>CM060407.1:5167281-6573254 GCA_030545235.1 Helianthus tuberosus
TGTAGTAATTAGTTTAGTTATTATGGAATGAGTAAATATGATTTTTGGTGCTTGAAAAGAATAAATATATGATATTAAGAAACTTTGAACTTTTAGAAGGATAATAACATTGCTCCTTTCTATTTTCTTACTTGAGTTTCTTTTGTAATGTAGGTTTGTAGAAACTGATGGTGGTAAAGGATACGATCGAGTAAGAAGGACCGAAATTGGAAAGAAACATTTTAAGTTAACTCATTTTGAGGAGGTAAGTTGAAAAGAGCATAAAAAATAGATTTTATTTTATATATTGGTGCTTAAAGTTTATTTTCCTTTTAATTTCCACTCACCTTCTTGTGAGATCTATCTAGATTTATGATCATATCATCAAAACAGGACACGATAAAGGGCTTTTTGTGTAATATAGCCAAGATACTATGCCTTAACCCCTAATTTTAACAACCAAATATTACCAGAAATGGCAACAAATTTTCAATTTTTTTTTGCACAATCAAAAACATTTTACATGACTACTGGTATATGAGGTTATTTTGTGCTCTATTTTTTAATTTATTATGAGTAAAACAACTGAAGTTTACTAAATTTTTAGTAGTAAATTACGCACCTTATAAAATTCAAACCCTAATTATGCATGAATAAGAAATGCCGCATGGTCAAAACACAAAATCAGGCATAGGTTGGTTTTTACTCTAATTACACATGTGACATGTTATATCATAATTATGCATGCTATTTTGTTGCTCGCATACCGTCGCACGTTAAGAGCCCTTTGTATTTTAAACTTTCACATATTGCTATTTTGCATAAAAAATTGAAAATTGGTTGCTATTTCTTGTAATTTTGGACCTTTGGTTGTTGGCTACTAGATTGGTACATGGTATCATGTTATTCGATGGTAAAGACTCGACAATAAGTGGCTAACTAAAAGACTTCCTACGCTTTTTTAGTTACTAATTTCTCCCGTATGTAGGTATTCACAACTCACCATTGGATGGTCCGGATATATAAATTAAAACCTCAAAAGAACAGGATCAGAGGGAAGACAAAGAAGTCCAAATCGGTACGATATGTCTCAAGTTTTATCTATATTATTTTTGTCTCACAATTTATTTATTTTTTCACCCTGTGTTTTTAATGACCATCAATTTATCTGGTTTAAAAATTTATCGCAGAAAACAAGCTCCACCACCACACCCAGAAGTGGAACAACGAAGAAAAATCCATGGCATTAGAACTTAATATTAGATGTAATATTAGAAACGACTGCGAGCAACAAAAGATTTTGTAGCGAATTACAATCGTGGCAGGATTTTTTTTAAACCACAGTAAAAGAAATGTGTAGCTCAGACATTTTCTATTTCTTTAACATGATATCATACTTCTCTTATTTTTTTTCTCCAAAAAGATATAAATTTTTTAATAATAAATATAGTTGCAGCTCTTGCAGGCCAAGAACCAGAATTCAGAATTTTTGACCAGTGAAGAAGCCAAAATGTCATTATTACAAATATTTTAATAGCCCGGGAGCCCAACCCTATCTTCTGTCCTGTGGGCTTTGGCCCAACCGCTTGACCCTAAACCTGTATTCAGCCTGGTCTCTTAATCCCAGCCCAGTTTCCTGATCTTGAATTTTTTGTCAAAGCAGTTACCTGATACTGATTATTTTCTCACACCCGAACCGTTCCATCATAAACTGATTTTGACTATCGTTGACCCGGACCAGAACCAGTTCTAACCCCAACTGGTTTGGGATAAATACTGGTTTTGTGCACCTCTTAAGTCTGGGAATTCAGGATCCTCTTGCTCAGATTGTGGGTATGTTTGATTATGATACAATGTAAAATATTTATATATATATATAAATATTTTACATTCCCATGTCCCCACAGTCGGGGGATCGCGATTCCCATATCAGGTCTTGCGAGTTGCGATTTGTTAACCGTTCATTGGTTTAATTTCTATTAACAGAAATATCAGTTAGAATAAACTTTCTTATAGTCGACTCTCAAATTGATATGCACTAGTAATTGTGGAACAAAATGGAACACAAATTTTCTGTTATCTAATTAAAATCCATATTGTTTTTTAAAATTTTAATAATATATGTTTGCTCGTACATTCAAGCGTGGGTCTTATGCAAGATCTTTGGAGCTTTCATGATGATTCTACCTGTCGTATTTTTGTCTATTATGTTTATTAATTTCAAACCCAATATTGGTAGCATTTCTCCATCACAAAATTAGTCATATGAAACAACTGGACTTTTGTATATTAGAAAAATACTCAATAAAACAAACACATATGTCATCATTCATTTATGAGAATTATAATATCATAACAATAATAATAATGTATAAGTTTGATGAATATCTTTTTAAAAGTTAGTTGTAGGGTCGGATTTTGTACATGATCTGTTACAATGATTATTATCTACTGTTTCATACATCATATTGTTTGACAAATTTTTTTTTTTTTGCACGGATCGTATTTTGGGAATCGAAATTATATAGCAAATAATAGAGTCATGCTTTTGTCTTTTTGGTCATCTTACCATGAACATCTTATCTTTATTTGTTTTATATCTCATTAATTCGAGAGACAATAATCATATTCCTTACATATACAAAACACAACTTGAGAGAATAGTGCCAGGCAAGCACTTGAGGGAATAGTGCCAGGCAAGCGACAACTTGAGGGAATAGTGCCAGGCAACAACTTGAGGGAATAGTGCCAGGCAAGCGACAACTTGAGGGAATAGTGCCAGGCAGCTTGCCTGGCACTTTCATATTAGACCAGCCCATTTTTAATTTAATTTTATTCTCAGTTTAAAATTACGCTTTCGTCCTTTGTTTAAAATTACGTTTTTTCCCCAGCTCAAAATAAAATTATAATTTTGCCCCTAGCTTAAAATTACGCTTTTGCCATCGGTTCAAAAACTCACTTTTAATTTTGTTCCCAGTTTAAAATTACGGTTTCGCCCTCCGTTTAAAATTACGTTTTTTCCCACAGTTCAAAATTTGTCTGGCACTTCCCTATTGGACCAGCCCAGTTTTAATTTAATTTTATTCCCAGTTTAAAATTACGCTTTCGTCCTTTGTTTAAAATTACGTTTTTGCCCCCAGCTCAAAATAAAATTATAATTTTTCCACTAGCTTAAAATTACGATTTTGCCCTCGGTTCAAAAGCTCACTTTTAATTTTGTTCCCAGTTTAAATTTACGGTTTCGCCCTCCGTTTAAAATTACGTTTTTGCCCCCAGCTCAAAATAAAATGTTGTTTTTTCCTCTAGCTCAAAATTACGATTCTGCCCTCAGCTCAAAATTTCGCTTTTGCCCACCGTTCAAAATGAAATTATGTTTTTCCCCCTAGCTCAAAATTATGATTTTGCTCTCAGTTTAAAATTATGATTTCGCCTCCAGTTCAAAATATAATTACGATTTTGCCCTCTGTACAGACATACACGTTATGAGAGAGAAATATTCGGCTTATTGCCCCGCAACGCGGGCGGGGCAAAAACTAGTTGTAATTTATAAGGCATTTTTAATAGAGTAAATTGCCCTTTTAGTCCCTAAGGTTTGACCAAAATTGTCACTTTAGTCCAAATAGTTTTTTTCTTGTCATTTTAGTCCAAATAGTTTTATTTTCTGCCATTTTAGTCCCTGACTTTTGTCATTTTTGCTATTTTCATCCAACCCACTAACTCCATTCAAAAATTTTAGTTAACTTTTGTTAATTATTTTTCTTTCTTTTTTTGCAGGTGCGATGGTATGGGGATGGTGTTGTGCCGGTTTACACTGAAGATGATGGTGGTGGTTGTTGGTTTTACGATGATGGCGGTGGTGTTGGTTGATGACGTGGGTGGCGGAAAAGTGGCCGGTGGTGGTGGAAATGGTGGGTGGTGATGGTGGTGGGGTGGGTGGGTGATGACGGTGCAGGCAAGTGGTGGCGGTGATAGAAGGTTGTAATGAGGTGGGTGGTGGGAGGTGGTGGTCGAGGGACTAAAATGGCAGAAAACAAAACTATTTGTACTAAAATGGCAAGAAAAAAACTATTTGGACTAAAGTGGCAATTTTAGTCAAACCTCAGGGACTAAAATAGCAATTTACTCTAAGGCATTTTTAATAGCTGTGAATTATTAGATTTCCTACCACGATACTTTATATCTTTAATCCAATTATATCAACCCTTTTTTTCGTTTAAAAAAATAAATAAAACAAAATAAAGTAACTTTATCGAGTTTTAGTACAAATACGTGAAGAGTAAATTACAAAGTTCGTCCTTTATGTATGTTATTTATTACAAAATATGTCATTTATCTTTATTAATTACAGAAAACATACTTAATGTTTGAAAAACCACTCAGGTTGTGTCATTTACCCTAAACCTAGTTTATTTTCCTAGTTAAGTCAGGTCACGTGAGAAGCACATGAGTGTATTAATGTCAATCCACCTACCACCTACCAATTACAGTCACATCTTATAAAAACCCTAAACCCCAATTTCACCCACCATTGTTCCCCCAATTGCTTAACTCGTCCCTTAGGTTTTCTTCGACGATTGCAACGACGATTACAACGACGAAACATAACCATGTCTCAATCGGAGACTTGGTACATACGAGAAGGACTTGATAATGAACAAGTGATGCAGCTATACGGTAATCAATCCTAGATTTCTTTCTATAAACTTATAATTTTCTACATTACGTTACTGATCAAGTTCGAAATTGTTGAATAATGCAGATGGATTCCCTAATCTTTTCTCGTTTCGGATTCATCATGGTGGTAGGTTAACACATCCTCCTGGTCGCACTTATGTTGGAGGTAGGATTAACTACGTTGACCTAATTGATATCGATTTGTTCTCTGTCCATGAGGTGTCCTTAATGATTAATGAGTTAGGTTATGCTGGGAATGATCATATAATATACCATTACCTTAACCCTAAAAAAGATATGGATAATGGTATTGAGGAGTTAGGCACTGACAGTGATGTTTTAAGGTTGTCTGCACATGTTGAAGAGCATAAGCTAATTGAGTTGTATACCACACATGGGTTAAGTAACATAAAGGAGTATTTCAGCCCACCACCAAAACCTCACAACCCTCTTACTATAGAAGAGATTGATGATCCTGGACCTTATGCTCTTATCCCAGCATCATTAGTGTTTAAAAGTGTAGGGAACCATTCTAGTGAGGGTGGACAATCAAGTGTGTTGGGGCAGTCAAGTAGTGTAGGTGGACAATCAGGTGTGTTTGGAGAATCAGGTGTAGGTGGACAGTCAAGTGTGTTTGGGCAGTCAAGTGTGTTTGGGAGGTCAAGTAGTGTGCAAGGGATGTCTGATGTGCTGGAAGAAGCTGATATTGGTGACTTTGATTTCGATGATCTCCTGGAGGATAATGTGCATGATCAGCAACATCAAGATAATGTGCATGATCAGCAACATCAAGATAATGTTCAAGATCAGGAACATGAGGATCAAGAAGATAGTGTGCATGATCAGCAACATCAAGATAGTGTGCATGATCAGGAGGTTGCCCAGGATAGTGTGCATGATCAGGAACAAGAGGATTAAGAAGATGAAGGTAGTGAACAGAATGATAGTAATAGTGATTTTATTGTTGATGAGGATAATGCCATGGTAGATCCTGATGTTGATATGACAGATTATAGGTTGAACATTGATATAGAAATAGAAGACAATATGGTAGGCAATCATCAAGATATAGATTTGGGAGATGAAGTGTTGGACAATGATAAGTTTCCTAGTGGTTCAGATTCTGATGATGTTGAGACTAGTCTTAGGAGACACCACCTAAGAACCATTAGAAGGGAACATGAAAACTTGGCAAATCTTTACTTAGTCCAGGTATTTAGTACCAAACAAGAAGGCAAGAGCAGTTACTGCTGTGCAAGAACAGTTCCAGAGAAGATATTCAATTGGTGTTTCTAAGATGAAGGCATACAGGGCAAAGACAAAAGCAAGGAAACATGTTGAAGGAGACTACATCTCATAGTATGCTTTGCTAAGAGACTACATTCTTGAGCTGAAAGATAAGAATCCAGGTTCTACTGTTAGGTTAGAGGTTGAACCACCTTGTGATCATAGGGAAACAACTAGAAAGTTTAAAAGGATATATGTATGTTTTGGTGCTTTAAAACAGGGTTTTAAGGCAATTGGGAGGGATCTGTTGGGTCTGGATGGTGCATTCATGAAGGGACCATTCCCAGGTCAAACACTCACTGCTGTGGGTATAGACCCTAACAATGGAATATACCCTGTATGCTATGCAATTGTAGAGGCTGAAAACATCAACTCCTGGACTTGGTTTCTAGAACTGTTAGGAGATGATTTGGATCTGCACAGAAACTCAAACTTCACATTTGTATCTGATAGACAGAAGGTATGTTTAGTAATGTTGTATACTTTGAATTTCTATCAATTCATATACTAATTTCTTGAATTGAACAGGGTATACTTCAAGCTGTTAACAGGTTGTATCCCAATGCTGAACACATATACTGTTTGAGACATATTCATGAGAATATGAAAGTCACTTTTAGAGGGCATCTGTACAAGGACATGCTTTATAAGTGTGCATGTGCAACAACTGTTCCTGAATTTCAGATTGCAATGGATGAGCTGAAGGCATTCAACAAGGAGGCCCACCTGTGGTTGTCCAAAATCCCACCACTGCATTGGTGTAGGTCATATTTCTCTGGTATGTTGTAAACTATTCTAACTGACTTGCATAATATATTATCTAGAAGTGTTAGTGACCAAACTGTTCTAACTGTCCACAGGCAGGGCAATATCTGATGTGTTATTGAACAACATGTGTGAGGTTTTTA
Source organism: Helianthus tuberosus (assembly GCA_030545235.1). Taxonomy (NCBI): domain Eukaryota; kingdom Viridiplantae; phylum Streptophyta; class Magnoliopsida; order Asterales; family Asteraceae; genus Helianthus; species Helianthus tuberosus. The sequence continues at coordinate 5,174,130 of CM060407.1, forward strand.
ATGGCAAGATCTTGGATGGTAGAGATAAGCCCATTATTTCTGCCCTTGAATACATCAGAGAGTACTTGATGAGAAGAATTGTCAAAGTTTTGAAGGTTATAGAGAAAAGTGAAGGCCTGCTTACACCCTGTGATGCCCTAAAGCCGGAGACAATAAAAAAAGATGCTGCATTTTATCATGTACAGTGGAATTGAGGGGATATATTTTCAGTAAGTGGTAAACCAAATCATGCAAGGATTGTGGATTTGGCTAAGAGGACATGTGCTTGTGTAACACCCCGAAATTTAAAAAGGCTTTATGTTAGCATTATATAAAGTATAAAATAAACGAGAATGAGCTAACTAGGAATAAATAACCTAGTTAGTTAATTGTCCCGTTTTAAAACATGAATGAATTTAAAATGCCAAAGATATAAACTAAATAAAAGTGGAGGGGCATATGTTGTTAAAATCTAAACTTATATTATTAAGTTTAATAAAAATAAAAATAAAAATAAAAACAAATACACCATTGAGGTGCCTGGTTCGATCAAAGCAGGAGAAGGGCGACCCCCACTCTCAAAACCCTAACAACTCACTAATCTCACAAATTGAAGGCTCAAACCAAGTAAAATCGAAAATCGAGCATAGATTACTGATCCCCATTGCAAGGGGGTTGTAAGGTATGTAAAATTTGATGTTAATTCTCTGTTTGAAATTCTCATGAATTTGGGAAATCCGAAATTTGATGTTGCATGTTTGCTATTTTGATAGAATAGGGATGATATAGTGTCTAGGAGTGAAACCTAGACAATAACATGTGAAATCATGCCTAAATTCTGGAAATTTCATGAGTACATTGAAGGTCATTCATGGGTTTTGTGAGAAAATGATGAACACTAGGGTGTAGAATGCTAATCTAGTGTAAATTGATGCATAGAAACTGATTTCTGAAAATATGATGTGTAATTCTATATGTAATAGCTCAATTGATGTTAATCAAGGCTAAGTAGTAAGCCATGAATTAGAAAATAAAAGATGTAAAATTCTGCCCGTTAAGTGTTTGTAAAAATGCCCCAAAGAAGGCTCGAAATTGAAATTTAAAGTTAAAACGCATGATTGTGATGATTTGGCAAATTATGCGATATATGATTGAAAAGGAGTTCTTAACGAATCATGATTGAACTCTATAGGAAAAGATACCGGAGCGTCGAGTGGACAAGCCGGTGGAGATTTGCGTTTGAAGGGTGTGCACTAAAGGTATGTAACTTGATTCGTTACATTGGGTGAATTTTTGATAATTAGCATATGTGTAGTTGAATTGTAGAACAAAAGTTGCGTTGATTTAAAGCGATAATGTTCGCTATACTGAATAATAGGTCAAGAATTCGTTAGGTCTCGTTGGTAGTCATCATAATGGAGGATTCCGTAGATGAGCCAAACGGGTCGAATAATCAAATAATGCGTGGCTAATGCTTCGTAATATGGTTAATTGGTCTTTTGTGATTGTTAATAAATGACATATTAGAATACGAGAATTTAGCGTGTTGGTTCGTTAGAATGATGAAGTCCCTAAGGGTGAACTAAACGGGTCACTAAGAGAAGGTATGGATCGAATAACGGTAGTACCTTACTTGTAGATTTTGAGCCCGAGCGACGGGTAGCGAAATACTAAACACGCAAACCGGTGATGAGAGCGTGGGCGTTAAAAATGAGAAATCCGAGATTTGGGTTTTTTGGTGAAATAAACAAAATCAATCAAAACATAAACTTTCAGAGACTACCGTAAGTTACGGTAGTTACCGTAACTTACGGTAGAAATAAAAAGGTTACGGCAGTTCTCTACTGCCTTACGGCAGACCAAAGTTACCCAGCGACTACCGTAACTTACGGTAGATACCGTAAGTTACGGTAGAGCCCAGACATTTTTGTTAAATCTTGCATATTCTAGCTAATCGAATCCGTTTTTAAGCGTAGTTTCGATTAAGCAATAATTCTAAGAACTCTAACACTAATTTTTGTTAATAATCTCCAGTTTTCAGGTATTGCAAGTATGTGGACGATGGTCAAGTCGATTCTCTCGAACCGAACACAATCTTTTGAAGCTTCTGCATTAGATTTACCCCGTTTGTTTAATGTTTATAATGTAAAAAATTTGCTAATCATGTTTTGGAATGGTGGAACTAGTTAAGAAATCATCTAGTATGTAATCACTTTGAAACATAAATTTTGTACTTACTTTGAAGTAAGGTACCGTTATATATATAATCTTGCGTATTTACATTAAATTCTTATAAAATTAAGACGGGTGTTACAGCTTGCAGAGGTTGGGAGATCACAGGTACCTTTGTTGTATTGTTTACTTGTTTGGTGTGTACTACTAATTTGGCTGAGAGTACCTGTGCTAATCCATTTAATTTACAGGAATGCCATGTAGGCATGCTGTTGCAGCAATATGGAACATGGCTACTAATGGTAGAAGGGTTGGTTCATTAGAGAGTTGGTGTAATCCCATCTGCACAATGGGTAGGTGGAAGCAGGTTTATGATTTCAAGGTGAACCCTATCAATGGAAGGTCTTTATGGGTCAAATCTCAAGTTCCTACCACCCTTTTACCACCAAATCATCATAAGCAGGTGGGCAGACCTAAGAAGGCAAGGAAAAGGTCTGCATTAGAATTGGAGGAAATGACTCATAGTGGAAGGCTGTTGTCACGGCCCCGACCTAGTTTGACCCGTTTCAAGAGCCGCGGGACAGAAAATTCCCGTGGTATTTATTTAATTAAGTTGACAGCGGAAGTTTTCTTCAGGATCTTTTTAAAACTGCAATTTCCCGATTATTTTATTTCACAACTCAGGATAAAACCCCGGTAATTTACAATTATAAGATTTCACGGAGAAATATTTATTTTTACAAAACATGTTTCTTTATTTTATATTGAGCCACTTCCTTAAGCTTATAGTGCTTCTCAGCACTTTTCTTGGATCACAACAGATCACCTGAAACATGTTTGAAAAAGGTTTTGTCAGCAGGAAATACTGGTGAATCATTCTTTTTGCTAAAACTACACGTTGTTATAATTTACAGTATTAAGAGCGATTACAATGTTTATATATCAACCAATTACCCATCGGCATTTGTCACTCGACTCATTTCTGTGACTATGGTCAAATCACCCATTGGCCCCTCGTTGTCCAATGGTGACGGTTATCAAGTAATGTATACAAAACCCCACATACCGGCTGTAATTTGGTGACTACAAAGACTTAATCCCTGTAATTATAACTTTGAAAATAAACATGATTTTGAAAGTAATTTGATAAAAAGAGAATGACTCACATTGCAGATTTATATGAGCAGAGCTTAGCCTACTGATTAGCCTTTTAACCTAAATTTAATAACATGCACACGAACTCGGTTAGTAACTAATACAGCATTTACGATAACTCACGAGATTAAAACCTTCACAACGAATGACAAAGTGCGATACTTAAACATCCATTGAATTAACAACGAATGACAAAGCATAAACCCTAATGTGGGCAGCACTTAAACATCCATTGGATAGTTTAATCGATCAGACATTGAATCGTAGCAGCGATCTAGTTAATACCCAGTATCGGAGCAGCACCTTGCTAATTATATATGAAATTTCGACTTCAGAGTGATATGAATTCGTTTTTGAAAGTTTTGATCGACACCAGTGGATTGTGCAAGTGACGGGCTATTTATAGCTGAATTTAGGGCCTTACGCGGCCCGCGTAACCCATCCCTTATATCTTACGAGGCTCGCGTGGCCGCCCAGTCTACGAGTAGGCTTGACCAGTCACGAGTAGGTTAGCCAGGTGGTCACTACATGGATCCGGAACACTTATCCGGTCAACCTATGTTTGACGCGGCCCGCGTAAGACAAGCTTGTCTCTTACGCCGCCCGCCTGAAACCTATAAGTTTTGTTTTTCTTGATTTTTGATGTAGGGTAAGGTTTCAGGGGTCCGGGTTTTCATTTACAGGTATTTTTAGGAAAATTTTGAGAGTCCTTACAGCTGTCCAAGAAACACACCAAGGGAAAATGTGGCAAGTGTGGACATGTGGGACATAACACAAGGACTTGCAAAGGGGATGGTACTGTTTAGGGTTGCCTTTATGGTTTAGGGTTGTGTCTTTTGGTCTTGAACTTGTTTAAGGTTCAGTTTGTCTTTTGAACAGGTTTTTAGTGGTTATGTACTTATGTATTAGGTTGAACATGGAATGGCTGTCTTTTGAACAGGTTTTTGGGCCAGTCTTTAACTTATGAAGTGTAATGGATTATGAAGTGTCTTTTGAACAGGTTTTTGGTATGATATCCTAGTTGGTTATGCACAATGTGGTTTATTTACAAAGCATATTGAAATGTATGTCATTATAGTTTACGGTTGTTTCGGACATGTCAGAGATTTACAAAGCTAATTGCACATTTTCAGGTGTTTCGGACATGTCAGAGATTTACAAAGCTTGTTGCACAACTTCTAACAACATTATACCATAATTTTCATTACATGATGTCAAAATTACATTACATACCAGCAGTTACAGACCAGCCAACCTAGACATTGGCAAAAGTCCTAGAAATACACTATATAACAAATGAAACATATCCAACTGATAATCAACCACTTCTTCAGTTTCATAACCTCTTCTTCACTTTCTTTGACTCTGACCTCAAGCTTGTTCTTCTGTTCTTCAGCATGGTTCTTTCCCCTAAGCAGTCCAGGTATGATGTCAACACACCTTTGACACCTTCTATCAACCCAACCAATGAATCGACAATCCGAGCCCTAATTAAGACAGACAGAACAAGTTTCAATTTCAGGTACAAATCAATTACAAAACCCTATTTATCGCATACCTGATCAGGACATGCATAGAAACGACGGCCAGGATTGCGATTAGTCCAAGATGTCACAATTACAGCTTCTTTCCCGCATTCACATAGCACCATTGTTGTTTTCTCTTGCACGATTACGTATTTGAGGGTGATTTGCAGGGGGGACGAATTGGGGATTAGGGTTAGGTATGTGCAGGTGATTGCAGAATGGAGGAGATGATGGTGGGGTTTAGGGTTTTTATAACATGGCACAATAATTGGTAGGTAGAATGACATTAATGCCCTCATGTGCTTCTCACGTGACCTGACTTAACTAGGAAAATAAACTAGGTTTAGGGTAAAGGACATAACCTGAGTGGTTTTTCAAACATTAAGTATGTTTTCTGTAATTAGTAAAGATAAAGGACATACTTTGTAATAAATAACATACATAAAGGACGAACTTTGTAATTTACTCATATGTGAAGTATACATGCTAATATATTTGACTCAAGCTTTGATTAATCTTACTATATTAAACATTGTCTTTTGGTTAAAAATATAAAATAACAACCAAGTTTCAATACTTGTTTAGAAAAATCCCTTGTAATGTTGGTAACTATAAACTAAAGTTTTATTATTTTTATACTATTGTGTTTTTTTCTTAATTGTTTAAGGTGAATAACCAAAACGAAACAATTATAATTTTTTGGCAAATTGGATTTAAATAATCCCAACTCACTGTTATTGGCCAATAATAATCCCAACTCATTTAATCACCAATAATAATCCGAACTATTCACTTTTGTTTGTAAAATACTCCCAGTTAAAAAAACACTAACTAGGTTAAGAAATTGCTGATGTGGCTTGCCACGCCACCTGCCACATCAGTTGCCACGTAATCGAAAAATGGCACGTAGACTGCCACATCAGCTGCCACGTCATAAAAAATGCCACATCAACTGCCACGTCATATGACACATCAGCTAAAAGGGCCACATCAGATGCCACATCAGCAATTTTTTAACCTAGTTAGTGTTTTTTTAACTGGGAGTATTTTACAAACAAAAGTGAATAGTTCGGATTATTATTGGTGATTAAATGAGTTGGGATTATTATTGGCCAATAACAGTGATTTGGGATTATTTAAATCCAATTTGCCTAATTTTTTTATCATTTAATGTTTTTTTCCTGCATAATTATCTTCTACTTTAGAAAGTTTATCTAATTGATACACAAAGGAAACTCAAGATCTTGTTTTCATCATCCACGAGCGTTACATAACTAGTTTGAAAGAAGAAAGGTGAAGCTTGAAGTTGTTTAGGCTCGGTTTTGTCTATACTTGTTTTTTAGGTAATTTTAACTAAAAAGTTCGTTTAAACACCAACCTTTTTGCATTGGATCATTATATACGTTGATTTCGAAGCACACGGGTGCATAAAGTTAGCATCTTAGTTTTTTCAAATCTAAAATCCATAAAGGCCATCAGAAGCTCGGATTAGGGTTTCTTGAAGAAGTACGGTTATTTTGCACTTAATAGTTTTCGCGTCGCATTGCAAGCGTATTGTATAGATTGCGTTCATAGTTTACATTTTAATATAGATGTGATGTAATGTAAGCTTTGAACATTGAAGCCTACTTAGTATCTCATAGTTTGGAATGAAAGGTGATGTGTTTTAAATGTGAACCTATAACAATTATCTAGAGTCAATCAGGCGTCCATTTTAGGGCCAGGAAAGGAAGGTTCTAGCACATAGAGATCACCTATCCAAGTGAGTTTAGGGGATGTGCATATTTGGGAAAGTAATGTAAAGGGTAGCATGTAAGTTAAAGTATGAAAGTTAATGAAAGGAATGTATTATGAAATGAATGCTTTGGGGCTACCAGCCCGAATGTTATCAAAAAAACGTTTTCGATTAATTAATGTAATGTTTTAAAAGGATAGTTGAATTGAACACAACTTGATACACATATGCGTGAAAGTTAAACAAATGAAAGATAAAGAGAGGTCGTTACCTAAAGCAAAGATTCACGTGGTCCATGGTCGTGAACCTGGCATGTGGGAAGCACCTGATAGACAGTTACCTCCGGGGCTACAAGAGAGGTCGTTACCTACGAGGTTGCAAGTATAAGGAAGTGGCCTACGGGGCTACAAATAGCTCTACAGATTATGATATCAGCGATAATGATCGCTCATGGGTGAATGTCACTTTAATGCTAAAGATAAATTTTAAAGTTTAATGCAAAGGTATGTTAAATGAATGTTTTACTAGAGTTATTTACTGTTTTATTTAAAATATAACTTACTTAGCGTAGCTGACTTTTAGTATGCACACTAGGTTTAAGATTGGATAGCTGAGAGCTTCCGGTGATGGTAGTGCCACATGCACTTGCGAAGTCTACCGACGAGAAACTAACATCCCATACTATCTTGTTATGTTTTCAATTTGAGATATTTATACCATGGTAATATTTGACTCGAATGTTTGAATTGTATGAGCTTCCAATGTGTATGATTTAAATTAGAGTTAACTTTCATTTTGCTCCATGTAGTTTGGTCGTTTTAACGGTTTTGCCCTAGTCATTTAAAAATAGTCATTTTCCTCCCTGATCCATGTAACTTATCACCATAGATCAGTGTGAGGTGGGGGTTGTTGGCGGTTCAGATCTGCAATGGTGTTAATGGGGGTTTAGAGAGAGAGAGAGAGAGAGAATTCAGAACCGATGGTGGCGGTAATGGTGCTTTGTTGTCGGTGTGGTGGTGGTGGTGCAGGATGGAGGCTGTTAGTGGTGAGGTTGTTGATGGTGAGGCTGCTAGTGGTGATGTCTGGATGGAGGCTGCTAGTGGTGATGTCTGGTTGTTGATGGTGAGGCTGCTAGTGGTGATGTCGGGTTAATCAAGAATTAACCATGTATCAAAGTCTAATTAACCAATTAGAACAGTCTCTTAAGAGATCACCTAGAAATAGGAGAGCTGAACATGTTCAGTTTAATGGTCTTAAAGCAAACCGCTGATCACCAGCACTACAGGGAAGACGCTCTGTCAAGAAGATCAACGCGCAATCCAAGCGCTTGAAGACAAGATCTTAAAAAATCAGATCTTAGCAGGTCCTACCACAAAGAAGATGCTTTGTGAAAGGCTCCAAAAGGTCGACAAAGACCATCAGTGCGCATTATGTAAAAGCACTAAAGTTGATAGGGACACTACACCAAAAGGGGATTAGTTCCTGATCCTTAAAAAATAAACAATTTTAAAAATAAATTTTTAAACGTTTTCTTAAAAGAAAAAATTTAAAATGAGTTTTAAAAATTCGTATGAAGATTCGGAAGAATCAAACGAACAAGAAATAACTGAAGTGATAAACTTTAGTGAAAATGAAAAAGGTTTTGTATCAGATTACATGATTAATTCTGATCAACTAACAAAAATTAGTAAGCTTAAATTCAAGCTTGACACTAAACAGGTTTTTAATCAACCAAAAACTTTACAAAGTTTAGTTTCTAGAGCCTTTTCTAGAAAAAATAAAATATTTTATTGTTTTAACACTGAAGAACTTTCAGTTGACATAAAAAATACAGCAGGTGAAGTTTATTTGCCACTCTTAACAAAGGGTGAAATAGCAAAAAAACTTTTGCACATTAAACCAGAATTGAGAAAATCTCTCGATATGGTACACATAGGAGCGGTTAAAATCCTCCTTAAAGCTCAGTTCAGAGACGGAATTAATTTTCCTATAAAAATGGCACTCGTTGATAATAGAATTATCAATAGGCAAGATGCTCTTCTGGGAGCAATTCAAGGTAATTTAGCATATGGTAAATTTATGTTTACTGTCTATCCTAAATTTGCTTTACATCGAGATTCAAAAGATTTCGACAAAACTTTAAGTTTCATACACCAGTGCGAAAGAACTGATCTTATGGAACCAGGTAATAAAGTATTTACGATTAATTATTTAATCTCTTATGCTTTAACCAACAGTACTCATTCAATCGAGTATAAGGAAAATGAAAATATAACTCTTGAAGATATATTTTCTGAAATTGGAATTGTCGAAGGCAGCAAATTCGCTGAGCCATCACAATTACAAGAAAATTGGGCAATTGATATTGCACGAAATAAACAGGTTTTAGTATCAAAACCCAGACACAGTTATGCTGGAAACTCTTTACAAATAGGAGATTCAAGTAATACTGAACAATTAATTCGTTCTATGTCAGAGCGAATAGATGGATATGGTAGAGTTTTAAAAAGAGTTATTGGAGAATAATGTCTTCAAAACCAATTTTAGATTATTTACAACATCTTGATCAACAAATCACCTATGAAGAGGCTGATATACAAGTTTGGTTTATTAGAATAAATCAAATTAAATATGACATTATGTTAAGTCATAAAACAAAAATTCTTAATATAAAAAATATTAATAAAAACATTTTTGCTTCTAAACAAAAAATTATTGAGCTTAGAACTAAAAAAGCAATTATATCTATAACATGACTACTCTTTTAAAAATTGAGGAACTTGTTAAAGATTTAATTAAAAAGTTGGATAGTCTATCTACCAACGAAAATCTTGAGGCAACTGCCGCAAAAATCATCAAAGATGTTTCAGACAAAATTGATGAAAAAATGGATTCAAAAACTCTTATGCCCGAAAGGCAAAAAGAGAAAATTGATAATGAAAAAAGCTTTCAAAAGTATTCATTTCCAAACTTCAACGTTGGAAATCCATCTTTAGGAAGTTCTAAAAGTCCGAATGCATTGACATGGCCTTTTGGATCAACTTCAAATGACCAATAAAGGTCAAATGGAAAACCTTTTAAGGAAAATAAATAGAGAGATCTCTATGCATTATTTCTATTTAGAAATAAATTATCAAAGAATTGTGGAATTACATTCGGATTGGACTATTCATCCTTCTGATAAACTTTTTGAATTAACAGATTTAAAAAGAAAAAATTCTTTTATGAAAAAAGAAATTCAAAGATTAGAAGATAACAAGATTATTTTATCTTGCGGATAAAATGAGTTCTATCATTCAAAAATTGGAACAAATTTTAGACGAACAATTGGATACCCTTCCAGTTGAACAAATACATGAACTTGTTAATCTCATTACTTTAGATAACAAAGAATGTGAACAAAAGTTTTCTGAAAATAAAATCTTAAACGAAATATATTTTTCCGAAAATAAAGAACAGCTCTTCGTTTTAACAAATGAAGAAGCAAGGACCTTTCCCGTAAAGAAGGAAGAACCCGACACTGAAGAAAGTTCTTCGGATATTGAAATGTCCCCGAGACAAAGAACTTACCATGCCTCTACTAGCAAAGGTAACAGGCGTAATAAAAAGAATACGGAATTTTCCATGCCGTATCACAAAGGTATGCCTGATTATAATAGTAATAACAATGGTAGTGCAACTACTATTAATACTATTAAAATTGATTGTATCTTCAACCTCGACAAAAGAAAAGAGGTAATTGATAAATGGAACACTGAGATCAGTCTAATCATTCAGACTAATCCAGATGAGTTCTCTCAAGCTAAGACTGTGTTATTATTATTAGAACATAAGTCTGCAGGAATAATCCAAAGATTCATAAAAGGAACAGCCTGGAATGAAGATTTGCATGGTGTGGATCTTTTTGATAACATTATAAATGCAATATACATGATGTTTTTAGGTCTTGACCTCATAACAGATAAAGACCGAGAAAATCAAAAAACATTAGAGAAAGCAAGACAAAACCTTGCTAAGGCACAACTTTGTGACATATGTCTTTTAGACGATTTCACTTGTCTTTATGAAACTAATTTGTATAAATTAGGCACAGGTGAATTCAATTCATGGATTGATGCTTACTTAATGAAGATTCCTATCGTTGGAGAAAAAGCCAAAGAACGATGGAACAAAGAAAAGAATCAATTCACGATGCATTCTCTTGGGTTTGCAACAAGAATTGTCAAAGAAGAAATTGCGGTTTACTGTGATTTTTCTGATAAACAAAAACAGCTAAAAAGTTTTAACAAAAGTTGTTGCAAAAAAACTTACTGAGTTACCACAATTAACTTTTGGTTGTGAACCAGTAAAAGATGAAAACTATTTCAAAAAGAAATATAAAAATAAATATAAAACAAAAACTAAAAAACGTTTTTGGAAAACCAAGAAAAGAAAGTTTTCTCCTGGAAAATACTTTTCAAAAGAAAAACCTAAGGTTTGTCCTCAAGGGAAGAAAAAATGTCGTTGTTGGATATGTTCTGAAGAAGGACACTATGCAAACGAATGTCCCAACAGACAAAAGTTTCCGGAAAAATTAAAAATTATTTCGACAGCGGAAACTGAAGGATATTTTCCTTATGAAAATATTTTTGATGGCTATACACAAGTATATGCATTAGAAATATTATCCGATTCTTCTACAGAAGACTCAGAATGAAGTCCAACCACTCTTTTAGTTGGGGGGATAAAAATAAACAAAACGAATTTTTGAAATTTGTTTATTCAAAAATTATTTATTTTCTGAAAACAAAGATATTTTTGGAAATAATAAACAGGGTCGTCTTGTCAAATGACAGACACGGTAAGAGGGCCAAAAATGTGTTAACTGATAGCTTGACACGAGATTTTCAGAAATCGCAAGCAATGATGTCATTATCATCCTTGCACCTATAAATTGAAGGCTTTCCTTTATCCAAAATCATCACCTTCATTTACAAAAAACTTTTGAAAAAAGAAAGGGAGATGAAAGATTTAAGGGCTTTACGCCTAAAGAAATTGTCTTTATAAAAAAAACTTCCAGTATGGAAGAAGATCTTAAAGCTCTACGTCTCAAGGAAAAAATTCTAGAAATAGAATTAAGATCCATCAGAGATCAGATCAGTGTCTACACGACCATGATCTTAACTGGAAATTCTGTCCAGGATGCTGAAAAGCTAAAAACAGAATCTAGTCCAGCGCAAACGGGGACTGGTAAAGACTCAACAAATCCGTTGATCCCTGATGCTTTGGGAAAAAGCATGCCAAAGGCCTCACAAGCCAGGCAAGACCTTCATTCAAAAAAGGCTAACATCCGATTGACCCCTGGGTCTACATTGTCGGAAGTTGTCCATTTACGAAAAATGGAAAGAGAAGGTTCATCTTCTCCCAGCAGCTCAGATGCAAACGGCTCTGAAGCTAAGAAGTCAAATCCGTTGACTCCTGACAACTTGGAAAAAGTTGGAGAAACTAGTCTTCGGCCTAGTTATGCGGACAAGACAAAAATGCCAGCAAAGGATGATTCAAAGTTCTACGTGATATTTGAAGGTCCAAAGGCAGGAATCTATGATGATTGGAATATTGTATCCAATCTAATAAAAGAGACATCTTTCGTCCACAAGAAGTACAGGTCACTTTTTCAAGCTCAACAAGAGGCAGATAAGTACCAAGCTAACTTCGAAGGCAAGAAGATAATCTTCAAAGCACCAATATTAGTGCCCAAAGTCCAGAATCACACTGGTCAAAGAAGACAGGTGTTCTTCACAAAAGAAAAAGAAGAAGCTCCATCCAAAGATCTATCTTCAGAGATTTTAGAAGGAATAAGCTTCCCAGATTTCAGAATCCTATGGTCCAAAGCAAGAGCTCTCTCCATAAAGGATTATGAAGCAGAAAAGATTTATTCAGACGATAAAAAGTCCAGAAGTCTTTTCGTAATCTGTCCTGATGCAGATTCAGTCTTCACTTACCAAGCTTTTTGTGCAGGGTTAGTCAAGACCATTTATCCCAGCAAGGATCTTAAGGAGTTAAGGTCATTTCCTAAGGGATTAAGAAAAGCAGTTGGAAAATTCATCCAAAAAATTGCTAAGGATGCTAATATTTACATCCAAGTCACATCCAGTATTCCGGACTGGGTAGATGGAAAAGTCCTTCCAGCCTATCATTACATTGAACTAGGCATAGCGGCAAAAAGAGAAGTTCAACCGTCTAAAGTCATAGACGAAGAAGACGACTTCATCAGCATGGGAATCTATGCCTACAGAGTTGAAAAGATTATTTCTATAATCCAAAAGACTCAAAAGCTTAATTCAAAAAGCAAAATCAAGGTCAATTATGCCAACCCAAATTGCCTGATCACCAGCACTACAGGGAAGACGCTCTGTCAAGAAGATCAACGCGCAATCCAAGCGCTTGAAGACAAGATCTTAAAAAATCAGATCTTAGCAGGTCCTACCACAAAGAAGATGCTTTGTGAAAGGCTCCAAAAGGTCGACAAAGACCATCAGTGCGCATTATGTAAAAGCACTAAAGTTGATAGGGACACTACACCAAAAGCAGATGCTTTGTCCACTACCAGCAGTGAGGGGTCCTTCACAATAATTCTATGAAAAACGTAAGCACTTACGTCATTCAGAAGAAGACAAGCGGCTACAGCTGTAAAGACATCTTTAATAATTCAATGAAATTATTGGTAGGTCTTGTAAGAGGAAATCTCCGTTTATATAAGGAGCAATACCTCATTAGTTTTAGATATCCCTGGTTACATCCCTCAACCGATCCCTCGATCAACAACTCTCAACCACCCTCTCAACTTTTCTTTTCTTTTCGTTGATCATTATGATCACTTTTTCTTAGTATGTGTGCTAGTAGTATGGAGTAAAACTCCTTTAAGGAGTTGATGTAAATATCAAGAAGTTCTCCTTCGGGAGAACAGTTATGAAATAAAAGCTCCTTCGTAACCCCTATCTTATTTTCTATCATGAAGTTGTTTTTATTCTGTAAAACCTGGAGTCCTGGAGCCCGTTGAAGTACCGCTGAGGCAGGAGGCCGTTAGGGAAATAAGGGTTGGATTGGTCCCTTGCAGAAGAAATAGAAACTTTTCAAGAAGAAAATACAAGAAGAAGAAGAAGGTATAAATTTTATTTCAAACTGTTAAAAGACTTCAAGATTGATATTTCATATCTCTCCTTAAAATCTTAAAAGAATTTTATTCTAACACAAAACTAAGATTTTGATAAAATCAAAAAATGATGTTTATAAACAAACACAAAAAGAAATCGATTAACCATTATCGAAATCAAATAATCAATTCAATAAGAATTGTTAGTAAAAAAATGACTACTAAAAATAAATTTTTAATTCAATTTCGACAATTGATGATTTCTCAAAATCACCGTTTGTTTAGTTGCCTTAGTCAACATATGAAAACATTCGTTTGTTTTAATTGTTTTAGTCAACATATGAAAACAATCTATAAAGATTGTTATAGTCAAAAAATGACTACAAAGATTGTTAATTCAATCATATATTACCGGTTCAAGAACCTTGGTAGTAACTACCCAAGTATACAATGAGTATACACCAAGATTTCCTTAAAAAAGAAATCTGTCGGGTTAATCAAGAATTAACCATGTATCAAAGTCTAATTAACCAATTAGAACAGTCTCTTAAGAGATCACCTAGAAATAGGAGAGCTGAACATGTTCAGTTTAATGGTCTTAAAGCAAACCGCTTTAGGCTAAAAGAAGAACTAAAAAGTCTAGAAAAACAAGTTTTCTAACCAATGAGTTTTATTACCAATGAGTCTTAACCAGACCACAAAACTCCTAAAGGTTTTTGAACCGGTAATATACGATTGAATTAACAATCCTTGTAGTCATGTTTTGACTATAACAATCTTTATAGATTGTTTTCATATGTTGACTAAAACAATTAAAACAAACGAATGTTTTCATATGTTGACTAAAGCAACAAAATAAACGATGAATTTGAGAATTCATCAATTATCGTTCTTGAATTAACAATTCATTTTTAGTAGTCATTTTTTGACTAATAATTCTTATTGAAAAGATTATTTGATTTCGATAATGGTTAATCGATTTCTTTTTGTGTTTGTTTATAAACATCATTTTTTGATTTAATCAAAATCTTAGTTTTTTGTGTGAATAAAATTCTTTTTAAGATTTAAGGAGAGATATGAAATATCAATCTTGAAGTCTTTTAACAGTTTGAAATAAAATCTATACCTTCTTCTTCTTGTATTTTCTTCTTGAAAAGTTTCTATTTCTTCTGCAAGGGACCAATCCAACCCTTATTTCCCTAACGGCCTCCTGCCTCAGCGGTACTTCAACGGGCTCCAGGACTCCAGGTTTTACAGAATAAAAACAACTTCATGATAGAAAATAAGATAGGGGGTACGAAGGAGCTTTTATTTCATAACTGTTCTCCCGAAGGAGAACTTCTTGATATTTACATCAACTCCTTAAAGGAGTTTTACTCCATACTACTAGCACACATACTAAGAAAAAGTGATCATAATGATCAACGAAAAGAAAAGAAAAGTTGAGAGGGTGGTTGAGAGTTGTTGATCGAGGGATCGGTTGAGGGATGTAACCAGGGATGCCTCCAAAACTAATGAATTCGACTTCTTTATATAGTAGAAGTGAATTTTACAAAAGGTCTAAAATAGCCTTAAGTGTTCGTCATGCATGACGTTGTTTAGTCGACAAACCCATGTGTTGGGTCCAGCTCTCGCGTGTCGTCTTCTGAAAAGTAGTTGTCTTTAATAGAGGGACCACTTTTGTCAGAATTTTCTTCGGTGGAAGATTCTTTACAGCTCATGCACTGATGGCTTTCCTGTGTACCTTGCATTATTTTACTGAGTCTTTGTTTTGTAGTAGGACTCACATCAACTTTGTTGAAGATAATGCGTTGCTCCATTATTCCAAGGCTTCCTTTAGATAATGGGGTTTCACTATGGCTCGTGAAGATATGGAAATTGCTTTAGAGGAATTTCCTTTTTACCACAATCGGCTGAGTATCGAGTGGCTTCTTGTTGGGCTTGTAATAAAGACCCAAACTTCTTGAATGTTACCGGTCTTCCAGAAACATGATGAGACACTATGGACCAATCTTCATATATGCCTCTATGTTCTCCATCAAAAATGACATAAAATCTAGAATTAGATTTTACCGTTTCTTGAATATCTTGGGAGTAACTTGGTCTAAGAGAGACCTGTTCAGTTTTTAGCAAACTGTCAGCCATCAACGGATTTGATGTGCCTTTACCAGAGCCGTTTGCTACTGGGCTAGATGAAGATCGTAGTTCTTCATTAACTTTATATTTGCTTTTTTCCAAAGCAACAGGAGTCAACGGACTTGATTTTTCTTTACCTTTAGCCGTTTGTAAAGGAATAGATTCAGATTGTATCCTTTCGAAATCCTGTTCTAAATTAACAGTTGTGTCTAGGCTTTCGTCATAGAGAGCTATTTTTTCTTGAATAGCTTTTAATTCTATCAAAAGAATTTTTTCTTTTAGGCGCAAAGCCCTTAAATCCTCCATTTTTTGTTTTTTTTTTCAAAAATTTTTGCCTTTCTTTTTGTAAGAGTGATTGATGATGCCTTTAATTTGAAGGGTGTGTATACCTTATATAGGCGTGAAAAGCATTTAATTTTGGAAAATTAGTTGAAATACGTATGTGTTTACGTATTTTGAAAATCTCGTGTCAAGCAATCAGCTAGCACGTTTTTGGCCCCCTCAAGATGTTCAGTATCGAAAGAATATCTTGAAAACCACATTTGCCACCTGACAAGACGGCCTTGTTTATTATCTCCCGAAATTTTTGTTTTCAGAAAATAAGTAAAATTTTTATTGTCAGTTCTGACTAAGAATTTAACGGGGGTTAAATAAATAGAGAACTTTGAAATCGTGTTTTTTACCGCAAGTAATTCTTTTTCATTACTGTGATAATTTCGTTCTGCCTGCTTGAAGCTTCCCGAAGTGTACCTGCAAATTTTTTCTCTATCTGCAGTTTTAGCTTTCAAAACACCTCCCCAAAAATCATGAGAAGCATCTGTTTCTATGATTAAAAAATCATTTTCATTAGGAAGATAAAGTTTAGGAAAACTGATTAAGTTTTTCTTTATCTTTTTAATGTAGTCAGTATCGGAATGTTTCCAATCCCATACGTATTCCTTTTTTAGCTTAGCCTGTAAAGGTTTTCTAAGCTCTGCAAGCTTAGGAATATAACTTTCTGCATAAGTTAAACACCTAAAAATCTTTGAAGATGTTTTTTATCTTCTAAAGTATCTGGAAATTTGTGTAAATTTTCCAAGATATGTTTTTGTGGACAATGTGTCCCTTGATCTATTTCAAGACCTAAAAAGTTTATCTTTGTTTTAAAAAGATTAGCTTTCTTTTTTGATAAAATGATTCCATATTTTTCAATTGTTTTTAAAACTGATAAAACATGATAATAGTGTTTATCTTCTGAGTTTGAGAAAACTATAATATCGTCTACATAGACTGTACAGTAATCTTCTAATCCTCTTAAAGCATTTTGCATATGTCTTTGAAATATGCTTGGTGCCTGTTTTAATCCAAAGGGAACTACCTTCCATTGATAGTGATCGTCTGGGCATGTGAACGCAGTTAATAACTTTGATTCTTTGTCTAGCAGTACCTGCCAGAAACCGCTTTTACAGTCGAAACTGGAAAAGATAGTTTTTCCTCTTAGAAGAGTTAGTAATTCCTGCATACAAGGAAGATTATGGCTGTCTCCAACAGTGACATTATTAATTGCTTTGTAATTAACAACCATTCGTTTTTTACCTCTTCTTTTTTCCGCTTCATTTTCTACTAAAAAAGCAGGAGACATGTGAGGAGATTTACTAGGAATTATTAATCCCAAATCAAGAAGTTCTTTGATTTGTTTATTAAATTCTTCCCTATCCTGTGGACTGTACTTCATAGGTTTAACCCTAATAACAGTTTTAGGATCTATTAACTTAATAGATGCCTTCATCCAATTTTTTGATTTTTCAGGATCAATTGGATTTTCTGAACAAACTTTTTCTAGAAGTTTTTCAATTTTTTGAAATTTTTGTATTTCACTAAAAAATATCCTTTCTACTTTTATAACTTCTTGAGCTATATTAGTTCCAGGAATTTGTTTTATCTTTGAATCTTTTTTCATAGATTCAAGAAAATCTGGTTTTCCAATTTGAAAAGCCTCTTTGACCTTTTTAATCAAAATCATTTCTTGATTAAGATGAAAAGATATTCTGTCTAACCATTGAGTGAAGGGTCCATAAAGTTGACAAAAATTATTTCCAAGAAGTAAATCCATACCTGAATCTTGTTGGTAGATAGTAGGAATGGTAAATGGTTCTCCAGAAAATTGGATGATAAGATTTCTACAAACCTTATTTAACTTCATGACTTCTTTGTTAGCAATAATTACCTTAATATCTTTGGGAGCGTTTTCCCATAATTCATTAGGAATTACGTGTTTGCTTGCCAAACAAAGACTTGCCCCTGTGTCAACATAACAATGTAGGGCGATTTTTTTATATCCTTTGAAAAAAACATTTCCTTTGATATAAATTGAATTTGGATTAGTTATGTTTGAACTTGCTGAATCCAAATTATGAATTTGTTTTTCCTCATCCCCCCAACTAAAAGAGTGATTAGGCTTCAATTCGATATCTGAAGAGTTCTCTTCAGTTTCAGGTTTTTCCTGTTCATTTTTCATTGTAAAGATTTGTTCTTTATTTTCAGAAAAATGTTCAGTTTCAGGTTCTTCATCCTTTAAAACAAGAATTTGTTTTTTATTTTCAGAAAGCTTCTGTTCAAGTTTTTCTTTTAAGTTTTCATAGAACTTTTGTTTACGTTCTTTGTTTTCAAAGGACATGAGCTGAACAACAAAGGATATGAGCTGAACAGGCTTATGATTTTGTTTAGCTGATAAAGTTTTTCTTTTAAAAAACTGTTTTATCTTTTGAGTAACATGATTCATTTTATCCACAAGATAAAATAATTTTTGTTTCTCTAAGTTTTTGTATTTCTTTTCTCAAAAGAGAGTTTGTTCTTTTTAAAGCAGTTAGTTCAAAAAGTTTTTCAGAAGGATGAATACACCAATCAAGATGTAACTCATACATTCTTTGATTATTTCTTTGTAAGTCGAAATAATGCATAAAAATCTTTAGATTAATTTTTCTAAAAGATTTTTTCATTTGTCCTTTATTGGTCATTTGAAGTTGAACTGAAAGGCCATGTTTCATTAATTTCGTTAGAAACTTCCTTGAAAATTTCATCAATTTCGTCAGAAACTTCTTTAAGAATTTCGGCATTGAAAATTTCATCAATTTCGTCAGAAACTTCTTTAAGAATTTCGGCATAGATTGTTTGAAGACTTTCATCTCTATAAATTATTTCCTTTTTTGCTTTAAACTCAAGAATTTTTTGTTTAGAATAAAAAATATTTCTTTTAGCAATTTTTAAGTTACGAGATTTTCTTTTATGATTCATCATAAAAGCAAAGACGTTTCTTTTAGCAATTTTTATGTTGCGAGTTTTTATTTTTTGATTCATCATAAAATTTTTCTTTAATTGTTTTATTCGAATCAAAGAAAAATGAATCTTTTCTTCTTCATAGGCAATTTGCATATCAAGAAGATGTAGATGGTTTAGAATAGGTGATATAGACATTAAGTCCCAATAACCTTTTCTAAAATTTTTCCATATCTGTCTATGTTTTTCGACGTAGTTCGCATTAAATGCTTGGTGTCACTAGAGTCTCTTATTTGCAAAGAGGTTCCAGCAAAACTGTGTCTAGGTTCTAATCCTAGCATCTTTTTATTTCTTGCAATATCAATTGCCCAATTTTCTTGTAATTGTGATGGCTCAGCGAATTTGTTGCCTTCGACAATTCCAATTTCAGAAAATATATCTTCAAGAGTTATATTTTCATTTTCCTTATACTCGATTGAATGAGTACTGTTGGTTAAAGCATAAGAGATTAAATAATTAATCGTAAATACTTTATTACCTGGTTCCATAAGATCAGTTCTTTCGCACTGGTGTATGAAACTTAAAGTTTTGTCGAAATCTTTTGAATCTCGATGTAAAGCAAATTTAGGATAGACAGTAAACATAAATTTACCATATGCTAAATTACCTTGAATTGCCCCCAGAAGAGCATCTTGCCTATTGATAATTCTATTATCAACGAGTGCCATTTTTATAGGAAAATTAATTCCGTCTCTGAACTGAGCTTTAAGGAGGATTTTAACCGCTCCTATGTGTACCATATTGAGAGATTTTCTCAACTCTGGTTTAATGTGCAAAAGCTTTTTTGCTATTTCACCCTTTGTTAAGAGTGGCAAATAAACTTCACTTGCTGTATTTTTTATGTCAACTGAAAGTTCTTCAGTGTTAAAACAATAAAATATTTTATTTTTTCTAGAAAAGGCTCTAGAAACTAAACTTTGTAAAGTTTTTGGTTGATTAAAAACCTGTTTAGTGTCAAGCTTGAATTTAAGCTTACTAATTTTTGTTAGTTGATCAGAATTAATCATGTAATCTGATACAAAACCTTTTTCATTTTCACTAAAGTTTATCACTTCAGTTATTTCTTGTTCGTTTGATTCTTCCAAATCTTCATACGAATTTTAAAACTCATTTTAAATTTTTTCTTTTAAGAAAACGTTTAAAAATTTATTTTTAAAATTGTTTATTTTTTAAGGATCAGGAACTAATCCCCTTTTCTTAAAAAAGAGCACATGGCTCTGATACCAAAAATTCTGAGGTACCTCCGCCTAGTGGTATCAGAGCCATGTGCTCTTTTTTAAGAAAAGGGGATTAGTTCCTGATCCTTAAAAAATAGGAAAATTGGTATTTAATAAACCAACCTTTAACCAGTTGGTAAATAATAATCCAACCTACAGAATTGGTATATAATAATCCTACCAATCAACATGTTGGTACTCAATGAACTTCTGCTGAGGTACCTCCGCCTAGTGGTATCAGAGCCATGTGCTCTTTTTTAAGAAAAGGGGATTAGTTCCTGATCCTTAAAAAATAGGAAAATTGGTATTTAATAAACCAACCTTTAACCAGTTGGTAAATAATAATCCAACCTACAGAATTGGTATATAATAATCCTACCTATCAACATGTTGGTACTCAATGAACTTCTGTTAATTTTTTTTAACTGAAGTTAGTTTTTAAGTTTTATTTATTACACAAACAGTCCCTGTAGTTATAAGTTACTAGTTTTAAGTTTTATTTATTACACAAACAGTCCCTGTAGTTATAAAAAAAATCATAAAAATCCTAAAAAATCAAAAAAATTCTAAAAAATCATAAAAATTCTAAAAAAACAAAAAAATCTTAAAAAATCAAAAAATTATAAAAAATAAAAAAAAATTCTAAAAATTCAAAAAAATCATAAAAATTCTAAAAAAATCAAAAAATACATCAGAATCATAATTATAACAACAATACAATTACAAACAGAAACCGAAACCAAATCATACCCGAACGTAGTGATTTTTTGGGCATATTTCAACAACATCAGGATCCTCTTCAGACGCCATAAGCACCACCAATTACAACAGATCCAAAAACACGCAGAATTCAGCAACAGCAACAGAGCTTCCGATCGAACGAACACCGCAACCAAACCCTAGAGTTCGTACTGTTCAGAAAACGCTTCGCAAGCAACGTAAAAAGCCTCGATCGACGATTGAATTCTGAAGTAATTTCCAGCAAAACACATCACCAATAATGTATGTAAACTCTTCGAACGAATCAAATTTCTGGAAATTGTTAGTGAATTTGTCGCAAATCGGTTATTCATACCGCAAAAATGTTCAGATCCGAAATCATTTACGTATGAAATTGAGCGATTTGTGTGAGAATTGAATCAATTGATGAACAAACCTTGCAGATCAATACCAGTGTAGCAGATTTCAGAAGGTTTCAGACGGAGAAGTTGCGATTTGAAAGCGAATTTTTGGATTATGGTGGATGTTTTTATAGAACCCTAACCCTAATCCCCAATTTGAGCGATGAAATAGGTATAAAGTGTGTTTGAATTTTGATTTTTTTTTTAGTTTAATAAATTGGAAATAGGCATGAGAGTTTGATTTTTAATTTTTAATATTTTATTTGCTGGTTTCTAGGAATGAGTAAAGTTATAAGAAAGATACCTCATCTATTTACAGATTGGCACATCTTTATCCAACAACGTTTTCTGTTTATAGAATTGTTTTAGGTTAATTTATATTGATTTTTTAGAACTTTTATGATTTTTTTTTTATTTTTAGGATTTTTTGATTTTTTAGAATTTTTTTGATTTTTAGAATTTTTTTGATTTTTTAGGATTTTTATGATTTTTTTATAACTACAGGGACTGTTTGTGTAATAAATAAAACTTAAAAACTAACTTCAGTTAAAAAAAATTAACAGAAGTTCATTGGGTACCAACATGTTGATAGGTAGGATTATTATATACCAATTCTGTAGGTTGGATTATTATTTACCAACTGGTTAAAGGTTGATTTATTAAATACCAATTTTCCTAAAAAATAAACAATTTTAAAAATAAATTTTTAAACGTTTTCTTAAAAGAAAAAATTTAAAATGAGTTTTAAAAATTCGTATGAAGATTCGGAAGAATCAAACGAACAAGAAATAACTGAAGTAATAAACTTTAGTGAAAATGAAAAAGGTTTTGTATCAGATTACATGATTAATTCTGATCAACTAACAAAAATTAGTAAGCTTAAATTCAAGCTTGACACTAAACAGGTTTTTAATCAACCAAAAACTTTACAAAGTTTAGTTTCTAGAGCCTTTTCTAGAAAAAATAAAATATTTTATTGTTTTAACACTGAAGAATTTTCAGTTGACATAAAAAATACAGCAGGTGAAGTTTATTTGCCACTTTTAACAAAGGGTGAAATAGCAAAAAAGCTTTTGCACATTAAACCAGAGTTGAGAAAATCTCTCAATATGGTACACATAGGAGCGGTTAAAATCCTCCTTAAAGCTCAGTTCAGAGACATAATTAATTTTCCTATAAAAATGGCACTCGTTGATAATAGAATTATCAATAGGCAAGATGCTCTTCTGGGGGCAATTCAAGGTAATTTAGCATATGGTAAATTTATGTTTACTGTCTATCCTAAATTTACTTTACATCGAGATTCAAAAGATTTCGACAAAACTTTAAGTTTCATACACCAGTGCGAAAGAACTGATCTTATGGAACCAGGTAATAAAGTATTTACGATTAATTATTTAATCTCTTATGCTTTAACCAACAGTACTCATTCAATCGAGTATAAGGAAAATGAAAATATAACTCTTGAAGATATATTTTCTGAAATTGGAATTGTCGAAGGCAGCAAATTCGCTGAGCCATCACAATTACAAGAAAATTGGGCAATTGATATTGCAAGAAATAAAAAGATGCTAGGATTAGAACCTAGACACAGTTTTGCTGGAACCTCTTTGCAAATAAGAGACTCTAGTGACACCAAGCATTTAATGCGAACTATGTCGAAAAACATAGACAGATATGGAAAAATTTTAGAAAAGGTTATTGGGACTTAATGTCTATATCACCTATTCTAAACCATCTACATCTTCTTGATATGCAAATTGCCTATGAAGAAGAAAAGATTCATTTTTCTTTGATTCGAATAAAACAATTAAAGAAAAATTTTATGATGAATCAAAAAATAAAAACTCGCAACATAAAAATTGCTAAAAGAAACGTCTTTGCTTTTATGATGAATCATAAAAGAAAATCTCGTAACTTAAAAATTGCTAAAAGAAATATTTTTGATTCTAAACAAAAAATTCTTGAGTTTAAAGCAAAAAAGGCAATAATTTATAGAGATGAAAGTCTTGAAACAATCTATGCCGAAATTCTTAAAGAAGTTTCTGACGAAATTGATGAAATTTTCAATGCCGAAATTCTTAAAGAAGTTTCTGACGAAATTGATGAAATTTTCAAGGAAGTTTCTAACGAAATTAATGAAACATGGCCTTTCAGTTCAACTTCAAATGACCAATAAAGGACAAATGAAAAATTCTTTTAGAAAAATTAATCTAAAGATTTTTATGCATTATTTCGACTTACAAAGAAATAATCAAAGAATGTATGAGTTACATCTTGATTGGTGTATTCATCCTTCTGAAAAACTTTTTGAACTAACTGCTTTAAAAAGAACAAACTCTCTTTTGAGAAAAGAAATACAAAAACTTAGAGAAACAAAAATTATTTTATCTTGTGGATAAAATGAATCATGTTACTCAAAAGATAAAACAGTTTTTTAAAAGAAAAACTTTATCAGCTAAACAAAATCATAAGCCTGTTCAGCTCATATCCTTTGTTGTTCAGCTCATGTCCTTTGAAAACAAAGAACGTAAACAAAAGTTCTATGAAAACTTAAAAGAAAAACTTGAACAGAAGCTTTCTGAAAATAAAAAACAAATTCTTGTTTTAAAGGATGAAGAACCTGAAACTGAACATTTTTCTGAAAATAAAGAACAAATCTTTACAATGAAAAATGAACAGGAAAAACCTGAAACTGAAGAGAACTCTTCAGATATCGAATTGAAGCCTAATCACTCTTTTAGTTGGGGGGATGAGGAAAAACAAATTCATAATTTGGATTCAGCAAGTTCAAACATAACTAATCCAAATTCAATTTATATCAAAGGAAATGTTTTTTTCAAAGGATATAAAAAAATCGCCCTACATTGTTATGTTGACACAGGGGCAAGTCTTTGTTTGGCAAGCAAACACGTAATTCCTAATGAATTATGGGAAAACGCTCCCAAAGATATTAAGGTAATTATTGCTAACAAAGAAGTCATGAAGTTAAATAAGGTTTGTAGAAATCTTATCATCCAATTTTCTGGAGAACCATTTACCATTCCTACTATCTACCAACAAGATTCAGGTATGGATTTACTTCTTGGAAATAATTTCTGTCAACTTTATGGACCCTTCACTCAATGGTTAGACAGAATATCTTTTCATCTTAATCAAGAAATGATTTTGATTAAAAAGGTCAAAGAGGCTTTTCAAATTGGAAAACCAGATTTTTCTTGAATCTATGAAAAAAGATTCAAAGATAAAACAAATTCCTGGAACTAATATAGCTCAAGAAGTTATAAAAGTAGAAAGGATATTTTTTAGTGAAATACAAAAATTTCAAAAAATTGAAAAACTTCTAGAAAAAGTTTGTTCAGAAAATCCAATTGATCCTGAAAAATCAAAAAATTGGATGAAGGCATCTATTAAGTTAATAGATCCTAAAACTGTTATTAGGGTTAAACCTATGAAGTACAGTCCACAGGATAGGGAAGAATTTAATAAACAAATCAAAGAACTTCTTGATTTGGGATTAATAATTCCTAGTAAATCTCCTCACATGTCTCCTGCTTTTTTAGTAGAAAATGAAGCGGAAAAAAGAAGAGGTAAAAAACGAATGGTTGTTAATTACAAAGCAAATAATAATGTCACTGTTGGAGACAGCCATAATCTTCCTTGTATGCAGGAATTACTAACTCTTCTAAGAGGAAAAACTATCTTTTCCAGTTTCGACTGTAAAAGCGGTTTCTGGCAGGTACTGCTAGACAAAGAATCACAGTTATTAACTGCGTTCACATGCCCAGACGGTCACTATCAATGGAAGGTAGTTCCCTTTGGATTAAAACAGGCACCAAGCATATTTCAAAGACATATGCAAAATGCTTTAAGAGGATTAGAAGATTACTGTACAGTCTATGTAGACGATATTATAGTTTTCTCAAACTCAGAAGATAAACACTATTATCATGTTTTATCAGTTTTAAAAACAATTGAAAAATATGGAATCATTTTATCAAAAAAGAAAGCTAATCTTTTTAAAACAAAGATAAACTTTTTAGGTCTTGAAATAGATTAAGGGACACATTGTCCACAAAAACATATCTTGGAAAATTTACACAAATTTCCAGATACTTTAGAAGATAAAAAACATCTTCAAAGATTTTTAGGTGTTTTAACTTATGCAGAAAGTTATATTCCTAAGCTTGCAGAGCTTAGAAAACCTTTACAGGCTAAGCTAAAAAAGGAATACGTATGGGATTGGAAACATTCCGATACTGACTACATTAAAAAGATAAAGAAAAACTTAATCAGTTTTCCTAAACTTTATCTTCCTAATGAAAATGATTTTTTAATCATAGAAACAGATGCTTCTCATGATTTTTGGGGAGGTGTTTTGAAAGCTAAAACTGCAGATAGAGAAAAAATTTGCAGGTACACTTCGGGAAGCTTCAAGCAGGCAGAACGAAATTATCACAGTAATGAAAAAGAATTACTGGCGGTAAAAAACACGATTTCAAAGTTCTCTATTTATTTAACCCCAGTTAAATTCTTAGTCAGAACTGACAATAAAAATTTTACTTATTTTCTGAAAACAAAAATTTCGGGAGATAATAAACAAGGCAGTCTTGTCAGGTGGCAAATGTGGTTTTCAAGATATTCTTTCGATACTGAACATCTTGAGGGGGCCAAAAACGTGCTAGCTGATTGCTTGACACGAGATTTTCAAAATACGTAAACACATACGTATTTCAACTAATTTTCCAAAATTAAATGCTTTTCACGCCTATATAAGGTATACACACCCTTCAAATTAAAGGCATCATCAATCACTCTTACAAAAAGAAAGGCAAAAATTTTTGAAAAAAAAAAAAAAAGAATGGAGGATTTAAGGGCTTTGCGCCTAAAAGAAAAAATTCTTTTGATAGAATTAAAAGCTATTCAAGAAAAAATAGCTCTCTATGACGAAAGTCTAGACACAACTGTTAATTCGGAACAGGATTCCGAAAGGATACAATCTGAATCTATTCCTTTACAAACGGCTAAAGGTAAAGAAAAATCAAGTCCGTTGACTCCTGTTGCTTTGGAAAAAAACAAATATAAAGTTAATGAAGAACTACGATCTTCATCTAGCCCAGTAGCAAATGGCTCTGGTAAAGGCACATCAAATCCGTTGATGGCTGACAGTTTGCTAAAAACTGAACAGGTCTCTCTTAGACCAAGTTACTCCCAAGATATTCAAGAAACGGTAAAATCTAATTCTAGATTTTATGTCATTTTTGATGGAGAACATAGAGGCATATATGAAGATTGGTCCATAGTGTCTCATCATGTTTCTGGAAGACCGGTAACATTCAAGAAGTTTGGGTCTTTATTACAAGCCCAACAAGAAGCCACTCGATACTCAGCCGATTGTGGTAAAAAGGAAATTCCTCTAAAGCAATTTCCATATCTTCACGAGTCATAGTGAAACCCCATTATCTAAAGGAAGCCTTGGAATAATGGAGCAACGCATTATCTTCAACAAAGTTGATGTGAGTCCTACTACAAAACAAAGACTCAGTAAAATAATGCAAGGTACACAGGAAAGCCATCAGTGCATGAGCTGTAAAGAATCTTCCACCGAAGAAAATTCTGACAAAAGTGGTCCCTCTATTAAAGACAACTACTTTTCAGAAGACGACACGCGAGAGCTGGACCCAACACATGGGTTTGTCGACTAAAAAACGTCATGCATGACGAACACTTAAGGCTATTTTAGACCTTTTGTAAAATTCACTTCTACTATATAAAGAAGTCGAATTCATTAGTTTTAGGGACATCCCTGGTTACATCCCTCAACCGATCCCTCGATCAACAACTCTCAACCACCCTCTCAACTTTTCTTTTCTTTTCGTTGATCATTATGATCACTTTTTCTTAGTATGTGTGCTAGTAGTATGGAGTAAAACTCCTTTAAGGAGTTGATGTAAATATCAAGAAGTTCTCCTTCGGGAGAACAGTTATGAAATAAAAGCTCCTTCGTAACACCTATCTTATTTTCTATCATGAAGTTGTTTTTATTCTGTAAAACCTGGAGTCCTGGAGCCCGTTGAAGTACCGCTGAGGCAGGAGGCCGTTAGGGAAATAAGGGTTGGATTGGTCCCTTGCAGAAGAAATAGAAACTTTTCAAGAAGAAAATACAAGAAGAAGAATGTATAAATTTTATTTCAAACTGTTAAAAGACTTCAAGATTGATATTTCATATCTCTCCTTAAAATCTTAAAAGAATTTTATTCTAACACAAAACTAAGATTTTGATAAAATCAAAAAATGATGTTTATAAACAAACACAAAAAGAAATCGATTAACCATTATCGAAATCAAATAATCAATTCAATAAGAATTGTTACTAAAAAAATGACTACTAAAAATGAATTTTTAATTCAATTTCGACAATTGATGATTTCTCAAAATCACCGTTTGTTTAGTTGCCTTAGTCAACATATGAAACCATTCGTTTGTTTTAATTGTTTTAGTCAACATATGAAAACAATCTATAAAGATTGTTATAGTCAAAAAATGACTACAAAGATTGTTAATTCAATCATATATTACCGGTTCAAGAACCTTGGTAGTAACTACCCAAGTATACAATGAGTATACACCAAGATTTCCTTAAAAAAGAAATCCGTCGGGTTAATCAAGAATTAACCATGTATCAAAGTCTAATTAACCAATTAGAACAGTCTCTTAAGAGATCACCTAGAAATAGGAGAGCTGAACATGTTCAGTTTAATGGTCTTAAAGCAAACCGCTTTAGGCTAAAAGAAGAACTAAAAAGTCTAGAAAAACAAGTTTTCTAACCAATGAGTTTTATTACCAATGAGTCTTAACCAGACCACAAAACTCCTAAAGGACTTAATGAACCCTTTAGTTGAATTTGTTAAAAATTCTGAGGTACCTCCGCCTATGTGGTATCAACAACCTCACCACTAACAGCCTCCATCCTGCACTAGCAGCCTCACCATTAACAACCTCACCACTAGCAGCCTCACCATCAACAACCAGACATCACCACTAGCAGCCTCACCATCCTCCATCCAGAGAGAGAGACGATTCAGAACCGATGGTGGCGGTAATGGTGCTTTGTTGTCGGTGTGGTGGTGGTGGTGCAGGATGGAGGCTGTTAGTGGTGAGGTTGTTGATGGTGAGGCTGCTAGTGGTGATGTCTGGTAACGGAGGGGAGAAAGAGCATGTAGAGAGAGAAAATAAAGAGAGGAGAGAGTGTATTATTATATATAACAATAAAATATATTTTAAGTTTGATGGGAAAAGACTAAAATGCCCCTCATGTGAGGGACACGTGATTGGTTTTAACTTTACAAATGGATGTCATTTGGGGCGTGGAGTGAAATAGAGATAAGTTACATAGATCAGGGAGGAAAATGACTATTTTTAAACGAATTGAGCAAAATCGTTAAAACGATCAAACCATAGTAAACAAAATATAAGTTAACTCTTTAAATTAACACTTAATAGCTAGAGAGTATATCCAACTGAAATATTTTATATTTTATTCTGTAGTTTATCCTATATAGTTTTAACAAATATTTTAAATTATTCGAGTTCTAGATCTTTTTAGGCTTATGAAATCGTCTCTGATGGCAAAGTCATTAGAGTTAAGAGCGCGAGATTAAGGGTTCGAATCTTGATAAGATTAAGGGTTCGAATCTTGATAAAATCGCCTTTAAAACATATAAAATAAAATAAAATTGTCAAAGTCTCATTAATTAACCTATCTAATCAAGTCTAATAATCCTTTATAGTTTTTAAAATCAAAACATTAAAACACTTGTATTGATTCATCATCTTTATTAGTTAATCTAAAACACCATCCATCCAACAACTTAATAAATCCTTACCGGAGACCAACCTCCGGCCACCACCGTAAGTTGTTAAGAAACAAGACGAATTCCATCTGCACGTGCAAGTTGTCCTTTGAAAATAGATACATGAATATGTGGTCTATATTTGGCGGTAAAGCTTCGCCGGAAAACGCCAAGTAGTGGCGGACCCGACACTGTTCCCCACCGACAACTACCGCCTGCCACCACCCCTTTCCTTATCTCTGACTTTTTGGGTCAAAATTGTTCCATTCCATTCATTTCATTGTCACCACATCTCCTAACTTAAAAAGTTATTCATTGGAAATTAGTGCAAACAAGATCATGATTTTATCTCTACCGTTCAAAATAATAGAGTAAACGTTTTAAAAACCGGTAAATACCGGCTGGTTATACCGGTATTACCGTTTCCAGATGTAAATCTGTTACGAAACACCCCGGTAAATAAGTGAAACGGCATAAGGTTTATACCGTCGGTAAAATCCGGTATACCTGTTTGAAATATAATACTGGTACCGGCCCAGGGTTATTTTAGTTTGGGTTGTTACTTATTTTTATTATATATGTTACTTATCTTACGTAATTCTTATATATTATGATTATTCGTAACTAAAAGTTCTTATTTAATATTGCATGAAACAAAAATAATTATCCTCTAGTTGATGAGAATGACGATAATAGTTAATTTTATCTTTTATGCGATCGTGAACTTGCTGTATTGAAAACCCAAATGGCTTAAACATATCGTACACTTTCATTTAAAAAAGCTTGTTGGAAAATTGAATGATTTTCGATTATCTTTTGGATTATTTTTTATTATGGATTTATTTTTTGATCATTTTTTAATATGTAATCATGCATTTTTTGATTAACTTTTAAGTTGATGTTGTAATTTATGAAATTATAGAGTTAGCTAGTCAACCCGGTTGAACCGCTGGGTACAACCTGGTTCAACCGGTTGAACCATTTTTTAGCCTAATCCGGTTTGATTTAAAAACCGGTTTTTAAAACATTAGAGTAAACTGCCGAAATGGTCCCTGAGGTTTAGTCATTTTTTGCATTTTAGTTCAAAATTCAAACCTTTTGGATTTTGATCCCTGTGATTTTAATTTTGTTGCCATTTTCTTGCAAAAGCAAAATTTTGTTAGATTTTTCAGTTAACATCCAATTGTTTGTCTTTTTCCTCACTTTTAATGAAGTGCAAAATGATCAGATTTTTTTAAATTTGTTATAATAAAACGTTAAAAGATCATTTTGCACTTCGTAAAAAGAGAGGAAAAAGACAAAAAAAAAATTTGGATATTAACTGAAAAATCTAACCAGATTTTGATTTTGGATGAAAATTACAACAAAATTGAAACCACAGGGACTCTGATTCAAAATGTTTGAGTTTTAGACTAAAGTGACAAAACTGACCAAAACTCATAGACAATTTTGGCAGTTTACTCAAAATAATAAAGTCAAAGTTAAGCCTTTCTCCTATTGAAGCTTTTCTAATAACTTTTTACCTAACCATAACTATACGTACATGTTTTTCTTTCTTTCTAAAACTAACATCTGGCAAACATATTAATTATGAATTTGACAATAATCTCATCAAATCACACTGTTAAGGTACATGAACACACGTAATCTTTCACATCAAACCCATCTCTTAGTTACTTAACCACATGTTCTTAATCATTCAAATGATTAACTTGCAAGACAACGTTTTGTCCTTGCTCAATCCTATCAATTTGTTTCCGGCTTCCGATATTTTATTTGTTAATTTGCTATTAGTGTCTTCTAACGTCTCGTCATAATTCATGTAAACAATCAAATTTTAAGATAAATAATAATAGCAGTAGTAATAATAACAATAACGGCGATGACACTAATAATAATATTAAGAGTAAACTGCCATTTTAGTCCCTGAGTTTTGGTTCAAATTGTCATTTTAGTCTAAATAGTTTTTTTTTCTCCGCTGGGTCCCTGACTTTTTCATTTTCTTGTCCTTTTGATCACATTGGCTAACTCAGTCTAAAAATCTGGTTATTACCAGGGGTATTTTTGGCATAACTATTGTGTAGTGATAACCAGGGGTAGTTTACAACATAATTTATAAACCTCATAATAATTTAATGCCAAAAATACCCCTGATTATAATCTGGTTTTTAGACTAAGTTAGGCAATGTGATCAAAATGTCAAGAAAAAGGAAAAGTCAGGGACACAGAGGAGAAAAAAAACTATTTTGACTAAAATGACAATTTGGACAAAAACTCAAGGACTAAAATGACAATTTACTCTAATATTAATAAATAGGATTTTTTTTGCAGGTGGTGAGTTTAATATTTGTTTATACATACACACACATATAGGGTGAGGTTCGTCTACAAAATCCAAATTTCCTAAAAAGTGTAAAAAGTCATAAAAAACTGTCATTTCGGCTATAAAACACACATAAAACCCACAAATAACAGAGTGAAGATTACTAAAGCACCATATTCAAACCATAATAGTACATAAACACTTCGAACACACAATCCTAAAACTATCAATATAAAACACAACATGCTAATCAACATAAAACATAATAATGTTTGTCATTTGATAATGAGAGCCTTATCATCCAAAACACAACCCACATATATGATGTTTTAGTAATCTTCATTTTGTTATTTGTGGGTATTGGGTGTGTTTTATGATTGACATTTTGGTGTTTTATGACTTTTACACATTTTAGGAAATTTAGACTTTGTAGCTAACTCCTAGCCCACACACACACATATATATATATATATATGTAGAGGTTGTTAAGAACTTTAATGTTTTTCGAAAAAGAAATAGGTACATTTTCATTGAAAAGAATGTTCTCATCATCATCATCATCATCATCATCGTACTCAGTATATCCCACCTATAGCAAAGCTAAGGTAGGGTCTGAGGAGGGTGGGATGTAGACAGCCTTACCTCTACCCCGTAGGAATAGAGAGGCTGCTTCCAATGAGACCCCCGGCTCGATTGTGGTTTTGCATCAAGCCTTGGACATAAGGCACATAACACTCAGCAATTGAGACAAACGCCAATTGGTGCATGTACCCCCTTGTCTTTCGGCTATCAACGCCACCACATGATGCCTGATTAACGATCCCCTCTTTTTAACGTTATTTTCACGAAATTAGTAAAATAACGTTAAAAATTAGTGCACTTTTGCTTTTGCCCCCCTAAGCGCCCACACATATATTACATTATATGAGCAGACCGCAAGCGGGGCTCATTGAAAAGAATGTTCTAAATGTATCAAAACAGAAGTAAGAGAACTATCACACCGGTTTGCAAAGCTTCCTCAACAATTTGTGCTTAAGATCTTCGATCGCTTCTCGTTTTGGCCTTGAATCATGTTAGAATTGGTCAGAATAACCTCCAAATCGTCCTCTTAGTCGCCCATGACTTCCCTTGTTCATCTCTTTTGGTTTTGCAGCCGTCATGGTCTTTTTATACTCAATTTTAGGTTTTCACGACTTGGTTACGGTCCGTACCCATTAAGTGAGTACATGTCGTACGTATCAATTAGGGGCCGCTATTTGGGTTTTGAGTTGTCTATTTGTCGGCTCGCAATACAATCTATACCACATTACTAGGTATGGGTCGTACCAGATCTAAATTTTCCAATTTTCTTTTTCTCTTCAGCTTAATATTTAGATTTCATTTGGAATCACTCGTTTTTTGAGATTCACATGCAACCATACTTAAACATTGTTTGTCCCTAAGCAATGTCCTATTGTAAAGCACCAAAAAATAATTAACACAATAGCATATGATTTTATACTGATACTATTTCAAAACCCTATGATCAAAAAGTTTACCCCTTGGACTTACAAAGGCAAAGGGTTGACATCCTAAGCAAGTTTAACGGTGTTTCATTTTATAATAAGAATCCCCTGACTTAGTGCAATTCACTTTCAATCTAACTTTGTAACTTACACCCCTCATGATGTTCTCTCGTCTCGATTGTTTCTGATTGCTAGCAAGAGATGTGCTAGATTACTATATAAGCTCACCACCAAATCACAACTATCATTATCTGAGGCTTGTATAGAAATCAAGATCTTCCCAACTTAAAACATATCTATACAGAGATCAAAGGACTTTTTATTAGATTTTGGCGTCAGGTAATGGTAGGAATTGGTTTTGGGTAAAAAGTGGCTAAATATGTTATGCTCCTTTATTAAACAAATACAGTGTAAACTAGGATCAATGATCTTCACACTTATTTCTTTTTTGTATTTTTCATTCTTCTTTTTTCTTGTTTTTTTTTTCTTTTAACATAGGCTATATTGTTAATAATTACTATGGTTCGAATAACAAATGGTTTTACAAGGTTTTCAAAGGTTATGGATTTTTTATATTTGGGAAATTGACCTGTGTCACGTTCCCCGACCACACCCTGGACGGGAGCCGCGAGCAGTCAAGTGGTACCGGTGGTTATTGTGAAAATATTGCAGCGGAACATTTCATCAGGACCGTGAGTTAGGAAAATACCAGAGTTTAGAAACACCGGATTTTATTTATTAAATAGATGGGAATAAACCCATGTTTTACAAAGGTAGCTTTAATATGGGATAAACCCGAACATATAAAACAATGTTTTCTTAAATTAATTTAATTGATAAAATAAGCCACTTCTTTAAGCCTTTCGGTGCCGTATCATTACTCTTATTCCAATCTACTGTAATCACCTGAAACGCGTTTTAAAAACATTTGGTCAGCAGGAAATACTGGTGAGTTCATTCATTTTTGTACAAAAACACATTTGTTATTATTCACAGCATTAAGGGTTTTTATATTTGCCCCTATCTTATAATTAGCTGGTTCAGCTGTCACTCGACCGGATCTATGACTGTGGACATATCACTAATTAGGCTCGCCCACCTAAAGTGATAAATCGTTAGTAGTAATGTGCACAAAACCCCCACATACTGCCAGTAATTAAAGATTAGCAAAGACTTAATCACTGCAAAGTATAACTGGAAAACATTTAGGGTTTTGTAAAGTAATTTGATAAAAAGAGAATGACTCACCTTGTTAGCATATAGTCTTGATTAAACAAGCATCTTGATTCTAAGTCTTCTGATGATTATACATCTATTTTGATTGTAAGTGTACAGTGCAGAGTTTTCTGGTAGTTAAACATTTAGTTTAACAGAGTGGAATATGTATTAGTGTTAAACCCAATCAAACCTAACGATGGTCACGAGATCAGAACCTTAACGAAATTCACAAAGTATAGTCTTATTTAGACAACACTTTGCTATTCGTTTCAGAACGAAATTCACAAAGTATAGTCTTATTTAGATAGCACTTTGGCATTCGTTAGTTGGTTCCCGAATCGATCGGACAGAATATCGCATTGGTGATTATTGGTTAGAACACCAACGTATAGAGAGAAGAATAGAAGAAATGAGCAAAGAAAAATGAATCCTAAGCTTCCTATTTATAGGTAGGAAATATGAAATTTCCAAGAAGTTTTCTATATACTTTTCTAGGAAGTTACCTATACATTTTCTAGGAAGCTTCATACCCACATATATATCCTCTTACACCTTTCTTGCACCTTCCTTTGATATTATCTATCTCATATATATTTATTTTCATGTATATCTATCTAGGTGTTTAATTTACTTAATTAATCTTACTTGGCTTAATTAATCTTGCTTAGCTTAATTAATCTTGCTTAACTTAATTAATCTTGCTTAGCTTAATTAATCTTGCTTAGCTTAATTAATCTTGCTTAACTGATTAATTAATCTTTCTTAACTTAATTAATCTTACTTACTGATTAATTAATCTTACTTAACTTAATTAATCTTACTTAACTGATTAATTTTCCTTAACGGTTTAATCAAGTAATTTACTTAGCCGATTAATTAGATAACGTAATTAGCCGATTAATTAACTTACTTAGCTTGCTTAACTGTTAAGTTTCCTTAGCTATTAAGTTTTCTTAATCGCTAAGTTTTCTTAATTGCTAAGTTTTACATAACCATTAAGTTTACTTAATCACTAAGTTTACTTAACTATTAAGTTTACTTAACTGCTAAGTATTCTAATTTAACAGCTTCCTGATTATGAGTTCTAATTCTAGATACAATGGAACTCGTATTAGCGTATTAACCTAATTCAACTTTAACGATAATCACGAGATCAAAACTCACAACGAATGAAAAAGCATAGCCGTATACAGGCAGCACTTAAACATCCGTTGGATCAGTTTCAATCAATCGGATATAGTACCGTGTCCGTGATTAGAGTTATTACCCTGATAACGAGCAGAGTTTTAGGGTTTAGGGGTGTTGTGCAAAGAAAACGGAGAACAAGAGAGATAGTTCGTCAAAATTGATTGAACTGGTGCAAAAACTTCAGTCCCACACCGCTGCTTATATAGTATATACCCACATTTGCGTCTCCCCCGCGTGTCGCACACGGGTCGGCCTCCCCTGGCGCGTGTCGCGGGGAGGGTCGACCTGGCTTTGGTCGCCACGTGTCCCATGTAGGTCTGACACGTGTCGCAGTGTCATGACGCGTGTCCTTGGCCGCCCTTCTCGTCTAATCGTGCGTTTTTCCTCGATTTTCATGCCGATACTTATTGCGTATGTTTGGGTCTTGACCCTAAATGATTCAGTTTATAATTGCGAGTTTAATAAAGGTACTTTTGTGCGGGTTGGTTCATCAACCATCAGGTTTTCAAGTTTTATCGTGCACACTTAGGATTTTGTTCATGGATCTTTCCGTGGGTTGTTACAACCTGTAATAATCTCACCTAGACCTTATTGGCCATTAATAATATCACCTCAGAATATTCCCCCCACCAGTCCCACCTTTCACCTATTTTTCCTACAATGGTCTCCCGTTAAAAAAACTTAATGGAGTTAAGCTTTTTTCCAAATTACAAACAGATTTTTAGGGCTTTTGATTAGAACGACGATACGAGTCCATTGATGTAAAACTTGCTTCGAAACGGTGCTCCAAACAATGAAAACGGCGCTTCAATTCGGGTGTTTAAATTTCCAATTAACCAAAATCAAGTCACTTGGAGCACCATTTCGAAGTAAGTTTTACATCAATGGACTCGTATCATCGTTCTGATCAAAAGCCCTATAAAATATGTTTGTAATTTGGAAAAAAAACTTAACTCCGTTAAGTATTTTTAACGGGGGACCATTGTAGGAAAAATAGATGAAATGTGGGACTGGTGGGGCGGAGGGGGGGGGGGGGGGATATTCTGAGCTGGAATTATTAATGACCAATAAGATGTAGATGAGATTATTACAGGCCAATTCCCCTTTATATTTTAGCATAACCGAATGACAGGGATAAGGCTCAAAAGGGTACATTAAGGGTTATTTTTAGGTAGGAAAAACAACTGAAAACTTTTAACAAAGGTTTAGTTTCTAATTCCTTAATCAATTCTATGTAACGCTAGATATGGGTCTAGATTGTGTTTAACATGTACAAGTTTTGCAATGATAAATCATATGATGGTATCTCTCAACAAATGAAAAGATATAAACATATAAAAGGCTCAAATAACTCACCTAAATCGAATGGATAAAGGGTTACCAATACGAGTTACACAATCTAAAATTCCAGATTCTATTATTTCTTTAGGTATTCTTTCTGATGATTTTGAAAAAAAAAAAAAAAACAATTTGCATAGGAATATTGTACCCTAAAACTTACAATCGAGGATTCCTTCTTTCAGTAGGGATTCATACATCGATAAGGTTGAAAATTTTCAGCTGTGACATATAATCAGTTAAATGAGAGCTTTCTTTCGAGAGTTTCAAGATAATACACATTAAACAAGATAATGTGTACCGTTCCTCATCCCCACACTTAAAGTGTACATTGTCCCTAACACGCATTAAACAAGATAATACCAAGGAAATAAAGGAACTGGAAACTCCCTGATTCAACCATTCAATACAAATCATGTTTTCAAACAAACAAATAAAAGGTTTAAATGAAAAAAAAAACATAAACAAAACAATAAGTCTAAATAATCTCCAAAGTCATCCAAATAGAAAAACTAAATCATCGACTCAATTAGAAAATGGAACTTCGATGTAGTGATCTTCATAGTTGTCTTCGTCTTCCTCCATGGGTAATCAATTTTCTTAAAATCTTCAACATAGTGGCACTCTTAATGTCCCTCGTTCTTGTATGTTGCTTCATCCTCTTCTTATTGAACCTTGTTGGCTTCCTTTACTATCAAGTGACGGTCGTAGATCTTTTTGACCTTTCTTTGTAGATTCGGGAATTTGTATACGCTTGATCTCTCAACTCTTATTGCTCATTTATCATAACAAATGAACACAAATTATTAAAGAAAATTCAAATTACACTATTGATAAATTAAAAAGAGTAATTTTTTTACACATGAAGGAAGTTGAATGAGATTAACAACGTTCAAAAGCCT
The DNA here is from genome assembly GCA_030545235.1 of Helianthus tuberosus. NCBI lineage: Eukaryota > Viridiplantae > Streptophyta > Magnoliopsida > Asterales > Asteraceae > Helianthus > Helianthus tuberosus. The sequence continues at coordinate 5,211,945 of CM060407.1, forward strand.
TTCCCCCCTATGAAAGCATTTCTTATAACTTTGTACCTAACTATAACTATATGTACTTGTTTCTCTTTCATTCTAAAACTAACATGTGGCAAACATATATTAAGAAAAAATGTATTGTATAGTATGGCTTAACGTACGAAGCGTACGCAATATCAAATTCGCACGTTATGTTAAAAAAATGAAAATCGCATGTTAAGAAAAAAATGAAAATCGCATGCTCAAAACAAAATGAAAATCGCATGTTCAAAACAAAATGAAAATCACATGTTTATAAAAAACCAAACTTCGCACGTTAGTAAAAAAACCAAAATTCACATGTTGATACTGAATCTAGTACGCTTCGTACGTTAAACCATATTGTACAATAACCGGCCTCCATATATTAATTATGAATTTGACAATAATCTTATCAAATCACACAATAATCTCATCAAATCACACTGTTAAAGTACATGACCACGTAATCTTTCACATCAATTCCATCTCTTAGTCACTTAACCATAGGTTTTTAACAACTAAACATCTTAATCATTCAAATTTAACAACTAAACATCTTAATCATTCAAATGATGAACTTATAATACGGCGTTTTGTCGTTGTTTAGTCTTATCAATTCATTTCAGCCTTTCATTAGTTCATTTGTTGCTAGTATCCTAAGACTGAGTGTAGTGGGGCGACTCCCACCCCCAGGTCGCCCCAGGTCGCCTGGAACACCGCCCCCGGAGGCGACTTGGGTGGCGTCCCCCTCCCGCCCAACCTCTTCTCGTCGCCCACTTTCCACACAAATCAAAGAATATAGCCGTTGCATTCCACACTCCAACGGATATATTGACTAAACTTTTGTTTTTTTGTTTTTTTTTTTAACCAAATTACTATATATATATACATCTACCATACAACACAATACACTCTAAAAATATACAACACAACACACTCTAAAAATACATTCTTTCAACATAACCATTTTGTTTTTTTGGAACCACAAATGGAGTTCAACGTCCCTTCGTCATCCTCGTCCGACGACGATACAACTTCATCTAGTTCTTATGAATTTGAAGAAGCCATCAACGAGGCGGTAATGACAACGATCAATTTAATGGTTCACGTTGCTAGCGAGGACAATGAAACGGATGACCCACTGATTAGAAAAAGAACTTATATTATGCGGGATCGTGCCGCAGGACAACAACGGCTGATGCAAGACTATTTCGGGGAGGAGCCGGTATATGACGCGAAGATATTTAGACGTCGCTTTCGCATGAGTAAACGTCTATTTACCCGTATTACAAACGACATGGAGGAAGATTATGATTATTTCAAACAAAAGTATCATCGGAGACACGAATCGAGAACATAATGGATATAAAGAATAGACAGAAACACACCATGCTTATGTATGACTTGATCGATCACCTATGGGACAACAAACAACCAGGATACGAGGCGGAACTCGTTAACGAGGATGAAGGAGATAACGAGGATGAAGATAATAACAATGTAGTCGACCTCGACCTAAACGAGTACGTTAGTGACGATGAGTAGTAGATGTGTATTGTTGTATGTTTTTTAATGAATAAGTTGTATGTTGGTTATTTTATTTAATGAGTATCAATAATTTTATAAAAAAATATAACACTTTATATCTTTTACATAAAAACAATCAAAATTAAATGGGTGCCACGTGTCGCAAGACGCCCCACCCAGCAAGGTTGCCCCACTCCCCCTTTTTTGGTCAAAATCCTCTTATGTGACGTGGCGCCACGTGTCGCAAGACGCCCACTCAAAAGGTTGCCCCACTCCCTTTAGTCTAAAATCTCGTCAAACTTATTGTAAACAATAATTTATTAAGATAACATAAAGATATTTTAGTAGTAGTAGTAATAATAATAATAATAATAATAATAGTGATAATGATAATAATAATAATGATAATTAAGCCGTCCCCGTACCGAGTGGCCTTATATGTAGTGTAAAAATTCATGTTTTTTATTTAGAAATTTACATCTTTACCTATTACATGTAGTGTAAAAATTCATGTTTTTTTTATTTAGAAATTTACATCATTACCTATAAAATTCACGTTTTATAAACTTTTATGTTGTCTTATCAGTCGAAGACAAACCAATACCTATAAAATTCACGTTTTATAAACTTTTATGTTGTCTTATCAGTCGAAGACAAACCGCTAGATGCAACTCAAATTTAACTAAAAAGTAGCAGATTAATTTTGATCATCGAAGACTCAACGAACCCTTTAATCATTCTTTGGTTCCGCAATTAACAATAAAACACTTTATACGTTTAATATGTATTAACTAATATGGTCCATAAAAATTAATTTTTCATCTTCTTTTAAAAAGAAGAAAATGCAATTAACAATAAAACACTTTATACGTTTAAAATGTATCAACTTATATGGTCCATAAATTTTTTTTTTCATATTCTTTTAAAAAGAAGAAAATAAGTTGATAACAACTAACAACTAATATATATAGTCGGCAAAAGAGTGGTAGAAGCGTCTATCTCGTTTAGAAGTAGACATTGCGTATCTACGTCACATGATTATGATTATTTCCTTTTTTTGTCAATTGTATATTGGAAATTTTCAAAAAAGGTTTTTTTATGTATTATTAAATAGTTTGACTTTGCTATTAGTCAATTACATTTTATCATCTCTAATAGTTGTTTATTCATTCAAGTTTTTGCATACACATATTTTGTCCCAAAAGTGTATCAAAATAGTCATCGTACCCATCATAAACAATACTTTTTTTAACAAAATTTTCAAAATAAATAAAGTTAAAATCTTTTTCCGTACAAAATAAAGATAATATTACTGTTGTAAATTAAAGTAACGATATTTGCATATGTATAGGCAACGAAGATGTCGGTTTAGTGATGGTGATTGTTGAGAAAGTGAGTGGTAATGATGGATTGAAAAAAAAAAGGTACTTTTTTTCTTGTAACAAAAGGGTTATTTTCATAGTTAATAAAGCATTTCTAAATGACGTAAATGTCAATAGTATCGTATTGAAAATTTAATGATTTGATTTGACATATTTTCTTTTGAAAGGTGTGATTTATTCGTGAATGTCGGAAGGTCTAGCATACGTTGTTTTAACAGAGTCCGTGCTAGAGAGTCTCATCGCACAATAGATCCCCAATTTAAACTCATCAATGAGGAACCCTATCACCCAGACTTGAACTTGAGACATGGAGAAAAAACTCATCCGAGCCCACCATAGGTGGAACTTAAATACCCGTGACAATCACTAGAGCACTAGTGATGGTTATTTACTTATTTGATTTGACATATTTAATTGATGAACCTGAATATGCGAAAGATATCAAATGTACCCGAATACCGAATACGATTAAAACCATGTAATATGTACCTGGTATACGTAACTCGTTGATTGTATTATATTAATTTTGATTTTGAATAGGTTGACGGGTCAAAACTGGGTTGTAAACGAACCGAACGTTTAACGAACGATTTTTGAACTGTTTGACGGAAAGTTCGTTTAATAAATAAATGAACATTACCAAGAAATTTCGTTCGATTAGTTAAATAAACGAACATGAATAAAAGTTTCGTTCGTTCAATTGTGTTCGTTAACATTTCGGTAATGTGTTCGTAGACATTCGTTCCTTTATGTTCATGACTTTTTGAACTTTCATTTATTTTATCAAACTTTTTTATACTCTTTAACTTTTATTTGTTTTATTATCCAAAAAACTAAAATACGAAATCCTATTATCATCGTGTTTATGCATATTTCCTTTTTTTCTTCAATATTCACATTGTCAAAAATTGACCTGCATTCCACTATTATGGCTTCAAGTTCCAGCGTTACTCCTTCTGCCATCCACCTCTAATTGCTGTCGTTTTTGCCGATTTTATTTGTGTTCGTTTTTGTTTGTGTACATGTTCATTTCCTTAACGAACATTAACATAAAATCTCATTCAGTAAGTGCTCGTGAACCGTTCGTGAACACATTTATTTCCTTAACGAACGAACACGAACAAGGGCTTGTTCGTGTTCGTTCGATTCATTTACAGCCCTAGATCGAAGGGTTCGTTACATCTTAGTCCTAATACAACATGTTAAAGAAGCTAGACATAAGACATTAAGACATGTCAACCTATTAAGACAAACCCAAAACTTATTACTTTATAGGTTTCTTTTCATCTCAAAATTTACCACCCTACATAGATGACCCGGCTTAGTACTCATCCTTATAAACGTATATAGTGAATGCTGTGATTAAAGTTTGCTTTTGAATAAAAAAAAGAATAATTTATAAATCACAACACTTGCTATTGCAATATTTTCAATTTTAGGTCCATTAAAAGAAAATATTGTGTTACCCTACTAATTAATTAATGAATGTCATGCATGCTGTCACATATTATGGCATTATTTGTAGAGAGAAATGGGTCTACTTTTTAATACTAAAGTCGGTGTGTTTTTATTTATTTGTTTATTTATTTTTTTCATTTTTCTTGCGAAAACAAGAATGGTGCATTGCATATAGAAGTTTTATGTTCTGTTAATGTAGGTGGAAGTCTATTAGTTTGTTCCATGTTTCATTTCTTATAAAGTACTCTTTAATTCAATAGTATACAAAATTAATTTTATATATACTCTTACAAACTTAATTTTTTTTTATATATACTCAACTAAAACTAAAAATATCATATATTTCTTTATAAAATAGTTAGAAAATCAAATATACCTAATTTTGTAAGAAACACTCTAATAAATAATCCTTTATGTCTAAATTTGATAGTTACAATTCTCTAATCATCGGAAGTAGTCTCTAAACTTCAATGGGTAGAGGTAAAGATGTCTACGTCTTATCTTTCTCAGATCCTACCTTAATTTTACTATTTGTGGGATTTACTGAGTATGATAATAATGAATTCTCTAATCATTAACCATCAAGTCTTGGTAGTGCAATGCTAAATTAATGAGTCTCTAGCACAAATCTCACCTAAGTTTATCAGGGTTTCTATAAGGGTTATTAGATTTTATCACCCCTAACTATTAGCTATTGGCCTCGGGCACCCCCAACCATCACTTTGACGCTCGTCACCCCCAACTTAACACTTAGTATGTTCTGTCACTACGTCGTTAACTGATCACTAACTTTTAATCTTGGTACTATACTTTTGGGGGTGTCATAGGTATCTTAGGAAGGTTTTAAGGATCTTAGGACAGCCCAAAAGTATAGTAACAAGATCAAAAGTTAGTGATTATTTAACGACATGATGACATAAAATACTAAGTGTTAAGTTGGGAGTGACAGGCGTCAAAGTGATAATTGAGGGTGGCAGCGGCCAATAGCCAATAACTGAGGGTGATAAAATCCAATAACCCTTTCTATAAAAATATAATATATTGTTCAAGGTGTTTTCAAGGTAATAGAGAAAACAAAAAGATCTTATATCATTAAGTTGTGATAAACTATATATGATATAATTTATCACTACTTTACCTTTAAAAATTAGTTTCTTAAGAATTCATTTACTTTTATTTTTTGTAATGAGAAAACAAAATAGATTTTATAGGTAGATTGTGTTTCACTTTCACAACATAAGAAGAATGATCATTACTCATTAAATTAAAAGATGACTATATATATATATATCTTGACTTCATATTTAAGCATTTATTAAAATAGTTTATGTTGGCAGGGGCGCAGCTTACAAGGGGCGGGGGGGGGGGGGGACGTCCGCCCCCCGGGATTTTTCGCTCAGTAGTGTTATATATGTAGTTTTCGTATAGAAATTTGTGGGTATATAGGTTTTCACCCCCCCGGTTCTATGGAAATTTTTGGGTATTCTATAGAAATTTTTGGGTATATATGTTTTCACCCCCCCGCCCGAAAAATCCAAGCTTCGCCACTGTATGTTGGGATGTAGAGTAGAGGATTCAATGAAGCTCCATTGACGAAGTTAAGAAGAAGAAGAAGCTATATATCTAACGTGGCAGTTCCACCGGCGTAGGGGTGGTGGAGCCGATCACTGTGTAAATAAATCTGTACTGTAACTTTGCATGTACCCATTATTATAAAATATACTTTGAATTTAAACCACATATCAAAAGGTCCTCATGTCTCTTTGTCGTAGGTAATATCATATTTTATATTTTTATTATATTTTTGATTGAAAAGTTCATTAAACCCAGGTGCTATTGTTGTGTTCCTTAAGCCCTCAACGGGCGTGAGCAGAGATGACCCTGAGAATTCGTGAACCATGTTTAAGCTTGAAAAACGTACACTTAGGCGTTAATGAAATTGGATATTGGGCTCACTAAAGGTCTAAACCTAATGTTAATGGACTAATAACTAATCTAACCATAAGAATAGTTTTATAAGTGGGCCTATGTTGGTGTTTGTATGTGTATACCCTATTAAAAAAATTTCGTTTACATATACATATCATGTTTTTTTTAAATAACGTACCATTCGAAATATCGTGCTCTGGCCGATGGTCCTCCCCGTCCACCCTCAGGGCCGCCCTTAGGCGTGAGAGCCTGAGAGGGAGAAAAAGGTGGGGGCCATGTGCATTACACCAATCACATATCTTGTTTTTTTTTTTTTTTTACTTTTTAGTTATTAGTTAAACCAAAACGTGATAGTTAAAACTTATTATGAGGCGTGAGTAAAGTTATCATACAAAGTCCCCTTAATTTAGGAAGGGTACAAAAAATTAAAGACACAATGAATAACACAATGGATCACAAAATATAATACAATGTCAAGGAAAAAAGTTACAATGACGCAAATAAATAAAGAACGCAATGCTAAATAAAAAGACACACCGATCTAAATTATAATATCTATAAGCTAAAAATCTAAAAGCGAAGCCTAAAATCTTATATCGTAGAGTTGGACGAAACGATCACAATGCCGCTTGAATGAGTTAAATTTGAATTCCTTTGATACCATTCTTACAATTTCCTATCTTTTATAAGACAGGTGTATTTGAACCTTACCATGTGAGGCATTATGTTAAACTACAACGCGTAATCTTAAATGTACTTTTTATAACCTATGTTATTCTACTAAACTTTTCCGCACACTGATTATTTCCAAACTATAAATTTTCAACAAAGTTGTGCTATATGTTGTTGTAATATAGGTATTGGGAGTTTTTCAAAAAAACTTTTGTATTTTTTCACTTTTAACCCTAAGATTTTAATCTCTTGCATTTTACCCCTTTGACTTTTTTACTTTTACCAAAAAACTTTTCATCTTTTACAATTCAACCCCAACACTTTTTTGTTTTCAACTTTGGTCCCCCCATACTTTTCATCTTTCATAAGTTTTTCGTTTTAAGTTTCGTTATAAATTTTTCGAGTCAACACGTCACATGTGTCTAGGATTCAACGTCTTTTTGTCTGTTTTTTCCCATTTGACAGGCAGTCGCAACACGTCTATTTTTCTTCATTTGACAAGTTCGTCGCAACACGCATGTCTAGGATCGACATAGTTATTTTTTTCTACGTTTTACATTTATGTCTAATTTTTTTTAATTAACACGCTGCAACGGGCGTACGTGATTCAACGATTTTACGGCTGTTTTTCGTTCGGTATTATTTTTTACTTTTTTTTTTAATTTTATTTTTACAAGCTCCCCTGATGTTGGTGGTTGTTGGCAGTGCTGTGGCATTAGTGCTACTTGGCACGATTTTATGAACATATTTAACCTATGAAGTTTTTTACTACTAACTTGTTTCGAGTTTACAACTATATCTCTTTTACTTAAGAAAAACTAATTTTTATGTGCATATTTTTATGTGCGTGTCGATATAAATTCGATTTGCTCTACGTTTCGACGTAAACTTTTTATGACAACAATTAAGCAGTATGAGGTCTGAACTATTAAGAGACAGTATAATGCTTAACCGTTCAGCGACAAATGTCTGAACAATTCAGATTAAATGTCTTAACTATTGAGACTCGATATAATAATTAATCATTCAGATGCAAATGTCGGAACCATTCAGATGCAAATGTCTGAAACATTGAGACATTTACTCACGAAACAAACAGTATGAATCATTAAGTGTTGAACTAGTAAGAGGTCTGAACCATTCAGACCATCATTAAGAGGTAAACAAACAACCCCTTAATAAATAACTAGCCCATGCCGGCTGAATTTGTAAACCCCGGCCGCAACGCGGCGGTGTCTTACATCTAGTTTAACTTAAGATGAACATGACAGTTCTTATTTAATAAAACTAGTTTTTGCTAAATAAAGTCTTAAATATGCATGTCCATCATATTTGACTTCACCAATTTTTTCCACTCAAATTCCTTCATAATTCTAAATAAAGAAATGTTTTACAAAGTTTGAAAGAATAACTTAATCTTATTTTAACATTAATATTGTTATTATTATTATTATTATTATTATTATTAACCCATTTGTAACATAATAAATTAAACATTAATTATGAAAATATTTTATTTGTAATATATAAACGGTTAACTTAGATCATAATTTTATAATAACTAACTATTAGTTAAATTTGCATAACAATTATTGAGAAGAATACCAAATCTAATTTATAACATACCAATAAAATTATTTTCATCTCATTAAAAAAATACATTTTCACTTACTTTAAATATTTAGAACATACACTATATTTGTATATTACATATATTTTTAAATATTCAACCCGAATTATACACGGATTATTATGATATTTCAGTGTTACCAATTAACATAGGTAAGCTCATGTGATAAATTCACGTTAGTTGTGTCAGCTGTCATATATCAAGTTATATGAAGTTTTATAACATACCAATAAAAATATATCAAGTTATATGAAGTTTTTTTTTTTTTTTTATAAATTATGTTGGTTCTATTGTACAATCCTAACCACGTGTAATACACGAGTCTATAACCTATGAGAATAATTTGTTATTTTGTTAAAGAGAAAAGTGTCCGGATAGTCCCCGTGGTTTGCTCATTTTTCACCTTTAGTTGTTAACTTTCTAAAATTACACCAATAGTCCCCAACTTTTTCAATTTCGTTCCCGGATAGTCCCTGACGCGTAACTGGGTTAGTTTTTGATGTTAGGTGCGTGTGAAATGACAAAAATACCCTTACCCACTTCATCTTCCTCACCCACTTCATCTTTCCCACTCCACACCACAACCACCACCATCTACCCCCACTTCACCGTAACCACCACTACCACAACCACCACCGCCGCCATCATCACCGTTGCCTCAATCACACTCACCGGAATTCCTCCTCCATCAATCCCCTGCATACCCGTACAGAAACCAAGTTGATTTCTGTATATACATTAAAAGAAAATTGTCGCAAACAAATATACAGACCAAAAAACAAAAATCGATTTAAACTCTTCTTCAATGGACAATATTATCTCTCATATAAAGTTTTGGGTTATGAAACATACACGTACAGAAACCAATTGGGATTTTTGATTGGCAAACGAGATTAAAAGTGTTGTGCTCAATAAAAGTCAACAAGACATCTTAAATGCCACACGTCGCAAACAACCTCCTCTCCGGTGAAATCTCCGGCAACTTACCACCGGAAATTTGATACCTCTACGTTTCTTCCAATGCATTCACCGGAAACATTCAGGCGAATCTCTCAGCTTCGTCTCAGATCCGGTGAGTGTGGTTGAGGCAGCAATGATGATGGCGGCGATGGTGGTTGTGGTAGTGGTGGTTAAGGTGAAGTGTGGGGTAGATGGTGGTGGTGGTGTGGAGTGGGAAAGATGAAGTGGGTGGGGAAGATGAAGTGGGTAAGGGTATTTTTGTCATTTCACATGCATCTAACACCAAAAAATAACCCAGTTACGCGTCAGGGACTATCCGGGAACGAAATTGAAAAGGTTGAGGACTATAGGTGTAATTTTAGAAAGTTAGGGACTAAAGGTGAAAAATGGGCAAACCACAGGAACTATCCGGGCATTTTTCTCTTTGTTAAACTTATAAAATATAGAGTTAAATGCCATTTTAGTCCTTGTGGTTTGGGTCATTTTGACAGTTTAGTCCAAAGGTTTCATTTTTAACCTGTGGGTCCAAAAAGGTTTCACTGTTGCCATTTTAGTCCACTGGGTTAACTTCATCCATTATTTCTGTTAACGAGAAGGGCGATTCGGTCATTTTGTATGGCCGAACTGCCTTTCTAGTTAACAGAATTACATATTAAATGACCGAATTGCCCTTCTGGTTAACAGGAAAATGGATGAAGTTAACCCAGTGGACTAAAATGGCAACGGTGAAACCTTTTTGGATCCACAGGTTTAAAATGAAACACTTGGACTAAACTGACAAAATGACTAAAACCATAGGGACTAAAATGCCATTTAATCCTAAAATATATATAAAGGTGATGCCCCACACCAAACACAAAGTCATGCCCCACATCCAAACACTATTGAATTTCCCATATCGACTCCTTCTGTACGTTTTAGGTAATTTGATTTCTTGTACCCCAATTATTGTAGAAATGAATGAATATCGACAAGTGTTTTTAATATTCACAGATATTTTTTATCTAGCAATCATATTTTAATTTAATTTGTGAGTCTGTATGATTTGATCAAACAATCATGAAGTACCTTATAAAACGTGAAGGCACCAAATTAGGGCATCCAGCAAAATGGTACTAAGACCACCTGTAATCGTTTAGTTGTGGGCGTTTTTAAGCCGAAACACGCTCATCATCGGGCCCTGTGGGCGTTTTTTTGCGAAAAAGTTGTTGGGGCGTCCAATATTCCACGCCAAATTTTGACCAATGGGAACGTTGCAACGGTAACAAACGGCTAGTTCCTTTATTTTTTATTTTTTTTATTCAACCTTTTTTTATATAAATACTCTCATTCCTCATCCATTTTATACAAACCACAACCAAAATTTTATACAACCTTTAACCATTTAAAAAAATGGATTCCCCCACTTCCTCATCGTCCATTGCAAATTTTTACTACAAAAATTTCTTAGCGGATGAGGGTGACTCGACCGATGAGGAGGTCGAGCAAGCGGCGATTACGAGTGCGTGCGAACCAGCGGCTCATTATTCTAAACATTGTAGCGAGCCTCAACGTGAGAGTTTACCAAGAGAATATATTCAACGAGACCGTATCAAAAGTGAAGACTTGGAAAATACGTATGATTATTTTAAACAAAAAGCTGATGCGAAAAAGGTACTTGGATTCACCGGTATTCAAAAGTGTACTTCAGCTCTACGGATCCTTCGGTACGGAAACGCGACTGACATCAACGTCGAATATTTAAAAATGGCCGAGAAAACAACGCGAGATACCTTGGAGCATTTTTGTAAAGGTACATTACTATTTTATTATTTATTTACATGCATTCATATTTTTTTTATTATTTACATGCATTCATATTTTTTTAACTTAGGTTAACGTTATATTTTTTAAAAGGTGTTATAAAGTTTATGGTCCCCGTTATCTGAGAAGGCCCACTTGGTCCGACCTTCAAAATTTTTACGAGGTCCATGCTGAGCTCCATGGTTTACCGAGCATGATCGAAAGCTTGGATTGTCGACATTGACAGTGGTATAATTGTCGACCGCATGACGAGGTCAACACACACGAGGTGATCAGGACGGACCAACTGTTATTCTTCAAGCGGTTGCCTCACAGGACCTTTGGGTATGGTCGGCTTACTTTGGTGTTGCAGGAAAAGCATAATATGCCAGAACTATGTATCGGAAGACGTTCAGGAGTATCCACAAGCAACAATGGAAGAAAGAGTGAATAATGCACATGAATTGCGGTCTGAAGAGGCAATTATGAGTTAGCGCTTGATTTGGTCGAATACGCGTGGTCGGTTCGTTATATTCCAAATGAGGGTGAGCAAGAGTCAGATGACGAAGAAGACGAAGATGATGGGAATGGCGAAAGCGAAGACGAGAATTAAAAAAATATTATTAGTTTTAGAAATATTATGTGTATTTGTTTTATTATTTATGTAATTAATAGAATATAATTTGTTTAAAAAAATAATAAAAAATAGGAAAGTGTGGAAGTGACACGTAGCGGACAACACCCAAGGGTGGGGCATTTTCCCTCTACGCCCATTTCTTTACAATGCCTCTTTGCTGACAAGGATGCCACGTGACGGACAACGCCAAAGGGTGGGGCATTATTCACCCTAACGACTACTCATTGTCTAAGGTGTTTAATAATGAAATAGTATCCATTTTAAGTGATGAAGGTTCAATTTCTTTTAATGGCAAACTATATATATTTAGGTTGCCGTTTGAAAAAAAAAAAAAAAAAAAAAAACTAAGAGCTGTTCGGACACCCCAACTAGTCTTTGAGACTATTAACCGTGTACCAAGATCTAAACATTAAATTGGATTGTTATAAGGCTCACATGAAAGGGTCTAACACACATCCACACTACTTATTGCACGAAAATATAGAAAATCAATCTTTAGAGCTAAAATGCACTCAAAGTAGTTTCAAACAACTAGTGGTCAAGCTTAACCAAAAGTTCTGCAGGGGCGGAAACTAATGGGACCAAATTTTTTTTTCCTATCGTTATGTTTTGGGTTATATGTTCGAGTCGGATATTCGATTCGGGTTGGGTCAAACAATAATAACTCCAAATAAAACTACATAATCTTCATTCATTCAAATAACGTGTTCTTGCACATAAAAAAAGCTGAAGATTGTTTAACAAAAATAAAGACCAAAGTATTTATAATGATGCGAGATAAATGGTAAATACCTGGACGAAGAACTAGTTTCCTTTTTATAAAAACTAGTTTTACACTTTATTTAAACTCATATGCACTTTAAAAACAATTATAAAAATATACTAATAGCCCTGTTTTCACGCTTTTTTAACTCAATACGAAAATAAGAATATTTGGATAATAAACTTGGTAGGGGCAAAGCATGTACTATTAGGTCTTGAGTTCGATTCTCATAAGGAGGTTTTCCCAGATTTATTAGGTTTCCTCTTGAATTGGTGTATATGCATTATTGCCTAGTAGAGATGGATATGGTCGGGGGTTTTGCTGGTGGCACGATGATACTTCAGTGACCTGTCAGTGATCCAAATTTGCCGTTTAGAAAAAAGTAACAAATTAACAAATGAAGTAATGGAAATAGGGAATGAATTTGATAGGACTGAGCAATGACAAAACGTTGTTTTATAAGTTCATCATTTGAATGATTAAGATGTTTAGTTCTTAAAAATCTATGGTTAAGTGACGAAGAGATGAATGGTTAAGTGACGAAGAGATGAATTGATGTGAAAGATTACGTTTTCATATACTTAACAATGTGATTTGATGAGATTATTGTGTGACTTGATGAGATTATTGTGAAATTCGTAATTAATATGTTTGCCACATGTTAGTTTTAGAATGAAAGAAAAACATAGTTATAGTTAGGCTGGAGGGTGTGGGGGTGTCACCCTCGCCAGCTGGACACCTATAGCGCCCCCCCTCCGCCATCGACCACACCTTCGGCGCTATGCCGGGGCGCCATTGAAGCTCCGCCACCGTGGTAACAAGCTGAAATCGCGTTGAACGAGGACAAATGGTCAAACATGACCGTTGTGAAATGGTCGAATATTAAAAAAAAAATTCTTAATTTTATTATATATATAACCTATTATAAACTAAAACCTCACCAATCACAACCAAAACACACACCAATCACAACTAAAACACACACCAATCACAACTTAAAAATGTCTTCTTCGAGCTCGTCATCCGACGGTGTTCTTGATGATATGGTTATCGCCATGGCGCAGGAGGCGATTAATTATTTGCAAGAAGAAGCCGAATCCTCTGCATCGCGTACCAGACAACCGCCTATTGAACGGGATCGGTTAGCTGCTCATGAACGTCTAGTGCAAGATTATTTTTGTGAAACTCCCGTGTACGATGATGTTCAGTTTAAGCGTAGGTTTCGCATGAGCCGACGACTATTCGTAAAAATTTCCAATGATCTTGCGGGCGAATCCCCTTTTTTCACGCAAAGGGTAAGTGCAAGTGGCAATGTTGGTTTCTCTGGACTACAAAAGTGTACGACAGCAATTAGGCAACTAGCTTACGGCACATCGAGTGATGCGTGGGATGAGTATTTAAGGATGTCGTCAAGAATGTGTCGTGAGTCTCTTGAAATTTTTTGTGAAGGTAACTTTTATTAACACTAGTATTTTTTTTTTTTACGTCGTTATTATTTTTTAATTAGCAATAATTTATTAGGTGTAATCTCTCTGTACGGGAGACGATATTTGAGGATGTCAACCGCAGCCGACGTTCCAATTCTATACGAGGCCCATCAGCGCTTACATGGGTTTCCTGGAATGTTGGGAAGTCTTGATTGCATGCACTGGGAATGGGCGGCATGCCCAACCGCTTGGAAATGGCAACATCATCGTGGTGACCACGATGGTCCTACCGTAATATTACAAGCGGTCGCTTCTCAAGATTTATGGATTTGGCATGCGTACTTTGGCATGGCTGGTACGAACAATGACATTGCAGTTTTAATGACCTCGAATCTATTCGACGATGTCATAGACGGTGTTGCACCAGATACTTCATTCTATGCAAACGACGTGCAGTATAAGTATGGCTACTATCTCACAGACGTTATTTATCCCGAGTGGGCGACGTTGGTAAAAAGTCTTTCGTGTCCAGATGACGAAAAAAGATTGTATTTCAAGAAAAAACAAGAGTCAGCAAGAAAAGATATCGAGCGGGCTTTCGGTGTGTTAAAGAAAAGATGGTCTATCATCACACAGCCTTCGAGGATACTTGAAAAAAGTAAAATGAGAAACGTTATGTATACGTGTATCATTTTGCATAACATGATATTGGAGGACTCTGGTAGAGCATTTTGTGGAGAAAGCTATGATGAAAGTATCCAACCGACGAACCCAATACTAACATACGCTGAGAAAGAAGATATCCGAGCAAAGATACAGGCTAGGCACACACACCAAAACCTTCGAGCCGATCTGACAGAGCACCTATGGTTTTATCGTGAACAAGGAGGACTCGACACAGACGGCGAGTAGTGGTTTTATTTTTTAAATGAAGTTATGTAGTGTTTTTTTTAATGAAATTATGTAGTGTTTTTATTTTTTAAATGAAATTATCTAGTGTTTTTTAGTTTTTTTAATGAAATTATGTTTTGTTTTTATTTTCTAGTTAAAAAATAAATATTTAAATAAAAAAATAATTAGGTAATTGTTTTGGTCAAAAATTACCGAA
This sequence comes from Helianthus tuberosus, assembly GCA_030545235.1. Lineage (NCBI taxonomy): Eukaryota > Viridiplantae > Streptophyta > Magnoliopsida > Asterales > Asteraceae > Helianthus > Helianthus tuberosus. Next base: position 5,227,217 of record CM060407.1, read on the forward strand.
GCAATTAAGTGATCAAATTAGTTAAGTGAGGTAGTGTGCTAGAAATGTGCGTTGAAAATATGCTAGTTAAGTTATTTGCAAAAAACAGTTTCAAGATACGGCTCAGGATACAGAGCTGTATCTGTGATCAAACAATGAGCAAAAGAGTAAAAGGTAACACGAGATGTACGAGGAAAGCCCTTGATCAATCTAGATCGCCGGCAGAAAACCTCGGGAGCTGACAATCGCAGCTGCCTTGTTCTTCTATTACTTCAAATATCAGGATACAGTGTAGGATATGATGCGGATCAACTAGGTGTTACAAAGTAATTCGAATACAAGTGTTTGTGTGTAGTGATTGCTAGTAGCTAGAGAGTAAAGTGTGCGAAAGAGAGTGAGTGACTTAATCTGATCCGATCAATTTATTTATAGTTAAACGAAATCAACTAACTATCCTATTAAACCGGGATACTTCAAATATTCCTCAAGTGAACATTGTAGTCCACTTCTTCCGGGTTCAACGTATCTCATGTAACTGGTTTGCCCGAGTCTTAAGGAGAAGAGGTCCACTTGACTGTTAGGGACCCGCACCTTCTAATCTGCACGTGGTTAAATCAATTAATACCAGGATATCATACCATGATTGTAACACCCGTCTTGATTTTTTTTAATGTAAATACGTGATTTATATAAAATCTGAACCATTTAAAACATGAGTTCCAAAAGTAAAGTTTTAAAGTAACAAACATTAGTCAACTACCGACTAATTCAAACATTTAAAGTTTTTTAACAAACTGATTACATCATAACATTGTCTAAACAGAATTAATTGATGCGGAAGCTTCAAAAGTTTGTGTTCGGTTCTTCAAAAGCTTGCTTGACCACCATCCGTAATCCTTGAATACCTAGAAACTGAAATGTTTACATTAAACATTAGTATTAGAGTACTTAGAAATATTACATAATCGAAACTACGCTTTAAACGGATTCGATTTAACGAAGATATGCAAAATTCAACATAAATGTCAAGGCTCTACCGTAACTTACGGTAGTCACCGTAAGTTACGGTAGCTCCTGGGAAACTTTGGTTCCACCGTAACACAGGAGTGAACCACCATAAGCTTTTGGTCCCTACCGTAAATTACGGTGGATACCGTAATTTACGGTAGTCACTGCAATGCTATGTTTTGATTGTTTTGGTTATTTTGCCCAAACCCAATTCTAGGATTTCTCATTCTAACAACTAACACTCTGATTTCTAGTATTCTAATAAGTCTTTTATGAACGATATCAAAGACCGAGTAATCATACTACAATGCATTAACCATGCATCATTTGATTATTCGACCCGTTTGGCTCATCTATGGAATCCTCCATTATGATGACTACCAACGCGATCTAACCAATTCTTTACTTATTATTCAACATAGCGAACATTATCGTTTTATTTCAACTCGACTTCTATCCTACAATTCAACTACACATATGCTAGTTATCAAATTATCAAATGTAACTAGTTAAGTTACATACCTTCAAAGTAAGCCTTTCAAACGCGATTCGCCACCCGCTTGTCCACTTGACGCTCCTGCGTCCTTTCCTATAGAGTTCATTTATAACATGTTTAGAACTCCCTTTAAACCATATATCGTGTAGTAAACCGAAACATCAAAATTATGTGTTTCAACTTTGAATTTCAGTTTTAAGCTTTCTTTGAGGCATTTTCATAAACACTTTAAGGGCATATTTTTACATGATTATATAGAAAGTCCCTAGCTTATCATTTAGCCCAAATTTCACATCAATCAACCCATTTTACATAATTGTTAGCTTCTAAAATTCTGAAGTCACTTCAAAACTGTCAAATTACACTAGAACAACACCCAATTTCCTAGTGTTTATCAAATTATACATAACCCACTAATCACCTACAATGGTGTTCATAGATTTCACTAAAAATTCACATGATTTCAACTTGTATTTGTCTAGTGTTTGTCCCTAGACACTATATTGTTCCTAATCCATCATAAAACAAACATGCAACCATAAATTTCAGATTTCTCAATTTCATGAGAATTTCAAACAGAGAATTAACACCAAATTTTACATACCTTGTAACCCCCTTGTGATGAGGATCACTAATCTATGTTCGGACTTTGATTTGGGACAGAAATTAGCCTTCAATTTGGTTGTTTTGTGGAGGTTAGGGTTTTTGGAGAGCTTTGGTCGCCTCCCCTGCTTGCCTGGTTCGACCTCAGCACACCAAGTGTGTTTGAGTTGTTTAATTTTTTTGTTTTATCATTATTAGTTTCAAATTAAACACTTTTGACCCCTCCACTTTCATTCTTTATTTGTTTTAACTACTAACTACTCATAAGTGACCAACTAACTTGGTTTGTGTCATTCCTAGTTAGTTTATTTTACTAGTTTATTTGCAACCTAATTACAAATTTATGAACTCGCATTTTTGGGATGTTACAAGTCCACCCCCCTTAAAAAGGGTTTCGTCCCCGAAACCAAAGTACGTACCAAATAAAGTAGGGTAGAGACGTCGCATCTCCTCTTCGGACTCCCACGTAGTGTCCGAGCCCTTCCTATGCTCCCACTTGATCTTGACTTGATCGATTTGTTTATTTCGCAAGTGCTTAATCTTTCGATCTAAAACTTCTATGGGCCTTGCAATATAATTCAAGCGATCATCCACTTCGATATCATCGTAGTGAATATAAGTTGTCTCATCCGCTAAACACTTCCGAAGATGTGACACATGAAATGTGCTATGAATTCCGCTTAGTTCCTCCGGTAGTTCAAGGTGGTAAGCTACCCTTCCTACCCGTTCTATAATCGCAAACGACCCGATAAACCTCGGACTTAATTTTCCTCTTTTTCTAAACCTGATAACCCCCTTCCATGGGGATACTTTGAGCATGACTTTGTCACCAACCTGGAATTCGATTGGCCTCTTCCTTTTGTCAGCATACGCCTTTTGTCTATCTTGAGCCGCTTTCAAGTGTGCCTGAACCACATCAATCTTTTCATTAGTGGCTCGTACTATATCTTGGTGGGCGAGTTCACGTGGGCCCACTTCACCCCAACATACCGGGGTTCGGCATTTCCTACCATAAAGCATTTCGTATGGTGCCATCCTAATACTGGCATGGTAGCTGTTATTATATGAAAACTCGACCAATGGTAGGTAGACGTACCAACTGCCTCCAAAGTCGATTATACATGCCCGTAGCATGTCTTCCAACGTTTGTATCGTTCTTTCACTCTGTCCATCCGTCTGAGGATGGTACGCAGTACTGATGAACAATTTGGTTCCCATTTGCTCTTGGAAATCTCGCCAGAAATTTGAAGTGAACCGGGTATCCCTATCAGACACGATGGATACCGGTACTCCATGACGTGCTATTATCTCATTAGTGTAAACTTCTAACATCTTTTCTGACGTATAAGTCTCACGAATCGGAATGAAGTGAGCACTTTTCGTCAATCTATCCACCACTACCCATATGGCGTCGAATAATCGTTTTAGGTAGTTTGGTCAATAGGTCCATAGTGATATGTTCCCATTTCCAAACCGGGATTTCCAAAGGTTGCAATTTCCCATAAGGTTTCTGGTGTTCCGCCTTGACTTGTAAGCAAGTCAAGCACTTTTCCACATTTTTTACCACATCCCTCTTCATTCCGGGCCACCAATAGTTTTGTTTTAAGTCGTTATACATTTTGGTCGCTCCCGGATGGATGGAATAACAGGACTTGTGAGCTTCATCAAGTAGAAGCTTTTTAACTCCACATGTGTTAGGAACCCAAATTCTATTGAAACGTGTTTTCAAACCGAGGTTGCTTACTTCGAGATCCTTAACTTGGCCAACAATCCTTTCCTTTCTCTAGTTTTCCGTTTTTACTGCTTCATCTTGTGCCTCTCGAATTCGTTCAAGTAAGCGCGAGGTCACAATGAGCTGCAATGATCGTACTCGTATCGGGACATAATCTGCCTTTCTGCTTAGGGCATCTGCCACCACGTTTGCCCTTCCGGGATGATAATGTATTTCACAGTCGAAATCTTTCACCGTTTCTAACCATCTCCTTTGTCGCATATTTAACTCCTTCTGATCGAAAAAGTATTTTAAGCTCTTGTGATCGGTGAATATGGTGCACGCATCATTTGATTATTCGACCCGTTTGGCTCATCTATGGAATCCTCCATTATGATGACTACCAACGCGATCTAACCAATTCTTTACTTATTATTCAACATAGCGAACATTATCGCTTTATTTCAACTCGACTTCTATCCTACAATTCAACTACACATATGCTAGTTATCAAATTATCAAATGTAACTAGTTAAGTTACATACCTTCAAAGTAAGCCTTTCAAACGCGATTCGCCACCCGCTTGTCCACTTGACGCTCCTGCGTCCTTTCCTATAGAGTTCATTTATAACATGTTTATAACTCCCTTTAAACCATATATCGTGTAGTAAACCGAAACATCAAAATTATGTGTTTCAACTTTGAATTTCAGTTTTAAGCCTTCTTTGAGGCATTTTCACAAACACTTTAAGGGCAGATTTTTACATGATTATATAGCAAGTCCCTAGCTTATCATTTAGTCCAAATTTCACATCAATCAACCCATTTTACATAATTGTTAGCTTCTAAAATTCTGAAGTCACTTCAAAACTGTCAAATTACACTAGAACAACACCCAATTTCCTAGTGTTTATCAAATTATACATAACCCACTAATCACCTACAATGGTGTTCATAGATTTCACTAAAAATTCACATGATTTCAACTTGTATTTGTCTAGGGTTTGTCCCTAGACACTATATTGTTCCTAATCCATCATAAAACAAACATGCAACCATAAATTTCAGATTTCCCAATTTCATGAGAATTTCAAACAGAGAATTAACACCAAATTTTACATACCTTGTAACCCCCTTGTGATGAGGATCACTAATCTATGTTCGGACTTTGATTTGGGACAGAAATTAGCCTTCAATTTGGTTGTTTTGTGGAGGTTAGGGTTTTTGGAGAGCTTTGGTCGCCCCCCCTGCTTGCCTGGTTCGACCTCAGCACACCAAGTGTGTTTGAGTTGTTTAATTTTTTTGTTTTATCATTATTAGTTTCAAATTAAACACTTTTGACCCCTCCACTTTCATTCTTTATTTGTTTTAACTACTAACTACTCATAAGTGACCAACTAACTTGGTTAGTGTCATTCCTAGTTAGTTTATTTTACTAGTTTATTTGCAACCTAATTACAAATTTATGAACTCGCATTTTTGGGATGTTACAAGGATGTTACGAATATCCTGATCCGTTATCCTGATCACAAATAAACAATCAAAAGCAGAATATTAGTCAGGATATATGCTTCAGAAAATGGCCCATAACAATTGTCTCCAAAATATATCTGTCGGTATACAAATCCAACGGATATATTTTAAAACTTTATCTCGCAAACCGAGGCAATTAAAACGAGGCGACGTTTAGGGTAGCTTTAAGCAACTTCCAACGCGGTTTTTACTCGATGGATATACGTGCCAAGGCCGGAGCCCACTTTTTTAAATTCCATGGTTGTGGTCTGTTTAAACAATTTACTTTTCCTGTCGTTGAACAATTTACATTTCCTGCGCTAGAACAATATGATGACCAAAGGTGGATGGGTCCTGGGTTTTAGGATGAAGCCCTTGGTCATCAGTTAGTATAAGTTGTTTTGAACGATGCAACGGTTGGAGGCGGATGGGTCTTGTTTTGAGATGAAACCTTCAACCGCTGCGTAAATATGGTAAAAACTAATCGTGCTTTTGGCGGATGGGCCTCGGTTTGAGGTGAAACCAAAAGCACAACTTTTGACATGTTAATATTATAACCACCTTTTGACTTACTTGTTGTTGCCTTTTAATTTTTTGTCATGCATTACTCAGTTTAAATTTTAGCTTTGCAAAATTTGTGCAATTATTTCTTGAAAATATCCTGATCAATATACTCAGTGGTATCCTATGAAGACTTTCGTCAAATAGGACTTCTCAAAATCCAAAGTCTCTAAAGAATAAAAGATAGTTTATTTTTCAAAATCCATTTTGATAACACTTGTTTGACCAGAGTACTTATTTTCAACCCCAGTATTATTTCCCAAATATCCGAATCAAATATCCTGAAACACATTTCGAGAACATATCCTAAAGATATATCCTTATCAGGATATTTGAGCCTTATACACAGTTTCAAAAGTTTAAACAACTTATGTAAGGTTCACAAAGGAAAGATCATACCAGGAATAAAGTGTAACCCTAGTATTGAACTTCAATCTTTTTGCAACTTCTTCAACTAAGACGTCCCCAGTCCGAGATACTTAGTATACTAGGTTTGAGTTTGATTCTTTGAGCCTTACACAATCGCCTTGGGAGGAATATCCCCTGTGCATAAAGTCTTCAAACACTTAGAAAATTTTTGAATCCAAGCTCTAACTGTTTGGACAGTTCTTGTGTTACTAGGGTAAAACCCAAAAACATACTGGAGATAAATCCTTAGTATCTTGGGGAAAATCCCATAGGTATCCTGGGGAAAATCTCAAATTTTCATGCGCTACAGGCGGGAGTGTATAAACTCCAAGACTTAGAAAGGTGATAACCTTTAAACCTTAGAGAGTATGAAAATACCCTTCCGTGAGAGAGGGTGATTAATCCTCATATACCTTGAGAATCCAGGATATAGCCAATAGTGACGAAATTGTCAGCCACTTTTACATGAACTGGTCCCGCCACCTTGAACTATCCCTGGATAACTTGCGCACCAGGCGGGGTGTTTAAACCCAATTCGAGGGAAAGGTGAATACCTTTAAACCTGTGAAGGGATCAGGATCCCTTAAACGTGAGAGAGGGGGCCAATCCTCTAATCTTTCGAGGTATCCTGAATGTATATCCTGGAGCTATATCCCGAAGCATATATTGCAAAACAACTGTAAGCTAAGGTGGGTGTTAGCCTGGCTAACACCCCTCCGATGCTTAAGTCAGTAATGGGTTCAAATAAATAATATTAAAACTTAATAAAAGGGATAGAATCCATACCATCCTGAGTTAGAATTTAAATTCCAAACTCACTTGAAATAGAGCTTTAGATGTACAGCATTCCAGGATCTTGGTAGCATATCCCCCTCCATATTCTTGAGTCGGTATGCTCCTTTTCCTGATTCTGATTCAATTTCATAGGGTCCTTCCCATTTTGGAGCCAACTTTCCATCAGCAGGATTAGTAGTATTCTGAAAAACCTTCCTCAATACCCAATCTCCAACCTGGAACCTTCTGGTCCTTATATTCTTGTTATATGCTTTAGATATCCTCTGTTGATATGCCGCCATCCTTAGCCTTGATGCGTCTCTTGTTTCATCAATAGTATCCAATTCCTGGCATAGGATTTCAGGATTCTGCTCAGGATCCCGGAGGTTGGATCTCGCTGTAGGTATTACCATTTCTGTCGGGATCACCGCTTCTGCTCCAAATACCAAGGAAAACGGGGTTTGGCCAGTTGCACTTTTCACCGTCGTCCTATCAGCCCACAAAACAAAGGGTAGTTCTTCTGCCCATCTTCCTTTTTTAGCCCCTAGTCTCTTTTTCAGGTTGTTGACAATTATCATGTTTGAGGATTCTGCTTGTCCATTTGCTTGAGGATGTACCGGTGTGGATGTAATCATTTTGATTCCCCAACTCTTGCAAAAGTCAGTAGTCCTCTTACTTATAAATTGAGATCCATTGTCACAAATTATCTCAGCTGGTACTCCAAACCTAGTCAGGATATTCCTTTTTATGAAGGATACCACTTCTTGATCTCTAACTTGAACGAATGCTTCAGCTTCGACCCACTTAGAGAAATAATCGGTCATTGCCAGCATGAAGACCTTTCCTCCTGGAGCCTTTGGAAAATTTCCTACTATATCCATTCCCCACTTCATGAATGGTCAAGGGGAAGCTATAGGATAAAGTGGCTCAGCCGGCTGATGTAATATATTACTGTGCCTTTGACATGCATCACATCTTCGAGCATACTCTGCAGCATCTTTTCTCATCGTCGGCCAATAATATCCTGTTCTTAATGCCTTTGAGAACAACGACCTGCCCCCAGTATGGTTACCACAATCCCCTTCGTGTATATCCTGAAGCACTTCCTTGGTTTCGGGATCCTCTAAGCACCTCAGATATGGTCCTGCAAGAGATTTATTATACAAGACATTATTTATAATAGTGAATCGTGATACCTTCATTCTAAAGGCCTTAGGATTCTCATCCTTTGGGATGTCTCATTCCTTGAGATATCTTATGATTGGAGCCATCCAAGACTTAGGATCCTTCTCAGGATACTCATCAAGATCCAGAACACTTAGTACTTCCTTATCCTGAGGATCCGTCGCAGGATATAGGATATGTGATATTGGTATTCGGGTTCCTTCCGGTATCCTGACTGATGATCCTAGATTTGCCAAGGCATCAGCTTCAGCATTATCCTCTCTTGGTACCTGTTCAAGTGTAAAAATATCGAAATATCCTGCTAATTTTTTTGAGAATTTCGAGATACTCGATTAACTTCTCACCTTTAACTGCATAGGTTCCATTAAAATGATTAGTAATTAACAAAGAATCAACATATACTTGCAAACTCCTGATATTCATACTTTTAGCCAATTCTAATCCTTCAATTAAAGCTTCATATTCTGCCTCATTATTAGTGGCAGGAAACTCACATCTAATAGCCTGGGGTAATATGTCCCCCTGTGGCGATTTTAGTAGTATACCCAAACCTACACCTCTTACATTAGATGCACCATCAGTATATAGCGTCCATGATTCTAAATTTTCTCCTAGCTGTTGTACTTCTAGGTCTACTTCATTTTGAATATCACTACTGAAATCAGCCACAAAGTCAGCTAAAGCCTGAGACTTTATAGCATTTCTAGGTTCATATACTAGATCAAAGGCACTTAATTTCACTGACCATTTAGCCATCCTACCTGACATCTCGGGTTTCCTAAGCACATTTTTAACAGGATAGTTGGTTTTAACGTGAATCCTATGTGTTTCAAAATAATGTCTAAGTTTTGTTGACGCCATAACTAGGGCTAAAATCAGTTTCTCTAAGTGGGAATACCTAGTTTCAGCATCTAATAAACTTTTACTAACATAATAAACAGGATACTGCTGACCTTCATGATCCTTTACGAGGACAACACTTACTGCATTCCCCGATACCGCAAGATACAGGGATAATGGTTCACCATCCTCAGGCTTCATCAATGTTTTGGTCAAAAATCAGACGAGAATGATGCAACCAAACTCTTTGTTACGGGGTATGATGCTTGAATTGGTAAACAACAATGAGGATCACTCTGAAATGAATTGCACAGGAGACACAAAGATTTATACGAGGAAAAAGCCCTTGATCAATGAATGATCTCCGGCATAAAAAACCTCGGGTGATGGAAACTACCGATCACCAACTCAAATTAAACAATAATCCTTTTACAACTTCGGATGATAGCGAGCTAAGTACAAGGATCACTATAGTGTATCGTGTAGAAATGTATGAAAAATGCTAAGTGTTTTGCCGAGAGCTGGTGAGTGCAGTTGTACGAGTGTGTGTAGCCAAAAAATAGCCAAGTGTCGTCTAATTAACTCGCTACCCCTTTAAATTTAGTAAAATATCTAAATAACTAACTATCCGCAATTCATGCCTTCTCCCCACGATCTCCATAACGTTCACCATGGTCAAGCACGTGCGGAATAAACGTGGAATATTCTCCAGGAACGTTACCAAGACTAAGTCCAAGCTGGTACTCCTGTAAAACAATACCGAAATCATAACAGACAATCATTAGTATAAGGATCCTTAGGATGATCCATGATCCTGATCCTGAAGCACTTCTGAGGATCACTAACTGACACAGAAGTAAGGATCACCAAGCAGGATAATAATTGAGGATCACGGGTCATTAAGAAATCCTCCCCTAACAATCAATAGGGGTGCAGTTGAAAGATACTGCTTCAGATCCTGCAAGGCTGCTTCATGCTTTGCTCCCCATTCGAAGCTGGAGGGGATGAAGATGCAGCGAAGGTGTAGGCTGCATGATTGGGCAATGATGGACATTTCTAGACGTAGCCGGAGCCCAATTTTTTAAATTCGGTAGTAGTTTGTTTTGTGGTTGTGCTGTTTTAAAACAATGATGGTCTGTATTTGAACAATAGTTTTAGGATTAAGGATCCAGGATCCTTTGGATAATAGGTAGGATTACAAATGGTGGAGGGATCCTCTGTTTGGGGGATGAAGCCATTGTGATCCTGCCGCCTTTGATTTCCTGCACTTGCTATAACCGCATAAACAATGGACACCCGTTGCCAACCCATGTGGACGGGCCACATTTTGCTGGTAGAAACGTGGGTTGGCAATTTTGACAACCTTCGACGGTTAAACCTTTGTTAATAAAATAACTTTAATCTTTTTTGGCTTATCTTGTGTTGTTATCCTTGTTTGTCCTTTTAACTTTCAATTGTTTTGATGTACACTTGTCTGAGTAAGAAAAGTTGAAAAATATTTATGATATGATCCAGGATCAAATATCCTATAGTTGAAAAATTCCAAAAAGTGGTATATTTTAAGGATCATGAGTTCAGTTGTCAAAGTATAAGGGTTATTCAAATAATCAATGAATAAAATCAAAATAGTTAAGGATCATACCTGGGGATCCAAGTTAGGATCCTAACCTTTAATACTATAACCAGGATAACCATAGGACAAACCTTAGTAAGAAGTAAGGATCAAGGATCCTTGGTTGTTTAAGTTAGAAGACCTGAAATAGAACATAACTTGGGACTAAGCCATTATAAGATAAAAGTTAGCAACTGGGGACAAGCCCAAAGGATAACTGGGGACAAGCCCATGGATAACTGGGGACAAGCCCAAGGATCGTGTGTGAACTGGAGTATGGCCCTAACTGGCGACTATCCAAACTTAGTGGCATGAAAATGCCAAACCCTTAGCTAACGTGAAAACGTTAGAAACCTTAAGAACGGATGTATGGTACGTCTACCATTATACGTAGGATCCTAGGTATAGCCAGTACAATGGAATTATCAGCCCCTAAAACGAGTACTGGTCCCACTGCCATGAACTATACCAGGATCATCATGCGCTACTGGCGGAACTGGGGTCAAGCCCAAATAACTGGGGTCAAACCCAAGTAACTGGTTGCTTTTGTGGATAACCATCCTTTTGCTAAGAGTACCTGAACCTTCAAAACTCAAAATCACGTGAAAGGGGGATAAAGGATGCAGGATCCTTATCCTTATGTGAGAAAGTAAGGAAATGAAATAGTTTAAGATTAGAATGTTACCAAATGAGGATCATCTGTGCTTTAAGGATCCTTTAAGGATATTTATCATGTGAGGATCATGGATCCTTATCACATGAAGTATTTCTTCAAATGGACAGCATTCCAGGCTCTAGGTAGCAAATCACCTTCCATTGTTAGCAATCGATATGCCCCCTTTCCTGCTTCAGCTTCAATCAGGTAAGGTCCTTCCCATTTTGGTGCCAACTTTCCATCAGCAGGATTGGTGGTATTCTGAAATGCTTTCCTCAACACCATATCGCCAATTTGGAACTTCCTGATCCTGACATTTTTGTTGTAAGCACCAGCCATCCTTTGCTGATAACTGGCCATCCTTATCCTTGCCAAATCCCTGATTTCTTCTATAGTATCCAGGTCTTGAACCAAGTTCTCATCATTTTCCTCAGGATCACGAATACTTGTTCTAGCAGTGGGAACCACCATTTCTGTAGGGATCACTGATTCTGCCCCAAATACCAAAGATAATGGAGTTTGGCCTGTAGCATTCTTAGGAGTTGTCCTATCAGCCCAAAGCACATAAGGTAGTTCTTCTGTCCATTTCCCTTTCTTGGATCCAAGTTTCTTCTTCAAATTGTTGATGATGATCTTATTGGATGATTCTGCATGACCATTAGCTTGTGGGTGGACTGGTGTTGATGTTATCATCTTAATCCCCCAGCTGTCACAAAAGTTAGTAGTTCTGCCCCCAATAAATTGGGAACCATTATCACATATAATTTCAGAGGGAATTCCAAATCTAGTTATAATATTCCTTTTAATGAAGGATATAACTTCCTTTTCTCTGACTTGGGCAAAAGCTTCAGCCTCTATCCACTTGGAGAAGTAATCAGTCATAGCAAGCATGAACACTTTTCCACCAGGTGCCTTAGGGAGCTTACCAACTATATCCATACCCCATCTCATAAATGGCCAAGAGGAGGATACAGGATGCAAAAATTCAGCTGGTTGATGAAGGATATTGCTGTGTCTCTGACAAGGATCACATTTCTTAGCATACTCCACAGCATCTCTCTTCATAGTTGGCCAATAGTATCCTGTCCTCAGGATCCTTGAGAATAATGCCCTGCCCCCAGTGTGGTTTCCACAATCTCCTTCATGGAAGTCTTTTAAAACTTCTTGGATTTCAAGATCCTCAATGCATCTTAAATATGGTCCTGCAAGAGATCGTTTATACAACATATTATTTAAAATTGTGAATTGAGATACCTTAATTTTGAAAGCCCTAGGGTTTTCTCCTGTAGGAATCTCTCCATGTTGTAAGTATCTCATGATTGGGAGGATCCATGATCCTGAATGAGATTGAGTATCCTCACTAGGGATAATTGTAGAATCCTCTCCTATTTCCATAGCCACATGATCCTCGATGGCAGGAGCCAGGATATGGATAATGGGGATACTTATATCCTCCGGGATCTTCAAAGATGATCCTAGATTAGCCAATGCATCAGCTTCTGCATTTTCTTCCCTTGGTACCTGTGTCAAACTAAAGGAAACAAAAGAGAGTGCCAATTCTTTGACTATCTCCAAATATTTGGTTAGCTTTTCACCTTTAACAGCATAGGATCCATTAAAGTGATTAGTGATTAACAAAGAATCTACATGTACCTCAAGATACCTGATCCTCATATGCTTAGCAATTTGCAAACCAGCTATCAAGGCTTCATATTCAGCCTCATTATTAGTAGTTTGGAACTCACAAGCTATAGAGTGGGGTATTATGTCCCCCTGTGGCGATTTTAGTAGTATTCCAAGCCCTGTTCCTTTGACATTTGAGGATCCATCAGTATAAAGTATCCAAGGATCCTTGGTCTCCTCTAGCTGCTGGACTTCTAATTCAGCTTCCTTTTGCAAATCACTACTGAAATCTGCCACAAAGTCAGCTAATGCTTGGGATTTAATGGCTGTCCTGGGCTCATATCTTATATCATATGCACTAAGCTTCACTGCCCATTTAGCCATCCTTCCTTCGTGATCCTTAACAAGGACGGCACTTACTGCTTTTGAGGATACCGCAAGATATAAGGATAACACATCTCCTTTTTCTGGTTTCATCAAGGCCGGGGCCGAGGATAGGTAATCCTTAAGAGCTCTTAGGGCATTTTCATGCTTCTCAGTCCACTCGAATTTCTTGTTCTTCCTTAGGATATCATAGAATTCCTTGCACTTTTCTGAGGATTTGGATATGAATCTGTTTAAAGCTGCAATCCTGCCTGTTAACCTCTGAACATCCTTAGCATTGGCAGGGGACTTGATGTTCACTATAGCTTTAATTTGTTCTGGACAGGCTTCAATGCCTCTCTTTGTCACCATATATCCTAAGAATTTACCTGCTTTAACACCAAAGTGACATTTTGAAGGATTAAGTTTCATGTTATATTTGTAAAGGATATTGAATGCTTCCTCCAAGTCCCTTAGGTGATTCTCAGCCTTTTTGGATTTTACCACCATATCGTCTATGTACACCTCCATAGTTTGTCCAATCTGACCCTTGAACATCATATTCACTAGCCTTTGATAAGTTGCACCTGCATTTCTTAGTCCAAATGGCATAGCAATATAACAGTATATACCAGTTGGAGTCATAAAGGCTGTATCCTCTTGATCGGATGGTTCCATCTGAATTTGTTGAAATCCAGATGAAGCATCCATAAAAGTTAACAGTTCATGACCCGCGGTTGCATCCACCATGGAGTCAATGTGGGGTAATGGGAAAGGATCCTTGGGACATGCCTTATTTAAATCAGTGAAATCGACACATACCCTCCACTTTCCGTTTTTCTTTTGAACAACAACCACATTGGCCAACCATCTTGGATACTTGACCTCTCTAATCATACCTGCCCGGAGTAATTTCTCTACCTCCTCCTGGATAATGGCATTTCTTTCTGGTGCAAATTTCCTCCTCTTTTGATGGATTGGTTTGAAGGACCTATCAATGCCAAGTTTGTGAGTGATTATATCTTTAGATATACCTGTCATGTCTTCGTGTTTCCATGCAAAGGTAGTCTTTCTCCTTTTGAGGAAGGATATGAGGTCTTCCTTTATTTCGCCAAGGATCCCTGATCCTATATAAACTTTAGATTCAGGATCATTAGGATCCATAAGGATTTCTACTACATCCTGCTCTCTTGCCTCCAAGACATCCCTTGGAGGATGCTTTAATTGCTATTGCTCCCTTGACTTTGAGGCAGGTTTCATTGATGAGGTGTAGCAGTTCTTAGCTTCTTGCTGATCACTATCAATCTTCACTATTCCCCAAGGACTAGGAAGCTTCACACATTGATGATAAGTGGATGGGACTGCCTTCATGTCATGTATCCAAGGCCTGCCAAGGATAACATTACAACAAGATAAACAGTCAATAACACAAAATTTTTGGTAAGAATGTAGGCCTTCGATATAGATTGGGAGTTTAATGTCCCCCAGAGTATTCTTAGTCTCGCCACTGAATCCCACGAGCACAGAGGATCTTGGTATGATATCGGACTCAGGAATATTCATCTTCTTGAGGACATCAAGCTGGATAATGTTCACAGAGCTTCCTCCGTCTATAAGGATCCTGCGAACAAAATGGTTAGAAATAAAAAGAGTGATAACCAAACCATCGTGATGAGGATCCTGGATGTCAACACGATCGTCCTCATCAAAAGTTATAATTTTTCCTTCGGAGACACTGGATGTTCGAATGGGTCTATCTCCATTATCCATCTTGGTTTCCTTCGCATGTCTTTTAGCTGCAGAGAAGGATGTTCCACAAATGTCTGATCCTCCAGAAATAAAGTTTATAATTTGTGCATCTGCTGGAGGGGCTGGAGCTTTCTCTGGGATCCTTTCAGGATCCTGAGTCCTTGACCTCTTTCTCCCCAATAATTCTTTCAAGTGCCCCTTGCTCAACAAGTATCCAATTTCTTTTCTCAGTGCGATGCATTCTTCTGTGAGATGCCCAAAATCTTCATGATATGCACACCACTTTGACTTATCTTTAGTTGCAGCTGGTCTGTCATTTTTCCTGGGCCATCTAGCTTTATCACCTAAATTCTGCATCGCAAGGATTAGTTCATTGTTATCAACAGAAAAACAATATTCAGAAATTGGAGGATAATCCTCATCATCCTCTTCTTGTTCAACAGCATGCACATTCTGGTTATCAGATTTGTTATAGGATCTGAACTTGTTGTTCTTGAATGAGGATCCTTGCTTCTCTTGCTTTGAGGATCCTGCTAACCTCTCCTGGATCCTTTTGTCATCCTCTAGCCGGATGAACCTAAGGGCCCGGGTTCTTACCTCATCTAGATTCCTGCATGGTGTCATAACAAGATCATCATAGAATAATGAATCCCTAAGCAATCCCATTTTAAAGGCTTCAACAGCCGTAGCTATATCCAGGTTAGGAATATCTAAGGATTCTTTACTAAATTTAGTGATATAATCCCTTAATGATTCATTATGACCTTGGGTTATCCTATACAGATCACTAGTTAAACGCTCAAATTTTCTACTACAAGAAAACTGGTTATTAAATAGGTTAACTAGATTAGCAAACGAGGTAATAGAGTAAGGGGGAAGACTTAGCAGCCATTTAAGAGCCGATCCAGTAAGAGTGGATCCAAATCCCTTGCACAGACATACTTCCTTTAACCTTTCTTGGATGGGATTGATCTCCATCCTTTCCCTGTACTGTGCTATGTGTTCTTCAGGATCTGTTGAACCGTCATACAACTTCATGGTAGGCACGTGGAACCTCTTGGGTATCTCAGCATCACAGATTGGTGGTGCAAAGCGAGATATCTTGTGGCTCCCATCTGCAATCTCCGGGATAGGCTTGACTACTCCTGGGACACTTGATATTATATCCTTTAACTTTTGCAATTCTCTGGCCATGGCATGATTGATACCTGTATCCTGCATAAGGCCATGGTTAGTGGTATAAGAATTATTGAAAGTGTTACCTCCCACTGGGTTCAAATTAGGAAGAGCGGATGTGAATCCATATTGTTGGGGCTCTGGAATGACCGATGGACCAGTAGAAGCAATGGTCTGCATTGGAATAAAATCTCCCTGATGGATATCGGAACTCCCTGATTGCAAACTCCTTAAGGATCCCGGAATCTGGAAGGATCCATGAAACTGAGAGGATCCTTGTACCTGCGAGGATCCTGGGACGTAGGAAGATCCTTGAACCTGAGAGGATCCTTGAAACTGAGAGGATCCTTGAACCTGGGAGGATCCTGAAACATAGGAGGATCCTTGAACCTGGGAGGATCCTTGGAACTGGGAGGATCCTGGAACATAGGAGGATCCTTGAACCTGGGAGGATCCTTGAACCTGGGAGGATCCTTGTAACGGCCAGAACCCTTGAATCTGCTGCGCTCCTGAGTATCCTCCTAAGCTTACGAAGGATCCTATATGCTGAGGATGGGATCCTGCTGGTTGGAAGTGTGACCCTGAAGCCTGAGTCATTGATGATGATCCGTAATGCACTCCTTTTGGTCCTCCCACATATTGAACGTCTGGAACCACTGAAGGCTGAGAAGTTATAACCGGAGTATCAAAATTCAAAGATCTGGGCATCAGTGGGGAATGATCCTCTGCCGATCTCTTCTGTTTCTTGATGTCTCCAATTTCTCTAAGAATCCTTTCATTGGTCTTATCCTGCTGCTGTATATGCTCCTTCATCTGCAAAATCAGAGTAAACAAGTCACTAGTAGTGGGAGTATAAGAAGCAGAAGAAGTTGGAGGTTTTGAGAAAATGGGAGTTGGTTTCTTCTCGGCATTTTTCTGAGGTCCAGAAGGTGGTGGAGGCAAAGGTGGAATGCCCTGGGATGAATTGACTGCAGACATCGCACTGGAGGTGTTCTTTGATGATGAAGCCATCTGCTTGGATGTAACGAACCGAAATGATCACAAAAATGAGAATTTCTTAGGAATGAAGCACCAATTGCCCCACGGTGGGCGCCAAACTGTTTTGGTCAAAAATCAGACGAGAATGATGCAACCAAACTCTTTGTTACGGGGTATGATGCTTGAATTGGTAAACAACAATGAGGATCACTCTGAAATGAATTGCACAGGAGACACAAAGATTTATACGAGGAAAAAGCCCTTGATCAATGAATGATCTCCGGCATAAAAAACCTCGGGTGATGGAAACTACCGATCACCAACTCAAATTAAACAATAATCCTTTTACAACTTCGGATGATAGCGAGCTAAGTACAAGGATCACTATAGTGTATCGTGTAGAAATGTATGAAAAATGCTAAGTGTTTTGCCGAGAGCTGGTGAGTGCAGTTGTACGAGTGTGTGTAGCCAAAAAATAGCCAAGTGTCGTCTAATTAACTCGCTACCCCTTTAAATTTAGTAAAATATCTAAATAACTAACTATCCGCAATTCATGCCTTCTCCCCACGATCTCCATAACGTTCACCATGGTCAAGCACGTGCGGAATAAACGTGGAATATTCTCCAGGAACGTTACCAAGACTAAGTCCAAGCTGGTACTCCTGTAAAACAATACCGAAATCATAACAGACAATCATTAGTATAAGGATCCTTAGGATGATCCATGATCCTGATCCTGAAGCACTTCTGAGGATCACTAACTGACACAGAAGTAAGGATCACCAAGCAGGATAATAATTGAGGATCACGGGTCATTAAGAAATCCTCCCCTAACAATCAATAGGGGTGCAGTTGAAAGATACTGCTTCAGATCCTGCAAGGCTGCTTCATGCTTTGCTCCCCATTCGAACTTCTTATTCTTCTTCTTCAGGATATCATAAAATTCCTTGCACTTTTCCGAGGATCTTGAAATAAATATGTTCAACGCTGCTACTCGCCCTGTTAACCGTTGAACATCCTTCATATTTGAAGGAGATTTGATATCCAAGATAGCTTTAATCTGCTCCGGGCTTGCCTCTATCCCTCTTTTAGTCACCATATATCCCAGAAACTTTTCTGCCCCCACTCCGAAATGACACTTAGCAGGATTTAGCTTCATGTTATACTGATCCAGGATATCAAATGCTCCCTTGATATCCTGGAGGTGATCCTCAGCCTTTTGAGATTTTACTACCATGTCATCGATGTACACCTCCATAGTGTCCCCCAGCTTGTCTTTGAACATCATGTTCACCAGTCTTTGATATGTTGCACCTGCATTTTTCAAACCAAAGGGCATAGCAATGTAGCAATAAATACCTGTCGGTGTCATGAAGGCAGTATCCTCCTGGTCTGAAGGCTCCATTTGGATCTGCTGGAATCCTGAAGATGCATCCATGAAGGTTAACATTTCATGACCGGCAGTAGCATCCACCATTGAGTCAATATGAGGAAGGGGAAACGGGTCCTTGGGACAAGCTTTGTTTAAGTCTGTGTAATCTACACAAACTCTCCATTTCCCATTTTTCTTTTGCACCACAACTACATTTGCCAGCCATTTAGGAAACTTCACTTCCCTAATCATTTTGCTCCTTAGTAGTCTTTCAACTTCCTCTTGGATGATTACATTTCGCTCCGGAGCAAACTTCCTTCTCTTTTGTTGGACAGGCTTGAACGACCTGTCAATACCGAGCTTATGTGTTATGATATCCTTGGAAATACCTGTCATATCCCCGTGCTTCCACGCGAATGTTGACATCCTGCATTTCAAAAAGTTAGTCAATTGATCTTCAATATCCTGAGGGATATTAGTTCCCACGAGCACCGAGATATCCGGATTATTCTGATCCAGGATGACTTTTTTTACATCCTACTCTGAAGCCTCCATGATATCCTGGCCTCGCATCTTTAATTACTATGCTGCACTAGGCTTTGTTGAGGATTTCATCGAAGAAGAATAACACTCCTTTGCTTCCTGTTGATCACTTTCCACCTTGACAACTCCCCAAGGAGTAGGGATCTTGATGCATTGATGGTAGGTTGACGGAACAACTTTCATATCATGGATCCAAGGCCTACCTAGTATAATATTATAGCAGGATAAAGAGTCCATGACACAAAATCGCTGCATTGAGTTGACCCCTTGAATATACACAGGCAACTTTATCTCCCCTACGGTATTCCTAGCTTCTCCACTGAAACCAACGAGCACAGTGGACTTCGAAGTAATGTCCATCGGAGATACATTCATCCTCTTCATTGTTTCCAGCTGAATTATGTTGACTGAGCTGCCATTATCCACTAATATCCTGCGTACAAAATGGTTAGCAACATATAACGTTATCACTAAGGCATCATGATGGGGATCCTGGACAGTATCCATGTCATCATTATCGAACGTGATGACTTTTTCAGTTGTGAGGGTTAACATCCTTGTCGACTTATCTCCCCTCTCTGCTTTAGCTTCCTTCGCGTGTCTTTTTGTCGCAGAATACGATGTGCCGCATATGTCGGATCCTCCTGAAATAAAGTTAATTATTTTTGCATCCGCAGGAGGTGATGCTGCCCGTTCAGGATCCTTCTCAGGATCCTAACCTTTATTCTTCTTTCTTCCCAAGAGGTCCTTCAGATATCCCTTACTCAAGAGATAGCTTATTTCTTTTCTTAAAGCGATGCAATCCTCAGTAACATGCCCGAAGTCCTCATGGAAAGCACACCATTTGGACTTGTCCTTCCAATCAGCCTTTTGTTGATTCTTTCTGGGCCATCTTGCTTTGTCTCCTAAACCCTGCATAGCATACATTAGTTCTGGTATGTTAACAGAAAAACAATATTCAGACAACTCAGGATACTCCTCAGGATCCTCGTCTTCAACAGCATTCACTTTTTTGCTATCATTTCTGCCATATGGTTTAAAGCGATATGGTTTATACGAGGATTCTGATTTCCTGTTGGTTGACTCATAGGTTGTGGACAAATTCATTCTCTCTTGCATCTTTTTATCATCCTCCAGCCGGATGTATCTTAAAGCCCTGTTACGAGCTTCGTCGAGATTCCTGCAGGGATTCATTACAAGATCCTGATAAAATTGAGAATCCTTTTGCAACCCCATCTTGAAGGCTTGCACAGCTGTTCCAACATCAAGATGTGGAATATCTAAGGATTCCCGACTAAACTTGTTCACATAATCCCTCAAGGATTCCTGAGGTCCTTGAGTTATCCTGTAAAGATCACTGGTTAGTTTCTCAAAACTCCGGCTGCAAGAAAATTGACTATTAAATAAATTAACTAAATGAGCAAAAGAACTAATTGAGTGAGGAGGAACGTTTAACAGCCTTTTTAAGGCTGATCCTGTTAAGGTAGAACCGAAACCCTTGCATAAGCATGCTTCTTTGAGGTCTGGAGGGATAGGGTTGATTTCCATCCTTTCCCTGTACTGGGCAATATGCTCCTCAGGATCAGTAGTTCTGTCATAGAGCTTCATGTTGGGGGTTTGAAATCTTTTTGGGATTTCAGCATCACAAATGGGATATGCAAACCGGGATATCCTGTGGCTGTCCTGGGATACTTCAGGAATTGGCTGAACCACCCCAGGTACACTGGATATCATGTCCTTCAGTTTCTGAAGCTCCCTGGAAAATGCTGATGTCATACCTGCATCCTGCAAAGATCCAACACCATTAGTGGCAAGAGTATTATTATTATTAGATACATTACCAGCTTGGGGGTTCTGGCCATATCCTGAAGCATATCCTGAGCTTCTCACAGTTGATACTCTTACTGAAGAAGGTATCTCAGGAGTATGATTCTCGGAATGGCTAGGCACAATATTCCCCCGGTTATCCTCAGTATAAACTGCAGAACTGAAGTTCAAAGCCCTGGGTTGCAAGGGAGTGACAGTATCTTCAGCAGGCCTACTCGGGCCGGATTTCAAGAGTTGTATCTCTCTTATCAGCATCTGATTAGTTTCCTGCTGCTGCTTCATCTGTTCCTGTACACTACCAAACAAATTCAGAATTTCTTCGTTAGAAGCCAAAACAGGAGCGGATCCCTGGACATTGCGAGCGGGGATAACATCCCGAGCCACATGACTTTCAGTTCCCTGTGAAGAGGCTTGCGTTCTCGGAGGTGGTGGTGGAAGCACCGAACCAATTGTTGAAGAGGTTGTGGCAGACACGGTGGAAGAGCTCATGTTTGATCTCGAAGCCATTGAAAATAGTATGGCAAAAAGTTTTGAAAATAGAAAACCAAAGTAACGATTTTGTAAAAGCTTTTAGTAGAAATAGCACCACTTGCCCCACGGTGGGCGCCAAATTGTTTTGGTCAAAAATTACCAAAGCAATTAAGTGATCAAATTAGTTAAGTGAGGTAGTGTGCTAGAAATGTGCGTTGAAAATATGCTAGTTAAGTTATTTGCAAAAAACAATTTCAGGATACGACTCAGGATATAGAGCTGTATCTGTGATCAAACAATGAGCAAAAGAGTAAAAGGTAACACGAGATGTACGAGGAAAACCCTTGATCAATCTAGATCGCCGGCACAAAACTTCGGGAGCTGACAATCGCAGCTGCCTTGTTCTTCTATTACTTCAAATATCAGGATACAGTGCAGGATATGATGCGGATCAACTAGGTGTTACAATGTAATTCGAATACAAGTGTTTGTGTGTAGTGATTGCTAGTAGCTAGAGAGTAAAGTGTGCGAAAGAGAGTGAGTGACTTAATCTGATCCGATCAATCTATTTATAGTTAAACGAAATCAACTAACTATCCTATTAAACCAGGATACTTCGAATATTCCTCAAGTGAACGTTGTAGTCCACTTCTTCCGGGTTCAACATCTCTTATGTAATTGGTTTGCCCGAGTCTTAAGGAGAAGAGGTCCACTTGACCGTTAGGGACCCGCACCTTCTAATCTGCACGTGGTTAAATCAATTAATACCAGGATATCATACCAGGATGTTACCAATATCCTGATCCGCTATCCTAATCACAAATAAACAATCAAAAGCAGAATATTAGTCAGGATATATGCTTCAGAAAATGGCCCATAACAGTAATCATGACACGGGGCTCCATCCACACCCTCCAAATTAAAGGGGGGCATGATAAAGCCCCCATGCTGACATGGCGATGACATGGAGCCTAGATGGCATGATAAAGCCCCATGGGGCTCCATCCACACCTCATAGCCTTAGGTACAAAGTTATAAGAAAAGCTTCCATAGGGGGAGGCAAGGCTTTTGAATGGTGTTAATTTCATTCAACTTCCTTCATGTGTGAAAAAATTTACACTTATTTTTTAATTTATCAATAATGTAATTTGAATTTTCTTTAATAAACTGTGTTTATTTGTTATGATAAATGAGCTGTAAGAGTTGAGAGATCAAGCATATACAGATTCCCGAGTCTACAAAGAAAGGTCAAAGAAGATTTACGACAGTCACTTGATAGGTAAAAAGAGTTTAAGTGTGTGGATCGTGTTCTTCTTTACATCGATGTTACATTCGTTCCAAGGGAAGTTGAAATCCCATTGGACGGGTCCGCACATAGTAAAACATGTATATATCTATACACTACGATTGATATTGAAAATTTGAAGGTCGGGTATTCAAAGTAAACGGACACAGACTAAAGAAGTATATTGAATGTCCAATTGACACCCGCAAGGTGGATGTAATTGGCCCCTACTTGTAATTGGATAATAATACCTGATGAGTCTGGCTAAAGACTCTGGTAAAAATCGAGAGAGTATGGCCCGTACAAGGTATTATTACATAATAATCCCGAGATCTAATTATCCCTTTTTATCAATCCATTACGTGAAAATCGATTGTCTTAAAATTTTGGAAATCTTGTCGAACCGGTCCTGAGTACGATCAGTACCCATGAAGAGAGTATGGCCCGTACAAGGTATTATTACATAATAATCTTAAATATCTTAATATTTGTTTGTCGTATAGTGGTATGACCGTTCCCTAACACTATTATGGATCGTACCCAGCCCAAAGTAGACCCGATTCATTCCTTTATAAACACGGCTTATGAAACCCTACTTCCACCATGAAATTCTTTTCAAAACGTCGGTTTTTGGGATTCTTCGAGTGTTTTAGGGTATTATTACATAACAATCTTAAATCTCCTAATATGTGTATGTCGGATAGTGGTACGACCCGTACCCCTAACCCTAGATGTATCATCCTCGGCCCAATGCAGGCCAGGTTCAATTCTTTATAAACACGGCTTGTGAAACCCTACTTTCACCATGGCATTCTTTTCAAAACGTTTGTTTTCTAGATTCTTCAAGTGTTTTAGGATGAATAACAATAACCAGGTACATTGCTCGACCTGTTCTTCACCGTGATTTCCGTTCGATCTTTCTTTCAAGAGATTACAAGTCCATGTTTGTTGTTTTAATTGCTAATCCATTATAAAATATCATACACAATGAAATCGAAGTTGTAAATAGATTTTGAACTTGATTTTGTCCATATTGACTTGAGTATAACATGTACCCATTATTGAGTACGAATCGTACCATAAACCTTAGTACTTATTGTATTGGTTCAAAAAAATGTTCGCTAATTTTTCGATGTTAATGTTGATCTATCTAGACCTAGGGATCATCTTCGTATACTATTCCACAAAAGAGGACACATAATTACCCAATGACTATTTCTGAACATCAAGCAAGAGCTTTAGAAGTTGGAAATTAAGATGGTCTATTCATGGAGTTGAGCTCAGTGTTGCAAGATACACAATTGCTCATTAATGAATGCAATAGAAGTTTAGCTGATTGTCAGAGAGTAGAAAAGGCTATAGGAAAGGCTAGGTGGATAGCCATAAGGAAGCTACTCGAGGACCTACCAAAGCCGTCTCTTAAGAATTGCGCTCTGCACTATTTCATGCAAACGGTCGTGGTGGATTAGATGTGAATCTTCCACATGGCTTAGTAATGTCACACCCCAACCGATGGCGGAAACATCGGAGTGCAGCACTAAGCGTTCAGATTGCTCATGAGATCCCATAACACTAGATATTTCAATATAGATTAAATCCATTTCATGATAATATTGTCTAGAATCAACCACCAACCATAACATAGTATCAATTACATATCACCAAAATTATTCAAGTTTGATAGATTAAACTAGGCGAGTTTCTAAGCATCAATCCTAGCTCGTTTCACTTGTTTCCATAGCATCCTATCAGCCTGCAACATGTATTAAAATAAAGTCAGTACAAAAATGTACCGGCGAGTATACAAGTTTGAGTATATAGCATAGTAGATTAAAAGACTCATATCCATCATGTAAATGATAAAATAGTTTCAGCCATGCTAGTGTTCGCAGTCCAAGTGATTGCCCAACTGTCCCGATGCTTTGGTGTTTTCCCAAGACTCAAGGAAAACTAGAATCCTCCTAACAATACCCCCCGAGAAAAATGGGGAGGTGCATCTTCCTATAGCGCTACTATTGTTAAGGCGGAACTACACACTCTGGATTAAACGTTCACATAGCATAAAGAATCAAGAATCAAGAATCACAAGTTTCACATTCACATAGGATAGAGTTTAGATTCAAAAGTATCAAGTTTCAAGTTTCATAGAATACATGTTGCATCCCAAAATTTTAAAACGAAAAGGGATCGAGTATACTCACAGTGATTGCTTAACAGATCAACTGTTATTGGATCAAATGGAGCTCTTTAGGATTAGCCTGATTAGATTACAGTTATAACAACCCTCCAAAATATTTCTGACACCCTAATATATTTAAAATGACCCTATATGTCTTAAAATGCACCCCGTATGCAAGAACCAAGCCCAAAATACCCTATATAATTAAAATTAAATAAAAACAAGATTTTAGAGTAGCTCGCGGGCCGCGAAGGCTTTGCCTTCGGGCTACGCGGGGCGCGACAGTTAAGCGATCAGGCTGCACCCGGTGCTGCCACGTGTCGTGTAATGTGTCGAGCCTATAAGTAATGACCGATCATAGCTAGGCCCTACAACCCTATGTCGCGGGCCGCGAAGGATCATCCTTCGGCTTATGCGGGCCGCGAAGGAGTCCGAGATCAGCACTATATATAGAGGTCGTTGGCCTCAGTTCACAATTCGTCCCACAATCAACTTTCTCTCTAAAATTCTGAAGCAGTAGCGGGCATTATACCCCCTAAATAACGAAGTTTTGCCTCGTTGTAAGTATCATAACCCCCAGTTACGTATTAGATACGCTGCCCGATTGATCCAGGGTTCCGTAACGGCTGTCGGGGTTTTGCCCGACGTAGTCGTTGGAATGCCGTCTCGGGGAGCGTATTGCTAATGTAAATATTGGGTTATTATACTAACGCGTGTGCATTTGTGTAAATAATAGATAATCACCAGGAAATCCTTAAGGAAAACCCTAAGACAACAATGTGAGTAATCTCCTTTTTGCAAACTATTTTTACAAAACCTCAATTGTTCTAATTTATATTTAACAATGATTGAGTATTTGTATTCTACAATTATCGTCGGTATGTTGGGGTTTTGTATACAAAATTTGTTACTACATTGTGAGTAGTAACATGACCACAAGTCGGGTTGACAGTACCGTGGGTGGTAATTAAAGTAGATGGAAACAAATGTAATTGCGCGACCACCCTCAATGCTGTAGACAGATAAAACCTGTTTTGATTAAACTGGGATTCACTCACCAGTATTTCCCACTGACAAAATGCTTTTAAACGCGTTTCAGGTGAAAGCCAAATAGAAGCCAGCTGGACAGCACTGAAGGCTTGGAAAAGTGGTAATAAAAGTTACCTAAATTAAGAGCTGTTTTTATTTAAATAAAATAGGGTTTATCCCTATAAAAATGTGTGTACTTGAAACTTGGGAAATCCCCATAATATTATAAAAGCGTGGTATTTTACTCTGATAAGATATTTTCCTAACTACAATCCTGAGGAAATTTCCGCTGCCAAAATGATAAACACCGATACCACCGAAACTGGCCACGGCCGCCCGTTCCCGGGTTGTTAGGGGACAGGGGTTGCGACAGAAGGTGGTATCAGAGCTAAGCCACTGATTCAGCCACTGAAGTGTTCTGCTGACACCAAGATATTATTTAAAATGTTAGGAAATTATTTACAGAACTACGTGCATATCTGTATTTTATTGTTGTGTGTTATTTGACTATTTGTTAGTTTATAGTATGAGCGACCAAGGACCTTCCGACGCCTGCCGTCAGTTGTCCAGCTCACCTAGGAGCGAAGGTACCTCTTCACAGCCTACCCTCTCAGGGTATTCAGCTGACAATGAAGATGGGATATTCGTGTTCAAGGCTCAATCTGAAGAGCCATTCCCTCCTAAAAAGAGAAGATGGTTCAGCAGAGGTGCGCATGAACGTAGGAAGAGGATGAAACAGTTACAACAACAGCGAGTTCTAGCAGCCGCTAAGAGAGAAACAGATGCTCACACCCAAGATATGCTCAATAGGAGTCTAGCAAATTTTCATATTCTAGCAACTACAGCTGTAGACCCTAATTTAGAGCAACTCATAGCACCCCAGCCATTACCCTTGTTTCCCACACAACCCATGGAGATTGAAGTCAACTCGGAAAACCAAATCCCAGCACCAGCCTTTGACCCAACTGAGATACCTAGAGTACCAACACCCAATCCCTTAGACCCAGACTACGACCCGTGGTTTGACGACAGTAGGGATTACCAACAACGCTATCCAATACCATAGGAACCCATGCCAAACTTAGCATCTTACCCAGGTCTGGACCCTTTAGATCCCTATTATGATAACGATGAATACATTAGGGAAATTCTAGAGAATCCATATCCCCAGGAAGAACCAATGCCACAGTATCCAGATCCCATACCAGCACCTGCACCACCCATGAGCACAGAAAATGTGCAAGAACTCCGAACCTTTGGTGAGGAGATTTTAGAAGAGAGCGAAAGGATGAGATAAATAGGGGAACGACTCGTCTGGAAATATGGTGAGCGTAATATGGACTTTTGGATGAACCCCTACCATTAGTAATAATATATATATATATATATATATATAATATGTGTGTATGTTTGAAAAAAATATATGATAATATATATGTTGTAGTATAGACCACCTCGTGGTTAGTGATGCATACTAGTATTGTATTTTTATTCCAGTTGTATTGTAATAATTATAGATGCATACTATAAAATAGAGTAAGTCGCAATGCTCGACGATTTTGATCAACGTGCTTGCCGTGTGATTTTTTTGTATTGGATATTATCCTGTGATATTAATACTTGGTAATTGTTTAAAATCCAGATGGCCGACGCAGCAAATCCAGAAAACCAGAATAATGAAAATCAAATGAATAATAGTGAAATTTGACACCTTGTAACCCAAGGAATTAGAGATGCCATGCCAGCTATTATCCAAAATGTTAGGGATGCAGAAAATAATGATAAAAGTGGTAATGGAAGTAAACGAACCCATACAGAACCTAGTCACAGCGTGCACAATGGACCCATACTTCAAGTGCCCGTTCCAAAAAGAAGAAGGACCATGTGTTATGGTTGTTCTTACAAAGAATTCTGGTCTTGTAAACAAATAGAATTCTCGGGCAACGAATGGGCCATTGCAGCTCTACGCTGGATATAAAAGACTGAGGCAGTCTTAAAAATAAGCAAGTGCGCAGAAGAAGATAGGATAATGTTTGCCTCCAATCTGTTTAAAAACTCAGCCTTAGAATGGTGGAACACTATCCTCCAGTATAGGGGAAATGACAGGATTTACAATATGGAATGGGAGGAATTTAAAAATATGGTAGAAAGGAAATTCTGCCCTCCCAATGAAAAAGAACAGATCGCAAATAAGTTCCTAAACCTTAGGATGACTGGAGTGGATAGTAAGGGGTACACTACTTTATTCTTTGAATATGCTAGAATAGTGCCAACCATTGCATCACCCGAACCAGTATTAATCTCCCGCTTACATCTAGGGATTAATCAGTGAGATAAGGCATGTAGTCAAGGCAGCTAGACCTCAAACTATAGAAGAAGCCGTAGAACTAGCAAACACCTTGACTGATGAATTAGTGCGTACACGAGAAGATGACCAGAGGAGAAACCTAGCTCAAAGGCTTACCCAGGAATTTCGCTACGATAATTCCAACCGTGGGAAAAATGTAGGTTCTACCTCTGCACCTTACTGCAAGGCTTGCAAGAAGAAGCATTCGGGAAGATGTTCCACTTACTGCAATTTCTGCAAGATACCAGGACACAAGGAAGAATATTGCAGGAAGAAACCTAATAATGAAATGTGCTTCAACTGTGGAGAAAAAGGTCACATCAAGCCGAACTGTCCAAAACTAGCTCCAGCCCCGAACAACAAGACTACTAAAAATGCTAGAGTATTTGTTCTGACTGCAGAAGAAGCAAAGATGATCCCGGATGTGATCGTCGGTACGTTTTTAGTTAATGATGTTTTTGCGAAAGTATTATTTGACTCTGGTGCAAACCAAAGTTTTATTAATACTTCATTTTGCAAACTTCTCAATCAACCATTAACTAAACTCACACAAGAATGTCTTGTAGAGACATCAAATGGAGAAACCATTAAGATTTCTGAAATCTTGCAGAGAGCAAGAATAAAATTTTTAAATAAAAAATTTATTGCAAACCTTTATCCAATGAATCTGGCAGGATTTGATATTGTATTAGGAATGGATTGGTTAATAGCCAATAAAGACAGTATTTTATGTGATCAAAAGTCAATCCAAGTAAATTCACCAAGGGGTGAAAAGATCACAATTAAAGGAGATAAGCCCTCTAGATCCACAAAATTCATCTCTGTGATGAAAACAACAAGTTATGCTAGAAAAAGGATCACTAGTATATTTGATTTCTATAATCATTAATACTAAAGGAAAAGAACTGAAAGATATTCCAGTAGTATCCCAGTTTTCAGATGTATTTCCAGAAGAATTGCCAGGACTACCGCCAGACAGAGAAGTTGAATTCAGAATCCACCTGCTACAAGGAACAGCACCAATTGCCAAAGCACCTTACCGTTTGGCACCTGCAGAAATGCAGGAACTGAAGAAATAGTTAGACGAATTGTTGGAGAAAGGATTCATACAGCCAAGCTCATCGCCATGGGGAGCACCGATCTTATTCGTCAAGAAGAAGGATGGATCAATGCGTATGTGCATTGACTACTGTGAATTGAACAAAGTCACGATTAAAAATCGGTATCCATTACCGAGAATCGATGATTTGTTTGATCAATTACAGGGAGCTCGATTTTTCTCTAAAATCGATTTACGATCAGGATATCATCAATTAAAGGTACAGGAAGAGGACATTCCTAAGACCGCTTTCAGAACAAGGTATGGCCATTATGAATTTACTGTCATGCCATTTGTTAACCAATGCCCCAGCCGCATTTACGGACATGATGAACCGAATATGTAAGCCATATTTGGATAAATTCATAATTGTCTTTATAGATATAACAACCCTCCAAAATAATTTTTGACACCCTAATATATTTAAAATACCCCTACATGTCTTAAAATATACACCGTATGCGAAAACCGAGCCCAAATACCCTTACATAATTAAAAATAAAATAAAAACAAGAATTATCCCTCGCTCGCGGGCCGCGAACGTACTAGCGGTGATCCACGCGGGCCGCGACAGCTGGGAGGTCAGGCGAACCCCTGAGCCGCCACGTGTCACCACTCGTGTCAAGCCTAGTGGCGAGTCAGCCAAGCTAGGGCCTACCCTAGCTGGAGCTTACGCGGGGCGCGACGGAAGACGAACAGGCACTATAAATGGAGGCCTTCAGTCCAACTCGTTCATCTCTCGATTTCTCTCTCAAATTTCTACGTAGTATACATAATTTTCGGGCATAATACCCCCTAAATAACGAAGTTCTGCCGCGTTGTAAGTATCATAACCCCTCGTTACATATTAGATACGCTGCCCGATTGATCCGGGGTTCCGTAACGGCTGTCGAGGTTCTGCCCGACGTAGTCGTTGGAATGCCGTCTCGGGGAGGGTATTACTAATGTAAATATTGGGTTATTATACTAACGCATGTGCATTTGTGTAATTAATAGATAATCACCAGGAAATCTTAAAGGAAAACCCTAAGACAATAATGTGAGTAATCTCCGTTTTGCAAACTGTTTTTACAAAACCTCATATGATTAACATTATATTAAACAGTGATTGAGTATTTGTATTCTACAATTATCGTCGGTATGTTGGGGTTTTGTATACAAAATTTGTTACTACATTGTGAGTAATAACATGACCACAAGTCGGGTTGACAGTACCGTGGGTGGTAATTAAAGTAGATGGAAACAAATGTAATTGCGCGACCGCCCTCAATGATGTAGACTGATAAAACCTGTTTTGATTAAACTGGGATTCACTCACCAGTATTTCCCACTGAAAAAATGTTTTTAAACGCGTTTCAGGTAACAAAATATGAAAGCCAAATAGAAGCCAGCTGGACAGCACTGAATGCTTGGAAAAGTGGCAACAAAAGTTACCTAAATTAAGAGTTGTTTTTATTTAAATAAAATAGGGTTTATCCCTTTAAAAATGTGTGTACTTGAAACTTGGGAAATTCCCATAATATTATAAAAGCGTGGTATTTTACTCTGATAAGTTTTTTTCCTAACTACGATCCTAATGAAATTTCCGCTGCCAAAATGATAAACACTGATACCACCGAAACTGGCCGTGGCCGCCCGTTTCCGGGTTGTTAGGGGACGGGGATTGCGACAACAGTAGATAAGCGTCAGACAGAATAACAAGAATCGTGCAAGTGTCGGATCAGTCACCTGATCGGATGGTCATCCGATCGGATGACATGTGAGTGGGACGGACCGCCATCCGATCGGATGGTCATCCGTACGGATGGCCATTTGATCGAATGGTCATTCGATCCAGGATACTAGTTTCCAAAATTTAACCAAGTGTTCAAATTAGGCCACTTCGATCGGATGGTCATCCGATCGGACGACAGTTCGATCGGATTGCCATTCGATTGTGGAAGTTTCCAAAGTTTCTGATTCAAAAAGATTCTAAGTGTTTAAGGGTTATGAGGCACCTTCCAATCCGATCGGATGGTCGTTCGATCGGACGGCAGTCCGATCGGTTTGCCATTCGATTGGGAGGGCCTTGTCCCGTTCGCACTCTTGTAAAGTTCCTATGTTTCGAGTTTAACTGTGACGGCATGGTACGTATTGAGACAACGGTAAACACATCATTGTTCAGCTGGTCTGATCGGATGGGAATCACCCCAGTCCGATCAGCCGTCTGTTCGTGACGGTGCTTATGTCGGAATCTGTACTCCGGTCATCTTCTCCGGCAACAACCCCCTTTCCAAACCGACTCCTAGAATAATCATCAAGTCTACAGTCCGTTTAGATCCGGATTCCACCGTTTTAAGTAAAAGTTTAAGAAAAGATGAAGAAAACCACAAGTTTTAGCTGAAAATTTTAGATTTAGCAAAGGTTCGGTGTAGAACATATGAAATTCCTTAGATCTAAGTTAGATCTTGACTAGAATGACATCATACAACAGTTTGTACAAACCGCCATGATGACGTCACCCTCAAGAGCTCAAATCTCAGAGATTTCACGGTGAAAAGTGTGATTTCAAAGGAGAATCATGTGGAGAATAGTGCATAGATCAGAGATGTACAAGAATCTAGTGTAAACCGTACCGAAATCGCCGAGAAATGGAAGAAAGGTGGGAGAGTGTGCGTCTGGTCGAAGGAGGCTTTCACATCAGTGAGAGATGATGTGACAAGTCCTATTTATAGTGTGTGGGAGGAGATAAGGCGTTGTGGCACGGATCGGATGGCACTTCGATCGAGTGGCCCTCCGATCGGATGGTCATCCGATCGGATTGCCATCCGGTCAATCCCATCCTTTTCGTTTCACCGTCGTTGATTCGTTTTGCGAGTTAGATTAAGCGTTGCATTGCGTATTATTGTGTAATAATATCACATATTTAGATTACATCATTAAAACAAGGTTTCCAAGTTCCATAGATTCCGCCAGTGATAAGCCTCCAGTCTCTTGTTGAACCAAGTCTTAAGTTTCACGAGTCTCAAGAGTCAAGCACCAAAGTATCAAGTATGAAGAATCAAGTGTCTAGAGTTAAGAATCTAGCTTAAGTATCAAGAATCATAGTATTGAGAATCATGCCTTATAGAATTTAAATTCAAAGTATCAAAAGCATCAAGAATCACATAGTCTAGGGACTAAAATTGACAATAGCTAAAAGTTCAGGACTCAGGCGTTACAAGTAAAGGAAGCCGACATGGTTCAATAAGAATAGGAGGAAGCAACATAAAAGAACGAGGGATATTAAGAGTGCCACTATGTGGGAGATTTTAAGAAATTTGATTACCCATGGGTGGAAGATGAAGACAACTATGAAGATTACTTCATCGAAGTTCCATTTTCTTATTGAGCCGATGATTTGGTTTTTCTATTTGGATGATTTTAGGGATGATTTAGACTTACTATTTAACCTTCTATTTGTTTGTTTGAAAACATGGTTTGTGTTGAATGGTTGAATCAGGGAAGTTTCCAATTCCTTTCTTTCCTTTGCATTATCTTGTTTAATATGCGTTAAGGACAATATACAATTTAAGTGTGTGGATGGGGAATTGTAAACCTAAACTTTTAAATTTGAAACTGCCAAAAGAAAGCTCTCGTTCAACTAATTATATGTTAGTCATGGCTGAAAATTTTCAACCTTTGCGATGTTTGAGTCTCTATTGAAAGAAGGAATCCTCGATTGTACGTTTTAGGATATAGTATTCCTATGCAAATTTTTTTGGGTAAATTACACTTTTCGTCCTTTATGTTTATATCAGATTGCAATGGATAGCCTTTAACTTTAATAATTACAACAAAGGTCCTTTTTATGATAAAAACATTACACCTTAGGTCCTTTAGCACTAATCTAATTAAAATTTCCAGTTAAGTGTGACATGTACAAGGCACATGAGGGTACTTTTGTAATTTTACTCTTTTATCTAAAATAAAATTTATAAATAAAACAAAAAATCAGATCCACTACACCGCCTCTATCTCGATTGAACACTTTAGCAGCATGTCCAGGGTGTTTGGCTTAGCTTATTTCTCACTTTCAAAAGTCCTTTTCCCCCCAAAAATAAGTCAGGAATTCCAACTTATTGGAAAACTCACTCACAAACATCAAAAACCCAAACACTTTCAAAAGTCCTTTTCCCTCAAAATAAGTCATAAGTTGATAAAATAAGCTAAGCCAAACACCCTCGTCATCTTCAGGAATCAATGCAGATGCAGGTCATCTTCAGGAATCAAACAAACAACAAGCGCTTGAAATTTGAAAACCCCCAAATCCCAGCGAGTTCTTTCTCTCTCCCTCCCTTCATCTTCACCACAACCCCCACCATCAACCATCGCTGTTCGCTTTCAGATCTACAATTTTCGCCGGCGACACGAGACACGTGTCCGACAAAAAAATACGAATCAATAAGCACGAATAAAAACCTTACTGTCTCAGATCTACAATTTTACCAAGTAAGCATATTCTTTGCCCTAACTGTTTCAAAATCAAACCACTTGACTTGATTCATGGATGCTGCTGAGACCAGCATCCACAAGGATTTAAACCCTTCTCCTTCTTCTTACTGGCTAGATGCCTGTGAGGACATCTCTTGCGATGATCTTATTCCCACCGAATTCCTCCAATTGCCCGATACTGATAATCCCCAAGATGTTACCCTCGATCCCTGTTTCTTTGATGGTGTTCTTGATAGTATCCCAACACTTGATGAGCGTAAAAAGACTGAATTTGGGAATCGGATGTTGGATCACAAGGTGGGATTTGATGATAAGCAGGAAAGACTCTTAAGTCGTACCCTAATGGGATTTATTTTTGTTTTTTTAGAGAGAGACATGAGAAAATAAGATATAATTTAAATATAATAGGTAAAATTACTAACATACCCTCATATGCAAGGCACATGCTATAGTTAACTAAAAATTTTAACCTAGTTAGTGCTAAAGGACGTACGGTGTAACAGGTTTTCCAAATAAAGGATTGTGACTGTAATTATTGAAGTTAAAGGCTATCCATTGCAATCTAATATAAAGATAAAGGACGAAAAGTGTAATTTTTCCAATTTTTTTTCAAAGTCATTAGAAAGAATACCTAAAGAAGTAATAGAATCTGTAAATTTTAGATTTGTGTAACTCATAGTTGTAACCCTTTATCCATTCGAATTAGGTGTGTAACTCATGTTTATATCTTTTCGTTTGTTGAGAGATACCATCATGATTTATCATTGCAAAACCTGTATATGTTAAACAGAATCTAGACCCATATCTTGCGGTACACATAAACGATTAAGGTATTAGGAACTAAACCCTTTTTAGAACTTTTGGAGCCTTATCCCTTTCATTTAGGGCTGGCAATGCTGACACGAACATGATAATACGACACAAACCTACATGAAGCTATCATGTTTCGTATTTGACCTTAACAGGTTTTGTGTCTAAAACAGGTCGACACGATAAGACCTTAATAGGTTTCATGTCTAAACAAGTTAAAACCCGTTAACTTGTTAAGACCCGTTAAGTACATGTTAATAATAAAAAAATATATATTATATGTGGGTGTGGACATGGGGTCATTAGTCATGGGACCTGGGATGAGTTATACACAAACACACACGGTTCTTTTTCCACAATCCAAACCCTAATTTTTAAATCGCTCTCACAAACACCACCATTCCCAATTCGGTTCATAGCTTCCCCAATTCGGTCGTGTTCGTGTCTTAACAGGTCATGTTTGTGTCTTAAACAGGTCGTATGATACGTTGGTAATTTTTTCGTGTCTTAACAGGTCGTTTCATGTAACATGTTTGTTAACAGGTTCGTGTTTCGAAAATTTGAGATGATAAGATTTCATGTCGTGTTCGTGTTTACGTGTTTCGGGTTCGTGTCTCATCGTGTCCGTGTCTTAACAGAACGGGTTGACTCGTTATGCCAGCCCTACATTCATTCGATAAAAGTTGAAATATGAAAACCCATAACATTTGAAAACCATGTAAAACCATTTGTTATTCGACCCATTAGTAGTAATTATTATCAATATAGCCTTTGTTAAAAGAAAAGGAAACAATAAAAAAGAAGAATGAGAAATACAAAAAGAAATAGGTGTGGGAATTATAGATTCTAGTTTACTTTTGTTTAATAAAGGAGCACAACCTATTTAGCTTTTCTTTACCCAAAAAACAATTTCGATCATTACCCAAAGCCAAAATGTAATAAAAGTCCTTTTAATCTGTGTATAGATGTGTTTTAAGTTGGGAAGATATTGATTTCTGTACAAGCCCAGATAATGATTGTTGTGATTTGGTGGTGAGCTTATATAGTAATCTAGCACATCTCTTGCTAGCAATCAGAAACAACCGAGATGAGAAAAAATTGTGAGGGGTGCGAGTTACAAATATAGATTGAAAGTAAATTGCACTGAGTCAATGGATTCTTATTTTTAAAATACAACACCATTAATCTAGCTTAGGATATCAACCTATTGCCTTTGTAAGTCTTGGTGTTAACTTTTTGATCAGAGGCATTTGAAATAACGTTAATTTAAAATCATATGCTATGGTGTTAATTAGTTGTTGATGCTTTATAGTGTAGATTGCTTAGGGACAAGTAACGCTTGAGTGTGGTGCTATTTGATGTGTCTGAAAAAAACATGTTTTCTAATGTAATGGAATCGTATTTGGTACTACTTTGCCTATAAATCATGCTAGAATAGATTAATGTTTGGTATTTTGATGAATTGCATGTAAATCTCTAAAAACGTATGATTCCAAGTGAAATCTAAAGATTGAGCTGAACAGAAAAAGAAAATTGGAAAATTCAGATCTGGTACGACCCATACCTAGTAACGCGGAATGGATCGTATTGCGAGCCAACAAGGAAACAAGTCAAAATCTTAATGGCGGCTCATTATTGATACGCACGACTCGTAGTATCTAAAGGGGTACGGATCGTAACCAAGTTGTGAATGTTGATTATATCTTTAAACATGGGTTAAAAACATAGAACCCTAAGCATGTTTATTCAAGCCTTACATAATTATGAACATGAAATTATAGGCACTTACTTGTGGGAATGAATATCTTCGCAGACGATGATGATGAAGCCATAATTCCCGTTATGATGCCTTAGTCTTGATGGGATGATGAGAGAAAGTGTAGTTCTGGTGTTCTTAAAAGAGTTCTTTATATAACTATTTATAAACCATGACTACTATCACTAATGATCTATAATTAGGATCATAAATCATGGTTGGTTATTGATGACGGGGGTAGCTCGAACCTCAATAAAATGACTAAGAATACATGACAGCTTGAAGGGTTAAAAGGTTCAAAGGTTTATAGCCCGGGAACTGAGTTAAGGCAGCACGTGTACAGTAATCAGTCATGTCGCTGATTACTTGAACAACTCTCCCATCCGTAAAAGTAGAACGAGTACTGATGTGTGTAAAATGCAACATATAAATTACATCAAATAAGGCATAAAACTAACCCTTTTTAAGTACTAATATTGGAAAAAGAGTGTTTTTGTCTTCCTTTTGTATTTTCAGGATTAAATGAGCTAAAAAACACAAAAGAAGCAAAAAGACAGCTAATTCCAACATAAATACAAGGAAAGGAACATTAGTGGACTGCCCGACCCCTCAACGGCACCTTCCAGAGCAAAATAGAGAAGTCAGAAGACTGAACACGCCCCGTGCTCAGCCAGCACGGGGCCGTGCCCAAGAAGCAGCAGAAAAGACAAACCTATAGAAGCTTCTATTGCCCACCACGGGGCCGTGCCCAGCGAACACAGGGGCGTGGCGAAAGTACAGCAGGCGCATTAATTGTAATTGCGAATTACAATTAATGAGGAGAGAGAGTGTCAGACGGGCACGGGGCCGTGCCCAGCGGACACGGGGCCGTGCCCAGCTCTCTGTTCAGCCTATAAATAGGAGTGCTTGGATTCATTTCAACTCATCCATTGGCACACCACCTCTCTCACACTTCATCCACCACCCACCACCATCACAACACCATCATCCACCACCATCATCCATTGTCCATCGTAGAGTGTGTGAGTCGTCTCGGGATCCAAGATTGATCGTAAGAGTTCTTGACAATCAAGGCCATGTTTGCCTAAGTCTCTTACATCACTTGGTGAAGACAAAGTGTCTAGTATAATACTTTTTATTTCTAATCTTTTGCACTTTTTATTTGGTTTTGTATTAATGACTTTAATAACTAGTTACTTATGTTGAAGGTGATCTTTCCTTATCGTTTGTCCGTGGTGTCTTGGCATTATTTTACTGTCTATATAAAATAAAGGATTTTCACCATTCATATCTCCACGGTCTATATGGAGGTATGTTGGCTACCTGGTCGGGGGTTAAGGGAACGGTTTGGTAAAGGTCTTGCCATTGTTCAGCGTTTAGAGGTCCTGCAATGGACCTGGGTCAAATTTAGTAAGACCTCCTTCAATACTTCACGGTATTGGATGGAGGGGGTCCAAACTCTTTGACCCCCTCATAAGTTAACTACTATTAATACTATAACCCGGCTATTTAGGACTGTATCCCTGCTGACTCAGACTACTTAGCCGAGGGTAACGTCACCGCCAAAAGCGGGGCCTACCACAATACTGCATTAATAACTTAATTCATTATCTTCCAATAATCCACCCTTTTAGGATTGTATCATTGCTGACTCAAACTACTGGGGTGAGGGTAACGTCACCTTCAAAAGAGGGGCCTACTACAATAACTAAGATAATCTCTTAATTATGTGCAAAAGTGCGGAAATAATCAAAGGTTATACTAGATACGAGTCGGAACCAAGTGATTCATCTTGTCTATCTGTTTTTTCTTTTATTTTTATTTTTCAGCATTTTTAGTTAGTTTTTATTTTTCTTAGCTTAAAACATTTTTCTAAACTTTTATTTTGATTAGACGTTGAGGATAAACCGGTACTAAAAGCTCTTGTGTCCTTGGACGACCTCGGTATCTTACCAACACTATACTACGCTCAACGATGGGTGCACTTGCCCATATGTGTGTTTAGTGTTAGTGAAATATCGTGTTTTATAAATTTAAAACTTGGCTAAAATAAGTGTTAAAAAGGGCTTAAAATATACACCTAATATATATAACACTTTACCGCACATCAAGTTTTTGGCGCCGTTGCCGGGGACACAAGGATTTTAAGAAAGTTAGGAATCAACGGCCTAATCATCTTTTATTTTTCTTTTTATTTTTTTAGGATTTTCTTAGTTTTTCAGCTTCTGCAGAGCTCAGCATGGGCCGTGCCCGCTGAACACGCCCCCGTGCTCAATCATTGGAACTGGCAATCCTGTTTTACGTCAGACAGTAAGCTGAACACGGGGCCGTGCTCACTCAACACGCCCCCGTGCCCAAGATTCACTTACTGAAAACAGAACCGTTAGATCCCGGCGGTTGGTAATTTCTGACACAAACATGAGTGATAGTAATTGTTTTTACTTTCGGCACTCTTATGGTACGTGGTGTCAATTATGTGGTGGCAAACATGAAGAAGTAAAATGCTACTTTCTAAATTATAGGCCCCACTACATGGACCCACCGACTTCTTACAACCTTAAGAGGGGCGAAAGTAAAAACAAGCACTATTTCTCCCTCGAATGCGCCCAGCCAGATATTCTAGGGGAAATGCTCCTTGACGAGTTATTTCACCTAGAAAAGCTAATTCTAAATTGGTTAAAAGAGCTTAGGAAGGATTTTATTGATCCACCCCAAGACGATAACCATGAAGAAATATTGGAACCGCATTCCGACAACCTCGTTGCTCCCGAAAATGCCTTAGTACCTAGCAAAGACTTGGACGATAGTCGTCCCTGTGTCGATTGTGCCGTGAAGGACTCTCCATCGACTTCGTTCAATGGATACATAGACCTGAGCGATTCGGCATACACCTTCCTTAACGAGAGCCCGGGAAAGGGTTGGACTTGTCCACCTAGAATGAAAATAGGAATTACCCTCACCGACAACCTCTTGCGTTCTCGCCTTAGTCTAGGGCAATTAAGGTATCTTAGGCACTTTGGGGTTGTTCCAACCAGTAAGGAACCACCCGATTTCAAAGAGACCCTTAGAAGTAGCAAGACTCCATAAAGCAGCCTCCAGACACGGGGCCGTGTCCAGGTCAACACGCCCCCGTGCTCACCAAAAAGATTCTCTGCTGATTTGGTCAGAATACGGACAAAATGTGTCAGGATTTCCTCTGAACACGGGGCCGTGTCCAGTCAACACGGGGCCGTGTCCAGTGCACTGTCGTTTTCTTTAAATGCAGCCTGATTCCTGCTCATTTTTGACCACTTCAATTGACAGAGATTCCTGGGATTTTCACTCATACCATCCTAGGTAAGTGCTAAAAGAAGGTTCCAAAGGAACCTCTTGTCCCTTCCACTTTTACTCATTTCCTCCTCTTTCAAAATTTTTCAAAATTTCCTCCATGGAAGCTTGGAAATCTCTTGATTCCAACCCTCTATGTGAAGTTTGTAAGATTATTTACTAAGGATTCTTGTTTAAAGTTAGTTGTATAACTTTATTTTAAATTATCTAAGCCTAAAAACTAGCTAAAAATCATGAGAATAATTTAAAACTCCAAGACTCCTTAGCATAAAATCCTGCAGACAAATGGACACGGGGCCGTGCTCAGCGAGCACGGGGCCGTGTCCGGGGATCTGTTTTGTAAAAATTTAGCTTCCTTCGGTTTCCTTCGCAGAAAATGGCAAGCAGAACAAGCGGATCATCTTCAAGAAGTAACCGACAATGGAGGAGATCTTCAACAGCAGAAGACTCTCTTGTAAACTATGTTTACACTCTAAGGGAGGCTATTGATGAAATGACGGGAGTGGAAGAAGCATTGGTCGACCGTATCAACCATCTTACAGTGGGGCTGGAGGGCTGTCTCCATGAAGTAAACCTCTTGCACCAGAGGTTGAACCTTCTCGCCTCCCCGCCTTTGGTACCTATAATAACCCAAAGGGCGTGGAACGTGGTACCCGAAGTTGTCATTCCAGCCGAATGGTACGCCATGCACCAAGAGCCTCCGCGAAGAGTGGTGCAAGGAGTCCCGGTGAATGTTCCCCCTCAACCACCAGCTGCGGAGGAAAATGAAGCCGCATTCTTCCTCCCTAGGGAAATCGAAGAATGGCTTTAAACAACGTTTAGGGAAGAAATCATTCGGCTAAAAGTCCTACTATATCGGGAAACTATTCTCGAAATTTTCTTAAAATAGTAGAACTTCTTATGATAACCTCGTGTACCTGCTGACCTATTTAGTTAAGTTTTAATTTTATCTTAATTTAGGACTATGTAAGTTCTCTCTATGATGAAATGAAATGATGGTTTTAAGGTTTGGATGGTTTGTAATGAATAAAACACACTCATGGTGGTAAAGGATGAAAAGGGGAACGAGAAAAATGAACTCATGCACAAGAACGAGGCGACCCGACAATTCTCTCCATTTCAGAAGGTTCAACACGGGCCGTGCCCAACCAACACGGCCCCGTGCTGAACCCCCTGCAGAAAAACGCCCAGTTCAGGTAACTGGACACGGGCCGTGTTCACCCAACACGCCCCCGTGTCCAGACTTCTGTTTCTCTTGTTTTAATTTTGTTACTGGCACTTGAACACGGGGCCGTGCCCGGATAACACGGGGCCGTGTTCAGCGCCCAGTAACACAAATTTTTGCTTTTTAAACACTATTTTACACATCTAATCAACCTAAAAATTTATTTTTGGGACACATTGAGGACAATGTGTAATTTAAGTGTGGGGGGGATGCTAAAACCTTGAATTTTGCAAGTCCTAAATACAAGCCTTACACAAAACTCTATTGGAACCGCTAATCACCCCAAATTTTTTTTCAAAAATTTCATTTTTTACTTGTCTAGGTTTAACTTGGGAAATTCAAGTTCTCAAAAAGGTTATATTTTTACAAATTTACAACCGATAGCGTAGTGATAAAAAGAACCAACATAAGAAAATTATGAAAAGGCATAGCAAACTTAGTTAAAATTTGATTATATATACTTGATCACATAAAAACCCATTCCCACAAAAGTGAGTTTTGAGCCTTTATTGAGCACAATTACATATCATTAAAACTAAATGCTCATTTTTCGTTTCTTGTGTGAATAGCCGCTTGGTTCTTACGACTCTAGAACTTGCCATGACGATACATTCCCGGTCCTTATCAACTTAAACCCAAGTAAGTAAATGATGGAGGCATTAGGACTAACCCCTTTTTATTTCTACACCATTATTTTTCTTTTTCTTCTACCACCTACCCAAAAATCCCCCTAGTTAGCCCCTTTGAGCCTAAACCTTTTCATTTCATCACCCAAACCAAAACCCCTTTTTCCCACCAAAAACCTTTTTTATTTTTAACCCTTTGTTTTAGTAACAAGTTCGGTTTTTCGTATGAAAAAAAAAAAAAATGTGTTGTTGATGAAGCAAAAAAAAAAAAAAAAAAACAAACAAGTTCATCAAAAATAACTTTGTTTGAATAAAAGCTTCATCAAAATAAAAAGTTGCAAAAATAGAAAATCTTACGAAAACCGACACTTGTTACGCTTTTCGCCCTTTTTCTACTAACCACTAACCCAACCACCTACCTTTAACCCAAGCCTAACCCTTAACCCACAAAGTCCTCTTGATATTTACAAAGGTATAAAAGTTAAAAAGGAGGAGGATTGATTGCTTGGCAAGCTTATGGTAGGAATAAGT
Organism: Helianthus tuberosus; assembly: GCA_030545235.1. Lineage (NCBI taxonomy): Eukaryota > Viridiplantae > Streptophyta > Magnoliopsida > Asterales > Asteraceae > Helianthus > Helianthus tuberosus. Next base: position 5,269,350 of record CM060407.1, read on the forward strand.
TCCACGCCGCTCTCGAGTGATTCACTAAAAATACACCTTCGGCCGAGTGTGAGTGATTTCTCCCGTGAGGTATGTGAACTTGTATATAAATGGAATTTTAAAAAAGGCATGTTATGCCCAAATAAGTAATTTCTCCTATGAAACGTTCTAAATAAATCATTACGAATAGGATTGTAAATAAATAAAGATAAAACCCAAAAAGACCTTGGATTCCCGACACTCTACGACAAGCCCAAAACCTTCTCTTCTACCTATTCCATTTGGGAGTGTAAGCCACATATTAAAGAGTTTTGCTTGAGGACAAGCAAAAGTTCAAGTGTGGGGGTATTTGATGTGTGTAAAATGCAACATATAAATTACATCAAATAAGGCATAAAACTAACCCCTTTTAAGTACTAATATTGGAAAAAGAGTGTTTTTGTCTTCCTTTTGTATTTTCAGGATTAAATGAGCTCAAAAACACAAAAGAAGCAAAAAGACAGCTAATTCCAACATAAATACAAGGAAAGGAACATTAGTGGACTGCCCGACCCCTCAACGGCACCTTCCAAAGCAAAATAGAGAAGTCAGAAGACTGAACACGCCCCGTGCTCAGCCAGCACGGGGCCGTGCCCAAGAAGCAGCAGAAAAGACAAACCTATAGAAGCTTCTATTGCCCACCACGGGGCCGTGCCCAGCGGACACGGGGGTGTGGCGAAAGTACAGCAGGCGCATTAATTGTAATTGCGAATTACAATTAATGAGAAGAGAGAGTGTCAGACGGGCACGGGGCCGTGCCCAGCGGACACGGGGCCGTGCCCAGCTCTCTGTTCAGCCTATAAATAGGAGTGCTTGGATTCATTTCAACTCATCCCTTGGCACACCACCTCTCTCACACTTCATCCACCACCCACCACCATCACAACACCATCATCCACCACCATCATCCATTGTCCATCGTAGAGTGTGTGAGTCGTCTCGGGATCCAAGATTGATCGTAAGAATTCTTGACAATCAAGGCCATGTTTGCCTAAGTCTCTTACATCACTTGGTGAAGACAAAGTGTCTAGTATAATACTTTTTATTTCTAATCTTTTGCACTTTTTATTTGGTTTTGTATTAATGACTTTAATAACTAGTTACTTATGTTGAAGGTGATCTTTCCTTATCGTTTGTCCGTGGTGTCTTGGCATTATTTTACTGTCTATATAAAATAAAGGATTTTCACCATTCATATCTCCACGGTCTATATGGAGGTATGTTGGCTACCTGGTCGGGGGTTAAGGGAACGGTTTGGTAAAGGTCTTGCCATTGTTCAGCGTTTAGAGGTCCTGCAATGGACCTGGGTCAAATTTAGTAGGACCTCCTTCAATACTTCACGGTATTGGATGGCGGGGGTCCAAACTCTTTGACCCCCTCATAAGTTAACTACTATTAATACTATAACCCGGCTATTTAGGACTGTATCCCTGCTGACTCAGACTACTTAGCCGAGTGTAACGTCATCGCCAAAAGCGGGGCCTACCACAATACTGCATTAATAACTTAATTCATTATCTTCCAATAATCCACCCTTTTAGGATTGTATCCTTGCTGACTCAAACTACTGGGGTGAGGGTAACGTCACCTTCAAAAGAGGGGCCTACTACAATAACTAAGATAATCTCTTAATTATGTGCAAAAGTGCGGAAATAATCAAAGGTTATACTAGATACGAGTCGGAACCAAGTGATTCATCTTGTCTATCTGTTTTTTCTTTTATTTTTATTTTTCAGCATTTTTAGTTAGTTTTTATTTTTCTTAGCTTAAAACATTTTTCTAAACTTTTATTTTGATTAGACGTTGAGGATAAACCGGTACTAAAAGCTCTTGTGTCCTTGGACGACCTCGGTATCTTACCAACACTATACTACGCTCAACGATGGGTGCACTTGCCCATATGTGTGTTTAGTGTTAGTGAAATATCGTGTTTTATAAATTTAAAACTTGGCTAAAATAAGTGTTAAAAAGGGCTTAAAATATACACCTAATATATATAACACTTTACCGCACATCAAGTACACAGAGTGTAGTCTTTTATCCGCATGTCCAAACGCTTCAACCCCTAAAAGGGTAAGTCCTCCACTGCAAGCATGGTTTACTAGTCCAAGGTTTCCTCTTTGAGCGATACCTTCCTCTATAAAATGACACTTCATTTAGTGCTAGAAGACATTCCGATCAGCTCTGATTCCCTTGGGATCTCTGGTCTTTCTTCTCGAGCACTTGCTTCATGCAAGTCTCCTCTCTTCACATTCAACACACACATTTCCACACTTCTTGCATCCGAAGCTGAATACCTTTCAGTTGAGGATCCTGAACAAACAACAAATCATAACTAGTGAACCAGTAGTCATTTCCTCCCTTGATATAAATTAGTGAACCAGTAGTCATTTCTATTACACTATTGTTGTTATATTTATTATTATTATTATACTTATTGTTATTTTTATTTTTATTATTATTATTATTATTATTATTAGTATATTAGGATCTTGATTGATTTGGTGTCATTTCCTCCCTTGATATAAATTAATGAAATCAGTTTTCTAGTCACATGTGCTACTTTATGTTCCTCTACTAGTATTTCATTCTCAACCAGTAGTCAGGCGCAAGGCTCACTAGACCCACTTTTCAGGCCCAGTGCAGCCTTCTCGATTCACTTCAAAAGCCCCACTTTTTGGCCCTCAGGCGCATTTTTCAGGCCAAGTTCCGACAATTCCGGCCAAAAATTGTCTGTACACGTCTCAAAACAATGATACCAACCCTTAACACGCCTGGGATCAACCTAAAACAACCTAAACTAGCCCTAAAGAAGCCTAAAACATGTCTAAAGCCCCTAAAGTTGTACATATTTTTTTACCATACGCCTCGCCTCCTCGCCTTTTAAGCGCCTTGCACTGAAGCCCAAGGCTCACCCTTTGTGCCTTGAGTATGCCTTGCACCTTCGATAACTATGCCTGAGACAATAGAAATGCAGTAATATAAATATATACTTTAGGTATTGAAAATCAATAATTTTATTTTGTTCAACAAATTAAAAAAAAACCTAATATAGTTTACTTTCAAATCAAAGTCCAAAAAAGAAAAGAAATTTGATTGTTTTCATCATACACTGCCTCATGTTAAGAAATTTGGCAAGGGATATGGCTATAAGTGGCTAAGAGAACAAGGGTTGGCCTAGTTCAATTTTGTAACACCTGTTTCAGTCCGGTTTGAGCGCTTAGTTGGAACCAAGCGCTAGCCTCGCTTGCGCCCTGGACCGAGGCACTCGCAATACTTGCACCTGCCTTTGACTACAAGATTCTTAAGACCAAGCTGTCAACAAGTTTCATGAATTGAATACTTTGTGATCTGTTTGTTTTATTTTGCTTCATATCTTCCTGATTGATTTTTGATCAATTGATCCTCTTTTTTATTGGGTCAGAACTTATGCAAGCAAGTACATACCAATCATTGCAAGTGTTAGCGAACATCAACCACCTACATGGCCTTCTTACTTTATGGATCTTAATGTTTTAGCATTCTTGGTCCCTGCAGGAATTATCGTAAGTTGAGCATGCTTTAGCCCACTATCTGATGCAAGCTCCTTTGTAATCCTGTACTTAGTAATGTCAGTTTACTTTTCTGGTGTCATGGTAAGTATTTTCAAGACAAAAGTATTCACATATCTACTTTATAAACTAGATATTTATATCACATCACCCATACCCATTATTCTTTATACAAATGGCATGACAGGTACGGTTAATGCTTGTGCTTGCTCCCGCTGCATGCATAATGTCTGGAATTGCACTTTCTGAAGCTTTTGATGTTTTCACAAGATCCATTAAATTTTACATAACTAACCTATCCGAGTCCCTCCAGATTGATGTAAGTACTTAATGTGATTAAGTGTATCGCCAATGCATGCACCAAACTTTTCAACATCTTTTTTTTTTTTTTTACTTGGAAATATTTCATATCAAACCACACAAAAAGGGGCAATTACAAAGCAATGGCAGGTAGTCGGGCAACAAGTTGCGCCGCCACCCCCTTTTGAATAGAGAAAGCAATTCTACTAAATACAAAGTTCGAAGCCTTTAACGACGAAGAAATACTATTAACGACTTTTTGAACCCGATTCAAAAGTCGCACAGCGTCAGGAGCGAGACCACCAAAGGTATCAAACGCAAACGGGACACCTTGAATTAATATCTTTTTACATCATAAGTTATCTTATTAATTAATATACATAAATGTTATATTATTTATATGTATAGAAATAGACAAGTTATATACAGAATTAATATCTTTATACTTGTACACCTTGAATTATACAACTAACAAACTAATGTAATTATAAAACTATTTAGTAATAATTGTATTTGCATTATGTAAAAGTTACTTTTTGTTTTCAACACTATGCTCATTTTGAAAATCTCAATGAGACTGTTTTAATAATACATTTGTGTAATTTAGTTTTTATATTCTATGTTGAATAAATTAAAAAGTATCCTAGTTAATAGATATATGATAAGAGTGTTAAATAAAAAGTAATAATCCATTTCATACTCTCCAACAAGGCAGGGGATGCTGTACCTGGTAATGGTGTTTCACCGCAAAACGATGTGTTGAAAAATGACAAAAAAGAAGACACGTTGAAAGAACGACCTTCTAGAAAAAACAAGAGGAAAGAAAAAGAGACTATAGAAAAGCCATCTGTCAAGTCTAAAGCTGAAAAAAAGCCACTGGTTTTGCCTGTCGAAGCATCCTTCTTTGCTCTTTTCTTGACGGTGTTGTTGGGCGGTTTCTATGTGGTAAGCATACTTTCTTAATTGCTTCTTCTTTCTCATACATTCACAATACTGTGCATTTTTCCAAATTGTCTATTTTTTGTTTCAGAATTGCTGTTTTTTGAATTTAATATGTGCATATATATGTTCTTACAGGTCCATAGTGTTTGGGCTGCTGCAGAGGCTTATTCAGCTCCTTCAATTGTGCTTACTTCTCATTCCCATGACGGACTTCATGTTTTTGATGATTTTAGAGAGGCCTATGCATGGTTAAGTCATAACACTGAAGTAGATGACAAAGTATGTCAGTATAATTTGTATTCTATTATCTTTTTATGCAACTTTTTCAATATGGTCAACTACAAGGATGCAAACGAGCCGAGCCCGAGCTTGACCAGGACCGAGCTCGGCTCAAGCTTTGTTTTCAAAGCTCGAGCTCGGCTCGTTTATTATCCTATTAATCTATCTACTATAATAATAAAAGAAACCAACTTTTGCACACGTGTCATTCATTGAAGGTATCCTCAAATCTATACTTATCTTATATTAACTAAATAAATAATAAATTGATATTAAATCTTATCATACTTTAATAAAATATTATCCTTAAATCTTAATTGTTAATTTAATATATTTTTAAAACAAATACCTCTCTTTCCTATTCATCTTATATTAAATATATAAATAATAAATTAATATTAAATGTTATCCTAATTTATTAAAACTTTTTTTTATTATTTGGTATACAAAATTATATTTATTCAACTCGTGTAAAACGCGGGGTTTTTAAAAATATTTTTTTTTAATTATTTACTATTCAAAGTTACATTTATGTAACCCGTGTGATACACAAAGTTTTTAAAGATATAATTTTTTATCATTTGCTATGTAAATTAGATTTATCCAACACGTGTAATACACGGGGTTTTTTAAGGATATAATTTTTTATTATTTGGTAGATTTTTCAACCCGACTATACACGGGCTTTTTAAAGATACGACGTTTTTAGATTTAATATACAAAATTACATTTATTTAATCTGTGTAATACACATGGTTTTTAAAGATATAACTCTTTTTAGATCTATTCAACGCGTGTAATATACGGGGTTTTTAAGGATGTAATTTTTTTATTATTTGGTAGATTTATTCAACCCGATTATACACGAGTTTTTTAAAGTTTTTAGTATTTAGCATACAAAATTACATTTATTTAATCTGTGTAATATACATGGTTTTTAAAGATATAACTTTTTTTATTATTTGATATATAAAATTACATTTATTTAACCCGTACAATATACGGGGTTCATAAAGATATAACTTTTTATTATTTAATATATAAAATTAATTTATTCAACCCGTGTAATACACGCGGTTCTAACCTAGTTAATATATTAAATAAAAATAATATAAATAATAGGCTCGTTTAGGCTCGTGAGCTTGATAAGTGAAGCTTGGGCTCGGGCACGTTTACTAAACAAGCTTATTTTTAGGTTTGGGCTCGGCTCATAAACAAGTTTAGATAAGCTCGGCTCAGCTTGTTTACTGGACAACGTTAAATGATGGGTAAATGCTATTAAATATTAATAAAAACTAATATTACACTAAGGCTCGATAAGGCTCAACGAGCTTCACATGCCAAGCTCGAGCTTGGGCTCGATAAATTAACGTGCTTTGTTCTAGGCTCAATCAAGCTCGGCTCGGGCTCGATAAAGCTCAACTCATTTCGAGCTTTTTCTCCAGTTTATCTCGAGCGGCTCGTTTGCACCCCTAGTCAACAAGATTGGTACAAGTTTTAGTTAAAATATTTTTAAATTTTTCAAAAACCAATTAAAATTTATATTTTTTATATTATAATCTTATATATCTTATCTGATGATTTCATAATATTTTTTCTGTTAAAGTAGTTATTTTTGAGAATATATATTTGATATTCTTTTTTAAATTAGGTGGGTGTTTGGGTTAGCTTATTTTGGAGCAACTTATAACTTATTGACTTATAAAAGTTAATAAGTTGTTTTTATAGTGTTTGGTTTAACTTATTTAAGTTGTTTTTATGTGTAGAAAAGTTGTTTTTGAGAAGTTAGAAATTCTAACTTATGACTTATATAAGTTAATAAGTTGTTTTGAGAAGGAATCCCAAACACCCCCTAGATACTAACCAGATGCAATTGATCATTTCATTCCATTACACCAATATTGAAATTAATCAAATAAATGCCTTCAGGTTGCATCATGGTGGGACTACGGTTACCAAACAACTGCAATGGCGAACCGTACAGTCATTGTTGACAATAACACGTGGAACAACACACATATTGCTACTGTTGGTACCGCCATGTCATCACCCGAAAAGGCTGCTTGGGAAATTTTCAACTCCTTGGATGTGAAGTACGTTCTTGTCGTGTTTGGAGGTTGGTTTTCTTCTTTAGTAAAATCAAAACTTGTTCAATGGAAAAACCGGAATTCTTAATATTTTTAATATTGTCATTTTTCAGGTCTTGTGGGCTACCCAAGTGATGACATAAATAAATTTTTATGGATGGTGCGTATTGGAGGTGGTGTGTTCCCGCATATCAAGGAGCCTGATTATTTGGTAAGTCTACTTACATAAAACACCATGCACATCAATATCATATTAGTATGCTATTTTCTCGAATGTGTAACTTTTATTATAGTAAGCCTTGTATAGCGATGTAGAAGGCATAATTGATATTTCACATTTTAAATAATTGTATTCTTTTTGAAAATGTTCTTTATAGTAGTACTTGACTACTTGTGTCATTTTCTTGCTATAGTCAAATGAAACTCATTTGGCACTTGAAAGTCAATTTCAGACATTAGCGTTTGTTGACTCATGTCACACTCAAAAATCAAATCTAAGTAGAATTAGTCCCTCTTTATTAGCTGAATAAAATATTTCTTGTTGCATAATTACATTTGAAAGTCATGCTCATCAATCTCATTAAGCAAGCTTGGTTTGACAAGACTGCTAAATTTTCACTTTAATTTATTAAATATCATGGTAATATATATTTTTTTCTTTCTTATAGAGAGACGGTCAATACCGAATTGACTCTCAGGCCACTCCAACCATGCTTAACAGTCTCATGTATAAACTATCCTATTTCAGGTATGTTATTTAATTTCATATGTATCCCTCAATAATATCAAAATGTCATATATGCCCTAAGTTTCATAGCATCATATTTACTCTTTCAAAACACCAAAACTACCTTATTACTGTTTCATAGTAAATAAATTCAGTTACTTATAAGTTATAACAGTGTTTCACTTATTAATTGACTAGAAAAATAACATTATTACTATGAGTCATTTCAGTGCAAAATGTTCTCTTCGTTTATTCAGTAGTAATTAGTTTAGTTATTAGAGGCCGGTTAATGCACAATATTCCTTAACATATACGCTTGTGAAATTAACTCAAAACCCTAATCACGCATGTTGTGAAACCATAATCACGCATGTTGAAAAGACATAATCACGCGTGTTGAAAACCATAACATGCTTCATTACATAAGTATAACATGCGTGATTATGGTTTTTCAACATGCGTGATTAGGGTTTTGAGTTTTATAGCGTGCGTAATTTCATAGCATACGCTCGTACGTTAAGCAATATTGTATTTTACACTGTCACTAGTTATTATGGAACGAGTAAATATGATTTTTGGTGCTTGAAAAGAATAAATATATGATATTAAGAAACTTTGAACTTTTAGAAGGATATATATAACATTGCTCCTTTCTATTTTCTTACTTGAGTTTCTTTTGTAATGTTTGTAGAAACTGATGGTGGTAAAGGATACGATCGAGTAAGAAGAACCGAAATTGGAAAGAAACATTTTAAATTAACTCATTTTGAGGAGGTAAGTCTAAAGAAGCATCAAAATTTGATTTTTTTTCATCATATATTGGTGCTTAAAGTTTATTTTCCTTTTCATTCCCATTCACCTTCTTGTAGGACCCATCTAGATTTATGATCATAGATACATATCGTTGAAATAGGACACGATAAAGGGCTTTTTGTGTAAAATAGCAAAGATACTATGCCATAACTCCTAATTCTAACAACTAAAAAACAAAAATTACCAGAAATAGTAATAAACCTTTGATTTTTTTGCACAAACAGAAACATTTTACCTGACTACTGGACTACTGGTATATGAGGTTATTTTTGTGCTTTATAGTTTTAATTTCTAGTAGTAAAAAAAAAGTTCACTGAAAAAATCCATAGAAATAGACAAATGACCAACTAAACTGGTAATCAGGTAAATATTCTTATATTTATTTTGCATAAAAATCGAAAGTTGGTTGCTATTTCTTGTAATTTTGGTAGTTGGTTACTACATTGGTGCATACTGCATAGTGTCATGTTATTGGTAAAAACTCCACAATAAGTGGTTAATTAAAAGGCGTCCTACGCTTTTTTAGTTACTAATTTCTCCCGTATGTAGGTATTCACAACTCACCATTGGATGGTCCGGATATATAAATTAAAACCTCAAAAGAACAGGATCAGAGGGAAGACAAAGAAGTCCAAATCGGTACGATATGTCTCAAGTTTTATCTATATTATTTTTCTCACAATTTATTTATTTTTTCACCCTGTGTTTTTATTGACCATCAATTTATCTGGTTTAAAAATTTATCGCAGAAAACAAGCTCCACCACCACACCCAGAAGTGGAACAACGAAGAAAAATCCATGGCATTAGAACTTAATATTAGATGTAATATTAGAAACGACTGCGAGCAACAAAAGATTTTGTAGCGAATTACAATCGTGGCAGGATTTTTTTTTAAACCACAGTAAAAGAAATGTGTAGCTCAGACTGTAAGATTAAATATATTATGTAACAATATTTAATCTATAGCCATTATAATCATTTACATAATATAGATCAAAATATATTATAACCTATTAAATAAATTAGTTGGTAATTGTTGATAGACCATATTACCCTTATTAACTAATTAGGTTTCCTCCTGGGTGCTTATATAAGGAGAATTATGTGGAGGTTAAGGGGTTAGACAGTTACACATTAGAAACACCCCATTAGCCATAACATCAATTTCGACCTCCTCTCCTAGCCGATATCCCTTTTCGGTTTACTAAGTCCCCATCATCAGTCAGCACCCTAAGGAGGAACCAGATCACGATGACAAGCATGTCGAACTCCATTACTGGATTCTCCACTGCACTTTCTGCTGTGACAGGTATGTATTTTATTGTTTTCCCTCATGTATAAACAGAACTGAACCAACATGTGGTATCAGAGCATATGTTGATTAGTCAGTTTTGTTTTCGTATCCATTAATTCTGGGATAGAAATCTGGAAAACGGAATTTTGATAACTTATTAAACTGACAGCCAATTTTCGAGTCATAAAGGATGACTCGAGACCACTGTTTTCGTAAAAGATCAATTATATGTTCGTTCGAAATCAACTGGGTAATATTATAACCGAAATCTGTTTAAGAAAAGCTTTAAAATTCAGGTTTCGGGTTCCAGAATTTTATTTTTTATGTTTAGGGTTCATCGCATGTTCTTGAGAAAATTCGATAATTCTGTTATGTTTTGGAATGTTTTAGGATTAATGAGTGTTTTTTCCATGTTTGATCCAATTTTATCTTTTAACTTTATTTGAAACTGTTATTAGATAAACAGTTACAATTTTTTCGAAATATGTTGATAAAATTAGATCATCTTAAAACAGGAAATAATATCTCATAATAATCCCCTAGATTTCGAATTTTCAGTTACGTTTCCACATTCACAGCTGTTGACAGGAAGTTTCGAGACCATCAGATTACGACTCGAGACCATTAGTCTCGACTCGAGACAACAAGGTCTCGACTCGAAATCATCAGGCCATTAAATCTCTTCAACTCAGACAGAGGTCTCGACTCGAGACCGTTAGGTCTCGACTCGAGACCATAACGTGTCAACTCGAGACCATTAGATCTCGACTCGAGACCATAACGTGTCAACTCGAGACCATAACGTGTCAACTCGAGACAAAGGTCTCGACTCGAGACAACAAGGCGTTAGTTCGATCCGCGCTAACGGGTGGTTTGCTATTAAATAAATGGTTTTGTAATTTACTTAGTTAATCAATCAGAATCAGATAATGTTTTGCAAAACCAGAATAGTTTAACTTGAATGAGCTTTTGATGTATCATTTCTGGCCAAAGCTGACTTGATACATCTACTTATCGTTCAAGTATTACGAAAGCTATGTTGTGTGTGCATCATAAGCATGAATGTCTTAATTTCTGGCCAAAGCTGATTTAATTCATTCATAGATGGCATACTCAACAAGTGCATAACTAAAGTGATTGTTTCAATTTCTGGCCAAAGCTGATTTGTTACAACCACTTTGCACATATGCTTAAATGATTACACTTCTGGCCAAAGCTGTTTTGTCTTCGTTTAAGTAGAATTTTAGCTAAATCTATTATTTTGATGTTAGTAATAGACAATATCACAGCTTCATAACGTAAAATGGTCATTATTTATGCCTGCCTTAGTTTAACGTGCCCTTAGATCACATTAGGATTTCTTCCTTAGTATCATAACTTGCTCATCTTATTTCCACTATCAGCACCCAATTGCGGAATTCCACCTTTGACTGGTGATAACTTTGCTGCATGGAAAGATGCTCTCATGCTTACTCTCGGGCTGCTGGATTTCGATTATGCTCTAAGAGAGGATAAGCCAGCGGACCTTACTCCACAAAGTACTGCTGCTCAGCAGTTAACTCATGACAAGTGGACTAGGTGTAACCGCATGTCTCTCATGTTTATGAAGCAGTCCATAAGCAATGCAATCAGGGGAGCTATTCCTGATTCTGAAGATGCTAAAACCTACTTGGCTTCTGTGGAGGCTCAGTTTAAGGGGACGTCTAAAGCACACGCTAGTACTCTTATTCTCAAGCTGGTGACAACTAAGTATGATGGGAGGAGCGGCATTCGCGAGCACATCATGATGATGAATGACATGGCCAATAAGCTGAAGGGGCTGGAAATGGAAATCAGTGATGGTTTCCTTGTTCATTTCATCATTACTTCGCTTCCTTCGTCCTTTGAAGCATTCAAGATCAATTACAACACTCAAAAGGATAAATGGACGATGAGTGAGCTGGTCGCCATGTGCGTACAGGAGGAAGAGCGTATGAGGATGGATCGCCATACTGATGTTGCAAACTTCACTACCTCCAACTCTAAGAAGAGGAAGAACAATTATCAGAGGAAGGATGCTTCTAAAGTTCAAAGGCCTAATCCTAATCCTAATACAAGTGCACCTTCCAGCTCTAAGAACTCCTTAGGCAGTATCCGCTGCAAGTTCTGTAAGAAGACAGGACACATGCAGAAGGAATGCCCTGACTTTAAGGAGTGGCTGGCTAAGAAAGGTAACGATTATTTTATGATACTTGAGTCCTATAATTTAAGTGTTCCTGCTAATTCTTGGTGGTTTGATTCTGGTTCTATGGTTCATGTTACCAATTCAACTCAGGGATTCCTTTCAATCCGGAAGCTGGAAAGAAACCAAAGAACGCTTAAGGTTGGGGATGATCGAGAATTAGAAGTGAAGGCATTGGAACATTACAATTAGTTATGAAAACTGGTTTATGTATTAAACTTTATGATACCTTATATGTTCCTGAGGTAACTCGGAACCTTGTATCAGGACCAAAGTTAGACATGGACGGTTTTATTGTTTCCCATGGTCATCGCAAACTCTCTATCCTTTATGATTCTGTTCTTTATGGTACTGGTATTCTGGATGGTGGTCTCTATAGATTAGAACTAGAAGATAACTTTTCCAAATCTTTGTTGTCATATAACATAAATGAATCACTCACAAAGATGGAAGAGAAACGAGACTTAGAAACTTCATCCATGTTGTGGCATCAGCGTTTAGGCCACATTTCAAAAGAACGATTAAATCGTCTTGTAAAGGATGAAGTCTTACCTCCTCTTGATTTCTCTGATTTTGGAACATGTGTCAAATGTCTTAAAGGTAAAATGACATTAGCAAATAAGAAAGGTGCCACTAGGAGCTCTAATTTATTAGAACTCATTCACACTGACATTAGTGGTCCCTACCAAATCGCTGGCATAACAGGACATACCTCATTTATCACTTTTATTGATGATTATTCTCGTTACATGTACTTGTATCTTATTAAGGAGAAATCTGAATCTCTTACAACTTTTAAAGATTATAAGGCTGAAGTTGAAAAGCAATTAGATCGTCAGATTAAAGTTGTGAGATCAGATAGAGGCGGTGAATATTATGGAAGACATACTGATGTGGGTCAAGCTCCTGGTCCATTTTATGAGTTTTGTAAGGGCCAGGGGATTGTGAACCAATACACCATGCCTGGTACACCTCAGCAGAACGGTGTCGCTGAAAGAAGAAATCATACCCTTATGAACATGGTGCGCAGTATGTTAGCCAACACTAATTTACCATTATTCCTCTGGACTGAAGCGCTAAAAGCAGCTGTTCATATACTCAATAGAGTTCCTTCTAAGTCTGTCCCTAAAACTCCTTATGAACTTTGGACAGGAAGGAAACCGAGTCTTAAATATATGAAAGTATGGGGCTGCATTGCTGAAGCAAAACTTTACAATCCTTTCCTAAGGAAACTTGACCCTAAAACAGTTACCTGCTTCTTTATTGGGTATCCTGATAATTCAAAGGGTTATCGTTTCTATTGTCCTTCCCATGTCACCCGTATTGTTGAAACCAAGCGTGCCGCGTTCCTGGAGGATTTCAAGGTCAGTAGGAGCAGTACCAACCCTTACGAAGAATTGCAAGAAGTACAAGACGCGGGGGGGAGAGACTCGTCGCTTACCATTACTCCGATTACTCCTCTTGTACCCAATGCAACTACTGTACCTGAAGCTACTGCACCAACTCCAAATTCACCTCTACAATTAGAACCCATTATACCTCATGACGAAGGCACATCAAACGCTCAACACCAAGACAACGCTGAACCCGATAATCCACTCAGGAGGTCATCTAGGCAAAGAAGGCCTACTAATTGGGATGATTATGTTACCTACCTGACTGAAATGGATCCTGGAAAGCTCAATGATCCTATCTCTTACAATGAAGCCATTAGCAGTGATCAGTCTTCTGAATGGAATAAAGCGATGATTGATGAGCTTGAATCCATGAAGAAAAATGACGTTTGGGATTTGGTAGAATTACCCAACGGAGCCAAACCCGTAGGATGTAAATGGGTATTCAAAACAAAACTGGATCCGAATGGTAACGTTGAGCGCTACAAAGCGAGATTGGTTGCAAAGGGCTACACTCAGAAAGAGGGAATTGATTATCAAGAGACGTTTTCACCTGTCTCTCGTAAAGATTCATTAAGGATCGTCATGGCCCTAGTAGCTCATTTTGATTTAGAGTTACATCAGATGGACGTTAAAACCGCTTTCCTTAACGGAGATTTGGACGAAGATGTTTACATGAAGCAGCCTGAAGGCTTTAAACCTGAAGGTGAGGAGCATCTAGTCTGTAAGCTGAAGAAATCCATTTACGGGTTAAAACAAGCATCACGTCAATGGTACCTCAAGTTTGATGAAGTCATGAAGAAACAAGGTTTTATGAAGAATCAAGTGGATCAATGCACCTACCTCAAGATGAGTGGGAGCAACTTTACTATACTTGTCCTTTACGTAGATGATATTCTATTGGCAAGTAATAGTTTAGACATGTTGCATGAGTCGAAGCGGTTACTCTCGCATAACTTCGACATGAAGGATCTCGGAGAGGCTTCTTACGTCATTGGCATCGAAATTCACCGAGATAGACACAAAGGGATCTTAGGATTGTCCCAAAGGGCTTACATAGATCGTGTCCTTACACGTTATAACATGCAAGAGTGCAAACCCTCCGTCGCTCCAGTAGTTAAGGGAGATGTTTTCGGTTCATTCCAGTGTCCGACAACAGAGGTTGAGAATGAGCAAATGAGTCAGATACCTTATGCGTCAGTAGTAGGGAGCTTGATGTATGCTCAAGTCTGTACTCGTCCAGATATCGCTTATATTGCTGGAATGCTAGGCCGTTATCAGACTAATCCTGGCCTAGATCACTGGAAAGCAGCTAAGAAGGTACTTCGATATCTGCAAGGGACGAAAGACTATAAACTGACTTATAGAAGAAGTGATCATTTAGAAGTGGTGGGCTATTCTGATTCTGACTTTGCAAAGTGCAAAGATGACAAGAAATCCACTTCGGGCTATATCTTTATGTTAGCAGGCGGCCCTATCTCATGGAAGAGTCATAAACAACAGTTGACCACAACTTCCACAATGATGGCAGAGTACATTGCTGTTTATAACGCAACCTGTCATGGAATGTTGCTTAGAAATCTGATCACTGGACTCAAAATCGTAAATTCCATTTCTAGACCATTGAAGCTTTACTGTGATAATTCAGCTGCCGTTAGTTTCTCGAACAGTAACAGTTCGACTGGAGCTGGTTTATATCTCGATACAAAATATCTGTTCGTACGTGAACGAGTTGAGGAAAATAATCTTTGTATCGAGTATATTAGTACTAAGGATATGCTTGCGGATCCGATGACTAAAGGTCTCCCTCCTAAGGTTTATGAAGAACATGTTCGTAATATGGGATTTTGTAAAGACCTTATTTGAGCATATTGTACTAGCTTATGTTTTATGATTAATGAAATTTCCTCAGTTTGATTTTGTATGTCTCTTAGAATATGTTCAACCGGTATAATGGCATATTGACAAATAAAGTTACAAATCAAACAAAGGGCTTACGTGTATTTTGATCATGACGATTAGGTTTTAAATTAAGGCTATAGTATGATTAATGGGGGTCCTGAGTCGCATAATGATTCAACGGCTGTATTTCTCTGCTATAGTACTTGTTTAAGGCTAAAATGAGTGTTAACTCCTGATCAGGCTTATCTAATACTCATAGTAAATGATTACTCGGCTAAGTGGGAGAATGTAAGATTAAATATATTATGTAACAATATTTAATCTATAGCCATTATAATCATTTACATAATATAGATCAAAATATATTATAACCTATTAAATAAATTAGTTGGTAATTGTTGATGGACCATATTACCCTTATTAACTAATTAGGTTTCCTCCTGGGTGCTTATATAAGGAGAATTATGTGGAGGTTAAGGGGTTAGACAGTTACACATTAGAAACACCCCATTAGCCATAACATCAATTTCGACCTCCTCTCCTAGCCGATATCCCTTTTCGGTTTACTAAGTCCCCATCATCAGTCAGCACCCTAAGGAGGAACCAGATCACGATGACAAGCATGTCGAACTCCATTACTGGATTCTCCACTGCACTTTCTGCTGTGACAGGTATGTATTTTATTGTTTTCCCTCATGTATAAACAGAACTGAACCAACACAGACATTTTCTATTTCTTTAACATGATATCATCCTTCTCTTATTTTTTTTTTTCTCCAAAAAAAATATATTTTTTTAATAATAAATATAGTTGCAGCTCTTGCAGGCCAAGAACCAGAATTCAGAATTTTTGACCAGTGAAGAAGCCAAAATGTCATTATTACAAATATTTTAATAGCCCGGGCCCTGAGCCCAACCCTATCTTCTGTCCTGTGGGCTTTGGCCCAACCGCTTGACCCTAAACCTGTATTTGGCCTGGTCTCTTCATCCCAGCCCAGTTTCCTGATCTTGATTTTTTTTGTCAAAGCAGTTTCCTGATCCTGATTTTTTTCTCAAACCCGAACCGCTCCATCATAAACTGGTTTTGACTATCGTTGACCCGGACCAGAACCAGTTCTAACCCCAACCGGTTTGGGAAAAATACTGGTTTTGTGCACCTCTTAAGTCTGGGAATTCAGGATCCTCTTGCTCAGATTGTGGGTATGTTTTATAACAATGATTATGATACAATGTAGAATATTTTTATATATATTTGATACAGTTAACCAATATGAATAATAATTGATACAGTTAGGGGATCGCGGTTCCCATATCAGGTCTTGCGAGTTGCGATTTGTTAACCGTTCATTGGTTTAATTTCTATTAACAGAAATATCAGTTAGAATAAACCTTCTTATAGTTGACTCTCAAATTGATATGCAATAGTAATCGTGGAACAAAATGGAACACAAATTCTCTATTATCTTGATAAAAAACATGTTTTATTTTTTATTTTTTATTTTAATAAAATATGTTTGCTCGTACATTCAAGCGTGGGTCATATGCTAGATCTTTGGAGCTTTCATGATGATTCTACATGTCGTATTTTTGTCCATTGTGTTTATTAATTTCAAACCCAATATTGGTAGCATTTCTCCATCACAAAATTAGTCATATGAAACAGCTGGATTTTGTATATTATAAAAAAAAATACTCAATAAAACAAACACATATGTCATCATTCATTTATGAAAATTATAATATCATAACAATAATAATGTAGTTTGATGAATATCTTTTTAAAAGTTAGTTGTAGGGTCGGATTTTGTATATGATGTGTTACAATGATTATTTATTTTTTTTTTTTTGAACGGCAAACCACTATTTATCTATATAAATAGAGCCAGCAAGCCGCTGGAAAGCAAACAAAACGAGCCAAACGGCTGCCCATTACAACAAATTTAAAACAATGATTATTTATCTACTGTTTCATACATCATACTGTTTGACAATTTTTTTTGCACGGATCGTATTTTGGGAATCGAAATTCGATAGCAAATAATAGAGTGATGTTTTTGTCTTTTTGGCCATCTTATATCATGAACATCTTATCTTTATTTGTTTTTATATCTCATTAATTCGATAGACAATAATCATATTGTAATTTATAAGGCATTTTTAATAGCTGTGAATTATTAGATTTCCTACGACGATACTTATCAACCTTTTTTTTTCGTTTAAGAAAATAAATAAAACAAAATAAAGTAACTTTATCGAGTTTGAGTACAAATGTTAAACATATACATGCTAATATATTTGACTCAAGCTTGATTAATCTTACTGTATTAAACATTGTCTTTTGGTTAAAAATATAGAATAACAACCAAGTTTAAATACTTGTTTAGAAAAATCCCTTGTAATTTTGGTAACTATAAACTAAAGTTTTATTATTTTTATACTATTGTGTTTTTTTCTTAATTGTTTAAGGTGAATAACCCAAAACGAAACAATTATAATTTCTGTCGAATACCCAAATCCCGGCTGACGTTCAATGGATTTTCGCTGACGTCAAGATATCCCAGTCTTCCTTGCTACAAAAAAGTAAACCGTTAGCCTCGCCACGGAGGGCCCCGGGAGGGGGATCCGTGACCAAGCTCCGGCGTGAGGATATGTAAACTTGCCGGAGAGTTAGAGGAGCTTATTCCGATGAGTGTGATCACCGGAATGTTTCCTCTAAGGTGTGAATCCAATAAATGTGTGTGTGTTTAATGTACGAGGATGTTGGTCGGAATAAATGAGAGAGAAGTAAATGAGAGGGCTTTTAATGTGATACCTTCCGAGAGCCTGCCTTATGATCACTCATTCCTTTCCTTATATAATCTCAAGCCCTTATCTTCCATGTGAGATATTTCAACGAGGTGATCCATCTGGTTCCAAGGGTCTTTGGGGGGCTCAGACACGTGTTTGACCCCCAACGGTAAGATGGCAGCCTCATTAAATGCTTCCGTCTAGGAAGTACAGTTTCCAGCCAAAGATACCTTTCTAATCGGACATTAAATGTAGCCTGCCTCATCTGATCCTAGTTTCCCGCTCGTTTTGTAAAAGGAGAGCCTTAGTGAGCAAGGTAAGCCATTGTTGGGCTTATGTCCTGTTGGGCCCACGTGATAGTAGCCCAAGATGGGTAAATGGGGCAACCCATAGGCCCGTCGTCAAGTCATCTTTAGTCCCTGGTTCTGAGACCCGAGGCTCATGATCCGGGGCTGAGTCACAACTGTGCAAGAAGGAGGTTATTTTTTTCGGGCTACGAATGTGGGCCCGTTTTTGAATAATTATTAACTGCCCTTTCTTCTCACTAGGCCCATCATTTCGCCGAATGCTAGTGGCGGGGGTTAATCCCCTAAATACACGTGCACCCTTTTTAAATTTTGAAGGGACGAGTGATGTGACGGTTTCCTGTGCGTTAGTTATTTTATTTAAATACCCCCATTATGTTTCAAACTTCCTTTCAATTCCTTCTGGTTCTTTCTTTCTTTTCGTCATACTTCTCCGATCACCATTCTTCTTTTAACCATGAGCCGCACCGGACGTTCCGCAATTCGATCAGTCTTGACAGCAAAGGACTTGAAGTCCTTTGTCGAGACTTACAACATTCCTGAGCGTTTTTCTCCTACCTTGCCGGGCCCTGATGAACCGGCAGAATGCACTCCCCATAGGATTGCCCTTTATACTTTGGCATTTTCTTCCTGTGGAGTCCGGTACCCCCTTTCACCCTTCAAGATTGTCTTACTGCGTCACTTCAGAGTTCATTTCTCTCAGTTGCATCCCCTAGGGTTTATGAGAGTAGTGCATTTTGAGTTGTCTTATGCGGCCGTTTCCGGCGAGCCATCTGTTCCGTTGTTCTGTATGTTTTACAAACTGATCTCTGATGGGGATTGGTTTACCTTTGCCAAACGGCAGAATAGTGTGTTGAAACCCTGTTACTCCTTTATGCCAACCTCCACTTACCCTAAAGAGTGGAAGAGTAGGTTTATCTTTGTTTCCGCTGCCATGATACCGGAGTCTCCACTGCCAAGAGATGTTGAGGCCGCTATTGAAGACAGTGTTCCCACCTTGTCTACTAATGAAACCATCCAGTGGAAGCGTATGTGTGAAATCCCGACGAGGGCTTTTACTTTTTCTGAGGGGATCCTGGCCATGGGGGGGGGGTTGAGCCCTTATTATTCAGTTCGTCCCAAAGCCTTTTTCAGTAAAAAAAGGTATCTTTTTACTCTAGACTTGCTGTTGTCTGTTTTTGTTCCTTGGGGCTTGTTCAGTCATCTTTAGTGTTTCTTCTTATCCAGAGTTGACTCTGTGGAGACTGCTCCAAGGGGACTCTAAGGATGTTAAGTTTGTGGTTGGTGATGAGGTTGATCCGGGTTTAAACCGTAGTGTTGGGATGCGGGTTACCGGAGGGTCTGTTCAGGCTGGGGGCTCAGTTGCTGTGGAAGGAGGTGAGGGGACTTCATCTGATGGGGAGGAGAGTTCCCCTGATCCCCCTCCCGTTAAGCAATCTAGTCATGACGATGATGAAGATCTGGAGCTCCGTTTGGTTCGTAAGAGGAAGGCTGTAAGCCCTACACCAGCCCCTGCTCCCCGTGACATTCGACAAAGGCTCCGGAGTGCTAGCGGACAGAAACCCCTTCCTTCAACAAAGGCTGCTTCCGAACTTCCCCTTGCCGGGGTTAAGGGTTCTTTATCTAAGCACCTGCGGTCCTCCAGCCTTGTGAGTGCACCTTTGTTGGTAAGTTTATTTTCTCTTTTACCTGTTGCCTTACATTCGTTTTGCTTTGGGGAGGTTTTTGATGTTTCTTTTTTCTTTCTTTGTCTGAGTAGGGAAGTTCCCATGATCCAATAGAGATTCCTACCGGCCCTTCCTCTTCCCGTGTTCGGGACAAGACTCCAGAAGTAAGCATTGCCCGCATTGCCTCAGCTTTTGAGGTTTCTCCTCATCATGCTACCGGGACCAGTAAACCTTCTCAATTTGAGGGTCTTGCTCATCGATCCCCTTTGGCTCCCCTGTTTGCTGATGCCCTCCCTCTCACCTATGTTTCTAAGTGGAAAATAACTCATTCTTCGGTGATAGGGACCCCTGAGACTGCCAGGGATTTTTTGAGTCATGCTGTTCCTCCCTCTCATAGGTTCATGAATTCTGCTTTGAGGGATGGCCTTTTTGAGGATCAGTACAGCATGTCACTCTGTGAGAGCTTTTTCAGGGGTGCCGGCATGTTGCAGCGAGTTGATGATTTGAGGAAGGCGAATGAAGGGCTCAAGGGTGAACTCAAGGCTTCCCAGTCTGTTGCTGCCGAACTTCGATGTCAAGTGGTTGAGGCTGAGCGAAAATTGCAAGAGGAGAAGGTTCATAGCCTTTCTCCCCCCCTTTTTTATATATATATTTTCCAACTGCTTTTGGATTCTTTATGGTCTTTTTTGTTCAGGGGGCTGGAGCTATGTTGGAGCGGAGGGAGCGAGCTTGGGAGAGGGAGATGGCGGTGCTGGTAGAGGAGAAAGAAGAGTTAGCCGCTGAGCTGAAACATCTGAAGGAGGTTGGCTCCGTTTCTCAGGAGCAGCTGAACACTATGTATGCTGATTACGGGATAACTTCTGATGATAACCAGCGGTTGGCTAAGGAGAAGCATTGGTTAATCACCGAAGGTTTCGGAGCCTTTCTTACTGCTGTCTCTCAGTCGGAGGAGTTTAAAAGTGGCCTGGAGGAGGTGTATAGGGCGTACCGGGATGTTGGCTATCAGGCTGGGCTGAAGGATGGGTATATTTACTCTGCTCAGGGTCTGGGCAGGAAAGAGACTCCGCTTTACAATTCCAAAGCCAAGAAGCGGCTGTCTAAGCTAGACGAGGAGTTTGGGGGTAAGACCCCGGTCATTCTCAAGAAGATCCTGGAGCATCCCATGATATCAATAGATGAATTGAAAGCCCTGTTTTCCTCCACTGGTCCCTCGTCTCCGAAGTCTTTGTCTGGGGATGGTCCCCAGTGATTTCTGAACATTACCTTCTTTCGATATAGTTGTAATCCGGATAATTACTTACCCTAGGATACTTTAAACTTTTTGGTGTTTGGAAGGAGAACCTTTGTGTAGGGGTTCTCCTAAGTACCTAATCATATAACCGTATGTTGCTATCTTGTTTTTTGCTTCTTTTCTGTTGTGCTTTTTTATGTTGCAGGGGCCTTTGCCAGGGATCAAGTCGGCACTTTCCTGAAGATTTTTGGGCTGTTGGCAAGAAGCTGTGCTTTGGTCTGTTTGTTATGTTTGTTGGCTTGTATGTTAGTTGTTTTTGCCAAAGTCAGTAGGGCTTCCTTCTGTACATTCATTTTGCAAATAAATAAAGAAAGACTTCTTTTTGTAGTTTGTTTACACAAGTGTGTTGTGCTTATGGTTTGTCTGATAAACCAGGATTGTCTGTTCGAGGCCAATCACTGGACACGTTTATAATGTGAGATTATGTTTTTGGTTTGTTTGTCCGTTTTTGTTGGGTTAGCTAGACCCTATTCTGCCCCACAGCCGGGCGATTGGTATGTTTGATATACCTTGTGCACATGTGTTTGTTTATTATTAGGCTTATAGTTCTACTAGGCACGTCTGCCTTGATATAACACCTGTCATTTTGTCAAAAGGGGGCAATTGAGTTGCTTGTTTGTCATTCATTTCTTGGGGGTCAAGTTTCCCCAGTACAAGTTTTTTTACAAAAGTTTTATCTTGGGGTATGCCCCAGACTAACAGTTAATCATTACAAAAGTGGCTCCCTGGCCGTTTTTCCTGGAGGATAAACCCCTCATATGTGATACTTCCTGAGTTGCATGAGGTTCCATGTCCTGGGGACCTCCTTGCCTTGGAGCGTTTCCAGCTTACAACTTCCTTTGCCGTTTGCCCATATAACCCGGTAGGGCCCTTCCCAATTGGGCCCTAGCTTTCCGGTGCTCTCCTGTAGGCTGGCTTCGTTTGCTCTTAGTACCAAATCCCCCGGGACAAGGCTAAGCTTTTTCATCTTGGCATTGTAATAGCTTTCAAGCTGCTTTTTGTACTTAGCCTCCCTGACTGCCGCGACTTCCCTTCTTTCCTCAAGCAGATTCAGGTTCATCCGGAGGTCTTGCTCGTTTTTGGCCTCCCTGAGCTTCATTCTGGCAGTTGGAGATCCTATTTCAGCCGGGATGACAGCCTCCGTCCCGTAAGTTAAGCTGAAAGGAATCTCCCCATTGCAGTCCTTAGGGGTGGTCCTATATGCCCATAGCACAAATGGTAATTCCTCCAGCCATCCTTTTTGTTTTCTTCCGAGTCTCCCTTTCATTCCTTTGATAACGCTTTGATTTGCTCTTTCTACTAGCCCGTTGCTCTGGGCATGGGTGACGGAAGTGAACACTTGGTGTATGTGCATTTGCTCACACCATGGTCTGAAGGGTTTTCCAGCAAATTGGACACCATTGTCACTCACCAGTTCCTTCGGGACCCCATATCTGCAAATGATGTTGTCTAGTACAAATCGTCTCATCTGCTCCCCCGTTATTTTTGCCAAGGGTCTTGCTTCTATCCACTTGGTAAAATAATCGATGGCGACCACCACGTACTTAACCCCTCCCGGGCCTTCTGGGAAGGGCCCGATTATGTCGATGGCCCACTTTTGGAAGGGCCAAGACGTTGAAACAGGGATCATTGGGTGCTTGTGGCGGTGCGTCATAGGGGCATGGATCTGGCAATTGTCACATCTTTTGATCTCCTCTGATGTTGTCTCATACATTCGAGGCCAATAAAATCCCGCATTCATTGCCTTTGCCACTACTGTCCTTGGCCCCGAATGCATCCCACAAATCCCCTCATGTATTTCTCTAATCACATACTTGGCTTCTTCGTTATCAACGCACTTCAGGGATGGGCCTAGGTATGACCTTCGGTAAAGTTCCCCATCGATCAGCTCATATTGTAAGGCTTTGACTCTTACTTTCCTGGCTGCCCATTCTCCCTCGGGTAATGTTCCGTCCTTGAGGAACCTTATGATTGGTGTCATCCACGTTTCTTGTGTATTCTCAATCGTGGCTACTTCAGTTGTGTCAACAGAGGGGGAAGTCAGGACTTCCACTTTGACTTCTCTCGCTAGGTGATCAAATGCCACAGAGGCCAGCTTGCTGAGGGCGTCAAATTTTCTATTCCTCCCGCGGGGGATGTATTCTAGCTTAAAGGTCTTGAAGGCCTTGGCTGTTTCTTTTATCTTTGCCACATACCGAGCCATGGTGTTGTCTTTAGCTTCATACTCCCCTTGGTATTGTTTGACCACCAGCTGAGAGTCAGTACTTGCCTCCACATATCTTGCTTTTATCTTTCTGGCTAGCCTTATCCCTGCTAAAAGGGCTTCATATTCCGTGGTGTTGTTGGTGTTTTCAAAGTCCAGTCTGATGGCATAGCTTAGCTCAACTCCCTCAGGACTGATCAGTGTAATGCCCGCCCCGCTACCTTCTTCGCTGGAGGCCCCGTCTGTGAGTAACTTCCACACTGCCTCATATTCCTTCTCTTTCTCTTCCTTCTCTAAAGCTTCCCACTTTAAAAGTTCCTTTTCTTCATCCTCAGGGACCTCTGCCAAGAAGTCAGCCAGTATTTGCCCTTTCATGGTAGTTCTAGCTTTAAATTCCAAGGAGTGCTCTCCTAACTCGACTGCCCACTTGGCCAGTCGCCCTGACAACTCCGGCCTTCTTAGCACTTTTTGGAGGGGTTGATCTGTCATTAGGGTAACCTTGTGTCCCTGGAAATACCTCCTGAGTCTCCTGGACGTGAAAACGAGAGCTAAAGCTAACTTTTCCAGGGGCATATAGCGTTCCTCAGGACCTTTGAGGGTCCTGCTGATGAAGTATATTGGTATCTGCTTCCCTTCCCGTTCTACCATCATAACCGCACTTATGGTTGTCTTTGAAGCGGATAAATACAACAACAGATCTTCCCCGGGCACCGGGGTGGCTAGAGTTGGGAGCTTGCAAATATAATCCTTCATTTCTCGAAAAGCGGTTTCTGCCTCAGAGGTCCATCTGAACCTGTCTGTTTGGAAGCAGTCCTTCAGTACCTTCATAAAGGGAAGGGTCCTGTCAGCTACCTTTGACAAAAAAACGGTTCAAGGCGATTAATCTTCCATTCAGCTGTTGAATGTCTTTCAGGGACCTGGGGGATCGCATTTCGGCCACGGCTTGAGTTTTCTCCGGGTTGGCTTTGATTCCTCCCATAGTAACTACTACTCCCAGGAATTTTCCTTCTTCTACCCCGAAGCAGCATTTCCCAGGGTTCAGTTTCATATTCACATCTTGCATGGTTCGAATGGTCTCGGCTATGTCATCTATCATGGCCATTTCGGTCAGGCTTTTGATAACAATGTCACAAACATATACCTCCAGGTTTCTTCCCCGTTGTTCCCTGAAAAGGGCATTCATGAACCTTTGATAGGTGGCACCAGCATTTTTAAGTCCGAAGGGCATTTAGGTATAGCAAAATGTCCCTTCGTCTGTGATGAATGCGGTCTTTTCCTCGTCTTCCATTGACATTTGTATTTGATGGTATCCATTGTAGGCATCCAAGAAGCATTTCAGGGGATACTGGGATAAGGAGTCCACTTGGACGTCTATCTCTGGGAGGGGGTAGCAGTCCTTGGGACATACTTTGTTCAAATCTTGAAAGTCAATGCACATCCTCCACCCTCCATCTTTCTTCTGGACCATAACCGGGTTGGCAACCCAAGATGGGTATTTCACTTCCCTTACTATTCCAGCTCTAAGCAGCTTCCTGGTTTCTTCACAGGCGGCCCTCCTCTTACTGGGGCCCATACTCCGTTTCTTTTGCCTGACTGGCTTTGCCCAGGTATATGTGTTGAGCCGGTGTTCAGTCAAGCTTCTTGGTATTCCCGTCATGTCTCCATGTTGAAATGCAAACACATCTATGTTGAGAAGGAGTAGCTCCTTGAGAGCACTCTTGCACTTGTCACTTAGGTGGCTTCCTACTTTAACTGTCTGCTCCAGGAATCTGTCACAAAGGACCCATTCTTCATCCCCGTACTTTTGGGGTTTCTCGGATGCCTCTCCTTCAGATACGGAGGAAATTACTTCATATGAAGACTTTACCCAAGCCAAGCCCTTTGGCGTCTGGAACACTAGAGCTCCATGTGGGGTTGATGCCTATGCTTGTAGATCTCCAATCCCAGGTCTTCCTAGGATTGCATTGTACTTTGAGGGTGCTCGGACCACTGTGAAAGTTAGGTTTATAGTTCGGACACGATCCCCTACTCCGACTGTAAATGGGAGTCTGATCTTTCCCAAGGGGTGTGATACACTGTTGTTGAAACCTACCAGGGGGATAGAGTCCTCCTCGAGTCTATCTCTTACGTCCCTGTCAAACCTGAGAAAACAGTGCTCATATATTACTTCTACCCCGGATCCTCCGTCCACATGTATTCTGGCCACCTTGTGGCCAGCTATTATGGCTGAAATGTTAAGAGGGAGTCGCTGCACTTCGTTTTCCTCCAGGTATGGCATCAAGATGGGAGCTTTCATGCGGTTCGGGGAGCCCAGAATTCTGACCTTTACACTTCTAGTGGTATCAAATTCATCCCTCCTTCGAATCATATCTACATCTGCCCTTCCAGGCTCCCTCACATCTTTCCCTTTGCGGTCCCCTACCCCTTCCTTAATTTCCTTGACCAAATGGGCCAGCTTACCCGTTTTAACTGCGGCATCTATTTCCCTTTTTAGATACATGCAATCATCAGTCTTGTGACCAAATCCTTTGTGAAAGTCACAGTACTCATTTGGTTGTGCTTTTGGTCCGGGTTTTATGGGTGGTGGTCTTGGGAAGGAGCTCTTCACCCTCTCACTGGCTAGTATTTCACTTAGGGTTTTGGTGAGAGGGGTGAAGCTATCAGAGTAGGGGGATGGGCCTCTCCCTCGAGGCCTATATGGGGAGTACGAGGGCCTTGTTCTATCATGCAACATTCTATCAAAAGCAGGTTTTCTTGAGTAAGGTGTACCTTTTTCGGGAGGTTTTGCAGCCGGGGTGAGCCTTCGGGGTGGGGTGTCCATCTCTTTAGCTCTGCTAACTGTGTCTTTGCCCCTAACAAAGGCTCTGACTCTATCCATGAGGTTGTCAAATGAGTGTGGGAACTCCTCCCCTAGCTTCTCACATAATTGTGCATGTTTCAGCCCGTTGATGAAACTGCTGATCTTCATGACCTCCTGGACGTCCTTAATGTTCATGCTTTCCTTGACAAACCTTTCCATGTATTGATCTATTCGCTCACTGTCCCTCTGTCTTATGTGTAGGATTTCATTTGGATTCTTGACTACTTTTCTTTGCTGACCAAAGTTCATGAGGAACTTTTCACTTAGCTCTTCATAGCTGTCGATCCCTCCGGGGGGAAGGCTGTCAAACCAGAGCCTGGCTCCCCCCGTCAGGGTCTGCACAAACATGTGGCACCAAACCGGCATGGGCCACCGTCCCAACTGCCCTGCACCCCTGAAGGCATGGAGATGATCCTCAGGATCTCTAGTCCCGTCATACCTGTCGAAGTTTGGAGGTAGCTTTGTCTTAGGGGGCATGGGTGCTTCAGCGATTCTTCTAGTGAACTTTGAAATTTCAGCTAGGTCCCTAGGGAGGTAGGGTTGATCCAGACCATCACCGCCTTGATTTTCCATTTCTTTTTATTTTCCTTTTTGCTTCTTCCCTGTAATGAGATCCTCCCTTTCCTCCGAGGACATTTGCCTAAGGGCCGTCATGAAAGTTTCAAGTGGGTCATTTCCACAGCTTTTGTTTTGAGGGTCCACCCCTTCCTGGTTGGAAGGTGTGTCGAAGGACAATTTAGCCCTGAGGCTCTCGAGCTTCTCTTGTCTTTCTAAGTCCTCAAGGCATTTTTTCAGCTTCTCTTTGTGCATGGCAACGAAATCTGAAGTGATGGCCTCCTCCCTTTCCAGAATTTCCACTTGATTTTCGTTTTCTTCCTCATGAGTTATGTCCTCAACCGTGACCTTATCATGATCGTTCTGTACTGTCTGGATGGTACGCGAGCTAGGTGGAGTTGCCATGTTGTCTTTTGCAGAACGAGATATCTTAACGTCGAATCTTCAAAGTGGGAACACCGGTTGGACTGGTGTCCCACGGATGGCGCCAATGTCGAATACCCAAATCCCGGCTGACGTTCAATGGATCTTCGCTGACGTCAAGATATCCCAGCCTTCGTTTCTATAAAAAAGTAAACCGTTAGCCTCGCCACGGAAGGCCCCGGGAGGGGGATCCGTGACCAAGCTCCGGCGTGAGGATAAGTAAACTTGCCGGATAGTTAGAGGAGCTTATTCCGATGAGTGTGATCACCGGAATGTTTCCTCTAAGGTGTGAATCCAATAAATGTGTGTGTGTTTAATGTACGAGGATGTTGGTCGGAATAAATGAGAGGGCTTTTAATGTGATACCTTCCGAGAGCCTGCCTTATGATCACTCCTTTCTTTCCTTATATAATCTCAAGCCTTTATCTTCCATGTGAGATATTTCAACGAGGTGATCCGACGGGTTCCAAGGGTCTTTGGGGGGCTCAGACACGTGTCTGACCCCCAACGGTAACATGGCAGCCTCATTAAATGCTTCCGGCTAGGAAGTACTGTTTCCAGCCAAAGATCCCTTTCTAATCGGACATTAAATGTAGCCTGCCTCCTCTGATCCTAGTTTCCCGCTCGTTTTGTAAAAGGAGAGCCTTAGTGGGCAAGGTAAGCCATTGTTGGGCTTATGTCCTGTTGGGCCCACGTGATAGTAGCCCAAGATGGGTAAATGGGGCAACCCATAGGCCCGTCGTCAATTTCTTTATTATTTAATGTTTATCTCATTCATACTTGCCAAGTTACATCACAACAGAAGGTAGACGGGCAATAAGCTGCGCCGCCACCCCTTTCTGAATTGCAAACCCTAATCTACCAAAGACAAAACCCGTCCCCCTTGAGGCTGAGCAATTGTTGTGGTCTTGTGGATGACCCGTTGGACCCTGGTCAGGAATTGATAGCTTCTGACGCTAGGGAGCCAAATGTGTCAAAGGCAAAACAGACAAAAACATGTTGGTTTTTGATACACAAAGGAAACTCAAGATCTTGTTGTCTATACTTGCTTTTTAGGTAATTTTCACTATAAAGTTCGTTTAAACACCAACCTTTTTGCATTGGATCATTATATACGTTGATTTCGAAGCATATGGGTGCATAAAGTTGGCATCTTAGTTTGTTTTCATCAATATGGGTGTATTATGAGATGAATGCTTTGGGGCTACTAGCCCGAATGTTATCAGAAAACGTTTTCGATTAGTTAATGTAAAAAGGATAGTTTAATTGAACACAACTTGATACATATATGACTGAAAGTTAAATAAATGAAAGATAAAGCTAAAGTAAAGATCCACGTGGTCCATGGTCGTGAATTCGGCATGTGGGAAGCACCTGATAGACAGTTACCTCCGAGGCTGCAAGAGAGGCCGTTACCTACGAGGTTGCAAATACAGGGAGGTGGCCTACGAGGATACAAATAACTCTACAGATTACGATAGCAACGCTAATGATCACTCATGGATGAATGTCACTTTAATTCTAAAGATAAATGTTAAAGTTTAATGCCAAGGTATGTTAAATGAATGTTTTATTTAAATTATAACTTACTCAGCGTAGCTGACTTTTAGTATGCACATCAGGTTTAAGATTAGATAGCTGAGAGCTTTCGGTGATAGCAGTGGCACTTGCACTTGCGAAGTCTACCCGACGAGAAACTAGCATCCCATACCATCTTGTTATGTTTTCATTGTGAAGTATTTAGACTAAGGTTGTATTTTACTCGAATGTTTGAACTGTATGAGTTTCCACTACATATAACTTTAAATTATTACTTTAGCACTTAATTGCTAGAGAGTATTTCCAAGTGAAATATTTTATATTTTTTTTTGTAGTTTATCCTATATAATTTTCACAAATATTTTAAATTAATCGAGTTTTGGATCTTTTTAGGCTTCTAAAATCGTCAAGTCGGTCAAAGGCTAGGTCTAATGACAAAGTCGCTAGAGTTAAGAGTTCGAATCTTGATAAAATCCCCTTTAAAACAAATAAAAAATATTTTTAGGCATCTAAAATCGTCAAGTCGGTTGGAGGCTGGGGTCTAATGGCAAAGTCATTAGAGTTAATAGTGCGAAGTTAAGGGTTCGAATCTTGATAAAATCACCTTTAAAACAAATAGAAATAAATAAGAGTAAATTACGATTTTAGCCCCAATGGTTATATCACTTTTACCCTTTTATCCCAAAAATGAATCTTTTAACATCTGAGCCACCAACGTCTTTTTTTCTAACCATTTTGGCCCCTAACACCAACCCTGTCAATTTGCTTTTAGGGGCCAAAAGGGTTAGAAAAAAGACGTTGAAGGCCAAAAGAGTTAGAAAAAAGACGTTTGGGGCTCAAATGTTAAAAAAAAAATTCTTTTTTCAGGTAAAGTGATATAACCACATGGGTAAGTCTCATTAATTAGCCTATCTAATTAAGTCTAATAATTTATAGTGTTTAAAATCAAAACATTAAAACATTTTTTTTAACGGTCAACAAACTCAATCCCGAACACTCTCGGGGCACCCACTGGACAAACGGAGTACTCCGAGAGTAACCCGAGTCCACCACCAATTCCAGGGAAAACCCGGTAACCCACCCGCCCGTAGACACAACGGTGAAATTACCGGTAAAACCCGTTTGGCTCAAGGATCCAACTCAGGTTTCCCTGGGTCTCCTATCATTGCCCACCAGTGCCTCACTCTACACCAAGTGGGAGTCGAACCTGCATCTCTCATGAGAAATGCAAGCCCTTCACCACTTGATCTAGAGATTATTGGCAAACATTAAAACACTTGTATTGATTCATCATTACATTTACTTAATTTAAGACCATCCAACGACTTAAATTAATCCTTACCGGAGACCAACCTCCGGCCACCACTGTAAGTTGTTAAGAAACAAGATGAATTCCATCTGCACGTGCAGGTTGTCCTTTGAATATAGATACATGAATGTGTGGTCTATATTTGGCGGTAAAGCTTCGCCGGAAAACGCCAAGGGGTGGCGGACCCGACACTGTTCCCTACCGACAACTACCGCCTGCCACCATCCCTTTCCTTATCTTTGACTTTTTTGGGTCAAAATTGTTCCATTTTATTTCATTTCATTGTCACCACCTCTCCTAACTTAAAAAGTTATTCATTGGAAATTAGTGCAAACAAGATCATGAAATCTCCACCATTCAAAATAATAAGTGAAAGTTAAGTCGGTTTGACCAACTTTTAATAGTTTGTAGTTTGCAACGGTAACTTTTTTACAATCACAAACTATACGGAGTAACTCTGACTGACTGAATATTTTATGTACCATGAAAGACACACTTTAGTAATTTATGATGATGTCTTTAAACAGCCGCAAACTTATCGCCAAATGTCTCTTCTATTACAAAGACCACCTGGTCGCGAGGCTTATCTAGGGTGGGGATGTATATTTTTTCGGTCGCAAACTAGTATATTTTTCGGTCGGTGAGAATATTGTCACGTGTTTAAATTGGTCGAAACCATAAAAACAAAATCGATACCGGTGCTAATCTTGTTTGGTGTGTATCGTTTTGATTTGTTACGCTAGAAGTACAAGGTATACCAAAAAATAAACACAACTACGTATTTTGTTTTTCAAAAAGGTTAACAAACGTAAGTTTTAGGAAGAATAAAAACGATTCTCCGTATAATTAATTCTTTTTTTTGTTTGGCTCGATATGGTACAACAAGGTTATGGTGTTAGTATGGCGAAACGAAAACTTTAAAAATGAATACCAGTAGCAATACCAATGTCGTTCGATCGGTTTTTTTCGTTCGGTACGGTAGTAACACGGTATCAATTCTTAATAAGATTTACCGAAAATCATAAAAATGAATATTGGTAACGATATCAATCTTGTTTGGTCAGAAAAAGTAAACTACATGAAAACTTAAAAATTAAAATAAATACTTAAAAAAATTTGTTTACTATTTATGACCCTTCCTAAAAAATTATATATAATATTGTTACTAAAGAAATATCAAATTAATTGATAAAGGAAATATGATTTAAAACAATAATTTATTGAAATAAAAAATTAAATAATAAAAAAATATGGTTTTATAAAAAGAAAAAACAATAAAATATATCAAAACTTAAAAGTAAATATAAAAATAATAAAATATAAAAAAAACTATATATTATTATAAATTTAAAATCAGGCCCTTCGTAATATATATATATATAAATATATATAAATATAGGGGACCACTAGAATGAGAACCACCTCCAGTTGTAAGAAACCGCGAGAACCACTTTCTGGCCAATAGATCAAGTAGATGGATGGATGAGATTAAAAATATTTAAAAATAATATTAAGTATTTTTTTGTCTAAATATGTCTTTAATATTTTATTCAAAAAGGGTATTTTAGTAACATTACTCTATTTTGTCTTTTTATCTATATTATTTTTTTATTACTTTTTTTGTTTTTTTATATTACTTTTTGTTTTTTAAGAAGAATTTTTTTATTAAAAACATTTTTAAATGCAAATTTTTTGTTACAAAGACATATTTTTTGTGCGCCGGTTTTTTGCACGCCGAGCTTTTTCAAGCGTCGTTTTTTTACGAGCCGTTTTTACCCGGATTTTTTCAAGCGTCGTTTTTTTTAACGCGTTGTTTTTTACGCGCCGTTTTTTACACCGTTTTTTTAACGCCTTTTGTATGCCGTTCTAAACGTCGTTTTTGCGCCGTTTTTTAATGCCGTTTTTTTAACGTCGTTTTTACGCCGTTTTTTTACGTCGTTTTAACACCGTTTTTTACGTCATTTTTACGCCGTTTTCACACCATTTTTAAATGTCGTTTTTTTCACGCTTTTTTTTTTACAACGATTTTACGCTCCATTTTTAACGCGCCGTTTTTTCACACCGTTTTTCACGTCGTTTTTACTTAAAAAATTTACTTTTTACGTTAAAAAAATTACGTTTTACGTTATAAAATTTACGGTTTACGTTTTACGCTTGGCTTTTTCAAGCGGCGTTTTTTTACGTTAGACTTTTTACGTTTTGCGTTTTTATACGTTATACGTTTTTAGCGTCCCGTTTTTTACATAAAGGAGTACGTTTTACATTTCTGCGTTAAAAAAGTTTACGCTTTACGATTTAATTTTTACATTTTAGGTTAAAAGTTTGAAAAGTTTACGTTTTCCGTTAAAAAAGTTTACGTTTTCCGTTAAAAAAGTTTACGTTTTACGTTAAAAATGTTTACGTTTTACGTAAACTTTTTACGTTTTACGTAAAACTTTTTAAACTTTTTACGTTTTACGTTAAACTTTTTAAGTTTTACGTTTCACGTT
Organism: Helianthus tuberosus; assembly: GCA_030545235.1. Classification (NCBI taxonomy): domain Eukaryota; kingdom Viridiplantae; phylum Streptophyta; class Magnoliopsida; order Asterales; family Asteraceae; genus Helianthus; species Helianthus tuberosus. Next base: position 5,302,308 of record CM060407.1, read on the forward strand.
AAACTTTTTAAGTTTTACGTTTCACGTAAAACTTTTTACGTTTTACGTTAAAAAGTTTACGGTTTAACTTTTTTTTTTTACACAAAAACGAACGCACCTAGAAAATCGTTACTCGATAGGTCTCAGATAGTTTGCTATCATCATCGATGCCTCAAAAAAAATATAAAAACCCAACAAACAAAAATAAAAAAGAACGAGTGGATTCTGGAAAAAAAAACGAAGTTTTGGCTCAGATTTTCTGATAATCAGAGGCTGCAAAAGTGGGGTTGCGGGTTAAAAAACCTACCCTCCACCATCCTTGCCGCGCCATCGTTCGTTTTTTTTTGCATTATCACCGCCGATTCAAAAAGGCACCAGATTCAACCGATTCAAACATTCAAAACCCACAGATCAAAACCCACAGATCAAACATTCAAAACCCACAGATCAAACATTCAAAACCCACAGATCAAGAACACAGGCCAAGATTCAACAGATCAAAACCCACAAATCAAACATTCAAAACCCAGATTCAACCGATTCAAACATTCAAAACCCACAGATCAAACATCATTCAAAACCCACAGATCAAACATCATTCACCACCCAAATCACCAGAACCTCCTCACCCCACCCCTCCACCCATCATTCACCTCCGCCTATCGCACCACCGCCCCTGAATCCACCACCACCGACGATATTCAGTCACCAACCGACGCACCACCGCCCCTGAATCCACCACCACCACTGACACCGTTCTCCGACGCACCACCGCCCCTGAATCCACCACCACCACTGACGCCGTTCTCCGCCACCGCCTATCGCCGCCGTCTCCTCCTCTGCTTTCATCTCGATCACCACTCTCTCTTTTCACTCACAAAACAAAACCCAGATTCAACAAATAAATGGAGGAGAGAGGTACTGAAATTAATAAATGGAGGAGAGAGGTACTGACATCAATAAATGGAGGAGAGGGGGGTGAGAAATGACATTTTGGGGTAAATGACCATAATACCCTTTGAGTTGTTATATTCTGATTGGTTGAGAGTGGTTCTCGCGGTTCTTACAACTGGAGGTGGTTCTTATTCTAGCGGCCCCCTATATATATATATATATATATATATATATATATATATATATATATATATATATATATATATAGGGAGCCGCTAGAATGAGAACCACCATGAGTTATGAGAACCACGAGAACCAAGTGCCACGGAGGGGCGTTGACCACGAAATTTTTTTTACACCTAGATCCGTATATTTTAAGACCGGGTGTAAAAAAAATTCAAACGGCGCGCCCGAGGGGATAGATTTTTACACCCAAAGTTTGTAAAAAAAAAAAAGAAAAAAGAAAAAAAAAATAAAAACACCAAACTTTGGGTGTAAAAAACTACCCCCTCGGGCGCGCCGTTTGAAATTTTTTTTTTACACCCGGTCTTAAAATATACGGATCTAGGTGTAAAAAAAGTTTCGTGGTCAACGCCCCTCCGTGGCACTTGGTTCTCGTGGTTCTCATAACTCGTGGTGGTTCTCATTCTAGCGGCCCCCTATATATATATATATATAGGGAAGGTTCATTGGGGAACACTAAAAAAGTGGGGAACAACGGGGAACCGACTCAAACGAACTCCGATTGGACTCATTCTAGCGGCGTTGGAACCGTCTCGTCGAACCCTAACTAGGATCTCTTAACTCTAAACCCTAAATCCTAACTCCTAAACTTTAAACCCTAAAGCTAAAAAATAAGGCTAAAACCTAAGCTAAATCGTAAAATCTAAACTATAAACCCTAAAAACTAAACCCTAAAGGCTAAACCCTAAAGGCTAAACCATAAAGGCTAAACCCTAAAGGCTAAACCTAAAGCTAAAGCTAAACCCTAAAGCTAAACCCTAAACCCTAAAGCTAAACCCTAAACCCTAAAGCTAAACCCTAAAAGCCAAACCCTAATATAATTAGGGTTTAGGGGTTATGATTTAGGGTTTAGGGTTAAGAGATCGTAGTTAGGGTTCGATGAGCCGGTTTCAAGGCCGCTGAAATGAGTCCAATCAGAGTTCGTTTGTGTCGGTTCCCCACTGTTCCCCACTTTTTTAGTGTTCCCCAATGAACCTCATATATATATATATAAGAGTGGGGATCGTACGGAAAGTGTGTTTTTCCTAGAAAGTCTAGGAAGCGATATAGGCCATCCAATGGGTGTGTTTAATGGTTGAGATCATCTTGGTGGCATTTTGGTAATATGTGTTTCTTAAAAATAGGATTATTTAATTAATCAGGGGTAGATATGTCATTTAGCTTGTTTTAAATATGGAAATAATTGTCATTCCATAACCACCCCACATTTCTTGCAATTTTTTTCTCTCTCTCCCTTTCTCTCTCTCTCTCTCTCTATTCCTTCTATCCTTCATGGAGAAACACATCAAGAAAACACACCGTATTAATCTGCTTGCTGTTAAAACACAGCGTCAAGAAATCCTCCAGCATTACCAGCATGGATGGTAAAACACAGCGTATGAATCTGCTTGCTGTTAAAAAACAACTGTATGAATCTGAATGCTAAAACACAACTGTATGAATCTGCTTGCTGTTAAAACACAACTGTATGAATCTGAATGCTAAAACACAACTGTATGAATCTGCTTGCTGTTAAAACACAAATGTATGAATTTGAATGCTAAAACACAAATGTATGAATCTGCTTGCTGTTAAAACACAACTGTATGAATCTGAATGCTAAAACACAACTGTATGAATATGCTTGCTGTTAAAACACAACTGTATGAATTTTGCTTGTTGTTAAAACACAACTTGTAAGACCCTAATTTGTAATTGACCAAAATGTCGCAGCGGAAATTCGTACCATAAAATTTCTTTCGTTTCAATCACCTTGACGCACTTAAATTCATTTTCAAGGTTAATTCTTTTACAATAAATACCTTTCATTATACTCATTTACAATAAGAAAACATAACCTAGCTTCACTCGGATACGTACTCAACAATCCCGTACAATCTATCTAGTGACTCGATCTTGGATCTCTCCTCTTCAATATGATAATCTGGCTCGAACAACCTGCACTCACCAAATACATACAAGACATTAATAGGTTATCAATATAAATGATACTTAGCCTTGGATTATTTCCGTTCCATTATTCCTTTACATTAAACGTTCCCTCTGTGTACCTCACCTCTGGTGAGCCTTCGTTATTGTACCTGCATTACACCTAAAACACCATGTATACGAATAACAACGTAAAACTTAATCATGCTGAATGACTTACACACATACCTAAACTTCATACATATTATCTCCATACATACATATGTACACACATGCATACATACTTACTTGCATACGTACTCACACACATACAAGCCAACCGACATGCATATCTACATATATATACGTCTACATCATTATATACGTATCGGCATATTCACATATCTACACCATTGCGTACAATCATGACATTATACATATATACATACGTACATACCTATCTACACCTAAGCATACACTTAATCTTATAAAAACGTAATTTAAAATAGTCATACGCAACTTAAAACACGTTTAAGCGAGTTCCCAAGACAAAACGAGACACGAAAACAATTTTCGGAGAAACATAGCCCGTCGCGTCGCGCGACCCCCCGTCGCGTCGCGCGACGCCCTCAAATCGACAGAATGTGTGCAGCTGGTTGCTGCATATTCCCAGCACGATCCGGTTTCACGGAAACAAGCATAACTCTCTCGTTTTTGATCCGTTTTACCCGATTCTTTTTCCTATACGTCCGTAATTTAATTCTCCATCTAATGGAGTTAAAATCTAACATCCGACATAATAAAATTTCAGACTTTTAACTCTTCGGCTTATTACCCTCTTACCAAATTTCGACCCGTTCATGCATTCATCAACATAACTTGTTTGTTTTACCATAACCTCTTATAAACCTAATAATATCAGTGACGTCTATCATAAATTACTAAATTTTTGGATGTCTTGCATCCTCTTAACACATTATCGTTCATATGCTTATTTTGACCCGTTAAGGGTATTCGCGCATTAATTGGTCTATGACTAACAAAACCATACTCCCCACTTCCATGCTTATCCAAAACATTACACTAATCGAATAACTTGTTTCTAAACTACTTTTAAGATCGTTTGCCCAAAATACCCATCAAGGGCATTTTGGTCAACTTTAATCCCATCATTTACGACGAAAGACTTCAACACATATTTGACCTCAAACATCATGTTTAATTAATTAAAACACTTTATTACTTAATCGAACTAAGAAGTGATTACGGAAATCACTTACCTTATGCGTCCGTGCTCGTATCCGATTCCTTGCCTCTTCTTGACCCGTTAACACCTCATGCTTGAGCCCGTCTCGACATGATTCTTGTGCTTTCATTTCATCGAAATCACGCTTTTATTAGCATACTCATTTGTACATGTTAACAATCACATCAATCGCATATTTCACACTTAACTTTCATTAGTTATTTCTAACAAACATAAAACATATAATCAACTTCATATCCTTTCAACTCATGTAATTCATCATGTAATCACAATTAACGCATATTAACATAACATGTACCAAACGACTTCCTATAATCCCACCTTTATGACAACGAGTCAAATCATGTTTCTTATACTTAGTTGACTCTTAAGAGTCAACTATTAACCATATTTAACTATCGACTTATCATCATATACTCGTAACATCATAGTCGACTATACGGACAACACTATATACATTTTATCATACGCTTAGTGTGTGTACTACCTTTTAAGCATAACGTACAACTAATTCATGCATAATTCTTCTAAACTCATACATAACCCATCAAAACCTACTACTAATCATCATGTATCATTCCCAAATAAACATCAACCATATCATCATCATATTTCTCCTAATTCATCTAACAAGAATTCATCACACCCACATAATACATCAATCTTTCAACAAGACTTTTACATAGGTGGTGATTCTAGTCATTATCTTCACCCTAACTAACGGGTTTCATCTCTAACCATCAAATTAACACAAACCATACGTACCACATGTTCTATACAATGATCCTAACCCTTGTACATGATTAATTTCATATTAACTCACGGATTTGAACATAACCCACTTCACACATGATCACAAATCTTAGATTTAAGACATACCTTATGATCCCCTCGTGAAGGTGATCATTAATCCGTGTTCCTTCTTGAATTTAGGCTTCGATTCACCCTTCAATTTGGTGATTTAGTTGAATTAGGGTTTGGAGCTCTTGAGAGCTCCTGAAGCTTCAAGAACACGCACGTATGTGTGTTTGTGTGTGTGTATAGACCTTTTTAATTAGTTATCAACTTTCATCTGTTCCACTTTAGCCCCTCGGGTTTGCCTTTAAAACATAACGTGCACTACTTCCATCTTTTAATACTTTTGACCATACCCTTAACTAGGTTAAATAGCCTAGTTATTTATCCCATAATATAACACATAAGGACATATTGCGAATATATAACATTTGGATTTTTGGGGCGTTACAAGTCTACCACCCTTAAATGAGGTTTCGTCCCCGAAACCTTTCTCACTTTCATCGAACACACATTATCTTTTCTTCCAGTCCATCCACACGACCACTAGCCCATCCTAATGAGAATCTTCTATCTTCAAGAACCCGTTCCAGAGTTCTTATTAGTGTCGCTTTCACTAACAGCGCTAATTTCTAACAACCTTCATAGCTAGTGGTTTATTCCTCGTTCAAATATTCATTCATCATGTGCAATATATCCTTTTGTTTACTTAAATAATTCCAACTTTTCATTATTAACATTCTTTCTGCTTATTTGCACATTCATATCGTTTTCGTCGACTATACGATCTTACTTTGTAATTTATACATACTCATCTATAGCTAACTTCGATAGATCAAACATAATAATAGGTAACTATCCATTCTTGATTCATAAATTATTCATATAATTGATTTCTTACTAACAATTCCATACCTTCCTTATCATACTTTCACATATCATTTTCATTTCCTTGACCTGTCAATAACGGGTCAATACACATACTCCTTCAACCTTTAATATGACCTGCTCTCAACGGATCTAATATCTCCATCTCATCTATAAAAAAAAATTACATACTCTACATACTCTGTACAACATTTAACTTTTGTTTTGTTATCACCACAAAACTACTATTTCATAGTCACACCTTCGTGCTTAACTCTAACGTTAACCTTATTCTACGTTTTCTACAATTACTTGTTCCTTGCATACCTTTACGTTACCTTTAAATCATTTTGTTCATTCCACATTACTATTGCTTTCACTTCATGCATTACTTAATTTACATATATAAATGTGTCATACTACTTCATATCTATCCAACATGAGTTAAACACTTTACTAACCTCTTTTTCATTTCTCAACCCGACGACCCGCAATCCAGATCGACCATCTTCTCCTCGAGTACTAGCCGTACAGGCCAGGTTTTATTCATCCGTGTAATGAGCTTCCGCTCATGCACATCCTTTCACCAAAACGATTGGTTTCATCACATCAATCGTTCTAACATTATCATCAACAACACCGGCGGTTAGCATATGTCATTCAAACATTCATTACACTAGGTGATTACCCACCTATAACTCTTCTACAATTTCCTACGTACCTACTATAACGTACCACACATTCTATTTCTTACATGCAATCCTTTCATTCTATTAATCATTTCGCCAACTGAAGTACACGCTCGTACTTCCTTCCATTCATGCTTACTTGCAAAGACCTTATTACATCGTTTCAATATTTCTTACCAAACTTACCATTCCCGCCCATACTCAAGTTATTGTCCGGGTCACAGCCCGTCATCATTCTGACTTCTAAGAGTCAATTACTAACACATCTAACACGTAACTTATACAAAACTTCATCTATTATACTATCACCTTTTTCTTTTTTACTTATTTCTATGACCCGTTCGACTCAATCATGGTCAAACTGTCGACATCTTCTTATGCGGATTAATTTCATCTTTTTATATTTTTAAATCCGTCTCACGGATTCAGACGCATCATTCATGCTTTTTCATTCATTGAATCCGCCTTACGGATTCAAACATTACATTCATGCCTTTCATTACTTCTGTGTTTTAAATCCTTCTCGCGGATTCAAACATATTATCCATGCCTCTCATCCTTGAATCCGTCTTACGGATTCAAACATATCATCCATGCCTTTCATCCTTGAATCCATCTCACGGATTCAAACATATCATCCATGCCTTTCATCCTTGAATCCGTCTCACGGATTCAAACATATCATTCATGCCTTTCATCCTTGAATCCGTCTCACGGATTCAAACATTGCATTCATACCTTTCATCCTTGAATCCGTCTCACGGATTCAAACATATTATTCATATCTTGTTGATCCGTACTTAATTACGGATTCAACATTCTTCATTCTTATCAGGCATGTTTTTCATTCTTACATAGTACTCTCAATTTCCCGAGAGTCTTACTTCCCATTTCACCCACACGCCCGCCTGCTACCCAACTCTACCGGACATACCTGTAACAATTATCATGATCTCACGAACGTCATACATTTCTCGTGTACTGGCCAGGTACACAATCCACATAGTAGTTTCGTGCCTTCATGTAATTGTCACCTTATGTCCGTAGACTTAGGTTTCGGCGCGTATATCACTTTCAGTACTTCATTACTATACAATCATTGTCTTTCATTTAAAATTTTCCTTCCCTTAATGAGTTTTAGCATTACTTACACCTACATATTAAATTTACGTACCTGGGCTCATTTGCCTATTTGTCTTATTACCTCTTTGCTTGCCTTAGTATTCATCCTAGACTGCATTCACAGATCATCCTCTTCCACCACTTATGCTTACCTTGCACATACAAAACCGTCAGTTTCTTTATACGTATACATAAGTACATACTTACATTAGTCTTTACCTTTGGATCTTGATCGAGTCTTAGATTGTGCGGATTTCTTATCTCAAGAGCACACAAGTTTGAGTTCAAGTACTTACCTTCTCGTACTTGATTCCCTCAAACCAGGGCTCTGATACCAACTTGTAAGACCCTAATTTGTAATTGACCAAAACGTCGCAGCGGAAATTCGTACCATAAAATTTCTTTCGTTTCAATCACCTTGACGCACTTAAATTCATTTTCAAGGTTAATTCTTTTACAATAAATACCTTTCATTATACTCAATTACAATAAGAAAACATAACCTAGCTTCACTCGGATACGTACTCAACAATCCCGTACAATCTATCTAGTGACTCGATCTTGGATCTCTCCTCTTCAATATGATAATCTGGCTCGAACAACCTGCACTCACCAAATACATACAAGACATTAATAGGTTATCAATATAAACGATACTTAGCCTTGGATTATTTCCGTTCCATTATTCCTTTACATTAAACGTTCCCTCTGTGTACCGCACCTCTGGTGAGCCTTCGTTACTGTACCTGCATTACACCTAAAACACCAGGTATACAAATAACAACGTAAAACATAATCATGCTGAATGACTTACACACATACCTAAACTTCATACATATTATCTCCATACATACATATGTACACACATGCATACATACTTACTTGCATACGTACTCACACACATACAAGCCAACCGACATGCATATCTACATATATATACGTCTACATCATTATATACGTATCGGCATATGCACATATCTACACCATTGCGTACAATCATGACATTATACATATATACATACGTACATACCTATCTACACCTAAGCATACACTTAATCTTATAAAAACGTAATTTAAAATAGTCATACGCAACTTAAAACGCGTTTAAGCGAGTTCCCAAGACAAAACGAGACACGAAAACAATTTTCGGAGAAACATAGCCCGTCGCGTCGCGCGACCCCCCGTCGCATGGCGCGACGCCCTCAAATCGACAGAATGTGTGCAGCTGGTTGCTGCATATTCCCAGCACGATCCCGTTTCATGGAAACAAGCATAACTCTCTCGTTTTTGATCCGTTTTACCCGATTCTTTTTCCTATACGTTCGTAATTTAATTCTCCATCTAATGGAGTTAAAATCCAACATCCGACATAATAAAATTTCAGACTTTTAACTCTTCGGCTTATTACCCTCTTACCAAATTTCGACCCGTTCATGCATTCATCAACATAACTTGTTTGTTTTACCATAACCTCTTATAAACCTAATAATATCAGTGACGTCTATCATAAATTACTAAATTCTTGGATGTCTTGCATCCTCTTAACACATTATCGTTCATATGCTTATTTTGACCCGTTAAGGGTATTCGCGCATTAATTGGTCTATGACTAACAAAACCATACTCCCCACTTCCATGCTTGTCCAAAACATTACACTAATCGAATAACTTGTTTCTAAACTACTTTTAAGATCGTTTGCCCAAAATACCCATCAAGGGCATTTTGGTCAACTTTAATCCCATCATTTACGACGAAAGACTTCAACACATATTTGACCTCAAACATCATGTTTAATTAATTAAAACACTTTATTACTTAACCGAACTAAGAAGTGATTACGGAAATCACTTACCTTATGCGTCCGTGATCGTATCCGATTCCTTGCCTCTTCTTGACCCGTTAACACCTCATGCTTGAGCCCGTCTCGACGTGATTCCTATGCTTTCATTTCATCAAAATCACGCTCTTATTAGCATACTCATTTGTACATGTTAACAATCACATCAATCGCATATTTCACACTTAACTTTCATTAGTTATTTCTAACAAACATAAAACATATAATCAACTTCATATCTTTTCAACTCATGTAATTCATCATGTAATCACAATTAACGCATATTAACATAACATGTACCAAACGACTTCCTATAATCCCACCTTTATGACAACGAGTCAAATCATGTTTCTTATACTTAGTTGACTCTCAAGAGTCAACTATTAACCATATTTAACTATCGACTTATCATCATATACTCGTAACATCATAGTCGACTATACGGACAACACTATATACATTTTATCATACGCTTAGTGTGTGTACTACCTTTTAAGCATAACATACAACTAATTCATGCATAATTCTTCTAAACTCATACATAACCCATCAAAACCTACTACTAATCATCATGTATCATTCCCAAATAAACATCAACCATACCATCATCATATTTCTCCTAATTCATCTAACAAGAATTCATCATACCCACATAATACATCAATCTTTCAACAAGACTTTTACATAGGTGGTGATTCTAGTCATTATCTTCACCCTAACTAATGGGTTTCATCTCTAACCATCAAATTAACACAAACCATACGTACCACATGTTCTATACGATGATCCTAACCCTTGTACATGATTAATTTCATATTAACTCACGGATTTGAACATAACCCACTTCACACATGATCACAAATCTTAGATTTAAGACATACCTTATGATCCCCTCGTGAAGGTGATCATTAATCCGTGTTCCTTCTTGAATTTAGGCTTCGATTCACCCTTCAATTTGGTGATTTAGTTGAATTAGGGTTTGGAGCTCTTGAGAGCTCCTGAAGCTTCAAGAACACGCACGTATGTGTGTTTGTGTGTGTGTGTATAGACCTTTTTAATTAGTTATCAACTTTCATCTGTTCCACTTTAGCCCCTCGGGTTTGCCTTTAAAACATAACGTGCACTACTTCCATCTTTTAATACTTTTGACCATACCCTTAACTAGGTTAAATAGCCTAGTTATTTATCCCATAATATAACACATAAGGACATATTGCGAATATATAACATTTGGATTTTTGGGGCGTTACACAACTGTATGAATCTGAATGCGAAAACACAACTGTATGAATCTGCTTGCTGTTAAAACACAACGCAAGAACATTCTGGTGGTTTCCAGACATAATTAAAAATCGATACAGACCAGATAATAGTAAACAGAAAAAAGAAGTGTATTTGCCATATCCGCAATCAAGAATTGTGTTTGAAGCCATAACTATCTCTCACGTAAAAAATGATTTACGAATAAAGTTGATCAAGATTGTGAAAGGAACGAATGAGAATTTGATTGATATTTATGTCTGGTAGTAATTCGCAAATCATGGAGAATCAGTTACCATAAAATCGTGCATAGTTAGTTAATGAGATATAAATTCCAAAATTAAAATAAAATGTCAAATTACACAATTGACCTTTTAGTTAAAATCCTTCAATACCACATGTCACGTTCTGATTGCTTCCTAGATTTCTAGAAAAATAAGGCTTTCTACCCAACTCCTACTCGTATAAAATATTGTTCGTTATTCCTTTGCGATGCAGGTGGAAACATGTGTTTTTTCACAAAATAAAAAAAGGTTTATTTATAATGATATTAGGTTTAAATACACAAAAGTTATTTCATGTGACAAAAAAAATAAAGTCACAAAATCCCAAAAAAGATTTGGTCATGTGTTTTACATCAATCGAATACAATGAAAATGAATAATGTTACTAATATTGTTTGGTCGGCATCAGTTATAGTTTATGATATTAAAAAAAAATACTTTATTGTATATACAACCCTGTTTTCAATATAAAAAAATGTTTGAATATTAACAGAAAAAAATTATTTGATACCGTATCGAAAATGCCGAAACCAAAAATGAGGAAAGACACAAACCAAACATGTTAACGAAGACAAGCTACTAGAGATAGAACACATTAAATGATAAATGAAATATTATCAAAATCAAAAGCCATAAAAAAATAAATAATTTTATGTGGAGGACGACTATGAACATGATTGCTACGGTGGAAGCTTTGAGGAAAAGAAACATCGAGGTTCAGGAGGATTCTTGTGTTCTTTGCGGGGACGAAGAAGACTCAGTGGCTCACATTTTTTCCTCCAGTTATGTGGCAACGGTGGTTTGGAACCAAATTAGTAAGTGGTGCAAAACTCAAAATTTGTTTTTTTTTTTTTTCAGTTTTAAAGATATTACAGAGATTCATGAGCATGTGGGGTTAAAAGGAGATAAAAAAAGAAGCTTTTAAAGGTATCATAAGGATTGTTTGCTAGTGTATTTGGAAGGCCAGAAACAGAGCGAGATTCGATAACAAGGAGATCAGAATAGCGGATATTATAAGTGAGGTGAAAGCTTCCGTTTTTTTATGGTTCAAAAATAGGACTAGATTTAAAGATATTTCTTGGGTAGACTGGTGTAAATTTGTAATTATGTAAGGTTTGTTTGTGGTTCTGGCCCCTCGGTTTGAGGTGGGTCGGTTGTTTTAATGAAATTTACCTTTAAAAAAAATAAAAAAATAAATAATGGAGACGGTAAAGATATTGTTTGGTCGACCGATGTAACACCTGTGCCTCCACGGCCATCAAACAAATGCCAAACCAATGAAATATTGTATTTCATACTTGGGATTTGTAAAAATATGTGTATCGTTTACACATATCAATTCTTGTTCAATTTCAAACTCTAAATCGCTTTCTGGAAGGTTATACGCGCACTGATGCGTAAATATAACCAGTTTAATGCAACAAACACTCCGGAATAGTGACATAGGCTTAACATACCTTAAATAACCTTTTCATAACTTAGATATAAGTTTTGGAAGGTTTGGTGTGGTGAAATCAAAGTTTAAATCGCTTACAGGGACTAAAGTTGACAAACTGCGAAAGTATGCCAATTTGAACTGTAACAGACATTCCGGAACATGACCATAAGTTAAACATACCATAAATATCCTTCACATAGCTTAGAAATAGGCTTTGAGGTGTTCGGTATGCTAAAATAAACTTTTGTGTCATTCAGGGACTAAAAATGTCAAAAAGTGCACAAGTTTGCATTTTCGCGCATAACTTACGTTCTGAATACATCCGGACATCCAAAAATTTATGTAAGCATGACTATATTATGCTTTAGTGTTTGGCTTGCCAAAAATCCATTCGTTGCGTCATTTGGATCGTTTTTCGCGCTTATGCGCATTCCGTCGTAATTAAGCGAACATCGCGTTTGTACGACCAAACGAACCAACACCCGGCATATTTTTGAGCATGTTTCATGTCCACAATGTTTAGGCATCATTTTAGGGCCTTAAAGTTGGCTTTACGGGCCTTGGAAGTGTCGGAAATGGCCTTAAACACGTGCAGGGACTGAAACTGTAATTTCTGAAACTTATTGCTGATCTGTGACTGCTAGGCGGCCCGCCTCAGTTCCTGAGCATCCTTAGGCGGCCCGCGAGGCCCCTTCTGACCAGATTAATCGAATCTAACAGCAGTTTCCAGCTGTTTCGTTCACAACCACACATTCTCATTCGCTTAGTCAGCTGATAAGGATCACTTTTAGCCACCATGAGTTTCCGACAAGTGTACGCCTTGGATCATGGCACGTTTTCCATGAAACGATCCTAACGGTTACCCGAAAACTATATATACCCCATCACCCCAACCTCATTTCTTACAAGAATTCTGATTTGAGAGCTCTAAGTTGAAACCATTGTTTCATACCTGAGTTCTTGGATCGGGATTAGCATTCGGGGACCCTTCGTAAGTATTCTTTCGTTCTTTTCCTTATTTTATTGCTTTTCGAGTCAGAAAGTCAAACTTTGTTTGACTTTCAGCGTTGACCAGTAATGGTCAATGCGAAGTTCGTTTGAACTTCGCAACGTGAGTGTAATCACGTTGGTTATAGTCCCTTGGGACTATGCCTACTGATTACCACGTTGTCTAGGGTCGTAGGGTAAGCGATCTAATAAATCGCTTATACCTCGAACCCGACCCACTTGGTCGATCATTAGGATCCGACCAAACACAGTAGGTGACCATAGTGTATAGGGAATAACCTTCCGAGGTTATACCTTATGGTCACATCGTTTAAATAGTTGTATGATAGGTAGTTTATATGCCTTAGGTAAATTACCAGAATACCCTTTTCATGTATAATTGATAATTAAGCATATGTAACCTAAACTTTTGTCACATAACTGATTATGTAACATGTTTAGGCATATAACACTTGTCATAGGGCTAGTTAGGCGGTCCAAACGCGTTTCACGCGCACGGCGCGTTAAAGTAGCATAAGCTTCCTAAACGGGTCGTAATGGGTCGTAAACACTTAGGTTAAGTTTCATTTAGTAGGTAGGCTTTGTTAAACCAAATGACACGAGTCTCTACACTCGTTTGGTTTACAAACCCTAATGCTACCCGATCTTCCGATCTAGGTCCGGTTAATTAACATAGTTACCTATATTAGGTGCCGTTTGATTCCGAGATCTCTAGCATTATTTGGTGGTTATCTTAATACATCTGAGCAATCTCAAGTGAGTACATAGACCCCTCTTTTACTGTTTTCCAAACTGTTTTGGGGTGGAACACATGTGCCTACTTGTTACTTTCATGCTTTCCTGTTTTCACATCATATACATGCTATGTTCAATAGTACATTTATAGTACATGTTTTACATTACATTTTATGCTATGTATGTCCATTGCGTGCATACTTAGTACATCGTTTTACATTTACATTTTATGCTATGTATGTCCATTGCGTGCATACTTAGTACATCGTTTTCATCACATGCTTACATTTTGTTATGACATTTGGGTTGTTTACAATGGAACAATACATTCATTAACATTAGCTACGCCGTTCGTTAGTAGGTAGTGGTACCATAGGAATTGACAACTCCCGTTCCGGACATCCCAGGGAAAGGGGATGAAAGGAATGACCGAATTCGATATACATAAGCACAGATAGACCTTTAAGTGGTTTAAGGGTTTATCGCCTCAGTCTCAAGGCTTGGATGTATGCATTATAACAATACCGTATAGATGTTCGTATCAGTATAGCATGCATTTACACAAAACATAACTTTGATTTAAACCAAGTTTTACTTCAATACTATGTTCTTGTGCATATGGTTTAGTGATATTTATCACTAGCCATACAGATCAGTTTGGTTACACATTACATGATTTACATTGATCATGCATTTACACATTTCATGATTTACATTGATCATGCATTTACACATTACATGATTTACATTGATCATGCATTTACACATTACATGATTTACATTGATCATGCATTTACACAAAACATAACGTTGATTTAAACCAAGTTTTACTTCAATACTTTGTTTTGTGCATTTCACCTATGGTTTAGTTGATGCGTTTTCACTAGCCATACATATCATTTAGGTTACACATTACATGATTTACATTGATCATGCATTTTGACATATTATTCAATACATTTGACAAATTCATTTATACATGGACAATTTACATTGGTGGTTTGTTTGGGTAAGTGATTTAAGTAACGAGGCGTGTGTAATATGATACAAGCATGGTGGATACGCCGTTGGTACTTCCTATATATAAGTGTTTGTATGATATTACATATAGTAGCGTTATTTGAATCATTTCAATTTGAGACATAGAACATTTTATACAAATAACATATTTTTTTACAAGACATTGATTTACAAACAACTTAACTTATACAAACTCATTTTTTTACATGGTTATTCATTTAACCATGCATTATTTCTCTTATTTATACATATCATCTGATCTTATCGTTTTTCAAATGATTTACAAAACAAAGCAAATTACAAGGTTCATGACTAAACATTTTCTCAAACATAAGTCATGAAACCTATTTTCACAAAACCTATGTATCTCACAGGCATTTTTATGCTGACGTACCTATTTTCACATGTGTTTTTCAGGAGCTGTTGCATAAGATGATCAAGATACACATAGGCAGACTTGGGCTTTAGTGACAATAAAAGATGCAAGACTAGTTAATTATGTTGTATTTCTTTGTTTGTTAAGACATTGTAACACTTTTAATCAATAAAACGAAACTTAAATTTCCATGGTTGTGAAACATTAATTCTGTTACAACACTCCCCGATGTTTCCGCCACGTTTTGTATGTTCTACGTGGTCGGGGTGTGACAACCGATACTCGGTAAAACTTACGATAAAAAATATTTATTTTAAACGCAACTCTATTTTTAATAAAACTAGCAATAAGACCCGCGCGCGTTGCGGCGCGCGTATTTCGCAAATATCGAACGGATTAGTCCAAGTGTTATGTGATGTGTTAACCATATGAAAACGCACATTTTGACGTATCCGGTTGAACTCAATTGATCCTATAGTTGCATTGCGATTGGATCAAAACGTAACGTAAATCCAATTTATACCGTACAATCATAACGTATTATACGCGACCCGACTAACTCGAATTTATATCGTCAAGCCAAAAACTTTCGAGGGGGTCAAAGTGGCATTTACAAAGTTCATAAAAATTTAAGTGGTTAAAAATTGCATTTCCTAAACTTAAGGGCTAAAAAAGGGTAAAGAAAAAATTTGATAAAGTTTTGTGGTAAGAAGGAAACTATAACAAAGTTAGGGCTGAAAAGGAAACTACCACAGAGTTGGGGTGTTAAAAGCAAACTATTTGTAAAATGAAGTAGTAGTTTAGGGACTAAATTTGTCATTTTATGAAACTTTGAAGGTACCAAAGTTAAGGGGCTAAAATTGCAACATCATGAAAGTATGGGGGAGTCAAAGTGCCATTTAGAAAGTTCATAAAAAGTTAAGCTGTTAAAAATTGCATTTCCTAAACTTAAGGGGTAAGAAAGGGTAAAGATAAAATTTGATAAAGTTTTGGGGTAAGAAGGAAACTACCACAAAATTGGGGTGCCAAAAGCAAATTATTTGTAAAATGGAGTAGTAGTTTAGAGACTAAATTTACAATTTTATGAAATTTTGAAGATACCAAAGTTAAGGGGCTAAAATTGCAAAATCGTGAAAGCATGGGGGAGGGGGAGGCAAAGCCGGTGGGGTTTCCACCGACTTTGTGCTTTAAGTTATAGTATAATATACTAGGGTGTTGACAAAAAAAAAATTACAATAGCATGTTTAAAAAATTAACAAACACAAAGTATTGAAAAAAAATTCAAATTAAATCAATGATGAAATAAAAAGTAAACGTAACATTTATTTACATGTGAAGGAAGTTCAATGAAATATACCATATTCAAAAGCATCGCCTTTCTCCTATTGAATCTTTTCTAATAACTTTGTACCTAACCATAACTATGTGTACATGTTTTTCTTTCTTTCTAAAACTAACATATTAATTATGAATTTGACAATAATCTCATCAAATCCATCTCTTAGTTACTTAACCACATGTTTTTAACAACAAAACATCTTAATCATTCAAATGATGAACTTACAAAACAACGTTTTGTCCTTGCTCAGTCCTATCAATTTGTTTCCGGCTTCCGATATTTCATTTGTTAATTTGCTACCCGTGTCTTCTAACGTCTCGTCAAAATTGATGTAAACAATAAAATTTTAAGATAAATGATAATAGTAGTAGTAATAATAACAATAACAAGAATGACGATGCCACTAATATAACAATATTAACAAATAGGATTTTTTTTTGAAGTGGTGAGTTTAATATTTGTTTTTACATACACACATATAGGGTGAGGTTCGGTTACAAAATCCAAATTTCCTAAAAAGTGTAAAAAATCATAAAAAAAACACTGTCATTTCAGCCATAAAACACATCTAAAACCCACAAATAGAGAGTGAAGATTACTAAAGCACCATATTCAAACCATAATAGTCCATAAAAACTTCGAACACACAATCGTAGAACTATGAATATAAAACACAACATGCTAATCAACATAAAACACAATAATGTTTGTCATTCGATAATGAGAGTCTTATCATCCAAAACACAAAACACAACCCGCATATATTATGTTTTAGTAATCTTTATTTTGTTATTTGTGGGTTTTGGGTGTGTTTTATGATTGACATTTTGGTGTTTTATGACTTTTACACTTTTTATGAAATTTGAACTTTGTAGCTAACTCCTATCCCACACACATATATGTAGAGGTTACTAAGAACTTTAATGTTTTCCGAAAAAGAAATAGGTACATTTTCATTGAAAAGAATGTTCTAAAGGTATCAAAACAGAAGTAAAAGAACTATCACATCGGTTTGCAAAGCTTCCTCAACAATTTGTGCTTAAGATCTTCGATCGCTTCTCGTTTTGCCCTTGAATCGTGTTAGAATTCGTCAAAATAACCTCCAAATCGTCCTCTTAGTCGCCCATGACTTCCCTGGTTCATCTCTTTTGATTTTGCAGCCGTCATGGTCTTTTTATACTCAATTTTAGGTTTTCGCGACTTGGTTACGATCCGTACCCTTTAAGTGAGTACGAGTCGTACGTATCAATTAGGGGCCGCTATTTGGATTTTGAGTTGTTTATTTGTCGGCTCGCGATACAATCTATACCACATTACTAGGTACAATGTTGTAGAAGGCGCTAGGCGCTAGTCGGGCGGTACCTAAACTTTATACCTTTTATACTTTCTATACCACATTACAAGTTTAGGAGATAGCTTTATATTTTTTATTAATAAATTTAAAAGTTTAGAAACGATATGTAAACTAGTGAAAGATAGAGGGGGTTAAATGTTAAAATACCTAAACTTAAATGTTAAAATAGGTTCATAACTAAAATTTGGGCTTTAAACCATGGGCCAGGTTTTTGGGTCAAAAAACATGGGCCCAATTAGTCCGATTTTTACCGATTTTGTCCGACTTTGACCGATTTTGACCATAACCGTTTTTTTGACCGACTAGCTTAAAATTAGGCAGTAACCCACCGACTAGCGCCTAGCCGCCGATTAATCGGCCGCCTAGGCCGATTTCTGCAACATTGACGAGGTATGGGTCGTACCAAATCTAAATTTTCCAATTTTCATTTTCTCTTCAGCTCAATATTTAGGTTTCACTTGGAATCACTCGTTTTTAGAGATTTACTTGCAACCATACTTAAGCATTGTTTGTCCCTAAGCAATCTCATATTGTAAAGCACCAAAAACTAATTAACACAATAGCATATGATTTTAAACCGATACTATTTCAAAACCCTATGATCAAAAAGTTTACCCCTAGGACTTACAAAGGCAAGAGGTTGACATCCTAAGCAAGTTTAATGGTGTTTCATTTTAAAATAAGAATCCCATGACATAGTGCAATTCATTTTCAATCTAACTTTGTAACTCACACCCCTCACAATGTTTTCTCCTCTCGGCTGTTTCTGATTGCTAGCAAGAGATGTGCTAGATTACTATATAAGCTCACCACCAAATCACAACTATCATTATATGAGGCTTGCATAGAAATCAAGATCTTCCCAACTTAAAACATATCTATACACAGATCAAAGGACTTTTTATTAGATTTTGGCGTCGGGTAATGGTAGGAATTGTTTTTAGGTAAGAAGTGGCTAAACATTTTATGCTCCTTTATTAAAAAAAATACTATAATAGTGTAAATTAGGATCAATGTCTCCACACTTATTTCTTTTTGTATTTTTCATTCTTCTTTTTCTTGTTTTTTTTTTCTTTTAACATAGGCTATATTGTTAATAATTACTATGGTTCGAATAACAAATGGTTTTACAAGGTTTTCAAAGGTTACGGGTTTTTATATTTAAGCTTTAATCGAATGACAGGGATAAGGCTCAAAAGGGTACATTAAAGGTTATTTTTGTAGATTCGGGAATTTGTATACGCTTGATCTCTCAACTCTTATCGCTCATTTATCATAACAAATGAACACAAATTATTTAAAAAAAATCAAATTACATTATTGATAAATTAAAAAAATAAGCGTAATTTTTTTACACATGAAGGAAGTTGAATGAGATTAACACCTTTCAAAAGCCTTTCCTCCCCCTAGGAAAGCTTTTCTTATAACTTTGTACCTAACTATAACTATATGTACTTGTTTTTCTTTCATTCTAAAACTAACATGTGGCAAACATATATTAATTATGAATTTGACAATAATCTCATCAAATCACACAATAATCTCATCAAATCACACTGTTAAAGCACATGACCACGTAATCTTTCACATCAATTCCATCTCTTAATCATTCAAATGATGAACTTATAATACGGCGTTTTGTCGTTGCTTAGTCTTATCAATTCATTCCCGGCTTCCATTAGTTCATTTGTTAATTTGTTACTAGTATCCTAAAATCTCGTCAAACTTCCTATAAACAATAATTTATTAAGATAACATAAAGAAAGTATTAGTAATAATAATAAGGTAGAGGATCCTGTACATTAATCCAGAAGTGTGAGAAGTGTAAGAAGTGTATTATAACACTATATAACACCATATAAACACCGTATATCACTATGTAACATCATGTAACACTATGTAACACTATATAACAATATATAACACTATACATATGTCATAGACATGCTATCAGACAAAATATAGTGTTATATTTGTTATATAATGTTATATAGTGTTACATAGTGTTATATGGTGTTGCATAGTGTTATACGGTGTTTATATTGTGTTATATACTGTTATATATAGTGTTATAATACACTTCTAACACTTCTGAACTAATGTACACTATCCCTACCCATAATAATAATAATACTAATAATAATAATAATAATTAATAATTAATAATAGATTTTAATAGGTGGAGAGTTTAATATTTGTTTATATGTAAGAAAATTAATGTTTTCCAAAAAGGAAATATCTCCGTTCTCACTTTTAAAAATGTCTAAAGTTAACCTTTTCTTATATGTAGTGTAAAAATTCATGTTTTTTATTTAGAAATTTACATCTTTACCTATTACATGTAGTGTAAAAATTCAGGTTTTTTATTTAGAAATTTTAAATTTACATCATTACCTATAAAATTCACGTTTTATAAACGTTTATGTTGTCTTATCAGTCGAAGACAAACCGATAGATGCAACTCAAATTTAACTAAAAAGTAGCAGATTAATTTTGATCATCGAAGGCTCAACGAACCCTTTAATCATTCTTTGATTCCGCAATTAACAATAAAACAATTTATACGTTTAAAATGTATTAACTAATATGGTCCAGAAAAATTAATTTTTCATTAAAAAGAAGAAAATGCAATTAACAATAAAACACTTTATCCGTTTAAAATGTATTAACTTATATGGTCCATAAAAAATTATTTTTTCATATTCTTTTAAAAAGAAGAAAATAAGTTTATAACAACTATCAACTAATATAGTCGGCAAAATAGTGGTAGAAGTGTCTATCTCATTTTAAAGTAGACATTGCGTATCTACATCAAATTTTATTTCCTTTTTTTGTCAATTATATTGGAGAAATTTTCAAAAAAGGTATTTTTATGTATAATTATACAGTTTGACTTTGCCATTAGTCAATTACTTTTTATCATCTTTAATAGTTGCTTATTCATTCAACTTTGTGCATACACATAATGTGTCCCAAAAGTATATCAAAATAGTCATCGTGCACATCATAAACAATACCTTTTTTAACGAATTTTTCAAAATAAATAAAGTTAAAATCTTTTTTCGTACAAAATAAAGATAATACTACTGTTGTAAATTAAAGAAACGATAGTTACATATATAGGCAACGAAGATGTCGGATTAGTGATGGTGATGGTTGAGAAAGTGAGTGGTAATGATGGATTGAAGAAAAAAAAAGGGTACTTTTTTTTATTCTAACAAAAGTTATTTTCATAGTTAATAAATCATTTCTAAATGACGAAAATGTCAATAGTATCGTATTGAAAATTTAATGATTTGATTTGACATATTTAATTTATGAACCTGCTATATGTTATTATATTACACTAATTTTGATTTTGAATAGATTGACGGGTAAAAGTAGGACTGTAAACTAACCAAACGTTTAACGAACAATTTTTGAACCGTTTGACGGAAAGTTCGTTTAATAAATAAACGAACATGAACAAAAGATTTCGTTCGATTAGTTAAATAAACGACTATGAATAAAGGTCTCGTTCGTTAACATTTCGGTAACGTATTCGTAAACATTCGTTCATTTCTGTTCATGACTTTTTGAACTTTTATTTATTTTATCTAAACTTTTTATACTCTTTAACTTTTATATATTTTATTATCCAAAAAATTAAAATAGGAAATCCTATAATCATTGTGTTTATGCGTACTTCCTCTTTTTTTCCTCAATATTCAAATTGTCAAAAACTAACCTGCGTTCCACTACTATGGCTTCAAGTTCCACCGTTACTCCCTCTGCCATACACCTCTAATCGCTGCCGTTTTCGTCGATTTTATTTGTGAACTCGTTCGTGAACACGTTCATTTCCTTAACGAACATGAACATAAAATCTCATTCGGTAAGTGTTCGTGAACACATTTATTTTTTTTAAACAACGAACACGAACAAGAGCTTGTTCATGTTCGTTTAATTCATTTACAGCCCTAGATCGAAGTGTTCATTACATCTTAGTCCTAATACAACATGTTAAAGAAGCTAGACATAAGACATTAAGACATGTCAACCTATTAAGACAAACCCAAAACTTATTACTTTATATTATAGGTTTCTTGTCATCTCAAAATTTACCACTCTACATAGATGACCCGGCTTAGTACTCATCCTTATAAACGAATATAGTGAATGTTGTGATTAAAGTTTGCTTTTGAATAAAAAAAAGAATAATAATTTATTAAATCACAACACTTGCTATTGCAATATTTTCAATTTTACGTACCATTAAAAGAAAATATTGTGTTACCCTACTAATTAATAAATGAATGTGATGCATGCTGTCACATATTATGACATTATTTGTAAAGAGAAATGGGTCTACTTTTTAATATCAAAGTCGGTGTGTTTTTATTTATTTGATTATTTTTTTTTTCATTTTTCTTGAGAAAACAAGAATGGTGCATTGTATATAGAAGTTTTATGTTCTGTTAATGTAGGTGGAAGTCCATTAGTTTGTTCCCTGTTTCATTTCTTATAAAGTACTCTTTAATTCATTCAATAGTATACAAAATCAATTTTATAATACGCTTACAAACTTGAAAATTTTTATATATACTCAACCAAAACTAAAAATATCATATATGCCTTTACAAAATAGTTAAAAAAAAATCAAATATACCTAATTTTGTTAAAAAAAACAATCTAATAAATAATCATTTTACTCTTAATTTGTTAACTTCAAGTTTCATATATGCTCATCTTTTAACTTTATATTTTTGTGTCATACATTTTAAGCTTAAATTTATTGTTACCCTTTATTATTATTATTTTTCTATAAACAATAATATTCTTCATATATAATATTTAAACTAAATAAATTAAGCTAGAAATAAGTGAATATAATATTTGAAGTTAAATGTCTTATATGAGATTTCAAAATTTTAGAAAAATAAACGTAAAATTATCATTTATTAAATTGTTTTTAATGAATCATGTATATATCATATTCAACAACTTTCTAAAGATACATATGATATTAATAATTTTGCATGAGTATATATGATATTTTGTAAGTTTGTGGGGGTATATATGAAATTGCCCCTAGTTTACATATGTATGTGTGTACGTGTATATATACACACAGACACAAAATATCTTAATTCCTCTAGAATAACACAAGAGTTCGTCTAAATTTAATAGTTATAATTCTCTAATCATTGGAAACGGTCTCTTAATTCCAATGGGGTAGAGGTAAAACTGTCTATATCTTACTCTTCTTATACCTTATCTTAATCTTACTCTTCTTATACCTTATATTTACTGAGTATGATGATAATGAATTGCCCATGGCAATATAGCCTAGTGGCATCTTGGTGGTGGGATAAGACTTTGGGACCATTAGGTCCTGGGTTCGATTCTCACAAAGGGAGGTTTTTCCCAGATTTATTGGGTTTCCTCCTGAATTGGTGTATATGCATTATAGCCTAGTGGAGATGGATATGATCGGGTGGTTCTGCTGGTGGCACGATGATACTCCAGTAGTGATCCTAATTTGCCGTTAAAAAAATGATGATAATGAATTCTCTAATCATTAAACATCAAGTCGTGGTGGTGCAATGCTAAATTAATGAGTGTAGCCCAAATCTCTCACCTAAGTTTATCAGGGTTTCTATAAATATATAATATATTGTTCTAGGTGTTTTCAAGGTAATAGAGAAAACAAAAAGATCTTATATTATTGTTCCAGGTGTTTTCAAGCTATATGATATAATTTATTTACCTTTAAAAATTAGTTTCTTAAGAATTCATTTACTTTTATTTTTGTAATGAGAAAACAAAATGGATTTTACAGATAGATTGTGTTTCACTTTCACAACATAAGAAGAACGGTCATTAAATTAAAAGATGACTATATGTAGTGGTGGAGCTATAGTATAAAGATGAGTATCACGTGCTACAGCTCAACACCGTCTTCGTAGTGTTTTATATATATAATTGATACCTCTGAACAAATACAGGGATACCCCTGAATAAAATAGGATTCTTAATTTATTAAAATTTCAAATTTTTATAAGCCCAAACCTTTTACAACGCTAAACTTATATAATAATTAAGCCCAAATTAAGTATTATATAATGGAAAGAGGCCCAATTGATAAAGATAGCCCTAGCCCCAAAACAAATTTTGTTTATTATCGTTTTTTATTGTATAATTGTACGGTAAAAAAATTGGGATACCACTAAATTAATGGGCTAGCACCGCCACTGACTATATCTATATATATATATATATATATATATACAGGGAGCCGCTAGAATGAGAACCACCACGAGTTATGAGAACCACGAGAACCGCGCCCCGCGGGTGGCCGTTGACCACGAATTTTTTTTTACACCTAGATCCGTATATTTTAAGACCGGGTGTAAATTTTGGGTTCAAACGGCGCGCCCGAGGGGGTAGTTTTTTACGCCCAAAGTTTGGGTTT
This sequence comes from Helianthus tuberosus, assembly GCA_030545235.1. Lineage (NCBI taxonomy): Eukaryota > Viridiplantae > Streptophyta > Magnoliopsida > Asterales > Asteraceae > Helianthus > Helianthus tuberosus. The sequence continues at coordinate 5,327,178 of CM060407.1, forward strand.
TTTTAATTTTTCTTTTTTTTTAACCAAACTTTGGGCGTAAAAAACTACCCCCTCGGGCGCGCCGTTTGAACCCAAAATTTACACCCGGTCTTAAAATATACGGATCTAGGTGTAAAAAAAATTTCGTGGTCAACGGCCACCCGCGGGGCGCGGTTCTCATAACTCGTGGTGGTTCTCATTCTAGCGGCTCCCTATATATATATATATATATATATATCTTGACTTCATATATTTAAGCATTTATTAAAATAGTTTATGTTGGGATGTAGAGTAGAGGATTCAATGAAGCTCCATTGACGAAGTTAAGAAGAAGAAGAAGCTATATATCTAACGTGGCAGTTCCACCGGCGTAGGGGTGGTGGAGCCGGCCACTGTGTAAATAAATCTGTACTGTAACTTTGCATGTACCCTAAGACTAATGGGTATGGGGGTCGGCTAGCCCCGGCTAGCTCCGGCGCCGAGCCCCCACACCGCCCCCCTAGGCTCGGCTGCGGCCCAAACGTCCCACACCAGCCGATTCAGACGAGGCCCCACCTGAATATTTTATTTTACTTTTTCAATTTAAATACCCCCTCTCTCATCCTTTTTCAATTTATATACCCTCTCTCTCATCCTTTTTCAATTTAAACACCTAGAAAATTATAAAATAATGAGGTGGGGTCGGCTCATCCTCCATCCCTCTCAAATATGAAGGAGGCCCATCCCACACGAGCCGCCTACGTGGCGCCTACGTGGCGGCTCATCCCCTCCAAGCCCATCCTCTCCATACCCTTTAGTCTTATAAAAATATACTTGAATTTAAACCACATATCAAAAGGTCCTTATGTCTCTTTGTCGTAGGTAAAATCATATTTTATATTTTTATTATATATTTGATTGAAAAGTTCATTAAGTGCTATTTTTGTGTTCGTTAAGCCCTCAATGGGCGTGACGTGAGCAGAGTTGACTCTGAGAATTTTTATACTTTGTTTGAGCTCGAAAAACTTGTCCTTAAACCTTAATGAAATTGGATATTGGGCTCACTGAAGGTCTAAACCTATTGTCAATGGACTAATAACTAATCTAAACCATAAGAATAGTTTTGTAAGTGAGCCTATGTTGGTGTTTGTATGTGTATACCATATTAACAAATTTTCTTTTTACATATACATATCAGTTTTTTTAAATAACGTGCCATTCGAGATATTGGGCCCTGGCCGGTGGTCCTCTCCGCCCACCCTCAGGGCCGCCCTTGGGCGTGAGAGTCTGAGAGGGAGAAAAAAGGTGAGGCCCACGTGCATTGCACCAATCACAGTAGTTTTTTTTTTTTTTTTTGTTATTAGTTAAACCAAAATGTGATAGTTAAAGCATAGTTTGTTAAAACTCATTACGAGGCGTGAGTAAAATTATGATACAAAGTCTCATAATTTAAGAAGGGTATAAAGAGTCAAAGACACAATGAATCGCAATATATAACACAATGGATCACAAAATATAATCCAATGTCAAAGAAAAAAGTGACAATGACGCAAATAAATAAAGAATGCAATGCTAAATAAAAAGACACAATGATCTAAATTATAATATCTATAAGCTAAAAATCTAAAAGCGAAACCTAAAATCTTATATCGTAAAGTTGGACGAAACGATTATAATGCCACTTGAATGAGTTAAATTTGAATCTCTTTGATACATTTCTTACGATTTCCTATTTTTTATGAGACTATATATTTGAACCTAACCATGTGAGGCATACGCATAGTCTTACATGTACTTTTTTATAACCTATGTTATTTCTACTAAATTTTTCGGCACACTGATTATTTTTGCTAAATAAAGTCTTAAATATACATGTCCATCATATTTCACTTCACCAATTTTTCCCACTCAAATTCCTCCATAATTTTAAATAAAGTATGAAAGAATATCTTAATCCTATTTTAACATTAATATTGTTTTATTATTATTATTATTAATATTATTATTATTAACCCATTTGTAACATAATAAAGTATCCATCAATTATGAAAATATTTTATTTGTCATAAATAAACGGTTAACTTAGATCATAATTTTATAATAGCCAACTATTAGTTAAATCTGCATAACAATTATTGAGAAGAATACCAAATCTAATTTATAACATACCAATAAAATTATTTTCATATCGTTAAAAAAAATACATTTTAACTTACTTTAACTATTTAGAAGATACACTATATTTGTATATTACATATACTTTTAAGTATTCAACCCGAATTATACACGGATTATTATGATATTTCAGTGTTACTAATTAACATAGGTAAGTTCATGTGATAAACTCAAGTTAATTGTGTCAGCTGTCATATATCAAGTTATGTGAAGTTTTATAACATACCAATACAAATATATAAAGTTATACGAAGTTTTTTTTTATAAATTATTTGATTATGTTGGTTCTATTGTACAATCCTAACCATGTGTAATACACGAGTCTATAACCTAGTGTGAGAATAATTTGTTATTTTTTTAAACCTAAAATATATATAAAGGTCATGCCCCACACCAAACACAAAGTCATGCCCCACATCCAAACACTATTGAATTTCCCATATCTACTCCTTCTGTACGTTTTAGGTAATTTGATTTCGTGTACCCCAATTATTGTAGAAATGAATGAATATCGACAAGTGTTTTTAATATTCACAGATATTTTTTATCTAGCAATCATATTTTAATTTAATTTTTGAGTCTGTATGATTTGATCGAACAATAATGAAGTACCTTATAAAACGTGAAGGCACCAAATTTGGGCATCCAGCAAAATGGTACTAAGGTGTTTAATAATGAAATAGTGTCTATTTCAAGTGATGAGGGTTCAATTTCTATTATAGGTAAACTATATATATTTAGGTTGCCGTTCAAAAAAAAACTCGGAGGTGCTCGCAGTGGCGGATCTAAAAACTTTTTTCACTGGGTTCCTTTTGGTAGATTCTCACTATTTTTTTCTAAACCATACGAGGTTCTCACTAATTTTTTTCCATTTTTTCCACACTGAATGAGTTCCTGAGAACCCACAAAAGGGGCCTAGATCCGCCCCTGGGTGCTCGGCCACCCCCAACTAGTCCTTGAGATCCTATTAACCGTGTACCAAGATCTAAACATTAAATTGGATTGTTACAAGGCTCACATGAAAGGGTCAACACACAGATCCACACTAATTACTGCACGAAAATATAGAAAATCAATCTTTAGAGCTAAAATGCACTCAAAGTAGTCTTAAACAATTAGTGGCGGAGCTTGACCAAAAGTTTTGCGGGGACAGAAACTCATGGGACCAAATTTTTTTCCTATCATTATGTTTTGGGTTATATGTTCGAGTCGGATATTCGATTCGGGTTGGTTCAAACAATAATAACTCTAAATAAAACTGCATAACCTTCATTCATTCAAATAACGTGTTCTTACACATAAAAAAAGGCTGAGCATTGTTTAACAAAAATAAAGACCAAAGTATTTATAATGATGCGAGATAAATGGTAAATACATGGACGAAGAACTAGTTTTCTTTTTATAAAAAACTATTTTTACAATTTATTTAAACTGACATGTACTTTAAAAACAATTATAAAAATTTATTAATAGCCCCGTTTTCACGCTTTTTTAATTCAATAAGAAAATATGAATAAATATTTTGGACACTAAACTTGGTTGGGGCAAAGCATATACCATTAGGTCTTGGGTTCGATTCTCACAAGAAGGTTTTCCCAGATTTATTGGGCTTCCTCCTGAATTGGTGTATAGGCATTATTGCCTAATGGGGATGGATATGATCGTGGGGTTCCGCTCGTAGCACGATAATACTTCAGTGATCCGTCAGTGATCCAAATTTGCCGTTAAAAAAAGTAACAAATTAACAAATGAACTAATGGAAGCCGAGAATGAATTTGATAAGACTGGGCAACGACAAAACGTTGTTTTATAAGTTCATCATTTGAATGATTAAGATGCTTAGTTGTTAAAAATCTATGGTTAAGTGAAGACGAGATGGAATTGACGTGAAAGATTACGTGTTCATGTACTTTAACAGTGTGATTTGATGAAATTATTGTGTGATTTGATGAGATTATTGTCAAATTCATAATTAATATGTTTGGCACATGTTAGTTTTAGAATGAAAGAAAAACATGTACATATAGTTATAGTTAGGTACAAAGTTATAAGAAAAGCTTCCATAGGGGTAGGCAAGGCTTTTGAATGGTGTTAATCTCGTTCAACTTCCTTCATGTGTAAAACAATTTATTTCTTTTGAAATTCCCAAAAGAAAGCTCTCATTCAACTAATTATATGTTAGTCATAGCTGAAAATTTTCAACCTTTGCGATGTTTGAGTCACTATTGAAAGAAGGAATCCTCGATTTTACGTTTTAGGATATAGTATTCCTATGCAAGTTGTTTTTTTTTTCAAAATTATCAGAACGAATACCTAAAGAAGTAATAGAATCTGAAAATTTTAGATTGTGTAACTCATATTTGTAACCCTTTATCCATTCGATTTAGGTGAGTTATTTGAGCCTATTATATGTTTATATCCTTCTCTTTGTTGAGAGATACCATCATGATTTATCATTGCAAAATTTGTACGTGTTAAACAAAATCTAGACCCATATCTTATGTTATATAGAAATGATGTAGCAACCGCCGACCCCACCTTAGTAGCGGAAGCCGTGAATCAGTCAAGTTGTATCGGTGTTTATTAATTTGGCAGCGGAAACGAAACATCAGGATCGTAGTTAGGAAATAAATTTCAGAGTTTCAAAACACCAAACTTTTATAATAAACAAATGGGATAAAATCCAGGTTTCATTCATAACATCTTTATAGGGATAAACCCTAGTTGCTGAAAACATAAATTTTTATTTAGGTAACTTTTATAGCCACTTTCTTTAAGCCTTCAGTGCTCCCTAGCTGGCTTTTTATAGCTTCACATTAAGTTACCTGAAACGCGTTTTAAAAAGATTTTATCAGCAAGAAAATCTGGCGTGCATCCCAGTTTAATAAAATAAGCTTTTATAACTTTACAGTATTGAGAGCGATTACAATTTTTATATCTACCCAATTACTCATTCAGTATTTGTCACGTTGGCAGTTACAATGACCGTGGTCATATTACTATTGGCTAACTCTTTGTCTAATAATAACGTTTGACTAGTAGTGTATATAAAACCCCACATACCGGCAGTAATTGTAGAATACAAAAATTCAATTACAGTAAATATAATTGAAAATATTTGTGATTTTGTAACCCAGTTTGGTAGAAAAAGAGAATGACTCACATTGTAGACTTATGTATTTCTACATCTTTCTGTTGAGTTTTTCCTGATTATATTCTATTAAAAACATACAATGCATGCGTGTTAGTAAGATAACCCAAATCACATTAGCCATACTGACATCACGAGACAGAACCCCAACGGACTTAGTCAGACAGAGTCTTGACATGCGTTACGGGGCCCTAGATCAATCGGGTAGGGTAACGAATTAGTGATCGGGAGTTAAAAGACTTACAACGGTGCAGAGCTTCGTGATTAGGGGCATAATTTTCGCCCTTAATATTGAGAGAGAAGAAATAAAGATGAACGATTTGGAATTGAGGCTGAACTGCTATTTATAGCTGATTTTCAAGTGTCTCGCGCCCCGCGACTGGTCCTCCGTCCTCCTCTCACGGCCCGCGAGGGAATCCTAGCTATGCGTAGGGTTGGTGAGTCACGAGTATAGGTTCGACGTGTGTCCGACACGTGGCACAAGCAGTGCCCGGCAAGTCACAGCCTCTCGCGCCCCGCGAGACGTTCTTCTTTGTTTGTCGCGGCCCGCGACCGGAATAAAAACATTATTTTATTTACTTTTCAAACTAATTAACGTTACACGGGTTCGGTTCTTCGATTACGAGGTGTTTTTAGGCCACTTTTGAGGGTTGTTACAAATGATTAAGGCGTTAGAAACTAAACCCTTGTTAAAACTTTCGATTGTTTTACCTACCTAAAAAATAACCCTTAATGTACCCTTTGGAGCCTTATCCCTTTCATTCGATAAAAGCTAAAATATTAAAACCCATAACCTTTGAAAACCTTGTAAAACCATTTGTTATTCGATCCATTTAGTAGTAATCTATATCTATAATAAATGAAACCTTGGGGGACACTTGTCACCCTATGGTTGATGCCAAATAAGCTGACACATCAGCATACATGTGCCATAGCTCTACATCAAGGATTGGAGAAGGCTTCTCATATACGCTATTCTATACTCTCTCTCTCATTCTCTCCAAACCATTCAAAGCATTATTCGAAACCCTAATCTGCGATTCCTGCTCCTTACCCTTTCAATCGATCATGTGCACAAACCCTAATTTTGATATCTATTTTTCTAGCCGTTTCACTCTGAATCTCAACGAAGACATCAATCATTCATCAATGCAAACACTAATCGCATAAAAAATCATCGAGCATGAGCATATTCTGGTGTAAGTTATTGATTATTGGTATGAAACATCTCATCAATTTCATCATTCGTCCACCAGGTGATTGTTTACATTATCCCCTTTTGAATTTCGCTCATATCCTTTTCTTCATTGTTTCTGAAGTGTTGATTTGTTGAGTTTTGCCCTTTCGTTGATAATCTATCTTATCTATCTTGACATTTGGTTTTTTTTATTTCCATTATTTCAGTTTTCAGCGTTTGTTCATCGTTCAATGGACTTTTGTGTTGCAAGGGTTGATTTGTGGTTTATGTCAGACTGATTTGAGGTTTGATTTGTTTTCTTGGCAGATTGCGTTACATATTTTGGATTTGGATTAATTTTACTGTTTTTTTTATTATTTTATAGTTGTTGGTTGCAGGAGTCTTAGGAATTAGGATTTTGTTTCGGTACCTATTTTCAAATCGACTGAATATGCCTATGAAACGCTCAAAATGTAGGTTGTTTGGCATCAAAGTTGAAGATGGATGGCTAAGCTTTTAAGCAGTTGTGTGGCGGCGGTATGGAGTTGGTATAAGGTATGATTTCTCAAGGTTGTTCCCCTTTGTTGGTAATCTATATCAAAGTATATTTGTATAAAGTCTGTTTCAATTCTCATGTTGAATAGTTTTTTAGGGTTTTTTTTCGTCTATTTGTGAAAAAATAAGTTATAATACGATTGCAGGGCTCACTAGGTCGAACAGAGGTTGATATTTTAATCTATATCAAAGTATATTTGTAAAAAGTCTGTTTCAATTCTCATGTTGAATAGTTTTTTAGGGTTTTTTTTTCTTCTATTTGTGAAAAAATAAGTTATAATATGATTGCAGGGCTCACTAGGTCGAACAGAGGTTGTGATTCGGCATTTGCCAGCTGCCACACAAAATTTCTTAGTTGGCGCTCATGAAGAAGATCGACAAGAGTAGGTTAGTGTTTTACGTGCATCAAATCCGGTGTGTCTTATACTGGTTCTGAATTTACAGAGCCCAAACATGGCTTCATTGATAATGGCAACTCAAAAAACCAAAACCATAAAACTTCAACTGCATCTACACATTCATTAAAGAAGGATGGATTTCAAATATGGAGTTTGGGTCGATTCTTTGACGGTGGTCAGGCATCGTGACGACAAGCGAGCGGGCGAGAGGGTAGTGCGGTAATTATCGTTCTTGCCATAATTTTGTGACATGTTCTATCAGTTAATTCTTATGATATCAGCTATTTTTAAAGGTTCGGGTGTTTGTCGCATATTTTCTTACATCATAATTGACTATCTTTGGATATAATGTGTTGTAACAGGTTATAATGGGCACGCAAGATAGAAGGTGCTGGTGTGTTTGCAGTTGAGCTGTTTTTAACAGAAGATGCCAGGTTACTATTATATATTTTAAAATTTTTTTATGTTTTAACGTAAGACTTTTAATAACTTTATATGTATACTGCTATATGTGAATGTTAATATGAATTTGTGTGTTTAAAGGAGGTTGCTTTTAGACCTCATAATAGTGGCCACAAGACAACTACTTGTTAGGATCTGAGTTTGATAAGATTGTGTTTGTTTAACTAAGATGAAGATGAATGAGAAACAATTGCAGCGGAAATAGATGAATAAACTTTCAACACAATCAAAGAGAGCACAATTTTAAGCAAATATGTTTTTCATAGAATCGAATGAGTGTATTTGATTACAATAAACAAAACTATTGCATGCATGCATAAGGTCTCCCCCTCAGCCTGAGCTCACAGTGATTGTTCGTACAGAATGACTTGGTGAAGAAGAGAGCTGATAGAACAGTACAGGGTACTGTTCTATTTATAGTACAGAACAAACCAGTGTGGCATCTTTGCTTACGTCACCATGAAAGTGACATCTAACCTCCTAACAACCCCTAACCACTAACTATTACAACTACTGCTTTCTAACTACTGATTACAATTACAATACAATAAAGAAAGTAAACTACTGCTTCTTCATTCCACTGCTTTAGCCCCAACAGTGCTTTGTGTCTTCAGCAGTACTTGAACCATAACAGCAAATTGATCATCAGTGCTTTGTCTTCATCAGTGTTTATGTCATCAGCAGTTGTTGTGAAGGACAGTGTTTAGGATCAGCAGATGATTGGATCACTTTCAAGGGGAAAGATAAAGAGCAAACAACTGCTTATTCTGGATCCACTGATCTGATCCAGTTTTGGCTTTAATCAACTGTTCCTTTAGTAGGGTTCAATCCTAACAATCTCCCCCTGGAACAGATGATGCCAAAAGTCTTCATTATTCTGGATCTTTATTGCCTCATCAATAATTCTCTGACTTGTCGTTTGAATTGTAATTCAAAGTCCATGGAATCTGTATCATCCTTATCCCTGCACAGTGTAAGCTCAAGGAGATCTTGTAGATCTTCAACACCCAGGCCTAGTGCTTGTTCCCTTGATATATGCTTCACCTCACCACTAGATTTGAGCAAAGTCAATACGTGGGTCTTTTGATCAGACTTCCACTTTAGTATTTTTGAATCCAGTGGGTTTCTTGGGAGAGTTTTTATTGTTGATGAGTTTGGAAATGGAGGTCTGCTCAGAACCCTTTTGGCTAAATCTTCAAGCATTGCTGAGTCATCCTCCTCTAAAGCCATTTTCTTGATAGCCTCTTTGAAATACACAGCTTCTTGTTCTTTTTCTTTTGCATCAGTCAATTTTTGTCTCTTTCTTTGATTTAGCTCAATGATAGAGGTGTTAGAAGATGTGAACAGTGGTTCAGAAGTGTGGGCCTGTTTCTTTGGTTTATCAGTGGTCTTGTAGATTGGTTTCTTTGGAGCAGTGGCGTCTTTCTTTCTTAGCTCTTCAAGCCTTTTGTAGGTTTGATCAATAGTTTGTTTTGACCACCTTGCTATCTGCTTGGCTATTCCATAGTCTGCTGCAACCAACTCTTCTCTTTTCCTTTTATACTCCAAGGTAAGATCAACAATTTTCTTACTAAATTTGCTCCAATTAGGTGATGTTCTTTTCATACCTGGATTATTTTTGATTTTTTCAATTCTTTTCAATTCTCCTTTGAGAGCAATGAGTGGCCAGTCTTGGAAAAATTCAGCTTTTGCAGGGTAAATTTTTTCACTCATGATCAGCTTAATGAGGTCTTCTTTCAGATCTATTTGTAAACCAGCCACTGGTGGCAAGTTGGACATTTCTTTACTCAGGTCTCTTGCAGAATCTTCCATTTGTTTGACCTTGGTGAGCAAGAACTGCATCCTACTTGAGATAGCATTATCACCTTGCCCTTTGCATTCATATTTGGCTCTCCATTCAGCTTGCTTGCCTTTGAGTTTTAGGCATTCATCCATATTTTTAGGATCTCTAAAACCGACAAGGGAAGGGAATTTTCTCTTGGAAGGATCATCCACTAAGTAGAACTGTTTCATTTCTTCTTTTACTGCATGAAGTTCTAGTGGATAAGTGGCTGTTAGTGGTATAAGATCAGCAGGGTTAAATCCTTCTAATATTTTTGGATCTTTGATAGGATTGGCCAGTTTTGAAGGAATGTAAGGTTGGGGTTTGATAACATTGTAGGGTGTGGAGGAAAAAGGAATAGGTGCTGGTATATCATCATCATTCACCTGAAATTTCCTTTTCCTTGTATAAAACTTTTTGGGTGAAGGGGATTTTGTTTGTGGTATGGAAGTAGAGATATTTGGAGTGATGGGTGACTGACTAACAGTTGTTGAAACAACTGGTGTTTCAACCACTGTTGTCACTACAACAATTGATGTGTCAACTGTTGTCTTCTGCTATTTGGCAGGTGGTTTTGTGATGGTGGTTTTGTTTGTGATGTGGCAGTGGGTTGTATGGTGGTTGTTGAAATGGTGAGGGCAGTGGTTGAAGTAACATTTGTTGAAACCACTGAAGTACCAACAACTGTTGATACAACAGGTATCTCAACATATGTTGTTTTGGAGGTTTGATGAGAGGAAGTTTTGGGAATTTGAGGAGTATGTTTGGTGGTTTTGGAAGGTGTGGTTTTGGGTTGGCTTACTTTTCTGGTAGGCTGTCTTCTTTTGGTTTTAGAAGTACCATGCTCTTCCTTTTCCATCATAACCTTTTTCTCTCTTTCAAATCTGGTAGGCTGTCTTCTTTTGGTTTTAGAAGTACCCTGCTCTTCCTTTTCCATCATAACCTTTTTCTCTCTTTCAAATCTTTTCTCTCCCTTTCTTTCCATTTTCTCTTTTAACCTTGCTTTTTCTTCAGCAAAGGCATTTAGAGTCTCATCAATCTTCTTTGAACCATCTGGCCTTGGGATTTCTACCAAAAGTTTGGACATTGGATCTGGTGGCAGATATACACATTCTTTTCCCTTTTTACCCTTCTCCCCCTTTTTGGCATCATCAGGGTTATCAACAAAAACAACTGTTGGAGGAGAAGTGCCAGTGGTTTGCATCAAATGGGCCTTAATTGCCTTGACATCAGCTTGTGTATCTTTGTACCTAGCTTCCATTGCATTTCTGACCATCTGAAGTTGAATCTCATGTTGTTGATCAACATATTGTCTTTGTTGGTGAAGCATAGGTTGAAATATGTTCCACAGCTCAGTGGGAGATGAAGCAGATGTTGCAGCAGTGGGTGTAGTCTGTTGAGATTTTAACAACTGTTGCAACATATTTTTGATATCTGCAACAGATGTTTCAATGTTGTCAACCCTCTCCGTCAATTCTTTGTATTTTAAACCATCACCCAACTTAATGGGATCACCTGATTTCCCACTGGCAGTGGTTATATCAGCAGTTTTCTTAGAGAAAGTTTCCCAAAAGTCATCCACTGATGCCCCTTGTTCTTGGTACTGGGGACTTCTTTCCTCAGCAGATGTTACCAATGTAAACACACCAGTGGGTATTGGATACTCACTAGTAGTCACTTTGGTTCCAAAAGAGGAAATTGCCTTCAAGGGAGTCTGAGTAATGAAACAACTGGCCAGGTGTAAATCAGTGGATTTAACACCTGTAGTTGCTGCTCCACTTGAATTACCACCAAGAGTTACTTGTAACTCAAGGGGTGTAGCCTCCTCAGTTGTTGGTGGGTTAGCAATGATAGAGGAACCAGACTCAGTCACTTGTGGGAGTATTTTCTCAGTGATAGGTGGTTGAGAAGAACTGATTTTTGTCTGATCCATATCAAGTGCATCAAACACGGGTAAGATTTGTGGTGGAATTTGGCCAGTGAGGACGGGTGTAGAAAGAGAATTTGCCCCGAGAGCTGGGCTGTGGAAGATAGATTCAAGTGAATCCATTGCTTCATATTGTGGTGTCCCTATGGATACAACCTGATCCTTTTGAGAGGATGCATGAGGAGTTTTAGGCTCAGGTTGAGATCTTTCTTCCAACTGCTGTGAGGAAGTAGCAGCAGTGGTTATTGGTGACTTTTGTGATGTCACAGGAATAGACTCTGGGATCTCATCTTCCAGAGTTACCTTTTTGGAGGATTTGGGGGGCTTTTGAGATTTTTTCTGTTTGGGCTTTTTGGTGATTTTAGGTGTGTGTTTCACAGTAGTGGGTCTGCTACTGTGATCACCTTGAGCAGTGGGCTCAACAGCAGGGGCCTGAGGAGCAGTTGTTGCTGCTAAATTCTGCTCAGGTTCCTCTGTTTGTGTTTTTGAATGTTTTGACAGCCTTGTGAAGGTTTCAGAAGATAGGCTGTTGATTTGAATAAGATTTCCTTGGATAAGCACATGAGCACTATCTTTTGGAATCTTCTTTTGCAAATAAAAACTCAAAAACCTTGGAAACAATAGAAACGGCTTTTTATTTTCTTTGATATTATTAACATTTTTGACCATGTCATTAAAAATCTCTTGGGAGTAATTAAAATTTTCGTTTTGCATGATAGCATATCCTAAGTATTGGATTTTTAATGGAATTTCATTAAAAGCTGTGGTCTTGTTTGAAACACACATGAGGAGGGTATGGAACAAAAACATCATGGCAGGTGGAAAACTGCCCTTTTGCAAAGTATCTTTTTTCATTTCTTCGGCATACCCTCTCTCAATGAAATCAGTTTGATAATCGGTTTTTGGGAAAGAGGTTTTACCTGTAATATCATTCATTTCGAATACCTCAGAAATGTCTTTAGGTGTGACACCAACCTTAATTCCCTTTACCGTAGAAGTAATAGCCCAAGGCTTTTTGTCCTGGACTTCAAGTTGTGCATTTTTCTAGAAATCACGAAGGGTATCGAGGTATATAGATGGGTTGCAGGTCAACAAAGTTTTGTACCTTGAAGACGAGAGTGCGTCAATAACGGAGTGAAAGGTTGTGCTTTCACTTGGTTTTTCAAGTATACACAGGTAGTTATGAGGGGTTTTGAATGGAAGTGCCATGGTGAATCGTGATTTGTGAAAGAGGATGGCTGAAAGGGATGAAGAATTTGAGGGAATTTGATGGTAACTGTTTTTGAAAGGAATTTTGAATTCGATTCGACAGTGAAAACCCTGTTTGGGTTTTGATCAGAGTTTTATAAAGTGAAAAAGTGAATGCTGACGTGGCAGTGGTAAAAAGATCTGATGGCTAAGTACTGCCCACGTGCCAACCTCTGATGAGTAATGGAAGACAGTTGTTTAGGAAACCACTGATGGATCAAGTATCAGTGGTTTGCTGAAGTGAAAATGAAAACAGTGGCTGATTTTTACTATCAGTGGATAGCCATCAGTGGGTTAAAACACGGATTTTGGACAACAGTGATTAACAAGGATAATGAAGGAACAGAGGTTGACTATCAGCAGTGGAGAGTATCAACAGAACAGATGTTTGAACCAAAAACAGTTGTTATGGCAGACTTTTAAGGATTAATGAAAGTTTTCATTTTTAGCTATTTTTAAGGATGAAATTTTGATTTCTGAAAACATTTTAATGCTTTTATGTCACAACCCTCGTCCCCTATTAGCCCGGGAACGGGTGGCCGCGAGCCAGTTTCAGTGGTATCGGTGTTTATTAATTTTGGCAGCGGAAATTTCATCAGGACCATAGTTAGGAAATATTTTATAAGGTAAAACACCACTTTTTATATAAATAACCACATTGGGATAAAAACCAAGTTTTTATTACAAACGGATTTATAGGAGTAAAGCCCATTTTATTGAAATAAAACATCTTCTTTATTTAGGTAACTTTTATAGCCACTTTTCCAAGCCTTCAGTGCTGTCCAGATGGCTTCTAATTGGCTTTCACATTTTGTTACCTGAAACGCGTTTAAAAACATTTTGTCAGTGGGAAATACTGGTGAGTGAATCCCAGTTTAATCAAGAAGAGTTTTATCCTTTAACAGTATTGAGAGCGATTACAATGTTTATATCTACACAATTACTCATTCAGTACTGCCAATCCTGACTGGTGGGTCATATTACTCATTGGCTATCTCGTTGTCCAATAGTAACGTTTTCCACATTTTGTATACAAAACCCCAACATATCGGTAGTAATTGAAGACTACAAAGACTCAATCACTGCTATTTATAATTTAAAATAAATAAAGGTTTTGTAAAAACAGTTTGCAAAAAGGAGATTACTCACATTGCTGTCTTAGGGTTTTCCTTAAGAATTTCCTGGTGATTATCTATTAATTACACAAATGCACACGCGTTAGTATAATAACCCAATATTTACATTAGTAATACCCTCCCCGAGACGGCATTCCAACGACTACGTCGGGTAGAACCACGACAGCCGTTACGGAACCCTAGATCAATCGGGCAACGTATCTAATACGTAACCGGGGGTTATGATACTTACAACGAGGCAGAACTTCGTTATTTAGGGGGGGGGGTATTATGCCCGAAAATTATAATTGCTTTGTAGAATTTCGAGAGAGAGAAAGAGATTGAACGGTTTGGACTGAAGGCCGAGGGCTTCTATTTATAGGCCTGATTTCGGACTTCCTCGCGGCCCGCGTAAGCCGAAGGATAGTCCTTCGCGGCCCGCGACGTAGGGTGGTAGGGCCTAGCTATGACCAGTCAGCACTCATAGACTCGACACATAGCCCGACACGTGGCAGCACCGGGTGCAGCCTGATCACTTATCTGTCGCGTCCCGCGTAGCCAGAAGGCAAGGCCTTCGCGGCCCGCGAGCGACCCCAAAATCTTGTTTTTATTTTATTTTTAATTATATATAGTGTTTTGGGCTCGGCTTCCGTATATGGGGTGTATTTTAAGACATATAGGGACATTTTAAACATATTAGGGGTGTCAGAATTATTTAGGAGGGTTGTTATATCCTCCCCACCTTGTTTTAGAACTCGTCCTCGAGGTCAACTGAAATAAGTGTGGATATTTCCTTTGTATCTTTGATTCAAGCTCCCAAGTGTACTCTGGTCCTCTCTTTGAATCCCATTTTACTTTGACTAAAACCAATCTCTTGTGTTTGAGATTCTTGACTTTCCTGTCTTCTATCTGTAGAAGCTTTTCTACAAATTTAAGCTTTTCATTTACCTCTATATCCTTAAGAGGTACTACAAGTGATTCATCGGCTAAGCATTTCTTGAGATTTGATACATGAAATACATCATGTATTCCTTCCATTTCCTCTGGCAGTTGTAGCTGATAGGCTACAGGTCCTATTCTTCTAATGATTTCAAAAGGTCCAACATACCTGGGGCATAGTTATCCCCTTTTGATGAATCTTACCACTCATTTCCAAGGAGAGACTTTTAATAACACCTTGTCACCTACCTGAAATTCCAACGGCTTTCGTCTGTTATCAGCATAGCTCTTTTATCGATCACGTGCTGCTTTCAGTCGTTCCTTAATTTGGATGATCTTGTCGGTTGTTTCTTGTACTATCTCAGGTCCGGATAGTTGCTTTTCTCCAATTTCTGCCCAACAGACTGGGGTTCGGCACTTTCGTCCATAAAGTACTTCGAATGGTGCAGCATTGATACTTGTGTAATAACTGTTATTATAAGAAAATTCTATTAATGGTAAGTGATCGTCCCAATTACCTCCAAAATCAATTACACAAGCTCTAAGCATATCCTCCATTGTCTGAATTGTCCTTTCGCTTTGTCCATCCGTTTGAGGGTGATAAGTGGTGCTTAGATTTAGCTTGGTTCCCATTGCTTTTTGGAAACTTGTCCAAAAATGAGAGGTAAAACGACTATCTCTATCAGAAACAATTGATAAAGGAATTCCATGTAATGAAACTATTTCATTTACATATAACTTAGCTAATTGTTCCATACTGAAAGTTTCCTTCATTGGTAAGAAATGAGCTGACTTAGTTAGCCTATCTACAATCACCCAGATTATATCATTACCTTTTCTTGTTTTGGTTAATTTGGTAACAAAATCCATTGTTATCAATTCCCATTTCCATACTGGCATCTCTAACTGCTGCAATAAACCTGAGGGTTTCTGATCTTCAGCTTTAACTTGTGAACAGGTTAAACACTTAGAAACATAAGTTACTATATCCTTTTTCATTCCGATCCACCAAAAACTCTTTCTTAAGTCCTGATACATCTTATCATTTCCAGGATGCATCGTATACTTAGACTTATGAGCTTCGTCTAATATATGGTAGCGTAGGTTTCCTAATTTAGGTATCCACATTCTTTTCTTATGGAATCTCCAAATTCCATCAGTTCCTTGATCTAGTTCCTTAATCATTCCTTTCAAATTCTCAGCATCATCCTTGATTACTGATTCTTGTGCCTTTCTAATCTGTTCATTTAAATCTACCTGTAGATTTAATTTAAGAGAACGTACTCTTTTTGGCTTTTTGTGATACTTTCGACTTAAAGCATCTGCTACTACATTTGCCTTTTCTGCATGATATTGGATATTACAATCATAATCGCTAAGAATTTCCATCCATCGTCTTTGTCTCATATTTAACTCCTTTTGCCCGAAAACATACCTTAAACTCTTATGATCTGTGAAAATGGTAAACTTACTACCGTAAAGGTAATGTCTCCAAATCTTAAGGGTTGAATAATTCTCTTCATGATTCTTAAGTTGTCTAGATGCATAAGCTATAACCTATTGTCACAATAGACTACAAAGTCTTTAGTTCCTTCTAGTAACGCTAGTATGGGTGCGTTGGTTAATCTTTGCTTAAGAATTCTAAAGGCTTCTTCTTGTTTTGGTCTCCATTCAAACTTAACAGATTTACAGGTTAGCTTAGTTAAGGGAATGGCTATTCTAGAAAAATCTTGAATAAACCTTCTATAATAACCGGCCAATCCTAAGAAACTTCTAACCTCGGTTGGTGACTCAGGGGTTTTCCATTTGGCAATTGCCTCAATCTTGGTGGGATCCACATGAATTCCTTCATGATTGACTAGATGTCCAAGAAACTGTACCTATTCTAACCAAAATTCACACTTTGAAAACTTGGCATAAAGCTTTTCTTTTCTCAATAAACTTAGAAGTGCGTGCAGATGCGCTGCATGTTCCTCTTTACTCTTAGAGTAAATGAGAATATCATCAATAAAAACAATTATGAATTTATCCAAATATGGCTTACATATTCGGTTCATCATGTCCATGAATGCAACTGGGGTATTGGTTAAACCAAATGGCATGACAGTAAATTCATAATGGCCATACCTTGTTCTAAATGCGGTCTTAGGAATGTCCTCTTCCTGTACCTTTAATTGATGATATCCTGAGCGTAAATCGATCTTAGAGAAAAAAATCGAGCTCCTTGCAATTGATCGAACAGATCATCGATTCTCGGTAATGGGTACCAATTTTTAATCGTGACTTTGTTCAATTCACGGTAATCAATGCACATTCGCATTGACACGTCTTTCTTTTTAACGAATAGGATCGGTGCTCCCCATGGCGATGAACTTGGCTGTATGAATCCCTTCTCCAGTAGTTCGTCTAATTGTTTCTTCAGTTCCTGCATTTCTGTTGGTGCCAAATGATAAGGTGCTTTGGCAATTGGTGCTGTTCCTGGTAGCAGGTGGATTTTGAATTCAACTTCCCTGTCTGGCGGTAGTCCTGGTAACTCTTCTGGAAACACATCTGGAAACTGAGATACTACTGGAATATCTTTTAATTCTTTTCCTTTAGTGTTAATGATTATGGGAATCAAATACACTAATGATCCTTTTCTTACATAACTTGCTATTTTCATCACAGAGATGAATTTTGTGGATTTAGACGACTTATCTCCTTTAATTGTGATCTTTTCACCCTTTGGTGAATTTACTTGGATTGACTTTTGATCACATAGAATACTGGCTTTATTGGCTATTAACCAATCCATTCCTAACACAACATCAAATCCTGCCAGATTCATTGGATAAAGGTTTGCAATAAACTTTTGATTTAAAATTTCTATTCTTGCTCCCTGCAAGATTTCAGAAAGCTTAATGGTTTCTCCATTTGTTGTTTCTTCTAGACATTCTTGTTGAAGTTTAGTTAATGGTCGATTGAGAAGTTTGCAAAATGAAGTATTAATAAAACTTTGGTTTGCACCAGAGTCAAATAATACTTTAGCAAAAACATCAATAACTAAAAACGTACCAGCTATAACGTCCGGAATCATCTTTGCTTCTTCTGCAGTTAGAACAATTGCTCTAGCATTTTTAGTACTCTTGTTGTTCTTGGCAGGAGTTAGTTTCGGACAGTTCGGTTTGATGTGACCCTGTTCTCCGCAGTTGTAGCATATCCTGTTGTTAGGTTTATTCCTGCAGTCTTCTTCCTTGTGTCCAGATATTTTGCAGAAATTACAGTATATGGAGCATCTTCAAGAATGCTTCCTTTTACAATACTTGCAGTAAGGTGCAGAGGTAGAACCTACATTTTTTCCACGGTTGGAATTTCCATAGCGAAATTCCTGGGTAAGCCTTTGAGCTAGGTTCCTCCTCTGGTTCTCTTCTTGTGTATGCACTAATTCATCAGTCAAGGTATTTGCTAGTTCTACAGATTCTTCTATAGTTTGAGGTCTAGCCGCCTTGACTACATGCCTAATCTCACTGATTAATTCCCAGATGTAACGGGAGATTAATACTGGTTCTGGTGATGCAAGGGTTGGTACTATTCTAGCATATTCAAAGAATAACGTAGTGTAACCCTTACTATCCACTCCAGTCATTCTAAAGTTTAAGAACTTATTTGTTATCTATTCTTTTTCATTGGGAGGGCAGAATTTCCTTTCCACCATGTTCTTAAATTCCTCCCATTCCATATTGTAAACCCTATCACTTCCCCTAGACTGGAGAATAGTGTTCCACCATTCTAAAGTTGAGTTCTTAAACAGATTGGAGGCAAACATTATCTTATCCTCTTCTGTGCACTTGCTTATTTTTAAGACTGCCTCAGTCTTTTCTATCCAGCGTAGAGCTGCAATGGCGCCTGCAATGGCCCTTCATTTCCCGAGAATTCCATTGGTTTACAAGACCAGAATTCTTTATAAGAACAATCATAAGACATGGTTCTTCTTCTTTTGGGAATGGGCACTTGAAGTATGGGTCCATTGTTTATGTTGTGTTCAGGTTCAGTAGGTTGTTTACTACCATTATTACTTTTATTATTATCCGCTTCCCTAACTGTTTGGATAATATATGGCATCGCGTCTATAATTCATTGTGCCACTATATGTTGGATAGCATCGTTATCCACTTGGTTTCCATTATTATTGTTATTCAGGTTATCGTTATTCTGGTTTTCCTTGTTCACTTCGTTGTCCATCTGAATTTTAAACATTTATCACATATTAATATCACAAAATAATATTTAATGCAAACGATCACACCACACGCATATTGATCAAAATCGTCGAACATTGCGACTTACTATATTTTATATTATGCATCTAATACAAACTGGAACTCGAATTTAAAATTACAATACTATTATGCATCCATAGCTATTGTCTAGATTTTTTTTCAAACATACACACATATTATATATATATATATATATATGTATTTATTATATTATTACTATTATCACTAATGATAGGGGTTCATCCAAAACTCCATATTACGCTCGTCATACTTCCAGACGAGTCGTTCTCCTATTTGGCTCATCCTCTCACTTCCCTCTAAAATCTCCTCACCAAAGGTTCGGAGTTCTTGCACATTTTCTGCGCTCATTGGTGGTGCAGGAGCTGGTACTGGGTTTGGGAACTGGGGCATGGGTTCTTGATAAGGATAAGGATTCTCTAGAATTTCCCTGATGTATTGGTCATTATCATAGTAGGGATCTAGAGGGTCCAAGTCTGGATAGGCTGCTAGGTTGGCATGGGTTCGTCTTCTGGTATTGGGTAGTGTTGCTGGTAATCCCTATGGTAGTCAAACCACGGATTGTAGTCTGGGTCTAAGGGATTGGGTGCTGGTACTCTAGGTATCCCCGTTGGGTCAATGTCAGGCATTGGGATTTGGTTTTCTAGATTGTTTTCAATTTCCATTGGCTGTGTAGGAAACAGTGGTAAGGGCTGGGGTGCTATGAGTTGCTCCAGGTTTGGGTCGGCAGCTGTGGTTGCTAGGATATGGAAATTTGCTAAACTCCTATTGAGCATATCCTGGGTGTGAGTATCGGTTTCTCTCTTAACGGCTGCTAAAGCTCACTGCTGTTGTAACTTTTTCATTCTTTTTCTACGTTCATGCGCTCCTCTACTGAACCATCCTCTCTTCTTAGGAGAGAATGGCTCTTCAGACTGAGCCTTAAACACGAATATCCCATCTTCATTGTCAGCTGAATACCCTGAGAGGGTAGGCTGTGAAGAGGTACCTTCGTCCCTAGGTGAGCTGGACAACTGACGGTAAGCGTCTGAAGGTCCTTGGTCGCTCATACTGTAAACTAACAAATAGTCAAATAATTCACAACAATAATATAGAAATATGTACGAAATTCCGTAGATTATTTCCTAACATTTTGGTGTCAGCAGAACACTTCTATGGCTGAATCAGTGGCTTAGCTCTGATACCACCTTCTGTCGCAACCCCCATCCCTTATTTTCCCGGGAACGGGCGACAGCGAGCCAGTTTCAGTGGTATCGGTGTTTATCAATTTTGGCAGCGGAAATTTCATCAGGACCGTAGTTAGGAAATATTTTATCAGAGTAAAGCACCACATTTTATATAAATAACCACATTGGGATAAAACCCAAGTTTTATTACAAACGGATTTATAGGAGTAAACCTTATTTTATTGAAATAAAACAACTTCTTTATTTTGGTAACTTTTATAGCCACTTTTCCAAGCCTTTAGTGCTGTCTAGCTGGCTTCTAATTGGCTTTCATATTTTGTTACCTGAAACGCGTTTAAAAACATTTTGTCAGTGGGAAATACTGGTGAGTGAATCTCAGTTTAATCAAGAAGAGTTTTATCCTTTAACAATATTGAGAGCGATTACAATGTTTATATCTACACAATTACTCATTCAATACTGTCAATCCTGACTGGTGGGTCATATTACTCATTGGCTATCTCGTTGTCCAATAGTAATGTTTTCCACATTTTGTATACAAAACCCCAATATACCGGCAGTAATTGAAGACTACAAAGACTCAATCACTGCTATTTATAATTTAAAATAAATAAAGGTTTTGTAAAAACAGTTTGCAAAAAGGTGATTAGTCACATTGCTGTCTTAGGGTTTTCCTTAAGAATTTCCTGGTGATTATTTATTAATTACACAAATGCACACGCGTTAGTATAATAACCCAATATTTACATTAGTAATACCCTCCCCGAGACGGCATTCCAACGACTATGTCGGGCAGAACCACGATAGCCGTTACGGAACCCTAGATCAATCGGGCAGCGTATTTAATACGTAGCCGGGGGTTATGATACTTACAACGAGGCAGAACTTCGTTATTTAAGGGGGTATTATGCCCGAAAATTATAATTGCTATGTAGAATTTTGAGAGAGAGAAAGAGATTGAACGGTTTGGACTAAAGGCTTCTATTTATAGGCCTGATTTCGGACTTCCTCGCGGCCTGCGTAAGCTGAAGGATAGTCCTTCGCGGCCCGCGACGTAGGGTGGTAGGGCCTAGCTATGACCAGTCAGCACTCATAGACTCGACACACAGCCCGACACGTGGCAGCACCGGGTGCAGCCTGATCATTTATCTGTCGCACCCCGCGTAGCCAGAAGGCAAGGCCTTCGCGGCCCGCGAGCGACCCCAAAATCTTGTTTTTATTTTATTTTTAATTATATATAGTGTTTTGGGCTCGGTTTCCGTATATGGGGTGTATTTTAAGACATATATGGACATTTTAAACATATTAGGGGTGTCGGAATTATTTAGGAGGGTTATATTTTATTCATAGAAAAACAGGATTTTGCCTATTATTCCATGTTCAGCATGCCAATCCTAGAGATCAAGCTTTCAAGGGTGGATGTGTCTAATGCTTTTGTTAGCACATCTGCCAGCTGATCTTTAGTTGGAACATGGTGCAGAGAAATCAAACTTTTTTCATAGCAATCCCTCACAAAGTGATGTCTGATATCAATGTGCTTTGTGGTTGAATGGGAAACTGGATTTTTGATAATATTTTCTGCAGCCTGACTGTCCCACATGAGAGGTGTCTTTAAGGCAGTGATACCAAAATCCAGCAATTGATTTTGAAGCCATAACAGTTGGGTTGTACAGCTTGCAGTAGCAATATACTCTGCCTCAGCAGTGGATGTTGAAACAGCTGCCTGCTTTTTGCTTTGCCAAGACACTAAGCAATTGCCTAGGAATTGGCACCCTCCTGAAGTAGACTTCCTTGTTGTATTGCATCCAGCAAAGTCACTATCTGAGAAACCTGAAAGCTTGATATTTCCATCAGCTGGATACCAGATACCAAGTGTGGGAACACCTTTTAGGTATCTGAATATCCTTTTTACAACAATAAGGTTTGACTTTCTGGGGGCTGATTGGGATCTTACACAAACACATGTTGCAAACATGATGTCTGGCCTAGATGCAGTTAGGTACAATAAAGACCCAGTCATGTTTCTATAAAGAGTTTGATCAACCAAATCATTCTTTTCATCAGATATGACTATTTTTGTGGTTGTTATGGGTGTACTACATGGTTTGCAATCATCCATCTCAAATTTATTTAAAAGTTCTTTGGCATATTTGCCTTGATGGATGAAAGTACCATTTTGATGTTGCTTTACTTGGAGACCAAGAAAGCACTGTAGTTCACCCATTGCACTCATCTCAAACTCAGCTGTCATGAGTTTTCTGAACTCTTCACACATTTTGGAACATGTGCTTCCAAAAATGATGTCATCCGCATAAATCTGGACAATCATCAAGTCTTTCCCTCTCAATTTTAAAAACAGTGTTTTGTCTATTTTGCCTCTTGTGAAACCAATAGAGAGAAGAAAGGTGGAAAGAGTTTCATACCAGGCTCTAGGTGCTTGTTTCAAGCCATACAAAGCTTTGTTTAGTTTGTAGACATGATTTGGATTAAATGGATCCTCAAAACCTGGAGGTTGACAAACATGTACCTCTTCTTGAATTTTATCATAGAGGAATGTACATTTGATATACATTTGATACACCTTTATGTTGTGGTTGACAGCAAAGGCCAGGAACAGTCTGATAGCTTCCAATCTTGCTACAGGGGTAAAAGTTTCATCATAGTTAATACCCTCTTCCTGTCTGAACCCTTGAACCACTAGCCTTGCTTTATTCTTGACAACAATGCCCCTTTCATCAGTTTTGTTTTTGAAGACCCACTTTGTGCCAATAGGACTCACACCCTCTGGCAGTGGTACAAGCTCCCATACTTGTTGTCTTTTAAACTGTTGGAGCTCTTCCTGCATGGCTTCTACCTAGCTATTGTCTTTTAGTGCCTCTTGGTACTTGACTGGCTGATGGAGTGATAGGAAACCAGCAAAATGACAGATGTTTTGGGATTGGCTTCTTGTGAGCACCCCTTCACTGATGTTGCCAATGATTTGGTCAGGTGGATAAGACTTCAAGAAGATCAGATCTCCTTTGTATGGAATAATGGCATTTAAGGGTGAGGGCTGTAGATGTGAAACATCTGAGCTAACCACTATTGGTGACTTTGATGATCCAACATTGGCTTGAAATGGAGATGGAGGAATAGGAGGAAGTGGTGTGGAAACATGTTAATTTTTATCCACTAGTTGAAGATCTTTATCAACAGTGCTTGAGGATATGGAAACACAGGTTAAAGGGCTACTTTGGTCAACAACTGTTGAGGTAGGAGTGGTTGAGCTTTGACAGTTGTTTTGAACATCTGTTGCTCTTGCAATGGTTGCAGACTTTTGTTGTGGAATGATGACTTCATACCCATAGTCTGATGGAGGATTTTGAGATGGACCTGCACTATTAGTCTTGACAGAAACATTTTCAAAAGTAAATTTATCAAGATCAAATAACTCTGCAGGATTTGCAGGGATTTTCATTGAAGAAAGTTCATTGAACTTCACATTCAAAGTCTCTTCCAGTGTCTTAGTCCTGGTGTTGAACACTTTGTAGGCCTTAGCAGTGGTTGAGTATCCCAAATGATAACCACAATCAATTTTGGCTGCAAACTTTGAAATGGAATCTTTTAAGTTTAAAATGAAGCATGGGCAGCCAAAAACTTTGAAATATGAGATCAGTGGTTTGATTTTATATAGAATTTCATAGGCAGTCTTTTGATTCCTGGGGTTTATTAAAACTCTGTTCTGGACATAGCAGGCAATGTTTACAGCCTCTGCCCAGAAAGTTAATGGCAAACCTGAATCAACAAGCATGGTCCTGGCAGCCTCAATCAATGTTCTGTTCTTTCTTTTAACAACCCCATTTTGTTCTGGTGTTCTTGGAATGCTTTATTGCCTTACAATTCCTTTTGACACACAAAACTTATCAAACTCCCTATTTCTGAATTCTGTGCCATTGTCACTCCTGAAGACTTTTTACTGGCAAGTCAAACTGCTTTTCAACCTGTTTGACAAAGTCTTGCAGAATGCCTGCAGTCTCATCTTTGGAATGTAAAAAATAAGTCCCAGTAAACCTAGAAAAGTCATCTACAATTACCAAGCAATATCTTTTCTTCTTAAGACTCATGACTTTTACTGGGCCAAACAGATCCATGTGAAGCATTTGCAAGCACTTGGTTGTTTTGGACTCTTCAATGGACTTAAATGAGCTTTTATGTTGTTTTCCTTTTAAGCAGGAAACACAATGCTCAGGACAGGTGAACAGTTTTTGAGGAAGACCTCTTACAAGTCCCTGTTTTGACAAAGCAGTGATTGTCTTGAGATTTGCGTGCCCCAATCTCCTGTGCCAATGTTCTGTCTCTTTGTCAGAGGCAGCTGAGAACAGACAGGCATCAGTCCTGGGGCTCTCTTTTGACAGATCAACAACATAAACATTGCCACTTCTTTGAGCAACAAGTTGGGTTTTTCCATTTTTTATTATTTCTTCAATCTTTTTAACCATTTCTGGTCCAACAATCCTACAACACTCTTTAGTAAAAAATGATCCATAACCTTTGTCACTCATTTGAGAGACACTAAGGAGGTTAAATTTTAGATTGTCTATCAGATTGACATTTTCAAACCTAACATTTCCAGACTGTACTGTACCAGAACCCATCACCTTCCCTTTACTATTATTACCAAAATATATATCACCCCCTCCATGAGTTTTGAATTCTTTGAGTAGGGCTCTACATCCAGTCATGTGCCTGGAGCCTCCACTATCTACATACCAAAGACTATCTAAGCATGCAGAAGCTCCCTGCACATTAAGTAAATAATTAGTTCAGGAGGGACTCCAAAGCCAATAAGGCTTTGGATGGGGTTTCAACAATGTCTATGTTAAGGTCATGAAGATGGATAGTGGTTAGATCAGGGGATTGAGCAATTTTTGAAACTTGTTTCTCTAACCACTGTTGGGAGCCATTTCCAATCAATTCTTGATATCCATAGGGATGCCTGTTCACTCTTGGTTTAGAAGGCCTTTTGTAGGCTTCATAAACATGTGGGATCCTAGGATATGGTGGTTGACCTTTACCTCTTTGGTATTGGTTAGCAGGGGGTGCATCAGTCAGCTGAACCTCTCTTTTGACAGAGGTTTGGTTCAGCTGTTTTGTAACAGCTGTTTGAACTGGCACAAACAATGGTTGTTTCTTGACTTATGGTTTTGATGAACTCATCTGTGTTTTTTAAGTATACACTTCCTTTTTGACCTCAAAGGATTTTAGGTACACACACTTCTGAGTAAGGTGATTTGATTTACCACAGATGGTGCAACTGCTTGAAGGCACAATGGTACTTGTTTTGTTAAGGTCGTAAGCTTTTAAATGAAAACAATCTTTGGTCAAATGATTTTTCTTTTCATAAAAGTCACAAAACAAGTTTTTAATCTTTTCTTTTCTTCTTCTCAGACTCCTTTGCAACATAGTTTTGAACCACTGTTGGGATGTCCTTAAGAGGAATTACCTTGGCCTTAGGAGCTTTGACACCATCTGTAGTTGTGAAGTCCATGGGTTTAAAGTTTTCAAGGATGTCACACTCATCAGACCATGTGGGTTTGAATTGGTATTTCTCAATCTCCTCAAAAGTTAAGGACCCCACAGATCTTTCTAAAGTGATTTTGTTGCCAAGTTTATCAGTTATTTTAACTTCTTGGCCATCCTTGTTGGTGGGTATGATTTCAACAGAACCAACTTGATTTGAAGCAGTGTTTTCAACTTTGTCATTTTTTCTAAACCCTATGCCAAATTTTACATTGCTTTCAAGCTGTTTTTCAAGCATAATTTCATAACCTTTGCAGGATTCCACCCATTTTTCACATGTGATCAGGGTGGATTCCAACTCCTTTTTGCAGACCTGATATTTTTCTATCATTGTCTGAAGTTGGTCATTGGTTATGCTTTGCTCTTGTTTGAGGCTGCAAATCTCATTTTCTTTTTCTGACAATTTGTTTTTCAATTCTTTTAAAGATTTTTCAAATTGTACTTCACCATTTAACAATCTATCTCTAAGGTTTTCATTCACCTCCTTAATGTTTGCAAATGCTATGATGCATTTGTCTGAACAAAGGTTTTTAAGAACCTGGGGTGATACCTTAGTTGCAGCCATCATGGCACAGTCACAGGTATGCTCACTTTCTTCTTAAAGTTTCTCTTCTTTTTCACCTTGATTCTTCTCCTCTTCTTCAGACAAGGGGTCAGGCAGTGGTTCCAACAGGGGTTTTAAATTTTCTCCCAACAGTATTTCACCAGCAACAGCAGTAACCACTGCTTCAGCAATTGTATCCACTATTTCTTCACTTGATTGTCCCTCTTCAGTTTCCAGCCCTTCTGGTATAGACTCCAATGCTACAAAACATAGATCATTACTAGAATTGTCATTTTCAGCATATAGTGCAAAATTTTCATCTCCTAACTCCTTAGGTAAGCTACTCCAGTCAACAAAACCTTGGGTGAAAAAGCTTTGCTGATCTGGTTGAACCACTACTGGTGCAGCTTGTTGAGGTGCAACTTGTTGCACCTGAACCTGAGGAGCTGGGGCCTGGACATACTGTATCTGAGGAACAATGGTTTGGGCATAGTGAATAGGAACAGGGGTTGCAGGGTGTGCATAGTGAGCAGTGTTTACATGAGCAGCAAGGGCATATTGGGCATAATGCACAGTGTTTTGGTTATTTTGTGGTCTAGGGTTAGAGCCAGGGTGTGTTATGATTGGTCCACTGGTTTGACTCCTGCACTCTCTAGCAAAATGACCTAACCTATTACACTTGTAGCATTTTATCTTTGATTTATCCAACCCTGCTTTTAAATTCCCATGTAACCCTGGAAATTTTCTCCCTGTCCTTTTGTAAAATTTGCTGGTTCTAACACTCAGCAGTGCAAGTTGGTGTAATATGTCCATTTCCTCTAAATCAGTTGGATCAAAATGCTGCAGATCATTGAGTTCAAAGCACAAATTATCAGAATTCTGGTTTTCTCCATTAGTTGTAAAAGCATAATTGGATGAGTAAGAATCAGAGTTGTTAAAAGCTCCTCCAGTTGTTATGTCAATGTAATGATCATAACCTTGATCCTTGCTACCACCAGATTCTTCCTGACCCAAAAGAGCTGTGTTGCCAAATGAATAGTCATCTGCAACCTTACCAGACTCTTGTAACTTGTTTTTCTGGTTCAACTCCCTTTCATAGGTCAGGAGTCTACCATGAAGCTGGGTTACGGTCAGATCTTTGAACCCAACTGAATTCTTGGTTACAAAAGCAACTGTGTCCCATTTCTCAGGAAGTGACCTTAGAAACCTGCTATTTTGTGTTGCATTAGGAAATTCAACCTTAACAAGTTTCAGTTCACTTATGAGATAACTAAATTGCTCAAACTGTTGTGTTAATGATTCACCCTTAATGTGACAAAAGGTTTCATACTGTTGATTCAAAATTTCCCTGTTATTTTCAATTACTTCTTCAGTTCCCCCAAATTGTTCCTTAAGTGCATCCCACAATTCCTTGGCACTGTTACAGTGTAACAGCCCAGCATAAATTTCATTTAGGAGTGCAGATGCAACGATGCTAAAATCCTTGGCATCCAGTTCAATTTTCTGAAAATCCTGATCAGTATAGTTTTCAATTTTCTTAGGTTCAAAAACTTTTGGATCCTCAGCACTCGGCACCATTGGAACATGTGGTCCAAAGATAACCGACTTCCAACACCCGGTATTCTGTTGAGAAAGGATGTGACCTATCCTTCTCTCCCAGATGTTGTATTCAGATCTAACCAACATAGGTGGTTTGAAGAGAGAACCAATGTTATTAGTGTTATCCCGTGATTGTGACATCATTCTGGTTGTTTTACAGGCACTGATTAATCAACTTTGCTCGTGATTAAATCTTACTCTGTTTTTCAACGAAACGAACAATTTAAAGCAACGAAATTGAGCTGAACTTTTACGTCAAAGTGATTGTTAGATCAAATTTGACTGTCCCAGCTCTGATACCAATTGTTACGATCTGAGTTTGATAAGATTGTGTTTGTTTAACTAAGATGAATAAGAAACAATTGCAGCGGAAATAGATGAATAAACTTTCAACACAATCAAAGAGAGAACAATTTTAAGCAAACATGTTTATCATAGAATCGAATGATTGTATTTGGTTACAATAAACAAAACTATTGCATGCATGCACAAGGTCTCCCCCTCAGCCTGAGCTCACAGTGATTGTTCTTACAGAATGACTTGGTGAAGAAGAGAGCTGATAGAACAGTACAGAGTACTGTTCTATTTATAGTACAGAACAAACCAATGTGGCATCTTTGTTGACGTCACCATGAAAGTGACATCTAACCTCCTAACAACCCCTAACCACTAACTATTACAACTACTGCTTTCTAACTACTGATTACAATTACAATACAATAAAGAAAGTAAACTACTGCTTCTTCATTCCACTGCTTTAGCCCCTGCAGTGCTTTGTGTCTTCAGCAGTACTTGAACCATAGCAGCAGATTGATCATCAATGCTTTGTCTTCTTCAGTCTTTATGTCATTAGCAGTTGTTGTGAAGGACAGTGTTTAGGGATCAGCAGATGATAGGATCACTTTCAAGGGAAAAGACAAAGAGCAAACAACTGCTTATTCTGGATCCACTGATCTGATCCAGTTTTGGCTTTAATCAACTGTTCCTTTGGTAGGGTTCAATCCCAACACTACTTTATGTAACAATTTTCACTAACATGGACACTATACACAAAACTAACAACATGAACTCAAGTTTTGGGTAATTTATATTTTATTCTCCCACTTTTTTGTATAATTCATGAAGTAACTTTTTTCTATCTTTATTATAGGATATTAGTGTGTCATTATATTTCAAAATACACTTATCATGTTACATAGCAAATCGTTCTCATGAATTTCTAAACTTCATGGAAGTTTTGAAATGTACCTACTTCAAATATAGGTGGGGGACAACTGACATGTAAATAACTCGGTCACAGCAGGTTTTGTTGAACTGTTATTCCAATCTTTTTTTGTATAACTATGTATGCAGTATGCAACTCTTCCTTATGATTCTATTGAAAAGTAAAATAGACTATGGAGCTATGAATATATTATGATTATTTTAAGTAGGTTGAATGGTGCAATGGAACTGAGTGAATTCATGTCATCGTTTTTAAGATACAACATAGAAAGGAAGCCAACAAGCGTGTGAGCGCGCCATGGCATATGTCTTCTCTCACCAAGTACATGTCTTTTATTAAGGTTACAAGATTTCTAAAAGAAAGACAAACAGGCAGCAACGAAGAAGCAGTCAGCCCATCCACACCGGCCACTACTCCTAGCCAACGCGTCACCGCTGCCAATGTCCTTCCACAGTCCTGCTACTATGGTTGCCACAAGCCCGACGGACGATCACTGGCCACTACACTAGGTTAAGTTCTTTTTTTATTTTAGTTTAGATTATATGTGATTATGTGAAATTGTTGTTGAACGTAACTTGAAAATGTTTATCCTAAACTGAGCGTTTATAGGTCGGTGCGAAGGCGGTTCGGGTTTTTATTGTTAATGTGGTATTTGGTCCAGAATCAAGGTAATGAGCTTTTGATTTTCGGTAAGTAGGCTTTTACTATCTGATTGTTCTTTGATTTCAATCAATTGTTTTAATAGCATAGTATATCAGTTTATGCTAATTATATGTATGTTAATAAAAAAACAAGGTTGAATATGGCCTTAGTATGCAAGTCCTCCCACATACCAAAGCTTTTCGTGTATCCTACACTTTGGACTTGGATACTGACCTAGGGTTGCTCAGTCTTAAGAAGGCGGTAATCAGGTACAGATATCATCTAATATTATTTTCTGTCGGGGGAAATTTGTTTATTTACTCACACGATATTTACAATTTACTTCTCCAGCGTGCAAGGGAAACATTTATAAGAGATTGGGACCCACGAGAACATAGACTTCTACATAACAGGTGGTGCACTTTTATACTTTTACGTTCTTACATTTATTGTTCGAGTAGAAAGAATGTTAATTTAGTTTTTTATGCATGCTCGCTATTACAGCAATGTGGACAAAGTTCGAGATTTTATAAAGAGTGTCTACGTAGATAAGAAGTTTTTCGCTTCAAAGGCGTCCGGAAAACTTCCTAGAGATACAATGGATGGTTCGGTTCTATATTGGATGCGATGGAAGTTGTTTTGAAGGTAGTTTATTCCTACTTCATATATTGTGTTTGAATGTATGTTGTAGTAGTTGGTTGTGAAAGATATTTAGATTAGAACATAATAATTTATGGTGTGGTAAATTGGAGAGACTTTTTGTTGCTGTTAATAGTATAGGTTGCACAATAAAAGAACTTTATTTTGTTTATTATGGAATGACAGGCATTTGCACCAAGGAGGTACTATGAAATCGACCTCCGTTAACGGCGTGAAGATGTATACAGTTGCAGGATAACATCGCTCACTGGTCACTTGGCTACCGCCGAAGAAGCTTAGAGCTTTTCACAAAGACAAAAGTATGGATTTTGCTTATTGTTTTTAATTTCGTTAATAAACTTGATTGTGAATTTGATATGTTAGATGTGGTACTTTTTTTTTCATTAGCTATACAAGAACTGTTGTTTTCTTTATTTAAGGGTGTTATTTCTATGAATAGATTACACAGAATTGGTGGATTTGATCCAAGATTTAAGATTTGTCAACGTTCTAAAGCCATTGGTACATAATTGCAATGTATGCGTTTGTACAGAATATTACATTTCAAAGTAAATAATATGGTTTTGGTTGAACCCTTGTATTATGCGGGCATTAACCTAGTTATTATTATCAATATATCTTATGTTAAAATAAAAGGAAACAAGAAAAAGGAAGAATAAGAAATACAAAAAGAAATAGGTGTGGTAATCATAGATTCTAATTTACACTATTATAGTATTTGTTTAATAGAGAAGTAGGGGTGCAAACGAGCCGAGCTATTCGCAAGCTACTGGAGCTCGGCTTGAAAAAAAGCTCGAACGAGCCGAGCTTAAACGAGCTTGAGCTCGAGCCCGAGCCTGAAAACAAGCTCATTTAGTAAACGAGCCCGAGCTTCACTTATCGAGCTTAAGCCGGCTCGCGAGCCTAAACGAGCTTTCTGTTTATATATTTTTTTATTAATATACTCAACAGGTCCAGGATCCTGTACAAAGTCACACTTTTGTAAGAAGTGTGAGAAATATTCTGGGAATGACAAGTGTCCCCTATCTTAATTAATTCAAAAGGGTATATTAGTAATTGTCCATTCTTATCAATTAATTGATTTTTCTAGATAACTGCTAAAAAAATAACCGGCGATGAGATTGTTTAGGGATTGATTCGAATTTTGTATTGTTTTGCAAGATCATGTTACGATTGTTATCTACGTATCGTTCTTCATCAATTATAAATAAAAGAATCAGTATGAAATCGCCAGAGACAATACAATTGTTTACCTTTTGCGCCCTTATTCGATTCTTGTGTTTTATATCTATATCAATGGAGTCCGGCGATGCAGGTACATGTGTATCTTAGTAAATTAATCTGTTAATAGTTATCATGTTCCGATAAGTAGTGTTATATGTTCCGATAATAGTTATCATGTCCGGCGTTGCAGGTACATATGTATCTTAGTAAATTATTCTGTTCACACATCTTAATTTCCTTTTATAGTGTTTTATATATTGAATTGTTTAGGGTAAGTTTTTATAGTGTTTTATAATTAACAGAGTATTTTTTTTATATTTAGATGTATAGTGTCGTATGTATGATCAATAGTGTTATAATATATTCACACATCGTAATTTTCCCTTCATAGTGTTTTATACATTGAATTGTGTTAGGGGGTAAGCTTTTGTAGTGTTTTATCATTAACAGATTTTTTTTTTTGATATTTAGATGTGTAGTGTTTTATCCACAATCTATAGTGTTATATATGTACAGGCATCTTAATTTCTTGTTATAGTGTTTTATTCCCCAGCAATATTGTTATATAGTGTTTTATACATTGAATTGTGTTAGGGGGTAAGCTGTTGTAGTGTTTTATCATTAACAGATTTTTTTTTTGATATTTACATGTGTAGTGTTTTATCCACAATCTATAGTGTTATATATGTACAAGCATATTAATTTCTTGTTATAGTGTTTTATTCCCCAGCAATATTGTTATATTCTGTGCAGACATCTTTATTTTTATGGTTCATAGTGTTTTATTTTTTTAAGTGTTTTAAATCAACAGATTATTCTTAATTAAGGTGTATGGTGTCTGTACAGTAAACAGATAGTGTTATATCCTCTTATAGTGTCATATCAAATTCAGAAACATGTTGTTATCACTGTTTTATAAACGACTGATGTGTCGATTTTTTGTTGTAGATATGTCTACATACCAGCCCGTTGGTAATGTTCAGGTGTCCCCAAATTCTGGAAGGAGGACATTTATACCAGATGTCGAAGATTCGATTAAACCACAGATGCATATGATGTTTGATTCGCTCGAAAATGCCTATCTTTTTTACCAAAGATATGCTAAGGCGGGAGGTTTCACAGCTAGGAAGGGTACTCAATACGAGCCTCGAAAGGGTGTCATACATAATAAATGGTTCGTATGCTCAAAATAGGGTACTAAACCCCTTAAGGCGATTGACTCGACTCAGGAAGCCGGTAGTTCTAATGATCGCTCGAAGTCTAAGATTACTCACAGGGTTCCTTCGATAAGGACCGGTTCTGAAGCGTGCATTCGGGTTAAGTTAACCCCGCAGAATCCTTACGAGGTATATTACTTCGAGGAGTCGCATAATCACTCATTTGTTGCTGAAGATGACAGGTACCTGCTTCCTGAAAACAGAGGAATGAATTACGTACAGGAAGAAGCCGTGAATGCTTTGAGTGCCATAAACGTTGGTCCAGTTAGAGCATTTAACATTATGAGGACTCTTTATGGAGGTTTTGACAAGGTAGGTGCCACTAAAGTTGACTTCAAAAACTTCAAGAGAGACTTAAATAGGTATATATCTGAGTACGATGCTGACATGGTTATTAAACGCTTAAGAAGGAAGAAAGAATTTATGCCCAATTTCTCTATGGAATATCTAACAACTGCCGATGGCGTTTTACGTGCGTTGTTCTGGGCCGATGGAGATACAAAGACAAATTTTCATATGTTTGGGGATGTTGTGTCTTTCGATGCTACATATCGTCGTAACAAGTTCGTATCCTACCTTTATTTTTACATTCATTCCATCCATAATAGATATATATCATAGTGTTTTATCACCATGATAATGTTTTTTAGTGTAGTGTGATATGCATGAAAAGACTCAGTTAACTTTATATAATACTTATAGTGTTTTAATTTCAATTTATTATTTAAATAATGTAGGTTGTTTTTATGTTTTTACACTTGTATGCATTTTACAATATCAAATCAGTTATCACACCAGTTTTTTTTTTCTAGGTACAATATGATGTTCGTACCTTTTACCGGCGTTGACAATCACTATCGTAATGTTACCTTGGGTGCTGCTATAATAGGTTATGAGACTGCCGAAACATATAGCTGGTTGCTTAACGCATTTCGGCGGGCATTTGGGCGCGCACCACCTGTGAATGTAACTGATCAAGACCCAGGGATGAGAAAAGCTATTGAAGATACTTGGCCTGAAAGTAGGCACAGGCTTTGCATGTGGCATATAATGGATAAACTTACTACCAAGGTTTATTAAATACCAAATTTATTGTTTACGACGTTTATTGTTTTAATGGAATTCTTTTTGTTGGATTTTTGTACTTTTTTATATCTGAATATGTAGTTTCTTGTTTATCGATGTTGTTTTAATTTTTTTTTATTGTTTACTCGTTGTTTGTTAGGTTGGCGCCAACCTATGCAATAGCACCGATTTTAAGAAGAGGTTGTGTGATATTGTTTGGACTGATGCATTACTACCCGAACAGTTTGAAACCGAATGGGGTGTTATATTGGCTAATTTTGATTTGGTGAATCATGAATGGTTACAGTCAATTTATCAGATTAGGGATACATGGATCCCTGCGTACTATCGTGACGAACACATGTCTGGGCTGATGCGTACTTCATCACGTTCGGAGAGTGAGAACCATTTCTTTGGGCAGTTTTGCAACCCGAACTGTACGCTTGTTGAATTCATGGGGCATTTTGACTCTGCAATTGAAGCCCAAAGACACGAGCACAGGAAGAATGATCACGATACTAGGCACACGAACCCCCAAATACTTGCAAAAGAGTTTATCTTAGAACAACAGGCGGCAAACATATACACACGGACCATCTTCTTTGTTGCGCAACTTGAAATTCAGACAGCCATTCACAAGTGTGGTATTGGAAAATGGGATGATAGAGATTATAACTTTGTGAACATCTCTGTGAAGGACTTTTCTCAAACGTGTACTACACTTTTTCAGGTAACCATAGAATGTAACAATTGTTTGTTTATAATTTTTATTGTATATGGTGTTTTATCTTATAGTTTTAATCGAGTATATATTTTTGTTATCATTTTTTTTATGTATTAGGTTATGATGCGGCAGCTAGACATGACCATGAGTTGTTCATGCAATAGGTATGAACAGTTTGGGCTTTTGTGCGCGCATATTTTTTGCGTTTTGCGGTTTCTTGATATCAGGCAGTTCCCTGAAAGATATATAATGCGACGGTGGACCAGGGAAGCTGTTCCTAATAGTGCTCCTGGAGCGATATTGGGGATTAGTGAAAGTGATGATCGGTACCAGCAAGTTAATGGTGTTGTACGGGAGATAACAAGGTCAGCCGAGTCTCTTATTAACAGGTTGGTTCATAACTTTGATGCGTTGTGCGCTTTTAGGGACCATGTTGTCCAGTATCAATCGACGGCTGATCAGGCAGTCGTAAACGCACCCCCTAGGAGTCGTCGCGATAGGTTTGCTGAAACAACTGGATACACCCAAGAAACACCTGTGACTGTACGCATGCCGAAAACCACTAGATTTAAAGGTACGGGCAAGCCTTCGAGAATGAAGAGTAATCGTGAAATTGCCATTATTAAATCTGTCAAGAATAAAAAGGGTCGTGAATGTAGCAATTGCAAACGTCGGGGGCATAATATACGTACCTGCACGTACCCGGCAAGGGAAAAAGGGTCCTCAGAAAGTGATGAAGCGGCGGGTGAAGGAGATGACGAAGAGGAGCTAGAAGATGCGGCGGGTGAAGGAGATGACAAAGAGGAGCTAGAAGATGAAGAGCAGGAGTAGTTGATTACTAAATTATGCAAACTTGAGTTTTTTTTCCTGCTTTTTTAATGACGTTTAATTTTTTGTTGGATTCATTGTCTTGGAGTTATAGATGTTGAACTTGTCTTTTCTTTCATTGAATGGGAAACATAATGTTTTTTACGTTGTTTTTTTCTTAAATTTGTTTTTCATATAATAAATATAGTGTTTTATATTGAATTGTAGTGTTATATTATAGGTTCGATTTCACATAACATGAATCAAATGTGACCATGATGGTAATCTGTATTAAGGCGGTATTTAGACATGGTGTTATTGGGATATACAGTTAGTTTTTAAGTCTTAAATTTACTTATAGTGTTTTATATTTTTTTATAGTGTTATATTTTATGAACTTGTAGGTTGTCAAGATGAATACAATTTGTCATTTTTTTAAATTGATCTAAATGTCTCTAAATGAATTCTTTTTTTATAGTATATTGTTTTATATTTAGACGTATTGTTATATTATAGGTTCGATTTCACATAACATGAATCAAATGTGACCATGATGGTAATCTGTATTAAGGCGGTTATTAGACATGGTGTTATTGGGATATACAGTTAGTTTTTAAGTCTTAAATTTACTTATAGTGTTTTATATTTTTTTATAGTGTTATATTTTATGAACTTGTAGGTTGTCAAGATGAATACAATTTGTCATTTTTTTAAATTGATCTAAATGTCTCTAAATGAATTCTTTTTTTTATAGTATATTGTTTTATATTTAGACGTATTGTTATATTATAGTTTCAACTACCACATCAATAATAATATGAATCAAAACACTTATTTGTTGTCACATTATACCTACGGTGTTTTTATACTGAATTATAGTGTTATACTAAGGAAAATAGACTATTACCATTAATTTGTACAGTGTGTTCCATTTACCAGACAAAATGAAACCAGTCTAATGTACCCAACAGTCTAATATCTAAAATTAAAACATGTATCAAAACATTTCAGAACCCAACCACCAGGCTAATATCTAAAATAAGACATGTATCAAATCATTATCAGTTGTAACGAAACTATGTGCTATTCTTCATTCAACCGTAACTCGATCCTTTCCTTTGCAGTTTTAGCATTTTCCATTATCTCATCTTCACTCAAATTTGCGTACTCATGCACTTCTTTCTCCATCTTCGATCGCAGCGAGTTTATGTCACTTAACAAGATTTTTGATAAGTACTTTATTCGCAAATCACATAGTTCTTTCGATTGATCTTTCAACACCTCCCCCGTGATGTCTCGCTCTGGCAATAGCCCGCAGTTCCATTCGCGCACACTTGTCCCTAGTGAACAGAAATACAAATCAAATTAGCGTACATGCCAGTTTCAACTTTAATAATTAAACTATAATTACAATAACACCTTTAAAAGTCTCCATATGACGCATGACGAATATTCCACAATCTGTTTCGTTATACATTGTTTGCCACGGGAACTTCAGACTAACCGGTGATGTTGATCGCAGTTTTTTGGCGATAGCAGGCGAGTGGTTTTTGACATACGCGCAGAATGCATTGATCTGTAAAATTTACGACGTCAAATGGGGTTTTTTAAAACTTATAGATATTGTATGTCAATTAATATTTTACTGTTAGTGTTCTTACAATTTTTTCAACGTAGCCGCTGTATCGTATGATGATAGGGACATCACCCTCGATATTGTCGATCACCAATATTTGGTATTGTGCTAGATTGAAGAACACTAGAATGTAGTGTGTATTATACAGCACCGGCACGAATACCATTTGGAAGTTTCTGATGTCCATGCTATCTGCCTGGCCTAATATTGTTTCCATTCGGCTACAGAACTTCGAGATTCTGTTTTCCTCGGGCTCTTCAAAATCAGTTTTCACCTGTTTGATAATAAAACACAGATTCAAATTGATTTAAGTTCCTCGGACCCTTCGATATTCTGACGATATTCAAAAACTGTTTTGTATTGTTACATTGTCTTGTAGTGTTATAAGTTGGTTCTGTTTTATGTAAAATTATGTTCTTATAGTGTTATACTGCTATTTAGTTTTACACATTATTACCTAGTGTTATATGCTTATCCTATTTTTTTTTCTGGATTTTTTAATGTACCAGATTGTTATATAGTGTTTTATACATGTTCTAACTTTTTTTTTGTTTCATAGTGTTATATAAGTGCTGTTTAGTTATACACTAAGTTACATTTTGTTCAATTTTAACCAGCTTGTTATATAACCAGCTTGTTATATAGTGTTATATATATATGCTCTAAAGGCTGAAAAGTGCCTTACCAACATTCCGGCATTGCAAAACAGCCTCGCGGGGGTACCCGGTGCCCTTAACCGCTCTTCGTGGTTAAGGACTGCAACCCATGCTGATATAATATCTGCATCCAAGCATAATTCCGGGTAGATAGTCTCAAACGAGCCTCTCAAAATCGAGACACCTGATGGGCAATCGAATATAACATCCCTATGTAATAACACGAAATACAATCATTAATTCGCAAGCAGATTTGTTCATTTATTTAATTTTTGAGTGTTGTCGATACTTACCATTTGTTTCCCGTTGCGCTGAGTATACAGCTAGCCAATGCAGATTCCAATTGTTCCCGTTTATCTGTCAATGAAACCACACGCTGCACGTACGGTGACCTCAGCGCATCCGGAAGAGTGGTGTTTCTTTTTGACCTCCTGAGTTTATATTGCAATAAGGCTTTTCCGTCCTTTTCAGGGTCACGAATACTTGACGTTGTTGCGACGTTGTCTAGTTCACTTTGCAAGTATACTGGTTGGATCCCCTCAGCTTTCGATCGTGTGCCTGGTTGTCGTATGGATTGTATTGCAGATATCAGTTGTTCCACTTCTGCACACATCGATGAAGTCATGGGCGAGAAAGGAGATTCATTACCTTGAGTCAACAGTCCAGTGGTTTTGACAGGTGTGGGGGTTTTCTCTGACACATCGCCTTCCTCATCATCCGCAACTTCTTTCAGATGTTTGCGGGCTGTTGCAATCCA
Organism: Helianthus tuberosus; assembly: GCA_030545235.1. NCBI lineage: Eukaryota > Viridiplantae > Streptophyta > Magnoliopsida > Asterales > Asteraceae > Helianthus > Helianthus tuberosus. The sequence goes on from CM060407.1 coordinate 5,365,884, forward strand.
CAACGCTTTCCTACTCAATATCATGTCACTGTCTGGGTGCAAACGTAAAGCTTCCGTCAATGTAGTTTTGATCTTCTCAATGCAATCTTCAAATTCCTTAAATGCATCATCCAGAATTTGCGCATGATCCTGTTAACCAAATTATATAGTGATCTTTAATGTAACAGCTTCTTATCTAGTGGTTTATAGATGTTCTTAATTCTTTTTAGTTTTATATAAGTTGTTTTAAAGTGCTGTTTAGTTATACACATTGTTACATTTTGTTCTATTTTTTTTTATAGTGTTGTGGTGTTATATAATGTACCAGCTTGTTTTATAGTGTTATATACATGTTCTAACTTAGTTTTAGTGTTATAGTATTATATTATGTAATATACATCTTACATCATACCAAACGTTAAAAAGGTTATCAAGTACTGTACCTCTTCACTTTCTTTTTCTTCTTGTGAGTAGTCGGGCGGCGTCCCATACTGTGATACCATTGGGACGCGAAACTCGCTGTCTGCCCCAACTACAAACTGCAACTCCTGTGTACTTGGCTGCGACAACAGATAATTTTTGCAATGTTTGTATATTCCCAGGTGGTCGTCGTCCCCTTCATCGTACGGTCCGTAGTCTTCGTTGCCCGCATCTACATTGTCTTCCGTTCTTTTTTCAGTTGCCATTTCATCTTTTTTAGCGCTGGTGGATGATGATTTTTTTGCTTCAGGTATCTTCTTAACCTTTTCACTCGTCGGCTTATCTTTATCTACATTAATTTTAGGTATCATGGGGGTGTTATGCTTCATGTGGTCTCCCCAAAGTATGTCGTCAAGCTTTCCGAGCAGTTCGTCGAGCATCGCGTCATCTATCAACTCGATCGGTTTTGATCCTTTCTTATCACAACTCAAAACATCCATACGGTCGTACGCGTATGCAGCCTGCACATATTAGCATTCATTTTTTAGATTATGTAGCCATGTAAAGGTTTATGCATGCTGATTGTAGTGTTATACATGCATTATGTAGTGTTTTACATAATGCACTCCCTGTAAATGTAGTTTTTTATAATGATTGTAGTGTTTTATATGTTTATACAGTATATCAAATGTATTTTTCCAAACAGAATTGTTTGCAATACATTAAATGTGTCTATAGTGTTATACATAGTAACATAGTGAAATAGTGTTTTAAAAGACTTTTAATGGTTTTGTCTGCAATGTAGCTGATGTAACCAATTTCCTGTTGTTATATAATGTGTTTGTGGTGTTTTATGCATGTAGTGTTTCAGACTCATATCATGAACAATAGAGTAGAGTCACATACCGCTAGTAACACGATCGGGCCTCTAAAAGGGTCATTCCTTTTCCGGTTCCATGCATTCGCCGTGCGTTCTAAACAGGTTATCATGTAGCTGCTCCAATCAAAGCTCGATATTTTAACATTCGGGTCCACGCATCCCAAGAATCTCTGATTAACTGTGTTGCATGCGCTTATCTCCCCAAGCATAGTATTATACAACACCAACCAGTTCAATTCAAACACCCGGTCACTTGTTGTGTCTGCAACCATAATGTCTTTCAGCCCGAGTGGCGACACTTTAGTATAATCAGCGAACAGGTCCCTCCATTCTGCTACAACTGGATTGCTGTCCCTTGCTCTTATTTTTTCTACAATCTGTCTACCCCCGATTAGTATTCCGAATATTTTATTCACCAAATTTGCTGTGATCCGTACACGGGTTTCGCCAAAATTCAACACCCCTGCGTTGTCGTCATAGTTGCTTGCCAACCAATATGCAAGCCGCGTCGGTCATGTCGTATGTTGAAATTCAGCAATGCACCGAATCCCATTTCTATGACCTTCTTTTTTGTGGTTTATTCAAGTTGTTGACCAATGTAACAAGGTGATCCGAAGACGTCTTCAGTTTAATTTTTGGCCCGGTGAAGGGCTCATATTTTTTTGATGGAAATGAATCTGGTGGTCTCGTCGACTTCCTTCTAGCCGCTGTTGACTTACGTCTTTTTCCGTCGCCTGGTTGTTGTGGTTCTTTGGCAACTTCGTCGCGGACCGGCTGTGTTTTGGCTGCTGGAACCCATATATTCACATCAGTTAGACTATATTTTCAATGAAATGAAAACTTTGATAACTTTGGTTTCAATATCTTTAGGCAAAGTTACCTGATGGATTAGTGATTGGTGGTTGCGTAACGAAGTCGTCGTCTGCGGAAACATCGTGTGTTGTATCAGATGCTGTATGTTGTTCCTTTGAAACTAAAATATACATTTATACATGTTATACTATGCTCCCAATCATATGAAAAACACCGACAATTAATTTGAATTGATGAACTTCTTACCTTTTGCGAATGGTACTGGAAGCGGTGACTCGAAGTCGTCATCGCTGTTCGCAGCGGGTGCTGTTGTAGCTGCAAAGAGAAGACATTTTGTTATCATAATCCAACAAATTACTAAAAATTAAAGTGTCCTATATTTTGGTGAGACATGGTTCAATAATTCCGACAAAACGTGATATAGGATAATAAATTACTAAAGCTAAAGTGTCCATCAAACTGTTTTTTACATGTGAAGTTTAGTATTTTATATATACCTTCTTCTATTACGTTATCATTATCTGAATCGCTCAACAGGATGCTTTGTCCAATTGTGTTATGGAATCCCTTTCCCATTTTGTATCTGGGTATTCGGCCGCTTCTCCGGACTAAAATTAATTGATCTTAAAATTAGTTATCGTACCAGGACATTCCAATTTATAACTATAGATTTTGCCAACATCTACATATAACACTATGCCAACAACAGAAGTGTAGTGTTATATGCAATACTTGTGGTGTTTTATGCAATAAAGTGATCACCATGACAGCATATACTTGTGGTGTTTTATGCAATAAAGTCACCTTCTACATATAACACTATGTAAAGATTAGACTCATAGTGTTTTATGCAATAAAGTGTTATTTGAATATAACTGATCAACAGTCACATTATACATATAACACTACGACACCATGACTTGTAGTGTTATATGCAATAACATGATCACAATCCATTAAAATACCACAGAAATATTTTGCCAACATCTACATATAACACTATGCCAACAACAGAAGTGTAGTGTTATATGCAATACTTGTGGTGTTTTATGCAACAAAGTGATCACTATGACAGCATATACTTGTGGTGTTTTATGCAATAAAGTCACCTTCTACATATAACACTATGTAAAGATTAGACTCATGGTGTTTTATGCAATAAAGTGTTATTTGCATATAACTGATCAACAGTCATCTTCTACATATAACACTACGACACCCTGACTTGTAGTGTTATATGCAATAACATGAGCACAATCCATTAAAATACCACAGAAAGATTTAAAATACAACCCCCAGTAAAACACCCTTCCTTCTTGCATATAACACTGAAAAAAGATACTGCAATTGTAAAACCCCCATTAAAAAAACCTTCAATCATTAAAAACCATTAAGACACCACCGACTGATTTAAAATAAAACCCCCATTCAAACAAAGTTTTTTCTACTAATATGACACTATCACCCCATCTACATCAAATATAAAACCCAATAAATCCCTAAATAATACCCTAAAGTGTTAACCAGGTTGTTATGAACATCACAATCATCAATAAACACCATTGACAACCATGCACTGTACCGAACACTAACCTGGTTTTGAAATTGCTGCTTCTCGCTTCCTCTTAGAACCGGCTGCCTTCCTCATTCCTTTTTTTGAATCCATAGAACACTCCTTCGATTCTTGATTTTACTGTTAATAGAACAGGAATGTGATGCGATTAGTGAAAAAAAAAACCCTTTACTTCTACTGGAATTAGACGACGAAGATTGTGCTCCGATTACCTTTTAAACACTTATAGGTTTTCTGCTATGTTTTATGTTCACGGAATTGAAGAAGTTAGCTTTTACGGGAACGTCGCTTGTTTTTAGGAGATTGATGGGGGTTTTGGTTTGTGTAGGATACGGTTACCATATTTGAAACATTGGAAAAGACACTATTGCCCTTTAATTTTACAAAAAGGTCCTTCTAATTAAAACACAATTTACATTTTTATACCCTATTGATCTCAACCATTAGATCAAATATCCAATGGTTTAAAACACTTCTTACCCTTCTTACATTTTAGACACTTTTTACCATATCCCTACCCATACTCAACATATATTTATATAATAATAATTACCATTTATATAAATATAAAAAATAACTAAATTATATGTATAATAGTAATTATAATTAATATAAATTAATTAATAAATACTAAACGAGTCAAGCCCGAGCTCAAGCTTGAAAAATTACCTTCGAGCCGAGCTCGAGCTTTCATATGTTAAACGAGCTCGAGCTCGGCTCGTTTGCACCCCTGTAGAGAAGCATAGCTTATTTAGCCTTTTTTTTTACCCAAAAACAATTTCTATCATTACTCAAAGCCAAAATCTAATAAAAAGTCCTTTGATCTGTCTATAGATATGTTTTAAGTTTGGGAAGATCTTGATTTCTATACAAGCTCAGATAATGATAGTTGTGATTTGGTGGTGAGCTCATATAGTAATCTAGCACATCTCTTGCTAGCAATCAGAAACACCCGAGAGGAGAGAACTTTGTAAGGGGTGTGAGTTACAAATATAGATGGAAAGTAAATTGCATTGAGTCAAGGGATTTTTATTTTTAAAATACAACACCATTAAACTAGCTTACGATATTAACGTCTTGCCATTGCAAGTCTTGGGGTAAACTTTTTGATAATATGGGTTTGAAATAGCATTAGTTTAAAATCATATTCTATGGTATTAATTAGTTGTTGATGCTTTACATTGTAGATTGCTTAGGGACAAGCAACGCTTATTGTCGTGATATATGATGTGTCTGAAAAACAATATGTTTTCTAATGTAGTGAACTTGTATTTGATACTACTTTGCCTATAAATCCTGTTAGAATAGATTAATGTTTAGTATTTTGATCAATTGCCTGTAAATCTCTTAAAATGAGTGATTCTAAGTGAAATCTAAAGATTGAGTTGAACAGAAAAAGAAAATTGGAAAATTCAGATCTGGTACGACCCATACCCAGGAACGCGGTATGGATCGTACTGCGAGCCGACAAAGAAACAAGTCAGAACCTTAATGGCGGCTCATTATTGATGTGTACGACTCATACTCGCTAAAGGGGTACGGATCGTAACTAAGTCATGAAAACCTAAAAATTGAGTATAAAAAGACCTTGACGACCACAAAACCAAAAGAGACGAATAAGGGGAGTCGGAAGCGATTGAGGGGATGATTTAGAGGTTATTTCGGCCCATTCTAACACGATTCAATGCCAAAACGAGAAGCGATCGAAGATCTTAAGCACAGATTGCTGAGGAAGCATTGCAAACTGGTGTGATAGTTTTTTGTGGCAATGCATTCCTATTCCCATACCTGCTTTCTTTCCTATTTTTTTGTCTGAACACTTGCAAAGTATAATGAGGAAGAATGAACAACCTAACCCACGCTTCAACAAATCTGGGTTGGGCAACCGTGTCACACCCCTTTCTAAGGCGGAAGCACGATGTGTGATCATGAAATGTTCTCATTGCATACGAATGGTAAACATACTACATGCTCGTAAAAATAACTTCAAATGCCAAACATTTCATAACTGAAAACGTAGTTTAAGTGTTTACATCACAAGACAGTATATTGTCTGAAAAGTTTACAACTTTATTCAATGATAAACATAAACAACATCCGAGAACAAGAGTAGGACCGCTCGCACATCCACTTTAGTTACCTGAAATACATGTGAGTTTTTCGAAAATCGTCAACATAATGTTGGTGTGAATTCATGCAGTTTTTGTATTGAACGTTTGTATACTTTGTATGAAAACATGGTATGTAATTTGTATAAATCAAGTATTCCTGTATGTATCGAGATTGTTAATGGGTTGCAAGGCTATTAACATGTGACACGACATAGGAAGCATCCAAACCATAGGCATTTTTCTAGTTGTCGAATCACGACTGAGACACAAAAGCACTACTTGGTACTAGTTTTCACCAAGAGTGTGGCTGCCCGAAAACCCATTAGATCTAACCTTTTGTTCTGCGGTCTTAGTATGTACACGATTAATGGTGCTTCTGGTACCCTATTCATGACACGATTTCACGTATCATTCCTTAGTTCTTGTATCCATCATACCATAACTCATGTATTTTCCCAAAGTTAAAAAAGTATGTAAAAGTTTAAAAGTGGGGACATAATCTCACTTTTCTGTAAACATTTAGTAACATGTACTTCACCCCCGAAGTTATAAAACTGAAAACAGTTAAAAGAAAAGGGGGAGCATGAACTCACAACTTTGCGTTTCTTGCGCCGTAAACTTCACCGGGTTTGCTTATATAGCGTCGTGACCTATACGTGTTTTATTAGCGTTAGTCACTAGACTTGTATCGCACAAGTACAAGTCACCATCTTTTATATATTTGTTCTTTGTTGTTAAAAATAACTTATATTTTTAACTATGTATCTTATATTATTTTCTCACAAAAAATATAAGTATCCTGTATTTTTCACCCGAGTTATGTATTTTGTCCAAAACCTCATTTTAAGTTCGTAACTTATCAAAGTTACATATTCTTTTAAGAAATATATTTTCATAAATATATCTCTTGAATTTGTCTATGCATGTTGTATGTGTATTTTTGTATTTTCACTCCTCAGGAGTATTTAGTGTATTTTTCAGTCCTAATACAGTATCACGTATAATACATACTACATACACTTAGCACAAAATTTGGTGATCAATAAATATATATATTTTCCTTAAAAATATACATACTTAATATCAATTTTTATCTCGAAGAAATCATCATTTCTTAACTTGAACTTTACATAAAAATTAGGGAAACCTTGGTAAATATTTTTAGGGAATAAGTTTCACCAAAACTTATATTTTTCTAAGTGTTAAGATTCTACAGAAATTTTAACATGGTTTCCCCTAAAAATGGAGGTTTCCCATGTTTTCAAAACATGTGTTTATTTTCTTTTAAAATCATCACAACAATCATCAACTCATTTAACACTTACCGAGTGTCAAAATCAAGTAAATTACACTACATCATGAACTTGAAGTTTTGTAAAAACTTGTAGTAACTTACCATGTTATTTAGTAGGTTTAGTTACCCTTAAAAACATGGTTATTTGTTTGTAAATCACATTCTTGAAAGATTTAGTCATTTACAACTTGTAAGATGATTTTTCTAAAAATGTTTCTTTTATATTTTTCTTGTTACAAACATGTTTCTAGTCTTGTTTAAACACTAAAAATATGATTAGTTTACTTAGAAACCATGACTTTGTAAATCTCATAAATAAACTTGGTTTCTTGAGAAAATTATTTTAGTAATCATCTATTTTACAAGATTTGTATTTTGTTTAAATCATCATATGAAAATCACTTTCATTATTCAAGTTCGTGAAGACATAAAGCATGAAGATCTTGGTCTTTCACAAGATCACCACTTTAACTTACTAGATCATGTGTTTAATCACAATCTAGTAGGTTTCTTATGATGTCTAACATCACTAACTCAAATCATCATTCATCAAGAAGCAATTCATCATTATTTACATGTATTCTTATGTATTTAAGCTTATGTTAAAGTATCATGATCATGTTCTTTTGTGTTCTTCAAGATTAATATTGTTCATCATCTTTCAACCATAAAAATATGAAGTAACAAGTTACAAGGAGCTTACTACTAGCACAAGGGCTAGGGTAGAACACAAGAGGTTGAAGATGACAAATGGGTTGGATAAAAGCAAATGGAGAAGGTTCTTCAAGATCCACAAGCTCTAAACCTCCTTAAACACATCCTTGCACCTTGTGAAGAACTTTGAATGGATGAACAATGGATGAAGATGGTGGTGGTGTGGGTGGTGGCTCACGGCCGTAGGTGGGGAGCAAGGGAGAAGGGTGTGGTGTGTGAATGGTGAAATGGTGATACTTATAATGCTTGCAAGATCTTTCATATCCTAAAGAATCCAAGAAAGATCATAGAATATATTTTGGCAAGATCTTTAGGGATTTAGCAAGATCATATACAATCTATTAAGATCAAGTAAGATCTTTGATGGGGGCCACCATGACCGTCCACCATATGGGGGGGGGGGGTAAAGTGTAATTTTAATTTACTAACTACACAAATAGGTTAAGTTTCAAGTGTAAAGTTTAGGGACTTGATGTGTTATTATGGTATAAGGGGTGTTATGGTGTTCGGGGACCATAACTAGCTCATAAATATTAAAACAATGCTTCTAGTATAATTTTGATGTTCCGGGTAATGTCCGGTTGTTCGGTTAGATACCGGTTCGTTAAAGTGCTAAATTGCACTGTTTAGTGTCTTTTAAGTACCCTTTTGTGATGCTTTTAATTCCCGACACTTAGGAGGGTATTCTGGATAATAAAACATGAATTATGCAGAATATTTATGTGTTAAAAAGCTGATTATAGCTGATTTGTGCAGAATTATGCATTTAAAGTGCGTTTCGTGTGCTTTTTAGTGCGTATTTTAGCTTCCGAAAAGTTTATATGTTAACTCTTGTATGTACTCTTGGGTTTTAATGTATTCTTGACGTTGGACCTACACCTAGGCTCCAATTCTATTGTTTGACTGCTTTCTGCAGAATTGCTGACACAGTGTGTCTTACCGGTGAGTTTACTAGTATTTCTGACGCAACGCTATCATTAATGCATAAAGCAATATTTGTAGTATAAAACGTGCGTGAATTCACAAGTATAGCATGTAATTTAGATAATGTTGACATTTAAGCACATAATTGCATTCCTTAAGTATTAATTAAATTGTACGAAAATTACCGGTTTTGATCTATCTCTCGCAGGAGTTTTCTTGAACAGGTGGGGGTACTTTTCTTTAAACCGGTCTTCACGTTCCCACGTGTACTCGGGTCCGTGTTTAGAGTTCCAACGTACTTTGACGAGCTTGACACTGCTCCTCCTGGTCTTGTTGACTTTCCAGTCTGTAAGCTCAACGGGTTGTTCTGTAAATCGGAGGGTGTCATCAATATGCACTTCATCCGCAGGGATGATCACTGTTTCTTGGGTTGGGCTCTTTTTGAGGTTGGATACATGAAACGTATCATGTACCCCGTTAAGTTCTTTCGGTAATTCCAACTTGTAAGCCACGGTACCAATTCTTTCCAAAATCTTGAATGGTCCGATGTATCGAGGATTCAGCTTTCCACGTTTTCCGAATCTTACTACGCCCTTCCAAGGTGAGACCTTCAACAAAACTTTGTCTCCCACCTCGAACTCTAATGGTTTTCGTCTTCGATCAGCGTAGTTCTTTGGTCGATCTCGAGCCGCCTTAATGAGCTCTCGGATTTGCATGATTTTGTCGGTTTTCTCTTGCACAAGTTCAGTACCAACCATATGTTTGTCTCCAGCGTCTGCCAACATAATGGCGAGTGGCACTTGCGGCCATACAGAGCTTCGAACGGTGCGGCTTTTATGCTTGTATGATAACTGTTATTGTAGGAAAACTCAACTAAAGGTAGGTGAGTATCCCAGCTGCCGCCTAGGTCCATAACACATGCGCGAAGCATATCTTCTAGTGTTTGTATGGTTCGTTCGCTTTGGCCGTCTGTTTGCGGATGGAAGGCCGTGCTTAGATCTAGTTGAGATCCTAAGGCCTCCTGGAAAGATTGCCAGATCCTCGAGACGAAACGTCCATCTCTGTCTGAAATAATTGAGATAGGCACTCCATGACGTGCCACGATTTCTTTTAAGTATAGTTCAGTAAGCTTCCCAGTACTATCCTTTTCTCGGATCGGTAGAAAATGCGCAGACTTCATCAATCGATCAACTATCACCCATATCATATCGTGCCCCCTAGGGGTCCTGGGTAATTTCGTTATGAAGTCCATCGAGATTTGCTCTCACTTCCACATGGGTATCTCTGGTTGTTGCAGTAGCCCAGATGGTTTCTGATATTCAACCTTAACCTTAGCACAGGTTAGGCATTTTCCAACATATATAGCAACATCACTTTTAAGTCTCGGACACCAATAGTAGTCTTTTAAGTCTTGATACATTTTGTCCGATCCTGGATGGATTGAGTATCTTGACTTGTGAGCTTCATTAAGGATGACTTCTCGAATACCGCCATAGAGCGGAACCCAAATACGCCCCTTAAAGTATAAGGTTCCCTCTTTGTTTGGCACCAAATTCTTCAGCATACCTCGGAGGTATTCAGCTCTACGATTCTCCATCTTAAGGGCTTCTTGTTGTGCGTTACGAATGCGTGTAGTGAGGTTCGTCTGAATAGTCATTTCCAATGCTCGAACCCTTAGGGTCTTAACCCTTTCTTTTCAGCTTAAAGCATCTGCTACAACATTTGCCTTTCCAGGATGGTACTTAATCTCACAGTCATAATCGTTCAACAGCTCGACCCATCGTCGCTGACGCATATTCAATTCCTTTTGATCAATTATGTGTTGCAGGCTTTTGTGATCTGTGAAGATTGTACATCGAGTACCATATAAATAGTGTCGCCAGATCTTCAAGGCGAATACCACCGCACCTAGTTCCAAATCATGCGTGGTATAGTTCCTTTCATGCACCTTCAATTGTCTTGAAGCGTCAGCGATGACTTTTTTGGCGTTGCATGAGCACGCAACCCAAACCTTGACGTGAAGCGTCGCAGTATACCACGAAGTCTTCAGTGCCTTCGGGTAAGGATAGTATCGGTGCATCGCATAGCTTATTTTTGAGCAGTTGAAAGGCTTCTTCCTGCTTATCACCCCAGTCATACTTCTTGTCTTTCTGTGTAAGGGTAGTCAGCGGTTGAGCTATTTTGGAGAAATTCTCAATAAACCGTCGGTAATTGCCCGCTAAGCCCAAAAATTGTCGAACTTCAGTTGGGGTTTTGGGAGCTTCCCAATTCTTTATGGCTTCTATCTTGGATGGGTCTACATGAATACCCTTCTCGTTCACAACGTGACCAAGAAACTGTACTTCACGAATCCAGAATTCGCACTTTGAAAACTTTGCATAAAGTTTCTCTTTCTTCAGTAGTCCCAAAATGGTTCTGAGATGTTGCTCGTGCTCTTCTCTCGTTCGTGAGTAAATCAGGATATCATCGATAAATACAATCACGAATTTATCGAGATATGGTTTGCATACACGGTACATTAGGTCCATAATGTGTTTGGAATGCAGTCTTTGGTACGCTTTCCTCTTGAATCCTTAACTGATGGTATCCAGATCGAAGGTCGATCTTGGAATAGTAGCTCGATCCTTGCAACTGATCAAATAAGTCATCAATCCTCGGTAGCGGGTACCGATTCTTGATTGTGAGCTTATGCAGTTCTCTTTTAATCGATACACATCCGCAGTGTTCCATCATTCTTCTTCACGAACAATACTGGAGCTCCCCAAGGTGAGAAGCTTGGCCTTATGAATCCTTTATCCAACAACTCCTGGAGTTGTGTAGATAATTCCTGCATCTCGGATGGTGCAAGCCGATAGGGTGCCTTGGCTACAGGAGCGGCTCCTGGAACCAAGTCTATACGAAATTCGACTTGTCGTTGCGGAGGTAGTCCTGGCAGATCTTCGGGAACAACATCAGGGAATTCCTTTACCACAGGAATATCTTCGAGTTTCGGCTCCTCAGCCTTCTTATCTACAACGTGCGCTAGGAAGGCAACACATCATTTCCTTATGCACTTTTGTGCCTTCATACAACTGATGATTTGCAGAGGCGCGTCTCGCTTTTCTCCATGTACGATGAGAGTTTCGTCATTCGTCAGAGGGATGCGAATGATTTTCTCGTGACAAACAACTTTAGCCTTGTTCTTGGACAACCAGTCCATTCCGGCCACTACATCGAAGCTACCTAATTGAATAGGTAAGACATCGATGCTAAATTTTTACTCACCAAGTCCTAATGTGCAACCTCTAACAACTTCGCTCGATTCAACGAGTTTACCATTGGCTAGTTCTATGGAATAAGGAATATCTAATCTACTAGATTCTATTCCAAGCATACGTATAAATTCCACAGACATGAAGCTATAATCGGCACCAGTGTCAAATAGTATAGATGCAAAGTGATTGTTAACGAGAAACGTACCGGTGACCACGTTAGGGTCCTCGCGTGCGTTCTTTGCTTCAATCACAAATGCCCGAGCCTGAGCATTATTCCCCCTTGGGCAGTCTTTTATGAAATGATCCTTGCTTCCACAACCAAAGCATCCTTGGTTCTGCCCAGCTTCATTACCATTCCGATTACCATTACCATTGCCATTGCTATTTCCACCATTGTTTCTATTACCAGCGCCGTTGCGGTTTCCATTCCCGTTTCTATTTCCTTTTCCCCAACAGTCTTCTGTTTGATGACCCAACCTACCACATTTGTCGTATCTTGGAATGCGACAAGCTCCTTCATGATGATACTTGCATTTTTGGTATCTAGGCAGGGTGCCCTGGTATCCTTTGGCTGCAGTATCATTTGCCGCTGCAGAGGTTCTCGCCTCCTTAGGTGGGTTAGTATCACGCTTCCTGTTGTTGAAACCCTTGTTGTTACGTGTTGCTTGATTCAGATTCGCATGCTTCCTTTTCTTATCACCAGACGACTCAGCATGCGTCTCGGTCTTTTCAGTTGGGTTTAATGACAACTTCTTCATACGGACAACATCTTCAGTAAGGCTGACAGCCAGAGTTACAGCCTCAGTGATCGTTTGAGGTTTGTCCGAAGTTACCATGCTGCGAAATTATGAGGCCAATCCCCAAATGTAGTGTTCAACGCGCTTAAATTCGGGAGTCACCATGTAGGGGATCACTCTCGACAGATCATGGAACCTTCGGGTATAACCAGTAATGTCAGCACCTTCCATGGTCAAGTGCTAGAACTCAGTCTCCAACCTTTGGAGTTCAGCACGCGAGCAATACTTTTCTCTCATACGTTCCTTTAGTTCATCCCACGTCATGCCGTACGCAACATCATCACCCAGAGTCTGGACTTGCAAATTCCACCAAGTCAAAGCTTCATCAACAAACAACCCAGTAGCAAAAGTAACTTGTTGATCCGTGGTACACTTGCTCATGCAGATAGTGGCATCAGTCTGCTCCGTCCAGCGTACAAACGCCACTACACCTCAAGTGCCGTCGTAGTTCAGCGGCTTGCAGTCGAGAAACTGCTTGAAAGTGCAGCCTTGAGCTGTGCTTCCTCCAGATGTGTCTCCCTGCCCATTACGTCTAGCATTGCTTGGTCCTCCACTTTGTTCGGTGCGGTTCGCCTCGTATTAGGCGATAGCTGCGGAGATCCTTTCCTCCAGTAGGGCGTTCAGTTCATTAGTAGTCCTCGGCAGAGGAGGAGGAGGGGGTTGGTCGGAACCTTGATTGGTCACAGCTCTCCTAGGTGCCATGTTCTGAAAGAACACAACACAGCAGGGTTAGACATTTGTTTGATATCGTCATACGAGACAGTCGTAGTATATATACACACAGGCATATACCACATAAGTGACATCAAACAATCCGCCAAACGTATAAATCAATTCATACAGCAACAAGCATGCACAAATAGATAAATACTGGTGTGTCATAAGATATTCACCGAGTCTTTACACATATCAGGGCAACTTGTTACGTTTTTGTTTGCGAAGTAAACAAAATGCATAAGGGTTACATCTCCCCAAAGTACAAGTTTAATATATGTAAAGGACAAAATATCTTACTTCACATTGGCGGTTCTTGTCTTTATACCCTAAATTAATACTCCAACAGAGTATTTAATAGGCTGGGGGAGGGGTGTTCACGTTTGACCTTTTATTGTACTGAAGGAATCTCGTTTGATACGTGACAAGACTTGCTGTGGTTTCTGTGCACTGAATTCCATAATTATGTATGCATCCATAATTACGTAACTCCTTGCACAGTCCGCACAGTTCATTTCATCCTCGTATCACTTCCTTCAGATAGGCCATTGTTTTCAGGTAAAGTCACGAGTACCTGAGACATTCTATTTCTAGTATATGTATATATCAATTATCACACATACTTGCAAGTAATTCTTAGTCAAAGACAAGTGCTACTCCAGTGCACCCTAAATCTCATAGTGTCCTTTCTTGACTCTTTGAAAATAGTTTCAGGTAGTGGATGTCGCGGAAAGATTTATGCAATGAAACTCTGTGAAAAAAAAATTGTTTTCGTGAAAGGATCCTAAAGATTGTAGACTAGACTCGAGAAGGAATCCTGGTTCACTACAATCGCAGCTCTGATACCAATCTGTCACACCCCTTTCTAAAGCGGAAGCACGAGGTGTGATCATGAAAGGTTGTCATTGCATACGAATGGTAAACATATTACATGCTCGTAAAAATAACTTCAAATGCCAAACAATTTATAACTGAAAACGTAGTTTAAGTGTTTACATCACAAGACAGCATATTGTCTGAAAAGTTTACAACTTTATTCAATGATAAACATAAACAACATCCGAGAGCAAGAGTAGGACCGCGCGCACATCCACTTTAGTTACCTGAAATACATGTGAGTTTTTCGAAAATCGTCAACATAATGTTGGTGTGAATTCATGCAGTTTTTGTATTGAACGTTTGTATACTTTGTATGAAAACATGGTATGTAATTTGTATAAATCAAGTATTCCTGTATGTATCGAGATTGTTAATGGGTTGCAAGGCCATTAACATTTGACACGACATAGGAAGCATCCAAACCATAGGCATTTTTCTAGTTGTCGATTCACGACTGAGACACAAAAGCACTACTTGGTACTAGTTTTCACCAAGAGTGTGTGATGTGCGATAAAGTGTTGTATATATTAGGTGTATATTTTAAGCCCTTTTTAACACTTATTTTAGCCAAGTTTTAAATTTATAAAACATGATATTTTACTAACACTAAACACACATATGGGCAAGTGCACCCATCGTTGAGCGTAGTATAGCGTTGGTAAGATACCGAGGTCGTCCAAGGACACAAGAGCTTTTAGTACCGGTTTATCCTCAACGTCTAACCAAAACAAAAGTTTAGAAAAATGTTTTAAACTAAGAAAAATAAAACTAACTAAAATGCTGAAAATAAAAATAAAAATAAAAACAGATAGACAAGATGAATCACTTGGTTCCGACTCGTATCTAGTATAACCTTTGATTATTTCCGCACTTTTGCACATAATTAAGAGATTATCTTAGTTATTGTAGTAGGCCCCTCTTTTGAAGGTGACGTTACCCTCACCCCAGTAGTTTGAGTCAGCAGGGATACAATCCTAAAGGGGTGGATTATTGGAAGATAATGAATTAAGTTATTAATGCAGTATTGTGGTAGGCCCCGCTTTTGGCGGTGACGTTACCCTCGACTAAGTAGTCTGAGTCAGCAGGGATACAGTCCTAAATAGCCGGGTTATAGTATTAATAGTAGTTAACTTATGAGGGGATCAAAGAGTTTGGACCCCCGCCATCCAATACTGTGAAGCATTGAAGGAGGTCCTACTAAATTTGACCCAGGTCCATTGCAGGACCTCTAAACGCTGAACAATGGCAAGACCTTTACCAAACCGTTCCCTTAACCCCCTACCAGGTAGCCAACATACCTCCATATAGACCGTGGAGATATGAATGGTGAAAATCCTTTATTTTATATAGACAGTAAAATAATGCCAAGACACCACGGACAAACGATAAGGAAAGATCACCTTCAACATAAGTAACTAGTTATTAAAGTCATTAATACAAAACCAAATAAAAAGTGCAAAAGATTAGAAATAAAAAGTATTATACTAGACACTTTGTCTTCACCAAGTGATGTAAGAGACTTAGGCAAACATGGCCTTGATTGTCAAGAACTCTTACGATCAATCTTGGATCCCGAGACGACTCACACACTCTATGATGGACAATGGATGATGGTGGTGGATGATGGTGTTGTGATGGTGGTGGGTGGTGGATGAAGTGTGAGAGAGGTGGTGTGCCAAGGGATGAGATGAAATGAATCCAAGCACTCCTATTTATAGGCTGAACAGAGAGCTGGACACGGCCCCGTGTCCGCTGGACACGGCCCCGTGCCCGTCTGACACTCTCTCTCCTCATTAATTGTAATTCGCAATTACAATAAATGCGCCTGCTGTACTTTCGACACGCCCCCGTGTCCGCTGAGCACGGCCCCGTGATGGGCAATAGAAGCTTCTATAGATTTGTCTTTTCTGCTGCTTCTTGGGCACGGCCCCGTGCTGGCTGAGCACGGGGCGTGTTCAGCCTTCTGTTTTCTCTATTTTGCTTTGGAAGGTGCCGTTGAGGGTTCGGGCAGTCCACTAATGTTCCTTTTCTTGTATTTATGTTGGATTTAGCTGTCTTTTTGCTTCTTTTGTGTTTTTAAGCTCATTTAATCCTGAAAATACAAAAGGAAGACAAAAACACTCTTTTTCCAATATTAGTACTAAAAAAGGGTTAGTTTTATGCCTCATTTGATGTAATTTATATGTTGCATTTTACACACATCAAATACCCCCACACTTGAACTTTTGCTTGTCCTCAAGCAAAACTCTTTAATATGTGGCTTACACTCCCAAATGGAATAGGTAGAAGAGAAGGTTTTGGGCTTGTCATAGAGTGTCGGGATTTCCAAGATCTTTTTGGGGTTTATTTTTATTTATTTACACTCCTATTCGTAATGATTTATTTAGAACTGTTCATAAAAGAAATTACTTATTTGGGCATAACATGCCTTTTTAAAAATTCTATTTATATACAAGTTCACATACCTCGCGGGGAAATCACTCACACTCGGCCGAAGGTGTATTTTTAGTGAATCACTCGAGAGCGGCATGGAACTTATTCCTACCATAGGCTTGCCAAGAAATCAATCCTCCTCCTTTTTAACTTTTATACCTTTGTAGATATCAAGAGGACTTTGTGGGTTAAGGGTTGGCTAGGGTTAAAGGTAGGTGGTTGGGTTAGTGGTTAGTAGAAAAGGGCTAAAAGCGTAACAAGTGTCGGTTTTCGTATTTTTTTTTTTTTTTTTTTTTTGCAACTTTTTATTTTTAATGAAGCTTTTATTCAAACAAAGTTATTTTTGATTACTTTGTTTGTTTATTTTCTTTTTGCTTCATTATAAATATATATATATATATATATTTTTTTTTTACGAAGAACCGAACTTGTTACTAAAATAAAGGGTTAAAAACGAAAAAGGTTTTGGTGGGTGAAAAGGTTTTTGTTTGGGTGATGAAACGAAAAGGTTTAGGCTCAAAGGGGCTAACTAGGGGGGTTTTTGGGTAGGTGGTAAAAGAAAAAGAAAAATAATGGTGTAGAAGTGAAAAAGGGTTAGTCCTAATGCCTCCATCATTTACTTACTCGGGTTTAAGTTGATAAGGACCGGGAATGTATTGTCATGGCAAGTTCTAGAGTCGTAAGAACCAAGCGGCTATTCACACAAGAAACGAAAAATGAGCATTTAGTCAAATGATATGAAATTGTGTGCTCAATAAAGGCTCAAAACTCACTTTTGTGGGAATGGGTTTTTATGTGATCAAGTATATATAATCAAATTTTAAATAAGTTTGTCATGCCTTTTCATAATTTTCTTATGTTGGTTCTTTTTATCACTACGCTATCGGTTGTAAATTTGTAAAAATATAACCTTTTTGAGAACTTGAATTTCCCGAGTTAAACCTAGACAAGTAAAAAAATGAAATTTTTGAAAAAAAAATTGGGGTGATTAGCGGTTCCAATAGAGTTTTGTGTAAGGCTTGTATTTAGGACTTGCAAAATTCAAGGTTTTAGCATCCCCCCCACACTTAAATTACACATTGTCCTCAATGTGTCCCAAAAATAAATTTTTAGGTTGATTAGATGTGTAAAATAGTGTTTAAAAAGCAAAAATTTGTGTTACTGGGCACTGAACACGGCCCCGTGTTGAGTGGGCACGACCCCGTGTTCAGGTGCCAGTAACAAGAACTTACAGAAGGTGGACACGGCCCCGTGTTCACTGAACACGGCCACGTGTCTGACAAAATTCTGTTGAACAGAAGCTAAACAGCAGGTCTGGGAGGTGAGCACGGGGGCGTGTTGGCTGGACACGTACCCGTGTGGATAGTCTGAAAGCCTGAAAAACAGGTTTCTTCCTCCGGTTTTTTCCATCCTAGCCCTATAAGTGCTGAGGCTTAACACCCTAAGCCTTGGTTTGTACCTGTTCCAACACTTAATACCACACCAAGCAATACAAACATCCTACATTACCAAAGTTAATTGTACCAAGCATAAAGTAAGAAAAATAAAATGCAGAAAATAGTTAGGAAAAGTAAATTGTCTAACACTTGGCACGCAGGCCATTAATTGTTCAAGATTGCAAAGGGTTAACCTGGGGAGTCATCAACCAACCGCTTCCTCCTATGCTCCTCCCGCCTACTCCATGGCATCATCATCATCGTCATCCCCTCCACGGCGTGCAATGTGGTCTCGTATGTATCCGACATCGTCTTGTATCTCGGATAGGTTTCTCTCGATAGCTCCGACCCGGTTGTAGGTGTTGCTCGCCATGTTATAGGTGTTCCGAGTACACATGAGGTTTTCCTGCAACAAATCATGCAAACTTTGAAAGTTAGGAAAACCGCCTCCCGAGGAGGATGATTGGCCCGGATCACCGTGGGGTGTGTATTGGTACTGATGATGTTGCGGAGCTGGAAGGACAAGTGCTTCTTGCGGGTTCCATGCATGACCTTGCATCCTTTGAAAGGTTACCGTCCCGTCTTCTGCTTCATAAACCAGGTTCATCGAGCGGCAGATGTGAATATCCACCGTACCCGACCATGGGCTCCGCTCAAATGACCTCGGAATGTGGGCGAAGTGCCTGAAGAGACGGTACACCCAGCCCCCGAAGAAAATAGGAGTTGGTGCACTAGCAAGGCGGTTGTGATGCATGTTTCGGAGCATGAGGAACGGAACATCGAGCGGCCTGCGGTTGTGAATGCAATGGAGGACAAGCAAATCTCTTAACCCAACGACGCCACCACTGTCATGCCTTTGGCTAAGAGAGTAGCCGAGGAGCCTATGAATGTATCTGTAAAGCGGATCCCTCAGCTTGGTACTCTTAGTGCTGCTCGGATTGTAGAACCCTTCCCCAATCTGAGCCCACATGGCTTGGCGCTCGTTGTCTTCAATCTCTCTCAATCCCCCTGTATTTTCTTCGTTTCCCGCATCCTCCTCCGCATACAACCCGATAATCGACCCGAATTGTGCCATGGAGATCGAATACCTTGTTCCGCCACACCTGAATGACACCCCGTCATTATCGAACGGGTCGCACCTTGAAGTGAATGCAAAGGTGCTGTAGAATTCCAAGGTGCATTCATGGACGGAACGGAGTCGGGTTGTTAGTGCGACTCTGAGTGGTCCCGTGACAATGTTGTTGAAACGGTCAATTTGATTCACCAAGGTTAGTAGTTCTGTGCACGCCTGCCTCGGGTATTCCTCCGGTCTTGTTTGAAGAAGCTCGTATCGAGCTCTTGCATCTAGCTCATTGGCGTTGAATCTAGTAAACTTTCTGGCCATCTTGACGTTGTTAGATCGGTAAGAGACGTTGGAATTTCGCGAAAAATCGCCTGGAACCAGAGCTTTTGTGGGGAAACGGGGCGTGTGGAATGAAGAAACTGTTCTGAAAAAGGGGTTTTATCCCGTCTGCAGCGCGAACACGGCCCCGTGTCCAGCGGACACGGCCTCGTGCCGAGCCTTCTCTTTTTTTTTTTTTTTTTTTTCGTGCGCGTGTGAGTGCCCCTTTTTCCCATAAGCTATGGTTTAGAAAACTTACCGCTTTATTTTGCCGCCTCAACCGTTCGTAACTTACCAGGCATGATGTTTTTATTCTTCCACGGTCTGAAGCAAGATCTCTTCTTCCTCATCCTCAATAAATCCTTGATAGAGTTTCAGCCGTTGGCCATTGACTTTAAATGGTGGCCCATTTCGAGGTTTAATTTCTACTGCACCGTGTGGAAAAATATGGGTGACGGAAAAAGGTCCTGACCACCTAGACTTTAATTTACCAGGAAACAATCGAAGTCGTGAATTAAACAAAAGAACTAAATCTCCTACCCGAAATTCATTAGGTTTAATATGTTTGTCATGCCAATTTTTCATTCTTTCCTTATAAATCTCAGAGTTTGAGTATGCATAATTCCTAAGCTCGTCTAATTCATTTATTTGACAAAATCGATTTTTACCAGCAAATTCTAGATCTAAGTTTACATTTTTGATTGCCCAGTAGGCTTTGTGTGCAATTTCTACTGGCAAGTGACAACTTTTTCCATAGACTAGCTTATATGGGGTTGTACCTATCGTTGTTTTATAAGCAGTTCGAAAAGCCCATAAAGCATCATCTAATTTATCAGCCCATTCCTTTCTATTTAACCCTACGGTTTTTTCGAGTATTCGTTTTAACCCTCTATTGGTCACTTCGGCTTGTCCGTTTGTTTGAGGGTGATAAGCTGTCGAAACCCGGTGATAGACCCCATATCTTGTTAAAATTTTTTCAAGTTGATGATTACAAAAATGGGTACCTCTATCACTTATTAAAGCTTTAGGTGTGCCAAAACGAGAGAATAATTTTTTCAGAAATCTTACCACTACTCTTCCATCATTTGTTGGAAGTGCTTCGGCCTCGGCCCATTTAGACAAGTAATCTACTGCCACAAGTATGTATTTGTTTCCTTTCGATGGTGGGAAAGGTCCCATAAAGTCGAGTCCCCACACATCAAAAATTTCACAAACAAGAATGCCATTTTGTGGCATTTCGTTTTTGGAAGAAATATTACCTGTTCTTTGGCAAGCATCACATGTCTTTACAAGATTTTGAGCATCTTTGTAAATGGTTGGCCAATAAAATCCTGAATCAAATACCTTTCGTGCGGTACTGGCAGCACCATGATGTCCTCCGTATGGACCTTCGTGACAATGGCGGAGAATTCTTTGTGCTTCACTACCATGTACGCATCGTCTAACGAGTTGGTCGGCACACATTTTGAAAAGATATGGATCTTCCCAAAAATAGTGTTTCACATTGGCAAAGAATTTTTTTCTTTG
This sequence comes from Helianthus tuberosus, assembly GCA_030545235.1. NCBI lineage: Eukaryota > Viridiplantae > Streptophyta > Magnoliopsida > Asterales > Asteraceae > Helianthus > Helianthus tuberosus. The sequence goes on from CM060407.1 coordinate 5,387,013, forward strand.
ATGATGTGGCCATCCTTTTGCGACTATTCCACTAGCTAGGTAGTTAGCAAAGTCGGCGTACCATGGTTCTTCCTTAAATTCCACCATTTCTAGGGATTCAGTTGGAAATTTTTCGTTGATTTGCTCGCCCCTGGTTGCCTCCAAAGCTGGGTCTTCTAAGCGCGAAAGATGATCTGCTGCGGTATTTTCTGCTCCTCTTTTGTCTTTGATTTCAATGTCGAATTCTTGTAGGAGTAGAATCCACCTAATCAAACGTGGTTTTGCGTCTTGCTTCTTAAAGAGATATCGAATGGCTGCATGGTCTGTATAGACTATAGTTTTAGAAAGAACAAGATAAGAACGAAATTTATCAAAAGCAAATACCACAGCTAGTAACTCTTTTTCAGTTGTTGTGTAATTTTCTTGTGCATCGTTAAGTGTTTTACTAGCATAATATATTGGGTGGAAATGCTTTTCTTTTCTCTGTCCCAAAACAGCTCCAACTGCAAAGTCACTAGCATCACACATGATTTCGAAAGGAAACTTCCAATCAGGCGCTATCATGATAGGTGCATTGACTAGCATTTCCTTTAGGGTTAGAAATGCTTGATTGCAATCCTTGTCAAAGATGAAAGGAGCATCTTTTTCAAGTAATTTTGTTAGAGGCCTTGAGATTTTTGAAAAGTCTTTGATAAACCGCCTATCAAATCCGGCATGCCCCAGGAAACTTCTAATAGCTCTTACGGAGGATGGAGGAGGTAATCTAGAAATGGTATCTATTTTGGCTCGATCCACCTCCATTCCTTCGCTTGAGATCTTATGCCCGAGTACTATTCCCTCCGTTACCATGAAATGGCATTTTTCCCAATTAAGGGCGAGGTTAGTTTCCTCACATCGGGATAGCATTCGTTCAAGGTTATCGAGGCATTGGTCGTATGAATCCCCAAAGATAGAAAAGTCGTCCATGAAGACTTCCATTGTCTTTTCTATCATGTCATGGAAAATGGCTACCATGCAACGTTGGAATGTTGCGGGGGCATTACATAGACCGAACGGCATGCGTCGATAAGCAAAAGTTCCATAGGGACATGTGAAAGTTGTCTTTTCTTGGTCTTCGGGTGCTATCGGGATTTGAAAGTAACCTGAAAAACCATCCAAGAAACAGTAAAATTTATGACCGGATAATCTTTCTAACATTTGATCAATGAAGGGTAAAGGAAAATAATCCTTTCTTGTTGCTTCATTTAATCATCTATAATCTATACATACCCTCCATCCTGTGACGGTTCTTGTTGGTATTAATTCATTCTTTTCGTTAGTAATTACCGTCATACCTCCTTTCTTTGGAACTACCTGGACGGGACTTACCCAAGGACTATCGGAAATAGGATAGATAAGTCCGGCGTCAAGTAATTTGATGACTTCGTTTTTAACCACTTCTTGAACATTTGGATTTACGCGACGTTGTGGTTGTATGACTGATTTGTAGTCATCATTCATCAAAATTTTGTGTGTGCACATAGAATGACTAATTCCTTTTATGTCAACAAGCTTCCAAGCTATTGCATTTTTGTGTTTTTTCAAAAGATTAATTAGTTTTTCTTTTTCTAGGTTATCTAATTTAGACGAAATAATTACAGGTAACTTACCATCTTTGTCTAGAAAAGCATATTCCAAACCTTTTGGGAGTTCTTTGAGCTCAAGTGGTGGGTCTTTAGGAGACTCCTTATTTGGTTGCTCGTTTCGATCAAGAACTTTAAAAGTTTGTTCTATGGCGACCTCTTCTTCAACAAAGTGGTCAATCTCTTCACTTGTATCGGGTGGTTCATCTTCATCTTCAATTAGGGGGTCATTATTGCCGAATGGATATTTCATTGATCGTTCGAGATCGACACTTCTTTTAAATGCCCCTAATTGAAGAGGTAGATTATTGAACTTCCGGTTTTTCAAAGCTTCGTAAGTTTTTACAAATGGTCGTCCCAACACAAGAGGAGCGTCATCGAGGAGGACGAAGTCGGTTGGGATCACCATTTGATTCGTTTGAACCAAGACATCTTCAACTATACCGATTGATTTTATTACTTTCCGATTGGATAGAAAAATGGGTATTTGAAGTGGAGAAAAATCACTAATACTTAATTTTTCGAAAATGTAGTTAGGCATTATGTTAACACAAAGATCTTTATCGATTGTGACATTACTAATAAACGAATTTTGAAAGAAACATGGAACCGGTGTGATGTTAATTTCAAATGGGTCTTCTTTTATTAGCGAAGTTTGATCATTAGTTAACTTAACACTTACTGTTTCGTCAATTTTAGTGTTAGTGTTTAACTCTTTTAAAAACTTAGCATGAGTGGGTACTAAACAATGATTTTCGAAAGAAGGTGACAAGAGATTAATTTCTTCAAAATTAGACTCTTCTTGAATTTTAACGTTGTCGGACTCACCTTTTTCGTTGTTTAACTCATGTGTCGGTTTTTCACTTATTTGTTCTTCCATTTTTTCATTTTCAGTTATCTCTTCCTTTTTTAATTCTTCTTTTGCGCGGGACTCCTCTTCCCTTGCGCGAGCTTCTTTTATACATCGATCGATAACTCTAATGTGTTCTAATATCCTATCGGTCACTTCGGTTATAGAAAAAGAATCATTATTTTCTAAGCTTGAATCCGGTTGTTCGACCCTTTGTTCCTCATAATACCCATATGAAGTTGATGGTTCACACCATTGTCCTTCATTGTAAGCATATGATGGATAAGGTTCGTAATTTTGTTCTTCATAATACTCATATGAGGTGGGTTGTTCACGCCAAGGTTCCTCATAATAAGCATATGAAGGTGGTGGCTCATATCTTGGTTCCTCAAAGTATGAGTAAGAAGGCTCATACCTTGGTTCATCAAAATACGAGTATGAGGGAGGAGGTTCATACCTTTGGTCTTCATAGGATGTGTATGAAGTTGATGGCTTGTACCTGGGCTCCTCATAGTAAGTGTATGAATTGGATGGTTGATACGAGTGATTATTTTGAATCGAACGTGTATTACGACAATTTGTGCAATAATTACCCCTATAATCATCCTCATCATAGGTGTAGTTGTAACCTCCTGAGTATTGATCCATAAGAATCACTCAGCAGACCACAACTGAGTCTCGGGACCAGAAAATGAAACAAAGTTTTAACAGAAGGCTGGACACGGCCCCGTGTCTGGTGAACACGGCCCCGTGTTCAGACTCTGTATCTGGGCGTTTTAATTAAAGTTACTGGTCACGTTGAGCACGGGGGCGTGTTCAGTGAACACGGCCCCGTGTTCAGACTCTGTATCTGGGTATCTAACTAAAAATATGCAGCACGGGGGCGTGTTCAATGAGCACGGCCCCGTGTTCAGGCTACTGTAAATGCAAACTAAACTAAAATGCAGAAAAATGTGCGCGCGTTTTTTAAAAAGGTTTTGAAAAACTGATTAGGCCGTCGATTTTAGACTTTCTCAAAATCCTTGTGTCCCCGGCAACGGCGCCAAAAACTTGATGTGCGATAAAGTGTTGTATATATTAGGTGTATATTTTAAGCCCTTTTTAACACTTATTTTAGCCAAGTTTTAAATTTATAAAACACGATATTTTACTAACACTAAACACACATATGGGCAAGTGCACCCATCGTTGAGCGTAGTATAGCGTTGGTAAGATACCGAGGTCGTCCAAGGACACAAGAGCTTTTAGTACCGGTTTATCCTCAACGTCTAACCAAAACAAAAGTTTAGAAAAATGTTTTAAACTAAGAAAAATAAAACTAACTAAAATGCTGAAAATAAAAATAAAAATAAAAACAGATAGACAAGATGAATCACTTGGTTCCGACTCGTATCTAGTATAACCTTTGATTATTTCCGCACTTTTGCACATAATTAAGAGATTATCTTAGTTATTGTAGTAGGCCCCTCTTTTGAAGGTGACGTTACCCTCACCCCAGTAGTTTGAGTCAGCAGGGATACAATCCTAAAGGGGTGGATTATTGGAAGATAATGAATTAAGTTATTAATGCAGTATTGTGGTAGGCCCCGCTTTTGGCGGTGACGTTACCCTCGACTAAGTAGTCTGAGTCAGCAGGGATACAGTCCTAAATAGCCGGGTTATAGTATTAATAGTAGTTAACTTATGAGGGGATCAAAGAGTTTGGACCCCCGCCATCCAATACCGTGAAGCATTGAAGGAGGTCCTACTAAATTTGACCCAGGTCCATTGCAGGACCTCTAAACGCTGAACAATGGCAAGACCTTTACCAAACCGTTCCCTTAACCCCCTACCAGGTAGCCAACATACCTCCATATAGACCGTGGAGATATGAATGGTGAAAATCCTTTATTTTATATAGACAGTAAAATAATGCCAAGACACCACGGACAAACGATAAGGAAAGATCACCTTCAACATAAGTAACTAATTATTAAAGTCATTAATACAAAACCAAATAAAAAGTGCAAAAGATTAGAAATAAAAAGTATTATACTAGACACTTTGTCTTCACCAAGTGATGTAAGAGACTTAGGCAAACATGGCCTTGATTGTCAAGAACTCTTACGATCAATCTTGGATCCCGAGACGACTCACACACTCTATGATGGACAATGGATGATGGTGGTGGATGATGGTGTTGTGATGGTGGTGGGTGGTGGATGAAGTGTGAGAGAGGTGGTGTGCCAAGGGATGAGATGAAATGAATCCAAGCACTCCTATTTATAGGCTGAACAGAGAGCAGGACACGGCCCCGTGTCCGCTGGACACGGCCCCGTGCCCGTCTGACACTCTCTCTCCTCATTAATTGTAATTCGCAATTACAATAAATGCGCCTGCTGTACTTTCGACACGCCCCCGTGTCCGCTGAGCACGGCCCCGTGATGGGCAATAGAAGCTTCTATAGATTTGTCTTTTCTGCTGCTTCTTGGGCACGGCCCCGTGCTGGCTGAGCACGGGGCGTGTTCAGCCTTCTGTTTTCTCTATTTTGCTTTGGAAGGTGCCGTTGAGGGTTCGGGCAGTCCACTAATGTTCCTTTTCTTGTATTTATGTTGGATTTAGCTGTCTTTTTGCTTCTTTTGTGTTTTTGAGCTCATTTAATCCTGAAAATACAAAAGGAAGACAAAAACACTCTTTTTCCAATATTAGTACTAAAAAAGGGTTAGTTTTATGCCTCATTTGATGTAATTTATATGTTGCATTTTACACACATCAGTGTGGCTGCCCGAAAACCCATTAGATCTAACCTTTTGTTCTGCGGTCTTAGTATGTACACGATTAATGGTGCTTCTGGTACCCTATTCGTGACACGATTTCACTTATCATTCCTTAGTTCTTGTATCCATCATACCATAACTCATGTATTTTCCCAAAGTTTAAAAAGTATGTAAAAGTTTAAAAGTGGGGACATAATCTCACTTTTCTGTAAACATTTAGTAACATGTACTTCACCCCCGAAGTTATAAAACTGAAAACAGTTAAAAGAAAAGGTGGAGCATGAACTCACAACTTTGCGTTTCTTACGCCGTAAACTTCACCGGGTTTGCTTATATAGCGTCGTGACCTATACGTGTTTTATTAACGTTAGTCACTAGACTTGTATCGCACAAGTACAAGTCACCATCTTTTATATATTTGTTCTTTGTTGTTAAAAATAACTTATATTTTTAACTATGTATCTTATATTATTTTCTCACAAAAAAATATAAGTATCTTGTATTTTTCACCCGAGTTATGTATTTTGTCCAAAACCTCATTTTAAGTTCGTAACTTATCCAAGTTACATATTCTTTTAAGAAATATATTTTCATAAATATATTCTCTTGAATTTGTCTATGCATGTTGTATGTGTATTTTTGTATTTTCACTCCTCAGGAGTATTTAGTGTATTTTTCAGTCCTAATACACTATCACGTATAATACATACTACATACACTTAGCACAAAATTTGGTGATCAATAAATATATATATTTTCCTTAAAAATATACATACTTAATATCAATTTTTATCTTGAAGAAATCATCATTTCTTAACTTGAACTTTACATAAAAATTAGGGAAACCTTGGTAAATATTTTTAGGGAATAAGTTTCACCAAAACTTTTATTTTTCTAAGTGTTAAGATTCTACAGAAATTTTGACATGGTTTCCCCTAAAAATGGAGGTTTCCCATGTTTTCAAAACATGTGTTTATTTTCTTTTAAAATCATCACAACAATCATCAACTCATTTAACACTTACCGAGTGTCAAAATCAAGTAAATTACACTACATCATGAACTTGAAGTTTTGTAAAAACTTGTAGTAACTTACCATGTTATTTAGTAGGTTTAGTTACCCTTAAAAACATGGTTATTTGTTTGTAAATCACATTCTTGAAAGATTTAGTCATTTACAACTTGTAAGATGATTTTTCTAAAAATGTTTCTTTTGTATTTTTCTTGTTACAAACATGTTTCTAGTCTTGTTTAAACACTAAAAATATGATTAGTTTACATAGAAACCATGACTTTGTAAATCTCATAAATAAACTTGGTTTCTTGAGAAAATTATTTTAGTAATCATCTATTTACAAGATTTGTATTTTGTTTAAATCATCATATGAAAATCACTTTCATTATTCAAGTTCATGAAGACATAAAACATGAAGATCTTGGTCTTTCACAAGATCACCACTTTAACTTACTAGATCATGTGTTTAATCACAATCTAGTAGGTTTCTTATGATGTCTAACATCACTAACTCAAATCATCATTCATCAAGAAGCAATTCATCATTATTTACATGTATTCTTATGTATTTAAGCTTATGTTAAAGTATCATGATCATGTTCTTTTGTGTTCTTCAAGATTAATATTGTTCATCATCTTTCAACCATAAAAATATGAAGTAACAAGTTACAACGAGCTTACTACTAGCACAAGGGCTAGGGAAGAACACAAGAGCTTGAAAATGACAAATGGGTTGGATAAAAGGAAATGGAGAAGGTTCTTCAAGATCCACAAGCTCTAAACCTCCTTAAACACCTCCTTGCACCTTGTGAAGAACTTGGAATGGATGAACAATGGATGAAGATGGCGGTGGTGTGGGTGGTGGCTCACGGCCGTAGGTGGGGAGCAAGGGAGAAGGGTGTGGTGTGTGAATGGTGAAATGGTGATACTTATAATGCTTGCAAGATCTTTCATATCCTAAAGAATCCAAGAAAGATCATAGAATATATTTTGGGAAGATCTTTAGGGATTTAGCAAGATCATATACAATCTATTAAGATCAAGTAAGATCTTTGATGGGGGCCACCATGACCGTCCACCATATGGGGGGTGGTAAAGTGTAATTTTAATTTACTAACTACACAAATAGGTTAAGTTTCAAGTGTAAAGTTTAGGGACTTGATGTGTTATTATGGTATAAGGGGTGTTATGGTATTCGGGGACCATAACTAGCTCAGAAATATTAAAACAATGCTTCTAGTATAATTTTGATGTTCCGGGTAATGTCCGGTTGTTCGGTTAGATACCGGTTCATTAAAGTGCTAAATTGCACCATTTAGTGTCTTTTAAGTACCCTTTTGTGATGATTTTAATTCCCGACACTTAGGAGGGTATTCTGGATAATAAAACATGAATTCTGCATAATATTTATGTGTTAAAAAGCTGATTATAGCTGATTTGTGCAGAATTCTGCATTTAAAGTGCGTTTCGGGTGCTTTTTAGTGCGTATTTTAGCTTCCGGAAAGTATATATGTTAACCCTTGTATGTACTCTTGGGTTTTAAGGATCACTCAGAAATGTAATGAACAAGTGACACAATGATTTATACGAGGAAAAAGCCCTTGATCAAGAGTTGATCTCCGGTATAAAAAACCTCGGGTGATGGAAACTACCGATCACCAACTCAGATTAAACAGAAAATGTATTACAACTTTGGATGATAGCGAGCTTGTTACAAGGATCACTAGAGTGTAATGTGCAAAAAAGTGTGTAATCACCGAGCAAACTGTCGAGAGTTGATAAGAGCAGTTACGAGTGTGTGTGTTTAGCCAAAAATAGCCAAGTGTTCTAATCTAGCTCGCTATCCCCTTATAAATTTGGAAAATATCTAAGCTAACTAACTATCCGCATTTCGTGCAAGTCTTCCACGACCTCCATAACGTCCATATTAGTCAAGCACGTGTGGAATAAAAAGGGAATATGCTCCAGGAATATCGCCAAGACCAAGTCCAAGCACGTACTCCTGCAAAACAACTTCATATTCAAAGCAGACAATCGTTAGTGTAAGGATCACTATGATGATCCTGGATCCTGATCCTACAATACTCTCTGAGGATCACTAATTCAAACAGAATTGAGGATCCCTAAGCCCGACAGTAATTGAGGATCACTGATCTTTGGAAAATCCTCCCCTAACAAGTGTGTCTTACCGGTGAGTTTACTAGTATTTCTGACGCAACGCTATCATTAATGCATAAAGCAATATTTGTAGTATAAAACGTGCATGAATTCACAAGTATAGCATGTAATTTAGATAATGTTGACATTTAAGCACATAATTGCAGTCGTTAAGTATTAATTAAATTGTACGGAAATTACCGGTTTTGTGCCAGTTGTCACAAACCGCTTTGGAGAAATTGGTTATCAACGCTTGAGAGAAAGCTAAACCGCAGCTATGAAGGATGCTCTTGATGGTGACGATAGGTTCTTTAAGGACACGATCAAGTAGTATAATATCCAACATGAACGACTCATGAACATTGGTCACGTGCATCTTGATAGAGAGCCTCAAAGTTCCTATAATGTGGTTATAAGCGACTTTGTTTCTGAAACCTGGGTAGCTTTTCCGGTCACCCCATTTACGATAGGATACTCGTATCCTTTTCCTGATTTCACCCAATCTTTCTTCTCTCTCACCGGCATCTCCTACATCCAAGCGATGCCAATGATGTGGAGGGTCTTGTATACCCTTGAAAGAATCATTGAGCATGAAGGTATTGATCTGGGAATGTCGGAGTTAGCAGAAATGTACAACCTTGTGAGCCATGGATCTCATCGATATCTATTCAAACACAAACCCGGTGAAGAACACCCCATCCTCAAAACCACTAAGAATGACACCAACTGGAAAAGGCGATTCTTCTTTGTCAGAAGGGATTCCATCCCTGATGGGAAGGATCTGCCAAGAAAGTGGGCCACCCACGGTAGGATAGAGGACCCTTAGAAGGATCACAGGATAACCTTGTTTCTGCTGAGGATCACTAACATCCTTTTGTTTCTTTTGTGCAGCTGTCTCTGTTTCGCATATTATTCCATCGCATGCCACCAAGGAGAGGCTCGCTCCTTTCCGAAAACTTGATCCTGCAATAAGATCATTTCAAGCAAATACCCAGTATTCTCAAGAAGTATCCTCAGGCTCTGTTACGATGTCAAGTAAGTATCCCATTTTGTGCATAACTAAATGTTTAAATTAAAATGAAATAAGGATACTTATCTGTTTTGGATGTGTAGGTGCTGGAAAATCATCGAAGTCTGCTACTCGTTTCAGTGTCACTGACCTCGATGCTGTCCGACCCGCAAAGAAGAAGCCTGCTGCTAGTCCATCCGTCACGGTCCCCAAGGCAACCACTTCTAAGGGAAAGGGCGGAAAGAAAAGGAAGACTGATGATACCCTTGAAGGTCTGTCTCTGATCCAGCATCAGTTCGAGGAATACGTTGCTGAGGTGAGAATAACTGATCCTTAAATGTGATTCTTGTACATGATCCTTCCATACTGAGGGTAAGGGATCCTGAATTGTATCCTTTCTTTTGCAGAAATTTGCTGAAATCCAAGATTACGTAGGGAGTCTTGAAGAGGTTGAGCTAAAGTGTTTGGACCTCCAAAAGATCATGCTGGCCAAGGATCAGAAGATTGCCTCCCTCGAAAACGATGTCAATCTGGTGAAGAAGGAACTTGTCCTGGCTCATGTCATTGCTGATCAGGAGAAGTCTGAAATCACAAATGATGCTAAAGTCTCTGTTGCCATTGCTATGTACAAAACCAAGTTGCAGATGGCCCAAGAAGCTCAGGATCCTAACTTTGACAAGAGCAACTGGGACATAGAGGGCTGGAAGGCTAGGTTGGCAGAGCTGGATGACGAAGAAGAGGCTGGTGAGGTCCTAGCAATCGAGGCTGGCAGCAGTGGGGTTAAGGATCATGTGGGTGATGCCGGAGCTGGAGGAGCTGGTGAAGGTGATGGTGATGCAGCAAAGGTGTAATCTGCAGGAATGGGCGATGATGGACATTTCTAGACGCGGTCGGAGCCCATTTTTTTAGGATTTAATAGTGGTTTTTGGTTATGGTGTTTTGAAACAATGTTGGGTTGTATTCGAACAATAGTTTCTAGGGTTATGGATCATGGATCCTTAGACAATAGGTAGGATAATGGGTGGTGGATGGATCCTCTGTTTGAGGGATGAAGCCACTTGTTATCCTGCCATCTTTTATTTCCTGCACTCTTAAGACCCGTTAACAATGGACACCCTTTGCCAACCCATGTGGACGGGCCACGTTTTGCTGGTAGAAACGTGGGTTGGCAATTTTGACAACCTTGAAGGGTTTAACATTTTGTGAATAAATAAAACCTTAACTTTTTGGCTATTTCCCGTGTTGTTATTCTTGTGAATACTTTACTTTTCAATTGTTGTGATATATATTTTGTCTGAATTTATTAAGTAAAGAAGAAAAAATTTAATAAATATCCTCAAAAAGTTTAGGATATGATCAAGGATCACATATCCTATAGTCGACAAGTTCTGAAAAGTAGTGTAGTTTAAGGATCATAAGTTCAGTTGTCAAAGGATAAGGGTCACTCATGTAAATAATAAATAAAATCAAAGTAATTAAGGATCATACCTGAGAATCCAAATTAGGATCCTAACCTTTAACACTTATAATCAGGATAACCAAAAGACAAACCTTAGTAGAAGGTAAGGATCAAGGATCCTTGGTCGTTTAGCTTCAAAAACCTGAAATAGGATACAACTTGGGACTAAGCCAATATAAGATAAAAGTTAGTAACTGGGGATAAGCCCAACAATTTTGGGGACAAGCCCAATATACTGGGAACAAGCCCAAAGAATAACTGGGGACAAGCCCAAAGGATAACTGGGGACAAGCCCAAGGATAACTGGGGACAAGCCCAATGATAACTGGGGACAAGCCCAAAGGATAACTGGGGACAAGCCCAAGGATAACTGGGGACAAGCCCAAGGATAACTGGGGACAAGCCCAAAGGATCGTGTGTAAACTGGAGTATGGCCCTCACTGGCGACTATCCAAACTTAGTGACATGAAAATGCCAAAACCTTAGCTAACGTGAAAACGTTAGAAACCTTAGGAACGGATGTATGGTACGTCTACCATTATACGTAGGATCCTGAATACAGCCAGCACAATGAAATTGTCAGCCCCTAAAGAGAGTACTGGTCCCATTGCCATGAACTGTACCAGGATCATCGTGCGCTACTGGCGATACTGGGGACAGGCCCAAACTGGGGTCAAGCCCAAATAACTGGATACTTCTGTGGATACTCAATCCTTTGTTAAGGATACCTAAACCTTCTGCAAAACTCAGATTCAAGTGAAAGGAGGATAAAGAATCCAGGATCCTTATCCTTATATATAGGATAATTAAAAAGTGAAATAGTTTAAGATCAGATCATTACCAAAATGAGGATCTTCTGTCTTGTAAGGATCCTTCAAGGATACTTGTTAGCTAAGGATCATGGATCCTTATTACATGAAATATTTCTTTAAGTGGACAGCATTCCAAGCTCTTGGTAGCAAATCACCTTCCATTGTTAGCAATCGAAATGCCCCCTTTCCTGCTTCGGCTTCAATCAAATAGGGGCCTTCCCACTTTGGTGCTAACTTCCTGTTTTGGTCAAAAATCAAGCAATGATAATGCAACCAAACTTTCTGTTGTGAGGTATGATGCTTGAATCAATGAACAACACTAAGGATCACTCAGAAATGAAATGAATAAGTGACACAAAGATTTATACGAGGAAAAAGCCCTTGATCAATGAATGATCTCCGGCATAAAAAACCTCGGGTGATGGAAACTACCGATCACCAACAAACAAGAAATGTATTACAACTTCGGATAATAGCGAGCTAATTACAAGGCTCACTATAGTGTAACGTGCAAAAAAGTGTATAATCGCCAAGTGAATTGTCAAGAGCTGGTGAGAGCAGTTGCGAGTGTGTGTTAAGCTAAAAATAGCCAAGTGTTTTCTATTTAGCTCGCTATCCCTTTAAAAAATGGAAAATATCTAAGCTAACAAACATTCCGCATTTGGTGCAAGTCCTCCACGACCTCCATAACGTCCATTTCAGCCATGCACGTGCGGAATAAATATGGAATATGCTCCAGGAATATCGCCAAGACCAAGTCCAACCTCGTACTCCTGCAAAACAACATCATATTCAAAGCAGACAATCGTTAGTATAAGGATCCTTACGATGATCCATGATCCTGATCCTGCAATACTTCTGAGGATCACTAATTCAAACAGAAGTGAGGATCACTAAGCCCAACAGTAATTGAGGATCACTGATCATTGGAAAATCCTCCCCTAACAATTGCCCCCAAAATATAAGGAGTAATTTGTAAATAAACGAGTTATATTTTATGTTCTTATCCATAACGAATCAACGGATAACTAGCTGTTGTAGTCGGACTAGCCGTTACCATCCTGACGTCACTGAAGTGACTACCCTGCAAGATCATCATTATAAATTGAAGTTAGAGATAAGGGTTAGAGAGCATTTAAATTCGTGCGTTTCCTCCTTTAAATCTTCATTTGAAGACTTGATCTGGTATTTCTCTTTCCTTTCTCTCTTCATCTTCTCACTATGTTTCTCTTCTTCACCACCGTCATAATCGAGATGATGCTAAGATCCTCACCGGCTAAGGATCACAAGAAGGACAGCCCCTTGAAAAGTCAAGGGATCATAAAAGATTCTGCAAAAGAACAATGCTGCTTCACTGATCCACAGATAGACAGAATCCGCCATTGTTTTCCGGCAAACACCGATTTCAAACCATTTGATCCCACCGTTCTAAGTGATTATATTTCTGAAACTTGGGTAGCCTTTCCGGTCACACCATTTATAATAGGATACTCGTATCCTTTCCCTGAATTCACCCGGTCTTTCTTCTCTCTCACCGGCATCTCCTACATTCAAGCGATGCCAATGATCTGGAGGGTCTTATATACCCTTGAAAGGATCATTGAGCAAGAAGGCATTGATCTGGGAATGTCGGAGTTGGCAGAGATGTATGACCTCGCAAGCCATGGATCTCATCGGTATCTACTCAAACATAAACCTGGTGAAGAGCACCCCATCTTCAAAGCCACTAAGAATGACACCAACTGGAAACGGCGATTCTTCTTTGTCAGAAGGGATTCTATCCCTGATGGAAAGGATCTGCCAAGGAAGTGGACCACCCATGGTAGGATAGAGGATCCTTAGAAGGATCACCGAATAGGCTTGTTTCTGTTTAAGGATCACTAACGTCCTTTTGTTTCTATTTTGCAGCTATTACTGTCGCACGCCTCATCATAACACCTGCAACACAGGAAAGGCTTGCCGCTTTCCGGAGACTTGATCCTGCAAGAAGATCATTTAAAACAAATACCCAGGATTCTCAAGAAGTATCCTCAGGTTCCGTCACTATGTCGAGTAAGTATCCTGTTTTTTGAATAATTAAATGTTTAAATAAATAGTTAAATAGAAATGGGATAAGGATACTTATCTGTTTTGGATGTGTAGGTGCTGGAAAATCTTCAAGATCTGCCTCCAAATTCAGTGTCACTGACCTTGACACTGTCCGATCCTCAAAGAAGAAGCTTGCTTCCAGCCCAGCTGTCACGATCCCCAAGGCAACCACTTCAAAGGGAAGAGGTGGAAAGAAAAGGAAGACCTATGAAGCTGACAATCTAGAAGGCTTGCCTCTGATCTGCCATCAGTTCCTCGAGTACTTTGCTGAGGTAAGGATCACTGACTTAGCTTAACTATCCTGCCCACTTGAGGATCACGTGATCCTGAGCTTTGCATTGTCTTCTTTGCAGAAATTTGCTGAAATCGAGGACTATGTTGGGAACGTCGAAGAGATTGAGGAGAAATACTCTGACCTCCAAAAAGTGGCGGTGCTCAAGGATCACAAGATTGCCTCCCTCGAAAAGGACCTCAATGATGCCAAAACTCAGGCGGTTGCAGCTCAGATCAATGCTGACTATGAGAAGCACGAGATCACGGAGGATGCCAAAGTCTCTGCTGCCATTGCCATGTACAAAACCAAGTTGCAGATGGCCCAAGAAGCTCAGGATCCTAATTTTGACAGGAGCAACTGGGACATGGAGGGCTGGAAGGCTAGGCTGGCTGAGTTGGAGGAGGAAGAAGAGGCTGATGAGGTTCTGGCGATCGAGGCTGGTGGCAGTGGCAAGGATCAGGGTGGAGAAGCAGGTGGAGCTGGTGAAGGTGATGTAGCGAAGGTGTAAGCTGCATGAATGGGCGATGATGGACACTTCTAGACATAGCCGGAGCCCATTTTTTTTAAGTTTGGTTGTTTGGTTATGATGTTTTTTTGTTGAACAATGATGGGTTGTAATAACTTTAGACAATAGTTTCTAGGGAGAAGGATCATGGATCCACTCGTTATCCTTCCGTCTTTTATTTCCTGCACTACAAAGACCCGTAAACAATGGACACCCTTTGCCAACCCATGTGGACGGGCCACGTTTTGCTGGTAGAAACGTGGGTTGGCAATTTTGACAACCTTAAAGGGTTTAATGTTTTGTGAATAAAATAACTCTAACTTTTTGGCTATCTCCCGTGTTGCTATCCTTGTTAGTACTTTACTTTTCAATTGTTGTGATATACATTTTGTCTAAACTTATCAAGTAAAGAAAAAACTTAATAAATATCCTCAAAAAATTTAGGATATGATCAAGGATCACATATCCTATAGTCGACAAGTTCCGAAAAGTAGTATATTTTAAGGATCATAAGTTCAGTTGTCAAAGGATAAGGGCCACTCAAATGAATAATGAATAAAATCAAAATAGTTAAGGATCATACCTGAGAATCCAAGTTAGGATCCTAACCTTTAACACTTATAATCAGGATAACCAAAAGACAAACCTTAGTAGAAGGTAAGGATCAAGGATCCTTGGTCGTTTGTCTCCAAAAACCTGAAATAGGATACAACTTGGGACTAAGCCAATATAAGTTAAGAGTTAGTAACTGGGGACAAGCCCAACAATTCTGGGGACAAGCCCAATATACTGGGGACAAGCCCAAAGGATAACTGGGGACAAGCCCAAAGGATAACTGGGGGCAAGCCCAAAGGATAACTGGGGACAAGCCCAAAGGATAACTGGGGACAAGTCCAAAGGATCGTGTGTAAACTGGAGTATGACCCTCACTGGCGACTATCCAAACTTAGTGACATGAAAATGTCAAAACCTTAGCTAACGTGAAAACGTTAGAAACCTTAGGAACGGATGTATGGTACGTCTACCATTATACGTAGGATCCTGAATATAGCCAGTACAATGAAATTGTCAGCCCCTAAAGCGAGTACTGGTCCCATTGCCATGAACTATACCAGGATCATCGTGCGCACTGGCGAAACTGGGGACAGGCCCAAACTGGGGTCAAGCCCAAATAACTGGATACTTCTGTGGATAATCAGTCCTTTGTTAAGGATACCTGAACCTTGAAAACTCATAATCAAGTGAAAGGAGGATAAAGGATACAGGATCCTTACCCTTATATAGGATAATTAAAAAATGAAATAGTTTGGGATTAGATCATTACCAAAATAAGAATCGTTTGTCTTGTAAGGATCCTTCAAGGATACTTGTCATGTTAGGATCATGGATCCTTATCACATGAAGTATTTCTTCAAATAGACAGCATTCCAAGCTCTTGGCAGCAAATCACCTTCCATTGTTAGCAATCGATATTCCCCCTTTCCTGCTTCAGCTTCAATCAAATAAAGGCCTTCCCATTTTGGTGCCAACTTTCCATCAGCAGGATTGGTGGTATTCTGAAATGCTTTCCTTAATACCATATCACCAACTTGGAATTTCCTGATCCTGACATTTTTGTTGTAGGCTCCAGCCATCCTTTGCTGATAACTAGCCATCCTTATCCTTGCCAAATCCCCGATTTCTTCTATAGTATCCAAGTCTTGAACCAAGTTTTCAGCATTTTCTTCAGGATCACGAATGCTTGTTCTTGCAGTTGGAACCACCATCTCTGTAGGGATCATTGATTCTGCCCCAAATACCAAAGAAAATGGAGTTTGGCCAGTAGCATTCTTGGGAGTTGTCCTATCGGCCCAAAGCACATAAGGTAGTTCTTCTGCCCATTTTCCTTTCTTGGATCCAAGCTTCTTCTTCAAATTGTTGATGATGATCTTGTTGGATGATTCTGCCTGACCATTAGCTTGTGGGTGGACTGGTGTTGATGTTATCATCTTAATCCCCCAGCTGTCACAAAAGTTAGTAGTTCTATTCCCAATAAATTGGGATCCATTATCACAAACAATTTCAGAAGGAATACAAAATCTAGTAATAATGTTTCTTTTAATAAATGATATAACTTCCTTTTCTCTGACTTGAGCAAAGGCTTCAGCCTCTATCTACTTGGAGAAGTAATCAGTCATAGCAAGCATGAATACTTTTCCACCAGGTGCCTTAGGAAGCTTACCAACTATATCCATTCCCCATCTCATAAATGGCCAAGAAGAGGATATAGGATGCAAAAGCTCTGCTGGTTGGTGAAGGATATTACTATGTCTCTGACAAGGATCACACTTCTTGGCATATTCCACAGCATCCTTCTTCATAGTTGGCCAATAGTATCCTGTCCTCAAGATCCTTGAGAATAATGCCCTGCCCCCAGTGTGGTTTCCACAATCTCCTTCATGGAAATCCTTCAGGACTTCTTGGATTTCAGGATCCTCAATGCATCTTAGATATGGTCCTGCAAGAGATCGTTTATACAACATATTATTCAATATTGTAAATTGAGATACCTTAATTTTGAAAGCCCTAGGGTTTTCTCCTGTAGGAATCTCTCCATGTTGTATGTATCTCATGATTGGGAGGATCCATGATCCTGAATGAGATTGAGTATCATCACTAGGGATGATTGCAGAATCTTCTCCTATCTCCATAGCTACATGATCCTCGATAGCAGGGGTCAGGATATGGATAATAGGGATCCTTATATCCTCCGGGATCTTCAAGGATGATCCTAGATTAGCTAATGCATCAGCCTCTGCATTCTCTTCCCTTGGTACCTGTGTCAAACTAAAGGAAACAAAAGAGAGTGTCAATTCTTTGACTATCTCTAAATATTTGATTAGCTTTTCACCTTTAACAACATAGGATCCATTAAAGTGATTAGTGATTAATAATGAATCTACATCTACCTCAAGATACCTGATCCTCATATGCTTAGCAATTTGCAAACCAGCTATCAAGGCTTCATACTCAGCCTCATTGTTGGTAGTTTGAAATTCACAAGCTATGGAGTGGGGTATTATGTCCCCCTGTGGCGATTTTAGTAGTATTCCCAGCCCTGTTCCTTTTACATTGGAGGCTCCATCAGTGAATAGTATACAAGGATCCTTAGTTTCTTCAAGCTGTTGGACTTCTAACTCAGCCTCCTTTTGCAAATCACTACTAAAATCTGCCACAAAGTCAGCTAAGGCTTGGGATTTGATGGCAGTCCTTGGTTCATATCTTATATCATATGCACTAAGCTTCACTGCCCACTTAGCCATCCTTCCTGACATTTCAGGTTTCCTGAAAACATTCTTAATTGGAAAATTAGTCTTAACAATAATGGCATGAGTCTCAAAATAATGTCTTAATTTAGTAGATGCCATTATTAATGCAAGGATAAGTTTCTCTAAGTGTGAATACCTGGATTCAGCATCAAGTAAACTCTTACTTACATAATAGACAGGATGTTGTGTACCTTGGTGATCCTTAACAAGGACCGCACTTACTGCTTTTGAGGATACTGCTAAGTATAAGGATAATATATCCCCTTTTTTCTGGTTTCATCAGGGCCGGGGCTGAGGATAGGTAATCCTTAAGAGCTTTGAGGGCACTTTCATGCTTCTCAGTCCATTCAAATTTCTTGTTCTTCCTCAAGATGTCATAGAATTCCTTGCACTTTTCTGAGGATTTGGATATGAACTTGTTCAAGGCTGCGATCCTGCCTGTCAATCTTTGCACATCCTTAGCATTGGCAGGAGATTTGATATTCACAATAGCCTTGATTTGCTCTGGACTTGCTTCAATGCCCCTCTTTGTCACCATATAGCCTAAGAATTTACCTGCCTTAACACCAAAATGACACTTGGAAGGATTTAGTTTCATATTAAATTTATCAAGGATATTGAATGCTTCCTCCAAGTCTTTAAGGTGATCCTCAGCTTTCTTGGACTTAACCACCATGTCATCTATATACACTTCCATAGTGTGTCCAATTTGTTCCTTGAACATCATATTGACTAGCCTTTGATAAGTAGCACCTGCATTCCTTAGTCCAAATGGCATAGCAATATAACAATATATACCAGTTGGGGTCATAAAGGCTGTATCCTCTTGATCAGATGGTTCCATCTGAATTTGTTGAAATCCAGATGAAGCATCCATAAAAGTCAACAACTCATGACCCGCGGTAGCATCCACCATGGAGTCAATGTGGGGTAATAGGAAAGGATCCTTGGGACATGCCTTGTTTAAATCAGTAAAATCGACACATACCCTCCACTTTCCATTTTTCTTTTGAACAACAACCACATTGGCTAAACATCTTGGATACTTAACCTCTCTTATCATACCTGCCCGAAGTAGTTTATCTACCTCTTCCTGGATAATAGCATTCCTTTCGGGTGCAAACTTCCTCCTCTTTTGATGAATTGGCTTGAATGACCTGTCAATGCCAAGTTTATGAGTAATTATATCTTTAGATATACCTGTCATATCCTCATGTTTCTAGGCAAAGGTAGTTTTTCTTCTTTTAAGGAAGGATATTACCTCCTGTTCAATGTCGCTAAGGATCCCTGATCCTATGAAGATCTTGGATTCAGGATCATCAGGATCCATGAGGATTTCTTTTAAATCCTGTTCTCTTGCCTCCAAGACATCTCTTGAAGGATACTTTAATTGCTATTGCTCCCTTGGTCTTGAGGCTGGCTTCATTGATGATGTATAACAATTCTTAGCCTCTTGTTGATCACTCTCAATTTTCACCACTCCCCATGGACTTGGAAGCTTTACACACTGATGATAGGTGGATGGGACTGCCTTCATATCATGTATCCATGGCCTGCCAAGGATAACATTACAACAAGATAAGCAATCTATAACACAAAATTTCTTATAAGAATGGAGTCCTTCAATATAAATAGGGAGTTTGATGTCCCCCAATGTGTTTTTGGTTTCCCCACTAAATCCCACAAGGACTGAGGATCTTGGGATAATATCAGACTCCGGGATATTCATTTTCTTGAGGACATCAAGCTGAATGATGTTCACAGAGCTTCCTCCATAGATTAGGATCCTACGAACAAAGTGGTTAGAAATAAACAATGTAATTACAAGACCATCATGATGAGGATCCTGGACATCAACACGATCATCCTCATCAAAAGTTATGATCTTATCCTTGGTGACGGTGGCGGTCCAGATGGGTTTGTCCCCATTATCCATCTTGGTTTCCTTAGCATGTCTCTTGGCTGCTGAAAAGGAAGTACCACAAATGTCTGATCCACCGGATATGAAGTTTATAACTTGTGCATCTGCTGGAGGAGCAGGAGCCCTTTTCGGGATCCTTTCAGGATCCTGGATCCTTGACTTCTTCCGTCCCAAAAGCTCCTTCAAATGCCCCTTGCTTAACAAGTAACCAATTTCCTTTCTAAGTGCAATACACTCTTCAGTGAGATGCCCGAAATCCTCATGATATGCACACAACTTGGACTTATCCTTTGTAGCAGCTGGTTTATCACTTTTTCTCGGCCACCTAGATTCTGCATTGCAAGAATTAGTTCATTGTTATCAACAGAAAAACAGTATTCAGAAATGGGAGGATAATCCTCATCATCCTCTTCCTATTCCACTGCATGCACGTTCTGGTTATCAGATTTGTTGTAGGACTTTGATTTGTTGTTCCTGAAGTAGGATCCTTGCTTTTCCTGTTTTGAGGATCCTGTCAGTCTTTCCTGGATCCTTTTATCATCCTCTAATCGGATGAATCTAAGGGCCCTGGTTCTTACTTCATCAAGATTCCTGCAAGGGGTCATGACAAGATCATCATAGAATAATGAATCCCTAAGCAATCCCATTTTAAAGGCTTCTACAGCCGTAGCAATATCCAGGTTAGGAATGTCTAAGGATTCTTTACTAAACTTAGTGATGTAATCTCTAAGAGATTCATTTTGACCTTGTGTTACCCTATAAAGATCACTAGTTAAACGTTCAAATTTTCTACTACAAGAGAATTGACTATTAAACAGATTAACTAGATCAGCAAATGAAGTAATAGAGTAAGGGGGAAGACTTAGCAGCCATTTAAGAGCTGATCCTGTGAGTGTGGATCCAAATCCCTTGCATAGACATGCTTCTTTTAACCTCTCAGGAATTGGATTGATCTCCATCCTCTCCCTATATTGAGCTACATGCTCCTCTGGATCCGTTGAACCATCATACAGCTTCATGGATGGTATCTGGAATCTTTTGGGTATCTCAGCATCACATAAGGGTGGTGCAAAACGAGATATCCTATGGCTACCGTCTGTGATCTCAGGAATGGGCTTGACCACTCCTGGAACACTGGATATCATATCCTTAAGCTTCTGTAATTCCCTAGCCATAGCTTGATTGATACCTGTATCCTGCATGGAGCCATGGTTAGTGTTATAAGAATTATTGAAAGTGTTACCTCCCAGAGGATTCATGTTTGGAATTCCAGATGTGAATCCATATTGACGGGACTCCGGTATGATCGAAGGACCAGATGAAGCAATGGTCTGCATTGGTATGAAGTCTCCTTGATGAACATCCGAACTTGGAGGCTGCATACTCCTTAAGGATCCTTGATCCTGAAAGATGTTGGATCCTTGATGCTGAGAGGATCCTTGAACCTGAAAGGATCCTTGAGGCTGAGAGGAGGATCCTTGAACCATGGAGGATCCTTGAACCATAGAGGATCCTTGGACCTGAGAGGATCCTGGAACCATGGAGGATCCTTGGACCGTGTGCATTCCCAAATATCCTCCTGAGCTGACGAATGATCCCTGATGCTGGACAAAGGCTCCGGAAGGTTGAAAGTAAGATCCTAGAGCCTGAGTCATTGTTGTTGTTCCATAACGCCTTCCTGGTAATCCACCCAAGTATTGCACGTCCGGAGCTGCTGAATGCTGGGAAGTTATGACCGGAGTGTCGAAATTCAGCGATCTGGGCATCAATGGGGAATGATCCTCCATCGATTTCTTCTGTTTCTTGATATCACCTATCTCCCTGAGGATCATTTCTTTGGTTTTATCCTGCTCTTGCATGCGATCCTTCTTCTGCAAAATCAAAGTAAAGAGATCACTATTAGTAGGATTAGTGGAAACAGAAGAAGTTGGTGGTTTTGGAAAAATTGGGCTTGGTCTCTTTGCAGCATTCTCAGCATTCTTCTGAGATCCAAAAGGTGGTGGAGGCAAAGGTGGAACGCCTTGTGAAGAACTGATTGCCGGCATTGATGATAGCTATCAAGAGTTGATCTCCGGTGTAAAAAACCTCGGGTGATGGAAACTACCGATCACCAACTCAGATTAAACAGAAAATGTATTACAACTTTGGATGATAGCGAGCTTGTTACAAGGATCACTAGAGTGTAATGTGCAAAAAAGTGTGTAATCGCCGAGCAAACTGTCGAGAGTTGATAAGAGCAGTTACGAGTGTGTGTGTGTTTAGCCAAAAATAGCCAAGTGTTCTAATCTAGCTCGCTATCCCCTTATAAATTTGGAAAATATCTAAGCTAACTAACTATCCGCATTTCGTGCAAGTCTTCCACGACCTCCATAACGTCCATATTAGTCAAGCACGTGCGGAATAAAAAGGGAATATGCTCCAGGAATATCGCCAAGACCAAGTCCAAGCACGTACTCCTGCAAAACAACTTCATATTCAAAGCAGACAATCGTTAGTGTAAGGATCACTATGATGATCCTGGATCCTGATCCTACAATACTCTCTGAGGATCACTAATTCAAACAGAATTGAGGATCCCTAAGCCCGACAGTAATTGAGGATCACTGGTCTTTGGAAAATCCTCCCCTAACAAGTGTGTCTTACCGGTGAGTTTACTAGTATTTCTGACGCAACGCTATCATTAATGCATAAAGCAATATTTGTAGTATAAAACGTGCATGAATTCACAAGTATAGCATGTAATTTAGATAATGTTGACATTTAAGCACATAATTGCAGTCATTAAGTATTAATTAAATTGTACGGAAATTACCGGTTTGTGCCAGTTGTCACAAACCGCTTTAGAGAAATTGGTTATCAACGCTTGAGAGAAAGCTAAACCGCAGCTATGAGGGATGCTCTTGACGGTGACGATAGGTTCTTTAAGGACACGATCAAGTAGTATAATATCCAACATGAACGACTCATGAACATTGGTCACGTGCATCTTGATAGAGAGCCTCAAAGTTCCTATAATGTGGTTATCTACGTCATTATCACGATTAATAAAACAGACAGCCCATCGGGGTGATGGCACGCACGACTCAATGCACGTATACTCATACACTTCCCACACATCCATTTAAAATCAATTTAAACATCGGTCCCCAAATGGTGGTAAGGTGTTTTCTTTTTATCCAAGAGGTAAAGGCTTCGAATCTGCTAGGTAAAGATATAAGAGTAGTTAGGAGAATGTTAGTTTTTCGTTAAAAAAAACAACAATAATAGCTGAGTTAATCGTGTTAAATGGTATTATAGAAAAATTGATTTACTATATAAACACAAACACTACAGAGCTCAGTCTTGGGTACTACGGGATCATATCCTTCAAAACAGTGGGGTTGTCGGGCTCGACAGAGACTATCTGCAGGCGCTCGAACACTTAAATGTCTTTCTCCCAGACTTTGATATTGGCGGTTTCTCTAACAAGGACACCGCCCCCTCGAAGCCACAAAAAAATTTGGTGAATGCTCTGTTTAGCAAAATCGCTCAAAGCCTGAGAGAAAATTTTGATTTGTCATCTCGCCAAAAGGCGGTATTGGAGTGCCTGAAGGGTCCCCATGCTCAGGATTTTTTGACCGTTATCCCGATTGAGGGGCTAGGACAATATATGTCAGCAGCAGAATATATAGCCATCTTTAAATACCGGCTGATGATCCCTATGTACCCAAAAGTTGAAACCTGCCTGATATGTCGTAAAGCTTGTATGATAAATACGGAGAGCACGCAGTGCATTGTAAAGAGCTCTCTGGGTTTAAATATCGACATGACTTGGTGCAGGATGTTTTGTGTGACATCCTTAGAAGAGCTGAGATTTCGGCTAAGAAAGAGGCTCCTGTGAATTTCCTTACAGACCCTATGGAAGGGAGATCTACTCTACGACTAGTGGATCTGCTCGTCTTTGGGTGGGCTAGGGAGAAACATGCTTGTGTGGACTTCATGGGGGTTTCCCCTCTGGTTGGTTTAAGGGAAAACGAGTTTGTAGCTTGACAAACAGCAAGAAAGGCAGAATCGAAGAAAGTTGATAAGCCAGCATGTTTTTGTCTCTTTTGCCTTTGACACATTTGGCTCCCTAGTGCCAGAAACTATCCAATTCCTGACCAGGGTCGAACAGGTCATCCACAGCAATTGTTCAGCCTCAGGGGGCAGGGTTTTGTCTTTGATAGATTAGGGTTTACAATTCAGAAAGGAGTGGCGGCGCAGCCTGTTGCCCGTCTACCTTTTGTTTTGATGTAACTTGACAAGTATGAATCAATGATATAACTACATTTGATATAATAGTTACTCTTACATTAATTTTCTTTTTAAACAATTTTATATTTTTGCACGAAGTAGAAAACATGTTATTGTGATCGCCTATCAGATGATCGTCACCACATAAGCGAACTGCGGGTAACAAATTCGTGGTTCGTCATGAGTCTTTTTTTAAATACAAAACCACAATCATTGACCCATTTTTAGCCTTTTTGTAATATATATCTTTCCAACCCACATTAGAAGTTTGGGTTAAGACCTTTAACTTTTTACCAAGCCACACTAGAGGTTAGGTTTAACATTTCTTAAAGTTATAAGCTACTTAGGGCATGTTTGGCTAAGTTTTTTCACCCCAACTTATAACTTATTGACTTTTACAAAAAGCTAATAAGGAGATTTAGTGTTTGACAAACCTAAAAGAACTTTTCAAAATGACTTTTTATATAGGAGAAAAAGTCATTTTTCACTTTTGAGAAGTCAGGATGTTGTGACTTTTTTAGGAGCTTTTAACTTTTCAAAACCCAAATTACCATATTACCAATGTTTTAGTCATTTTACATCAATAAGCTAAGCCAAACACTTTTTAAAAAAACAACTTATTGACTTATTGGCTTTCTCCACCCCATAAGCTAATCCAAACAATTTTTTATATACTCCTTTTAAAAAAGTCACAAGTCAATAAGTACTTTTCAAAAAAGTCATTTTTAAGTTAAATAAACTTAGCCAAACATGCCCTTAATCCGAGAACAACCCTATTTATATATGATATGCCAAATTATGTGGCTAAATATGTAACCAACTAGCTTGACAATCATACACTATGGAAGTGGTAGTAACTAATACTAAAGAACAAAAAACAAATGTGAAAGCATTGATAGAGAAAAATGAAACAATATCAACTCTTACAAAATCTATCAAATCAAGTTTTGGACACGTGTCAATCATTGAATGTATCTTCAAATCTATACTTATCTAATGTTAATTAAATAAATAATACATTAATATTAAATTTTATCGTACTTTAATAAAATATTATCCTCAATTCTAAATTGTTAATTTAATATATTTTTAAAACAAATACCTTTTTTTCCTGCATATCTAATATTAAATATATAAATAATAAATTAATATTAAATGGTATCCTAATTTATTAAAAAAAAATTATTATTTTGTATACAAAATTATATTTATTCAACTCGTGTAAAACGCGGGGTTTTTAAAAATATTTTTTTTATTATTTACTATAAATATAAATTTTTTTAATTATTTACTATACAAAATTACATTTATATAACCCGTGTAATACACTAAGTTTTTAAAGATATAACGTATTTATCATTTGCTATGTAAAATTAGATCTATTCAACACGTGTAATACACAGGGTTTTTTAAGGATATAATCTTTTTATTATTTGGTAGATTTTTCAACCCGGCTATACATGGGTTTTTCAAAGATATGACGTTTTTAGTATTTAATATACAAAATTACAACTATTTAATCTGTGTATAGACATGGTTTCTAAAGATATAACTCTTTTTTAGATCTATTCAACACGTGTAATATAGGGGTTTTTAAGGATGTAATTTTTTTTATTATTTGGTAGATTTATTCAACCCGATTATACACGGGTTTTTTAAAGATACGACGTTTTCAGTATTTAGTATACAAAATTACATTTATTTAATCTGTGTAATACACATGGTTTTCAAAGATATATTTTTTTATTATTTGATATATCAAATTACATTTATTTAACCCATACAATATACGAGGTATATAAAATTACATTTATTCAACCCGTGTAATAAACGGTGTTCTAACCTAGTATCTTTATATAAAGATACTAGGTTAGAACCCCGTGTAATACACGGGTTGAATAAATGTAATTTTATATATCAAATAAAAAAAATATTTTTGAAAACTCGTTTATTACACGGGTTGAATAAATGTAATTTTATATACCAAATAATAAAAAAATATATCTTTAAAAATCTCATTTATTACATGGGTTGAATAAATGTAATTTTATATATTAAATAATAAAAAGTTATATCTTTAAGAACTCTGTGTATTGTACGGGTTGAGTAAATTTTATTTTATATATTAATAATGAAAAAAGTTACATTTTTAAAAACCTCATATATTGTATGAGTTGAGCACATGTAATTTTATATACCAATCAATAATAATTTATATCTTATTATATCTTTATAAACCCTGTGTATTATAAAACTTTTGGACTAAACTGACAAAATTACCCAAACCACAGGGACTAAAATGACATTTAACTCTTTACATTATATTAATTTATATAATTTTAAAATCTAATAAATATTTCAAAGATTATATTATCTCCTATACGAATTGTTTAAATTTAATTTTATAATTATCTTTTAATTAATATTAATTATCTATAATTAAGTAGGAGATAAAGATTAGAAAACTAAAAAATAGATGGCTCCATGTGTCCCAAAGTTGGTTTCTTTTATTATATAGTATAGATAGATATAGATATAGATTACTACCACATAATTATGAAAGTAAATAATAATAATAATAATAATAATTCAATCATATCTTAATGTATCTCCAATAAGAGCATAAGCGAGGACAACTATGATATTCTTTGTTAAGTTGTGAGAGTAAATAATATCTCTCTATTTAACAAAAAAACCTAAGTTGTAAGAGTAAATAACTTCTCTCTATTTAAATTAACCTACTGTAGTATTTGGTAATAAAAGATGGACGTAATTTACATGCTCGACGTACACCCCAATCTTATGGTCTGATGGTTTATGGTTACGGAGAATATGACATTATTGGTGTCACATATTTAAATTAATTTATTTTAGTTGGGTCATTTTCGTCTCTATAGTTTGTTCAGTTATGCCAGTCTAGACCAAATTTTAAAAATTGTACCATTTTCGTCTCTAATATTCTTGAAACATGTCAGCTCCGTCCAAAAATCATGAATTAACTGTCATTTCTGTCTTTGTGTTTTGTTCAATTATTCGATTCAACCTTAGTTTTTTTTGGACGGAATTGGCATGTTTAAAGAATGTCAGGAGCGAAAATGATACGAATTTAAAATATGACATGAACTGACATAATTGAAAAAATCACATGAACGAAAATGACATTTAACTCTTTTAATTGCCTTTTCAATAACCGTATATAAGATAAGTAACAAATCGTAAATCTTAACCAAATAAACCTTAATTCTATAGTAAAATTGAATACTTTTAATGACATTTCTTTTTTAGGTAATAATGCTATATCACAAGTTGTACTCACCCTTTTCTTTTGCCGTTTCAAGAAACCCTGACTTTCTAATTAAAGCTAGCAATAGTTGTCAAGAAGAAGTCCAAATAAAGTTTGGACCACATTGTTTAATTCTTTGAAGGGTGTCTATCTCTTTTAGGTATGGGTAGCAAGTAGCTGTACCTCAATGAAAATCCATTTGAGAAGTTATTGTAACTTATACAGGAGGAGTGTTTATGGGTAACATTTGATTGCATTTAATATCCGTTGGTGATGTGTTTTGGGCGATTGGGTGAGAGAGTTACAAAATAGTCACACTTTTCTAGTCCCAACGGTGGTGGTGATCGATTGATAAGTGGTTGTCGTCAGCCATTGTTAGCCACCGATTGTTACTACTATTGTAATGACGGAAATTTGATGGGTCGCACATTCCAAATTTTTATGCTTTCGTGTAACTTGTTACTTTTGAGAAACCACGTGAATTAACCGTGTAATTAACTCTAAATAAAATGTATGTGTGTGTATATAGACATAAGTGTAAGCATTTATGTATGAACAAACACATCTTAACTAATTTTTTCAGCATCAATTTCTAAATTTTCTAGGATAAATATATCACAACAAGCACTGCATGATTTATAATTTTGAAAAATGGTTTTTTACACGAAGCGGCCTTTGTTAATACATTTTATAAACGATTACACCTTATATAAGTCTTTTTTTTATCTCTGTTAAATCATTTTTTCCAAAATAAAAATATAAGTTTTTTAGTACACCTTTAGATAAAACGTATAATATACAAACTCAAATACATGTTATTTTTAAACAACTAATAGAATATTTATTTGTTATCAATTGGTAGTATTTTTTTCTTTTGTTCTCTAACCAGTGGCTAGTTTTTTTTAAGCTATTGGTAGTTATAGTCATTATATAAACCAAAATTTTAAGCTATTGGTAGTTATAGTCATTATATAAACCAAACATGAGTTTATTTGATTAGAAAAGTTGGCACGAGATCCTATGCTTGTCAAAATAAACTCACCAAACCATTTACACGCCTATTTGATTATCCATAAATTAAAAAAAAACTAGTTTTTTACTATCGCCGCGTTGCGGCGAACGTCTTTTGTTGTTTAGTCTGTGTTTACATGTGTTTTGAAATCACTACGAGCGCGTTACGTACGGAAACCGCTGACAAGAATAAAAAGAAAATATAGAAAAACAAAACACTAAAAGATAACCAAAAGAAAATCAACCAAAAAGTTGTATGGTAATAACTAATAATGTTGTTCGTATGAAACCTGTGATCAGAGATGAGCAAATGATATTGGGTACCGGTACCGAATTTCCCGAACCGAAAGATCTTAAGTACCAATTCGATACGACTTTTGGCGTTCCCAGTACCGGTTCGCTACCGTTTTTTACCTTCATATACCGGTACCGTAACTGGTATTTTCGGTACCAGTACCAATTCGGTATTGGTTGGCACCGAGCTCATCCCTACCCCTGAAACTAAAAAAAGAAATCATTAAAAGTTGAAGAAAATCAACAAAAAAAAGTTGCACGATACCGTTGTTCGTACGACACCCGTGATCAGGGATGAGCAAATGGTACCGGGTAGCAGTACCGAATTTACCGAACTAAAAGATTTTGAAAATCAATTCGATACCGACTTTTGGTGTCTTCTGTACTAGGCTGGTGTCAGTTTTTACCTTCATGTACCGATAACCGACTAGTATTTTCAATACCAATACTGGTTGACACAAGCTTATCTAACTTAAAAGGTAAAGAAGATAATAAAAATTATAAAGAAAACTATATATTCAAAACACTGTTCAAAGCATTCGTTTTTTAATATATAGGATAATATGAATTTATATGACTTATATTATTTAAAGAAATCCATTTATTTGACTATATTGGTATCTAAATATATAATTGCGCTTAGGCCGAAGAGTATGGGGGCATGGGTTGGGTCATCAATCGCTACGTAGGACTATTAATGGATTGATACACCACTCTTTGTCTCATCCACCATAGGTGGCATGGATTAAACCATTGCAACTATGGGTCTCCTTTTCTTTTTCAAATTTCCTTTTCCTTTTTCACAAAAATAAATTAAAATAAGAGAATAGTGGTTTGGGTAATGGTCACACCTTTAGGGTAGTGGTTTTAGATGATAGATTAGAAGTAGGTGATATGACGCTGATGTGGAGGATCATGGTGACCATAAGGATTATGACCACACCCTATATAGCTATGACTTATATTAATACAGAAATCCATCTATTTGACTATGTTGGTATCTAATCAAAATATATAATAATTGCGCTTAATTAGGAACTAATCGTAGTTTAGCTGCATGCCTTTTTCACATGTTTGTTTTTAGTCAAAACCTTAATTTTTGGTTTTCTGGGGATTCTCAAATTTGGGAAGTACAAACTTATATTTCACTTCTTGAGTGTGTTCATATTTAGGCCATGTGTAGTTATAACCCCTCTTTGTGGACGTTATGCGACACGTGGCGTGCCACGTGTGCGGGTGGGCGTTATGCATTTAAGCCCGTAGTCATAAAGCCCCCACCTAATCATTACCTATTTAATAATTTTCAATTTTATTAATTAATATAAAAAAAGATTGCTTGTTTGTGATTGGTGGAAAGTTTAAAAGGAACATGCATAGCGGCGCGATATCCATAGCGCTGCCCAATTTTTTTTGTCTCATAACCCCTCCCCCCCCCCCCTGTAGTGGTGTTCGGGGGGTTATGGGGGGTTATGAGAGAAGATGGCGCCCCACTACGCATCACCTTAGGCTACATTTGTTAGTCATTATATCAAACTGATTTATTTTTATAAACTTTTAACATGTTTAGTTTTTTTTTTTTTTTTTTTGAACGGCGAGGCAAAATTTTATTGCTTAAAGAACGGGGCCAGCTAAATGTTGGAAGTCCGTACATCAACCAACGTGAAAAAACCTTAAGTTACAAGGTCTCTGATATTAAAATCTACCCACCTCAAATTAATGGAAGGACGTTCACATTATACATATTAATTAAGACTTCTCATGAACAGTACTTCATTTTTTTATATTTTATTTGTTACATAATTTGTTTTTTTAGCAATTACTTGCATTTGTTAATATTTTAAAATTTATAGAATCACATCTATGTTTGATCATTTTTAACATTTCAAGTTATTTGCATGTGCATTGTGATGGTATGTCACCGCGAGTATTGAATCGGTATCGATTCGGTTTATTACAGTACTTGTATGATACTGCATGAACTCAATATAGAAATCAATACATGTTTTACATCGACCGAAAACGATAAAAACAAATATCGATACCGAAACTGTATTGATCAATTCATATTGTACCGGTACTTGGTACCCATTTTGTTAGGTATGATACTATGTTCGTCAAAAACAATTAAAAATACCAATAGCAAAACCGATGTTGTTTTTCCGGTTTCGGTTCGGTTCACTACAGTAGAGACACAGTATCCTTTATAAAAGATGCAAACGATCAGACAAAAACTGTACTGATATTCGTTTCGGTTGGGTACGGTATGGTAACGATACGATGTTAGTTTATCAAAAACAAAAACAATAAAAATATATATACCGGTACGGATGTTGTTAGTCATTTTCAGTTCGGTTTGGTATGCTAGCGACATATTATCCGTTTTCAGTAAATTTATATCACATTGTTAATAAAAATAAACATAGAACACAAATGAACATAACCGATATCAACTAACCAACATCGGTAAGGTTTTATATTTCGATTACTATAGCAATTGCCGGTATCATAGTAAACCGAACCGATACTGACCGAATTCCCGCCGCGAAGCGCGGGGAAAATCTTACTAGTATCCATAAAAAATCATGTCAAAAATTAGAGTTAGTGGGATGAAAGTACGATATTTGTAACCTTTTAAATTTTCATTGGGAGCCATTTGAGATTGTAAAATGAGTTTTTACCCAAAATCAGACTATATAAGTTTTTAAAAGGTTCATTAGACCGAACGCGAATAAAAAAAAAACACTAGAGTCTATTACATTAAAATGGTTTTCATAAAATTGTGTGATTTTCACGTAATAGAATCCGGTCTTTTATTTAGATGACAAATTTCTTTAAGCTTATCATCTATGACGCTTGAATCCAATACTTCTAAATCCTGGTATTCCTAAAGGCTTTGCTTCAAATCAGCTTGGTTGATTATCAAAAGCAGAGTTTTTATTATATTTTTCTAATGTAATAGGACTAAGTTTGTACTTAAACCAGCTACAGAAACCGCGTTTTTACTAACAACGGTGTTCTATTAGTTTTCTCATAACAGAATTCGTTTCATTAGCTGCAACCATGTCAATTACTTTCTCGAGCACGTCAAGATGTTTTTTGTTTATATAATCGAACTATATTAAGATACACTATTCTGAATTTTATATTAGTATCATGTATATGGGTAGAGTTAGTGTAAAAAAGACATTTTTCCTACAAAGTGTAAGAATGTGTTTTAGATTTTAGGTATGGTGTTTTATATTCTTTTGATATGGTATAACATAGAAAAACATCAAATACAACAATTTATAACACAATTATATGTATTCTAGGCATTTTATATAAAAATATTGATTAAGTATTCTAGGCATTTTATATAAAAACACTAATTAAATTATTTGCATTGTGTTTTAGATTTCATGCATGAAATACATTTAATTGTGTTTTAAATTGTTACGTTTGGTTTGGTGTTTTTCTTTATAATAACATGCCAAAAGAATAACATCATACCGAAAATTTAAAGGGTCATGCTAGCTGCACACGCCCAAAATTATTTTCACACCCCAAAGCGCCGCGCTATGGCCAAAGCGCGGCGCTTCGATCGACAAAACGTGCTTCGATTGACGTTTGAAACATTCGATACTGTTTGACAGACATAAAGCTGATTATGATGTTTTGTCGTTAACCCTAAGCGCCGTGCTTTGGCCATAGCGCGGCGCTTCGACCCCAACTTTCACCCATTTTACCTTTTAAAAGCAACCTCTGATAGAAAACTTTCGATATACATCTTCATTCACAGACACTGGCTCATACATTTCATTCATTTCAGATCAAAGGTCTGTATTGCCTTTATTCCCCATCCGTTGTGTTTCTTCAAAATAACGCGCGGTTTTGCTGTATTAGTTACATCTCTTGAAAAAACGATGTCGTGGTTAAACAACTATATTTTCGGTCAATATTCTGACAAGACAGTTGTTCCTGATTCTTACGAGGGGACCGCTATTTCTGACTCGTATGAGAAACCGGTCTCGTCCAACTTGAGGGAGGCAGAGGTTGTATCTGGCATTCATTATCGTGATAACACGGTGACGCTGGATTTGAATACCCCTGTGGAGGACCCTTACGCACAACAAGGTTATTCGAATTTCGGTTACGGTGGCGAGTACAGCTTTGTACAGCAGGAGTGTGGTCCAAACGACAGTTACGGTTGTCAACAGAGCTTACAAGGTTATTCGAATTTCGGTTACGGTGGTGAGCACAACTTTGAACATCAAGTATATTCGGACCTCGGTGACGATGGTGAGCCGGGGGATGTGTCTGTTGACGAGGAAGGCTGTTACCCGGTTACGTTTTCGTTTGATACGACGCAGACCTTTTCGTCACGTAAAGAGTTGGTGCGTTGGGTACAAGACACGGCAAAAGACAACGGTTACCTCATTGTGACTAAGAGGTCGAATAAAAGAGGAGAGAATTACAAGATTTGGTTTCAATGTACTTTTGGTGGGGAGCATAAGAGTATAGCTACACAGAGGAAAACGGGTAGCAAGAAAATAGGCTGCCCGTTCGAGATGATCGGGTTTTCGGAATCATCCGGAAGTGTTTGGAGGATCGAGGTGACGAAGGCGAAGCATAACCACACTCCTATTGAAAACTTAGAGGGTCACGCGTATGCGAGAAGGCTTTCTTCGGAGGATACAAAACTGGTTAAGGAGCTGGCAGAGCAAGACATTCCCAACCAAAGTATCTGGCGAACGCTGACAAAAAAAAATCCGGCTAGAAAGCTTATTCCGAAAGATATACACAACGCTGTTCAGAAGATCAACGCCGAAAAAAATGTCGGTAAGTCTCCGATGCAAAAACTTGAAAGCATTCTTCTCGAAAAAAATTACACTTATTACATGCGCACGAATGAGATATCAAACGAAGTTGAAGATGTCTTCTTTGTTCACGAAAGATCATTCAATATGTGGTGTGCCTTCCCGCATGTGCTAATGATTGACGCCACCTACAAAACGAACATGTACAACCTGCCATTTGTTCAGGTCGTAGGCATGACGTCGACAAACAAATCGTTTACGGCTGCTTGTGCGTTAATTTCCGCTGAGAAGTCAGAGAACTACCTATGGGTGTTGCAGAGGATCAAGTCTATGCTGGTAGGATGTATGGAACCGCGCGTGATTTTAACAGACAGGGATTTTGCGCTAATGAACGCGTGTGAACAAGTTTTTCCAAAAGCGCATAAGTATCTTTGTCGGTTCCATATTCAACAAAATATTAATAAGAACAGCAAGAAGAAATTCTCTGACAAGGAATGGAAAGAATTCGTACGTACATTTTCGTTATTGTGCGAGTCTACGACCGAGGAAATATACAGGTATAACTTGGAAAACCTTGAAGCACAGCTGAAAGAAGATGACCGTGAACGTAGGTATTTCTTACATAATTATGTTCAAATTTTATATAATAACAAAAACTGACTATTTACGTTTTTTTTAATTTTAGAGGTTTTTGATTATTTGAAGAAATCCTGGTTGGATCCGTACCGTGAAAAGTTTGTATCATGCTGGATTAACAAAACTATCAACTTTCACCAAACTACGACCAACAGGGTTGAGGGCATGCATGCAACACTAAAAAGTCACTTTCCAAGTCATCGCAACACACTGGATAAACTTGTACTGTATGTTGATCATGTTGTTGATAGACAATACACCGAGATTAGTACAAGCTTTGAAACAAGTCTCCGAAAAGTGATGACGCACCACAAGAAGCAGCCCATGCTTGCATATATTCTCAGAAAGCTTTGAAACAAGCCTCCGAAAAGTGATTTCCCGATGATCAAGCTCGGTCCTAAGACGGATATAGCGATCCGCAACTACGCATCTCAGATTCCCGAAGTGATCCATCCATACATCGTTAGAATAAAGGACGTGAAACCAGATGGTCATTGTGGGTTTCGATCGGTGGCTGTTGGGTTAGGAGTGAAACAGAATTCATATTTGATGATCCGGAAACAACTTATAAAGGAGTTACGTAGGAACGAATCGCTTTGGAGGCAGTTTTTCGATCCGGAAAACATAGGACATTATGATGCGCTGCTTAGACGGATCAATTTCAAGGGGGTGGGACGAGCAGATATCGAAAATTACATGACGATGCCTGAGACGGGGTTTCTTATTGCCCAACGATACGGTGTGATTGTTCACAGCTTCGCGTGAGATAGTTGGACTAGATACTCCTTGGTCGCGCCTATTTGAGTTAGCGATGGAGGACTCGTACCCTGAGCCTACGTGGGAGTTTCTTTCCACGTTTACATACGCGCCGCATCCGGCGGATTACGTGGAGGACCCGGATTTTCCAGTCCACGAGGTTACATTCCGTCTCGCCGGTCAGGAGTTTCAGATGAGTGTGCGGCAGTTTGTTGTGCATACAGGTTTGTTTAAATAATATTATTTATTATTTTATATTTAATATCATTTGTTTATTTAATGTTATTTGTTTATTTAATATTATTTGTTTATTATTATTATTATTTATTTATTTAATGTTATTTGTTTATTTAATGTTATTTGTTTATTTAATATCATTTGTTTATTTAATATTATTTGTTTATACAGGTTTGTACACAGAGGCCGAGCTTGATACTGATTTATATACGCAGGCGGTTACGATGATGGACAGGCAGACGCTTATCAGTTTCTGGAGGTCCATTTCCATTAGACCCTTTGGGAAATCCTGGCAAAAGGCCACCTCCATTAGAGACCCCTTGTTCCGATACTTGCAGCATGTTATCGCGGCAACTATCGTGCCGCGGGGTGCCAGCAGGGAGAAGGTCAACCTCAGTGACCTTTTCTTTCTATACTGCCTACTGCGGGGCCAGCCCTGCAATCTAGCAGCCTGCCTGGCAGATTACTTTGCCACCACATACCACCGGCAGCTCCGCGGGTGGGTGCACACTGGCTCATTCATCACCGCCATCGCACGCTCGCTCGGGATCGTGCTCGAGGGAGATCCGCTGCTGTCCGATCCGGTCCCGTCTACCAGGTTGGGCCGCGCGTCAGTTTCTAGCATGCAGATCACCCGTCGCTTTGATGTTGGTCTGAGGTTTAGGGGCATGGACGGGCAGATTTGGCAGCCGGAGCCGGTGCCGGAGGTCATCCCGGTTGTTATTGAGTTGAGGCCTGGAGTGTTGGCCCCTCCTGCTGAGCAGGCGGCCGCTCGGCAGGCTCAGCTACAGGCTCTGGGACTCGATGAGTTCCCGGGCCAGCCTCAGGCTGAGGCTCAGGCTCAGCCTCAGGCTCAGCCTCAGGCTCAGCCTCAGGCTCAGCCTCAGGCTCAGCCTGTATTAGAGGATCCGGCTCAGGAGGAGCATATCGAGGAGATCCAGGTACCACCAGTTCAGCCAGCTCCTGAGCCGCCACAGTACCCGCAGCACGTTTACGCTGACCTGCCTCCGGTAGCGCGTGAGGTGGCTCGGGACTTCGACCGGCGCCTTAGACGCCAGGCCGCACGCCAGGACTGGATCATCGAGACGCTCGTTTCTCTACGAGAGGTCGCTGAGTTGCCTCCACTTCCCCTCCCACCGTCCCCACCGCACGAGGATTAGTATCTTAGTTTGTTTGTATAGTGTTTTGTTATGTATTATGCAGTCAGTTGTACCTTTTTGTTTTGTATGTACAAACTGATATATATATATATATATATATATATATTGCAGTTAATCTTCTATTTACATCACGTTGGTTTTGGATTGTTTACGTTTAATTCTTATGGTTTTCTGTACAATTTATTTAACGTGTTCGTTTAATTTAACAAAATAAACTAGGTTAACAGTTTATAAAGACGCACTTATATTATATACGTTCTATAAAAATAATGACGTAAAAAACGTAATTATAAAACAACGTATTATAAAGGCCACCCATTATAAAACTCAAATACAATTTTTTCCTCCAAAAAACACTACCAAACTAACCCACATCTCACCTATTTCAAAAAAAAATCAACACAAATTCCAGCCAATGCTTTTTGTCTTTTTGCACACTCAAAGCGCCCCGCTTTGGCCATAGCGGGGCGCTTCGAGTGTGCAAAAAGACTAATGCCGTGTGCGAATAGACCAGGCCAATTTAAAACACTATGCCTACATAGAGTTCTTACGCTTTGTACGAAACATGTTTGTTTTACATGAACTCTTACCTCATGTATAAATAAATTTTGAGGGCGCTTAAATCATTTGAATAACGTGCCAACCTACAAATCCTTTGGTGTGAAATATAATATAACTAGAATGGAACTTGTAGTTAATTATTCTGGCTCAGAAATGGTGAATTACGTATGCAATTGCCTTTCAAAAAATAAAATAAATAAATAAATAAAGCTTGCGATTCCCTATTAATTCCTTCTTGTGATCAAAACTGGAGAAGGTCAACTTCATAATTAATGTCCACGTGTGAATTCCCCTTGTTATATGCTAAATAAAAATATTAGTTTAGTTTCTTTTTAATATTGTAAACAAACTAGATTTTTTTTAGAATTTTTTTTTTTTTGTTAATTATATAGTATGGACTGACAAAAGGGTGTGTGAGAGACGGTCAACCGTCGGGCTAGAAAATTATTTTGTTAATATGGTATCTTAAGATTTATATTTCATTTTTAGTTTGAACTATGAATATCTTGGAATATTTTTGTCTTGTTTGGTCTAGCTTCTTGCCAGTGTGTTTGTGATTTAATAAAATTTTGCCGTTCAAAAAAAAAAAAGAACTATGAATATCTTCGCGATGCATTGGGAAGTCGTATATTAGAAAGTCGATGATAGTTATGTACATTATTATGAAACTTAGTGTCGAATATGCCATTTATTGACTCGTAAAAGATACTAATAGTGTGGGCTTTGAGTTTTTAATGTCAAAATGTAAACGTAAGAATAATGAAAATAACCACCGTCAACCATTGGATTAGAATTTAGAACGCTTGACTTAATGAGAAGAAACACTATTTTACACATCATAATACCATTTGGCCAGCCCGAAATAAAAAATGTTATGTGTGAAAAATGATTATGTAATTAACATAGACTTTTTGTAAAAGTTTGTTATGATGTACCTTTTGAAAGAAATAGACAAAGACATTTATACATCCTCAAATCTCCTCTTCTTTTAATATCAAGGCAAGACGTGTGTATAAGAGTGTTGTATCAAGAACTCATATAGCGGATGTAATTATTCAAGAAATTAAAATTTTGAATTAGGAACATTTAAATCTTATTTTTTATTTATATAAAAATTAACAGGTTTATATATTTATCAACGTGTTTAAATGATTTATGAGATATGTTCGATTAAAAAAGTTAAAAAAAACTCAAAGATGCATTCCATGGCATAAACCAATGGGTTCGATTCATTTTACTTGCCACAGTGCCACTCGATTCAATTACTGATACATTTACCAATTTATACTACTTTTTAACGCCTAGTTCATACTCTCTCTAAACCTATTTCTAAACTTACACCTATGTACCGTAAGATTAAAACTCTCAATTAATTGATGAAAAACACATTTTCATCGTACCTTAGTAGTACTGCTAGACTGTAAGCCTTTTGGTAGCAATTTACTTCTTTTTATTATGGTGGATAGAATGTTACTAATAATTACTCTGAAACAAAAGGTATTATTTTACGAAAAAGTTGATTTAGTTAACATATATAATGTACATTCTTGATGAAATAAATGTAGGTTACATGTTTCAAATTCGTCTAGAGTAGCCATCTTAATGGTTAAGCATTATACTAGATTTGAATGGTTCAGATTTTTTACTGGTTCAACACTTTATGGTTTAGACCTTTTACTTTGATAGAATTGCTAACTGATCTGCCTTTCATTCATACAATAATATTTATACACAAACTAATCCCTCCTATTTTGGTGGAGAGATTTCTTTCTACAATATATTATACACATGCCATATATAATCTATTACACCCCCGCAGTCGAAACGAGAGGAGGCCGAATGTTTAGACTGGATCGGAAATCATCAAATAAAACTTTAGGTAGACCCTTGGTAAAAATGTCAGCAATCTGATAGCGGGAAGGGACATGCAGAACTCGAACTTGACCACGCTGGACTAGTTCCCGAACGAAATGAATATCTAGCTCTATATGCTTGGTGCGTTGATGTTGAACCGGGTTGCCGGATAAGTAAACAGCACTTATATTATCGCAAAACACCACGCTTGCCTTGGTCATCGGTTTATGAAGGTCAAGTAATAGATTTCGCAACCAACAAAGTTCAGACACAACATTAGCTACACCTCGATATTCAGCCTCCGCGCTCGATCTGGAGACTACAGATTGTCGTTTCGAAGACCACGACAAGAGATTGGTGCCAAGATAGACGCAGTACCCAGATGTGGACCGACGAGTGTCAGGGCAGCCAGCCCAATCAGCGTCCGTATATGCCCGGAGAGAAAAATCCGTAGACGAGCCGAGAGTAAGGCCAAAATTGGACGTACCTTGTAAGTATAGTATTATACGCTTCAGCGCATTCCAATGATCAACACGAGGGGAATGCATGTGCATGCATATTTGCTGAACCGTATAACTGATGTCAGGTCGAGTGAAAGTCAGGTATTGTAAAGCACCTGCCAAGCTTCGATACTGTGTAGGGTTATCATACTCCGGACTTGAGGTGGCACTGAGTTTCGGTTTCAAATTGACAGGTGTTGCAACTGCATTACACGAATGCATTCCGGCTCGTTCAGTTATTTCCTTTGCATAAGCCTGTTGAGAAAGAAACATAGAGTTCCCAGTGCGAGTAACATGAATGCCTAAAAAATGACTAAGCGGCCCGAGATCCTTCATGGCAAACTCGTTTCCAAGACGACGGATAAGATGATCCCGAAGAGCATCATGAGAAGTGGTAAGAATTATGTCATCAACATAAATGAGAAGATAAGCCGCAGATCCCCCATGATGATAAACGAACAGAGAGTTGTCACACCCGCTTTGATGAAACCCAAGTGAAAGAACAAAATAGGTAAAACGTTGGTACCATGCACGAGGAGCCTGTTTCAACCTATATAGTGATTTATTGAGACGGCACACATAGTCTGGGTACTGTTGATGACGAAACCCCATAGGCTGATACATGTAAACTGTCTCGTTAAGTGTACCATGCAAGAAGGCATTCGTGACATCTAATTGGTGAATTTTCCAAGACTGAGATAAGGCAAGAGACAAGACTGTCCGAATAGTCGCTGGTTTGACAACCGGACTAAATGTATCCCCGCAATCGACACCAATTTGCTGGTTACTATCATCACACACTAAACGTGCTTTGTAATGTTCCAACGTGCCATCCGACCTGTACTTATGACGAAACAACCACAAACTACGCAAAACATTCATATGTGGTTGTTTAGGTACCAAATCCCAAGTCTCGTTTTTAATGAGGGCATTAAACTCAATGGTCATGGCATTATACCATTCCGGTACGGACAAAGCATCTTTAGGGTTCTTAGGAATAGAGGCAATCGAAGAAGCGTTGAGATTGAATAAACGCTTAGGTTTAGTTATACCGTCCATGGCGCGAGTACGGATTGTATGAGTGGTGTTGAGAGGAGGAGGTTGAGTATTGGTTGTTGTAGAAGAGTTAACAGGAATGGTGGGTGTGATAGAGGTAGGTGGAATAGGTGCGGATGGTGGACTGGTGGTATGGGACATGGGCTGTGATAGTGGGCCGGTGGTAGTTTATGAAGTGGCGGGTTGTAGTGGACCGGGAGGAGAGTGTGAGTTTTGGGCCGTAGGTTGGGGAGCAGGCTGTGAGGAGGCGGGCTAAGAAGAAAGAGATATGCCGGTA
Organism: Helianthus tuberosus; assembly: GCA_030545235.1. Lineage (NCBI taxonomy): Eukaryota > Viridiplantae > Streptophyta > Magnoliopsida > Asterales > Asteraceae > Helianthus > Helianthus tuberosus. Next base: position 5,427,460 of record CM060407.1, read on the forward strand.
TTAGGGGATGGAGGAGATGGGCCGGAAGTTTGGGAGTGTGACGATGGTGGGCTGATAGGGGAGGCCGGGTGAGAATGTTGAGGTGAAGAAATGGGAGTAGGACTGTTTTGAATATGAGACCAAATTAAGGGATTCATATTAGGATTTAGAAAATCATACGTTTGCAAAGATGGTTGGGGATTATGATGAAAGGGGAAGGTAGATTCATTGAAAACAACATGTCTACTGATAATTATTTTATTTGTGGTAAGGTCCAAACATTTGTATCCACGGTGGTTGGACGGGTACCCCAAAAATACACACGGCATGGATCGAAAATCAAGTTTGTGGATTGTTGTAGATGGGAGAAGTGGGTAGCAGAGACACCTAAAAACCCGTAAATGGTCATAAGTCGGGCGAGCAAGGTATAGGCATTGAGTAGGTGATTTATAGTCGAGAAGTTTACTAGGTAAGATGTTTATGAGATAAGTGGCAACCTCTAGTGCATGATGCCAGTGGGTATTGGGTAAAGACGATTGGGCCAAGAGTGTACGAACAAGATTATTAATGGTTCGTATCTTGCGTTCAGCCTTGCCATTTTGGGACGAGGTATGAGGACAAGAAAAGAGAAAAATCATGCCATTTTGGTGACAAAATTGTTGAAAAGAAGAATTTGCATACTCCTTCCCATTATCACCTTGAAATTGCTTAATTTTAAGGTGGAATTGTGTGTTGATAAGGTTAGCAAAATTGGTAAAAGTAGTGAAGACTTGTGTTTTGTTAGCGAGTGGGTAGGTCCAAAGAAAGTTTGTATAATCATCAAGAAATAAGATATAATATCTATGACCTCCACCGCTTAAGATGGGAGAGGTCCACAGATCACTGTGAATACTATCAAAAGGCATGAACGTAGTATTAATAGAATCATAAAAAGGTAGGCGAACTTGTCTCCCAAACACACATGACTGACAAAAAGAAGGTTTCAATGTATCACAATTAATAAAACTAGATTTTTTAAGAGAAGTAAGTAAATTGGATCCCGGGTGGCCAAGACGTTGATGCCAAATGTCTTGAGATATAGCAGCAAAGGTTGATGGTGGAGAGAGCTGGATGACTTGTGTAGGATCAAGGGTATAGAGGTCTCCCGGACTATTGCATCGTAGGATAGGGGTCCGGGTCTTGAGATCCTTCACAATAAAACCAAAGGGATCAAATTCAACTGAAACATGATTATATGTGGTAAATCGACGGACGGAAATCAAGTTTTTAATTAAAGAGGGTGCATATAAAACTTGATTTAACTTAAACGGAGGAAGAGGTGGTTTAAGTATTTGATTGCCATGTCCGAGTACCGGAATTGTACTGCCATTACCAACAAGTATAGTTTTAAAAATGCCATCATTAAAAAAAGATGAGAAGTTACCGTTTAGAGGAGTCATGTTCGTTGTTGCACCCGTATCCATAGTATAGGATGGTTGATCAAATTCCATCAGAGCATAACTCGCCGCATAGGATTGAGCGGGTCGCGGGCCTAGAATGCCCGAGCCTGAGGAGGCGGGCCTTTGCTGAGTTGTGGGGTAGGGACAAGGAGGCAAAGTGTTCCATGGGGCCCAAGGGGTTTGGCTAAAAGCAGCATGCGGAGCAGGCCAACTGTTGTATGTGATGGGCCAAGGGGGGAAGCCCAAAGAATAATTCCCCTGCTGATGATGTGTTCCGCGACCCCGAGACGAAGACGAAGAACCACGACCGCGTCCCCTGTTGCGGCCTCTTCCACGACCCCGTGTGGAAGGCTGATCCGAACGAGTGTCGTAGCGTGGCTGGTCCGAAGTTTGCGTCGCCCGATTATCAGTAGAAGCAGTAAGAGTGGTACCAGCGACCTGTGCGGCGTTTCGGGCCTGATTGGTTTTCCGCGTTTCCGCCATACAGAGCCTGGAGTAGGTTTCATAAAAATCAGGTAACGGGCTAGTCTGGTGAATAATGGTTGTGGTGCTCTCGTATTGCTCGTTAAGTCCCAACAAGAGTTGAAGGACCAGTTGTTCTTCAGTAATCGGTGAACCGACATTGATGAGTTGATCATAGATAACTTTTAGTGCCTGGCAGTATGCAGTCATGGAGGGAAATTGTTCCAGACGGGTGTTGGAAAACTTGTTCTGTAAATCGATAGTGCGAGTGGCCTTGTTATCCTGGAAGATGTTAGCAAGAGCCGTCCATGCCACATGAGCATTAGTGTTCGACTTCAGAATTGTGTGTAGTAGATCAGTGGAAATCGTCCCGTATATCCATTGTAAAACAATGGAGTCGAGACGTTCCCATGACGGTGAGGCAGCAACTTGTTCCTTATCTTTATCCGAAGATGTAGTAGAGGAGGCTTGTGGCTTGAGATGATCATAAACATCATATGACTTGCAGTGAATCTTGAATAACTCTGACCATGCGGTATAATGACCGTTTTCAATGTCGAGTGTGATGGGGATAAGTTGTTTGATATTGGAGACAGTTACGGCTGGGTGTAGAGAAGACGAAGACATGTTTGCAATGAGAAGAATGAAGAAGAAGGCAGATAGGGATGATGTGAGCGGCAGTAAAAAAAGAGGGTGAGCCGAGAAAGAGAAGGATCGACTAGGGTTAGGGTTAATGCTCTGATACCATGATAAAATTGCTAACTGATCTGCCTTTCATTCATACAATAATATTTATACACAAACCAATCCCTCATATTTTGGTGGAGAGATTTCTTTCTACAATATATTATACACATGCCATATATAATCTATTATACTTGTTGAGCACTTTCTCATTTAGAAGTTCCCAATAATGACAATTCCATAGGTTATTATATATTATACGTTAAATACGTAATCCTTGTAATAAATAATAATAATAACTAGAATTGATTCTCCACATTGTCTGATTGGGTTTTTTTAACGCGATTTGAGTGTACTAATTTTTTGCGATTGTTTATCACCGATCAAATGTAGACCGATTGAAAACATTCATCAAAATAAGCACAAAAATGTATTATGCTTGACATGACTCATTTTCGGGAAAAAATGTCGAAACGTAAACCAAATTGAATTTATACCAACATGTACATAAAAATAAACACGTCAAAATCGAGGGGGGTCAAAATGTCATTATGTAATCGTAAAACAACTTGAATTTATATTAACATGTAGATAAACGTCAATACATAGACCAACTTAACATGTCAATAAAAATAAACACCAACACGTATTATATTTTACATGACTCATGAAATGTAAAGTAACTTGATAATTAATATTATTACAAAATAAAAAAAATTCAAGAGGTTCTCTTGAAGTCCTAGCGAACATAGTGAAATATCTATCATATTCGTCAGGAACGTTACCGGTTGCAAGATGATTGAATTACGGATGTGCATTTTTGTAGGGCCGTGATATCGATCTAAACGTTTAAGTATTGTTCTTTGAGTTTTTGACAAAGTAATCATTCATTGGAAGTTTATGATCCGCTTCCGCGATCAGGACACATTTTTTTCTTTGATCGTCACGTATCTTCAAGTTCCTTAGCTGCTTCACCAACCATTGCAAAAAAAAAAGAACCGGTAGAGTCGGACGAACTAGATGAGTCGGGTAAGAAATGAACTTGAACCCTCCATTGGTATTTTTTTTTTAAGTTTTAGGATGTAGGTAGGAAAATTTGTGTTTGAAAAATGGTAAAAGGTTGGATTATTTAAGAGTAATCCCGTGGGGATTATTTAAGAGTAATTGTCACATCCCCAAAAATACCACAAGCGGAAACCTCCGCGAGGCGTGTGACGTACCAGGATCTAGCCACTAATCACATTGAACCATATACATGTAAGATAAAATAAAACCTTCCATTAAAGGCAAATGTATAATTCAAACACCAATTAATAAAGTTAACATGTTCAGCGGAAGCATAATAGTTTGTTTAAATAAAGTGTTCGACAATGCCACATTGAGAAGCGTTCCAAAAGCCACGACCCATGAGCACTCCAGCTTCCCAGACAGCAAGTTCCATAATCATGTACCTAAGGTCCCTGCAAGCATGCAGAAAAAGTGTGTCAGACAGGCTGGTGAGTTCACAGTTTGCTTTATCCGTTTAATACCAAGTAGTGTGTTATGATTTGTTAAGTTGATAATAACTCGATACCGCAGATGGCCCTTTTTGCCCTTCCCCAATGCTCTATCAAACATTGGTCATGATTTTAAAGTTATTAGTTCACGCCCCTCCTATCCAGGTACGTAGTGAGGGTGCCAAACCTAATAGCGCTATCAACTAATAACCCCGTTACCCTACAAGTAACTAACCCGGTAGTAATGATAGGACTTAAGTGATAGAGAGTGAGTGTATTATCCAACGTTAACGTGTACTGAAACCATTGCGTATCCCCTGCAAGGATACCGTTGTGAAATCCGCCTCACATCTCCTACAAGGATGTGGGAATTTGAAAACCGCCTCATATCCCCCGCAAGGATATGGGTTTACGAAAATCCGTTTACAAGGTTGTCAGTTTGATTTGTCCCCACCAGACGCATGCTTGTTTTAAGAGAAGTGAACTCACCTTGGTTTGCTCGGTATGACTAGTTACTCACACGCACACTAAATCAGGCAAAGCCTATGGTATACATGTATGCGTGATCAGTTTCACATTCTCAAGGTTCACGTATAAATACAAGTCATAAGGTGTATTCAATCAGTGATCATCGAATAGCGCATAACAGTTATACAAACTCAGTCAAACCCATAATTCACATGCATGCTCTATAACAATGCTTAACAGTTAAGTGCTATACGAAAAACCAAATCATGTCTCCTTGATTATAATTGATCATCATTAACAGTATGCAACATGGTTTCATTAACAAGAAGTCATTCATTTTCTAGCTATAATCTGTGGTGTGCTAATCGACGAAATATCAAGTATTTCGTCATCCATGCTAGTCGACGAAATATCAAGAGTTTCGCCGAAGATGTGAGTGACGAAACATTAAGAGTTTCGCCAAGATTGTGAGTGACGAAACATTAGGTGTTTCGTCGAGATGCTGACAGTTTCAATTATAGCTTTAACCACTCACCGAAATTCCCATAAACACGCTCAATCAACCCCAAAATGGATCAAAGGTTATGATTTCATCAGTTATTATTCATGTTCAACATAATCCCGTAACCGTAACATACCACAGTTTTCTTAATGTTTATATTCGCTATTCATAAACAACTCTAACTATCATGCTAATCATCTTAAAATCTTGATCATCCAATATCCGTTCATCACAGGTAACATAACATGAACTCGACCGATATAACTATCGAACCATGTGGTGAACATAAAACGAATACAAGTCACTGAATCCTATCATGCATATTCCAATCTTATTGATTTAACAGTAACATATCAAGACTCCAACTATCACCACATAAGGGTATGAGTTCTAACAAAAATCCTACATTCACAGTGGTCCACAAACATCACGAAGCAATATCCTATTATTAACAATGACGATTACTAACCGCGGGATTGAATAGATTGGTTAGATTGATGCGCAAAGACTTCACAGATGTTAGAACAGCCGCCGAGAAGGAGGAAAGCAAAGTAGGGTTTCGCTAATTATCACGACGAGTACAGTTATGCGGTTTCACAGTTCTTATAACCTAGTCCCTCACGGGCCTCACTTGGGCCGAAAGCCCAAACCGGCGAAAGACCCCACTGGATGAAAGTCCAGTGTTTCGTGGTGATGCTAGTGACGAAACACCAAAGTTTCATCTGGTACGGATGATGGCGAAAGTTTAGAGTTTAATGTTTACCAAGTGAGGTTTGTGGGATTGAGTTTATAACTGACATTACAGAAGTTTCCAACACTAACACTAACCAAACATTAACACAGTAAATCAATCACATTTCAAACATACACAATTACAATGCAAACCAATTATGAAAACACCTGTACGAAACAAGTATCGTGTCGAGGAAAAACCTTGAAAGTTTGGGTTGTCACATCATCCCCAACTTGAAAGAAATTTCGTCCCGAAATTTGCCAAGTAATCCAAAACAGCAAGTCGTTAACTCAGGATAACTGTGGATTTTCCCCAGGTGTCACATCATCCCCAACTTGAATGGGAAGTTCGTCCCGAAATTCACTAGTTGCATTAGATTTAGATTTGCCAGACTTGGACTTGTCATCTGGGAATAAATGTGGGTACTTGAGCTTCATCTGATCCTCGCGCTCCCACGTGAACTCCGGTCCACGTCTTGAGTTCCAACGAACTCTCACAATCGGAATACGGCTGTGCTTACGAACCTTGACTTCCCGATCCATAATTCAATCGGTTCTTCAATAAACTGCAACTTATCGTCAATTTTCAGCTCCTGAAATGGTACTACAAGTGTTTCATCTGATAAACACTTCTTCAGCTGAGAAACATGGAACACGTCATGAACGTTACCCAACTCAGCAGGTAACTCGAGCTTGTAGGCCACTTTGCCAATTCGCTCCAGAATTTTAAATGGCCCAACATAACGAGGGTTAAGCTTGCCGCGTTTTCCAAAACGCACCACACCCTTCCAGGGTGAGACCTTCAACATAACACGATCACCAATTGCGAATTCCAAAGGCTTCCTACGCTTGTCAGCGTAGCTTTTCTGACGGTCGCGCGCTGCTGCCATATGGTTCCTGATCTGTACAATCTTTTCAGAAGTTTCAAGAACAAGTTCTTGGCCGGTGACTTGGCTGTCACCCACTTTAGCCCAACAGAGAGGGGAACGGCATTTTCGGCCGTACAATGCTTCAAACGGAGCTGCCTGGATGCTAGTGTGGTAACTGTTGTTGTAGGAGAACTCAATCAACGGCAGATGTTTCTCCCAGCCCTTACCAAAATCAATCACACATGCTCGCAGCATGTCTTCAAGTGTCTGGATGGTTCGCTCACTTTGGCCATCCGTCTGTGGGTGATAAGCAGTGCTCATGTCGAGACGCGAGCCGAACGATTTGTGCATCGACTGCCACAAGTCTGAAAAGAAACGCGGGTCACAGTCAAAGATAATGGAGGTTGGCACCTCGTTCCTAGAAACCACTTCCTTAAGATAAACAGCAGCTAGTTGCGGGAACTTGTCCGTTTCCTTGATTGCTAGAAAATGTGTTGACTTCGTGAGACGATCAACGATCACCCAGATGGTATCGTTTCCGTTTTGAGTTCTAGGTAGCCCAGTGACAAAGTCCATTGCGATTTGCTCCCATTTCCACATAGGTATTTCTAGTTGTTGCAGTAATCCAGACGGTTTCTGGTATTCCACTTTAACTTTCGAGCAGGTTAAACATTTACTCACATAAGTCGCGATGTGAGCTTTCATCTTCGGCCACCAATACATGACTTTGAGGTCCTGATACATCTTATCCGAACCTGGGTGAACAGAGTATCGAGACTTGTGCGCTTCGTCCATCATAAGATCTCTAAGGTTGCCAAACAACAGAATCCATATCCGCTCCATAAAATAGTAAATGCCATCTAATCTCTTCTCGAGTCGTTTCTCCATGCCTCATAAATACTCAGCTTCATAGTTTTCTTCCTTCAACGCTTCGGTCTGAGCCGAACGGATCTGGTCAGGTAGGTTAGAATGAATGGTGAGCTGCAAGGCGCGAACACGTTTGGGTTTCGATTCCTTCCGACTAAGGGCATCAGCTACAACGATGGCCTTACCCGGATGATACTTGATTGCACAATCATAATCGTTCAAAAGTTCTACCCAGCGATGCTGTCGCATATTCAAATCCTTCTGGTCGAAAATATGCTGAAGGCTCCTGTGGTCGGTATAAATAGTGCATTTAGTACCGTACAGGTAATGCCTCCAGATTTTGAGTGCAAACACCACGGCTCCCAACTCTAGGTCGTGTGTCGTATAATTTCTCTCGTGAACCTTCAACTGTCGCGAGGCGTAGGCTATCACCTTCTCGCGTTGCATCAACACGCGACCAAGGCCCTGAATGGAAGCATCACAGTATACCACAAAATCTTCTGTTCCTTCAGGTAAAGACAAAGTCGGCACACTGCAGAGTTTCTGTTTCAGTAACTGGAAGGCATCCTCTTGTTCCGCTCCCCAAGAGTATACAACACCATTTTGTGTTAACGAGGTGAGAGGTTGCACGATCTTTGAAAAGCCTTCAATGAATCTTCGATAGTAACCAGTGAGACCGAGGAATTGTCGCACCTCCGAAGGATTCTTTGGTGCTGCCCAATTCCTGATTGAGTCAATCTTAACAGGATCCACGTGTATTGTCGGATCGGTTACGTGACCCTAAACAGTCAGTAAAGGCAGTTCATCATCATTTACTAAGGCGGAATCAAAGTAAACAACGTCACAACAGCTTGTTCCTTTTAACTTTCTTTCTATTACTGATTTCTGAGTCTTTACAATGATTCTGATGAAATTTTGGCAGCACCTCAACTCAGATGTAATGATTTCGGTTTTTTTCAAATGACCAACACACAACCCTATATATAGTGATAGGTATTTCGCTTGAGGATGTAACATGATGGTTTCAAGCGAACTTACATAAGTTGGTTTCGCTTGAACTGCATTTTGTTACTTTCAAGCGAAATGACATACTAACATGTAATCTAACTCTAATTTCGACTGTTGTGTGTTCATTCATCCTATCTAGACATAAGACTCGATTAAGACAAAGTTAACAGACACTAAATGCACCAACAGACTCCCCCTTGGATGTTGACGAAGTCTTCGGCGTCGAGTCTTTAGTCTTAGTCTTTCTCCAAATTTTCTTCACATTGTAAAAGCTCCTTCAATCTTTATCTTCAAACTCTAATCTTCAATCTCCCCTTTGATTTTTGATCCAGAATTCTGACTCTCCCTTTCGCAGACTCCCCCTCTCGATAAGCTAGGGCTCGAATTCTGATTCAAACTTCAACATTTTGTTGCCATGGGGAACTTGATTCCTGTATAATCTCTACCCAAATATAAGATATATGATAATAAAAATTTCAATCTAAGATTTACCATTTAACCTCAAATTGATAATCTTGTCAGAATTAGAAATCCACTTAAGTATTCAGGTCCAAGTTAATGACCCTGATTACTCAATTTATCTACCAAGTACAACTTAATGACCTTGGTTGATCAGAGATAAATCACACTGACATTCAGTTCAATTTGTTTTTCTGAAAATTTACAAGTTTCAAATTAATGAACTTGCTTTAACTTTTCAACTTTCACAAACTTATCATGTTAAGCTCACAACTCATCCTCCAGTCCAGAAAACTTCCTGCATCTGCTTCAATTCGAATCTGAAGATCAACTCTCCACTTTGGTTTGTCAAAAATAAAGCAGAAATATAAAATCTTTTTGGATTTTTAATAAAGCTTCTAAACTAGAAATGAAATGCAAAACTGAAATGCAATAAAAGTAAACTATTTACAAACATATTTTGATGAGCGTGTTAGGGAATCATATCAGCTATTCGACAAGTCACAAGTACCGTTAAGCTTCAATTACATACTTAGAATTAAAAAATTCACTTAGATTGTCGATATACTGATCCACTTAAATTTTCACACACATTTCAATCTGTCCAGGATACGGATTAGGTGTTTTAAAGACTTAAACTTATACGTGTGTCCCACCTCTTGAATATACTCCCGTATCCAGATCCCAATATTCAGTCTTACAGGTGAGTATACCACAGATGATATCTGTAAGGGAATAAATTATGAAACGTACGAAACCGTGAGAGCTCAGGTCAGAACTACCGTTCAGCAGAGAGATCACGAATCGACTTGGGTGTTTCCCCTTTAGAGGATCTTTTTTACAACAGCATTGCTAAGCAATTTTATTGTCTTATCATTTATGCTGAGGGTGAAGCTATGTTTCAAGCATTGCGGAAAGTATTATTCGGGGACTAGGTCAGAACTTCCATTCAGCAGAAGTCCCGGAATAATACCCCAGATATCACTGAGTATAAAGACCTAGTATTTCAGAAAAAGGAATCTTTCAAACAAGATTTCAGGGGTTACCTATATATCCAAGTAGTGTTCCCCACGAAATAAGTAAGTAAGATTTTAAGTTTATATCCCGAACAAACCTACTAAATGTGTAAAAACCTATCGGCACATCATCAGCGAGACTGTTTAACGCATTTAAACATTCCATTTCTTTAGCATACCGTAACTGTCAAGCCGATGTACTATCATTTTCCCTTTTTTACACAAGCTCTTTTCTGGTTTTCTATTGTTTTTGGATTTTGAAAAAATATCTCATGTTTTTGTATTTTTGTCATTTTTATTGTTTTTGTATTTTCTGAAAATATTACCCTATACCTCCCCCTAAATACCAAAACAAGTAAAAAATCGACAAACCATTGCAGATTGCTTCTCAACATCATCTACAATGTCTCCTTCATCAACGCCAAGAATCTCTTCCAACACCGATAAAAGCTTCATACCGTTCAATTTTAGCAAATATTGAAAACGAGTTTTGTCAAATGCTTTGGTATGTAAATCAGCTTTTTGCTCGTCAGTGTGGATTTTCTCAATTCATATCAACTTCTTCTCGAAACAATCGCGAATGAAGTGATGACGAATTTCAATGTGTTTTGTTTTAGCGTGATGAACAGGATTTTTCGTAATGTTAATTGTTGCCTCATTATCAACAAAGATAGGGGTGTTTAGAAATTGCAAACCGTAGTCGCGCATCTGTTGCTGGATCCACAAAATCTGTGAGCAGCAGCTGCTAGCAGATACATACTCCGCTTCACATGTGGATAAAGCCACAGAGGTCTGCTTTTTGCATTGCCAGGTGACCAATTCGTGATCCAAAGAACTGGCACCCCGCTGTTGTTGATTTAGCGTTAACTTTGCAGCTTCCGAAATCTGAATCGGAATATCCTTCGAGCATAAAATTGCCTTCTCTTGGATACCACAACCCCAATGATGGAGTTCCTTTCAGGTAGCGTAATATCCTTTTAACAATCACCATATGTGAAGCTCTTGGGTTAGATTGAAATCTTGCTGCGAGGCAGGTTGGGTACATAATATCGGGTCTTGAAGCTGTCAAATACATCAGCGAACCGATCATGGAACGATACATCGTTTCATCTACCTTCTCTCCGGTGAGATCAGGGTTTATCCCATGATTCGTCGCTAATGGGGTGGAGGCTGGAGTAGAACCTGACATCCCGAATTTCTCCAAGATATCATGAAGGTACTTCGTTTGATGTATGAAAATTCCCTTAGGCAGTTGATCAACCTGAAGTCCCAAAAAGAATTTCATCTCACCCATCGATGACATTTCGAATTTTTGCTTCATAACTTGTTCAAAGTCTTTGCACAAATTTTCATTTGTTGACCCAAATATGATGTCGTCCACGTATATCTGAACAATCAGAAGATGTCCGTCTACCTCTTTGGTGAAGAGAGTGGCATCCACTTTTCCAAATATGAAGCTGTTGGCTAGCAGATGTTGAGACAATGTCTCATACCAAGCTCTCAGGGCCTGGTGTAAACCATACAGCGCTTTATCTAGCAAATAGACCTTGTCTTTGTGGATTGGGTCAGTGAAGCCCGGTGGCTGACCGACATATACCTCCTCTTTTACCTTCCCATAGAGAAACGCAGATTTAACATCTAACTGATATACTTTGAAATTTTTCCAATATGCAAATGCCAGGAAGATTCTGATCGCTTCTAGTCGAGCAACCGGAGCATACACTTCAGTGAAATCTATACCCTCCTGCTGACTGAAACCCTGGACTACGAGTCGAGCTTTGTTACGAACCAAAACTCCTCTATCGTCTCTCTTACACTTGAACACCCACTTGGTGTTTATCTTCCTTTGACCATCAGGCAAGTCTACTAACTTCCACACTCCCAACTTCTCAAACTGACTCAACTCTTCTTGCATAGCATTGACCCAAGAATCTTCAGTTAGCGCCTCTTTATATGTACGCGGTTCGATCTGCGAAATAAAACAACTTAGTGAAAACTCAGTTTGTAAAGGTGCTACTGTAGAATAAAAACAAGTAAGGCCTTGGTCAATTTGTCGTCGTGTGCGAACGCCTGTTTGCAATTCTCCAATGATCAATTCCTCTGGATGGTATGAAAGAGTTCTCGGCATCACCTCGCCTGAAACATCTACCTCTCCTTCCAGATTAGTAACATTTTGATTTGCACCTTGTTCACTGACTGGGTTTGTTTGACTTGAACACTGAATTTGCTCCCCCTCAGAATCTGAATCACCACGATCAAATACTGGCATGTTCTCAGATTCTTGAATATCATTCTGTACCGTCTGATTATCATGAGCAACTTCATTTTGTTGAATATCATCATGTTCTCCAGCATTACTTGGACCTGCTTCATCATCATTTGAAGTTTGTTGCGGTCGTCTTGAATACTCAGCTGGGAACCTTTCCTGCGATTCTTCATACTCTCTCAAAATATCCAACTCGTCAAAGAAATCTTCTTCTTCTTCCTTTTCTTCTTCCATGTCAAACGAATCCCACAAAGTGTCATAATGAAAACGCCATGAATCTCCAGGATTCTGCGGTGGCATTGTGTAACCTTGACACTCAACATTATGTGCTTCAATAATCCGCTTCAAGCTTGGAACAAACACTCGTTTCTGAGGACTTGAATATCCCACAAAAATTCCTTCAATGTTCTTTGCACCAAATTTTCCAAAAGGCTCTAGAAGTGTGCAGGGAGACCCAAACGATTCTAAATACTTCAGATTCGGTTTGCGGTTATTGATCAGCTCAAAACACGTCTTATTGAATTTCTTGACAGTGAGAACCCGATTGAGTGTATAGCATGCGGCGGATATTGCTTCTGCCCAAAAATTTACTGGTAGCTTTGAATCAGCAAGCATCGTCCTAGCCGTTTCAATTAGCGTCCTGTTCTTTCTTTCAGCTACTCCATTCTGCTGCGGAGTGTAAGGAGCACTAAATTCATGCAAAATACCTCTTTCATCACAATATTCTTCCATCTTTCTGTTCTTGAACTCAGTACCATTATCACTTCTGATTCTTTTGATACGCCTTTGGTACAAGTTTTCAATTTTTCTGAACAACGCCATCAAACTATCAAACGTCTCATCTTTCGTCTTCAAAAATGATACCCACGAAAATCTGGAATAATCATCAGTAACCACAAGACAGTAGAGATCCCCTGTAATACTTTTGACATTTACTGGACCAAAGAGATCCATATGTAGTCTCTCTAAAGGTCTGGAAACTGAATTGACTTGCTTTTTAGGGTGTGATTTCTTCTTTTGCTTGCCTTTGACGCAGCTAATGCACTCCCCTTCCAGATGAAAACCTTTCACATGAACACCAGTAACTAAGTCGTTGTGTACCAGGTGAATCATTTTTCGTAAGTGAATATGACCCATCTTTCGATGCCATAACTTTGAATCTTTCTCCGTTGCTTTTGACACAAAACAGTGAGCTTGACCCGTGGTTGTAGTAGCTACGCTCATGTCCAACACGTACAGATCATTCACTCTAGGTGCCCTCATGATAATCCATTCTTCAGGAATAACAAATCCTGGCTTCAAAATCAAACATTCTTTGTCAGTAAAGTGAGTGGTATACATCCTGTCACAAATCTGCGAGATACTCAGCAGATTATTCTCCAGCTCAGCAATGTAGTTAACTGTTTCAAACGTAACAATCCCATTGGATAACGTTCCTTCACCAACAATTCTACCACCTTGGTTTCCCGCAAATCCTACATAACCACCATTGAAATTTCTAACATCGTACAACAAGGCTGTCTTCCCTGTCATGTGCCGAGAAGCTCCACTATCCATAATCCATCGTGAAACAGCTCTTGGAAGTTCCTGCACATATCACAAATTGATTTAAAAACATATTTCAATAAAGATGTCGATTCATGCTTCACAATTACCAACTAGGAAGCTCCGGCAAATCCGAAATTTTTAATGAGATTTTGATGCTACCCAAGCCTCTTTCGACTCAGGTAACTGAACTTTAATGTGAGATTTTGTAGTGTAAAGTGACGGAAAAATTTTATCATTCATCTTTAAGCTTTCTTCTGATCAAACCTCAACCTTTTTGTATAAGAAAAACTTATCTATTTTAAGTTGACCGGTTGATTGATCTTTCTTTTGAACATTCTTCTTCTCTGATTGAGTAGAAGATTGTTTCTCCAACTTTTCATAATAATCCAAAGGAACATCCATCTTTACCGATGTGGTAGAAGATGATTGTTTTTCCAACTCTGAAACCTTTGGTTTTTCAACAACTTTTGGCTTCCATGTTTGTTGAGATGAAGCAACCCGTTTATAGAATTTGTCATTTTTAGTTACCACTTTCTTAACAGGTTCAATTTTGACTTTTGTTTTCTCATTTTTCAAAATTTTCTCAACAACCATTGGAGCTTTTCCTTTTGCATCAACCTTCTTCTTTTGACTCTCAACAACTTCAGTCTTAGGCTTGAAGTTGGTGCAATTTCTTGCAATGTGACCAACTTTGTTGCATCTAAAACATGTACGAGTATCAACTACCCGACTTGTGCCTTCAGACTGAATTTGTGAAGTCTTCTTTGCAAAAAAATCTTCATTTGATTTTGAAAAAATCTCAGATTCTTCATCAGAAAGTGAACTTGAACCATTCACAAACACCTTTTTCTCAGCAAACCTTTTGTTTTGAACATTCCTTTTCTGATAATTCTTACCACCCTGATAACCACCCGACCAATTGTTTCGATTGTTGTTATAAAAACGCGGTGGAACAACAGGCTTTTTGTAGTAAGCTTTATCTTTTTCAAAATTCATTTGTCTTTTTGTTTGTTTTAAAATTTTTACTTCAGACAACTCGATTTCAATCATTTTGAACACATTTGTCAGTTTAGCAATATTCACATTCTCAATTGGAAAATCAGAATCCGAATACAACTTATCCGATCCTGACATCCTGTACATGACAAGTGTCGGTTCTTCATTTAAGTTGTTTTTGGACTTTGATTTTGGAATGTATTTGTCCAAGAAACATTCATCTTCCTCAGTAGTGTCACTTTCAGATTTTAAAACATTCTCAACCACACTTTTTACCACATCAGTTTGGACACTATCTTTATCAGAAGATGAAGTGAATGTGATATCAATTGTGTCCGGAAGTTTCACTTCATTATCATCCTCAACATCAACCAATCCAGACTGTTTTTTCGAATAATTGTCTAGAACTGGTGGTGGAACTTGATGAAAACCCACCCCGGTTCCATCCGAAAATACATCTTCGCCGGCTTTGTTTTTGCCTATAGGTTTTGGAACAATGTGTTGCAAAACAAAGCTTGCGGAGTTGTAACTTTTTAATTTCAACTGGATTCGATCATTCTCAATCTTAGCTTCTTCAAATTGAAGCTTCAACTTAGCAATCTCATCAAGTTGCTCGTTGATTAACTCTTCTTTTATCCTCAAAACACTTTGTAAATGACAATTTTCTTTGTATGTTTTACCATTTCTATCATCAGAATCTTTCACTATGCGTTTTAGCTTCTCAAAACTTTCAGTAAGCTGACGATTTTCAAGAACTAACTTCTCATTTTCTTTCCTAACCTTTTCTTGGTCAATTTTATCATTTTCAATTTTGTTAGTTAATTCTTTTAATCTGTCAGTTGAAGCTTTCAACATTTTATCACGGTCAAGAATCTGATCCTCAACACTTCTGACTCTAGCAGTCAGATCATCAACCTTCTTACCATTGAGATAGGTGATTGTACTACAAACTTTGCATTCTTTGATGCAATTTTTGCAGTCAACATCACCATTGACTTTCTTACCTGACTCAGTCGTTGACGCATTTGTACTGACCTGGCTTTTAGACTCAGATACAGACTTAGAGTCTACCTCAAGTGCTTTAGCAGCCAGCACCTTGTCAGCCATCTTTCCCATGTTTTCAGCATTCAACTCTTGAGTCGTGTCAATGATCCCATTATCAACCTTCTTTGGCTCTTCTACTTTCTCTTTCTCTTCTCCACTTCCCCACCATTTTCTTTGCCAATACTCATCTTCATCAGCCATTTCTTTAATTATGGTTTCCATATCAAGAGTGTTATGGTCAATAACAATGTTTCCCTCTGGGTCAAGATAACATTCTCTGCCTGGATCCCATCTCCTCGCTCTTTTTGCTTCAAGATTGTCACGGCCCCCGACCCGGTTTGACCCGTTTCGGGAGCCGCGGGACAGAAAATCCCGTGGTATTTATTTAATTAAATTGACAGCGGAAGACTTTTCTTCAGGATCTTTTTAAAACTGAAATTTCCTGATTATTTTATTTCACAACTCGGGATAAAACCCCGGTAATTTACAATCATATGATTTCACTGAGAAATCTTTATTTTCCAAAACATGTTTCTTTATTTTATACTGAGCCACTTCCTTAAGCTTTGTAGTGCTTCACGGCACTTTCCTGGATCACAACAGATCACCTGAAACATGTTTGAAAAAGGTTTTGTCAGCGAGAAATACTGGTGAATCATTCTTTTTATGAAAACGACTCGTTTGTTATAATTTACAGTATCAAGAGCGATTACAATGTTTCTATATATCAACCAACTACCCACAGTATTTGTCACTCGAACATCCATCGGTAACCTCTGAGTCCAATGGTGTCTGTGACTATGGTCATATCACTCATTGGCTAACCCGTTGTCCAATAGTGACGGTTATCAAGTAATGTATACAAAACCCCACATACCGGCTGTAATTTGGTGATTACATAAACTTAATCACTGGAATTATAACTTTGAAATTAAACATGATTTTGAAAGTAATTTGATAAAAAGAGAATGACTCACATTGCAGATTTATATGAGCAGAGCTTAGCCTACTGATTAGCCTTTTAACCTAAATTTAATAACATGCACACGAACTCGGTTAGTAACTAATACATCATTTACGATAACTCACGAGATTAAACCTTCACAGCGAATGACAAAGTGCGATACTTAAACATCCATCGAATTAACGATGAATGAAAAAGCATAAACCCTAATGTGGGCAGCACTTAAACATCCATTGGATAGTTTAATCGATCGGACATTGAATCGTAGCAGCGATCGAGTTAATACCCGGTATCGGAGCAGCGCCTCGCTAATTATATATGAAATTTTGACTTCAGAGTAATATCAATTCGTTTTTATGAAAAGATATCGACACCAGTGAACTGTGCAGGTGCCCAGCTATTTATAGCTGATTTTGAGGTCTCACGCGGCCCGCGTAAGCCTTCAGCTTAACCTTACGCGGCCCGCGTGGCCGCCCAGTCTACGACTAGCCTTGATTGGTCATCAGTAGGTTAGCCAGGTGGTTCGATACGTGGATCCGGATACTTATCCGGTCAACTTAACATTGACGCGGCCCGCGTAAACTATCCTTAAGGTTTACGCGGCCCGCGAGAGGACTAAATTTCTGAAATTCTTGATTTTTAATATGGATTGAGTTTTTAGGGGTCCGGGTTTATAACTACGGGTATTTTTAGGACAATTTTGAGAGTCCTTACATTCTATCCACCTTATTTAAAATCTCGTCCTCGAGATTTATTGGAATAAGCGAGGATACTTTTGCTTCATCTCTGATTCCAACTCCCAAGTGTATTCAGGTCCTCTCTTTGAATCCCACTTGACCTTGACAAGTACTAATCGTTTGTGTTTGAGAAACTTCACTTTTCTGTCTTCTATTTGAAGAGGCTTCTCAACAAATTTTAGCTTTTCATTTACTTCTATATCTTGGAGAGGTACTACCAGAGATTCTTCTGATAAGCATTTCTTAAGGTTGGATATAT
Organism: Helianthus tuberosus; assembly: GCA_030545235.1. Classification (NCBI taxonomy): domain Eukaryota; kingdom Viridiplantae; phylum Streptophyta; class Magnoliopsida; order Asterales; family Asteraceae; genus Helianthus; species Helianthus tuberosus. The sequence goes on from CM060407.1 coordinate 5,445,255, forward strand.
GAAATACATCATGTACCCCAGCTAACTCTTCTGGTAGTTGTAAACGATAAGCAACTGGTCCTATACGTTGGATTACTGGAAATGGTCCTACGTACCTTGGACTCAGCTTTCCTTTCTTACCGAATCGAACTACTCCTTTCCAAGGAGAAACTTTCAAAAGTACTTTATCTCCGACTTGAAATTCCAGTGGCTTGCGTCGATTATCGGCATAACTCTTTTGACGATCTCGAGCAGTCTTTAGTCTTTCCTTGATTTGAGAAATTTTATCGGTCGTCTCTTGCACTATTTCAGGACCTGATAATTGACTTTCTCCTATTTCCGCCCAACAAACTGGAGTTCTGCACTTTCTTCCATACAATGCTTCGAATGGAGCAGTTTCAATGCTTGCATGATAACTATTGTTATAGGAGAATTCAATTAACGGTAAGTGATCATCCCAATTTCCACCAAAATCTATCACACATGCCCTGAGCATGTCTTCCAGAGTTTGGATTGTCCTTTCACTTTGTCCGTCTGTCTGAGGATGATATGCAGTGCTTAGCTTTAGTCGAGTTCCCATTGCTTCTTGGAAACTAGTCCAGAAATGAGAAGTGAAACGACTATCCCTATCCGAAACAATGGAGAGTGGAACTCCATGTAAGGATACAACTTCATCTACATACAATTTTGCCAACCTTTCCATGCTAAAGGTTTCTTTCATGGGTAGAAAATGAGCTGATTTGGTTAATCGATCCACAATTACCCAAATTGCATCATTACCTTTTCTGGTTTTGGGTAACTTAGTAACAAAATCCATTGTTATGAGTTCCCATTTCCATACTGGCATTTCTAATTGTTGTAGTAGACCTGAAGGTTTCTGGTGTTCTGTCTTAACTTGCGAACAAGTAAGACACTTAGAAACATATCTAGCTATGTCCTTTTTCATTCCTACCCACCAGAAATTATTTCTTAAATCCTGGTACATTTTATTGTTTCCAGGGTGCATGGTATACCTAGATTTATGAGCTTCTTCTAAAATCTTATTTCTTAATTCTCCCTGCTTAGGTACCCAAATTCTGCTTTTGTTGAATCTCCAAATTCCATCAGCTTCTTGTTTTAATTCTTTTATTCTTCCTTTCATTCCTTCAGCATCATCCTTGATTGCTGTTTCTTGAAAATGCTTTAGTTGTTCCATTAAATCTAACTGTAGATTTAATCTAAGAGCACGGACTCGTCGTTGTTTCTCATGGTACTTACGACTTAAAGCATCTGCAACTACATTTGCCTTTCCTTCGTGATACTGAATATCACAGTCGTAGTCACTTAGGATTTCCATCCATCTCCTTTGCCTCTTGTTTAATTCTTTTTGCCCAAATATATATCTTAAACTCTTATGATCCGTATAGACAGTAAATTTACTTCCGTACAGATAATGTCTCCAAATTTTAAGGGCAAAAATTATGGCTTCTAATTCTAAATCATGAGTCGTATAGTTCTCCTCGTGCTTTTTCAATTGCCTTGATGCATACGCAATTAATTTCTTGCGTTGCATAAGCACACATCCTAATCCTAGTTTTGAAGCATCACAGTAAACTTCAAAATCTTCTGTTCCTTCTGGTAAAGCTAGGATTGGAGCATTTGTTAATTTCTGCTTCAAGATCCTAAAGGCTTCTTCTTGTTTAGGTCCCCATTCAAACTTAATTGCTTTACAGGTTAGCTTAGTTAATGGTACAGCTATCTTGGAAAAATCCTTAATAAACCGTCGATAATATCCGGCTAAACCTATAAAACTTCTAATTTCCATTGCGGATTGCGGAACCTTCCATTTGGTAATTGCCTCTATTTTAGCAGGATCTACATGAATGCCTTCGTGATTTACCATGTGACCTAGGAATTGCACTTCTTGTAGCCAAAATTCACACTTCGAGAATTTGGCGTATAGCTTTTCTTTTCTTAACAAAGTTAAGAGTGCATGCAAGTGCTGACAATGTTCATCCTGACTTTTGGAATAAATAAGTATATCGTCGATGAAAACAATTACAAATTTATCCAAATACGGTTTACAGATTCTATTCATCATGTCCATGAATGCTGCAGGTGCATTCGTTAATCCAAATGGCATGACTGTAAACTCGTAATGACCATACCTAGTTCTAAAAGCAGTTTTAGGTATGTCTTCTTCTTGTACCTTTAATTGATGATATCCAGAGCGTAAATCTATCTTAGAAAAATATCTAGCTCCTTGAAGTTGATCGAATAGATCATCAATCCTAGGTAATGGGTATCGATTCTTAATTGTAACTTTATTCAATTCTCTATAATCAATACACATTCTCATCGAACCATCCTTTTTCTTTACAAACAACACTGGTGCTCCCCACGGAGATGAACTAGGTTGTATGAAACCTTTACTTAGTAATTCATCTAATTGCTTTTTCAGTTCTAACATTTCCGTGGGTGCTAACCGATAAGGTGCCTTAGCTATCGGTGTAGTTCCTGGAATTAGATGAATTCTAAATTCTACTTCCCTATCTGGTGGTAATCCCGGAAGTTCTTCTGGGAATACATCTGGGTATTCTGAGACTACAGGAATTTCCTTAAGTTCTTTACCCTTAGTGCTAATGACTACTGAAATCATATACACTATTCCTTGTTTTCATTCATATCTAGCAACTTTTATTACTGAAATGAACTTCATGGGTTTTCGTGGCCTGTCCCCTGTAACCATGATTATTTCTCCGGTAGGTGCACGAATTTCTATGGAATTCTGGTCACAAAGGATTCGAGCATGGTTGGCTACTAACCAATCCATTCCTAACACAACATCGAATTCAGCTAACTTCATAGGTAATAGGGTTGCAGAAAATTTATGACTTAAAAGTTCTATTTCTACATTTTGCAGAACCTTATCTATTTTAACTGAATTCCCATCTGCCGTTTCGACTGTAAAAAATTTGCCTAAGGTTGGTCAAAGGTAACTTAAGAGCTTGGCAGAATGAAGTATTGATAAAACTTTGGTTTGCACCAGAGTCAAATAATACTTTTGCATATATGTTGTGAACTAAGAACGTACCAGCTATCACATCTAGAATGAGTTCCGCTTCTTGAGTGGTTAGCTGGAATGCTCTGACATTCTTTTTAATAGCTCCATCGGCTGTCTTGGCTTTGTTGTCTGCTGGTTTGACCAATTTAGGACATTCTGTTTTGAAATGTCCTGCTTCGCCACAGTTAAAGCAGATTCTTGTTTTCTTTCTGCAGTCTTCTTCACGATGCCCTACCATTTTGCAAAAGTTGCAGGTTATATTACATCTTCCATAATGTTTATTTCTGCAATTCCTGCAGAACGGCGGCGTTGAAGATTGCCCTGTTCCTCTTCTCTTGAAGCTGCTATTATTACCCGTACGAAATCCTTGGGTAATTTTCTGAGCCAGTTCCTTTTTCCTATTTTCATCTCTTGTGCGTACCAGTTCGTCAGTTAAGGTGTTAGCTAGTTCCACCGCATCGTCGATAGTGCGAGGTCTCGCAGCTTTAACGATATTACAGATTTCGCTAATTAATCCCCAAATATAGCGAGAAATAAGTACCGGTTCTGGCGAAGCCAGTGTTGGTACCACTCTAGCATATTAAAGAATGTCGAAGTATACCCTCGACAATCTACACCCATCATTCGATGATTTAGGAACTTATTTGCCATTTGATCTTTTTCATACTCGGGACAGAATTTTCTTTCTACAAGATTCTTAAATTCTTCCCAATTCATGGAATAGGCCCTACTTCTTCCTTTAGCTTGAAGTACTGTATTCCACCATTCTAGCGCTCCTTCTTTGAAAAGATTTGAAGCGTACATAACCTTGTCGTCCTTGACACATTTACTTATAGTAATCACTGCCTCGGTTTTCTCGAACCAACGCAGTGCTGCAGTTGCTCCTTCATTGCCTGCAAATTCAGTGGGTTTACAAGCAAGAAATTCTTTGTAAGTGCAACCAGGCGTTGCAGCTTTCATTTTCTTATGGAGCGGAGCTTGCCGTGAATCATTATTGTGATTGGTATGATTACCGCCTCCGTTTACGCTATTACTGAAGTTATCTTCAGAAATGCGTTTGCTAGGAATGATTTGTTGAGGTTCAATAGGTTTCTGGGCAGCAGCAATTATTGCTGGAATAGCATTGGCTATCCCTTGAGCAACAATATTTTCTATATCCTGCCTAGTCATAAATTGATCATCCGGATGTTGCTCAGATTGATTAACCTCATTAACTGGTTCATTATTAGCGTTTTCCATCTGATAATTAATATATATAATTTATTAGTATCGAATAAATAACAATTAGACACAAAACAATCATACAAATTTCAAATACACATATATAGCCAAAACTATCGATTTCAAATATATATAATTTATAGTATGCATCAATACACACCATTATCTTACAAAGTTTTATTTGTAGTTATTTTACAAGATTATATTTTTCTATTTATTATACAACCACAATTTTAACAAACCCACTATTCTTCATCAGTTGGTATTTCAGTAACGACGTTCCCTCTCGTCGTATTTCTAGGAGATCTGTTCTCCTACTTCCCTGATCCTATTTCCTGCATCCACCAATTCTTCGCCAAAGTGGCGGAGTTCAGCTAAATTCTCATTGCTCATAGGTGGGTTTGGTATAGGTTCTGGGTCAAATTGAGGGAGAAAGGAATAAGGACTGTTGAGCAGGTTTTGGAATTGCCAATCATTAGTCCACCATTCATCCATTCCTAAAGGCTGGATGTGGATTATAGGTTCTGGGATTGCTGGTTCCAAATTCATTGGAAGTTGAGTTTCAATAGGATGAATAAAAACATTTTCATTGACAGGCTTAATAGTATCACAGCTTTCCAATATAAAATCTAGCTCCTCCTGCAATGTCATTTCCTGGGTTTGCTTAGAGCTTTCTCCAATTTCCATCTTGGGTTATCTAAAACCTTCCCCATACTCCATTTCCATCTGCCTAGATTTTTCCCCAAACTGTATTTCCATCTGCTTAGAACCTTCCCCGTCTTCAATCCCCTTCCCTATGTCTAAGGGATTTTCTATTTTGGGAATCTTTCTAGTGGCGGGTTTCCTCCTGCGCACACGCCTCCATCCCACAAATCTCCTCCTTTTCTTGGGCTTGGGTTTCTCCGGAGGTGGAGCATTGAATTCCATAGGTTCTTCTATATCTGGTATATACCTATTGAAATCTCTGGAAACCTCTATTTTTACCGGATAGAGATTTAAATTCTGAAGGGCTTCAGACAAGTCACTCATGCTGTTTAGCACATATGCAAATACAAAATTTACTAAGTTAAAATTTTATAACAAAATTTCATAAATAACTTTTAAATATTATTGCATACCATGTGACTAATTTAACATAAAAACAACTGAAAATTAAAACATACTAGGGTTTACTGTAAACTTATTTATTTACTGGATAAGGTTTCTGGATTGTAGGTGATAAGGGTGCTAAAACTTGAGTCAGGGTATTTAGAGATTTGCATTAACTGCTACAGTGGCTAGCATATAAAGATCTGCCCATTTTTCATCTAACTTGTCCTCCCAGGGAGGGTTACTGCCTAGTTCTTGGGTTTTCTGATTAACTCTCCCTCCTTTGGATTTCTTTTGTTTCTCTTGACTTTTCCTAATAATCAAACTTCTTTTATTAGGAGAAAGTGGTTCCTCATATTGTGCCTTACGGACAAATATTCCTTCTTCAGGATTTGAGGAATTGGTTTGGGATGAACTTCCCTTCTCGTTTGATGACCTATCTAATTTAAGATAGATGTTTGAAAGCTTTTGCTTACCCATACTGTACACAAATATTCAAATAATAAAACACATAATCACAGAATAGCAATTAGTAAAAGTAAGTATTTTCTAAATACTTAATTGGCTTAAATCATTGGCTCTGATACCACCTTTTTCTGTCACGGCCCCCGACCCGGTTTGACCCGTTTCGGGAGCCGCGAGACAGAAAATCCCGTGGTATTTATTTAATTAAATTGACAGCGGAAGACTTTTCTTCAGGATCTTTTTAAAACTGAAATTTCCCGATTATTTTATTTCACAACTCGGGATAAAACCCCGGTAATTTACAATCATATGATTTCACTGAGAAATCTTTATTTTCCAAAACATGTTTCTTTATTTTATACTGAGCCACTTCCTTAAGCTTTGTAGTGCTTCACGGCACTTTCCTGGATCACAACAGATCACCTGAAACATGTTTGAAAAAGGTTTTGTCAGCGGGAAATACTGGTGAATCATTCTTTTTATGAAAACGGCTCGTTTGTTATAATTTACAGTATCAAGAGCGATTACAATGTTTCTATATATCAACCAACTACCCACAGTATTTGTCACTCGAACATCCATCGGTAACCTCTGAGTCCAATGTTGTCTGTGACTATGGTCATATCACTCATTGGCTAACCCGTTGTCCAATAGTGACGGTTATCAAGTAATGTATACAAAACCCCACATACCGGCTGTAATTTGGTGATTACATAAACTTAATCACTGTAATTATAACTTTGAAATTAAACATGATTTTGAAAGTAATTTGATAAAAAGAGAATGACTCACATTGCAGATTTATATGAGCAGAGCTTAGCCTACTGATTAGCCTTTTAACCTAAATTTAATAACATGCACACGAACTCGGTTAGTAACTAATACAGCATTTACGATAACTCACGAGATTAAACCTTCACAGCGAATGACAAAGTGCGATACTTAAACATCCATCGAATTAACGATGAATGACAAAGCATAAACCCTAATGTGGGCAGCACTTAAACATCCATTGGATAGTTTAATCGACCGGACATTGAATCGTAGCAGCGATCGAGTTAATACCCGGTATCGGAGCAGCGCCTCGCTAATTATATATGAAATTTTGACTTCAGAGTAATATCAATTCGTTTTTATGAAAAGATATCGACACCAGTGAACTGTGCAGGTGCCTAGCTATTTATAGCTGATTTTGAGGTCTCACGCGGCCCGCGTGGCCGCCCAGTCTACGACTAGCCTTGATTGGTCATCAGTAGGTTAGCCAGGTGGTTCGATACGTGGATCCGGATATTTATCCGGTCAACTTAACATTGACGCGGCCCGCGTAAACTATCCTTAAGGTTTACGCGGCCCGCGAGAGGACTAAATTTCTGAAATTCTTGATTTTTAATATGGATTGAGTTTTTAGGGGTCCGGGTTTATAACTACGGGTATTTTTAGGACAATTTTGAGAGTCCTTACAAAGATAGATACCAGATATTCTGGTCATTCTTTGCTGAGCTATCATCTTTCTGTAACCATACTTCTGTTCTTCAGTTCTGTTGTCTTTCCAAGGAACAGGTTCAGCAGATTTTGCCATGAAAGCATATCCAACCGCATCCTCCTCAGGTAACAACTCGCTCCAGTCGAAACCTTCATCGTCGTGAATTACAGCAAGAGCTCTAGATTTCTCTTTGTTATCCTCAAGCTGCTTCATTCTTGGCGGTTCTGATTTATTCTGATGATAAATTACTTTCTTGTAGTAATCTTCTCTGAATGGGTTTTCAGACTCATCAGCATAAGCATTTCGGCATTCACGCTTAAAGTGACCTTTCTGTTTACACTTGAAGCATGTCACTTTAGACTTGTCAAATCCCAACTTGGTTGATGGTCCACCAATATACTTTCTCCCGGTTATCTCCATGAAACGCTGTGCCCGACGAACTGCACTGGCCATGCACCACATTATGTCGATCAATTCCATCTCCTCAGGATCTATCTGATCGTAATCTTCTTTTGTCAGTTTGGTGTTGCCAATCTTCCCTGCCACTAGACTTTCATATGATTCTAGCACAGAAGCGAGAAAAACCATCTGTTACTTTGCCGACTCCTGGCTAAAGTTTTGAGCATTCTTTAAGTCTACAGCGATATTGCATTGAAATAGGTTCTTTGTATCTGATTGACTTGAATGTGATGAAGAACCACTGTGAAATCCACTGCTTTGACTTTCTTTGCCTGATGTGTAGGAATTTTCAGCAGAAAATGCAGTCTTGGGAGATGTATTATTTGGCATCACGCTTTTTGGATAATACAAATCCAAGTTCTGTTGATATGACGAGTGATTGACTTTGTGCGTTTTCTTTATCTCCAGCTCGTGACTCTCTAGTCTTTCAATCAACAATCCACCGTAAGAACTTCAGGCTTAATCGTATTCTTCAACATCAAAGCATAATATTGCCAATCCATCTCATCTGGCAATGAATCAAACAATTTGTCGATTAGCTCTTCTTGAGAATAGAAAATTTCATGTCTAGCCAGCTCCAGCTTCAGGTGCCCAAACCTCTCAATCATTTTACAAACTGATTCATTTTTTAAACACCCAAACAAATCAAACTCTTTTCTTAGTAGTTTCTTTTTGTTTTTCACTATTTCTGCACTTCCTAAACATTTAACTTTCAACTTTTGCCAGAGATCTGTAGAGTTTTTGTACTCGATCAAAGATATTATATCTTCTCTAACAGACTGAAACAGCAGTGCGATGCATTTTTGCTCAGCAACAAACGTTTCTATTTCTTCAGATGATGTCAAACTTTCACCAGTTTTGCCTCCATCAACATATCCGTTCTTTAGACTCTTCCAGCTAGGATACGCAAAGGCCCTCAACCATTCGTCAAACTTCTTGGCCCACCGACTGTACTCTTCGATAGCCATCAACTTTGGGGGTTTGTTATATGTTCCAAAAGCACTATCAACTCCCAAAGCATCTGATAAGCTTTTCTTTGTATTCGGCGTGTTCTCATTAGTGTTGTTTGTCGTGTCGTTTGAATTATCATCTCCACCGTTTCCAGCAAAAGCAAAGATATCACAGAATGGATTGTAATCATCCATCTTCACGTACCTGAAAAATCAGCAAACACTTAGACAATTTTTAAGTTTTGAATAAGACAGATTCAAGCGGAATCTGTTCAAGCGAAATCAGCTTTTAAGCAAGATATAGTTTTTCAAGCGAAATCACAAATCAAATTCAAGCGAAAACAGATTGAAGCGAAATCAGGTTAATTGAAGCGAAAACTCTTGTTTCACTTGATCTTTCAAGCGAAACCTCAACTCAAGCGAAATGAGACAATATTTTCAAGCGAAATGTGATTTTCAAGCGAGATCACCAAGGTATTTCAAGCGAGATCACCTATGACGTCATCTATTTACGAACAGTTTCAAGCGAAAATACGTTTTTGATCAATTTTGAGCTGTATTTTAGTCCACTTCTTTCAAGGATTAGTTAACACTCTATTTCGCTTGATATATGTGAGTTTCAGGCCATTTCAACCGTAAAACTATGTCCAAATCAGAAAAGAATGAGTAGAAGTAAGAAAATCCGATGATTTCAAGCTGCAATGGTATGAACTCCTCGTCCAGAGCTCTGATACCACTTGTTGGATCGGTTACGTGACCCTAAACAGTCAGTAAAGGCAGTTCATCATCATTTACTAAGGCGGAATCAAAGTAAACAACGTCACAACAGCTTGTTCCTTTTAACTTTCTTTCTATTACTGATTTCTGAGTCTTTACAATGATTCTGATGAAATTTTGGCAGCACCTCGACTCAGATGTAATGATCTCGGTTTTTTTCAAATGACCAAGACACAACCATATATATAGTGATAGGTATTTCGCTTGAGGATGTAACATGATGGTTTCAAGCGAACTTACATAAGTTGGTTTCGCTTGAACTGCATTTTGTTACTTTCAAGCGAAATGCCATACTAACATGTAATCTAACTCTAATTTCGATCCTGTTGTGTGTTCATTCATCCTATCTAGACATAAGACTCGATTAAGACAAAGTTAACAGACACTAAATGCACCAACATGTATCCACATTTCGTTAACTATGTGGCCTAGGAAGTGTACTTCTCGAATCCAGAAGTCACACTTAGAAAACTTCACGTAGAGCTGCTCCTTCCTCGGGAGCTCCAAAATAAGTCGTAGGTTCCGTTCGTGGTCCTTTTTGCTCTTAGAATAGATCAGAATGTCGTCAATAAACACGATGACAAAATCGTCAAGATATGGTTTACATACGCGGTTCATGAGATCCATGAATACCGCTGGTGTGTTAGTTAACCCGAATGGCATGACCAAGAACTCGTAATGGCGATACCGCGTGCGGAAAGATGTCTTTGGAACATCCTCTTCTCGAACTCTCATCTGATGATAGCCCGATCTTAAATCAATCTTTGAGTAAAAGCTCGACCCTTGCAACTGGTCGAACAGGTCGTCGATGCGAGGTAAAGGGTAACGATTCTTGATCGTCACCTTGTTGAGTTCTCGGTAGTCTATGCACATGCGAAAGGATCCATCCTTCTTCTTCACAAACAAAACTGGGGCTCCCCAAGGCGAAGAACCGGGTCGAATAAAACCCTTATCCAATAGTTCTTGAAGTTGATTCGACAATTCCTGCAACTCTCTAGGTGCAAGACGATACGGTGCACGAGCAATCGGAGCTGCTCCTGGTGTGAGATCAATATGGAATTCCACCTGACAATGTGGAGGTAAACCGGGAAGTTCCTCGGGAAAAACGTCTGGAAACACCCGTACTACTGGTAAATCATTGATATTCTTCTCTTCAGGCCGAGTATCAGTAACAAGCGCAAGTATATCAGGGTAGCCTTTACGTATACATTTCTGAGCTTTCATGGATGAAATGATGTTGACTGTTGCACCGCTTTGATGACCCTGGACAGATAATAATTCCCCGCTAGGGAGAGGTACACGCACGATCTTCTCCTTGCAAAGTATTTCTGCTCCGAGTTTGGACAACCAGTCCATACCAATGACTATATCAAAACTTCCAAGAGTGATGGGAAGAAGGTCAATCTCGAACACTTGACCTAGAAGATCGAGTTTACACCCTAAATATACATGTGTGGCTTCTATCGACTTGCCATCAGCTAATTCCACTACATGCTTGTTTACAAGAGGCGCAGGACTTAACCCTAGCTGATGACTGAATCCCAACGACACATAACTCCAGTCGGCACCAGAGTCGAATAATACAGAAGCAATAATACCATTAACAGAGAACGTACCGGTCACGACGTTGCCATCGTTCCTTGCATCGCCTGCCCCAATAGTGAACGCCCTACCGCGAGCGCCATTCCCACCGTTATTCCCATTGTTGTTATTCCCAGCATTGTTGTTGTTGTTCTGGCGGTTACCCCCATTGTTGTTGTTGGCATTCTGGTTCAATTGCGAGCAATCCTTCTTGAAATGCCCTTCACTGCCGCACTGATAACATCCCTTCTGATTACCCCGATTCTGCTGGGGTTGCTGCCTTTGTTGCTGTTGCTGAGATTGCTGCTGGTGTTGCTTGGGATGTGGAGCTCTACAATCTTTCGCCATGTGACCCAGCTTGTCACACCGTTGACATGCCCGACTACACTGACCATAGTGATGGTAACCACACTTATTGCACTTCGGCTGTTTCCCTGCGTAACCGGAAGTCTGGCTGTGGTTCTGATTCTGATTGACAGAGGACGACTGGCTGAAACTGCGGGTGTTGTTGTTGTCAGGCTTCTTCTGAGATTGACTTACACCGGTTGCTTTGTCAGCATCATTCCACTTACGCTTGTTATCACTGACATGTGTGGTAGCTGTAGCGGCAGAGGTAGTAGCAGAAATACGTGGCGACAATGAGCCACGTTCGACCTCTTGGTCAGTAATATTATGTGCCAATCGGATGATCTGGGGCAGATTGTTAAGGTTTGCAGCAGTGACATAACCCTTTACAGCTGGTGCTAGGCCCTTGAGATACAACTCAATTCGTCGATGTGGAGGTCGAGACAGGTTAGGGCACAAAATTGCTATGTAATGAGATCGTTTCGTGAAAGCTTCAATCTCCGACCCCACCATCTTCAGATCATAATACTCATTCTCCAGTTTCTGAATCTCGTCACGAGGACAATACTCCTCCTGCATTAACTCTTTGAAATCATCCCAAGTAGTGGCATTTGCCATCTCAATGCCCAACATCTGAACCTGGGCATTCCACTATGTCAGGGCACCATCCTCGAGTGTGCCTATAGCAAACTTCACTCTGTCCCAAGCAGGACAGTTACACATCGCAAACACCGATTCTGTCTTCTCAAATCAGCGTAGGAGTCCTACAGCCCCTTCAGTCCCACTGAAGGTCTGTAGCTTACAGTCCATGAATGTCTTGAAAGTGCAAGCAGGCGGATGATTCGCTGGTTGACCTAGTGGACGAAAGGAAATACAACACAAGGGTAAGAGTCGTGTACGCGACACAAGTATATAGAAGATTTGGCACGTATCGTACCAGCTTGGTAAGCCGCTAATGCCTCAGCCACATGGGTGTTTATCAGATTCGTCAGCTCAGCCTGAGTCATAGCGATGTGTCCACGTCCATGGCCTCGTCCACTCATGATTCTATATAAGGAGAGGGAACAAATTTAAGAATCGAGATAAGGTAGGAGTCAAATCTCACGTTGACATCTACAAACTACAAAGTTTTGTAACACCCCAAAAATGGGTTTGGTAATTTAAACCCGGTTAATATAAAGGAACGGGTAAAATGCCGTTAGGGGATAAAAGTGAACCCGTGAATGAATGCTAACTAGGAATAATTAACCTAGTTGATTGTTAATGTCGTTGGTATTAAACGAAGGGTTGTGGCCTTATTTAATTAAAACGAAACATGAGGGACCAAAGTGGGACAACTTGAAAGTTGTTTTATTAAATGAAAACATACACACACACACACACCTCGTGTGTGTGTTCTGGATCGTTCAAGAAGAGCTCCCATGGAGCCAAAACCCTAAACTTCACAAATTCTCCAAATTGAAAGGCTAAACGAAGCCCAAATTCACAACCGAACATGAATTAACGATCACCTTCACAAGGGGATCGTAAGGTATGTCTTAAAACTTAGATTTGATGATCTTGTTGAAAGTGGGTTATGATCAATACATGAATATGTATGCAATTAAGCTTGTAGAGGTGTTAGAAACACCAAATAGAACTTTTGTTATGAATAATTTCAAGTAATTGGGTGATTTAGAATGAAAACCCATTTCATGAGTGTGAAGATGATGATCATGATGAATTTGTAGATGTTATAGTGTGATCTTGTGATGTATAAGGTGTTATATGATAGACTTAGATAGATAAACTTGATGTGGAATTTATGATAAAATGAAATAGGGAAGAACATGCTTAAAGCACTTGTACATTATGCTTAGAAAGTGGGACGCACACCAAGTGTTTGATGAAATGTCTAAAAGACAATAATAAGTGAAATTGTATCCTAGTAATGGGTAAACATATATAGTTCATGTGAAGATTATGTAGGGATGATGTTGAGTATGCTTTATGCTTGTTTGAATGGATTAACGAAGGTCATGTATGAGATGTGAATGTGATATGGTTGTTCATATGTATAAGCATATATGCTAATAAGAATGTGAATGTGATGACATGAATGTATAGGAATCATGTCAAGATGGTTGAGAGCGTGGAAGGCTAACGGGCTAAGGAGACTCAAGTAAGCGAACGCAATTACGGACGCACAAGGTAAGTAAATCCCGGACTTACACTTTAGATGTAAAATATAATGTAGTATGATGATTATTGTTATACATGTGAGAAAGTATTAAACAATGGAAGTAAATAGGTAAGTTTACGGAAAAAGGAGTCGAAAGTGGATAGGAAAGTATAATGATGTTAATTGTTTTCTTTTAAGAATGAAATGGAAGTGCAGGTATACTAATAATGGAGAATGAAGGTTAAGTATGGAAGTCAGACGAGAGTGTCCGAATGGATGGCCGAATGGACTTATATGAACGAGAATAAGAGATGTCGATGCTTGATTATGCACGTTTTGAAGTATATATATATATATACATTATGTCACTGGTTGCTAATGAAGTAATTGATTATGGTGAATGCAGGTTGTACAGGTTTATGAATGCTTGCTCAAGCTGTGTACGTGGTTGAAGATCGAGTCAAGACATGGATTGTACGTGGGTGTGTATGTGGTCTCTTATTTCGATATACGTATGATAGTTTTTAAGTAAATTATGAAAAGAGATTAATGTATTTAAGTGAAAGAAAGAATAACTTATAAAGAAATTTTAGTATGTGTTTTCCGCTGCGTTAAATTTGGTTAAAACGTGTTAGGGCGTTACAAGTTGGTATCAGAGCCTAGGTTTGAGCGAAATCAAGTACAAATGAGTGAGTACTTGAACTCAAATCTGTGTGCTCTTGTGATTAATGACCCGTACAATCCAAGACTCGATCAAGACCGAAAGGTAAGATTTAATATAAGCAAGTATGCGAGAGGTTACTAATAATGATGAATATAGAAAGGTGAGCTTGATGGATGACGAGGATGTTCCGCAGTCGCGAGCTAGTATGAAAGCTAAGGTGTGATATGTCAGGAAAATGGACCCCAGGTACACAAATTTTAAATTTGGCAAGCATTAGTATGTAGCATACCCTTATATACGAGGGTAAAATCCTTAAAGGATTCAAATGGGTGTGGCACGAACTTAAGACCGGTTCCCTAGACATAAAGTGATAATTCTTATGAGGACACGAGACTAGTATGTGGATTGCACGCCTGGCCAGTGTGCAAGAAGCATAGGACACTCGTGGGATCATAAGGATCATCACATGTATGTCCGGACGAATTGGGAATAGGTGTCGTGTGGGATGGAAAGGGGTCCCCCGATTCTTTAAGAATCGGGTCAAACATGAGAAAGAAAGATAAGAATGAAAAGAATAATAAAAAAAAAAAAAAAAAAAATATGATTTAAGATAAAAATGAAAAGAATGTAAAGTATGAATGAAAGGTTTGAATTCGGGAATGAATCCAAACCGGAATGGAATGAAAGGTTTGAATTCGGGAATGAATCCAAACCGGAATGGAATGAAAGGAAGGAAAGGTTTGAATTCGTGAATGAATTCAAACGCGAAGGGAATGGAATGAAAAGAATGGAAGGTATGAATGAAGGTTTCGATCCGTAGATGGATACGGATCAAACTTATGAAGAAGGAAGAAAAGAAGAATGAAAGGCTTGAGCCGTAAGTAGTAAACGCATCAAGTACGCGGAAAAAGCTTAGTTGGATGGAAGGTAAGTAAAGCTTACGGCATTTAAATTAGTACGACCACTTATGTAATTGACTAGAAATAAGAGATGTTACTACTCGAAATGAGATTTCGAAATAAAGTGTTCCAAAACGAATCAATACGGGTCGGAACAAGTTAAAACGGGAAGTAAACCATATTTGATGGTAAAAAGGGTAAAATGGTAATTTGGTCATGGAATGATGAAAGTATAAAGAGTTTTGAAAGATTTTGTTATGATGTATGCCATAATAAGTAATAAGGGTAAAACGGTAATTTAGTTTTATGAATGAATGAAAATAAAGTTTAAGAATACCCTATGGCGTAAGCGATGATAGGTTAAATGTATGGAAGAAAGGTTTAAAGATTATGACTATACGGTGAAAATCCGTAATGAGTCAAATGAGCGAAATGGTAAATCGATGCCATTTTATTTAAAATGTAAAAGTTTAGGGGCGTTTAGACCAAATGGGTCAATTAATGACGATATGATCAATTGATGATGATGCTTAATGAACGTTTGTTGAGTTTTGTGCTAACAGGATGGATAGCATATGAAAGTTATGTTGCTATTAATTAGCGGTTCTGAAAGTAAAGCATTAAACGGGTCAATATGTTGACCCGAGCCAGGTATGTATATTAGGTCAACTCATCATTTGGAACTTGAGGTTCTATGAGAGTTCGACAAGGTCGAAATGGATATTTGGTTACCTTAACAGGTAAACCGAATGATTTAAATTATAACCATGGTGTTTTGAAAGCATAATGATTTTTAAGACAAGATTATGGTTTAAAAGGTGGAATTGTGGTCAAACATGGCTTTAAAAGCCCATCGTCGTAAAAAGAGGGCTAAAGGTGACCAAAACACCCTTGAGAGGCAAATTGTGCAAACGACCCGTAAGAGTAGATTTGAAATAAGTTTTGTAAAGGAATAAACCCTTGTGGTTGAGTAAAAGTGAAAGATATAAGCCCTTTTTGGCATAATACCTTGTAATGGGCATTTGCCGTAATAGGAAGATCCGAGGGGTAAAACTCGGATTATATAGATCACCACGTTAGATCCACCACAAATGTAGTTGTGGTGGGAAATCAATTAATAAGAAATGTGAAAATATGAAGCTAGAAGCGAATGAAGGTGATCCGTGCTTAAAATGGACTTAAATACCCTTAACGGGTCAAAATAAGCAAATGAGCGAAAACGGGTTAAAGAACGTATATAAACCCGTGATATGAACCTAGTACGATAGACAATATTGAACTTATGGAGTTCATGAGAAATGGGGATCAAATAGACGTGTTTGTTTGATAAATGCATGAACGGGTCGGATAATTCTTAAAAGAATATTTAGCCGAAAGCTTGTAAGTTAAGAATTTTCTTAATCCGGATGTGGGATTTTAAGTTCATATGTTAGAATGTGAATTTACAAGCATGTAGGAAGAAACGGGAGGTTAAACGGGTAAACGGTTCAAAAGTTACGCGTGTTTTAGTGCGTTTGTACGACGAATCGTATCTGCAGAAAAAGTGATTAAGGGGAGGGCGTCGCCGACGGGTTCATAGCCCGTCGCCGACGGGTTCGTTTGATGAGTTCTTCGTCCGACGCCTTAAGTCTCTGCCGACGGACGTTTGTGCGCGACGGGTGTTTCCCGAGCCCGTCGCCGACGGGTATAGAGCCCGTCGCCGACGGGTTGTGTTGTTTGTTTCCTCTGTTTTTCGCGTCTTGTGATCCCGGTTGATCCAGTTCGCGTCCTGGTGCTCCGTTAAGCTCCCGAATGGGCTGAGATCAAGTTTCTGATGCATTTTTGATAAAGGACTTTTGTCCAAAATAAAAATTTTCCAAGCTGACCTGGCAGCTCGACCCCAGCCAGGGGCTCTGCCCCTTGGACCCCGCTTCTCTCGGGGGCGCTGCCCCCGAACCCCCGATAGTCTCAAAGAAGGATATGCACGTATGTAAGTATGTATGAATATATGCAAGTATGTATGAATGTATGTAAGTATGAATGAATGAATGTGAGTACGCATGAAGGTAGGTATGAAATGTATGCAAATATGTAGTTACGTATGAATGAATGCACGTGTGAAGTTATGTATGAAAGGTATGCACGAATGAGTTATGTATGAATGTATGCAGATATGCATGTATGTAGAGATGTAGGAATGTATGTACGTATGAAGAGGCGTATCTAAGTAAGTACGAATGTATGTATAAGTGTATGTTTATATGTAGAGATGTAGTGATGTATGCACGTATGTGGATATGTATGTAAGTAGGCTTGAAGGTATGTACGTATGCATGAATAAGAACGTTATATCATTAACGTTATTAATAGTGTGCCTTAAGAATGAAATGTAATGCAGGTACATTATTGAAATCGCACTAGGGAATGAAATCTTAGTTCAGTCTTAAAGTATTTAGTAATGCCCATATGTGTGAACAGTAAGTAATGCATGAGAAATCATGAATGAAATGAATCGAAATGTAATATATGAATATACATGTAAATGTACGTATGCAGGCAGAAGGAATTATCGTCCAGGAAGGTATGAAGGGTATCTATGAAAGTACACATGTACATAGAGGTGTAGAAAGTATGTAAGTACGTATATGTACGTATGAATGTATTAAGGTATGAAGGTATTTATGAATGCATGCATGTATGAAGAGATGTAGGAGTGTATGTATGTATACAAGTAGGAATGTATGAAGGTATGAAGATACGTATGAACGTATGTATGTATGTAAAGAGATAGGGATAGTATAAATGTATGTAATAAATGTAAAAAGGTACGTATGAGTGTGTGCGTTATATAACGATAAGTAAGCATGTAAACATGTATGTATAGATGTGTTATTGTCGCAAGTGTGTTTTCTGGTGTATGTAAATAGATGTTCGAGTATACATATATGAACGTATGTACGTATGTGATAAAGGGGATTGAATGTGCACAAAGGAATAAAGCTTGTATGTATTCATAAAGGTATGTATGTATGTATGTATATATGTATGAACATACGTGTGAATGTACGGATATGAGTATACTCAGTAACATGTAACGTTAACGGATATAGAATGATGTTAACTTTAGAGTTAAGCAAGTATGTGTGATTATGAAATAGTAGTTCTGTTGTGATAACAAAACAAGAATTAAAGGTTATACATTGTATGTATGGAATGTAATCTTAAAAGACGAGATAAAGGTATTAGATTCGTTGTAAACGGATCATACGAATGTATGTATTATTACAAGTTTGAAGAAGTATGCATATGGACCTGTTACTGACGGGTCAAGGAAATGAAAAGGATATGTGACAGTATGGACTGTTGTATTGAGTATTGTGCGATGAAAGCAAGAGTGGCATGTCCAACATGAGTTATGAATAAAAAAAATAAATATAATCGAGTCGTTATAATCAATGAACGCATGGAAGTATTTTGCTCGATTTAAGAAAGTAAGGATAGGACATACGGTTATATTTGTTCATGAATGAGGCCTTTTATGAGGTACGATTAAATTCTTGCCAGGGTATGTATGGGGAATGGAATGGATGAATAAATATGTAGTGATAATCATCACTAAGAAACTATTATGAGGCAAGGATTTGAAATCTAAAGATATATATTTTAGAAGGGTGTTAAATAGAAGGAATGGTAGTAACCGGTAGGTAAAGGATTATGGTCCCGTGGATATGAACAAGGTTTCGGGGACGAAACCTCTTTTAAGGGGGGTAGACTTGTAACACCCCAAAAATGGGTTTGGTAATTTAAACCCGGTTAATATAAAGGAACGGGTAAAATGCCGTTAGGGGATAAAAGTGAACCCGTGAATGAATGCTAACTAGGAATAATTAACCTAGTTGATTATTAATGTCGTTGGTATTAAACGAAGGGTTGTGGCCTTATTTAATTAAAACGAAACATGAGGGACCAAAGTGGGACAACTTGAAAGTTGTTTTATTAAATGAAAACATACACACACACACACACACCTCGTGTGTGTGTTCTGGATCGTTCAAGAAGAGCTCCCATGGAGCCAAAACCCTAAACTTCACAAATTCTCCAAATTGAAAGGCTAAACGAAGCCCAAATTCACAACCGAACATGAATTAACGATCACCTTCACAAGGGGATCGTAAGGTATGTCTTAAAACTTAGATTTGATGATCTTGTTGAAAGTGGGTTATGATCAATACATGAATATGTATGCAATTAAGCTTGTAGAGGTGTTAGAAACACCAAATAGAACTTTTGTTATGAATAATTTCAAGTAATTGGGTGATTTAGAATGAAAACCCATTTCATGAGTGTGAAGATGATGATCATGATGAATTTGTAGATGTTATAGTGTGATCTTGTGATGTATAAGGTGTTATATGATAGACTTAGATAGATAAACTTGATGTGGAATTTATGATAAAATGAAATAGGGAAGAACATGCTTAAAGCACTTGTACATTATGCTTAGAAAGTGGGACGCACACCAAGTGTTTGATGAAATGTCTAAAAGACAATAATAAGTGAAATTGTATCCTAGTAATGGGTAAACATATATAGTTCATGTGAAGATTATGTAGGGATGATGTTGAGTATGCTTTATGCTTGTTTGAATGGATTAACGAAGGTCATGTATGAGATGTGAATGTGATATGGTTGTTCATATGTATAAGCATATATGCTAATAAGAATGTGAATGTGATGACATGAATGTATAGGAATCATGTCAAGATGGTTGAGAGCGTGGAAGGCTAACGGGCTAAGGAGACTCAAGTAAGCGAACGCAATTACGGACGCACAAGGTAAGTAAATCCCGGACTTACACTTTAGATGTAAAATATAATGTAGTATGATGATTATTGTTATACATGTGAGAAAGTATTAAACAATGGAAGTAAATAGGTAAGTTTACGGAAAAAGGAGTCGAAAGTGGATAGGAAAGTATAATGATGTTAATTGTTTTCTTTTAAGAATGAAATGGAAGTGCAGGTATACTAATAATGGAGAATGAAGGTTAAGTATGGAAGTCAGACGAGAGTGTCCGAATGGATGGCCGAATGGACTTATATGAACGAGAATAAGAGATGTCGATGCTTGATTATGCACGTTTTGAAGTATATATATATATATACATTATGTCACTGGTTGCTAATGAAGTAATTGATTATGGTGAATGCAGGTTGTACAGGTTTATGAATGCTTGCTCAAGCTGTGTACGTGGTTGAAGATCGAGTCAAGACATGGATTGTACGTGGGTGTGTATGTGGTCTCTTATTTCGATATACGTATGATAGTTTTTAAGTAAATTATGAAAAGAGATTAATGTATTTAAGTGAAAGAAAGAATAACTTATAAAGAAATTTTAGTATGTGTTTTCCGCTGCGTTAAATTTGGTTAAAACGTGTTAGGGCGTTACAAGTTTACACCAAACAATAGGGCAGAACCCTTCTCACACTCGTTAAGCCTCACTGGGACTCACATGCACCTCACGTTATTATTATGTGTGCACCCATAATAATAAGACAATTTGCATGCTTATCTCAGTGCCTCTTAACTTGCGCTAAAAGTTTCCCCCACATTCAAATAGCAAAACAAAAGGCATCACAGGATTATGATCACAAAAGTTGAAGAGTAGTGTCGCACTATCGAGCTTCACTAAAACATGCAGCACAAGTAATCACATCGTAGTATCTAGTATGTAGTTTCATGCAAGTCGTGAGTGTGTGATTACTAAACAAGTAATGCATAAAGTAAACAGAAGACGAACCTTGCAATCTGGAGCTGAGTGTCATGGTCGTTTTCGATACTGTTTGGTTATAGTCTGGTTTTATGAAAACGTTTTTAAAACCTAGTTCACTATAACCAGTGGCTCTGATACCAAACTGTCACACCCCCAAAAATACCACAAGCGGAAACCTCCGCGAGGCGTGTGAGCCACTAATCACATTGAACCATATACATGTAAGATAAAATAAAACCTTCCATTAAATGCGAATGTATAATTCAAACACCAATTAATAAAGTTAACATGTTCAGCGGAAGCATAATAGTTTGTTTAAATAAAGTGTTCGACAATGCCACATTGAGAAGCGTTCCAAAAGCCACGACCCATGACCACTCCAGCTTCCCAGACAGCAAGTTCCATAATCATGTACCTAAGGTCCTGCAAGCATGCAGAAAAAAGTGTGTCAGACAGGCTGGTGAGTTCACAGTTTGCTTTATCCGTTTAATACCAAGTAGTGTGTTATGATTTGTTAAGTTGATAATAACTCGATACCGCAGACGGCCCTTTTTGCCCTTCCCCAATGCTCTATCAAACATTAGTCATGATTTTAAAGTTATTAGTTCATGCCCGTCCTATCCAGGTACGTCGTGAGGGTGCTAAACCTAATAGCGCTATCAACTAATAACCCCGTTGCCCTACAAGCAACTAACCCGATAGTAATGATGGGACTTAAGTGATAGAGAGTGGGTGTATTATCCAACGTTAACGTGTACTGAAACCGTTGCATATCCCCTGCAAGGATAACGTTGTGAAATCTGACTCACATCCCCTACAAGGATGTGGGTATTTGAAAACCGCCTCATATCCCCTGCAAGGATATGGGTTTACGAAAATCCGTTTACAAGTTTGTCAGTTTGATTTGTCCCCACCAGATGCATGCTTGTTTTAAGAGAAGTGAACTCACCTTGGTTTGCTCGGTATGACTAGTTACTCGCACGCACACTAAATCAGTCAAAGCCTACGGTATACATGTATGCGTGATCAGTTTCACATTCGCAAGGTTCACGTATAAATACAAGTCATAAGGTGTATTCAATCAGTGATCATCGAATAGCGCATAACAGTTATACAAACTCAGTCAAACCCATAATTCACATGCATGCTCTATAACAATGCTTAACAGTTAAGTGCTATACGAAAAACCAAATCATGTCTCCTTGATTATAATTGATCATCATTAACAGTATGCAACATGGTTTCATTAACAAGAAGTCATTCATTTTCTAGCTATAATCTGTGGTGTGCTAATCGACGAAGTATCAAGTATTTCGTCATCCATGCTAGTCGACGAAATATCAAGAGTTTCGCCGAAGATGTGAGTGACGAAACATTAAGAGTTTCGCCAAGATTGTGAGTGATGAAACATTAAGTGTTTCGTCGAGATGCTGACAGTTTCAATTATAGCTTTAACTACTCACCGAAATTCCCGTAAACACGCTTAATCAACCCCAAAATGGATCAAAGGTTATGATTTCATCAGTTATTATTCATGTTCAACATAATCCCGTAACCGTAACATACTACAGTTTTCTTAATGTTTATATTTGCTATTCATAAACAACTCTAACTGTCATGCTAATCATCTTAAAATCTTGATCATCCAATATCCGTTCATCACAGGTAACATAACATGAACTCGACCGATATAACTATCGAACCGTGTGGTGAACATAAAACGAATACAAGTCACTGAATCCTATCATGCATATTCCAATCTTATTGATTTAACAGTAACATATCAAGACTCCAACTATCACCACATAAGGGTATGATTTCTAACAAAAATCCGACATTCACAGTGGTCCACAAACATCACGAAGCAATATCCTATTATTAACAATGACGATTACTAACCGCGAGATTGAATAGATTGGTTAGATTGATGCGCAAAGACTTCACAGATGTTAGAACAGCCGCCGAGAGGGAGGAAAGCAAAGTAGGGTTTCACTAATTATCACAACGAGTACAGTTATGCGGTTTCACAGTTCTTATAACCTAGCCCCTCATGCGCCTCACTTGGGCCGAAAACCCAAACCGGCGAAAGACCCCACTGGACGAAAGTCCAGTGTTTCGTGGTGATGCTAGTGACGAAACACCAAAGTTTCGTCTGGTACGGATGATGGCGAAAGTTTAGAGTTTAATGTTTACCAAGTGAGGTTTGTGGGATTGAGTTTATAACTGACATTACAGAAGTTTCCAACACTAACACTAATCAAACATTAACACAGTAAATCAATCACATTTCAAACATACACAATTACAATGCAAACCAATTATGAAAACACCGGTGTGAAACAAGTATCGTGTCGAGGAAAGACCTTGAAAGTTCGGGTTGTCACAGTAATCCCCTGGGGCTTAGGCCAATTCTCTTATATATTTTAGAGTAAACTGCAATTTTACCCCCTGGGGCTTAGGCCAATTGGCACTCTGACCCCCTCTAATGAAATAATTGCAATTTTACCCCCCAACGTTGTTGTTCTATCGCATAATTACCCCCTGGTGTCAGTCAACGGTAGTTTGACCCTTATAGGTAAGGGTATTTTGGTAATCTTACCCATATTTATTATTATTGTTATTATTATTATTATTATATATAAAAATACCTACACATATATACAGATAGTTCTTCTTTTTCAATGATCCCTGAAACCCTTTTCTTGCCCAGGTAAGGGTATTTTGATACCATCTCTCTCCTGTCTCTCTCTCATCCACCACAATAATCACCACCGGGCACCACCACTGCCACCGCCATTCACCACCACAACCACCGCAATTGCCGCCGCCACACAACCACCACCACAACCATCCGGAAGGAGACATAGGAGGTTCAATGGTCGCCGGAGAGGATGACCGGAGACGGAGAAGGAGCTGTTGTGACGGAGGGATCTGGTTTGCAATTATTCTGTTTATTGTTAGGGTTTAATTGCTTACCTATAGGGATCTGGAACCGTTCTCTTCCAAGTTGTAATACAGAAGCTTATTGATTGGTAATTGAGGTCTTTTGCCCAATTTTTCATCTGAAAATGTTAACAACTTGCAGGAGTATTTCGATCAACTTCTAACAACCAAACACTTTGACGGAATTCAAGTCAAACCGACCAACGACTATGGAAAAGGTAATCTTGCACACCAGGTGTTTGATGTACTGCATCAAAGACGAAAATTGTCATTTTTGTATTTAAGGGTACACATGTTCTCAATCTCATTACATCCATGATGGGTTTAAGGTTCTTTTAGCATACAACTGAACATTCAAACACACAGGTGTTTATGCTGACATGGACTTTGAGGAAGAGGACCTTGTTTTGAAGGATCAAATGCTAGTTGGTATGTAGCATTCATCAAATAAGGTGGGTGGTTCAGTCACTGCTTATTTGTACCATTTGTGGGTGGTGGAGGCTGATGGTGGTAGAGGTGGGTGGTGGCGGTTGATGGTGGTGGGGGTAAGGTTTTCAAGAACTGTTTAACACCGGGGGGTAATATTGCTGAGCACAACAAACCATATGGGGTAATAAGAAAGGACAATTTAGTTATTTTATAACAGAGGGTAATATTACAGAGTAGAACAAACCATAGGGGGTAAAATGAAAGAGCAATATAGTCATTTCACATTCCAGTTAACAGATCTGTTAACTTATTTGACGGCAGGGGGTAATATTGCGACATAACAACGTTGGGGGGTAAAATTGCAATTATTTCGTTAGAGGGGGTCAGAGTGCCAATTGGCTTAAACCCCAGGGGGTAAAATTGCACTGTATTTTAAAACAATCGTAAATAATGAAGCTTAGCGTTTTTACTTTTTCAAGACAAAATGAGTTAATTTTTTGTTTCCTTTTTTGGTAGTAACAAAGAACGAACTTCGAAGACGTGTGGCTTTTTAGCTAAGCTGACAAAAATAGGCTTCAGTATTTTTCCTGTTTTTGAAAGGCAACAAAAAAGAGTCTTTTTGTGAGTGGTTCCTAAAAGAGATTGTTTCTTCACGAAAAAAAATAAAACAAAGTTTGTGATGGATATTTCCTATATTAGCATTAGTGTCTTTCATATGGACCATGATCATCACACAAAAAAAAAAAAAAAAAAAAAAAATCAATCTATGAAGCTTAAAATCTTGAGATATATATGTCTATATGTCATACCAATAAATAAATATTACACTTGTTTTCACTGATTTCTTATATTAAATCCTCCGTTCAAATCTCATCGATTAACAAAGTATTTTTAAGATTTCATAAGATTTTCAGTAATAAATTTTGGGTGTACCTATTCACACACTCATTTGCCTATTGGCACACCAAAAAAGGTGTTTTTTGTCCTATATGCACACCCTGCAGTGTCGAGTTGTGGCTAAAGCGCGGCGTTTTGGTCCGGTTAACCAGACAAAGACTGACGGGTCTGTTGACCGGACCAAAACGCCGAGCTTTGGCCGCGTTTTGGTCCTGTCAACCAGACAAAAGACTGACTGGGTGTCAGTCTTTTGTCTGGTTAACGCGGCCAAAGCTTGGCGTTTTGGTCCGGTCAACAGACCCGTCAGACACCCGTCAGTCTTTGTCTGGTTGACCGGACCAAAACGCCGCGCTTTAGCCACAACTCGACACTACAGGGTGTGCATATAGGACAAAAAACACCTTTTGGGTGTGGCTATCTACACACTTGGTGTGTAGATAGTTTGGGCCTAAATTTTTACCATAAAAAACTAGAGCCAACCACTTAAATAAATATGTTAACTAACGAATTAAAAGAAAATACCAAATTTTTTTTGGACGGCAAAAGAATATACCAAATTAACTGCGCGCATTCGTGTGTTGATCTTAATGGTAAAGCTAGTCAAGCATTATTATTAGACCATGTGTAGTGGTTTACTGAATAATGCCTCCACATTTGGGCGTTTTCCGTCATATGACAGTACAGTCAGCAATAGGGCATTATTGAGCGGTTTTTACAAAAAAAGGCGTAGTGAAATAATGACGAATAATGCCCCAGCTAATCATTACACAATTATTAATTCTTTTTTAAATTAAAACCTAATAATACTTCATTAAATAAAAAAATTACAATACTAAAAATAAAAAAACCAGAAAAAAGTAAAAAAAAAATATTTGCAAAATTTTAGGTTTTATAAAAGATCCAAATCAGACATTTAATAAACAAAACTTTAGGAACTGATATATCATTTTTTAAACTTGAAATAATAAAGGTTTTAAAGTTTAAAACCTTTTTTAAAATACAATCAAAGTGCAGGGACTGAATATGCAAAATCATCTTCTTCTTCCTTTGTTACCCCAACAACTTGCAACATCAACCTTCAAAAAAACCTTTAGCAAAATCTAATTATACACACACAAATATTATTTCTTTTGTTTTTTTAATTAAAACTAATTATACACACACATGGCAAGGTCTTATTGGGCAAACAAATGAACTTTCAGCGTGTTTCAAATCACGCTAGGGGGGATTTTTGCGAAATAACGCTGGAAAACGCCGGCAGGGGTGGGGACCGGGCGTTTTGGGGCGTGTTTTGAGAGGGAAAAACGCCAAAATGTTGGCCACTACGGGTGGTCTTATAGGGTGTGGGGATAGAGATAGCAGTTCGAATCCTCGTAAGAAACGACTTTTTATTGTTCGAGGAGTCCGGGAGCCAATGTGCTCCGTTACCTCCAGTGTCTTGTGTACAAGGCACCCAAGCCCGGGCCCCCTAACAACAACAGTGATGCGGGTTTTTTTTTTTATCAAATTGTCTTATGATTTGATGATCTTTGAGCATTATCTTCATCTCTATAATTACTCTAAAAATCATTACATTTCTCTCTCTTTTTAATTAATTTTTTTAATCTTTTAATCATTAACTTTTCGTTATCCACTGCTCACAACCACGAATTTATAAGGGTGAACAGTGTTTATTCATATTTATAGATAACAGTAAAATTTTCTCTCTCTGTTCTACTAACATCCTTTCATAATCACTATCTATGATAAAAAAAACTCCCTCACAGAATTTGATAGACATGATACGAATGCCCTAATACACAAAATATAAAAAAAAAACATTGTCTTAAACACAACACATTAATATATACACCTCAAATTTGTTTAGAAGATAAAACAAAAAGAAAGAAAAATGGACCATCAACAACTAGAAATAAAACAAAAAAAAAGTATTATAATGAACAAAAGAGGAAACACCCAAACAAAATCCAAAAAAAAAGAAAAAGAAAGAAAAGCACACAAACCATCTTTTCTTCATTTTTTTTTCTTTTTTGAGTTTTATTAATGTTGCCATAATAACGCATCAAAGAAGAAGCCACCAGAGGATACAACACTAGCCGGCGGCTCACCGCCGAAATACCCTACGTCATAATCCGACGGCCACGGTGGCGACGAGTAGTAGTCCCAAACCGAGTCAACAAACACAAAATCGTCTCTCGACTTAGGTGAGTCATAACTCGTTCCCAAACTTGGTAATTCCACTATCTCACTCAGCTCCTCAGCCGTCGTCGTCGGCGCGCCAGTTGACACTTCATCCGACATAACCAACGACGTCGTAGAACTCGACGATGTCAACGTGGACGCTGCAGAGTACGAGGACGAGGATGACGTGGACGGCGTCGACGGCGGTGTTGTGGTTGTTACATTAAGGTGGTCCATTGAAGCGGCTTTAGTGGCGGCGGCTTGAATGTCACGTGGCGTGCATGATTCGGGTCGGGGCAAAAGATGTTTGAGTTCTGGGAAATTAAGGATGGCCGACTTTCCTTTGATGGAAAGTGCGGCGACGTCGTGTGCACGTGCGGCCATTTCCGGGTTAGCGAAAGTACCGAGCCAGATCCGGGATTTTTTCTTGGGTTCTCGGATCTCGGATACCCATTTGCCCCATGCCCGCATCCGGACTCCTCTATAAACCGGATGCTTACTATTATTAGTGTTTGAGCTTCCATCTTCATGATCCGGATCATCTCGAACCCGCTTCAACCTTTTCGGGTTGGGTTCGAGTGACTCGGGTTGTTTGGGAAATGGGTCGGGTAATGCGTAGGTGCTTGACTCAGCCATTGTGAATTTGATATGATATGATACGATACGAAATCTTGAAAAGAGTGACCGGACCCGACCCGATTCGACCCGAATTGCTAAACAATGGTTGATGGAAACAAGAGGGGGGAGGGGGTATGGAATATAAATGCAAGTATGCAACCACAAGTTTTAGAGTGTTTGGTGTGAGGGGAGTGTTTTATATATAGGGGCATAGGTGTGATATACGTGTATCTATAGATATAGAGAGAGAAAGAGAGGAGAGATCTTTTGAGAGAGAAAGGGTAGCAATCAGAAACCGACCGGGTTAGGGGTAGGGGAACCCATAGAATAATAAAAATAAAAGGGGTAGCACAAAAATAGAGGTATGTGAAAAGGAATTAAAAGGAAACTATAGAAACAAGAGGATATGTATGGACAAAATATATTGCACAAAAATATTTGAAATGTGGATACTAAGGGTGTACGGTGTGGTGATCGGTAAAGGGTGGCAAACCCCTTTACCGATCGGTAAACACCACCGCCAACTCTTGTTTGGTCATCAAAGTTTGCCAAATCGGTGGTGGCATGCCGAATCGGTGAGGGGAGGAAGAAGAGAGAGAGGGGGGGGGGGGGGGTTTGGGGTGGGGTCCAATCCAATCTCAACCAATCACACCTTTTTCCTTTTTTTTAAAAAAATAGTTTACCACTTCACCAAGTGTCTAAACCATTGCCAACACTTTTCACCAAAGTTTAAACACTTTTCACTGATTGACATGGCGCGCTCTGATTGGTCGGTTTTTTGGTTTGCCACTCAAAGTGTTTAACCACTCCCTACACCCTAAAGAATATGATTGGAGAGAAAAGAATATGTAAGATAAATTGTCAAATATTTTGTTGAGTTAAAAGATTACATTACAATTTGAAAAAATCATTTTAAACATATCTATCTAATATTGGACAAGATTTACTTGTGAAGTATATAAATGGATTTCATATATCCATTTACATTATATATATATAGGAAGGATCCGTTAGGAACCACCATTTATTGCGAGAACCGCGAGAACCAATATAAATACAACCAAAAATACCTAAAAATAGCTAAAAAAACACACAAAATTTTTTTTTAATATTTTTTATAAAAAAATCGCTACTTTTAGTAGCAAAAAAAATTTTATTTTTTGTTTTTTTTTTAAATTAAATTTTTTTTTAAAATTTTGGCTACTAAAAGTAGCGATTTTAATTTTAAAAAAAAATTCTTGTGTGTTTTTTTTGGGTTTAGTTTTTAGCATTTTAGCTTGGGGGGTTAGGTTTTTTTAGGTTTTTTTGGGGTTTTAGTTTTTAGTATTTAGCCTGGGGGGGGGTTAGGTTTTTGGGGGAGGGGGTGGGGGTTAGGTTTTTTTAGGGTTTTTTTAGCTATTTTAGGTTGTGTTTACATTGGTTCTCGCAATAAAGGTGGTTCTCGCATGAACCTTACCCTATATATATATATATATATATATATGGGGTAGGGATAGTGTACATTAATTCAGAAGTGTGAGAAGTATGTTATAACACTATATATAACACTGTATAACACCATATAAACACCGTATAACACTATGTAACACCATATAACACTATGTAACACTATATAATAATATATAACACTATACATCTATCATAGACATGCTATCAGACAAAATATAGTGTTATATTTGTTATATAGTGTTTTATAGTGTTATATAATGTTATATGGTGTTACATAGTGTTATACGGTGTTTATATGGTATTATATAGTGTTATATATAGTGTTATAATACACTTGTCACACTTCTGGATTAATGTACAGGATCCTCTACATATATATATATATATATTAATACAAAGTGTCCATGAATAGTAATCTAAATTTTAAATATTATTATAACTTTTTTTAATCTTTAATATTTTATTATTATAACCTAATTTTTAAATATTATTATAGCTTTCTTAATCTTTAATATTTTATTATTATAATATCATACTTGGATAATAGTAACATATAGGTTTTATTATTTTTTGTTATTATAATTAATTTATTTTGTTTTGTTTTCTCTTATAGCTAAGATATGATATTTTATATATTAACATCATTTATCATTTTATTTATTCTAATAATATAGTGCAATGTTTTATAAAACTTCGAATGTACTATTGCGACATGTTTATTACATCTGTGTTTCGTTAAACTGAGCCGATATTGTTCGAATAATTACCTTTTTACGACTTTGGTAGCGGTACTGAGTACTTTTTTATATCATATGTTATAGCGAGTGTCGGTGATGAACAAAACTGATACCGTCCAAACAACATCGGTACCATGTAGATTTTGGCCGAACATCGATGTCAATATTTGTACTTTTAAAATCTTATCAATATTCATTTTTATACTTTTCTATCAATTTAAACATCTAACGATATCCTTTTGGGCATATCGTGACTTTTTTTGGATTTATCTTATCAATATTGAATCGAACCGATACCGACCGACTTTACGCCGCAACGCGCGGTGAAACTCCACTAGTTAGTGTATTATCAAAAAGAGATTGGTTATAATAATATCATGAGAAATTTGTGAAAGATGTGAGAAATAATTAGATTATTGATAAAGGCATGTGAATGAGTAAGAATTTTCATCCAAGTTTCTGTTTTCATTTACAAAATTTACCTAAATCATAACCTTCTTTATAAAAATTATTATTTAAAAACGACTAACGTCTACTCAATTTTGCTCACAAACACGTGTACTCAGACTAGTCAGACTTGTATTCCGAATACTCGGAGTTGTACTCGGACTACTCGGCCTTATATTTGGTGAGATTTGAACTTCAAACATGTTTCATTTTAAATTATACTCATTTTGACATGAATTATGCTTAATTTAACATATGTAATATATAACAATTAATTTTCTTTATATTTACCATGTCCGCGTACTCCCCGAGTACTCCGATTGCTCCCAACTCCTCAGTCGGCCGATTATGGACCGCCTAGCGACTTTTACAATACTGGATACAATATGATGCCATGAACCAGTTATACGGTGTGTCTGACACTTACGTTACATTTAACTCATAAAACGGTGTGTCGGCCAAATACGTCTTCTTTGACGAAATTTTATGTTTTTTGTCTTGCGTGTTTACCCCATAATAAATGTGTCGCTTTATCAGGGGCGGACCTAACAAACATCGGGTTCCCAGAAACCCATTCGGTTTTTGATTTTTAGTGTAAATATATATAACAAACTGAAAAGAAACTCATAAGTAAAATATAAAAGGAACCCATAAACAAAAAACTTTGGTTCTCCACTGGTTAAGTCCGTGTTATTCTTCCCAAGACACCCGGGTTCGAATCCCGTATGAGGCGTTATTAATCATTTTTGTTCCTTTTTTTTCTATTTTTTTTCTTTAATGCAAAACCCATTTAAGGTTACAACAAAACAAGTTAACAAACCCAAAACAAAAAAAAAACATGAGCGAACAAGATCAGGTCTTTCCCATCTGCACCTCAGCGGCGCCTCCACCTTCAGCGAATCAGCGACCACCTGCACCTCCGCAGACACCGGCCGCCGTCCTCCTCCGCCGACTCTAAACAACATCAGGTCTTTCCCATATCTTTTACATCTGCAAAGGTTTTGATTTTTGATTTAGTTGAGTTGAGAATCCGAGTAGGTTTGTAGCGTTAAACCCAAATTTGAAGTACAAATGAGTTTATTTGGAGCCCTAGTTAGAAATTTGGTGTGTGATTTGCTTTTTGTATGTAGAATTGGAAACGTTGAGCTTTGATTATGAACTAGACATCAATGTTCTTTTAGGTTTATTTGTTCTTTTTTTATTTACAAAACCCATATTTAATTAGGGTTAAACTATAAAAATGCATGTTTGTATCTGTAACTTGTGGATGAGTAGCAAAATTTGGGTATCACTTCATTAACCTGAAATTATTTGTATTGAGAATGCATACAACCTACTTTAGCCATTTTGCTCAGTATTACATCTTTCTATATTTTAGACGAAAAGGAATTGTAGGCAACTTGTGTATGGTTTTATGGGTTTTGAAATTATTGAAAAGTAGGGATCAACACAACAATTTCTTCATCTTGTCATGCTTAGACTATTGGAGGAGATTTAGCCGAGTCATTTGGTTCACTAACTTCCAAAGATGATAGGGAAAAAGTGACTTTAGTGATAAAGCCCAACCCGACCCGACTTGACTCAAATTACTTTTGTAAAAGTTTATTAGAAATCACTTTAGAGAAATGTGTTTCTATGGAGACGAAGATAGA
This sequence comes from Helianthus tuberosus, assembly GCA_030545235.1. Classification (NCBI taxonomy): domain Eukaryota; kingdom Viridiplantae; phylum Streptophyta; class Magnoliopsida; order Asterales; family Asteraceae; genus Helianthus; species Helianthus tuberosus. The sequence continues at coordinate 5,477,476 of CM060407.1, forward strand.
TAATAGGATAGAAATCTTTAGCGATAAAGCTTGACCCGACCCGACCCGAAAATTCTAACGTCGGGTTGAACGAAATTCGAGCACCTAAAAAAGTGAACCCAGTGGAAAAAAATCTTGAATCCGCCACTACGCTTTATAGTGGTTTTTCATGGTTTTTTTTTTAATAGTTTTAACTATTTATTTGTGAGTTTCCCTTATAACTATAGGGTGATCATATTTTTTCAGTTCAATTTTTTTATTTGATCTTAGTTTTCTTCAAGTATTTATTTTTAGTTCCCGAGATACAAACCAAATTGACAAATAATATTTATGTATATCTCAGTCGTTATCGTAGATGGTTCTATTATTTGTAAAATTTTGGACCATATATGGTCCCAATAATTGAAGTCAAATATCGGACCCACGTAAAAGTAAAATTTTGACTATTACAATAAAATTCAGATTTTTTTTTCTAGTTTTGTGTTCGTTTAAAAATTACATCATATAATTGTTCGTGAAATGATTTACTTGTAATCTACAAGTTTCTTATATTTAGGGGAGTGGGGGTGGGAGCGTGATAGAATTCTATCACTCGTTTTTTTTGGAACACCGTCGCCACCACTCGTGAAAAAAAGAACGCGTTGAACATGTCACGCGTTGTAAAAAATGATTGTATGTATATGACTTGTACGTTGTGTATTAATACTTGTACGTTGAAATTCCATCACTAGTAATGACCACCGCTACTAAAAAATGCTTGTGAGTGATAGAATAGTGGTTGCTGACATGGCGGAACATGATTGGATGTTTGTGAGTGATGGAATTCCTTCACTTGTAACCACCCCCACTCCCCTTATTAATAAATATTTAAGATATTTTTATGTATCAAAATTTTGTACTTTTTTTGGACACAATATAATCTATTTTTGCTCCATAAACCATTAAATTACTATTGATTTAACCTCTTACAAATTAAACTACTTGTTTTATAATACCTTAGCATTTTTCCCTTAACTAAATTCCTTTTAACTTACAACGACTTTTCTCTATTCAAAAGATGAAAAGTTCAGATCCTATAAGTTATAGCTATAAAAGTATTTAAAAGTAACTTAATTTATCGTTAAAAAAAAAACTTCTCATCTTTCAAATCACATCTTAATTAATAAAATTTACGACAAACGTGTAATCAGTGGCGGAACCAGAACAATTTAGTTAGGGGGTCATCATAAGCTTATATTCTATACTGGTTTAAATTAGGGGGTCCATCTCTAAGTTTGTTCTTCAAGAACTCAAAATTTATAAATAAAATTCAAAAAGTTCCGGTGACCGGAGGGTCAACGGACCCTCTTGACCCCTCTCTGGTTCCGCCCATGCGTGTAATATAAAAATGACAAGTGAAACCGCGGTTTACATTCAACTTTTCGCAACATGTTAACCTTAGCCAAATTTGGAAACATTTAAATTTCCCTCTTAAAATATCGATTTTTGTGTGTTCCTCACAATATGGTGATGATCGAGATCTCTAGGCATAATGAATGGTGCTGCATGAGACATTAAATTACAATAACATTTTGTACTGACCATGTATGGGTTATAAATGAGGTTGGCTCACCCTTTTTATATCTAACAAAAGAAACTTCATCGATATAACCCAAAATATAATATAGTTTTGCTCTATATATGTGCCAATTTCTGAGTTATATTCACCAAAATTAATTATTAAAACATAAGACTCATGAATGCTCAAATTTATCTAGTTGTATTTGGATGCACGTTTGACTTCTCATTTTATATGTTTCCTATGTTCGTTCTTTTTTTTTTTTTTTAATTTTTTACTTCCCCTATATTTCTTTAAATTAAAAAATATATTATCTGATTCTGCCTTGTGACAGTTTATTTATATCTCGTACCTTATAATGTACTAAAATAACTTCAAAACTGTAAAAATGTGACAGTATTTATATCTCGTACCTTAAATACCAATTTGTTAAATCAGTTATGTGAATTTGAAATTTGTTGTTATTCTTTATTATAAAACTATGAGTTTAATTGATTAAATATGCAATACATGTAAATTTTTGTTTTACAATTTTAGTATACATAAAGATTAATTTTTTGTCTCATTTTCTGATAAGGATTCTCCGCTTGGATGAACCGTGATAACGAGTTTTGAATGGTCGAGTTGTTTAATTTGAGTCGGTGGGCGATAACCGTGGTGCAAGTACTTGGTCTGACTGCTTGTCACTATACCAATCGAATGGAATCGTATAAATTGTTTGTATACTGTGCTTTGGTTCGCTATCTCGACCATGAGTGCATTTAGCACTAGCTGAAGGGGTGCCTGTGTTACCCCACAACTTTGTCTTCTAAGTGTAAATTTGTTTATTTTTTCCTTCATTTTATGTATAAATAATTAGTTTGGTTATTTGCTAGAGAACCTAAATAGTTAGTATTGTGCCGGATTTTCTCTTTTAGTTTTGCGTCTTTGATTTTTTCCTTATTTTATAAAAGTTGCTTTCATTTGGGTTTCTTACTTTTGTAAACACACCTCCTTTAGTTTTATATTTGGCCTTTAACGGATGTAAATAAACTAATTTAAAGTAAAAAAAAATTAATTGACAATGGTTGGAAAATTAATTGTTTTTCAATTAATTGGTTTTCCAACAATTGAATCATTTTTTAGTAAAGTTACTGAATATTTATTTTATATTTTTTTTACTTAACTAATATTTGTTTTTAGAAGATTACTTTTTTTTTCTAAATAATTATTACATGGCTTTTTTTGACGTGTCTGCTTAATCCCCCGTCACAAAGTGCGGGTAACAATACTAGTTGTGAATATAAAAAGTAAATTTAATTCGGACCCCATCGCCCTAAACGAACGTACGGTAAAAAATCTCTGTTATATGGATGTACGATAAAAAAATCGGGATACCCCTCAAGTTTTCTTCTAGACCTGCCGCTGATCTCGACTTACAAATATTTATCTTGTTTCTGGTGTATTTTGTACATTAATAATATACATTAAAGTCTTGTTCTCTTGGCTGAAGGAAAGTGAATCGCTAAAGGAAAATATGACTGGTCGAGAATTTTTGAATTTTTGTGAATTACTGGGTATGGTTGTTGTGGTTATTGTTGTATGGTCTAAGACGAGGGCTGTAAACGAACCGAACGAACACGAACAAGGCCTTGTTTGTGTTCGTTCGTTAAAAATATTATGTGTTCACGAACGGTTCATGAACATTTACCAAACGAGATTTTTTGTTCGTGTTCGTTCGTTAAGGAAATGAACGTGTTCATGAACGGTTCACGAACACAAACGAACACAGATAAAGTCGACGAAGTTCAATTGTATTTTTCGATGTGAATAATAAGAAAGAAAAGTGGAGGCAGGGTTTCCTATTTTATTTGTTTGGGTATTGAGATAAATAAGAATTAAGGAATATAAAAGATTTAGATAAAATAAATAAATGCTAAAAAAATATTTAATGAACAACATAAACAAACGAACATGAATGAATGTTCACGAACACGTTACCGAACGTTCATGAACGCAATTGAACGAACGAGACAGTTGTTCGTGTTTGTTCATTTAACTAATCGAACAAAATTTCTTGTTCATGTTCGTTCATTAACTAAACGAACGAACGTAAACGAACTTCCCGCCGAACGTTTCACGAAAACGTTCGGTTCGTTTACAGCTCTAAAGACGACCGTTGCCTCTTCCAATTATTTATACCAGATTTTTGTCTAACATACAAGTCAGGCAGTCATTTAGTTTATATTTCATTAGGTTAACAAAAATATTATGTTTATAATAACTAAAAGTATTTAACGTTAACTCATTTTTTATCTCTTAATTTATTATTATTATTTTTTTTGAAAGGTAAAGTTGATTAAGCAAACAGAATACTTTCCAGTATGTATGGTATGAAGTAAAAAACAAAATCACAAAAGAAACTTTTGTTAGCAGTAGACAATGACACTGCCATACGGCAATAAAGCAAAAGATCAACAGTACCTATTAAAGTAAATAATAGTGATTTTTGAGTCGCATTTTGAATAGAATCACATCTTAAATTTAAAGCATGGTTAAAATATACATTTAAAATGGGTTAGGGTTACGCTAAAAGTACCACAACTTCCTCTCTTTTATTGTGTTACCACCCGTTTCTCAGTGGCGGATATACCATGTAACAAGAGGTAGCCTCCGCTGCCCCTTGACGCTCCGATTACGCTCCGATGATAGTGTAAAAAAATTGACGTTTTTTTGATTTTGCTGTCACAATAGGAATTTTTTTTGAAACGTTCCCGCTATAAGTATTTTCTAGATCCGCCACTGCCGTTTCTCCTCAACTTGTTAGTTGTTACACCATTAATGTATATATTTTTTTTCACATTAAAAGACAAGAAAAAGAAGAAAAAAAAAACTTTGATTATGTTTTCAGCCCAAGTACGATTAAAATTTATAGAGTCAGGTACATTTAGCCAACCTCAGTTAATATCCATTTATCGAAACCATATCTTTGTAATTTCTGTTATAAAACTCGTGGTATCTGACATGTGTAAACTATCGATTTCCATAATAGTAATAGTAGTAGCAGTTGTAGTAATACTAATCTAAAAAAAGATAAAAACATAATTTATATAAATTATACAAGTAAAGGGTGAAAACCATTATTATTAAACTATTCTTCATCATATTATCAAATCAACTGAAAATAAATCAAGAATAAGTGTAGATGATGAAATAAATAAAGCAATATCTGTGTATTTCATCCCAGTAACTAATAAACAACTTACTTACTATGTATTGGGTCCACTCGTATACCAAATATGATAATGAACATTAATGAATTGGGTCCATTTTATCTTTCATTAAAGGAATTCTGTCATGACTCTTGAGTCATGCCACCTTTAAAAAAATCTTGTGGCAGAACTTTGAATTGGCAAAACTATAAGGACCATATGTGAAATTAACAAAACAAGAAATAGTAGCTTAAAATTATAGAAAGTATTTTTCTGTCAAGGACCTTAACGATGATGCAGCTGTTAAAGCGGTCCTTCAAATCTCTAAGGCCAGGCGTGGTGGATGATATATAACGCGTGATGGATGATATATAACGCGTGGAACATCAAAAATCCCACCCCCACCTCAATATATAACGCGTTATATATTAACGAAAACATGATTTCGTTATAAAAATAACGCCGTGATGGTTTTATTTGTGAGTTAATTGTTGGTTGGGGGGAAATTGTTGGGTGTGGTGGTGAGTGATGACCACCCCCACTAAAAAAGGTTGTGAGTGATGGAAAAATGGTTGCTGACATGGCGGAACATGATTGGATATTGTGAGTGATGGAAAAATGGTCACTAGTGACCACCCCTTCCCCCTAAAGTATAGACTGTTGATGGTAGAGGTGTACAAATAGTTTTTTTTAGAAACACCGAACCGGTGTTACATGGTGGGAACCCGAACCGGTACTAATCGATTCGTTTTGGTTAAAAACCGGTTTGGGCCAAAAAAACTGGTTTTTAACCGGTTCCAAAGCTCAAGAACCCTAGTCAGTCTACAAACCAGTGGTTCGGTTCGGGTTGAAACCGATTTAAAAAAGAACTGTTAAAAAAACCCGGTTTGTTTCGGCTTTTTTTTTCCGGTTTCGGTTCTAAAACCGGGTGTTTTGTACACCTCTAGTTGATGGGCTGCAATACGAAGCCATTAAATGCAAATGGGCCCATTGTTTTATAACTTTATTCAAATAATAAATTTTCTTGTTTACATAGTTACCGAAACTTCGTTGGCCCAAATGATTGATTTGTGAGATGAGATGCGTAATATTATGGGGCATTTTTTAAAGCCCGTCAGCCCCATAAAGCATATTCGAAAACTGGAACTTAATTTAATGCATATCGATTTTTTTTATTAAAATTTATCTTAAAAAGTAAAAAAAAAAAATAAAAATCTTAGTGTTATAAGCAATGCAACATTTTGAAGCCAAACACACTGTCAACATCATTGGACTACCACCTAGAAATTGTACCACCGTCCACTCATGGTGTCGTTATGGCTATCGCCATCGTCACTTCGCCATTGCCACACTTATCGTGGGAAGATACGCAAGCAGGAGATTGAGACGCGTGTCATTTAGGGTATGTGTGATTGTGTAAGCGACCACAAAATAACATGCGTGATCAGATTTCTTCATGCTTAATTTGTTCATGCGTGATTAGGGTATGCGTGATTATGTGTGTTGTTCATTCATGAATAGGATTTGAGTTTTATAACATGTGTAGTTTACTCGCGTACGTTTCGCACATTAAGGGGCTCAGTGGCGAAACTTGAGATTTCCGACGGGGGGTCGAAAACGTATATACCCAAAAATTTATATACGAAAACCACATATATTACACTAACCTTACCCTACATGTATAAAACTTACCCTACATACTTATACAATCAACTATTCATGTTTACCTTTTCTTCAATTAAAATTATAACAGTTGTGAACCAAATATGTGGTTGTGAAGTGGTTATGGTGGTAGGGATTGTGATGATGTGGTATGGTCGCACGTTTTAGTAAAGACATTTTTCATTTGATTATAATAATGATAAGAAATAGTAAAAATTAAATTATAAAGAGTAAATTATATTAGTAAAAGACCATATGTGTAGTCTCTTCCACGTTGGAAACAAAATTTACGAGATAATAGCATCTTGTTAGCGGTTTGTACACTGTCCTCTTTTTTATATTATTTTTTCTTGGCCGTTTAAAAAATAAATAAATTAAAATGTGATGACATGACACAATTTCATTATGTGTAAACATATGTGGTTGTCAAAAAAGTTATTCGAAAATAATAAAAATTACTAGTTACATTATTAGGGTGGAGATACAATATTAAGTTTATTTGGCTAAGAAGGCTAGAAAGTGATCTTGACCATCCATTTAGTTAATCAAGGGCTAAGATTAAATGATGGAAATTGAAGGGAAGAAAAGAGGCGCGTGAGTTTGTTTAGGGGCATTCTAGTCAATCCAAGGCAATAGTTTCTCTCTCCTCCAATTCCCCTCCATTTTTTAAACGTTAATAACTCTTTCATACGACATTATTTTTTTAAAAGAATTGCACCAAAAAAACGAGCGGTTTTTTATCTTTAAAACGAGTATACTATTGCTATATTTTCGAATTTTTTTTTAAAACCCAGTTGCGTAAAACGCAATGGAAAAAACCCAGTTACGTAAAACGCAATGAAAAAAAAAACCTAAAAATGACATTTTTCTAAAACGCAATGCACCAAAAACACAAAGAAATGTCTTATTTGTAAAACGCAATGGCCAGAAAACACAAAGAAATGTGTTATTTCTAAAACGCAATAGCTTAAAAACTCAAAAGAAAGTGTAGTTTCTAAAACGCAATTGACTGAAAACACATAAAAATGTGTTTTTACCTAAAACGCAATGCACAAAAAACACAAACACATGTCTTATTTCTAAAACGCAATGGCCAGAAAACACTTAAAATGTCTATTTTCTAAAACGCAATGGACTGAAAACACATAAAAATGCGTTTTACCTAAAACGCAATGCACCAAAAACACAAAGAAATGTCTTATTTATAAAACGCAATGGCCAGAAAACACTTAAAAATGTCTCATTTCTAAAACGCAATGAACTAAAAAACAAAAGAAAGTGTTCTCTGTAAAACGCAATGGACTGAAAACACCTAAAAATGTGTTTTACCTAAAACGCAATGACTAAAAACACTTCAAAAATGATTTTCCTAAAACGCAATTACCAGAAAACGCATAAAAATGTCTTAGTTTTAAAACGCAATGGCATAAAAACACCAAAGAAAGTGTTCTCTCTAAAACGCATTGAACCAGGACAATAGCCGCCCCTGGGACCCTGCTATCAGGGGCTGCCGCCCCCGGACCCCCGCAAAGATCGTAAAACGCAATGACTAAATCAAAAACCCAGATCCTGAAAATGAAATTAAAGAATTCATTACATGGATCGAAGCCGATTTCTTCATCGATTGACGAAATTTGAATGATAGAAACATTTATCAGCGATTGAATCGAACGTATCGAGTGATTATCTTCAAAATCACGGGAAAAAACGAGATTTTGAATGAAATTAAACTGGATTTTCTTAAAAAAAAAGCTGAAGAACACGTTGATCGGGTGTTTGAATCATTGATTGATGACGAAAATCGCACTATAATGTAGTGATTATTGAGATAGTAAGTGAAGAAAATGTTGGAGATAGTAGGTTTTGAAAATGGTGGGTTTTGAAGTAACTGGGGAGAAGAAGGAAGAAGAAAGGATGAGATTGACTAAAATACCCTTTCGCTTTATTTTAAAATTTGCCACATGTCATAATCCTATTGCTTCCTATCCTTTCTAGCCAAAATAAACTTACTATTTGATCTTTTCCCTACATTATTATATATGTTTCAATCAGCCTTAAATGATTTTTTTTTGAACGGCCAACAAACTCAATCCCGAGTACTCTCGGGGCACCCACTGGACAAACGGAGTACTCCGAGAGTAACCCGAGTCCACCACCAATTCCGGGGAAAACCCGGTAACCCACCCGCCCGTAGGCACGACGGTGAAATTACCGGTAAAACCCGTTTGGCTCAAGGATCCAACCCAGGTTTCCCTGGGTCTCCTATCATTGCCCACCAATGCCTCACTCTGCACCAAGTGGGAGTCGAACCTGCATCTCTCAAGAGAAATGCAAGCCCTCCACCACTTGATCCAGACATACCGAAAATTTGTTAAACTTTTTTTTTTAATTATTTTTTACGATGTTGCATACAACGACATTGTCTATAATTTATGGATCATATTAGTATTAACTATAATACAATTAGGAAAGATTGTGAACAATGTTTTCATTTTTTATTTTGTCTTTTGTGCTTTTGTCTTTTTATTTTTTTTATACTTTTACCCTTTAACTTTTAGTATTGACACTCACATTCTTTTAACCTTCAAAAGACTTTGTAATCGAGTTTTACGTGTTTATATTTATGTACGAGTCGGTATAAATTCAAGTTGAGCATATTTCTTTCGGTTGCTATACTAAATCAAAAATAGATATCGACCGAAACCCCGGCCACATAGCGCGTATAATCTTACTAGTTTTACTTTAATTAGCACACACAACAAAGTCTATTCATGGTAGATTATATGGGGCTCCGTTAAATAAATTCAGGGCTCATTATGTGGCCTCACCCGGCCCAATAAGAGACCATGCATTAGTTGTTGTAGGGTTCATCATTTTAATAGGTATGGTTGATCTCTAGAATAATACTACCAAATTAGTTTGCAATATATTTCTAAGTCTAAATCATATAATACACATAATAGTTCTATTCATGATGTGTCCACTCGTAAAATTATCAGCCATTAGAATTTGACGAGTGACAGACCCACCCACATCATACATTTACTGGTATGAGGACAGGATTCATAGCTTAGGGCTCGTTGATACGCGCCGAACCGACATGTGACAATGTATTAAATTGTTGTGGGGTTCATTTGTATGAGACCCGTTGTTGTTTCCAATATATCGACTATTTACTCGTCGAACCTAAGAAATATAGATTAGTATAGCCAAATTCGAGTTGAAAGCTAATAATATTATTTCCCCTTTTTTTGTTTTGATGGCGTTTCGAATTCCATCTTGTGTAAAATGTTGTTTGCGTAATCATATCAAAAACTATTTGTTAGTAATTTGAAATAGTAGAAAACGTGTCTTCGAGTCACCTAAACCATGTAGTTAAAATTAACTCGTTTTAACCCGTTACCTAAACACTTGCCAGCTATAATTTAGATGATAACTCGTTTTAACCCGTTACCTAAACACTTGCACCTGTAATTTAGATGGTAACTCATCAAGTGTAGAGGTTTTGGTATATAGGCACTTAGGCAGTAGGCTGTCCAATCTTGTATCTTCCAGAAGCCCAATGGGTTTAGACCTCTAGGAGTCAAGATCAGCTTAATTATTGGTATAAGAGTTTAATCAATAGAGAAACAATAGGAGAGCCCTAAATAGATTACAAAAAAAAAAAAAAAAACAAACATTGAAATATGATATATATTATAAGGAAATTACGAAAACAGACAGTGTTGACAAAAAAATCCAATACAGAGATCACTTTTCAGTCGTTTTCAAAGTGGTCAATCTCATTCAAAACTACACTCTTTCGAGACGGTTGAGATGACCAAGCCCATTTTTACGAGTCAGTTAAAACGACTTATGAGTGCTTAGAAATGGCTGAACTATGATGTCCATATTGAGAATTTTTTGGTCAACACCAATTATTTTTATAATTTTCTAATCGTTCTCTCTCATCTTTTATTTACTTGGTACACAATATTTATAAATTTAAGATGCTACAGAATGAATATGACAAATTCTCCAATCAACTGTTATTGTCCATTTGCAAAACATTAATCAATATGAAAAGACAAATATATGATTTCTTATAGTTTGTCAATTTTGAAAAAAGTCATGTTTTGTAGGAAAATAATCATTAACATACATAATTATATAAATATTATGTATCTATTTAGTCCACAAATACACCATTGAGAGAGTTGGTATTGGTATACCTCTGACTATCTCTCTATATATGCATAGATATATATATTTAGAGAGAGAGAGAGATAGTAATAGACGAGAGGAGTGTACCAATATGATTTTGGGTATACCAATAAAATGACCTTAAATTAAACATATAATTTCATGTTCTATTAAACATATGTTTAGTGATTTTATTTTTGACAAAGTTAACTTTGTTTATATTTGTCAAGGTTGAACTTACATAACGAGTGATTATTAATAAGGAATAATCAAATCAAATGGATGAAAGCCCTTACTTGAACTTGAAAACGCACCTCATGGAGCCTTTATCGCCCAAGATCTTGTATAAATAATGGTTATATTTGTATAAATAACTGAACTAACTGTCCATTAGCACAAATACTTATAGCTGTCAATGACCTCTTTGCCTAGTGGTACCATGTGTTTATTTCCCATTAAAGTGGTACGGGTTCAAGTCTCACAAAGTACGTATTAAGTGGATTTTACATTTTACAAGTAAATTTTAAGTAGGTGTGTGTTTGACGTTTAAAAAAACCAATAGTTACAATCATATTTTTTTATAAATAATACTTTATGCTAATAGTTTATTTGATTTAAGATCTAATGGTATATAAACTTAAGTCCAACATCGGTCAAAAGTCGACTGATTAACCGAAGTAACTGAACTATTTTTTCAATAACAGAATCAACTGAAACTGATTAGTTATGAAACCAAACCAAACTAATTGATACTCAACTGTGATGAAACTAATAAAAACAAGCAAATAGAAGAGTCTAGTTTTTTAAACGATTATGTAGATACTATTATGAGTTTTTCGTTTGGGTAAATTAAAGGCTCAGAATAATGGCACACCCCTAGTGAATTTTTTGATATCTTGACATACAGCAGGGTCGTATAACTATATATGACTAGTATATTCTTTTTTCATACGAACTATATGACTCGTATGTATCTTTTTTACATACATATACGAGTTGTCTAGACTTTTATTACATAAACTATACAATTCGTATACAAATATACAATCATATATAAACACCTTACTTACCAAAGCATTGTATACGCATAAAGTGTAAATAATTGACCCATATTTACCCTATATTAATTTACAAAATTTTATTCCCTCACACTTGTATACGCATAGAATGTAAATAAGTGACCCATATTTAGGGCATGTTTGGCTAAGCTTATTATAGTTAAAAAGGACTTTTGGAAAAGGACTTTTGGGAAAAGGACTTTTTGAAAAAGAGTTTTTTAAAAAAATGTTTGGATTAGCTTATTGATGTAAAATGACTAAAATGGGCATTCTTTTAGATATAAGGGGGTAAAGAAGGGGTATATTGGTAATTTGTAGTTTGAAAAGTTAAAAGCTGGCCAAGAAGTCACAATATTGTGACTTCTTGAAACCTCCTTTTTCTTCTTTGCAAAAAGCCATTTCTAAAAGGACTTTTGGCTTAGCCAAACACAAAAACAACTTATTGGCTTTTTGATAAGTCAATAAGCCAATAAGTTGTTTTGAAAAGCTTAGCCAAACATGCCCTTACTCTATATTAATTTATAAAATTTCATCCCCTCATAGCAACACTATTCCTTTTTCTTTTATTTTAACCATTTCACTTTTTATCTTTTACACTTTTAACCCTTTTTATCTTTTACACTTTTAACCCTTTTTATCTTTTTAATAACCCTTATAGTTTTCATCTTTTACACTTTTAATCCTATGATTTCATCTTTTACACATTTGTCATAAACATTTTCTATTTTTAACCCTCAACTTTTCCACTTTCAAATTTGGTCCCCTAAATTTGTCGTTTTACGATTTAACACGCTGCAACACGCGCGTGTAGTTCAACGTTTTTACGTCTATTATTTTTACGGTTTAACGACTCCCTTGAAACTCGCGAGTTCTAAACCGACTTAGTTATTCTATTCTATTCTATATTTTATTTTTGCGGTCTAACTTTTGCGAGTTAGCAAACCGTAACATGCATGCATGATTCATGTGGCTTAAGGCTTGCCGGGGTGGTGCGTTAAACTATCACGGCCACCATCCATCACGCGTTATATCCCACCCCGCCTCCAAACTTCCACGCGTTATATTTTCAACGAAATCCATTTTCGTTATTTTCTTCACGCGTGATGGAAATTGTTTTGTGAGTGTAATTGTTGGTTGGGGGAAATTGTTGGGTGTGGTGGTGAGTGATGACCACCCCGTCTAAAAAAGGTTGTGAATGATGAAAAAATGGTTGATGGCATGGCGAAACTTGATTGGTGCTTGTGAGTGATAGAATTCTATCACTAGTAAACCACCCCGCCTGCCCTAACAGTCCTACCGGAAAGCGCTCGTCATAGATACAAGTTAAATTAAATTTACATTTAAAGGGTATATGAAATTCTTTAAAAGAAAGTTTTGATTAAATTAAACAACGAAACCCTAATTCTTCGACCTTGCCGCTCAAAATCGCTGGTGTTGATCGAGGTTCGATCGGTTAGTGAGTGTTCTTTCAACTTATATTCTGCTTTCATCTCGATAAATTCGATTATTGATTATGTATACTTCATAGACAGTTAATCCTCAAGGTTCGACCTTTCTGTGTGTGTGTTTTCGATTGTTAATTGTAGTTTAGGATTTCTTTATATATGTGGATTTCTGATGCTTTTGTTTGATTTCTTCAGTTTGTTTTCTCATATTAAGTTTCCACTGATATGAATCTGTTGTATACACAAAACACATCATACTTTTGCTGTCATACCTAGGTCTGTAAACGAATCGAACGTTCATGAACTGTTCGTAGACCGTTTGACGGGAAGTTCGTGTAAGTTCGTTCGTTTAATAAACAAACAAACATGACAAGAAATTATGTTCAATTAGTTAAAGTGAACTAACACGAAAAGAGGTCTCGTTCGTTCATTTACGTTTGTTCATGTTCGTTTGTTTATGTTGTTAGTTAAATATTTTTGAACATTTATTTATTTTATCTAAACTTTTTTATATACTTTAATTTTTATTTATTCATTACCCTAACAAATTAAATAGGAAACCTCATTCCCATCTTGTTTATGCACCATTCCTCTTTCCTTCTCGTTATTCACATCGACGAATACTATCGACCTATGTTCCACGATTAGGGCTTCAAGTTACAACGCTACTCCATCCGCCATCCACCACTAGCCTCCGCCGCTTCCGTCGATTTTATTTTTGTTCGTGAACACGTTCATTTCTTTAATGAACGAACATGAACAAAAAATCTTGTTCGGTAAGTGTTTATAAACCGTTCGTGAACACATTATTTCCTTAAGGAACGAACACGAACAATGCCCTGTTCGTGTTTGTTCGGTTCGTTTACAGGCCTAGTCATACGTGCATTAAAATGACAAAGGTGTTAGTCACTTGCTTATCCTGTAATTAGTTTAATTATATTGATGCTACCATTTAAGTATTTTTAATAGTAAAGATTAGTTATCAAGATTGCATTTAGAATATTTGTTGTATGAAATTTAAAAGTGAAGGAAAGAATTAGTAAGTTGACCTATCCAGACTCGAAATTCCAACTGAACCAATTCGATTTTCTGAAAATTGAATTCATGTTAAAGATCAAACCAAATCGAGCAGTTTAAAAATGTGAAGGTTTCTGAATCAAATAAACCGACAAATATGAATTTGGGTTTATTTTACTGTATATTCGTAAGTATATGTCATGTCATTTGCAGAAATCGAGCAGTTTTAGGACCCGTTGTAAGTTTTAGCAATGAGGTTGGAAAAGTGCTGGTTTTGTTCCTCTACTGTATATCCTGGTCATGGGATTCAGTTTGTAAGGAATGATGCAAAGGTAGATTTAGTTTTGTATTATATAAATTACTCGTTTTAGTTGGGATTGATTGTAGCTTTGAATTCTTTAAAATGACAGATATTTAGATTCTGCCGATCAAAATGTCACAAGAATTTCAAAATGAAGAGGAATCCTCGCAAGGTAAAATGGACAAAGGCTTATAGGCGGTTACATGGCAAGGACATGACTCAGGTACACAAACTTAGATTTAGGATGCAACATTTTTGTGTTAGCATAAATTTTCAGTTGCTAACAATTGGATGAAATAATTTTTTTAAGGATGCAACATTTGAATTTGAGAGGAAACGTAACAGACCAGAGAGGTATGACAGAAACCTCACGGAGAACACTCTGAAGGCCATCAAGACGATTGACAAAGTCAGATCTCGTAGGGAGGAAGCTCACCATAAGAACAGGTACTTTTTCTTGAATCTTACCTCTAGACTTTGAATTTTAATTTATTTTCTTGTTTTTTTTTAACCTAGAGATAGTGAGTTTTACCCGTTTACTTGTGTATATTACTATAACGTGATAACAATAACATAGAAAAGCTCAGCTAAAACGAAAAATCGACCTGGCCACTAAAGTTCAAAAGTTTTGGATAAAAGATTTGTCCAAAATTAGAAAGGAACTAGAGGTTGCTATTTAATTCATTTGCTAATGACTGGATTAATTCGGATTATGTTATCTACGATGGCTAAATGTATAAAAAGCTAGCGAAGCAGGAAACAGTTTAACCCAACATGACCCACAAAGCTCAAAGCTTTTTACAAAAAGTGTTTTTTATTTTTGGAGAAAAGGGGAATAGTACCTAGGGATGAGATAGGTACAATACCCGTATCCATACCTGTATAGGTACCGAATTTGAACAAAACTGGGTACCAAATACCGTATCAAATATATTGACATGGTACGGTACCTGCTTTGGTACCACTTTGTTTTTTCTTTGAGCACTTGTACGGGTACTAAATGGGTAAAATCGGCACGAGTACCAATGCGATACGAGTACCATAAATAATACGAAATAAAACATAATATATATTTTTTTTAAAGTTCTATATAAAATTCAGTACAAGTACAAGTACCGATACCGAATACTGAAATCAATAAAACCAGGGTACCGATACATGTACCGAATGCCTAGAATACCTAAAATTGGTACGGGTACGGGTTCTTTGGAAAAAAGCTCATCCCTAGTAGTACCCTTGCAAATTTTTTTTAATCAGAAATATAATCAAAGAATTACACTACATGGCGCTATAGCTAACCAGGACATGAACCCAAGTCCCACACTAGCCCAAAAAATAATTGTACAAAAAATGGGCCTAACCCTATTATGGGCTCTAAGGCTAACCCCTAGTCTAAATCCCATAGGCCAACAAAGGCCCATCTTATTGTGCCAAACTGACTGCCTACTTCTTTGGGCCCAACTTGAAGCCCAAAGAACCATGATATCCAAACTATACAGTAAAAGAACAAGGTACAAATCAAATTCAAAACAATACCAAATGGCTCCCTTATGAAATTCTTGAATCCAATTCCAACCGATGCTTGCATCCCTATTGGCCAAGTCCTGCTCACACGGATCTTGCCCATGTGGCAAACAAAAGTTGTGTGGTTCCATAAAGCGGTTAGGATCATAACATCTTGGGCCCACCATCAGCCAACTACCAACCGACCCGTACAACCTTCAAAGCCAACCAAATGTGTTTGTATTTAAAGCATACACATTGTCGATTTGAACTATCCATTGTAGCTATAAAAAGTGTTAGATGAATTGTTACTGTGACTGTTTTTGGTTACTTTACAAAACTAATGTGATCAGGGGCGAAGTATTATGGGTGCCCGGGGGTGCACCCGCCCACCCCAATGTTTCGGTTAGAAGTGTATATGGTCCGATTTTTCGTCCAAAAATTTTAAAATTATATAGGATCGCCCCCTGATTATTTTTCTTATATGATGGGTAGTTTGGTAATATCTTTGAACTCTTATTATATTTTTTAACCCTAGATTACCCACCACACAATAAACTTAATATCTCACAAATAGCTTGATGATTTACATAGAAAAAGAAATTGCTCATAAGTTTGATTCAGAAGACATAATTGATGAATTCAAAAATCTTAAAAGTCGTCGGGCCGAGTTGTAATTCTTTGTTTAGGTTCCATTTATCTCATAGCATTATATATATATACATATATATATAGGTCTTTTGTTTGTTATACAATATTTAGTTTTTCTATGTGCACGAACAGGTCCTTTGAATGAATGAATTTTTTTAGTTTTATTTGGAACTATTATTATTTAACCCGACCTGAATCGAATAGCCGACCCGACCCGACCCGAAACATAACGATAGGAAAAAAAAATTGGGTCCCATCACTTTACGCCCCCTCAAAACTTTTGGTCAAGCTCCGCCACTGAATGTGATGTTTATGATGATGATTATGCAGGAAGAAAGGTAAGATTTCAAAGGAAAGAAAAGAGGCAAGAAAGGAACTTGATCAGCATATCCACCTGTTGGTCGCTCCTGGTGCAAACGATAAGCTCACTGTCAAGGTTCAACATGAATCTACCGATGAGAACCGCATGGAAGAATGATATGTGTGATTGATTGTTTTTTAGATTGTAAACATCCTATTCTTGTAACTTGAATCTTTGACCCGTTTTTGAGCAACTTTGAAATCACTTACTATTTGCAGCAACCACTTTGATAATGTAAATCACATGCAGTGTTTACATCATTGACTGTGTTATCGCAAATAGGGTTCATGTATATTTTCATTTCAATCAATTAGTTTTTTGGTTTGTTTAAAAAAATTCACACAATAGAAACACCTAATATAAGTTTGAGCAACTTTAGTTGGGAAAAAAAAACGAGCGACTTTAGTGGGACATCTGAGAAACTTGGTTAGACCGTGCGTAATGGTTAAAGCCCCTTGAGTGGCATTTTTCGTCACATTGGCATCACTTAGCGCCCCTTCAATCATGTGTAATGGTTCAGTATTAAATAATCTGATTTATGTATAAAGATTTAAGCCAAAAAGTAGCATTATTGAAGAAATGCCCTTGACCCTTCATCCCCACATAACGCTTGATGTAATGGTGTCACCGGCGTTTTATGGCATTAAACATGGGCAAAATGCCCCATTACGTTTGGTCTTACCATTGTTTTAAGTTTCCTTCTACAAAAACTAGGCCGGTCAACCCATTCAAGCTTGCACCAAAAAGTTACCCGTTTTTACCTTTGATCCAACACATTCAAACCGAGCTTCCCATTTTGCTACCTTGCATCATTAAACAATGCGCAAGAAACATAAAGAAACTTACCCAGTCATGGGAAGCAACCAGAAAATGATCCGCTCCACCACTTGTATTCCAAAAAGGGTATTTCGAGGTGATTTTTTTTTTGCATAAATTTTCAAAAATTGGCTTAAATTTATCCGATTGTGAGAATAATGAACATACAGCTTGTGTTCTAGCATCCGTGCACTAAATGACTTACAAAACAAGTGAGCTTTGCGGGGTCTTGGACTACAAACCATTTATTACCCCCCATACGCTTCATAAACCATCCTTCAGTGGCACCCAATCCTTTGAGTATTGGTTGATGAAATATCGGGTTGTTTCCATCTTTGTATACGTCGTTCCATTAGTTCATAGCTCATGTGGTATACACTAATGCATTAGAGGGTTGCGTATGTGCAAACCGTAGTTGATTTACTTAATGGAAAGTGGGATGAAGATTAACCTTTTGAACATTGATATGTTACATAACACTGGAGCATAAAGTTCTTGATCAGTTATTCAGGAGGGTGCCTTGCTGATTTGTACCTTTGAAGTAAGAATGTATTGGTCTCGTGGTGAAGACCATCTTGGTCTCTACAAAGCAATAAACTCGTTACATGTTTATTCAGAGAACCACCAAAACCCTGCTAACCAATAGGATAAGGTAAAATGCAGCTTGTGCTCGGCAAATGACCTACAAGGGGACTAAAGGCGGAAAACCAGTGGAAGCTCGATTCAAGCCTGAGACCTCTGCTGAGGAACTTAAGCGCTTACCACCGCGCCACCCTTTGCAGATTATTCTTTTGCATTTTGACATCAACCATGGCTTATCTAGTAAAATAAAAAGACAAATATGATTGAAAATTAATCACATTAGTAAATAGTAAATTTGAATACAAATTTGTAGAATAGATTCAAGATATCCGACATTCATACCATAGCTCGAGAAGATTTGCGATTCCGAGCTAACAAATGGTTCATTTGCTCAAAGTACATGACTGATTTAGTGTACCGATCGAATAGTGCTACCAATTCAGTACCCATTTTGCCGTTTTTCAGGATTAGTACTTTCGGTTCAGTACTGGTTCAATATTTTACCCACTTTTTACCTTCGAATACCATACCGTACCGTATCGTACCCATCACTTTCGGTACCACTACCGGTAGTCCGGTACACATTTTTGACGATTTTCAGGAAGGTACCAAGCTCATCTCCACTCAACACAACCACTTTTACAAACAATTCTCCCTTTTTTTCAAATCGAATTTGGAGAGAAAATTTTATGCATATTCACATGTAAAAGAAACAATCCTAACTATTTAGATATTATTTCTTATCTCAACACCAAGGATGAGCAATCGGTACTAGGTACTAAAAAATACTGGTACCAAACTGTAGTGTACCGATCGAATATCGGTACCAATTTGGTACCCATTTTTGTCATTTTTCGAGATTAGTACTTTCAGTTCAGTATTTTACCCACTTTTTGCCTTGGAATATCTTTTTTATAACTTTTTTGCGTTTGCTTCCATCTAAAATTTTAGAAAATTCTGTTTTTGCTTCTGTGTTATACTATTTGTTTATGAAGGTTTACCAAAGTTAAAATATGAAAGATATAATTTTACAACTAACTGATTAATTTGTATTAATAGTTTCACACAAGCCAAGTTTACGTAATTATAAAAATTTAGTCATTATAACATGATATAATTTATACTAATGATTGATTACCCGATTAAAATAGTGTTAAAAAATATTGTTGATTAAAACTTTTATTTCTATGCCTAATAAATAAAATTTACTCACCTTGCCACGTGTCACAGTTTTGTAAGGATAGTTGAAAGTTTTTCCGCTCGTCTTATTTAGCCCAAAATGGTTCAATTAAAAATTAAAAGCTTTAAAAAGTTAATTAAAATCCTTTATAAAACTTAAAATGGTTTTAAAAGTTTTAAAAAGTTAATTAAAATCCTTTATAAAACTTAAAACGGTTATTTATTTCATTTCATTTGTTACAATTATTATCAAACGACGTCAAAGATGATTTCAAATATCTTTTTGTTGCAAAAATCAAATATCGTTTTATAATCTCAATTCTTTACTAAATGTTTAATATATAATTTATTCAACATGTAAAATATGCGGGTTTCTAACCTAATAAGCCAATATGCAAATTTAATTTCGTTTTCTGTTTTTTTTTTTTTTTTTATATTGGGGCCATTTCTATGCATAGCATTATGATAAGCCAATATACAAATGAAATTGAATTTGCATATATATATAAAAAATCGTGAAGTTCGCCAGAAAAAGAACGATAATTTTCCAATAGGGAGCGTTGTTTTCACTACTACCCTCGTCGATTAAATTCAATCCTAAGGCTGCATGGTGTTGTTAAATGCCATGCAGTCGGATAAAGCCCCTCTCATCGCTATTTCATAATTAATTTTATTTTAATTTCTTTTAGAATTTAATTCAATTTTTATAACTTATAATTAAAATTAATAAAAAAATATATAAATAACTAAATTCAAACATGACACATTAAAATATAATTCTAAAAAAAATATTATTTCTATATTTTTATTTAAAATTGTTGATTATTTTATTTTGTTACCGCTTTTTAACGGTCAAAAAAGCATATTCCCATTTCCCACATGTTTTAGCGCTCGCCATCCCCTTCACGAAGTCAACCATATGCCCCTCCATGGCGCCCCTTCGGCGGTGTGTTGGGGGCGCTGTGGCGCTGATAAGGCACATGGCGCAAGCCATACCAGAGGACGATCAGCCGATGAGAATCATTCCACTAAATTTTGGTGCGATGCAACTTGATCTCCTTGATGTTTGGGAGTGTGTTCTGGTATTCCGTCATCTAAGATCCGGGGAAGGCTTTACTATCTACAATATGTGGACGGAGTCTAGAATTTACATCCCTTGTGTGATTTTCAAGTTGAGAGGGCTGTTGCATCTATAGAGAAAGGGATTAAAATGATCCATCACATGGATGATAACCTAAGGAGTGTCTTTACTTACGTGTACGATGAGGTTCCAAGAGAGGGGATGAGGCCCAGGGACAGGTTAAGACTTAATCTTATGAGTCATTCGCTTCTTCTGAATCTTCATTTTCTGACCCGTGACATCTCAAGATTCGTGGACACTTTGACCGCTACACAAACCGCACATCCGTTGTGGCGAGTTATGTATGGTGAACGGTCATCATCTGCATTGTCAATTCACACCAGAATACAGAGAGAAACAAATGGTTTTATGTTTGCTGATGGCTTTTGGGATCAATTTCAGCCACCTCCCGTAGAGATCCCTAGGACTAGTGTTGATAGAAGGGTTGTTCAATGCAATGGAGGCTTCCTGGTTTTGTTAGAGAGGAGACGCCTTCTAATTGTCCATTTGCGACCTGAAATTCTTCTAAGTATAAGGTTATATGAGATAGCCCGTAACCTGGAAGGAGGTTATGTGCTTTTATCTCGGGTCCCTGAGAACGTTATCCAAATGGAACCAACCTAGGATTGATACTTGCTTTTCTTTAAGAGTGTTTGACGGGATAATAAGCTTGAGCTTGAAGATTCGACCGCCGGAAAACGCACCCGATCTTCGGCGAGCTTTGATTTACAGGTATACGGTTGCAACTGATACATGGGTACACCAGTTTGTTGAAGTACTCGTCGATCCTGAAGCTTTTGGTACTGCAACATTCAGCCACAAGCTGAAGCTGAAGTCTGATGTAGGCCCCCCTGAAGATCAGCAGCCGTTTGTTTATTAGAGAGATGAAGTGGGATGTGGTAAGAAAACTATTTTGTTGCTTTTGAAGTAGATTTGGTAAACTACTGGTACTTTGTTTTTGTTGATGTTGCTCATTGTTGCTTGCTTTTGAAGTAGACTTGTTAAACTACTGGTACTTTGTTTTTGTGGATGTTGTTGCTCATGAACTATGTGGTTTCGTTGTATGTACTGCTCTTGACCTTTTGAAGCCCAGAGTTATGAAAAACATTCCTTTACCAAAAATGGAGCAAGATTTCCATAAAGGGTTTATATGATGGGTATACAGTTGCATTTCGACTGAAGCTGTGATCACATACAAGGCAGAGAATGAGATCAGACACATTTACTTGTATGATCCTTTGTGGTAATCAGTTGTTCTGCAAAAGATATCGAATGTTTATTCGTGAACAAGATTAGTTACCAGAAAGAAGATAAAGATCAAGCCTTGCAATTTCAGAAAGTTGTGACGATATGTTTCCAGAAAGGCATTAATTCTGAAAATGCTTGGTTGTCTAAATGGAGAAAGATTGAGAAGAAAGTGGCTAGGAAAGCTGAAAAAGAGAGGAAAGCTCGTGAAGAAAAAGATAAGATGTTAAGGCATACTGTTGTGCAAAGGATGGCTGCAGAGGAAAAGCGAGTGGTTGAAGAGAATGAGAAGCTTAGGAAGCTGTTACTGAGAAAGCCTAAGCCAAGGGAAGAAAAGTTTAAGTCCCTGTGAAGAAAGTGATGAAGACAACCTGACTAAAGACTCCGGCAATATCCAAGGGGGAGTTTGTTGGTGCACGATGTCTATCGCCTACGTCAACAGTCTAGGTCATGTCGATAGCTTGTTATAGGGTTAAAAGTGTCAAATTGTAAAGTTATTTTGTGTTTGTGTCATTTCGCACGAAATGAACTTTTGATGTTGATTTCGCACCAAATGAAACTGTCATTTCGTGCGAAATGAATCTTATGGTTTCGTGCGAAATGAATCCTCTATATATAGGGGTGTAGTGTTTTCCATTTGGTACGAATTGGTGAAGTCTGTAACGAAGTGCTGTCAGTTTCTCACCGTGTATTAACGTTGAATATCAATGGAAAACCTGTTTTAAGTATAAATCTCTGTTTCTACACCTTTCTATTACTGATTCTCAGTCACTAGACTGAATTCCGCCTTTCTAGTGATTTGATTTGACTCTGACCGATTCTTTCAGGTCGTATATCGATCCTACAAAACCCTTTGAGGGGCATTTTCTGTCACATTGGCATCGCTTAGCGCCCCTTCAATCATGTGTAATGGTTCAGTATTAGATAATCTGATTTATGTATAAAGATTTAAGCCAAAAAGTAGCGTTATTGAAGAAACGCCTTTGACCCTTCATGGCCACATAACGCCTGATGTAATGGTGTCACCGGCGCTTTATGGCATTAAACATGGGCAAAATGCCCCATTACGTTTGGTTTTACCATTGCTTGTTGAATACCGATTTTAATAAATTTATCTGCTTGTTGAGATGAGGATACCACTGAAACCCTCACGGGCCTTTTATAATAGTTAGTTAGAACCAAATATCTAAAACTCCTTAACTTTTGATTTTTATATGAAAAAAAACGTTCATAATCAGTACATGAATACTTTTCATCGGGGTCACAATTTTCTATCTGTGTTTGTTCATATGGATATACTTTTTACCAAGTTGGGTCACGGGAATGGTTTTTTCGGATCGGGCCGAACCCTTAAATGTCAGAATCATAAACGTGTGATCTTGCAGAGAAAGAAGGAGTGAGGCACTCAACAAAATTAGCATCAACCAACTTCCATCACTAACTTTTATAATGAAAAGAGTTAACTTCTATTTTGCTTCCTGTGATTCGGTCATTTTTAATGGTTTTGCCCCAGTAGTTAAAAAATAGTCATTTTTCTCCCTGATCGAATAGCGGTACCAATTCAGTATCCATTTTGCCGTTTTTCAGGATTAGTACTTTCGGTTCTGTACTGGTTCAATATTTTACCTACTTTTTACCTTCGGATATCATACCATACCGTATCGTACCCATCACTTTTGGTACCAGTACTAGTAGTCCGGTACACATTTTTGGCGATTTTCAGGAAGGTACCAAGCTCATCTCTAGTCAACACAACCACTTTTACAAACAATTCTCCCTTTTTTATCAAACCGAATTTGGAGAGAAAATTTTATGCATATTCACATGTAAAAGAAACAATCCTAAATATTAAGATATTATCTCTTATCTCAACACTAGGGATGAGCAATCGGTACTATGTACTAAAAAATACCGGTACCAAACTGTAGTGTACCGATCGAATATCGGTACCAATTTGGTACACATTTTTGCCATTTTTCGAGATTAGTACTTTTAGTTCGGTGTTTTACCCACTTTTTACCATCGAATATCTTTTTTATAACTTTTTTGCGTTTGTTTCCATCTAAAATTTTAGAAAATTCTGTTTATGCTTCTGTGTTATACTATTAGTTTATGAAGGTTTACCAAAGTTAAAATATGAAAGATATAATTTTACAACTAACTGATTAATTTGTATTAATAGTTTCACACAAGCCAAGTTTACGTAATTATAAAAATTTAGTCATTATAACATGATATAATTTATACTAATGATTGATTACCCGATTAAAATAGTGTTAAAATATATTGTTGATTAAAACTTTTATTTCTATGCCTAATAAATAAAACTAGGGTGATTGCCCGACGCGCGTTGCGCGATTTACATTGTGGTTAGCATATATGATTATAAAGCATTAATTTTTTTCTTTTGGATTTCTTGCGTCACATGTTTGGTTTGTAGGTTTAATCTTTGTGCTCAAATCTTTATCATGCTTCATTTCTAGGTTTTGTTACTATGAATGGACATTGATCCTAATAACCAATAGAAGAAATGGCAGCTTTAATTTCAAAGCGGATTTTTTTTTCTTGTTGGAGATGCTCTATCCATAAAAAAAAAACTCTCAAAGATTTATAAAGTTGCAACGTTTCACAAAAGTACATACATATTGAATCTGTTTAGTACTTCAAATGGCCCATTAACTCTAAAAAGGCTTGCACAGTTTCTACTCTTCAGGTTATCCAAGATTCGTTGAAGAAGTCAAAAGCAAGAGCTGTGATCATTGCTCCTTCAAAACCATGAGTTTGAATCGAATAATTTGACCGATACTAAAGTTGTCATTTTGATCCATAAGCAACCTACACATTTTGCAACCTCTCTTAGTGGGCCAATAAGTACCTTAATCAACAACACACAAGACACATGATAAATATTTTGAAATGAAACAAAGCACGACTGAAAAAGAGCACTGACCTTGTAATAGCACGCTATTAATTATCTTCCAGCTGTTCTGATTT
The DNA here is from genome assembly GCA_030545235.1 of Helianthus tuberosus. Lineage (NCBI taxonomy): Eukaryota > Viridiplantae > Streptophyta > Magnoliopsida > Asterales > Asteraceae > Helianthus > Helianthus tuberosus. The sequence continues at coordinate 5,502,320 of CM060407.1, forward strand.
CCCCACGAAGGCCAGCTGTAACAATAACCATACCCCAGCCCGACTTACTCGTGGACCCGTTTGAAAAATCTACACTCTTATGTTTACTTTGGTTCTTTGTGGTCGAAACCAGTTTTTCCTCGGGCCATGTGGCGGAAAAGCGGTCAAAAAAGTACCCATTGCTGGCGCTAGAAATGATTCCGTCAAACGGGCCGCTATTAAATTGATCTTCAGGTGTTGGTGGATGGTTCGCCGCTGACACGTCATCAAAGTGGTCCCCACTAAGCCTGTTAGGTTCTCCGGGCCACGGGATGGCTACTGATACATCTTGACAGTGGAAGTACTCATAGGAATGAGTAACGGTTATGCTTTTGTTTCTGCTAGCCCGGGATTCACCTTCATGCTTCCAAACATACACTTGAGAATCCTCACTTGCACAAACTACGTATTTCCCGTTTGATGTCACTGAGGCTGAAATTTGTCTGTTTGTGTTGTGAAAGCCTGCAATAGAATCAACTCAGATCGAATCGGGTGGCATAGATAACTTCTGAAAATATGATTAAAAAAAAGAGTAAAATGTCATTTTCGTCCCTAGGGTTTGGCCAGTTTTGCGGCTTTCGTCCGAACATTTGCTTTTTCCTGCATCTGGATGCAAAAGGTTTGAAATCCTGCCATTTTAATCTGCCGGCTCGTTAACTCCATCCGTTTTTATTCGTTAAGTCGGGGATATTTCCGTCTTATTTGTTAACTACTTAACTTAAAGGGCAATTCGGTCTTTTCCAGGTGTATTCGGTCTTTTTACATAAAGTGGAAAAGACCGAATTACCCTTTAAGTTAGCAAAAAAGACGAAAAATACCTGACTTAACGGAGAAAAATGGATGGAGTTAACAAGCCGGCGGAAGATGAAAATGAAAACATTTCAGACCTTTTGGATCTAGATGCGTAAAAACAAACCTTTGGATGAAAGTCGCAAAACTGGGCAAACCTATATGGCATTTTACTCTTTTTTATAACTAACCAATGTGTAAGAAAATGATTTGAAGAATGAAAAATATTGTAAATATTACCTTTAAACTTGTGAACTAAATCAAGGCCATCAACAACATGAAACACGTGAATCTGCAGATGTAATAAGCACTTCTGATGTACCTGGAACAAACTGTAGAGGCACTATAAATTTACAGTTCAAAGTTGTCGATAATAATCGTAGCAACTTAATAACAATGAACCGTTATGAAGACATGTAGTAATTCTCAGCTGAAAACCAGTGATCTTTTTATGACGGGTTTTCTTGTTTTTGTTCTGAAGGTTGATCTCGCTTTTTTGTTGTAACTTATTTTCTGAAAAGCATTTTCAGTGAACACTTGAGCACAAACTACAAATAAAAAAATAATAATAATAATATAAGTGCGCACACAAATAGATACCATAGCAGTCGTGTCATATAAATAGCAGCTCCCCTTGTATGAACCAACAAGTGCACCCTTCAATAATTTAAAAGAAAAAAAAACAGTTCCATCAGTAACATATCAAAGAAATTTGTGTTTTAACTCAAACGGGTCACAAACAATTAGCTAAAAGAGAAATAGGTCAAGGTGAGTTTAAATTTGTTATTGTTCAAAGATGTAAATATTTATCGAAGTAAAAAGCCATTTTCGTCCTTGAGGTTTGGCCAGTTTTGCGACTTTCGTCCAAAGATTTGCTTTTCCGCATCTGGATTCAAAAGGTTTGAAATCTTGTCATTTTCATACGGCTCGTTAACTCAATCTATTTTTCTCTGTTAAAACCTGGGTATTTTCGTCTTTTTTGAATACTACATTATGCTAAATACGTGAACATAAAGTGAAAAAGACCAAATTGCCCTTTAAGTTAACAAAAAATACAAAAATACTCCTAATTTAACGGAAAAAAATGAATGATACGAGCTGGATAAAAATGACAAGATTTCAAACCTTTTGGATCCAGATGCGGAAAAACAAACCTTTGGACGAAAGTCGCAAAACTGACCAAACCTCAGGGACAAAAATGACATTTTCTAATTATTGTAATAATAGTGTGTTTGTAGCCACACTTAAAGCATTAATAAAAAAATTTTAATGGACAATAATGTTTGTGGGTGAAACCAACCCAAGTCCTGTTTGGCCCATACTAAAACTGACCCATTTCGATCTGAACCCTTTTATCCAACGGTTCCAACCCATGTGGCCCACCAATCGTATCACTTGTTGACAAACTAACTGGTGCAAGTGGGCGAGATATGGAATGTGTTTAGATATACTTGAGGTACTTTTTATTTGAAATTATATTAATTGTTGTATATCACTTGTTAACAACGGTTCCAATGGTACATGTACTCAATTTTAGACTATGGGGTATGGGGTGGGGCGTGGGTTGGGTACAAACGCCCAAGTCACCACCCTGGGTGGGCTTGGGTTTCGGCGTGGCCCCTTGGACGGGGGTTTCAGCCCAGGCGTTGGGGCTCGAATTAGGCATTTTTTTTATTTTTATAACACTGGTCAACCCACGCGGGCTAGCCACGCCCCGCCATACCGACCCAACACGTCACTCACCAGGGGAGGGGGGGGGGCTCGAAGACCACGTGTCAACCCATGACCCAAACCCCCACCCCACCATACCCCACGGTCTTAATCCAAGTTGTTAACATCAGTGGCATACATATAGTACCTCAAAGTGGCCATTGAATAAAGTTAGAACGTTTTCTACATCATAGAACATGACCATTTTTTCCTGTAAAAAAGTCTTACTTTTCCATTGTCTTAATGATATACAACAATTAATATAATTTCAAATAAAAAGTACCTCAAGTATATCTACACACATTCCATATCTCGCTTACTTGCACCAGTTAGTTTGTCACCAAGTGGCCTCCGAGCTGCAACAAAGTAATGCGGTTACTACAGAAAGCGTTATAGTTTTCATAAAGACAACAACAATTGGGAATTAATATATATTAATATTTTAAATAAATCATCTTTAACTTTCATCACTGAAATCCATTCCAAACACGATTTAAATTAGCATAAATTCTCTTTATCATTATAACTATTATTATTTTTATACAAATACCAATAAATGGCTGTTTCATATCCTCATAGCATCTCCTTTTGTTTGACCATATATATTTTTTTATCCATGGCCACCACCATTGTCAGCTCCAAGTCCGCAAATGCTAATTGTGATCATCCCTTCCTATGTTTCTAATTGAATGAACAAAAGTCATTAAAAACCACATCCATAATGATAAAACTAAAAAACTCACTTTAAACATCACCATACAATCAAAGATTCAAAATTAATTGTATATTCAAGTACTTCAGGTTCACGATATACCTCACTCGTGTTAATTTTATCAGACCCACATCCATAATGCTAAAACTGAAAAAATAAGACACTTTAAACATAACTATATAATCAAACATTCAAAATTAATTGTATATATAAGTAGTTCGTGTTCGTGATATACCTTACACGTATTAATTGTATCGGACTCGATCCATTGACCATTTTCAATTTGGATTGCTGACCCAATCATCATCCAAGCCCACATCTATTTCCATAATCCTTGTTTCTCAATCATCTTCAACACAAACCTACGTTCAAAACCAAATATCAAAACATAGAAGAGGCCAGTGGAACTTCCATCATTTAACGGGTTCTGACCTGAGTTTCTGTGTTGACCAAGTCAAGTCAGTTGAGACCTATTCTTGACGCCCATCACCCATTACCGAAAACGACCTCAACAACTTCAAATCTTCACCAAGCCAAATCACCATGCTTTACCTCAGACCTGTGAACACTACATAAGGTAACTATTTAAGCGAACATGTGTTCACAATAGAGACTTTCTAAGGTAACAGGTATGAACAACCCATATTTCAACAATCAACTCATAAAAGCATTTTATCAAACACCTCATGTGCGCAATTCTAAGCTTGCAGATGTTCACAATGGAGGCTCAGGCAACCATCATAGCCTCTAAAGCTCAACTGAGCATGACAGCCTCAAAAGATAACCAGATGCAATTATAATCATAATACAAATTCAACACACACATCGTACGATCTAATCAACAATTAACCGTCGATGTCCAAAATTATCCTATTTATTATATCCAGTAACTGTTCATAAAAGCCCTAAACAAATTCACCTATTTCTACCACAATCGCAAAACCTAAAAACCCTAGATCCATATAAGAATGAAGAAAAACACAAACCTTGCAAGCACGATTCTTGCGGATGGTACCAGCTTGCTGAGCATAAGTCTTGGAAGCTCCGGCACTCTCGTCTTGTGCAGTAGCCGCCATACGCCACCACCGAAATGGTGGTGGCCGGTCGTTCATCGAACAAAGATGGAGGAGTGGGTGAAACAGTTGAAGGAAAGAGGGTTTAGGGGGTTGTCGGTTTACGAACCGGAGAAGACGAAGAGAAAAGGGAAAGGGGTGTTGTGTACGAAGTTGTATTCAGGAGAGAAAGAGAGCTGAAGATGATGATACTATTTATTAGGGTTGTGACGTGTCCGAAGTTCACTATTTATAAGGTTTGCTTTTTAAGTAAAAATGATAATGATAATGATAATGATAATGATAATGATAATTGATAATGATAATGATAATTTACTCACCTTGCCACGTGTCACAGTTTTGTAAGGATAGTTGAAAGTTTTTCCGCTCGTCTTATTTAGCCCAAAATGGTTCAATTAAAAATTAAAAGCTTTAAAAAGTTAATTAAAATCCTTTATAAAACTTAAAATGGTTTTAAAAGTTTTAAAAAGTTAATTAAAATCCCTTATAACGGTTATTTATTTCATTTCATTTGTTACAATTATTATCAAACGACGTCAAAGATGATTTCAAATATCTTTTTGTTGCAAAAATCAAATATCGTTTTATAATCTCAAATCTTTACTAAATGTTTAATATATAATTTATTCAACATGTAAAATATACGGGTTTCTAACCTAATAAGCCAATATGCAAATTTGATTTCGTTTTCTGTTTTTTTATATTGGGGCCACTTCTATGCATAGCATTATGATAAGCCAATATACAAATGAAATTGAATTTGCATATATATAAAAAAAATCATGAAGTTCGCCAGAAAAAGAACGATAATTTTCCAACAGGGAGCATTGTTTTCACTACTACCCTCGTCGATTAAATTCAATCCTAAGGCTGCATGGTGTTGTTAAATGCCATGCAGTCGGATAAAGCCCCTCTCATCGCTATTTCATAATTAATTTTATTTTAATTTCTTTTAGAATTTAATTCAATTTTTATAACTTATAATTAAAATTAATAAAAAAATGTATAAATAACTAAATTCAAACATGACACATTAAAATATAATTCTAAAAAAATATTATTTCTATATTTTTATTTAAAATTGTTGATTATTTTATTTTGTTACCGCTTTTTAACGGTAAAAAAAAGCATATTCCCATTTCCCACATGTTTTAGCGCTCGCCATCCCCTTCACGAAGTCAACCATATGCCCCTCCATGGCGCCCCTTCGGCGGTGTGTTGGGAGCGCCGCGCTGTGGCGCTGATAAGGCACATGGCGCAAGCCATACCAGAGGACGATCAGCCGATGAGAATCATTCCACTAAATTTTGGTGCGATGCAACTTGATCTCCTTGATGTTTGGGAGTGTGTTCTGGTATTCCGTCATCTAAGATCCGGGGAAGGCTTTACTATCTACAATATGTGGACGGAGTCTAGAATTTACATCCCTTGTGTGATTTTCAAGTTGAGAGGGCTGTTGCATCTATAGAGAAAGGGATTAAAATGATCCATCACATGGATGATAACCTAAGGAGTGTCTTTACTTACGTGTACGATGAGGTTCCAAGAGAGGGGATGAGGCCCAGGGACAGGTTAAGACTTAATCTTATGAGTCATTCGCTTCTTCCGAATATTCATTTTCTGACCCGTGACATCTCAAGATTCGTGGACACTTTGTGTCACGGCCCCCGACCCGGTTTGACCCGTTTCAGGAGCCGCGGGACAGAAATCCCGTGGTATTTATTTAATTGAGTTTAACAGCGGAAGTTTATCATCAGGATCTTTTTAAAAGTAAATATTTCCCGATTATTTTATTTCACAACTCGGGATCAAACCCGGTAATTTACAATATTGAGATTTCACGAAGAAATCCTTTATTTTACAAAACATGTTTCTTTATTTTTATACTGAGCCACTTTCTTGAGCTTGTAGTGCTATATGGCACTTTTCCTAGATCATATGTGATCACCTGAAACATGTTTGAAAAAGGTTTTGTCAGCGGGAAATACTGAGTGAATCATTCTATTTTGCATAATGATGCATAGTTATTAATTACAGCATAAGAGCGATTACAATGGCTTCTATCTTATTTTTATCTGGCATTCTGTCACAATGGTGACAAGTCACAATGGTGACGATGGTCATACCACTATTTAGATCAATGAACCTAAATAGTGATGATTATCCCTGTAGGTCAATGAACCTAACAGTGATTATCCCGAGTAGGTCAATGAACCTAACTGGGAGAAATTAGTAATATGCACAATACCCCACTAACCAGTAATTCAAGATATCCACGACTTAGTCCCTGTAATTATAACTTTGAAAATAATTTGAGGTATTGTAAAATAGTTGATAAAAAGAGAATGGCTCACAAACTGTGAGAAAAGGAGAATGACTCACATTGCAGATTTAATTTGGGCAGAGTTTAGCCTACTGATTTAGCCTTTTATCCTAAATTTAATAACAAACACACAATTCGGGGTTAGTAATCAATCCAACATTTACGATAACTCACGAGATCAAATTCTCACAACGAACGACAAAGTGCAATACTTCATCCATCGAATTAACGATGATCCGTCAAATTAATGACGAACGATAAAGTACAATACTTTATCCATCGAATTAACGATGATCCGTCAAATTAATGACGAACGATAAAGTATAACCCTAATGTGGGCGGCACTTAAACATCCATTGGATATATTGATCGATCGGACAATGAATCGTAGCAGCGATTGTGCTAATACCCTGATTGCGGCTTCAATTAGTGCCCCGTGTGTGTTAATTGTGATTTTTGAGAGTAAAATGACGAAATCTCAGCGTAGAATTTGAATTTCTACGACGTTTCAGATCCAGAATTCAATTGCCAATGTTCTGTATTTATACACGATTTTTGCCAAGCTTACGGACCGTAAGCATATAACCTTACGGTCCGTAAGGTACACATAATGCTTATATTGTTGCCACGTGTGGGACTAGCTCAGATGAGTCGACACTTTCTAAAAATTCAACTTGGACAGCACGTAATTTGGATAATCGTTAACTAGGGTTTACCCCCCCCCCCTGAGTTTTAGGGGCCCTAATCCTGATTCTGAAAATTATGAAAATTTTAGGGTTTACGCAGAATCACTTAGGTGTCTCAATTAGGGTTTCCTATTGGTCAAATTACTTTAGTAATTATGACTTTTGATGAGGGTTGTTACATTCTCCCTACCTTAATAAAAAATCTCGTCCTCGAGATTCACTGGAATAATTGAGTATACTGTTGCTTCTTTTCTGATTCCAGTTCCCAAATGTATTAGGATCATACCTTTGAATCCCATTTTACTTGAACTAACATTATTCGTTTACCTTTATATCTTGAAAAGGTATTATCCAAGATTCGTCTGCTAGACATTTCTTAAGATTGGATATATGAAATATATCATGTACTCCAACTAATTTTCTTGATAGTTGATAAACAACTGGTCCTATATGTTGGATTACTGAAAATAGTCCTATGTACCTTGGACTTAACTTTTCTTTCTTACTGAATCTGACAACTCCTTTCCAAGGAGATACTTTCAATGGTATTTTGTCTCCATCTCGAACTTTAACGGCTTTTGTCTATTATCTGTATAATTCTACTAGCTATCCTTAGCCGTCTTCAACCTTTCCTTCGTGATACTGAATATCACAGTCGTAGTTTCTTAGGATTTTCATCCATCTCCTTTGCCTCATGTTTAATTCTTTTTGCCCAAATATATATCTTAAATTCTTATAATCCGTATAGACAGTAACCTTACTTCCATACAGATAATATCTTTAAGGGCAAAATTTATGGTTCTTAATTCTAACTTATGAGTGGTATAGTTCCTTTGTTCTTTTTCAATTACCTTGATGCATACGCAATTACCTTTTTGCGTTGCATAAGCGTATATCCTAATCCTAGTTTTGAAACATTACCATATGCTTAAAATTTTCTGTTCCTTCTGGTAGACTAATATTGGAGCATTGGTTAATTTCTAAAGACTTCCTCTTGGTTAAATCCTTCTTCAAATTTAACTGTTTCACAATTTGGCTTAGTTAAATGGTATAACTATCTTGGAAAAATCCTTAATAAATCGTTTGTAGTATCCGACTAAACTTCTAATTTCCATTGCGGATTAGGGAACCTTTCATTTTGATAATATCTTATCAGGAGTTACGTGAATACCTTCGGGATTCACCATATGACCTAAAATTGCACTTCTAGCAGCCAAAATTCATTCTTCGAAAATTTGGCGTACAACTTTTTCTTTTCTTAACAAAGTTAAGAGTACATGCAAGTGCTGATAATGTTCTTCCTGATTTTTGGAATAAATAAGTATATCGTCGTTTGAAGACAATTACCAATTTATCCAAATATGGTTTACAGATCCTATTTATCATGTCCATGAATGCTAAAGGTGCATTCGTTAACCTGAAGGGCATGACTGTAAATTCGTAATGACCATACCTAGTTCTGAAAATAGTTTTAGGTATGTCTTCTTCTTCTTGTACTTTCAATTGATAATATCCGAAATGTAAGTTGATCTTAGAAAAATATCTATCTCTTTGAAGTTGATCGAATAGATCATCAATCCTAGATAATGGGTATTGATTCTTAATTGTAACCTTTATTCAATTCCCTATAATCAATACACATTTTCATCGAATCATCTTTTTAAACAACACTGTGTTAACCGATAAGGTACCTTGGCTTATTGGTATAGTTCCTGGATTTAAAGGAATTTTAAATTCTATCTTCCTATCTGGTGGTAATCCAGGTAAATCTTCTGGAAATACATCTGGGTATTCTGAAATTACAGAAATTTCCTTAATTTCTTTATCTTTAGTATTAATGATTATTGAAATCATGTATACTATTCCTTGCTTTCGTTCATAATTAGCAATTTTCATTATTGATTATGAACTTTATGGTTTTACATGATTTATCTCCTTTAATCATTATTACTTTTCCAGTGGGTGCACAATTTCTATAGAATTCTTATCACAGATAATTCGAGCATAATTGTTTTACTAATCAATCCATTTTTAGCACAACCTTGATTTCAACTAATTTCATAGATAATAGGGTTGCAGAAAATTTATGACTTAAAAGTTCTATTTCTATGTTTCGCAGAACCTTATTTATTTTAACTGAATTCCCATATGCCAAATCTACTGTAGAAATTTATCTAATGCTTGTTATCGGTAAGTTAAGAGTTTGGCAGAGTAAAGTATTTATAAAACTTTGGTTTGCACCAGAGTCAAATAATACTTTTGTGTAAATGTTGTAAGCTAAGAACATACCGGCTATCACATCTGGAATCATCTCGGCTTCTTGAGTAGTCAGCTGAAATGCTCTCGCATTCCTTTTTGCTCCTTCTGCCTGTTTGGCTTTATTGTCAAATGGTTTATTCAGTTTTGGACAATTTGGCCTAAGATGTCCAGTTTCTCCACAGTTGTAGCAGACTGAAAATTTCTTCCTCCTGCAGTCTTCTTCTTGATGCCCTGGAATTTTGCAAAAATTGCAATATCCTTTGCATTTTCCAAAATGCTTCCTTTTGCAAGAATTGCAAAATGTACTTGTAGAAGATTGCCCATTCCCTCCTTTCTTGCAATTGTTATAGTTACCTGAACGGAATTCTTGGGTAATCTTTTGGGCTACTTCCTTCCTTCTATGTTCTTCTCTTGTCCGTACTAATTCATCAGTCAGAGTATTGGCTAATTCTACTGCATCATCAATCGTATGAGGTTTCGCAGCCTTGACGATATTACGGATTTCGGAAATCAATCCCCAAATATAACGAGAAATAAGTACCGGCTCTGGCGAAGCCAGGGTTGGTACCACTCGAGCATATTCGAAGAATGTCGTAGTATACCCTCGACAATCTACATCCACCATCCGGTGGGTTAGAAACTTATTTGCCATTTGATCTTTTTCATATTCGGGACAGAATTTTCTTTCTACAAGACTCTTAAATTCTTCCCAGTTCATAGCATACGCCATCCTTCTTCCTTTTGCCTGTAACACTGTGTTCCACCATTCTAACACCACTTCTTTGAAAAGGTTTGATACATACATAACCTGATCATCCTGAGCACATTTACTTATGGCAATTACTGCCTCGGTTTTCTCTAACCAACGCAGTGTCGCAGTCGCTCCTTTATTGCCTGCAAACTCAGTGGGTTTACAAGCAAGAAATTCTTTGTAAGTGCAACCAGGTGTTGCAACTTTCCTTTTCTTAGGGAGCGGAGCTTGCCGTGGTTCATTATCATGATTAACATGATTACCGCCTCCATTTACGCTATTACTGAAATTATCTTCAGAAATGCGTTTACTAGGAACAACTTGTTGCGGTTCGATTGGATTTTTAACAGCAGCAATGATTGCTGGAATAGCATTGGCTATCCCTTGAGCAACTATTCCTGGAATAGCGTTGGCTATCCCTTGAGCAAGGATATTTTCTATATCTTGCCTAGTTACATATTGATTCCCCGGTTGTTGCTCAGATTGATTAACTTCATTAACTGGTTCATTATTAGCGTTTTCCATCTGATATCTAATTTATAGATACATAATTAGTATAAAGGAAATAATCCAATGTTATAATTTAATCGCACATAATCACATAAACGAATATACAAACAAAATTGTAACTTTTCTAAAATTTCCTTATATCATGCTTTTATTTACAATTGTTTTATTATTTATTCTACACATACTGATTTTACTTTTACTATTACACAACCATATTTCCATAAATCCCTATCCTTTGTCAGGTGATGTTCTAGTAACGACGTTCCTTCTCATCGTATTTCCAGGAGATCTGCCCCAAAATCTCTTGGATCCTATTTCCAGCATCCATTAGTTCTTCACCAAAGTGGTGTTGTTCAACCATATTCTCGTTACTCATTGATAGATTTGGTAAAGGTTCTGGTTTGAACTTAGGAAAAAGCTTATAAGGATGGTTTTGTAACAGTATTTCATGAGTCACCCATTCATCTATTTGCGAGTGGATTGAAAGGGTTGGAATAGCTGGTTCTAAATTCATTGGTAGGTGTGTTTCAAAAGGATGAATAAAATCATTTTCATTAACAGGTTCAATAGTATCATCGGTTGCCATTATAAAATCTAGTTCTTCTTGAGATGGTAACTCTTCAATTTGCCTAGAGCTTTCCCCAATTTCCATTTTCTTTTTCTTAAGTTTCTCGAGAGGTAAAGCGTTGAATTCTATAGGTTCTTCTATGTCTGGAATATATCTATTGAAATCTCTGGAAACTTCGATTCTTACCGGATAGAGATTTAAATTCTGAAGGGCTTCCGACAGATCACTCATACTGTTTATGCAAGATACACACAATTACTAAGTTTAAAAATTATATCCAATTTCATAGAAAACTTTTAAATATTATTTCATATTGGGTAACTATGAAACAACCGAATATGAAAACATACTAGGTTTCTGAATAAAGTTTATAGACTGTAGATAATAAAAGTGCTAAAACTTTGAGTCAAATTATTTAAAGATTTATATTTACTACTACAGTAGCTAACATATAAAAATCTGCCCATACTGTTCAAAATTAGTCAGATAATAAAACATATAATCACAAAATAGCAATTAATAAAAATTAAGTATTTTCTAAATACTTAATTGGCTTAAATCAGAGGCTCGATAAGTGGCTCTGATACCACCTTTTTCTGTCACGGCCCCCGACCCGGTTTGACCCGTTTCAGGAGCCGCGGGACAGAAATCCCGTGGTATTTATTTAATTGAGTTTAACAGCGGAAGTTTATCATCAGGATCTTTTTAAAAGTAAATATTTCCCGATTATTTTATTTCACAACTCGGGATCAAACCCGGTAATTTACAATATTGAGATTTCACGAAGAAATCCTTTATTTTACAAAACATGTTTCTTTATTTTTATACTGAGCCACTTTCTTGAGCTTGTAGTGCTATATGGCACTTTTCCTAGATCATATGTGATCACCTGAAACATGTTTGAAAAAGGTTTTGTCAGCGGGAAATACTGAGTGAATCATTCTATTTTGCATAATGATGCATAGTTATTAATTACAGCATAAGAGCGATTACAATGGCTTCTATCTTATTTTTATCTGGCATTCTGTCACAATGGTGACAAGTCACAATGGTGACGATGGTCATACCACTATTTAGATCAATGAACCTAAATAGTGATGATTATCCCTGTAGGTCAATGAACCTAACAGTGATTATCCCGAGTAGGTCAATGAACCTAACTGGGAGAAATTAGTAATATGCACAATACCCCACTAACCAGTAATTCAAGATATCCACGACTTAGTCCCTGTAATTATAACTTTGAAAATAATTTGAGGTATTGTAAAATAGTTGATAAAAAGAGAATGACTCACAAACTGTGAGAAAAGGAGAATGACTCACATTGCAGATTTAATTTGGGCAGAGTTTAGCCTACTGATTTAGCCTTTTATCCTAAATTTAATAACAAACACACAATTCGGGGTTAGTAATCAATCCAACATTTACGATAACTCACGAGATCAAATTCTCACAACGAACGACAAAGTGCAATACTTCATCCATCGAATTAACGATGATCCGTCAAATTAATGACGAACGATAAAGTACAATACTTTATCCATCGAATTAACGATGATCCGTCAAATTAATGACGAACGATAAAGTATAACCCTAATGTGGGCGGCACTTAAACATCCATTGGATATATTGATCGATCGGACAATGAATCGTAGCAGCGATTGTGCTAATACCCTGATTGCGGCTTCAATTAGTGCCCCGTGTGTGTTAATTGTGATTTTTGAGAGTAAAATGACGAAATCTCAGCGTAGAATTTGAATTTCTACGACGTTTCAGATCCAGAATTCAATTGCCAATGTTCTGTATTTATACACGATTTTTGCCAAGCTTACGGACCGTAAGCATATAACCTTACGGTCCGTAAGGTACACATAATGCTTATATTGTTGCCACGTGTGGGACTAGCTCAGATGAGTCGACACTTTCTAAAAATTCAACTTGGACAGCACGTAATTTGGATAATCGTTAACTAGGGTTTACCCCCCCCTGAGTTTTAGGGGCCCTAATCCTGATTCTGAAAATTATGAAAATTTTAGGGTTTACGCAGAATCACTTGGGTGTCTCAATTAGGGTTTCCTATTGGTCAAATTACTTTAGTAATTATGACTTTTGATGAGGGTTGTTACACTTTGACCGCTACACAAACCGCACATCCGTTGTGGCGAGTTATGTATGGTGAACGGTCATCATCTGCATTGTCAATTCACACCAGAATACAGAGAGAAACAAATGGTTTTATGTTTGCTGACGGCTTTTGGGATTAATTTCAGCCACCTCCCGCAGAGATCCCCGGGACCAGTGTTGATAGAAGGGTTGTTCAATGCAATGGAGGCTTCCTGGTTTTGTTAGAGAGGAGACGCCTTCTAATTGTCCATTTGCGACCTGAAATTCTTCTAAGTATAAGGTTATATGAGATAGCCCGTAACCTGGAAGGAGGTTATGTGTTTTTATCTCGGGTCCCTGAGAACGTTATCCAAATGGAACCAACCTAGGATTTATACTTGCTTTTCTTTAAGAGTGTTTGACGGGATAATAAGCTTGAGCTTGAAGATTCGACCGCCGGAAAACGCACCCGATCTTCGGCGAGCTTTGATTTACAGGTATACGGTTGCAACTGATACATGGGTACACCAGTTTGTTGAAGTACTCGTCGATCCTGAAGCTTTTGGTACTGCAACATTCAACCACAAGCTGAAGCTGAAGTCTGATGTAGGCCCCCCTGAAGATCAGCAGCCGTTTGTTTATTAGAGATATGAAGTGGGATGTGGTAAGAAAACTATTTTGTTGCTATTGAAGTAGATTTGGTAAACTACTGGTACTTTGTTTTTGTTGATGTTGCTCATTGTTGCTTGCTTTTGAAGTAGACTTGTTAAACTATTGGTACTTTGTTTTTGTGGATGTTGTTGCTCATGAACTATGTGGTTTCGTTGTATGTGCTGCTCTTGACCTTTTGAAGCCCAGAGTTATGAAAAACATTCCTTTGCCAAAAATGGAGCAAGATTTCCATAAAGGGTTTATATGTTGGGTATACAGTTGCATTTCGACTGAAGCTGTGATCACATACAAGGCAGAGAATGAGATCAGACACATTTACTTGTATGATCCTTTGTGGTTAATCAACTGTTCTGCAAAAGATATCGAATGTTTATCCATGAACAAGATTAGTTACCAGAAAGAAGATAAAGATCAAGCCTTGCAATTTCAGAAAGTTGTGACGATATGTTTCCAGAAAGGCATTAATTCTGAAAATGCTTGGTTGTCTAAATGGAGAAAGATTGAGAAGAAAGTGGCTAGGAAAGCTGAAAAAGAGAGGAAAGCTCGTGAAGAAAAAGATAAGATGTTAAGGCATACTGTTGTGCAAAGGATGGCTGCAGAGGAAAAGCGAGTGGTTGAAGAGAATGAGAAGCTTAGGAAGCTGTTACTGAGAAAGCCTAAGCCAAGGGAAGAAAAGTTTAAGTCCCTGTGAAGAAAGTGATGAAGACAGCCTGACTGAAGATTCCGGCAATATCCAAGGGGGAGTTTGTTGGTGCACGATGTCTATCGCCTACGTCAACAGCCTAGGTCATGTCGATAGCTTGTTATAGGGTTAAAAGTGTCAAATTGTAAAGTTATTTTGTGTTTGTGTCATTTCGCACGAAATGAACTTTTGATGTTGATTTCGCACGAAATGAAACTTTGTCATTTCGTGCGAAATGAATCTTATGGTTTCGTGCGAAATGAATCCTCTATATATAGGGGTGTAGTGTTTTCCATTTGGTACGAATTGGTGAAGTCTGTAACGAAGTGCTGTCAGTTTCTCACCGTGTATTAACGTTGAATATCAATGGAAAACCTGTTTTAAGTATAAATCTCTGTTTCTACAGCTTTCTATTACTGATTCTCAGTCACTAGACTGAATTCCACCTTTCTAGTGATTTGATTTGACTCTGACCGACTCTTTCAGGTCGTATATCGATCCTACAAAGCCCTTTGAGGGGCATTTTCTGTCACATTGGCATCGCTTAGCGCCCCTTCAATCATGTGTAATGGTTCAGTATTAGATAATCTGATTTATGTATAAAGATTTAAGCCAAAAAGTAGCGTTATTGAAGAAACGCCTTTGACCCTTCATGGCCACATAACGCCTGATGTAATGGTGTCACCGGCGCTTTATGGCATTAAACATGGGCAAAATGCCCCATTACGTTTGGTCTTACCATTGCTTGTTGAATACCGATTTTAATAAATTTATCTGCTTGTTGAGATGAGGATACCACTGAAACCCTCACGGGCCTTTTATAATAGTTAGTTAGAACCAAATATCTAAAACTCCTTAACTTTTGATTTTTATATGAAAAAAAACGTTCATAATCAGTACATGAATACTTTTCATCGGGGTCACAATTTTCTATCTGTGTTTGTTCATATGGATATACTTTTTACCAAGTTGGGTCACGGGAATGGTTTTTTTGGATCGGGCCGAACCCTTAAATGTCAGAATCATAAACGTGTGATCTTGCAGAGAAAGAAGGAGTGAGGCACTCAACAAAATTAGCATCAACCAACTTCCATCACTAACTTTTATAATGAAAAGAGTTAACTTCTATTTTGCTTCCTGTGATTCGGTCATTTTTAATGGTTTTGCCCCAGTAGTTAAAAAATAGTCATTTTTCTCCCTGATCGAATAGCGGTACCAATTCAGTATCCATTTTGCTGTTTTTCAGGATTAGTACTTTCGGTTCTGTACTGGTTCAATATTTTACCTACTTTTTACCTTCGGATATCATACCATACCGTATCGTACCCATCACTTTTGGTACCAGTACTGGTAGTCCGGTACACATTTTTGGCGATTTTCAGGAAGGTACCAAGCTCATCTCTACTCAACACAACCACTTTTACAAACAATTCTCCCTTTTTTATCAAACCGAATTTGGAGAGAAAATTTTATGCATATTCACATGTAAAAGAAACAATCCTAAATATTAAGATATTATCTCTTATCTCAACACTTGGGATGAGCAATCGGTACTATGTACTAAAAAATACCGGTACCAAACTGTAGTGTACCGATCGAATATCGGTACCAATTTGGTACACATTTTTGCCATTTTTCGAGATTAGTACTTTTAGTTCGGTGTTTTACCCACTTTTTACCATCGAATATCTTTTTTATAACTTTTTTGCGTTTGTTTCCATCTAAAATTTTAGAAAATTCTGTTTATGCTTCTGTGTTATACTATTAGTTTATGAAGGTTTACCAAAGTTAAAATATGAAAGATATAATTTTACAACTAACTGATTAATTTGTATTAATAGTTTCACACAAGCCAAGTTTACGTAATTATAAAAATTTAGTCATTATAACATGATATAATTTATACTAATGATTGATTACCCGATTAAAATAGTGTTAAAATATGTTGTTGATTAAAACTTTTATTTCTATGCCTAATAAATAAAATTTACTCACCTTGCCACGTGTCACAGTTTTGTAAGGATAGTTGAAAGTTTTTCCGCTCGTCTTATTTAGCCCAAAATGGTTCAATTAAAAATTAAAAGTTTTAAAAACTTAATTAAAATCCTTTATAAAACTTAAAATGGTTTTAAAAGGTTTAAAAAGTTAATTAAAATCCTTTATAAAACTTAAAACGGTTATTTATTTCATTTCATTTGTTATAATTATTATCAAACGACGTCACAGATGATTTCAAATATCTTTTTGTTGCAAAAATAAAAAATCGTTTTATAATATCAAATCTTTACTAAATGTTTAATATATAATTTATTCAACATGTAAAATATGCGGGTTTCTAACCTAGTAAGCCAATATGCAAATTTGATTTCGTTTTCTGTTTGTTTTTTTTATATTGGGGCCACTTCTATGCATAGCATTATGATAAGCCAATATACAAATGAAATTGAATTTGCATATATATAAAAAAAATCGTGAAGTTCGCCAGAAAAAGAACGATAATTTTTCAACAGGGAGCGTTGTTTTCACTACTACCCTCGTCGATTACATTCAATCCTAAGGCTGCATGGTGTTGTTAAATGCCATGCAGTCGGATAAAGCCCCTCTCATCGCTATTTCATAATTAATTTTATTTTAATTTCTTTTAGAATTTAATTCAATTTTTATAACTTATAATTAAAGTTAATAAAAAAATATAAATAACTAAATTCAAACATGACACATTAAAATATAATTCTAAAAAATATTATTTCTATATTTTTATATAAAATTGTTGATTATTTTATTTTGTTACCGCTTTTTAACGGTCAAAAAAGCATATTCCCATTTCCCACATGTTTTAGCACTCGCCATCCCCTTCACGAAGTCAACCATATGCCCCTCCATGGCGCCCCTTCGGGGGTGTGTTGGGGGCGCTATGGCGCTGATTCGGCACATGGCGCAAGCCCATACTGCTGAGCCTAACAACCTCAAATTAACCCAACCTAGTGTAACGCCCCGCCTAAATTCCGCACAAAAACTCAGCATTCTAGAACTTTACGGGGCCATCTAGTCGCGTCAAAAGCTGCCAAGGAAGGCTTCGGAGAATTTACAGGAAAAGCCTGGTCAAAACAACCCTAAAATCTGCCAAGAACTCTCTAGAAACTTAGTAAACTATCATGATATTGATATTTGTGTAAGAAATTTCTAAATAATAAGGCTAAGATCTTTTGTAAAGAGTGTTCTAGACTTAGAACACTTTAGATAGTCATCATATAAATAGGCATGATGGAGTCTCATTTGAGACATCCTCAAGCACTTGTAAACATACATCACTCTTGTAAACTTTCTTTGTGTAATACAAAGCTTTTCTCTTGTATGCTTGTGTTCAAGTATTACAAACAACCCACTTGCAATCCAACGTTCCCTTTAGCAAACTTTCATTACCGCACGCCTGTTGAGAAACTAACTTCGTGATACTAGGCTCTTTTTTAGTCGGGGAACTACATATATATAAAAAACCGTTTTGTGGTTTTTGAATATGTTTTTATATTTATAAATATAGAAATCTAAATATGGATACAAGAAGGATCATTAAAAGAAGTTGTTTTTCCTAAAAATTGTGATATAAATTAAACATTTACACATCGCATTAACTAATAAGTTACATTAAGTGTAGTATTGTCTTTGGTAATGCAATATTTTTTTAGACAAAATTGCACTAAAAAACCTCTATACAACGGATACGATTATAGCTCTCCCGACTTTTATATGTAACACCCCAAAATATTATTAATGAAAAGCATTTTAAATAAAGGGAATAATGAGGCTAATATGTGGGAATTTCTATAGATGGATTAGGCCCAATAGAAAGGCCCATGAGGGGTTATGGACCTCTAGTTCTTAAATAAAGAAAATATGAAAACCAAGCCTCATTTGCTCCACCTTCACCAATTCTAGAGAGAGGAAGTGGAGTTTTAGAGAGAGAAAGTTGAAGGAAAGTGAATCAAGATTTAAAACTTGGAATTGTTTAGCAACACCACAACAACGTTTTGGTTAAAATCCAGGTGAGAATCGACATCTAAATGTATGTTTTTGATGAAAATCGGGGGTTTTGGGTAAAACCAAGGTTATTCTTCATAAATGTTTGATTTTTACGTGTTAGTGGAGCCTAAAAACCTCAGATCTTGCTTCATGGAAGTTGAACAAATGTTTTTGACATAAAAAAATAGGATTTTGGGTTAGAAATAGGCTGACCCAGATAAATCGCCAAGTTTACGACACTGGACCTTCATTTGCGATGCTTTTTGCGATATGAGGGGGTCAGTAGGGATGACGACACTGATCCCAAGGTTTAATGTGTTATGACAATGTTTTAAATTTATTTTACCTGGATTGTAAAGACGTAATTCTCTACTATGTTCTTAGTGAAAAGTTCTGAGTTGAACCATATGCCGAAGATTAAATCCAACAAATGAAACCCCCAGGTTTGGGACGTTTCATTATATGAGAAACTCTCTTGGGGGAGGGGATAGGGAACATTTTTATGTGAGAACAATTGGAACCCTACACGTTTTTGGGGTCTGGATCTTAATCACCTAGCACAACAAATTATTCCTTCGACACAAATAACAAACTGCAAGTATAGTTTAAACGGGCCAAACGAGACCAGCTACGAATGGAATGGTCAACAATCTTCAACATACTCAGAAGACCTTTGATAATTTCCTGAAAAAAACCCTGAGGTGGTACTTTACCTTAGCATGTCAGATCATACTTCAAATCTTCTTAAAAAAACCCTCAGGTGGTACTTCAAATGGTTAACAGTACTTCTAAATTGCCTTCTCTGAAAGACATAACCAACTACAAGATTCATGAGGAGCCGCTGCGTCCCGTGTTTTCGGGAATTCCCATCATCAGGTTAAGGTTTTGTAATGCCTGACCAGAACCACCCTTTACAAGATGGTCGATCTGCAAACAAAGTTTATGATGTTATAAACACAATAATAAACAGATTTATATAACTCCTTTTAACAAAAAGCATTATTTGCGTATGACATACAACGGATATGATTGCAGCAACTGTAACTCTCCAGTGGGTGCAGTATCAAACACTTTTATGCAGCACCTGTTGGATCCTTGCACGTCTTCGGGGAGTGGATCTTCATCAACCAGCTCTACAAATTCTTCGTTCTACATGAAAAGGAAAATGCATGTTTAGCTTCAACAGGCCAAACTAGTTTCAAAATTTGCTACAGTTTTTTAATTTACAATTTTAGTCCCTCCAGTTTTGGAATTTACAGAAAGGCCCCTGAAGTTCGGATTTAACAGAGAAAACTAACGGCCTTAGTATTTCAGGGGTATTTCGGTGTTCATACCCCTAATTTGTCGTTTAGCGATGGGGTCCTATTTACGGTAGTTTGGAATTTACAGAAAGGCCCCTGGAGTTAGGATGTAACGGAGAAAACTAACAGCGTTAGTTTTTCAGGGGTATTTCGTTTCAATATCGCTTAAACGAGCCAAAGTTCGGCTTGAACTTGGCTCGCCAATGTTATCATCATTATTATATATTATATAAAAAATAGATTACATTTTGTTTGGGCTCGTTTAGGCTCAGCCATGGTTGTAAAAATCCCGACTAGTCTCCGATTAGTCGCCGATTAATCACTAATCGGAGGTTCACCGATTAATGCCCGATTAATGCTAGGCAGTTAATGGCGGTTCTATTCTAGCCAAATTTTGGCTAGATGCCGGCCAAATTTTGACCAAACCATATAAATTCCTTCCAGTTACTTTAAAAAATGGGTTAAAGAGTGGTTAAAACATGTCTACTTTAAAAAACTACATATAAAAATGTGTGTGTATATATGTAACTAAAAGTTACATATAAAAATCTCAATCCGATTAATTCCGATTAATCCCTATTAATCCCGATTAATCGCTAGTCAGTACCCCACCGCCCGACTAGCGCCTAGCGATTCTTACAACACTGGGCTCAGCCTCGATGACTAAACGAGCTCTATTACAGGCTCGAACTCAGGCTCGTTAAAGCTCGGCTCGATCGAGCTTTTAATCGAGCCGATAACGAGTAGCTCTCGAGCCTCTGGGCTTGTTTACACCCCTAGCCGTAAGGCTTCTATATTTTTTATTTTGAGAAATGCCATCTGGCACATTGTGTGAGGCCGTGTGTCAGACTCTAAGCCTAAAGGCACATTTTTCTACGTAAACCTAATCTTTTTCTTTTTCTTCTTTTTTCATAAGCCTAACGAATTTATTTTTCCTTTTGAATTATTTTTGTTACGTCAATTTATTTTCTCTCTCATCATTCGTGCTCAGCACGCTAAAGAGTTGTTGCGTCTCGTTTTTAATCTTTTTATTACTTTTTGCTGTTTTCTATTAAAAAAATATTTATTTTTACTTAAAAATAATAATATAAAAACACTTTTACGTACCTTATAAACTCTCTTCAGGTGGTACTTCAAATACTCAATGGAAACTCCAGGAGCTATTCGTACATATATAACTGATACTAAGCCTCGGCTCTACAGATAGTTAGGTGAGAAAAATGAGTTAGTCAATGTCGTTGATCAATCAATTAAAGTTAGAAGGGTAATTCTTTATAATTCAGTGAAGTAATGTTTACCACTGACGTCATTGAAGCACTAAATTGCATATCCACTAGTGCATTTGCAGCAACAGATAGTTCTTGTTTTATTTTAGGGCCCTGAAAGCAAGCCACAAGATTACCACCTTATATAATATGATGACTACGAAGACAACAACAATGATGATCGTGGTGGTGGTGATCGTGCATTTGAACTTTTTAAGTTTCTATTTTAGACTTATTATATTTTTTAAGTCATAAACAGGTTCGGATAAAAAAAAAACTGATTTGGCTGGATTTTGTTAATTCGGTTTTAACCGAAGCTGAATTCATATTCGGTTATTTGGTTTGTTTAGGCAATGTTCCAATTCCGTTCAGTTTGGTGTTCGGTTACAACATAAAAAAATAAAAACCGAATTAACCGAACCGAGTTACCCTTAAACCGAACCGTTGGACACCCCTAGTTATGATGGTGGTGAGGGTGTTGAGAACTGTATATGACCAAAAACAACATAAACATCGGTATGTCAACTGAATGGATAAGGCACTTACCATGGTGTTGACCAGAAAAAGCAAAGTATGAGGCTCCTTCGGACACTTCAGGGTATAGAATTGCTTCAATTGGAGTACAAGCTGCTCCACCAGCTCCTAAGTGTGAAGAAATCGTAATATGTCGCAATTCAATGAGATTAGCCTGCCATCATAAAGGAAAAGACACAAGATGTAAGCCAAATTAATATATTAGTAACAAAGGTTCACTGTACTAACAGGATAGCAAAATACGATTAATTTGTAGATGTGCATTTCTCGCACACACACTCACGTACATGTGTGAAAAAGAGACCACGACAAAAACATTTAAAAAGAGATAATTTTATTAAATGGTTTTTTTTACATAGGTGCTGTTTGGCAACATCTGAATGGTTAATTGCTAAACCAGTAAGAGGTCTGAACCATTAAATGCTGAACAGTAAGAGGTCCGAACCATTAAGAGTCTATATAATGCTTAACCGTTCAGAGGCAAATGTCTGACCAATTCAGATTAGAGGTCTTAACCATTCAGACTCTGTATAAATCTTAACCATTCAGAGGCAAATGTCTGAACCATTCAGATATCTGCTCGTGAAACAAACAGTCTGAACCATTAAGTACTGAACCAGTAAGATGTCTGAATCATTAAGAGCTTCGTTAAGAGGTAAACAAACAGCCCCATAGTGTGATGATTTCTTATATGTCGGTTGTTCTTTCATATGCACCCCAAAAGTTTTCTATCATGTTGGCATATTGCAATGATTTGTTGTTTTTTCATATGCACACCCCAAACCTTTACCATATTGGCATATTGCAATGGTTTCTTCATTCATAGCACCTTCAAGCTTTCACCATATTACAACTTAAGTTCCTTGCGTTGTAACCCTCAAAGTTTCAGGAAATGGCAACTTTAGTCCTTAGACTACTAATTCATATTCCAAGTTTTACAAACTAAACCCTTAAGTTTCTAATGTTTCAACTTTATCCCATACCATATATAATATATGTTTGCTAATTTCTTTGGTAATTTAATTTCTTTTTTAAAAAACTAATTTGTTGTTGGCCTTCTTGAGTTTCTAAAGTTTCGAGCTTACCCCTTTCGTTTCTTTACTTTTAAAAACTAACTTTTTATGTGTATGTTTTTATGTACGGATCAATATAGATTCGAGTTGGTTTACGTTTAGACATAAACTTTTTTAATAAACCAACTTTCGAATGCAAGACTTAAATGTAATACATTTTCATTCAACGGTATAAATTTGAGTTACTCTACGTTTCGACCCATATCAACGCAAGACCGATAAAATTACAATAATTATATATAGGGTCGGGATTTAGAGAAAACGGTAGAAAGTGTGAGAACGGTGAGAACGCTTATGGATCGTCCGATCAAAACAATCTATGGACTAGATTAGCGCGGTGGCGTTTTCGTAAATAACATCAATTTTATTACGTGGACGCGCTTCATTAAGGGTAAAAGCGTCTTTTGACTACTCCAAACAAAACGCCGTCTCATGAAAATAAAACGCCAAAACAAAAATCACACACCGTTCTAGCTAAAAACGCCATTAGATATAAAACGCCAAACTTAATTATAGTAAAATCCCGCCTAAAAAAACCGCCAAAAAATCCTATATATACAACTCAGACCTTCAATTAAAAAACACACACAAAAACCCCAAACGCCATATTTAATATATATCATTCGTCTGATAAACGCCAGAAAACCCAAACATCAAATATATTGCTGTCAATAAAGTGTAGCTGTATGGTGTGGACAACATTGTCAGTTATCTTTCTTAACTGAGGTTTAACAATGTTATCCATCACCATACAGCAACACTTTATTGACTTTAGCATGACCAAATTTACAGTTTTAAGATGGTTTATTTTGTGGCGTTCTTTTTCTCGGTAAAACGCCAAAAAAGATAACATTTTGGCTGAAAGAGTGTAAACTCAATAACATTTTGCTGCATGAGATGGACAAAAATTATAGAAAAAGAGGCTGATTTAATACGAAAGTCGAAACAGCCAGTGAAGATGCTTCAAAAGAAGAAAAAGACTGGTGACAGTGAAGATTTGGAAGATCAATATTTATTTTGTTTAATTTTCTTTTTCAGTTGATTGTTATTTAATAAACAACGCCATATCTAATAAAAACGCCAAAAAGGCAAATGTCTTACACCTTTGGCGTTTATCAAACCATCATAAAATTACTTTGGACAAGTATTATAAAAAAACCATAAAAAAAATAAATAAAAAACAAACTTGAAAATGTAACTAGAAACAGTAACTTCAAATCAGTAATACTGAAGATTGGGAAAACTTATTATATTAGAATCTAAAACGCCAAACTTGAAAGATGGGACGTGTTACAGACTTCAGAGATAAAGCTTGTCAAAAACAATAATTACAAACAGTAACTGAAAAGACGAATACTTTATTATAATAACGCACCGCCTAACTTAGGCGCCAAAAAGAGATCCTATAAAATGATACGTCTCAGCAACTTCCATTTGATCAAACCAAAAAACAAACGCCAATACTACTAAATACCACTCACTATAAAACGCCAAAAAAAATCAAAGATGACTAATATGCTTTCTTGGATATTCAGTATTGTTATTCGTCAAGTTTCACTGAATGAATTGTTAGCGGAGGCGAGTAACTCAGTAAGATTTTGCTGCATGAGATGGACAAATATTCAAGAAAAAGATACTGATGCCAGTCATATGGCATTTTGTATTTTTTGTTCTTGAAGAAGGTTTGGATGAGGAGAAGAGATCAATGACACTGAAGAGTGGGATGATTATAAAGATGAAGATCAACATGAAGAAAAAGCGAAAAACCCACCCACACGTCATAGATCTATGTCCCCAAAAATCCACAAAAAAGCCACTTCAACAGACGAGCAAGCAAAATAATCAAACCGATGGGTTTGTTAAGTTTTACATAAAACGCCATATTTTTTGTGACAGTTCTTGTACTATTAAAGAACAGAGAGACTGATGACAGTGAATATTGTGAAGAGAGATCCGATTAGGATTTTTAATTTATTTTCTTCGCTTGTATTTTTTTTACTGTGGCTGAAATATAATCCAACAATTGTAAAACGCCAAGATACCACAAACGCCAAAATGTTTATAAAAAATAATAGAACAATGGGCCATCTTGTTTAAAACGCCTTGAAAAACGCCATTCAAATAGATTTCCTGACCCCTGGGTTACAATGGCATACGATTTGAATAAACGCTATAAACGCCAAAATGTTAATACGATGAAACCAGTAAACGCCATTAATTATTGAATTTGGTTAACGCCAAAAATCTTAAACCCCAAAAATTCAAACAATATTCGGAAAAGCGGAAGATGAAAGGACAAAAAAGCCCCTCTGCCCTTCTCTATGCCGCGTGACACGTGTTGGGTCAGGATGCGTTCTCACCGTTCTCACACTTTTGAGTGTTTTCTCCTGATCCCGTTTCGTTATATATATGTATGTATGTATGTATGTATGTATGTATGTATGTATGTATGTATGTATACACACACTAGAAACCATTGTCGTTGATGTTTACACTCCCAACTTTGTTCCTTTTACTTTACAAAACACTCATGGTTGCCCCTTGATGTGAATATGTTTTCTTTTTTCCTTTTCTGGTTTCCAATTTTTAAACCTATAATAGTACACATGTCAATTGTTTCTCTATGCACGTTTTATGTTTTTTATGATACATTACGTTATAACTGCGGTATAAATTCGATTTACCTTAAGTTATGATTCAACCGTAATGCTTATATAGTTACATTGATATGAACTGAGTATGTCAAGACATATATTTTCATTTGTTTAACGCATGACATAACGCTTGAATTAATTCATTTGATGTTTGCAACAAACCCGCGACGCATCTCTCACGGGCATATTAATAGTTTCTCTTATAGAGGAAGTCAAACATTTGTTACTATGAAAGAGAAGTTTTATATTTAATTAAGATTTTTTTAAGTAGCTAGTATAATTTATTTCTTAAATTAGGGGGCCCTTACCCAAACAGACTCTTGGCCATGAAAAACATTATCCCTTTAGCCTTGTCCCGTCCTCAGCTTTTCGTTTTTTTAATGACATTTCTTTTAATCCTAGTCGTCTGTGGGAGTTGAACCCAAGATCTCCTCCTCTCAAATCCAGGTGTTTAAAGACTTTGTCTTTGTCCAGTGGCGGATCTAGGACTCGTTCACAGCGGTAACGTTTTATAAATAAGCGGTAACAAAATCGAAAAAACGTCAAATTTTTCCAAAATTTACACTAATTTTACACTACCGCTGGAGTGCCAAGCGGTAGCGGGCGTTGCCCCTTGTATGTACATAGGTCCGCCCCTGTCTTTGTCAATGGACTGCCTTCGTAGTTGGGGTCTTAGTAGTGGAGAGTATGTAGTTTTCGTATAGAAATTTTTTGGGTATATACGTTTTTGACCCTCCTGTTTTATAGAATTTTTTGGGTATATACATTTTCGACCCCCTAGTCGAAAATCTCAAGCTTCGCCACTGTTTGGAAGCACCTAAAACATCTAAACTCCTTCTATTCTTCCCTTTTAAGATTTGTTTCCTTTCCATTTCCTTTTAGGTTCCTCCAAGAGTGGTTATTGGGCAATAACTTCATCGTAAACAATGGCACTAAGTTCAACAGCGGATTCATAGGTCTTTGGAGCGATGGCTTGTTAAGATTAAAGCGCAATTTAAACCCAGAAAACGCGTATACACACACACACACGCAAACAATCGACTGGAGAAAGTGATAAACGAACACAAGGGATTTAACATGGTTCAGTCTCGGTGTGAAACCAATGTTCACGGACTACAACTAGGGTTTTTATCTTTAATTTCTGTGCACACAAGATTACATATACAAAATCTAATTATATAGAGATTACATCTAGAGTTTCTAACGTATTTAACAAAAAACAAAACGTGCCCTAATAAAGAGATATAGGGCCAGTCCACAACCTCCTATGTTTCCAATCTTCATTAACCCAATAAAACATGTCTTTTAAGTAACCGGCCCAACCCGAAACCCAAATCAAGCCGACAAAACCCAACAGGCCTTTCATCAAAAACTTGGATCACTGGCTTGTTTCTTTTCACATTTAATTTCATATCTTTTTTTTAAACGGTAAATTTGGATCACTGACGGACCACTAGAGTATTTATTCTTTAAATTTCATAATATCAGTTACCATATCTACTCTTTTAAGGATGAAAGGTAGTATCAGTTATCAAAATGTTAAATCACATACAATATTCACATCATTGACAATGTTGTTACAATCATCAATGCACAAAGTACAACACAAGTATTCACAACATTAACAGTGATATTGCAACTGTAACACAACACTATCTAGGCTTAAACTGGAAAATCCTATTATACCAAATAGAGTGCAAAATCATATGAAATAAATCATACTTAACACCCTTCACATTCCATAAAAAATGCCTTTGAACTTTCTTCACTCCATGTTGTAACTCCCGGTATTTCGAATCACTGATCCCCGTAAGTATGTTTTTCAACTCGGGTATATCTTTCTCCGCTACAACAACCGAAAACGCATCCCAGTTTAACACCTCGAAAAACGGAGGGACGAAATTGTCCGAAATAATTACAGGCACGCACTCGTAAAATATCGCCTCAACGACCCGCGGGCTGTTCACTTCGTACCCTTTCGGGCAAATGCAAAACTTGCTACTTTTCATATGTTCAATGTAATTCATCTTGCTAGCAACGCCAGGTGGCATCGGGCCGAATATCTTCATATCGGGATCTTTGTTGTTCCAATATTCGAGTAGGATTTTACGTAAATACCCGTGGATGTTTCCCGCATAAAAGGCTAAAATATTCCGCTCAGAAGCGGGTTTTCCGCCAAGGTCACGGAGCGGGTTTCGGGCAGATCGGATGTAGCATTCGGGCAGGGAGATGTCTCTCCCGATCTTGAAACCGGTGGTGACATCAGCGTTGCAGAGCGCTTTCATGCAGTGTTCCATATGGTGCCTTGTTTCATAAGGTGCCTACAATGTACAAGTTAACAACACGTAAAAGGGCCGATTCGAGTCATCTTTATTTATTTATTTTGAGTAAAATGCCGTTTTCGTCCCTTGAGGTTTGGCAAGTTTTGCGATTTCTGTCCAAAGGTTTGTTTTTTCGCATCTGGATCCAAAAAGTTTGAAATCTTATCATTTTCATCCGGCTCGTTAACTCCATCCATTTTTCTCCATTAAGTCAGGGGTATTCCCGTCTTTTTTGTTAACTTAAAGAACAATTCGGTCTTTTGAATACTTGTACATTATGAGAAATGCTTGCATCTAAAGTGAAAAAGACCGAATTACCCTTTAAGTTATCAAAAAAGACGGAAATACCCCTGATTTAATGGAGAAAAATGGATGGAGTTAACAAGCCAGCTGAAAATGACAAGATTTCAAACTTTTTGGATCCAAATGCGGAACAACAAACCTTTGAACAAAAGTCACAAAACTGGCCAAACCTTAGGGACGAAAATTGCATTTTACTCTTTATTTTTTCATCTTTAACGGGTCAAATAAGAAAAATTGTCGACTATTATTGAACTAGTTTAGGTTAACCCAATCGAACCGACCAGTCCATTTTGCTAACTCTAATAATAAAACAATGCACAAGAAACTTACCCAATCATGGCAGGCAACAAGAAAATGATCTGCTCCACCGGTTCTATTCCAAAAAGGGTATTTAGAAGCGAGTTTTTCTGCATAAACTTTCAAAAACTGTCTTAAATTTGTCCGATTGTGGGAATTCCGAACATATAATTTGTGTTCTAGCATTCGTGCACTAAATGGCATATAAAACAAGTGAGCTTTTCGGGGGTCTTTGACTACAAACCGTTTGTTACCCTCCATAAGCTTCATGAACCATCCCTCAGAGGCATATAATCCCTTAAGTATTGGCTGATGAAATATCGGTCTTTCTCCTTCTTTGTATACGTACACTTTGAGTGTACGTTCCATTAGTTCATAGCTCCTGTGTTACACGTTAACGCATTAGAGGGTTCCCGTTTTACATTTGTATGAACTATAACCATAATTGTCAATAGCGATCGCTACGGTCACTATAAGCGAATAGCATGGTGTATGGGTCCATGCTCACTATATGGTCTTTAGTGATAGATAGCGGCCTTTAATTTTTTTTTTAATATAAATAGCAATTAAATATAGCTATAAATAGCTGGATTTTAGGTTTTTCTTAAATATACATGTAAAATACCCTGGTATTTTGAAATAATATACATATATATATTTTTTAATTTTTTTCTAGTGTATTGCTATTTATCGCTATTCGCCATGTAGCATATGGGTACCTTATCGTTATTCGCCATTAATTACTATGACTATAACTCTTGAAATGCCACAAGGTGCAAGCCATAGTTTGTTTAATTAAACGGAAAGTGAGATTAGGATTAACCTTTTGAACATTGTTACATTACGGAACACTGGAGCATAAAGTTCTTGATCCGTTATTCGGGAGGGCGCTTTGGTAATTTGCATCTTTGCAGCAAGAACGTCTTGGTCCCGTGGCGAAGACCATCTTGGCCTCTGCAATGCAATACAATACAAAATCAATTACAAACCGACATTTTTATACAAATTCGTAAAACAGATTCAACAAATTCGACATTCATACCATAGCTCTTGACGCCCTACGATTCCGAGCTAACAAACGCTCCATTTGGTCAATGTACATGACCGATTTTGGTGGCATCAAACACCTCATTCTCTTCACATCATCGGTTTGAAACAAAGCATACTTCTCGTTAATCGGAAGAACTTGACCCTGTGATCCATTCCCAGACTTATTGTCCATCAAAATCTTCGGGTCGATAGAAATATTACTATTTATAGAAACCCCATCTCCAAGATTGTTACTTATGTCTACAGAGATCATTTCCTGTCTTGTTTCACTATCATCCTCAATAAAAACATGATCAAAATCTCTGCTTTTGACAAGTTGAAGACTTTCTTGTTGAAACTCATCTTCAAAAGTATCCGAATTCGACATTTCGGTGAAATATGAAGGGTTATTGTGCGCAGGTAACAGAGATAGAACAGCAGTTCCATAAGGAAGCATTAGTGTTTGGCAAAACAAATGGATTGTAGCCACTAAACCCACCATTAAAAGACATTTTCTTTTCTCTATTTGATGAACAATTTGGAATTGAATTGGGTATTTATATTTCTTCATACTGGAGAACAAACTGAAAAACAAACAAACAATCAATCGGTGTACACAGATGTTCATAAGTTTGGTTCATGAAATGTATACCTGGCATGTGATCTTGAAGTAAAACCCTAGAAAGTGTCGGTCTTGATGAAAGGAAATAAGCTGAATTGCTGAAATGATTCTTGTTTTGTTGTTGGAAAGTGAGTGTGCAGTGGAAGATGATTAAATTAATATGAAGGGTACGGGACCCTATGCATACTTGGAAACAAGACCAATAATGATTTGGTCGTAGAATATGATGATTAAATTAAGAGTTAAATCCCATTTTAGTCCTTAGAGTGTAGGGAGTGGTTAAACACTTTGGAGTGGCAAACCAAAAAACCGACCAATCAGAGCGCGCCATGTCAATCAGTCAAAAGTGTTTAAACTTTGGTGAAAAGTGTTGGCAATGGTTTAGACACTTGGTGAAGCGGTAAACTATTTTTTTAAAAAAAAAAGGAAAAATGTGTGATTGGTTGAGATAGGAATGGACCCCACCCCACCACATAAACACTCCCTTTACCGCATCGGCATCACACCACCGATTTGGCAAACTTGGAAGCGGCAAATTATGTCGGCGCCGGTGTTTGCCGATCGGCAAACTGGTTTGCCGCACGTTAAACACTCCCACACCGTACACCCTTATGTTTTGAGTTATTTTGCCAATTTAGTCTAAAAGTTTGGAACTTTGTCATTTGAGTCTAAATAGTTTTTAACGTTGCCATTTTAGTCCACTGAGTTAACTCCATCCCTTTATTCTGTTAACTAGAAGGGCATTTCAGTCATTTTATATGTAATTCTGTTATCTGGAAGAAAAATTCGACCATATAAAATGATCGAATTACCCTTCTAGCTAACATAAAAAAATATACGGAGATAACCCAGTGGACTAAAATGGCAACGCTTGAAATTATTTGGACTAAAATGACAACATTTCAAACTTTTAGACTAAACTGACAAAATGACCCAAACCACAACGACTAAAATGACATTTAACTCTTAAATTAATTACCCGATTTGTAAGGGAAAACAGCTCAATTTTGACTTCATTTTTAAGGGGTTTTTCTAAATTCATTAAGGGGTTTTCCTAAATTCAAAAATCTTTGTCTAGATATTGTTTGTTTGATTCGCAATCACCAATCATCATCACAATCTATAAACGGAATTGTGTACGTACTTTTTTAAATAATCCAATTTTGAGATGGTGTTGTACATAATCCTTAGAGTAACTTAACACTTTTAACTTCTAAGTCAAATTAGGCTGCTTGGTATGAGGCTCATGTAGGTGACACGTGGGCAATGGAGGGTGATGATGACGTTACGCTAATGTGGAGAATGACGATGGAAAAGAGGTTAGTCACCATAACATTCAACCTTACGGATTCAAAGTAATGGTAATCGTAGCAGTAGCAACAACACTAATACTGATAAGAGTTAAATACACAAATAATCTTCTCGTAAGGTTATATTGCAGTATTGGCCTTCTCTCTTGTCGAAAATGTAAGGGTTTGCCCCATATAGTTTGCCACCCATAATATATTTAGTATTTTCACTTAAGGTTATTAAAAGTTATGTTGAATCTTACGTGAAACAAATTTTTTACCCTTCTATTAAAAAAATATATAAATATCACAAACACCCCTTCTTCGTCTAGTATGCATACACAAATAGTAAAAAAAAACACCAACAACAACGACCACCACCCCACAACTACAAGCACAATACGAACCCCCACCACCATATAAATAGTAGTACCAGTGGCGGACCAAGAAACGATTTGCTGGGAGTGCGGATGAGTGGTTCAAGCATATTTTCAGAGGGTGCGGTCAGATTTTTTGCCTAAAAAATACA
Source organism: Helianthus tuberosus (assembly GCA_030545235.1). Classification (NCBI taxonomy): domain Eukaryota; kingdom Viridiplantae; phylum Streptophyta; class Magnoliopsida; order Asterales; family Asteraceae; genus Helianthus; species Helianthus tuberosus. The sequence continues at coordinate 5,534,413 of CM060407.1, forward strand.
CTATTTTTTTTTCAAAGGGTGCGCCCGCCCATCCTGAGCTTCACCTAGGTCCGCCCCTGAGTAGTACCGCCATAAAACAACCACAGCAACAAAAACACCACCACCATCAATAGCAACCACAACAACAAATAAATTTAACATTCCATACATACATTAAGATAAGATCAATACATTTCAACTCCTTTATTCAAAGGAGTCCATCATTTAGCTGATCTTTAGGTGCACAATACGATTTCCATAACCAGTGTTTTCGAAACAGCAAATGTATCTCTTCAATAGGAACTTGTTTGGTTTCTGGTAACAAGAAGAAGATGAAGCAAGTCATGATCCCAATCAACGCGGCAAACAACAAGAAAATGCCATATCTAAGATAACATAGTGATACGAGGAAACATTGTGCGACCAAAGCTGTAAATAACATGTTGACACAAACCACAATACTTTGCCCCGCCGATCTTGTTTCTAACGGAAACAATTCACTTGGAACTAGCCAACCTAAGGGACCCCATGATCGCCCGTAAGCCAAAACGAAAATGCATATCATAATCACAAGAAAAATCCCAATTCCTTTTGGTAGCTCAACACCTTGTCCAAATTTGAGAGCTAGTGTTACTGCCACAGCCACCTGAAAATCAAGAAAAAGGTTTAATGAGTTTTTCAAGAACATAGAACATGTAACAAATTATCCCACACCCACTTATACAAAACTCAAATGGATATAATTTTTGCTATTATGTTGGTTTTAGAAATTGTAACAAATCATCTAGGCTACTGATAACTTGTAAGTGATCACTAGGGGTGTAAATGAGCCGAGCAGCTTGCGAGCTGCTCGAGAAAAAAAAAAAAAACCTCAAAACGAGCCAAGCCTTATTGAGCCCGACCCAAGCTCAAGCTTAAAATAAAGCTCGTTTATTTATCGAGCATGACATGTGAAGTTCGCCAGGCTCGTTGAGCCTTAGTGTAATATTAGTTTTTTGAAATATTTAATAACATTTACCTCTTATTTCAAGTTGTCTAGTAAACGAGCCGAGCTTATTTAAACATGTTTATGAGTGGACCCAGAATCTAAAAATAAACTTGTTTAGAAAACGAGCCCGAGATTGGGCTTCACTTATCGAGCTTGCGAGCCTACACGAGTCTACTATTTATATTATTTTTATTTAGTATATTCGATAATAGATAATAAACGAGCCAATCCCTAGCCAATTAAGCTCGAGCCTGAGAAACTACCAACGAGCCAAGTCTAAGCTCGAGCTCTTATAAGTTAATCGAGCTGGAGTTCGGGCTCGGCTCGTTTGCACCGCTAGTGATCACGCGCCCTCACATATAAAAACATATAAGAAAGCTTTTGCAGTTACTTTTGGTCTTGCTTACCATGCAGATGATCATTTCAGCACCAGCTTCTAAGAAAAAGGCTCTTCTACCAAATTTATCAACAAAAGCCATTGAAATAAATGTAGCAATAATAGGAATGGCACCAGTGATTGTTGCTGACCATAACGATGCACTAGAGCCAAACCCCAAGCTCTGAAAGATCACCGGTGCATAGAACAAAATCGAATTATTGCCTGTAAGTTGTTGAAATGCAGGTATACCCAAAGCTCCAATGATCAACTGAGGCCGGTTCTTCCTCTTTAAAAGGTTTCTAAATGGATGTTTTACGGCTTTCGCAGCTTCACTTGCTTCAATAAGATCTTCAAATTCAGCTTCTATGTTCTTTGTACCTCTAACTTTCTCCAAAACTCTTCTTCCTTCCTCTATTCTTCCTTGTTCAACTAAACTGTTTGGTGTTTCCGGTAGGAAAAGTCCGCCGATAAACATTAATGTTGCGGGAACTGCGGCTAACCCAAGTGATAATCTCCATCCCCATGTGTGTTTCTCAGTTGAATTGTTTATAAAATTGGCTATAAATACACCTAAACATGTTGTCAACTGAAACAGTTGGTTTACTGAACCTCTGATCTTCGCTGGTGCCATTTCTGACAGATAAAGAGGAACCGCCTGCATAATCGAAAACAAGAAAGAGCTTTTATTTAGGGGTGTTTGTTACTTGGTTTGAAACTGAATAAACTGAAAAGCAAATCACATAGAAACCGAAAAAAACACGTACATATTCTTATATGGTTTGCTTACACACTTATCTTGTTTAGTTCAGTTTTCTTATAAAGCCGTACAAAATAAAATTTAACCGAATAAACTGAAAATTGAACACCCTTACTTTTATTGTTAAGGCTTAATCAATGAACAATTTTAGGCTATCTTTATGCCCACACCCCTAAAAATCTTATTTTCACACTCCTACACCTATAACGGCTCGTATAAAGTTATACATGGCGTATATGAGAATTTTGCACAAAAAAATGTCAGAGAATGTGTTTTTGTCTCCATGTATACGAGCTGTATAACATTATACAACCCGTATACGATGTTATACGACCCATATAATGTTATACGACCAAACCTCATGTAATGTTATATGGCTCGTATAGAATATTATACGACCTAATATTTTCTCCAGAGCCGTATAACATTATACGAGCCGTATAGCATTATATATAGGACCAAATATTTTCCATGTCAGATTATTCTATATGGGCCGTATAACCCTATACGACCCGTATAGAGGGTGTGAAAATAGGATTTTGGGGTGTGGCTTTATTAACACCCTTTTAGTAAGCAGTCCCCAACTAATACTTACTTGGTTTCCGAATCCGATTCCTACACCGAGAAAACAGCGGCCAATGATGAGCATGGCGATGTTTTGAGCTCCAGCATTGATGACGGATCCAACGAAGAAACTGATGGCGCCGGAAAGAATACTGGCTCTCCGACCGCTATTTCGAGTGACATGAGATGCTAAAAAGGTGGAAATGAGGGCAGCAAAATAAAGTGAGGAGGTGAAAAGGGTGAGGATTTGGCTGTCGTATTTGCAGTAATCAGTTTCTGTTAGATGTTCTTGTTTTCTTTTGTAAACTTCAGGGAAGAATTCCTTCAAGAAATAGTCCATGGATGTTACACCACCTAAGATAAGATATTTAACAAGTTTACTAACTTTTTTAACAACAATTTTTTTACATATAAGCACCACCTATACTTATACTTGTAAGGACTTTACTAGCTATAATAGCCTTATAAAATCTACCTTAATTCAACAACAACAAAAAAATGCATTGATATTTATGATTATTATTCCATATATAAATAAGTAACTTTTTCATGCATAAACACTTGCAACTTGTGCTTTGGGGATTTTTCAAAAAAAAAAACTTGATATTTTAGTTTTAACCCAAAGGTTTTTACCCTTTGCAATTTTAACCCTACAAAATTTGTTTTTTTAACTTTAACTCAAAACTTTTCATTATTTGCAATTTAACTTCACAACTTTTGTCAATTATACTTTTCGTCTTTGGTTTAACGTTTTTACGTTTCGTTACGTATAGTTCTAAATTTTTCAAGTTAATACCACGAAACGTACAAGTGTGGTTCAACTTTTTTATGTTTTGTTTCAAATTTTGCAAGTTAACACGGCGCAACGTGCATGTGTGGTTCAACGTTTTTACCTCTATTTTTTCATGTTTGACATGTTCGTCGCAACACGCAGATCCTAGGTCGAGTCAGTGTTGGTGGTCTATCACGGTTGTGTGACATTAGTACTATTTGACACCGTTTTACGTCTCGCCGCAACGCGGGGTGTGCTTTGGGGGTTTTCCAAAGAAAAAATGGTTATGCATATGGCTATCGTAACCTTGGCTTTAGGGGTTTTCCAAAAAAATTGATTATTTTTACTTTTCACTCAAAAGTATTTCATAAATTACTTTTAACCCAAAACTATTTGCTTTTTTTACTTTTAACCCAAAACTTTTTATCTTTTCCAATCTATTCTCACAACTTTTTTTTTACTTTCAAATTTGATCCTTTGTAATTTTCATTTACCGCAAATTGACTTAGTAAGTGACAACCCTAGCGACCCATACATGCTTCTAAAGTTTCTTTTTTTGAGTAAGAACATTATTGTTGTTCATAATGGTTGATTTATCTTTTTTCTCTTTTAACCTTGATTATTTGGGTGTTGATTTGAAATATCTTTTTGGGATAAGAATGATCTAGTGTTAATCATTAACTACACAAATCAAAGTTCACATGCAATAACAATAGTGATAATCAAGCATATTAAGGTTACAAATGGAAAACCAACAACAAAGTTCAAAATTAAAGCTGAACCGACAACATGAACATGTTTGAAAAAGATAGATTCTACAATGGGTTTTAAATAAAATGTCTTGATTTATTAAAATGAAATTTTCATAAAAGCCATGATTTTTCCAAAAAAATTTTATAAAACCTTGGCTAGTTTTTATAAAAACCAAATCCTATAAACATTTTTCAAATTTGTTATCAAATAACACTTGAATTTTGAAATATTTAGTAGATTCAACACATTAGCAATTTAAAATATTAGATACAAATGATTTTTTATACTAAATAAAAAATAAGGGTTTTAGACCCCGAAATATTTAGTTTCTAAATTTTTTGATTCTATATCACAGTTATTCACAGACCCACATCTTTAATTTCTACTTGTTTTCTGTTTTGAATATTGCTTTGTTACCATTTAATTAGTATCACTCTATTCACTCATGTTAAGGATTAAATGCGTATATTAGTTGGGTTTTCCAATTTATGTTTCTATTTGGCAACGAGTTATACTTCATTTTTATATATACAAATTATTTCTTTGTATTTTCATAATAAATCATCAATATATGCTATTTGCATATTCATTTTATTCCTTATTTAGTTGTTTATACTCAAATTTTTTATTTAGTTATTTAAGTTATTCATTCTTCTATGTTTGTTGTATTGTAAATTTGTAATACCATGTCAACATGAAATCATTGTTGGTCACAAGCTCAATTAAAAGACGAGTGACATGAACACTAACCGGAGATACCGAGATCATACCCAAACAAAGATCCACCAAGTGCGGCAACAACGCAAGCAAAAATAAAATAGGAGGTGACCCTATGCTCATAGAGCTCCGCCCTAGCTCCGCCCTTGTCGCTCACCCTTCCTCCACCTGCCATTATAGTCACCCTGGAAGGTCAACTATCCCAGGAATGAAAACTTAAATTTATGATGATTATGAGTATGCATAGATATACCAATTGTGTGGTTTGGAATGTATCTATGGCTTCAATTTACACACATGGTGTCTAAAATATTAATCAAGTAACATGTATGGTCAGTTGATTTTGGATACTTCCTTTTTAGTCCTTATAACTTTCGTATCAAATTAAGTATTTTCTATAGAGACCTATATAGTCCAAAATTCCAAATGGGGCCTAAACATTCTCAATTTATGACCTAGCTAAGATAAGATGATGAGGCGACTTATAGGCCATGCAAAAACATTATTACTACTTTCTTATTTTAAAGACGAAAAATAAAACAAAAACAATACCATTGATGTTCTTTAACTCCGTTTTTTCTTAATCTTTTTCCTTCCTTTTTCTGTTTGTCGAAAGTTTCATTTAAATGTTGTGTTTAGCATATTTTGGGGCATCAATCATGTTGGTTGACAGATTTATTAGTTTTGGGTTGATGGATTGAACATGTTGAATTTTCCAAAGAATTTATTTATGCATGTGAAAGGCATAAACCCTAACTCGCATACATAAAATAATGTACCTCGAATATGGTCCGTGTAACTTTTTTTCTGTACGAACCAAACATGTTATAAGAAGGTTTGCGGATTCTAAATGAGTTGTAATTAAATAGTGAACTGGATGACCTTACCAATTTACTTTTTATCAAGAATTTACAGATTTTTTAGGTTAAATACACTAATACCTACGCTCTGTAGGATTTAAACTCTAACCTTTTGATGATGAAGCACATCACTTAACCACCAAGATGCCCCTTAGGGACCCTTACAAGTTTACTTTTAATTTTAATTTTAAATTGGTCGAAAAATCTACTTGTTTAACTAAACATGTTAAATATATTAATATGAACACGACCTATTTAACTATAGGAGTTAATTAAATATAATCAACAAACACGCCCTTTTTCTACAAACAGACTAAAGAAGGGGTTGGTTCCGGTACAAATCATATTTAAAAAAAATGGTAGGTGCATGGTACCATTAACCGCGGAAGGGTTCACCCTCCCCAGGCTAGCGACCCGCAACGCCGCCTGGCGGTGAGTCTCCCACCCCAGTTGACAACAGGTTGATATGAGGATCGAACCTGCGTCCCCACGGTTTGTATAGGAGGCGGTGGCCACTGGGCTGACACCCAATGGTTTTTACAAACCATATTTATTCTACAAACCGTAAGAACAGATCCTAGCACTTAAAAAAAGTTAAATTAACACATACCAAAACAATACATACATAAAAGTAGCACTTTAAAATTATATTAGTACATGAAAATTAATCAAGATAATTGATTGTAGCACACACTACTAGAAAAAGGGACAATTTTCTACAGAAATTTCCTACACAATTTTTTTCGTCACAGATTACTATACTTTTATGACGAATTTCCTACAAATTTTTTTTCAAGATTTTGTTACAAATTTCGATGCATCCATGACGAAAATTAAGAAAACCCTAATTAATTGACAGTTGCGTAACAAATCTATCGGAAATAACCTACAAAACAAAAAAATAAGAGACAATGATATCGTTTCCTACACATTTATGACGAAAAATAAGAAAACCCTAATTAATTGACAGCTGCGTCATAAATCTGTAGGAAATAATCTACAAAAGGTTAATTATTATTTTTTACCGAATAAATATTTATAAAAGCCAAAAAAAATAAGGGAAACTAATATCGTTTCCTACACATTTATGACGAAATATTTATTTTTTTTAATTAACTTAAACCATCCGTCAGAATTCCGTCACAACTTGTGACAAGTTTATGACAAAAAATAAGAAAATCCTAATTAATTGACAGTTACGTCACAGATCTGTCACAAATAATTTACAAAAGGTTAAATAATAATAAAACTAATATATAATAATTATAAAATAATCATATTCCTATACATTTATGACAAAATGCTTATTTTTAAATATAATTGTCACAAAGGCGTAGGAAACAATCCATGTATGAATACAATTTCCTACGCATTTGTGACAAAATGCTTAAATCCATTGCAAGTTGTGACACATTTCTTACGACATTTAAGGATTTGTCACAAATGTGTAAGAAACAACCCATATAATTATTCTTATTTTAAATATTAAATGTACGTAACTATGTGGACGTATGGATATGAGTATAATGTGAGTATGTATATATGCATTTGTGTATGTAGGTGTGTATGTATGTATGTGTAAGTATATGCATGTTTGTATCTATAAGTATATGCATGTTTGTATCTATATGTGTATGTGGATGTGATTATATTTGTTATTAAGTGTGCATTTGTATACATATATGTATGTATGTATGTATGTATGTATGTATGTATGTATGTATGTAATGTATCTGTGTGTGGATTTATATATATGCAGGCCGAACTTGACTTGGGAGTAGCGGATTAGGCAGGATTTGGTAAACTTACACCTTTATGAGGACATGGTGGAGGATAGGAGTTCGAGGAGACGTAGGATTAAGGTTAAGGACTTTTAGAAGGATGTTACGGTTTTATATTAGTTTCTCGATTCAGGACCTCAATATCTTTAGTCTCTTTCAATGGCATGTGATTGATTTCTATGTATATGCATGTATATACGTATGGATGTGTATGGGTGTATTGTGCGTATATGCTTATGTGTATGTATATGAGTATGTATCACAGTGTATATAAACCACTAAATATATATGTACTTAAACAAATTGCCACTAAATATATATATATATATATATATACAGTTTGCCAAATTATATTTTGTGTAATGGGTTCGGAAGTGCATATACATATACGTACATGATAATAGATATAACTTTCTAAAACGGAAGATGGACTGGTAGGTATCTATAAGTATAATAGGTATAACTTTGTAAAACAAAAGTATATCATGTATAATAAAGTTGTACCAAAGATTGATTGAAAAAAACGATGTTGGACTTTAGAAAGACGAAAGGTAAAATTTTTTTGTCAGAAATCTGTAGGAAGCTGGTAGCTATTTCCTACGCATTTATGACAAAATTTATATTCTGTCGGAAATCCGTCACAAGTTGTGACACATTTCTGACGATTTTATAGTATTTGTCACAAATATGTAGAAAACAACCCATATAATAATTCTTATTTTATTAAACGTATGTACCTACCTATGTGTGGGGATGAGCGTTTGGTACTTGGTACCGGTACCACGAATTTTTCGTAACAATTTTTTAGTGGGTACCGAATCGGTACCCACTTTTTGGCGTTTTCAGTACCGATACTTTCGGTTCGGTATTGATTTGGTATGGTACACGACACGGTATACTGAATTTTACATTAAAATACCGGTATCCCCCTGGTAAAAATCGCCAAAAACCGGCATATGTTAATTAGTAAGACCGAAATATCATATGACAATACCGGTACAAAAAATCGCCAAAAATTGTACCGAACTAACGCCGTATTTTTATCTATGTTTCAATGTATTAAAAGTTATATATCTTTAAAAAAGGCTAAGTTATATGAATACTTATATATCTTAAAAGAAGGCATTATTAGTACTATAGAATACAACTAATATTAGTAGTAATAGTTGTACCGTTAATAATAATAAGTAAATATTTACCATTTACCATGGTTGTTGAAATTGCTAGTCGCTAGTCGGTCGGTGGTGGGGTGAGGACTAGTGATTAATCGGGATTAACGGGCATTAATCAGATATAATTGCGATTAGTTCTAATTAATCGAAAATTAATCCAGAATAATCGGTGATTAATCGAGGATTAATCGGCGCCTAGTCTAGAGGTGCTAAACATGTCATATTCGCGGGTTGGCGGGTTCAACCCGACCCGAACCCGAAAATTTTAGACGAACACGAACCCGACCCGAACCCGAAAATCGTTTCACACATATGAACCCGAACGTGACCCGAATATTCACAGGCTAACCCGAACCCAGCCCGTTCAACCCGATTTTTTTTTAATTTTTTTCAGCAAATTAATATATTAAAATTAACATCTACTAGAAAAAAAACACAAATTAGATAATAAAATTAAATTAAAATCATAAAATCTTATGTCAATTTCTATTTTTAAGTTATAAGTATACCATAAAATACACACCAAATTTAATTTATAACATAAAACATATTGTAAAAAATATAATATTATAGAAATGGGTTAAACGGGTCTACCCGCCAACCCGACCGGGTTGACCCGAACCTGACCTGTTTAACTAAACGGGTTTGCGGGTTCAACCTGAAACTGACCCGAACCTGTTTAGGCTAAACCCAAACTCGCAAATTTCGTGTTAGGTTCGTGTCGAGTTCGGACTGTGTTTTCGGGGTGCAAATGAACCGAGCTACTCGAGATCGGCTCGAAAAAAAGCTCGAATTGAGCCGAGCAGAGCTCGAGTTTGAAAAATTACCTATGAGCCGAGCTCGAGCTTTAAAAACAAAGCTCAAATTGAGCCAAGATCGAATTCGAGCTTTTATAAGCGAAACGAACTCGAGCTCGAGCCTGGTCAAGCTCGGGACTCGACTCGGATCTTTTCACCCCTATTCTAATATAAGAATACCTATTACTATTAATCGAGAATTTAAAAAGTATATTTTAATAATTAAAAACTAATTATTATAATAACGTGACCCCAATTGCAGCCAAAATTTTAAAATTCGTGGCTTTCCCTCCCACTTATCATTTTTCCCTCTTTTAACCTAAGGGCATGTTTGGCTAAGTTTTTTGAAACAACTTATTGACATATTGGTTTTTTTGAAAAGTCAGGATGGAATGACTTATTGACTTATTGGTTTTTTCCCCTAACATACACCCTCATTGCCAAACATCATTTTGCAGCTTATGACTTTTCAAAAAGCCAATACGGAGTTGTTTCAAAAAGCTTAGCCAAACATGCCCTAAATCTATTATCCCCGCTCCTTGTAACCCCTTGCTGCTCTGTTTGTTCCACGCAGCCAACCCCCACCTTCGATCATCTTCTTCACCTTCAATAGGCATCATGTTCTTCACCTTCAATCGATGGTGTTCTTCACCTGAAATCGGCCGTCTTCTGCACAACAATCGATAATCTTCTTCACCACAAGCGACCACCAACGCACCATTGAACTGTCTTTCACGGATTGCTACAGCTACTGTTATGGTGCGATTCCGAATAAGGTATACATATTGCTCTTTTTTTGTTGATGAATGCATCAATCACACATCATGTATAGGTTTTATCTTAGTCTTAGGATCATTTATATATATACTAGCTGTTGTATGTGGTTTTATCAGGTTTTGATTTTTTTTATGTTGTTCAAACGTGAAAGGTTTGAAGATACATACCAACTGCTCGATGAAATGCTTCAACCAAATTGAGTTCTATTTCACATGTTTTTCTTACAAGTGGGTCCTTGGTAAAAACATTCTCTAGTACTTTTGAGATTCAATCTGATATGGAATTTTGACATCGATCATGTGTTCAATTTTGTGATTATTACAGTATTTTTTATATTACAAGTTGATTGGTTTTTTTTTATATAGGTATCCATATGTGACGGGTACATCCATCAGTGGGATCAAGTACAAGGATGGAATTCTCATGGCTGCTGACATGGGAGGTTAGATAATCCTTAACAACATCAGACTGTTGTTAAATATGCTATATATCTGTGGGTGTTTGTATGTATATGTTAGGTGCTATTGAGAATATCTATTTATATCTATTTGTTTTTTTCACCTAGTAGAACTACCAGTGAGTTTTTAATATATGGATAAAGCACACTAGGGGTGCAAACGAGCCGAGCTACTCGCGAGCTACTCAAGCTCGGCTCGAAAAAAGCTCGAACGAGCCGAGCTTAAACGAGCTCGAGCTCGAGTCCGAGCCTAAAAACAAGCTCATTTAGTAAACGAGCCCGAGCCCAAGCTTCGCTTATCGAGCTCGAGCCGGCTCGCGAGCCTAAACGAGCTTTCTGTTTATATATTTTTATTAATATATTACACATATATTTATATAATAATAATTACCATTTATATAAATATAAAAAAATAACTAAATTGTATGTATAATAATAATAATTATAATTAATCTAAATTAATTAATAAATACTAAACGAGTCGAGCCCGAGCCGAGCTCGATCTTGAAAATTTACCTTCGAGCCGAGCTCGAGCTTGAGCTTTCATATGTTAAACGAGCTCGGGCTCGGCTCGGCTCGTTTGCACCCTTGCAGATTTATCATTTCTTGCTGTAATGGAACTGTGTGATGGTTGAACTACCATTATTTCTAGCAATACTGTTTGCTGACTTTTGTGTTCACAGGGTCATATGGATCCACCATTCACTACAAGAGTGTTGAACGACTAAAGCAAGTGGGCAAACATTCTCTTATTGGTGCAAGTGGAGAAATAAGTGATTTCCAAGAAATTTTGAAATACCTTGATGAACTCATGTAAGTATCTGTGATACACATGTCTATACATTTTGGTTGTATTCAATAGGGATCTTTTTAAAAAGAGGTGGAATAATGGACAAAGAAAACCCAAGGTACAACAATTAGATGCATAAAAACGCCTTGGGTATGAGAGGCTCGCGCCTCAGGCCAAAAAAGCCCAAAAAAAAATCCCAAAAAGCGCCCTTTTGGTGCTTCTTGTAATTACTCTAGGCGCGGAGCGAAAAGGCCCCAGGGTGTGCGTCTCGCGCCTTTTTGGCACTTCTTGTAATTACTCTAGGCGCGGAGCGAAAAGGCGCACGCTTTTTAAAACCAGGAATAGGTCTACATTGCCACCTCTACTTCTAATTGTAAGTTTTAACTTGTTTGTTGTAAATAATGATTGATACTATTTAAAGCTTGCATGACAATATGTGGGATGATGGGAGCTCACTTGGACCTAAAGAGGTGCACGACTATTTATATATGTGCATGTTAGCATGATCGGTGTACATTATGAGGATGATCATATCGCGACTGAATTTGGAAATCACCTTGCCCGACCTATACTTCGTGAGGAATGGAGGGAGGACTTGAGTTTTGAGGAGGGTGTCAAGTTATTGGAGAAATGCATGCGTAACCTTCTATACCGTGATAGGTCTGCTGTTAACAAGCTTCAGGTAATATTTTTAAAAACTTCGTTCTTCATAAACTATATAATTTTATAAAATAAGTTTTAGTTTAAAAACTCCGTTCTTACAATAATAAGTTATGGGTCTTAAACTTGAGCCAGTTGTAGAACATTTATAACTTTGATTCATAAAGCAATTATGTAACTGTATAACCACCTCTCTTTCACTATATTTGGCAAGCACTATGTACAAGTGTTTACATAGCGGTTTCCTATTAAAAATTGGTTATGTACTGAACGTGCACATATACAGATAGCAAAGATTACAGAAGAAGGTTTGACCGTCTCCTAGCCTTACTCTCTCAAGACGTTTTCGAACTCTGCTGCTTTTCAGAATCCAACAGTCGGTACCGTGGGATCATGGTAGTATCTTTGACTTGGTCTTAATCTATCTCTCTTTATGTTTAAATCTGCTGCTAGGATCTGATTGTAAGAATACTATTTATTTGAGCATTTTGTTGCACAATGAGACATCCATCCATCCATCCATCCATCCATCCATCACATTGCATATCTATGTGCTCTTTGCCAGTATTTATATTCCAAGACAATAATAGTCAGTTTCAGTTTTTTAGTTTTTCTTGCATGCAAATAAAAACAAATCATGATTGTCTAAAGAGAGGCTCGTTCCTACTCAGAACTTTTAGTAAACAGGAAGTTAAATATGTGTGTAAATGTATGCTTTTTAAACATATAAACACTGCCAGATTATTTTTATATTTTAAATGTAAATGATGTTTTATATTTTTAACCAATATAAGATTAATATTTTTTTTAAAACATTTTTTTTTAATTTTATAATTGTTTTGTCACAAATGTGTAGGAAAGTATAAAAATATTTTTTTTATTTTTTTAATTATTGTTTCGTCACAAATGCGTAGGAAAGTTCAAAAAGATATTTTTAAAAATTGTTTTTAATGTCGTCGGAAATGTGTCAGAAAGGGTAGTGTTGAAAATGCGTCAGAAATGGGAGTGTCGAAAATGCGTCGAAAAATTGTGTTGGAAATGCGTCACAAAACTAAATATAAAAACGACTGCAATAATAACACTATAAAAGTAAATTAAAAAAAGTTTGTCGAAAATGTGTAGGAAATAAAAGACGATCCTGATAATAATACTCAAGAAAATGTGTAGGAACTTCTGACACCATATTTTGGTCGGAAATGCGTAGGAAGTTGCGTAGCAAATGCGTAAGAAACCAGTTTCCTACGAGGGGTTTTCCTACATACACATTTCCTCGTAAATTAGTCAGAAATCGCTATTTGTAATTAATCTAGGTGCGGAGCGAAAAGGCGCACTCTTTTTAAAACCAGAAATAGGTCTACATTGCCACCTCTACTTCTAATTGTAAGTTTTAACTTGTTTGTTGTAAATAATGATTGATACTATTTACAGCTTGCATGACAATATGTGGGATGATGGGAACTCACTTGGACCTAAAGAGGTGCACGACTATTTATATATGTGCAGGTTACCATGATTGGTGTACAACCAGAAATAGGTCTACATTGCCACCTCTACTTCTAATTGTAAGTTTTAACTTGTTGTAAATAATGATTGATACTATTTACAGCTTGCATGACAATATGTGGGATGATGGGAACTCACTTGGACCTAAAGAGGTGCACGACTATTTATATATGTGCAGGTTACCATGATTGGTGTACATTACGAGGATGATCATATCGCGACTGGATTTGGAAATCACCTTGCCCGACCTATACTTCGTGACAGTGGCGGAGCTTAATCAAAAGTTTCGAGGGGGCGTAAAGTGATGGGACCCAAATTTTTTTTCCTATCATTATGTTTCGGGTCGGGTCCGGTCGGGTCGGGTTGGCTATTCGATTCAACTCGGGTCAAATAATAATAGTTCCAAATAAAACAAAGTGTATATTTACCAAACTACCCCTCATTTATATACAAAGTTTATAAATATTTAGGATATACAATTTAGGAAAAATAATCGGAGGAGCGATCCTATATAATTTTAAAATTTTCGGACGAAAAATCGAAACTTATACACTTCTAACTGAAATATTGGGGTGGGCGGGTGCACCCCCAGGCATCCACAATACTTCGCCATTGCTTCGTGAGGAATGGAGGGAGGACTTGAGTTTTGAGGAGGGTGTCAAGTTATTGGAGAAATGCATGCGTAACCTTCTATACCGTGATAGGTCCGCTGTTAACAAGCTTCAGGTAATATTTTTAAAAATTTCATTCTTCATAAACTATATAATTTTATAAAATAAGTTAGTTTAAAAACTCCGTTCTTACAATAATAAGTTATGGGTCTTAAACTTGAGCCAGTTGTAGAACATTTATAACTGTGATTCATAAAGCAATTATGTAACTGTATAACCACCTGTCTTTCACTATATTTGGCAAGCACTATGTACAAGTGTTTACGTAGCGGTTTCCTATTAAAAATTGGTTATGTACTGAACGTGCACATATACAGATAGCAAAGATTACAGAAGAAGGTTTGACCGTCTCCTAGCCTTACTCTCTCAAGACGTTTTGGAACTCTGCTGCTTTTCAGAATCCAACAGTCGGTACCGTGGGACAGTGGCGGATCCAGGAATTTTTGTCACTGGGTTCACTTTTATAGATGCTTCAATCATATGACTGACATAAAAAATTCGGGCCGGTTCGACGGTTCGGATCGGGTAAGGTTCGTCACATAATAAAAATACGATACAAGGAACTCATACACATAAGCAAGTTAGTGGTTAGTGGTGCCTTAGTTTGCGTTCTTATTCACACTAGTGTCACAAAATGTCGGCGGTTCAGGAAGTAACGTGTTCAACAAACCATGTTCAGTTTCATTGGATAATATTTTCAGATGTTTGACTGGTTTTATGCAGGCAAATAAATATGTACGGACTGGATGGTAATAGAATTGAATTCACTGGGCATGCATTGGCACTCTATGAATGACAGTTATTTGGACTAGCCAGCCATAGGTCTTCTCAAGAGAGTTAAAGATCAAAAAAGCCATATTGAATGCATGAAAAAAAGAAAAAGAATTCTCAGTTTGATACCTGCAACTTATGTCATAATTTTCTATCTCTTGACTTAAGTGTGGATTTAAGTGTTGCTATGTTTGATCTCACATCCTCACCTACTTTCACCACATACTGAATAATCAACAACTCTAACCGGAACTAATTAATACTCTCTATTATCAATAACTTGGTTAAATAATAATTTCCTTAAAAGGGTACACTTCAATCAACAAATATAAACAATTCCTTTAGCTCAACTGTCCAATTTCAATAACATTTCGTCGAACACCTTCCCTGCATCAACAACATCCCTAAATGGCTAACTTCTAAGCTTCAATACAACAAGTTAAAATTAACATAAAAGCTGTAATCACTGATGTAAAACAAACAGATGAAACTTTCAGCAGGCCAGCAGCAATATTAACTTAAAAAAAGCTGTAATCACTGATGTAAAACAAACAGATGAAACTTTCAGCAGCAATATGAACTTAAAAACCCAATTTCAAACCCAATCACTGAGATGGTGATAAATTGATAATCAATTAATCGTATAAAACTAACCTTAATCACTGTGATGATGATAAATTGATAAGAAAAACAAAGTTTCGGCAGCCGGAGGCGGAGGCGGAGGCGGAGCAGCCGGAGGGCGGAGGCAGAGCTGCTGCCTGCTGATGTTGTTTGATCTCTGTTCGTATATGTTTTCTGATATAACCCTAAATGGGTTTTAATGTTTTATTACTTTAAAGAAAAAAAATTAAAAGAGAAATTAAAAAAAAAAACGGACAAAAACAGCAATTACGAGATTCGAACTCGGGTAGGTTAGGAAGAAAAGCGCGAGAATAACCAGTGGAACCAAGGCCTTTTATGTTTATGGGTTCCTTTTATAATATACTTATGGGTTCCTTTTCAGCTTCTTATATATATTTACACTAAAAATAAAAAAAAGACTGGGTTCCCGGGAACCCGTAGTTTGTGCATAAGTCCGCCCCTGCCGTGGGATCATGGTAGTATCTTTGACTTGGTCTTAATCTATCTCTCTTTATGTTTAAGGGGCTGTTTGGTAGCCTCTTAATGACCATTCAGATGCTACCTCTTAATGGTTTAAACCTCTTAATGAATAAGAGGTAACCTCAAGTCTAAATGGTTAAGAGGTAACCTCTGAATGGTAAATCATCACATGTCACATTCTTCTACCTTCTCATTGGTAAAATTCTTAATGGTTCCATTAAGAGGTAGCATCTTAATGACCATTCAGAGGCTACCAAACAGCCCCTAAATCTGCTGCTAGGACCTGATTGTAAGAATACTATTTATTTGAGCATTTTGTTGCACAATGAGACATCCATCTATCCATCACATTGCATATCTATGTGCTCTTTGCCAGTATTTATATTCCAAGGCAATAATAGTCAGTTTCAGTTTTTTAGTTTTTCTTGCATGCAAATAAAAACAAATCATGATTGTATAAAGAGAGGCTCGTTCCTACTCAGAACTTTTAGTAAACAGGAAGTTAAATATGTGTGTAAATGTATGCTTTTTAAACATATAAACACTGCCAGATTATTTTTATATTTTAAATGTAAATGATGTTTTATATTTTTAACCAATATAAGATTAATATTTTTTTAAAACAATTTTTTTTAATTTTATAATTGTTTCGTCACAAATGTGTAGGAAAGTTTAAAAATATTTTTTTTTATTTTTTTTAATTATTGTTTCGTCACAAATGCGTAGGAAAGTTCAAAAAGATATTTTTAAATTTTTTTAATGTCGTCGGAAATGTGTCAGAAAGGGTAGTGTTGAAAATGCGTCAGAAATGGGAGTGTCGAAAATGCGTCGAAAAATTGTGTTGGAAATGCGTCACAAAACTAAATATAAAAACGATTGCAATAATAACACTATAAAAATAAATTAAAAAAAGTTCGTCGAAAATGTGTAGGAAATAAAAGATAATCCTGATAATAATACTCAAGAAAATGTGTAGGAAAGGTGTAGGAACTTCTGACACCATATTTTGGTTGGAAATGCGTAGGAAGTTGCATAGCAAATGCGTAAGAAACCAGTTTCCTACGAGGGGTTTTCCTACATACACATTTCCTCGTAAATTAGTCAGAAATCGCTATTTGTGACGCATTTTTGACGGAAAACGGTGTAAGAAATTTGAGTTTTCTAGTAGTGACATATTTGAATGATATTAGCATTTTTCTTAATCAGCACATTGAAAACAAAAGTAAGATCCAAATAAAGAATTAATTGCTTGTTATCATATTTATAGGGAATTCAATATAATTGATATTATCTAGGATATTATTTTATCATTTCTCTTTAATTGGTTGGATGCCACGTGACACTTTTTAAATGGTTCTTACAGTTTGTATGCAAAATGTGATTTGTATTTGATCCTACTCCAAGAAGTAATAATCCATAATGTTAATATTTTCATGTAAGTGTTTCTGTTTTGCATTCTTGTGTTTGGATTACATATTTTTGAATGAGTTACTAAAAAGTGCAAGGTTGGTGATTGAATTTCACAAGGAAGAAATGGTTTAATGTTCTCAGGCAGGTGGTATAGAAGTCCTCGAACAGTGGAGGAGCTTTCGGAGTTGCAAGATCTGGAAAGAATGTTATCGGAAGGCAACATGGCTCGGAATTCTGATAAGTGGGTTTGGGACGATGGGGCTGCTGGGACATTCACGGTTTCTGGGTTCAAGGAGTTAATTAGAGAAGGCGTTAATGGGATGCAAGATTTACATATGAAGTGGGAAGGATGGGTGCCTATTAAAGTCAATTTAATTACTTGGAGGGCTGAGCGTGACAGGTTACCAACTCGGGTTGCTTTGGCGAGGAGAAGAATTAATATCCCAGATGTTTTATGTCCTATGTGCAGTGTTGCGGATGAAGACATTAGACAACTGATGGTCGGATGCGAATTTGCTTATGGCGTATGGACCGTAATTTGCAAATGGCGTAAGTTGGATCCATTTTTCGCTTATGATTATGATGATTTGTTGATGCTTTACAAGAATGTGCATGCTGGAAAATGGAGGAAAAAGATTATTAGAGGCATTGTTATGATCACAACTTGGGTTATTTGGAATACAAGGAATGCGAAGGTCTTTCAAAACTCATCCACGAACATTATAGATGTGGTGGCGGAGGTGAAGTCGAGGTCTTTTTTATGGTTGAAACATAGATCGAAGTTTAAAAGTATTATTTGGAAGGATTAGTCATCTTATCCATTGTATATGTGTTTATAGTTTTTTGGCGGTTCTCGTTTTGAGGGCCTGCCGGTGTTAATGTTCAAAAAAAAAAAAAAAAGGCCCAAGACCTCTTTATAGATTAAAACTTGACTACTTGTACAAAGTTATTCTATACATTCAACATTTTATAGAGTAAATGATTGTTATATTCTAGATCTTTATTAAAAAAATGATAAAATCATTTTAAATATGTAAACCATTAGTAATCAATAGGTGTGTATACGAGACAACTATTTTAAATAAAGTAAAACAAAGATATACCATAGGATACTTAAATTTATATTTGTGTCATCCTTAGGAACTTCACTTTTGGAAAGTCATTGATCATATTATCAAAGAAACGAAAGGTAATTGAGGACACAATCGACATTCGGCATAAAAAAAACGAAGTCATTGATCAAGACATTTTAAATCCTTTATTTAGAGGAGTCCATCGTTTAGTTGGTCTTCGGGTGCACAATACGATTTCCATAACCAGTGTTTTCGCCATAACAAATGCATCTCTTCTATTGGAACTTGTTTGGTTTCTGGTAACAAGAAGTAGATAAAGCATGTCATAATCCCCATCAATGCGGCAAACAACAAGAAAATGCCGTATCTGAGATAACATAGCGACACGAGGAAGCATTGTGCAATCAAAGCCGTGAAAAACATGTTCACGCAAACCACGATACTTTGACCAGCCGATCTTGTTTCTAAAGGGAACAATTCACTTGGGACTAGCCAACTTAACGGGCCCCATGATCGACCATAAGTGAAAACGAAAATGCATATTGTAACCACTAGAAAAATCCCAACTCCTTTTGGTAGTTCAACCCCTTGTCCAAATTTGAGAGCTAATGTTACAGCCACAGCCACCTGAAAATCAAGTAAAAGTTTAAGATTGCCCCTCCTTGCTACATGATGGAAATATTAGAAAGAAAAAATAAAGATGGAGAGCATTAACATGTAACATATCACCCCACGCACTAATAGAAATAAAAAAAAAGTAAACTGCTAAAATGGTGTCTGAGGTTTGGTCACTTTTGTCACTTTATTCCAAAACTCAAACTTTTGAATCTAGGTCCTTGTGGTTTCAATTTGTTGCCATTTTCATCCAAAATCAAAATCTGGTCAGATTTTTTCAGTTAACATCAAACTTTTTGTCTTTTTCGTTCCTTTTAATGAAGGGCAAAATGATTTTTTAACGTTATATTATAACAATTTAAAAAAAATTGACCATATTTTAACTGAAAAAGTTGGATGTTAACTGAAAAAATTTGACCAGATTTTGCTTTTGCATGAAAATAACATCAAAATTGAAACCACAGGGACTCAGATTCAAAAAGTTTGAATTTTTAACTAAAGTGACAACCTCAGAAACCATTTTGGCAGTTTACTTTAAAAAAAAGAATTGCTTAATGGTATGAAGGTGTTTGTTAAGCTGATGTAATCCTTCTTAAGTCGTAAAGGTTCTAATCCCATTGTAGGCAAATAAAAGTATTTAAGAGTAGGTTATTTGTCGTTAAAACAAACACAAAATTATAATATTTACTAATATATTAGGTTGGTCTTATATATAGTGCCCTCAATATATACAGAAAATTGTAAAAAGAACATAGAATTTGTAACATGTCACCCCAACCCACTATATTCAAGGACACACAATGATAACTTTTGCTATTATATATGTTGAGTCTATAGAAGGGACAAGAAAATGATCAAGAACATATTATGTTAAACCTCCCCACTAATAAAAACACAAAAAAAGATACTTCTTCCTACAATGTAAGTTCTAGTGTGTGCTAAAAATCAACAAAATCATGAGGAACACATATATAGTTTGTAACAAAAGGAAACAAAGTGGCCAAAAAAACAAGAAAATGATTAAGATAGTAGAACATGTAAAACACCCTCTTATAACCTACTAATAAAAACACAAAAACACACAACTTATGCAAGTTAATTTGTTGGTTCTAGAGTGAACCTGATTACCATGCAGATGCTCATTTCAGTGCCAGCTTCCAAGAAAAAAAATCTTCTACCAAATTTATCAACAAACGCCATAGAAACAAACGTAGCAACAACCAGAATGCCGCTAGTGAGCGTTGATGACCATAACGATGCATCAGAACCAAACCCCAAGCTCTGAAAGATCACCGGTGCATAGAACATAATTGAATTATTCCCTGTAAGTTGTTGAAACATAGGTATACCCAAAGCTCCTATAATCAACTGAGGCCGGTTTTTCCTCTTTAAAAGGTTTTTAAACGGATGTTTTATAGCTTTTGCAGCTTCACTTGCTTCAACAAGATCTTGAAATTCGGCTTCTATGTTCTTTGTACCTCTAACTTTTTCAAGAACTCTTCTTCCTTCCTCTAATCTTCCTTGTTCCACTAAACTATTCGGTGTTTCCGGTAAGAAAAGTCCACCGATAAACATTAAAGTCGCGGGGACTGAAGCTAACCCAAGTGATAATCTCCATCCCCATGTGTGTTTCTCAGTTCCATTGTTTATAAAATTGGCTATAAATACACCTGAACAAGTTGTCAACTGAAACAACTGGTTTATTGTACCTCTGATCTTCGCGGGTGCCATTTCCGACAAATAAAGAGGAATCGCCTGCATTAGTTATCAAGAAACAAAGAAAATATTTGATTATAAATAATGCTCAATGGATGAAGAGTTTTGGTAATAAATATGAAAGTATGAAACACTTACTTGGTTCCCAAATCCAATTCCGAAACCCAGAAAGCAGCGGCCAATGATGAGCATGGCGATGTTTTGAGCCCCTGCGTTGATGACAGATCCGACGAAGAAGCTGACAGCACCCCAAAGAATACTGGCTCGTCGACCACTATTCCGGGTGACATGGGATGCAAAAAAGGTGGAAATGAGGGCGGCAAAATAAAGCGAGGAAGTGAAAAGTGTGAGGATTTGGCTATCGTATTTGCAGTAATCGGTTTCGTTTAGATGTTCTTGTTTTCTTATGTACACTTCTGGGAAAAATTCTTTCAAGAAATAGTCCATGGATGTTACTCCACCTGCAGTTTGTCCATGCAAGAATTTTGAACTTTTTAGAGTCAACTTTGTAATAGTATACTTTTCTTTTAACGACAAGCTCGATCACCTAGGTAAACTCAATGGTTAAAAGGCACTCACGCCTGCAAACGCAGATGGCGTTGGTGACCAGGTCAACCACCATTTCAGAGGAACCACTGCCCGAAGACCAACTATGGCAAAACTCCTAGCTCAACCCAGAGTATTATTGCACCAGGCGAGACTTGAACTCATGACCACCACATTGGATACTCATGGAGCCGCCAATACACCCCGATGTTATTGTAGATGGATTTGGAATGTTGTTAGAGTTTACGATGAGAGACTAATTATGGAATGGTTGCACTCTATGCTAGTATGTTTATAATATTTAGAGTTGGGATGGCAAAAATATCCACACTGGAGGTGTACCCGAAACCCGAAACATCCAAGCCGAGTATACCTGAAACCTGATGGGTATGGGACCAGAACCAGATATAGGATTGGAATATGAGATGTGTATGAGATTAGGTGATAGTCAACCAGATTACCCGAAATATATTCTGGCTTACTCAAAACATATCCCCTAAGATTATTAATTTTTAATTTTTTTCCCTTGTTTAGTAATGATCCATTCTAATGGCTTCATTACTTGGAAATAACCTTTTCTTTTAAGATATATATATCTCGATGAAATTATTTAATTATTTATGTATGTTATGAATGCACAATTATTTTTTTGAAATTTATATCATCATGGTATTTACATAGTTTACATATTTTAAACTTTTATAACAATAAAGATATGTATGTAATTAATCATATCTTAACTTAATTCATTTCTTAACAATACAAAATTGTATACTAATAATTGATAAAGTGAATGAAGAGTAAATTGTATACTAGTAATTATATACTAATACTTGAACGGTAAATTTGTTTTAAAGGTTTTTTTATGTGTTACCTAGTGGTTTTTTACATGTGTTATGTGGTTCTTTTATATATCTTATGTAACTTGCGTTTGTTTTTTATCGATGTAATTCACGTGTCAGTATTTTTTAATCATATCAAGATTTTTTTCCTCTATGGGTTGCTGTAACGAGTGTAGGTGACGTAACAAAACAAACCGATACCGATCAAATTCCCGCCGTGTTGGTATATTTTTGGTCATATCATGATTTTTTTCTCTATTGATTGCTATAACGAGTGTCAGTACCGTAATTAAACGAACTGATACCCACCCACCGCGCAACGCGCGGATTTAATAACACTAGTTTTATAAAAGTTAGAACTGTAAGAAAAAACAGCGTATTTGAAGATCTTAATCGGTATTTTTTTTAAAAACTAAGAGGTATACTTAACACCCGTGGGCAAACCCGATACCCGATATATATTGACCTTATGTATACCCGATGTATATTAGGCCGAGTATGAAATACAATTTTATAACTAGGTGTGAGACTAAAATTACCAATACTCATCCCGAACCCATCCCATTGCCATTTTAAGATACAATCACATAGTAATAGAGCTAACTCTAAGAAGAAGCATGTTCAAATAATTACGCCCTGCATCGCAGCGCGAGTAAGGGTATACGGTGTAGTGCGGAAAAGGAGTTCGGCTTGCCGCGCGGCAACACCGCCGCCAACCCCCTTTGCCTATCGGTTTCAATGTCGCTCGGGGTTCAAACGCCGCTGCGGTGAAGGAGGGTATGAGAGAGAGAGGGTAGTGTGGGGTGGGGTCCATTCCAATCTCAACCAATCACACCTTTTTCCTTTTTTTTTAAAGTTTACCACTTCACCAAGTGTTTAACCATTGCCAACACTTTTCAGCATAGTTTAAACACTTTTCACTGATTGACGTGGCGCACTCTGATTGGTTGAGTTTTTAGTTTGCCACTCTCAAGTGTCTAACCACTCCTTATTCCCTAAGGCCGTGGGGTATGGGGCTTGGGTTGGGGCGTGGGTTGGGGTAAAACGCCCAAGCCACCACCCCGGGTGGGCTTGGGTTGGGGCGTGGCCCCTTGGGGCTTGGCTTTCAAGCCGGGCGTGGGGCGGGGGAGCAAGGTGAGTTGGCGGATTGTGATTGGCCCATTAAAAGTAGCCGTTGGCTAGCCGTTGGGGTAGCCGTTGGGGGCTACTTTTTAAAAAAAAAAAAAAAAATTCCTTTATAAATACTTACCACATTTATAACATTTTTCTCACACAATATCAAACACATAAAACACAATATTGCCATGAGTTCTTCAAGTTATAGTGAATCGTCATCATCGTCTGACGATGGTGCGGAAATATTTCTACAAACGATCGCAGCGGTGGTGAAAGCTATCGTGGAAGACGAAGACGATGAGGAAGAGACTCAAAAACCTAAACGGAGGAGAAGGTACATCGCTCGTGAACGGCACACCGCTAACGATTTGTTGGTAAGCGATTACTTCTCAGCGGAACCTAAGTATGATGAAAAAATGTTTAGGCGTCGTTTTCGTATGAGTAGAAACTTATTTTTAAGAGTATCTAGAGATCTTGAGGAGAAATATGTTTGTTTCCAACAAAAACCCGATGTCACCGGGCAATTAGGATTTAGTACATGGCAAAAGGTCACGGCCGCACTTAGGCAGTTAGCGCACGGCAATAGTTCGGACATTATGGATGACTATTTAAAAATGTCTGCACGTGTAGCTAGAGAAACTCTTCACAACTTTTGTTCGTGTATTCTAGAACTTTATAGGAAAAGATATTTGAGAAAGCCCTCCTTCAGTGACATGCAGCAAATATTGGAACATCACGCAGATTATCATGGGCTACCCAGGATGCTAGGTAGTTTAGATTGTATGAAATGGCCTTGGGAACTTTGTCCTACTCAATGCCAAGGCGCTCACACTAGTGGATTTCACGGGGTGCCAGCCATCATGCTTGAAGCGGTTGCGTCCCAAGATCTTTGGATATGGCATGCGTTCTTCGGTATGCCAGGTTCACATAATGATATTACCATCATAAACCACTCGCCTCTTTTCAATGATCGGGTAAATGGTATAGGACCCAAAGGAAGTTTCTTTGTAAACGGGATTGAGTACGTGTACGTGTACGGGTACTACCTAGTTGATGGGATTTACCCAGAGTGGGGGGTTTTCGTAAAATCGTTCACTAGACACGGTACCACAGATCCAAAGAGATTAAAGTTTAACAGGGTCCAGATGGCTGCACGTAAAGACGTCGAGCGAGCATTCGGTGTTTTGAAGAAAAGGTGGCGAATATTGGCAATGCCTTGTCGACTATGGGACAAGGATCAGATTGGAAACGTGATGCACACATGTATCATTCTTCACAACATGATTTTGGAGGATGAAGGTAGAGCGGTCGTTACCTACTATGATGACGATGACCCCCAACCAGGTAACGTAACAGACGAAGATAAAGCGGCAAATGAATTTTTAATAAAGTCAAGGGATATACATCAGAACCTTCGAGCTGATTTGGTGGAACATGTTTCAACGATTCCTGGGTTCGAAACCGACGAACACGACGAAGAATGACTGTTTTTTATTTTGATAATTATTATGTATGTTTATGTATTTTTAAAAAAAAATATGTATGTTTATTTTTTATTTAGTTATAAATAAAAATATATATAAAAAAAATTGTTGATGTGGCTAGGCCACGCCGCCCAGCCACGCCCAACCCAAGCCCCACCATACCCCTAAAAAACTTGGCTTTGGGTTTGTAATATTGAAGATCCATGTGTCACCAAATGCCCAACCCAAGCCCCAACCCAAGCCCCACCATACCCCATGCTCTAAGTTAAGACTAGTTATTATTATTTTTGTTGGTGGGTATAAACAGTGCCATCTGCCAAGTGGCATTGTTTGGTTGATTATTTTCTTTTGCAATTTTTAATTATATATGAGTTAAACAGAAACCAACAACCAACACGCTGCCATGGTGTTTAGCCCTCCACACCTCCATCCATGGATGATTTTAAACAAATAACATTTTGGTCGGTATTGGTTCGGTTCGTTATAGCATTGCGACAGTACTAGCGCTCAGTATACGAAATTGGTAACGATGTTGTTTGGTCGGATGCGACGTGGTACCGATCTTGTTGGGACGGTATGAGTTTGGTTCGTCATAGTACCGATATGGTACCGACACTCAATAAAGCTTACGATATACAAAAACACGACATAATTTTAAGCATGTCAGGTTAGGTTAGGATTGATATATATGATATGCATAAACTAGAGAGCCCTCTCGCACAATAGATCCCCAATTTAAACCCCTCAATGAGAAACCCCTATCACCCATAATCGAACTTGAGACCTGGAGGGGAAAACTCACCCGGACCCACCATAGGTGGAACTTAAATAACCGTGGTCACCACTACAGCACTACTAGTGATGGTTCTAAGCAACTAAAACTTATGAAGATTTTTGTTTCACAAAACTACCAAATGTCGTTAAGAGAAAAACAATATTACCAAATTACGGATCCAACTATATACTTGTGTTTGGGATGGGAGGTCTTGGGTTTAAGTCCCACGGACGACGGCGATTAAAAGGAATTTGCCGTTAAAAAAAACTATACAACTGGTTAGTTCAACTAACGATGGTTTTTTATCTTTTTTTAGAAAGGCTATCTATTGAAACTAGCTAGCTAGGAAAGATTTTGAATCAATAGCTAAAAGGGAAATTACATCAATAGCAAGCAACAGAAATCAAATGAGAATGGTACATAAAATGAAAATCATGTTTATATTTTTTGGATTTTATCCACTATTGCCGGTACCGATGCCATAACGAACCTACTTATGGTGACCAAATTGTGCCATTTACTATAGAAAATGCAACATTTTCCCATCTTCATGCCAAAAAATTCAACCACTTAATATACTAAATACATTCAACTACAATTTTCCAAAGACTAAATATACTTTGACAACCGGAAAATTACGTAGAAAGAGAGTGATCAAAAGACTAACCGGAGACGCCAAGATCATATCCAAACAAAGATCCACCGAGAGCAGCAACTATGCAAGTGAATATAAAGTACCAGGTGATCCTGTACTCGTACAACTCCGCCCTTGCGCCGCCCTTGTCGCTCACCATTCCGCCACCGGCCATCTTGAAATGTCAACGGTCACAGGAATGAACACTAAAAGATCTTCATATATAGTACATATATTGTGTGGGTTGGATTGTGTTTCAACTTAAAAATTTACACAAAGGTGTCTGATATATTCATCAAGTAACATTTATGGCCAGTTGAGTTTGAATACTACTATTTTAGTCCTGATGATATTTTTTTTTTCTGTTTACTAATTTTGATCTTTTCACGAGAGACCAATAATCTGAATGATGCGGGCCTATGCAATGGGCCTAAGTACTATTCTCTTTATTTTGTATCATATGTTTGAACATAGTGGTCCACAAATCGGGTTTTATGAATACCCGGTTCCGGGTACGATCGGGTTCTACAAAATCGGGTATTGACAATACCCGGGTTGGGTCCGGGTCCGGGTTTTATATAAAAAATGTATACCCTATATACCCGGGTTCGGGTAGGGTTTTCTAATACCCGGGTATTATAATACCCTATTTTCGGGTTCGGGTAGGGTCGGGTATGGATCAGGTTGGGTTCGGGTATGCCTCGGGTGTTCATTTTTTTTTTGGATAAATCATAGCAATATAAAATGCAAAACCTTTTATTTCATAAAACAAAGAAATACATGACACCTAAATAATCATTGAACCGGATCGAATAAGATGATGAACCCGGACCCGGACCCGAAAATAAAACCCGGAACCGGGTTTTATTTTAATAGATTAGAAGGTTAGGTTATGTAAACAATATTAATTAAAGAAGTTAACTGTAATAACTTAAATGTAAACATATAATAAAGATTCTTATATTTTAAATTATACTTTATATTTTTTTGAATCTTACATAATTTTGTTCCAAAAACCGAAATAATCGAAAAACCGAACCGACATAAAAATCCAAAAAACCAAAACCGAAAAAACCGAAACCGAACGGTTTTAAAAAGCCAAAAACAGACATTCTGGTTTCGGTTTTGATTTTACCCAAAAACCGAACCGAACCGTGCACACCCCTAATTAGATTGATATATATAGCTAACCTAGACTCGTTAGACTATAACTGGAACACTAATTAATTAATTAATAACATAATACTTATCTAAACACACTTCCTAGCTTAACACGTTTAGGAACCTTAGATAATATCCACTAATTAATTAATATTGTGTATTACTTATCTTGCACTCCAAGCAATCCTCCTTAATCATCTCACATATAAGCCACCGATGATAAGGAATTCCCAACATTTTCGACGAAACTGACATGTTTCAAGAATATTAGGGATAAAAATGGTATTTGGCCTAAACTATCATAATTGGATAAACTAAAGGGACGCAAATGGTAGTTAACTCTATTATTAAATTTGATTTGATAGGTATATTCTTAACTTTTATGTATGGTATACAACGGTATTATAGTTCATAAATGTGAATCACTTTCTTATATTGGGGGATAGAATGTGAAATAACATATTTTATACCCTCTTCAAAAGTTCAAATAGTGAAAAGTTGATACCAAATCATTGTTGCCACTAAAATTTCCATTCTAGTAAGAGCATTATTGTTGTTCATTATAGTTGTTTTTTCTTTGCTTCCAACCTCATCATTTGGGTGTTGCTATGAAGTTTCTTTTATAAAATTGTCGTCTTCTTTTCCGTTTCACCGAAATTTCATTCAAATGCTTGAGTCTTTCCTTACTTTGGCATCTGGCCTCTCGTACCACTAATATTATCCGCTTTGTCACAAAGTGCTCATAGATTTGTTTTTGGTTGCCCCTGTGAGTCGGAGTGTGTGTGTTGGTACAAGGTGTGACAAAGCGAATAAATGAAGATCTCATCTACACGTGTTATACTTAATCGTATGAGTTCTTGGCTACTCCTGCATATATTTAGGGAGTGGCGCAACGATTAGTTAAGAGTATATCTCATAACATAAGTGCTTGCTCTTTTTGGGCCTCTCTTGTCGAGAATTGCGGTCACTCTCTTGATGAATCCATGACCGTACAAGACTGTTGACCCGAGATCATAGATGTGTTTGGTTATGCATAGATGTTTGGATACAATTCATTTGTTTAAGGGAATCCATCATTTAGTTGAAATTTAATCATGCTATTAAAAAGAAACCAGACAGGATATGATATCTGGTTTAGCAGAATTTGTAAATTTATTCTATCAAATTCCACTAAACCAGATGCTTTACATGTATCTTTGGAAGTACATACCCACAATAAAACCAAAATAAAATTTAGCATCTATAAAAGCAAGTAAAAAGGTCTAGACAAATTAAACAGGTTTCATCCCTTTGTTTTCATATTCATCTTCAGGCGCGCAATAATGTTTCCATAGCCAGTGTTTTCGCCATAGCAAATGTATCTCTTCAATTGGAACTTGTTTGGTTTCCGGTAACAAGAAATAGATGAAGCAGGTCATGATCACAATCAACAAGGCAAACAACAAGAAGATGCCGTATTTGAGATGACATAGTGACACGAGGAAGCATTGCGCAACCAAAGCCGTAAAGAACATGTTGACACAAACCACAATACTTTGCCCCGCCGATCTTGTTTCTAACGGAAACAATTCACTTGGAACTAGCCAACCCAACGGACCCCATGATCGCCCATACGCTAAAACGAAAATGCAAATCAAAATCACAAGAAAAATCCCAATTCCTTTTGGTAGCTCAACACCTTGTCCAAATTTGAGAGCTAAGGTTATAGCCACAGCCACCTGAAATCAAGAAAGTGGTCAAGAATAGGGGTGTAAATTTCTGACACGACTCGAAAACCAAACACGAAATTCGCGAGTTTGGGTTTAGTCTAAACGGGCTCGGGTCAGTTTCAGGTTGAACCCGCAAACCTATTTATCTAAACGGACAGGTTCGGGTCAACCCGTTTAACCCATTTATAGTATATTATGTTTTTTACAATATGTTTTATGCCATAAATTAAATTAAGTGTGTATTGTATGCCATAATTATAACGTAAAAATAGAAATTGTCATAAGATTTTATAATTTAAATGTTATTGTATTATATACATTTGTGTTTTTTTAGTAAACTTTAATTCTAATATATTAATTTGCAGAAAAAAATTAAAAAATTTGGCGGTGACGGCTGTTAGGGTTTCGTCGTTCTAGCATTTGTTCAAATCAACGTTTATGGGCTGTGGAGGTAACTTTCAAACCCTAAAATGTCTAAATGTTACTAAAGAGCGGGCTCAAATCCCCGCTTCATAGTTTGTTTGATTTAAGGATCTTAGTATTAATTGTGAATTGTGTTAGATTAGTTCATGGAAACTGATGTTATGGTTTTTGAATTTGATTATTGCTGTTATGTTGGTGTTTTAGGGGATGTTGTGGAAGTGGTTAAGGAGTTTTGAAGTGGGAAAATGGTGGGGAGTTTGAGTGAAGAGTTTGGGGTTAGCAGATTAGTAAAAGAATCATTGAATGGAAAGCAATTGTCTAGGGAAGCATTGGTTGAATGGCAATCTTCTAAGAAGATGGAGAATGGGACCACTTCGACATCACCGTAGTAATAGGATACTAATGTTTACAGGTATGCATTTTTTAATTCTATTTTTATTAACTTACATCTAGAAAGTTAAGAATATTTTGGATGTGATATTCTGATGCTATTGGTATTGCACACAAACATGTTATTAATCGAGTTGTGCATAGAATGAAACAGGTTACCGTGAAAGCTTCTACTGATGATATCAACAATTTGAGTTAAGGGAACAAACAAGTTTAGAGACCATACACTGGTGAAATCCAACAACCGCTTTTAGATGATGAAACATGTGTTTTTCAAGTATTTTTCACGTCTAATACCCCTAATAATGTCATTTTTATAAAACACGCCTAGCTTAAAAAAGCCCTTGGTTTTTAAGCGCCTTGCACCTAAACTTCGGGTGAGGCATATGCGTCTTAAGTGTGCTTTGCTCCTTTGACAAAATGGCTACCAAGTACTCAGATGGTTCATTCCATTTAGCACTCCCACTTGGTGACTTCCAAATATCTTCTTTTAGAGAATTTGACATTATAAACACTAAAAATATCATAACTTGTGCAGATATCTTGCTCTAAGACCAGCAATCTTGTTCAAACTGACTCTGTGCATACGGTGGTTTGACATTGTTTGTGACTCCAACATTCGTTGCTCGGACGGTAAACTTGATTCATTTTTCTTTATTATTGAAAATCTTTTATGATTGATATTTTATTGTTAAAAATATATCAGTTGTTACATGCCTGTATGTGTGATTTTCCTGCATTGTGTTTGGGATGCTCTGGCTGTAATCCTGAAAACCGGGCAAGACCTAGAGAGGTAGACAATTCTTTCTAGCATTAATGTAATATTAATAGTGTTTTTGTATTTATAATTAATACATTAATTATTACCGATACAACATTTCAATTGGGCATTGGAGCTAGCAGTCCACTTTGCTTCTGATAACATATACAAGCTTGGATACATAGATACAACAGCCGTCTGGGCTGCATCAAACCCAGTTGAGGATTTGGTTCAGGAAGACAACCTGGCGGTTAGGTCATGATTTGGGTCTGACTTAATACCAACACTTCATTTGCTGAGTTTTATGATGCTTGGGAAGGTAATCTGGATTCTTTCTAAACATGTTACTTGCTACTAATTGCATGTGTTAGTTGCTATATTTTCTAAATAAAAGAACACGCATAATGGTTCAAAAATGTTGATTTGGATATGTTTTCCAAATGACTAAAATGTCTAAAAGCTATATGAGGATAGCAAGTTACTATGCTGAGATGAACTTACAATCTTGTGGTTGTAACCATTTGTAGTGGTTGTTGTTGATTTAAGAACTACCACAAGCCATTCATTGCGTTAAATGGTTCACAACAAGATCGTTTATTGTTGTTGCTGCTGTTTATATGATACTTTTAGGTTTTAGATTGTCGGATTATATGTTGAATTTGATGAACAGATAGTTGTTTTAAAGTAGCTTAACCTCAATGGTCTTCAAGGGAACCAAGACTTTGCTTATTTTTCATATATCAGGTCAAATCGATTTGTAAGTAAATATCTCTTACATGGTTCATGACTTCATGTTTTCCATCAGAATCTTTACATGTGCGATAAGACCCTACTTCCGGCGAGAAGGGGCCCACATCTATGTCAATGCTTCATTAATACGAGTCAGGTAACTAATTTTTGTTGGTTCAGTTCTGTTTAGAACATAATGTAAAACATGAAAACATACCTTTGATTGCATCAGACAGGACAGCAGTAGTGTTTGACATGATTTTCAGCTCGATCTGGTTCCTCCTTAGGGTGCAATCTAATGATGGTGATGAAGAAACCGAATAGGGTGTTCAGTTGGGAGAGATAGGCGAGATTGATGTTATGTGTTATTAGGGTTTATGTAATTGTCTAACCCTTTAACCTCCACATTATTCTCCTTATATATGCACCCAGGAGGAAACCCTAATTAGTTAATAAGGGTAATTAGGCCCATTAATAATTACTAACTAATTATTTAATAGGTTGTTATATATTTTGATCCATATAATGTAAATGATTATAATGGCTACTAGATTAAATATTATACCATAATATATTTAATCTTACATTCTCCCACTTAGCCGAGTAATCATTTACTTTGAGTATTAGATAAGCCTGATCAGGAGTTAACACTCATTTTAGCCTTAAACAAGTACTATAGCAGAGAAATACAACCGTTGAATCATTATGCGACTCAGGACCCCCATTAGTCATACTATAGCCTTAATTCAAAACCTAATCATTATGATCAAAATACTCATAAGCCCTTTGTTTGATTTGTAACTATATTTGTCTATATGCCATTATGCTAGCTTGACATATTCTTAGAGACATACAAAATCAAACTGATGAGGAAAATTAACTAATACTTAGTCATTCATAGTATGATATGCAGTTGCGCACGACCATCAATTAATACCCGTCTCTGAGCTCTCTTAATAAGACTTATGGGTAATAGCCTTTCAGCTATAGGATCCTTAAGCATATCATGAATGTATTCGATACAAACTTAGTTTCCTCAATTCGTTCACAAACGAATAATTAATTGCGTATCGAAATTTAATGCAGCACCTCTCGAACTGTTACTGTTCAAGGAGTCATGGTAACTGACTTTATCACACTAAGTCTTCAAAATATTAATTATGTGGAGTTAATAAACTTATGAGTCCACTGATAAATTTTCAACAACATTTAGTGACTATATTATGTCGTTATAACTTAGGTTGTTATTATCAGTTTATTATGACTCCTCCATAAGATGGATTTGTCTGCTGACATAAGGATATACCCGAAATTACATTTTATCATCTTTGAATATTTCAAAGTTAAAGTAATAAACCGGTTTTAATTCTCACTTCTTCTTTAAATTGTAGCCTCTCGTTTCTTTTAAAGATATTGAAATACTCTATTAAATGCTTCACATTAATCTAGACATATCTAGTTTGTTGCAATGTGAGTAATATCTAAACGAGTATAGACTTGAACTTACATAAGGCTTCTAATTAATGAAGCGTAAGGAAATAATCTCATTTGTCCTATTATCCTCTAAAGGAGAGCAGTATTGATTGTCACATATGTAAGGACCCATTTAATGTTAAACTTATGGAACGGAACTAATATCCTGTAACACCCATATCAAATTTACTTGAAATTAATATTAATTCACACCAATTTAGATAAAGATGTCTAGTTATAACATAGTCTTCATAGTTAAGTTCCAAAGTTTCAAAATATTAGTCAACTAAGACTAATTAAAAACATTCAAAAGTTGTTTAACATTTTGTTTACATCACAGTAACATAGTCTATTAAAGGTTAAAATATTGCGGAAGCTTCAAAAGTCGTGTTCGGTTCTTTGACATTTGCTTGACCGCCATCCGTAAGATCCACCTTGTTACCTAGGGTCAAAACCATTAAAACATTAGTTTTGACATTGTTATATAGTACATAAACACAAGATCCAACATCAAATTTGAATAATAAAGTACTGATTTTTCTGGTTCCACCGTAACTTACGGTGTCACCGTAAGTTACGGTAGGTCCTGGAAGTTTCTGGTCCACCGTAAAACAGGGGTAACCCACCGTAAGCACCTGACCTCTACCGTAAGTTACGGTACTACCGTAACTTACGGTAGTCCCTGGAAATCCATAATTTGTTTGATTTGTTCATTACACTCAAACCCAACTCTCGGATTTCGCTTTTCTAACATACCAATACATTAAATTCTCGTATTTCTAATATTTTATATATTAACTAATATCAAAGATCAATCCGTCATATTCCAGAGCATTAACCATGCCTTACTTGATTATTCGACCCGTTTTGACCAAACATTCAATATGACGACTACCAACGAGTTCCAACCAATTTTGACCAAACATTCAATATAGCGACATCACCGCTTTATTCAAAACAATCCTTATTCTAAAATTCAACTACGCATATTATAATCATCAACATTTACTTAACGTAACGGGTCAAATTACATACCTTCAAAGTAGGCCTTTCAAACGTGGTTCGCCACCCGCTTGTCCACTTGACGCTCCTGCGCCCGTTCCTATAGAGTTCATTTATGATATGTTTAGAACTCTCTTTAAATCATAATTCGCATAATACACCAAAACATCATAATTATGCGTTTAAACTTGGAATTTCAGTTTTAAGCCTTCATAGAGGCATTTCATCAAACACCTCATAGGCAGATTTTTACATGATTAAACATCAAATCTCTAGTTTATCATTTAGCCCTAATTTCACATCATTCAACCTTTTTACATGATTGATAACTTCTAATTTTCTGGAATCACTTCAAAATTGCCACATTACACTAGATCAACAATCTATTTCCTAGTGTTCATCAAATTACACATAACCCACTAATCACCTACAATGGTGATCATAGTTTTCACTAAAAATTCACATGATTTCAGCTTGTGTTTGTCTAGGGTTTGTCCCTAGACACTATAGTTGTTCCTAGATCATCATAAGACACACATGCAACTATAATTTCAGATTTTCCCAATTACATGAGAAATTCAAGTTGAGAGTTTTCATGAAATTTTACATACCTTGTAATCCTCTTGTGATGAGGATCAATAATCTACACTTTAATTTCGATTTCAACTTGGATTGAGCTTTCAATTTGCAAGTTTAGTGAGTTTTAAGGGGTTGAGAGTGGGGAGTCGCCCCTGCTCTTCTTCTGCACGACCAACACCTTCAAAAATGGTGTTTGGTTTTGATTTTATTAAAATTAATATTATAGTTTTAAATTCTTACAACTTAGGCCCTTCCATTTTGTTCAACTTATAGTCTAGTTGCATTTTAACCATATTATAAGCTATTTCTAAACTTGTAACTAACTAGGTTAAAATTCCTAGTTAGTAAATTCTCACTTATTTATACTTTATAATTCTAATATATTATATTTTCGGGGTGTTACAAGTCCACCCCCTTATAAGGGGTTTCGTCCCCGAAACCGAAGTACGTACCAAATAATGTAGGGTGGAGACGTCGCATTTCCTCTTCGGACTCCCACGTAGTGTCCGAACCTTTCCTATGCTCCCATTTGATTTTGACTTGGTCGATTTGTCTATTTCGTAAGTGTTTGACCTTTCGATCTAAAATCTCCACCGGTCTCACAGCATAATTCAGACTATTATCCACTTCGATATCATCGTAATGGATATAGGCTGTTTCGTCCGCTAGGCACTTTCGTAATTGTGACACGTGAAACATGCTATGAATTCCACTTAGTTCCTCCGGTAGCTCAAGGCGGTAAGCTACCTTGCCGACCCTTCCGATGATTTTAAATGGCCCAATAAATCTCGGGCTCAGTTTCCCTCTTTTTCTGAATCTAATAATGCCCTTCCATGGGGAAACTTTTAGCATAACCATGTCGCCAACCTGAAATTCAATTGGCTTATTCCTTTTATCCACATACGCTTTTTGCCTGTCTTGATCCGCTTTCAAGTGTGCCCGAACTATGTCGATTTTCTCATTCGTAGTTCGGATTATATCGGTAGGTGCTAGCCCTCGTGGACCCACTTCTCCCCAACATACTGGAGTTCGACATTTTCTGCCATATAACAGTTCATACGGGGCCATCTTAATGCTCGCGTGATAGCTATTGTTATATGCAAATTCGACCAAGGGTAAATGGACATCCCAACTACCCCCGAAGTCAATAATGCAAGCCCGCAGCATATCTCCCAACGTTTGTATTGTTCTTTCACTCTGCCCATCCGTTTGTGGATGGTAAGCAGTGCTAATGAACAATTTAGTTCCCATTTGTTCTTGGAATTCATGCCAAAATTTCGAAGTAAACCGAGTATCTCTGTCTGACACAATGGATATCGGTACCCCATGCCGTGCTATGATTTCATTGGTGTACACTTCCGACATCTTCTCGGATGTATAAGTCTCACGAATTGGAATGAAGTGAGCGCTTTTCGTCAATCTATCTACAACTACCCATATAGCATCAAACCCGCGGTTAGTTTTGGGCAATTTGGTCAACAAATCCATGGTGATTTGTTCCCATTTCCAAACCGGAATTTCCAACGGTTGAAGTTTACCGTATGGTTTTTGGTGCTCCGCCTTGACTTGTAAACATGTCAAGCATTTTTCTACGTTCTTCACCACATCTCTTTTCATCCCGGGCCACCAATAGTTTTGCTTTAAATCATTGTACATTTTGGTCGCTCCCGGATGAATTGAATATCGGGATTTATGAGCTTCATCAAGTAGAAGCGCCTTCACCCCGCAAGTATTTGGAACCCATATTCTCCCGAATCGAGTCTTCAACCCGTTATTCCCATCCGTCAAATCTTTCAACTGACCGATTATTCTTTCCTTCTTCCAATTCTCCTCTTTTACTGCTTCTAATTGTGCCTCTCGAATACGTTCAAGTATACCCGAGGTCACCACAAGTTGCATCGACCTTACCCGTATTGGAACGTAATCCGCTTTTCTGCTCAGAGCATCCGCTACCACATTTGCCTTTCCAGGGTGGTAATGTATTTCACAGTCGAAATCTTTCACCGTTTCTAACCATCGCCTTTGCCGCATATTTAACTCCTTCTGATCGAAGAAGTATTTTAAGCTCTTGTGATCGGTGAATATGGTACACTTTACCCCATATAGGTAGTGCCTCCATATTTTTAAGGCAAATACCACCGCAGCCAACTCAAGATCGTGCGTGGGATATTTCTTCTCGTGTATCTTCAATTGCCTCGAGGCATAAGCTATAACTTTGCCCCGTTGCATCAAAACGCATCCGAGCCCCGATAGTGAAGCATCCGAATAAACCACCATATCTTCGACTCCGTCCGGCAATGTCAGCACCGGAGCTTGAGTTAGCTTTTCTTTTAGTGTTTGAAACGCTTTTTCTTGATCGACACCCCAAATGAACTTTTATTTTTTTTGGGTTAGCTTTGTTAGCGGTGACGCAATCTTGGAGAAATCTTGAATGAATCTCCTATAGTATCCCGCAAGTCCCAAAAAGCTTCTAATTTCCGAAGGGTTCTTCGGGGGATTCCATTTTGACACAGCTTCGATCTTGGACGGATCCACCAATACTCCGTCGGCACTTATGACGTGACCAAGAAATTGTACCTCTCGTAACCAAAACGCACACTTAGAGAATTTCGCATACAGCCTTTCTTGTCTAAGTGTCTCTAACACTTCTTGTAAGTGGTGTGCGTGTTCAGCTTCACTTTTCGAATACACCAAAATATCATCGATAAACACGATGACCGACTTATCCAACATTGGCTTGCAAACCCGGTTCATGAGGTCCATGAAAGCCGCGGGTGCATTTGTTAGCCCAAATGACATCACGAGGAATTCGTAATGTCCGTATCTCGTGCGGAAAGCCGTCTTCGGTACATCTTCTTCTTTGACCTTTAGTTGGTGATACCCAGATCTAAGGTTAATTTTTGAAAACCAATTCGCGCCTTGTAATTGGTCGAATAAATCATCTATCCTCGGAAGCGGGTATCGGTTCTTTACCGTGAGTTTGTTTAACTCCCGGTAATCGATACACATGCACATGCTTCCGTCTTTCTTTCTCACGAACAATACCGGTACGCCCCAAGGAGACACACTCGGCCTTATGAATCCCTTGTCAAGCAGGTCTTGAATTTGGGACATCAACTCTTGTAATTCCGACGGTGCGAGTCGGTACGGAGCTTTTGCTACGGGTTTTGCGCCCGGAATCAATTCGATCCCGAACTCTATTTCCCGTTCAGGCGGTATCCCCGGTAAATCCTCCGGAAACACATCTTCATAATCTCATACTACCGGTACATCTCCAATCTTTCGTGATTCTTTTTCGGGCTCATTTGCGTATATCATGAATGCCTTGCATCCTCGCTTCATAAGCTTGTGAGCTTTCAACATTGAGCATACTATAGGGTTGCCTCCTCTTTCGCCATAAATGGTGACGTGTTTCCCGCTCGGAGATGTTAGTTTTATCTCTTTACGAAAACACACGACCTTTGCATGGTGTTGAGATAGCCAATCCATCCCAACGACTACTTGAAATTCTCCCATTGACATCGGGATTAGGTCTATCAAGTATTCCTCATCGTCAATGCTTAATTTACAGCCTCGACAAACATCACAAACTATAAAACTTTTGTTGTCCCCTATTTCAACTTCTAAGGGCACAGATAATTTCGTCAATACAAATGAAGGATGTCGAATAAATCCATGTGAAATGAAGGATTTATTCGCACCCATATCAAACAATACACGTGCTGGAATTGAGTTAATTGTGAATATACCTGAAACCACATCGGGTTCTGTCTTCGCTTCAGCCGCGGTAAGTTGGAAGGACCTGGCCTTTGCTTTGGGAGCTTCTGTTGGAGATTCTTTAACATCTCTCTTTCCAACTAAGTCTGGACATTCGGACTTTTTGTGGCCGGGTTGATAACATTTATAGCAAACAGAGACTTTTCCCGGGCATAGCGAGGCCGTGTGCCCTGTCTTATTACATATGGGGCATGGCTTGTCTTTGAACCGACATTCCCCTTTGTGTCCCTTCCCGCACACTTAACAACTTGGCGACCCACCTTTAGTATCTACCTTCTTTCCCGATTCTCCAGTTCGGGCTTTCTTTGTAGGGCTTGGATTCACATCATGTGCCCTTCGCTCACCTCTTTCGACTTGCTTCTTCAACTCGATTTCCCGTTCCCGAGCAACGTTAATGATTTCGGTAAGGGTCTCGTATTTTGAAGGAGTCATAAACTCCCTATATTCAGCGCTCAACATATTGTAGTAGTAGTAGTATATTTTCTGTTCTTCGTTCGTCACCAATTCACTACTAAACTTCATTTTATCCATAAACATCGCCGTGATCTTGTCTATGGTTTCACCCTTGTGCCTAAGTTGCATAAACTCTTCCTTGATTTTGTTAATGACCGCTTTGGGACTATGATGTTTAAGAAATGGTGTCTTAAACTCTTCCCATGTCATGGCCCTTGCCGCTTCGGCCCCTATTTCATTCTTTTTGTTATCCCACCAATCCTTGGCTTGTCCTCTTAACTGACCCATTCCGTAGGCAACGAAATCTCTTTCGTCGCAATGGGTCCTTTCAAACACCCCTTCAATATCGCCCAACCATCTTTGGCAAATTATCGGGTCGACTTCCCCGTTATAGATTGGCGGTTTACACGCCATGAATTCCTTGTACGAACACCCTTTGCGTTCTCCCGTTTTCTCCTTCATAAGGTTGACAATATCCTCCAACCTTTTAACTCGCTCTTCTACAAGCGACAACACCGTGCTTTGAATTTTGTCTATAAACCTAGATAGACTTCCTTCAATTGCCTTCCCTACCTCTTCGGCAATTATCTCTTTCATTTGTTCAGTGCTTGTTTGCACCAGATTATCATCATTTCCATCAGACATCTTGAAACTGAAATGTTTACATTTAAACGTTAAACATTTCATTCATAGCATTGCTTCATTTGTTTTGGTTTAGTCAAGTTTCCAACTTGCTTTAACCATTCACATCTAATGCACTTTCCGGGTTTGAGTGTGTTAATACACTCTTCCCATGCATTTCAATTCGTTTCTTATTTCTTACGCAAGGTATAATCTACTAACATAATAAGTTAATTCTTACCGGACGATCAATCAAGCTTGAACCGAACACTTTGTTGACAACCTTAAGCTCTGATTACCAACTTGTAACACCCATATCAAATTTACTTGAAATTAATATTAATTCACACCAATTTAGATAAAGATGCCTAGTTATAACATAGTCTTCATAGTTAAGTTCCAAAGTTTCAAAATATTAGTCAACTAAGACTAATTAAAAACATTCAAAAGTTGTTTAACATTTTGTTTACATCACAGTAACATAGTCTATTAAAGGTTAAAATATTGTGGAAGCTTCAAAAGTCGTGTTCGGTTCTTTGACATTTGCTTGACCGCCATCCGTAAGATCCACCTTGTTACCTAGGGTCAAAACCATTAAAACATTAGTTTTGGCATTGTTATATAGTACATAAACACAAGATCCAACATCAAATTTGAATAATAAAGTACTGATTTTTCTGGTTCCACCGTAACTTACGGTGTCACCGTAAGTTACGGTAGGTCCTGGAAGTTTCTGGTCCACCGTAAAACAGGGGTAACCCACCGTAAGCACCTGACCTCTACCGTAAGTTACGGTACTACCGTAACTTACGGTAGTCCCTGGAAATCCATAATTTGTTTGATTTGTTCATTACACTCAAACCCAACTCTCAGATTTCGCTTTTCTAACATACCAATACATTAAATTCTCGTATTTCTAATATGTTATATATTAACTAATATCAAAGATCAATCCGTCATATTCCGGAGCATTAACCATGCCTTACTTGATTATTCGACCTGTTTGGCTCGTCTAAGGAATCCTCCCATATGACGACTACCAACGAGTTCCAACCAATTTTGACCAATCATTCAATATAGCGACATCACCGCTTTATTCAAAACAATCCTTATTCTAAAATTCAACTACGCATATTATAATCATCAACATTTACTTAACGTAACGGGTCAAATTACATACCTTCAAAGTAGGCCTTTCAAACGTGGTTCGCCACCCGCTTGTCCACTTGACGCTCCTGCGCCCGTTCCTATAGAGTTCATTTATGATATGTTTAGAACTCTCTTTAAATCATAATTCGCATAATACACCAAAACATCATAATTATGCGTTTAAACTTGGAATTTCAGTTTTAAGCCTTCATAGAGGCATTTCATCAAACACCTCATAGGCAGATTTTTACATGATTAAACATCAAATCTCTAGTTTATCATTTAGCCCTAATTTCACATCATTCAACCTTTTTACATGATTGATAACTTCTAATTTTCTGGAATCACTTCAAAATTGCCACATTACACTAGATCAACAATCTATTTCCTAGTGTTCATCAAATTACACATAACCCACTAATCACCTACAATGGTGATCATAGTTTTCACTAAAAATTCACATGATTTCAGCTTGTGTTTGTCTAGGGTTTGTCCCTAGACACTATAGTTGTTCCTAGATCATCATAAGACACACATGCAACTATAATTTCAGATTTTCCCAATTACATGAGAAATTCAAGTTGAGAGTTTTCATGAAATTTTACATACCTTGTAATCCTCTTGTGATGAGGATCAATAATCTACACTTTAATTTCGATTTCAACTTGGATTGAGCTTTCAATTTGCAAGTTTAGTGAGTTTTAAGGGTTTGAGAGTGGGGAGTCGCCCCTGCTCTTCTTCTGCACGACCAACACCTTCAAAAATGGTGTTTGGTTTTGATTTTTATTAAAATT
Source organism: Helianthus tuberosus (assembly GCA_030545235.1). Lineage (NCBI taxonomy): Eukaryota > Viridiplantae > Streptophyta > Magnoliopsida > Asterales > Asteraceae > Helianthus > Helianthus tuberosus. The sequence continues at coordinate 5,575,893 of CM060407.1, forward strand.
AATATTATAGTTTTAAATTCTTACAACTTAGGCCCTTCCATTTTGTTCAACTTATAGTCTAGTTGCATTTTAACCCTATTATAAGTTATTTCTAAACTTGTAACTAACTAGGTTAAAATTCCTAGTTAGTAAATTCTCACTTATTTATACTTTATAATTCTAATATATTATATTTCGGGGTGTTACATATCCTATTGGGTCTATCTCAGTATGTTATGATATCAATCACGTAAGAGATATCTCTGAGATTTACTATATCAAAGTTTGTGTTAACAATGCTTTGACTTATGTAACATATACTTGTCAAAAGAATGTCATCTATATAGACAAGTTTATTTTAGTTGCTCCCACTCATCTTGAGGTAGGTACATTAATCCACTTGATTCTTGATGAAAATAATTACGTTAGCTTTTCATCACATTATGATGTTTGCATTAACCCATACATGGATATTATTGGCTTACAAATAAAGTGTTCTTTAACCTTCAGTTAGAACTTTCAGGTTGTTTTATGAACATATAAATATGTAAGTCAGTTGTTAAGGAAAATTGTTTTAATGTTCATCTAATGTAGCTTAAAACTATTATAAGCTACTAGAACAGTGATGATCCTCAAAGAAATCTTCTGTAAGATAGGTAAGAAAGACTCTTTGATAATTTATCTCTTCCTGAGTGTAACCTTAGACAATCAATCATGCTTCTTTGTGTCTTAACGTTTATATTAGGATTTGGTTTAGTTATGAACACTCTTAGGTAATTCAATCAAATCCCAAACGTTATACGAACATATAAAATCAGTTTTACTAGAAAACTGTTTTATTCCATTTAGAAGATTGATTGACACTAATGGCTTAATTAGAAGAGATAGGATCAGTAAACTTTTCCAAAATCCATTTCAACTTCATTAGGGAGGTTATGTAATCATCAAAGTTAGTAGGTTTTTAAACCTAAATGACCTCCTGAGTTGATTATTGGGTTTATTAGAAGTTTCAGTTTTATGGATTAGCTCTTGGTTAGGTTGCTATGATTTTCAGGATTCTAAGTTTGTAAGAGTTGGTGCAGTATGGTGTACAAGAGGTGTAATCGGAGTTAAATTCCGAGTGAAATTTAATGACACTCTTCCCCCGCCTCTTGTATTCCTTGCAAGTCATGAGAAAGACTTTTACTGCTCCCACTAACCTTAGAAATCTTAATGAACTCGGCATGCTTAGGGTCAATATTTAATGACCAATAAATTCTAATAGAGAAACATAAATTAATGACGTTAGTCTTTGTAGTTTCTCTTGTTGAGGATTATGTTAGAAATCTAAGTGTTCCCACAATTAAGCAACAATGAAACTTTTGTAAGTGTAGCATTATATTTTAAGGAGACAGGTTTTGGTGGAACAGTGTCGTGATGGAGCGGTGTCTTGTACAAGAGGTGCAAATTGAGGTAATGTGAAATTTTCACTCCCCCACCTCTTGCAACTATTGCAAGTTATTATTAAGACACTTAATGCTCCCACTGATCTGCGATATCTCTAAAATGCTACAAGAGAAGTTTCAATGAGGTACGTGACGTGGGAACTTATCATATATACATTAGACTTTATTTGATTTCTTTAATGTCCAGATATCATAAGAAACTCAGGGACATATGTAATAGAAATCTTATTAAGTATATATATGAATAGATTTCTTCTAAGACCGTGGGCCATATGCGACAAAATTTAGATACAAGTTGATAGTCTTTAAATGATAAATGAATTATGTCTGAATATTCCATTTGGAATAAGTTCCACGAATGTCAATGAATGACTTATGATGGACCCATACTTATTCCTTAAGCCAAAGTAATATTTTGGGCTTTAACGTCATGATTTAAAATCACTTAGAATGAGATTAGTTGAATAATCATCCACATTAACCATGTCATGATTTCTCATGAATTTCGGTTATAATGGATGAAATTTATAAGTCTCATTTTCCTTTTGTCAAATTCTCATTTGCATGATGACAAAAGTTGTGAAAGTGTAAGGTATCATCTAGTTTTATCTTAGTAATGTTTCAATCCAGATATTTAGAACAAATAAAATGAGAGTTTAAGATAAGTGTGACTTTATGTTGACTATGCAAACCTCACAACCTTCATAACATTGCTTAATTATGATACTATATTCTGATTAATCCTCAGAATATATAAGGTATCGAAAAACATTGTTGGAAGACTGCTTATTATGGTTCTTATAGTCTTAACATTTAATTTTGTCACTAACTCTCATGTTAGTTATTTGTTTGATTCTGGTAAGGAAACATATAGAACTAGAGTCAACTAGTCATGTGTTAAATGGAATATTGAAATTATCAGACTTAAATATCATTAATAAGTGACTACCTTATTAACTTATCCAACTGTTCTTTAGAATAATGGATAGTCTCATTGCTTATGTCTAGTCTAATGGCATAATTATGCAGTGAGATTTTCCCTTGAAGAACCTTAAAGTTGGAATTTCTACTTGTAATTTGTCTATGGACCTTAGAACAATCCTCTTTTAAAGTTTTAAGTGGTTGTAAGGTGAGTAACATCTTATTTTCCAATTTCAAACATTTATTTCTTTGTACATATGTCGCTTATCAACACACTCATTATACTTTGGTACTTTTGAGTGTTATAGTTGATTTATAAGGCATCGAATTGTACAAGTGAAAATCTTAATATGTAATGTACTAGAAAAATGTACTTATTTATATGCGTAAGCCCTTAACTTTATGGGTCATGGTATTGTACATTATGATGTATTCACATATACCACTTAACTGTATAATTTATAATTTTAAATGAAGGCATGCATCTTAGGAATTCTTGTGATTATTCCACTGATAATAGATTAGTCTCAGGAAAGACTTAATCTGGAATAACTTTAGTGATAGCATTATGTTAGAGAGTTCTTGATTATCATAAGAGACATCATGTTCGATTTATCCTATTCATCATGCTCTAGTTTTCTTCTGTAGTACTTATATCAGAAGAGAGCAATAGGATTATCGTGTCTTAAGAGATAATCTAGGATTTAATTTAAGAGCTAATTCTTATAGAAACTTTAAATAAAGCAAAACATTTTTAGGTTTAAAATTAGAGTGGATGAGACATTGATTTATAGAAGAAAGTTATAGTGAGTAAAATTATGGGTACTAAAAATAAGGCAGACGAAATGATCATAAAATTAATGAAGGATCATTGATATAAGGATCATTATGTGAAGAGGTTGTGATATTGTCTATCACTAACATCAAAATAATAGACTTAGTTAAAATTCTACTTAAACGAAGACAAATCAGCTTTGGCCAGAAGTGTAATCATTTAAGCATGTGTGCAAAGTGGTTGTGACAAATCAGCTTTGGCCAGAGATGAAACAATCACTTTAGTCATGCACTTGTTAAGTATGCTATCTATGAAGAAATTAAATCATCTTTGGCCAGATATTAAGACATTCATGTTTATGATACACACTTAACATAGCTTTCGTAATACTTGAATGATAAGTAGATGTATCAAATCATCTTTGGCCAGAAATGATAGATCAGAAGCTCATTCAAGTAAAGCCATTTTGGTTTTATAAAACATTATTTGATCCTTACTAATTAACTAAGTATTTACAAAACCAAACATTTAATAGCAAACCACCTGTTATCGCGGATCGAACTCCGCGGTGAGTTCGCTGGGGTTGCATGGGGACAGCGTGCCCCTTGCACGGGTTTCGGGGCGGAGCCCCGAGCTAAATTTTAGTTCACATTAACTGCTCAAGAAAGTAACCGGATTTCGAATAAGTCTTGAAATTTTATGAACACTCAAGATTTCGGATAATCTCGGATGATTTCGGATGTGTCCAAGACGCGTGATTTCGGATGAATTATGTCTTGGATTCATCCGAAATGGTGATGCTTAGTCCGAGATGATCCGAAATGATCAGGAAGTTATTGATCCGTAATGGACGAAACAGATGCTCATCTGGAATGTTCATCCGAAATGACCAGACAGTTATTGATCCGTAATGGACGAAACAGATGTTCATCCGGAATGCTCATCCGGAATGTTCATCCGAAATGTGTTACTCAAGCCATAAAATCCTAAATTTAAGCAGTTATTAATTGAGAAGGTTCAAAATCTGAAATTTTGGGATTATGGGATTATGTTTCCTGTTTAAAAGTTAGTTATATTTATCTGTTTATTTCAAAAATTATATCCATTAATAAAATTAACAGATTTCGAAAATTGTTAAGTAGATAAAATTAGATCAAAACAGGAAAACACCCAATAATCCAAATTCATTCCAAAACTTAAGGAATTTTTGAATTTTCTTATGAACATGTGATGAACCCTAAGATAAAACATTCAAAAAAAAAAATTATCCGAAATGCATCCGTAATGATGAAACTCCAGATCCGAAATCATCCGTAATGACCCGTAATGATCCGAAATCATCCGTAATGATCAGAGATGATCCGAGATGCATTTGAGATGATGAAATCCAGATCCGTAATCATCCGAAATCATCCGTAATGATGATTTCGGATGGCAAAAACGCAATTTTATTGGGTTTTCAAAACTGTTTTCCAGTTTTATACCAGATTTCGGATACAAAACAGAACTGACTAATCAACATACGCTCTGATACCACATGTTGGTTCAGTTCTGTGTAGAACATAATGTAAAACATGAAAACATACCTTTGATTGCATCAGACAGGCCAGCAGTAGTGTTTGACATGATTGTCAGCTTGATCTGGTTCCTCCTTAGGGTGCAATCTAATGATGGTGATGAAGAAACCGAATAGGGTGTTCAGTTGGGAGAGAGAGGCGAGATTGATGTTATGTGTTATTAGGGTTTATGTAATTGTCTAACCCTTTAACCTCCACATTATTCTCCTTATATATGCACCCAGGAGGAAACCCTAATTAGTTAATAAGGGTAATTAGGCCCATCAATAATTACCAACTAATTATTTAATAGGTTGTTATATATTTTGATCCATATAATGTAAATGATTATAATGGCTACTAGATTAAATATTATACCATAATATATTTAATCTTACATTCTCCCACTTAGCCGAGTAATCATTTACTTTGAGTATTAGATAAGCCTGATCAGGAGTTAACACTCATTTTAGCCTTAAACAAGTACTATAGCAGAGAAATACAGCCGTTGAATCATTATGCGACTCAGGACCCCCATTAGTCATACTATAGCCTTAATTCAAAACCTAATCATTATGATCAAAATACGCATAAGCCCTTTGTTTGATTTGTAACTATATTTGTCTATATGCCATTATGCTAGCTTGACATATTCTTAGAGACATACAAAATCAAACTGATGAGGAAAATTAACTGTTTTGGTCAAAAAATCTGTTGAGGATATTGCAACCAAACTCTATGTTATAGGGGTATGATGCTGATTATGTAATAGCGATGAGGATCACTTCAATGTAGATTTGCACAAACAACACAAGGATTTATACGGGGAAAAAGCCCTTGATCAAGAGTTGATCTCCGGCACAAAAAACCCCGGGTGATGGAAACTACCGATCACCAAGCTCAAATAAATGATTAAATGTTTACAACTTCGGATAGTAACGAGCTAGGTACAAGGATCACTATCGTGAAATGTGTACAAGTGAGTGAAAATGAATGTGTGTTCGTCGAGAGCTTCAAGTGTGCGAGTATACGAGAGTGTGTAACTGAGAAATGACTAAGTGTTTTTCTACTAGCTCGTTACTCCTTTTAAATTAGAAATAATCTACTCTAACTAACTATCCGACTTTCGTGCCATGCCTCCACGTTCTTCACAACGTCTATTTTTGGTCAAGCACGTGCATAATAGTTTGGGAATATTCTCCAGGAATGTCGCCAAGACTTGGTCAAGCTTGTTATACCTGCGAGATGCTACAAAACATAAGTAAACAATCGTCAGTACGAGGATCCTTAAAGTGATCCATGATCCTGATCCTAAAGCCCTTCTGAGGATTACCACCTGTCACAGAAGTAAGGATCACTAATTAGGATAACGAATAAGGATCACTAATTGTTAGAAAATCCTCCCCTAACAATTGCCCCCAAAATATAAGGAGTAATTTGTAAATTTAGCGAGTTATATTTTCTTGATCTTATCCGCAACTAACTAACGGATATATAGCCGTTAAAATAGAACTAGCCGTTGCGATGATGATGTCACGGAAGTGACAATCCTGCAGAATCATAATTATAAATAGAGATATAGATAGGATCATTATGCATTCAAATTCGAAAGAAACTCCCTTTAAATTCTCAATCGGCGATCAATCAGGTATTTCTTTCTCCTCTTTCTTCCTCTTTTACTCTGTTTTTCTTTCTTTATCTCCATCACTTCAAAAATGTTGCTCCGAAGTTCTCCGGCCAAGGATCACAAAAAGGATAGCCCTTTGAAGAGTCAAAAGATCATCAAAGACTCAGTGAACGAGAGGTGTTGCTTTAACGATGCACAAGTAGGTAACATCCGTCATCATTTTCCGGCGAATACCTTTTTCAGACCTTTCGATCCAACTGCCCTGAGCGACTATGTTTCAGAAACATGGGTTGCCTTTCCAGTTACTCCATTTGCCATAGGATACACCTATCCCTTCCCAGAATTTACACAATCCTTCTTTTCTCTTACCGGCATCTCTTACATCCAAGCCATGCCGATGATTTGGAGGGTTTTGTATACCCTGGAGAGGATCATCGAGCAGGAGGGTATTGATTTAGGCATGTCAGAGCTGACACAATTGTATGATGTTACCACCTTTGGATCCCACCGTTATTTGTTCAAACGAAAACCCAGTGCAGAACATCCCCTTCTTAAAGTCACCAAGAATGACAAAGATTGGAAACGTCGCTTCTTCTTTGTAAGAAGGGATACCATTCCAGATGGAAAGCATTTACCAAGAGAGTGGTCCACCAATGGTAGGACAGAGGATCCTGAGAAGGATCACCAGGTAGACTTGTTTTCGTAATAGGATCACTAACCCCTTTTGTCTTGTATCATGCAGCTATTTCTGTCTCACACATCATCACATCACCTGAAACCAAGGATAGGCTCGCTGCTTTCTGGAAACTTGATCCTGAAACAAGGACATTCAAGATAGACACCCAAGACTCACAAGAAGTATCCTCAGGTTCCATTACCATGTCAAGTAAGTATCCTGCCTTTTACATAGTTTGAATATTAGAATAAATAAATAAATTGAAATAGGATAAGGATACTCATCTTGCTATGAATGTGTAGGCGCTGGAAAATCTGCCAAGCCTGTATCCCAGTTCAACACGGCTGACCTTGATGTCGTACGATCCAGGAAGAAGAGATCCACCACCAGTCCTAGCATCTCCATTCCAAAGGCACCCACTAAAGGAAAGGGTGTCAAGAAGAGGAAAACTTCTGATGCTGAGGATCTTCAAGGCCTACCACTGATCCGCCACCAGTTCCTTGAATACTTCAATGATGTAAGGATCCTTTATTCTGCCTAAGTATCCTACTCGTATGAGGATCACCTGATCTTGAACTGCTTTATCCTTTTCTCTGCAGAAATTTGCCGAGATTGAAGACTACGTGGGGAATGTTGAGGAGCAGGACAAGAAAATTGCTGATCTCCAACAGGTTGCCGTGCTCAAAGACCTTGCACTTGCTGATCTTCGGAAGGAACTCCAAGATGAGAAGACCAAGACGGCCAAACTTCTGATTAACCTTGACTACGAGAAGCATGATCTCATAGAAAATGCTAAGGTTTCTGCCGCCATCACGATGTATCAGACAAAATTGAAGATGGCCCAGGAAGCTCAAGATCCTAGTTTTGACAAAAGCAGCTGGGATGTTGAGGGCTGGAAGGCAAGGCTGGCTGATCTTGAGGATGATGAGGAGGAGGCAACTGAGGTCTTGGCAATTGAGGCAAGTGGCAGTGGAAAGGATCTGATGAAGGATACTGCAGCTGGAGGGGAAGAGGATGCAGCGAAGGCATAGGCTGCATGGATGGGCGATGAAGGACATTTCTAGACGTAGCCGGAGCCCATTTTTTAAGTTTGATAGTTTGTTTTGGTTGTGGTGTTTTTTGCTGAACAATGATGGCTTGTACGTGAACAATAGGTTTTAGGATTAAGGATCATGTATGATCCTCTGGACAATAGGCAGGATTGCATATGGTGGAGGGATCCTCTGTTTGGGGGATGAAGCCATTGTGATCCTGCCGCCTTTATATTCCTGCACTAACTTTGAACTTATTATCATGGACACCCTTTACCTACCCCAGCGGACGGGCCACTTTTTGCTGGTAGATGCTCGGGTAGGTAATTTTGACAACCTTTCAAGGGTTAGTCTTTTGTTAATAAATAAAATCTTAATCTTTTGTCGCTTATCTTGTGTTGTTATCCTTGTGTTTCTTTGATTTCCCTTTATTTTGATGCATATTTATTGAACAAATAATTTTGAATTGAAAATACTTAGGATATGATCCACGATCAGATATCCTTTAGTTAAAGAATCTCAGAAAGCAATATGTTTTAAGGATCATAAGTCTAGTTGTCAAACTTCAAGGGTTATTTAAATAAATAATGAATAGAATTAAAAATAGTTAAGGATCATACCTGAGGATCCAAGTTAGGATCCTAACCATAATAAGGATAACTACAAGATAAACCTTAGAATAAAGTAAGGATCAAGGATCCCTAGTTGCCTATCTTCAAGAACCTGAAATAGAGCATAACTAGGGACTAAGCCAATATAAGATAAGAGTTAGTAACTGGGGACAAGCCCAAGGATAACTGGGGACAAGCCCAAGGATAACTGGGGACAAGCGGACAAGCCCAAGGATAACTGGGGACAAGCCCAAGGATCGTATGTAAACTGGAGTGTGGCCCTAACTGGAGACTATCCAAACTTAGTGGCATGAAAATGCCAAAACCTTAGCTAACGTGAAAACGTTAGAAACCTTAGCTAACGTGATAACGTTAGAAACCTTAGGAACGGATGTATGGTACGTCTACCATTATACGTAGGATCCTAAGCATAGCCAGAACAATGGAATTATCAGCCCCTAAAACGAGTACTGGTCCCAATGCCTTGAACTATACCAGGATCATCGTGCGCTACAGGCGGAACCGGGGTCAAGCCCAAATAACTGGGGTTAAACCCAAGGAACGGATTGCTTCAGCAGATAACCAATGTTATGCTAAGGATACCTGAACTTTCAAAACTTAAACTCACGTGAGAGATGGATAAAGGATACATGATCCTTATCCTTATATGATAAAATAAAGAAATAAGATAGTTTGAGTTTAGGATATTACCTAAGTAAGGATCACCGATATTTTGAGGATCCTTTAAGGATATCCCTTTCGTAAGGATCATCTGTGCCACTAGGATCCTGCTCACATGAAATATTTCTTCAAATGGACAGCATTCCAAGCTCTTGGTAGCAAATCACCTTCCATGGTTAGCAATCTATATGCCCCCTTTCCTGCTTCAGCTTCAATTAAATAAGGGCCTTCCCATTTTGGAGCCAATTTTCCATCAGCAGGATTGGTGGTATTCTGAAATGCTTTCCTTAATACCATATCTCCAACTTGAAACCTCCTGATCCTGACATTTTTGTTGTAAGCACCAGCCATTTTTTGCTGATAACTGGCCATCCTTATCCTAGCCATATCCCTGATTTCTTTAATAGTATCCAAGTCTTGAGCCAAGTTTTCATTATTTTCCTCAGGATCACGAGTACTTGTTCTAGCAGTTGGAACCACCATTTCTGTTGGGATCACTGATTCTGCCCCAAATACCAAAGAGAATTAAGGATTATGAAAATAGCAAACCTCCTAAATTCTTGTTAAGGAATAAGGTTCAACAATAGAAATCGCCCTGGAAAGGAGTGATGCGACTTGGTAAGAAAGGCAAGCTAAGCCGAGATACATAGGACCTTTCGAGGTTATCGAACGTGTAGGTTCAGTTGCCTATAAATTAAACTTACCGGATGAGCTCAGTGGAATTCACAATGTGTTCCACATCTGAAATCTGAAGAAGTGCTTCGCTGATGAATCACGGGTTATACCGCATACAGATATGCATATAGACGAGAGCTTGAAATTTGTGGAAAAAAAAAAAAAAAAAACCTTTGTCGATTGAAGATCGACAGGTAAAGAAGCTTCGAAGAAAGCATGTACCTATTGTAAAGGTCATATGGGATGCCCGTAGAGGCCCCGAATTCACGTGGGAGGTTGAATCCACGATGACAGAAAAGTACCCTTACTTGTTTCAGTAAATCTCGGGTCGAGATTTATTTTAAGGGGGTGAGGATGTAACACCTCGAAAATTTCGGGTTCAATAATAAAACGACACGTGTCATGTCAGACAAAACGCGTTGTAAACCCGGATTTAATAAAGATGATTCGGCAGGATTTAAAGTGGCGTCATGTTAAACTGTTACCTCTGAACGACCTCAATTATAAAATCCCAAGACCCGATTAAATGTTATACACATCTTTTATACCCTCAATTCAGAATTTCGGTTCACAATATTGGACTTGCGAAAGCATGTTGTGATATCACGAAGAAAATGAATGGTAAACCGAGGTTTTCGGGTCTTGTATATGCATTCATTTGAAACAATGGATAATGGTAGGGTATAGAACTGATATATGAGGTCCCTAACTGTCAAAAATAAGTCCACAAGTCGTTTATACCCGGTTGCCCCTTCAAAACACCAAAGAACAACATTTTTCCGCGTCAGATCAGAGGCTTACGGACCGTAAGCCAGACCTTTACGGTCCGTAAGCATGTTGCCAGCGACCAGAAACCTTCTGTTGGCTGTTATGCGCGATTGTGACCTATTCCACCGGTTTTTCTCACTTGTAAACGACCCCTAGGCACCCCCTACATACTAGAGACATGTGTTGAACCATTGTGGAGGGATGTAGACTCTTGTGTCAATAGATTGTGGTGTGTAAACCCACTATATAAAGGGCCTTCAAGTCACAACATTCCTCACAATTCTCCTGCACTCTTGGATCAATTTTGGAGCTCAAGCCTGCTACCTAGTGATCTTATTTCGTGCATTGGACTCTTGTAAGTCTGCTAGTTCTTGTTTAATTGAGTTTAGCTAGGTTAATTAGCTAAAAGTCAAACCGTCGTAATTACGGTTTGACTTCGAGATTAGTCACTAATGACTCAGTCTTATCTCGAATTAAAAGTAGTTATAGGATGGTATTTATGTGGGTAATAAAACCCCAAAAGGGTTTCCCCTGATCACCATCCTAAGCAGGTCAAATGTCGGGTCAAACCTTTACTTAAAAAGTCAACATAATGCTTAAAATGTCATTTATGCATAATTAGCTATCTAGGACATGTACAACCTGTTTGATCATTGTTATAACTTAGTAATAAGTGTAAGAACATATCCAAACATGTTCAACCCGACTATTTCCTGTTTAGACCCGGTTCGGAACAGAAAGTCACATAGTTTGACTTTCACTTTGACTTTCAGTTCTGACCCATTTAGGTATGTCTTAGAAATACCTTAGAGCTTCATTTGGACCAGGTTACATGCTAGTATAACCCTCTGTGATTATACACCTCGGTTCATTAGTTATCCGATTAATACGCATGATTCCGTTAATTGCTCATATGTTGACCATTATGCCCTTATTGCCTTAAAACGTGATTTTTGGAAATGTAAAAGAGTAGAAACCTTAGTTACTGATATATAAACTTGTATGCAAAGTTTGACATCAGTTTGACTTGTAGATTAAGAGATATGCTCAATATCGCAAAATTAATGCTTTATGTTAATAAAACGGCGTAATTAGCGTATAGCCTAGTTAAGCCGACTTTTTGGTATCAAACTTAATACCCACTGATGTAATATATTATTTTGGGATTTTTAAAGATTTTTAATTAATTTTAGGCTGAGCATAACTAGTAGTCGTAGGCTTAATCCGGTAATTGTCGGTTTTGCCCTTACGGGCCATAAAATGAGTTTTACTTATCTAAACAACTCCAAACCTTTTGCTACTGATCACATATGATTAATAAATTATTTTAAGCCTTCTGGAAATATAAAAATATCAGATTTAAGTATCGAACCCGGAAATGGCCTTTAATCGCCATAATTAGCGTTTTTAACGCATAGTATGTCTTAAAAATCATATTGGACATACCCGGGTTGATGCCTACTGATGTATGAGGCAAATTATGATATTTTAACAGTAAGAAAAGGTTGATTAACTCAGACTTAGTTTTTGAGCTTTTCGGCTTATGTGAAATTACCAAATTACCCCTACGGGGCATAGTTTGGTTAAAGATGATAAATTTCACACATATGCTTTAACCTACTGATATAAATTATCAATTTAAGTATGTTTGCTGTTTACATCAGACCTGTAACTCAGTTGAACATATAAACGCTTTTACAAACTTTAAAATGACCAAACTACCCCTACGGGGCATAGTTTGTGTTTAAATTCATTTCGGGCATAACGAAAGACATCCTACTGATGTTACAACATATTTGAAGCATATTAACTTAGGAAACCTGTATATGGCTCTTGCGGATACCCGTTACGCTTATTTCGCGTTCGGTGCGGTTTATGTAACAAGTTTACATAAATTAGCCGAAACGGGTCAAACCTTATCGGTTTTATCTCAAAATCCAGAATGTGAATAATGAACCCATATTAAACAAGTCTTCAAACTTGTCGGGTCAGAATCACATTCTATCCGGTCTTCGCTTAATCATGCGTACGAACCGTATCTTCCTGTAAGACTAACCGGTCTAAGCTTAGGCTTAATTAAAGATCCGTTAGCATTCTAATTAATTATTTATACCATCATTCCAGACTAGAGCATTTCGGTAAATGGTACATACGCTTACTTAAGTGAATACGGCTGAGTTATTAGATTCTTGCTAATTAAGACAGGAGCTAGCTCAGGTAAATACTCTTAACTTATTTTCCCTACACGGGCTTGGGATACGGTACTATAAAAGTACCGCTTGGTCGGGTGTATGTAGTCATTTAAATCGGATTGTGATTGATGTACTTACATAACCTGTTTAATATGTATTATTTTATTATTATTTGGTGTATGGCCTTTGGGGGTTAATGACCATGTCCCGGATATCCTTGGCATCATTCGAAGTAATGGCCACGACTTAAGCACGGGGTGTAGGCATACACCTGACAGCTGCATTATGTAAAAACTGGTAATCCACTCCGAGGTATCATCCTTGTGGGCATTATACCGGAACTGGTAATCCACTTAGAGGATGATAGCCCGTGGGCATTATACCTGTGGCGTGTCAGTTAATCTAGTCCGGCCCTACAAACCGGCCCTAACGGACGACAAATAAGTAAAACTGTATACAAGATTATATATAAATAATTTTCCCAAGTTATAAAAGATTAATTTTGCCTCTGTGCATTTTAATCAAAGTGTCAAAAGGTTTTGTGCCTGGTGCATCTAAATCAATTTTCTTAAACTCTTTTCAAATGAGTCGGTTGAGTGTATTTACCAGTGAAAACTGACGTATTTTCCAAAAAGGTTAAGTGACAGGTACTAAACGAAATTGGCTGGAAGCTCAGGGCGCTAATAAGGAATCTTGCAAGTTCTAGGCGTCTAAAGTCTGTTGAACAAATGATATGTTTTAAAGATTCGCCTGTGGATCCTTTACTTTCCGTTGTAATATTGAATATTACTTTATATTCGGAAAAGTAATAATATTTATCTTTTGCTTCCGCTGTGCATTTATATATATTGTGTTGTTTGACTATTATGTTGCCAACCACGTCACGATACTCCCCACCGGGCCCACCGGTGACACGTGGAAAGTCGGGGTGTGACAGGTTGGTATCAGAGCCAACACTGAGTGAATTAAACACTAGCCTTTTGTGTTTAATCTCAGTTACACAATTGCACATATCTAAACTTTTGAGTCTAGACTTAACATAGGATTATTCTCAAATCCTAATCTGGAAATTTTACTTCCAAATTTTTATATATACGTCGCTAAGCGAAGAAGCTATAATAAGATTTCTCCACATCTGGAGCCTTGAAATGCTGAGCTTCGTACCGCTAACAGGATGAAACGTACAACCACGGAGAAAACATTCAGGAATTTAATGAAGAAGAAACTCCTTTTGTTGAAGAACGTTTCCTTATATAGTCCTTATAAGGACATATTTACCTTTCAGTCCCTCCGAGGACGACATTATTCTTTTGAAATCCTATTTAGGGCAACCCTATACTTGTTTAAATTTTTAAAGGGACGATTATGTTAAAATAACATTCTTTTTATAAGATCTACCATTATAATAAAATGGCAAAATCTAAAAGGACAAGACCTAGCTACGGGTCATATTAAGACCTGCCAAGATGGCAGTTCCTCAATGTAGATTCAGATCCCTATTAACAGTTAAATTTAGAAATTTTTCTGCGTTAAAAATTAATAAGAATCTTAAAGGTGAAACCTAGCCTTCGGGTCAAGTTAAGGCCGGGCCATGATGGTAAGACCTGTTTAAAAGATTCGAATCCCTGTTAACATCTGTAAATATGTTAACACTCCTGACAGATGTGATTCATTGGAAATCACACACGTAATTAAGGATTCTTCAAAAGATTCCTAACCCAGTTTAATGATCTCTGAATCCTGGGTTTACACCATCAATTAAAATGATCATATTTTAACCATACGTGGTAATAAAATGCCTACGAGCCTTGCTCATTCCTACATGAGCCAAAATACAGTGGTAGCTATGACTCCCTGTCAGAAAAAGGTAATGAACTAGGTTCAAACCTCAAGGCTTTGATTCTCTGAAATCCTAGCTTATAATTTATAAATGTCCTTGTGACTAGGCCTATTGTGCCAGAACACCTTCATACTTTGATTCTCTGAAATCATAGCTTATAATTTAAAAGTGTCCATGTGACTAGGCCTTGTGCCACCTTGATATCCGTAATGTTTTATAACTAGGATAAATTATAATGCCTCGATTCTCTGAAATCATGGCTTATAAACTAAACTTGTCTACGTGACTAGGCCTTCTGTGCTATTATTAACTTATAATTTAGGATTTTGATAAAGATCCTGAACAATTATATATTTAACAAATTAACTAAAATGTGTATTAAAAACATAGTTAATAAATCGTTTAAAACGATGAAACTGTATAAACTTCCGTATAAACCTTGCCTTATTTTCTTGTGTAGCAATTAAAACTACATGGCTAGGTCGGAAGAATTGAATAGTCACCCTTTGGAAAACCGCGATGATGAAAGGATTAATATAACCAGAGGAGAACTTCGTACATTGATTGACTCAGCTATATCTAAAGCTGTGAAGGAGCAATTCCAGGAGTATAGTGAGACAAATAGTAAAGCCTCATCTGTACCCCACCCTAAATCCATCCCTAAAACTCATCCAGAGCCTGATAACAAGCCGCCCTCAAAGAAAGATGAGTTAAAGAAAGATGATGATCGACATTCATCTGGTCAAAACAGTGTTCCATCCAAGAAGATAGTGTTCGATAATGAACCGCATACCAAGTCCTGTACATATAAATACTTTGTTTCCTGCAAACCCCGGGACTTCACTGGGGAGAAAGGAGCAATAGATTGTATGACCTGGTTGGATGAAATGGACACAGTTGTCGATATCAGCGGTTGTGCTGAAAGGGATGTAGTGAAGTATGTATCCCAATCATTCAAGGGAGAGGCACTAGCATGGTGGAAGTCTCTCATTCAAGCTACGGGGAAGATCCCTTTGTACGAGATGAATTGGGATCAGTTCGTTGCTCTTATCAAAGAAAATTACTGTCCTCAACATGAAGTTGAGAAGATTGAGACTGAATTCTTGACATTAGTCATGGAGAACTTAGATTGTCAAGTATACCTTACAAATTTCAATACCAAGTCTCGATTGGTTCCTTATTTGATCACACCGGAACCCAAGAGAATTGCTCGCTTCATTGGGGGTTTAGCCCCAGAAATAAAAGCCAGTGTTAAGGCTTCAAGACCTACCACATTTAGGTCAGTAGCTGACCTCTCTCTGTCCCTTACTTTAGATGCGGTCAGGCTAAGGTCGCTAAAGAAATCTGAAGAAAGTAAGAAGAAGCGTGAGGATGATAACTCACGAGGATCAGAGAAGAAACACAAGGGAAACACTGACTCTGAGAGGTCTGGGTCTGGAAAGAATGGTCAGCGGACAGAGGAAAAACCAAGGTGCTCGACTTGCCAAAAACGCCACTTTGGAAAATGCAGAATGGAGTCCAATTCTAAATCAGGACCACCTGCGTGTGGGATATGCAAGTCTAGGGAGCACAAGACTGTTGATTGCGGGAAGATTAAAGATGCTACATGCTACAACTGCAACGAGAAGGGGCACATAAAGACCAACTGCCCTAAGTACGTGAGGAAGCCCGAGTAGGCCAAGAGAACAAACGCACGAGTTGTCAGAATGAACGCCCAAGAGATGGGGCAGAATAATAATAATAGGATAATATGTACCTTTCCTTATCAAACAGTTTATGCAGAAACTTATTTGATATTGGCACATATAAATATATTATGAATAATAAATGTTGAGAACTGTTGTCTCCGTCTGATTAAGACTCCGGTCATTTAATACGATGTATAAGTTGGCCGATGATACTTTAGAAAATGCTTCAACAAATCCTATATTGATATCTAATATCTATTAGAAAGCACTCTTTCTAATACCTTATAGCAAACTATTGGTTGCATACATAAGGACTCAATATAGTGATAAAAGTCGATTAGTTGCCTTAA
The DNA here is from genome assembly GCA_030545235.1 of Helianthus tuberosus. Classification (NCBI taxonomy): domain Eukaryota; kingdom Viridiplantae; phylum Streptophyta; class Magnoliopsida; order Asterales; family Asteraceae; genus Helianthus; species Helianthus tuberosus. The sequence goes on from CM060407.1 coordinate 5,592,708, forward strand.
AAATCAAGCCCATATGGTGGGTAATAAGAAGCAATTAATTATCAAGACTCCTTATGAGACAACTCTCATAATTACACGTATCTGTGCGATTAATTAATATTAAACGTAAAAAATGGTGGAACTGGCCGTCCCCGGAATCGAACCTGGGTCTAGGCCGGCCGCACCCTTTCGCGCGCCTAGCCAACTGAGCTAGGTGCCTAGTTTGTGAAACTTCCATTATTGATTTAATATAAGCACTTGTACAATAAACTTCCTTATCATTTATCAATGATCATTTCCGCTAAGTATCCTGTATTAATACAGGCAATAATAAACCTTCATGAACCATAAACTTAGCAAAATTTTTTTATCATCCACAAGGTATAACTACCAAGGAAACCATAATAACCGATTCTTATAGTATCGGCAAGGAATCCTTCCGAAAATCTTAGAGCACTCTTTCTTCGCAAAGAGTATGACAACATATACTATTTTAATTATTTTATCATTGTTTTTTTTTATATCGCCTGCGAATGCCAAACTATGTTTGATAAAAGTGTCATATGAGGATTGGCGTATCCTAGTGTGTCCCATATATTATTTCCATGTCTGATCAGCATGGAGGTTTAATACATGGAACCCCTAAGATATCCCAATAGTCATATTGTACTAATATCGACTAGTAGTACTCAAAGGAGATATCCAGAATAGAATTATCCAAATAAATATTCCTTGGTAACGGAATATGTGGACTCATAACATGAATGTGTCACTTATTAGACACAAGCGTTGATGAGTGAACTGGAGCCTGAGATATGGGAATCTCTGTAACCTCCTTGTACCTCGATTACCTTCTCCTAAGATTACCCTGCTTACCCCTAGGAGGCAGGTAGAATTAAGATTTATATCCCATTAAGGCTGTATTATTATGAAATCTCCAAGACGGATAGTACCATAATTGGGAGAACCGAAAACCTGATTAAGTAAATTTTAAGATAGGAGATTCATATAGCCTAACTCGATATTCTGAGAGTTTGATGTTGTTAGATAAGAAAGACGGTTCATTTTGCTTATGCACTAATTACCGCAACCCTATTTTAACAACGATTAAGGATAACCCTCTCACCTTAAAATAAGCTTTTCTATAATAGTTGATATATAAGCATCAAGGCTGCTCCCTAGGAGACCTTGTATGAATGAAGTGTTAAACACCTGTTGTTAGGACAATAGTTTGGTAAGTCCAAACATTAAGATCTGAAAGTTGCATTATAGACAATCAATAAGATCACGCAAATTCATAATCATCAGTAAGATGCCAGTATTCGGCAGAAAATTAAGGATTATGAAAATAGCAAACCTCCTAAATTCTTGTTAAGGAATAAGGTTCAACAATAGAAATCGCCCTGGAAAGGAGTGATGCGACTTGGTAAGAAAGGCAAGCTAAGCCGAGATACATAGGACCTTTCGAGGTTATCGAACGTGTAGGTTCAGTTGCCTATAAATTAAACTTACCGGATGAGCTCAGTGGAATTCACAATGTGTTCCACATCTGAAATCTGAAGAAGTGCTTCGCTGATGAATCACGGGTTATACCGCATACAGATATGCATATAGACGAGAGCTTGAAATTTGTGGAAAAAAAAAAAAAAAAACCTTTGTCGATTGAAGATCGACAGGTAAAGAAGCTTCGAAGAAAGCATGTACCTATTGTAAAGGTCATATGGGATGCCCGTAGAGGCCCCGAATTCACGTGGGAGGTTGAATCCACGATGACAGAAAAGTACCCTTACTTGTTTCAGTAAATCTCGGGTCGAGATTTATTTTAAGGGGGTGAGGATGTAACACCTCGAAAATTTCGGGTTCAATAATAAAACGACACGTGTCATGTCAGACAAAACGCGTTGTAAACCCGGATTTAATAAAGATGATTCGGCAGGATTTAAAGTGGCGTCATGTTAAACTGTTACCTCTGAACGACCTCAATTATAAAATCCCAAGACCCGATTAAATGTTATACACATCTTTTATACCCTCAATTCAGAATTTCGGTTCACAATATTGGACTTGCGAAAGCATGTTGTGATATCACGAAGAAAATGAATGGTAAACCGAGGTTTTCGGGTCTTGTATATGCATTCATTTGAAACAATGGATAATGGTAGGGTATAGAACTGATATATGAGGTCCCTAACTGTCAAAAATAAGTCCACAAGTCGTTTATACCCGGTTGCCCCTTCAAAACACCAAAGAACAACATTTTTCCGCGTCAGATCAGAGGCTTACGGACCGTAAGCCAGACCTTTACGGTCCGTAAGCATGTTGCCAGCGACCAGAAACCTTCTGTTGGCTGTTATGCGCGATTGTGACCTATTCCACCGGTTTTTCTCACTTGTAAACGACCCCTAGGCACCCCCTACATACTAGAGACATGTGTTGAACCATTGTGGAGGGATGTAGACTCTTGTGTCAATAGATTGTGGTGTGTAAACCCACTATATAAAGGGCCTTCAAGTCACAACATTCCTCACAATTCTCCTGCACTCTTGGATCAATTTTGGAGCTCAAGCCTGCTACCTAGTGATCTTATTTCGTGCATTGGACTCTTGTAAGTCTGCTAGTTCTTGTTTAATTGAGTTTAGCTAGGTTAATTAGCTAAAAGTCAAACCGTCGTAATTACGGTTTGACTTCGAGATTAGTCACTAATGACTCAGTCTTATCTCGAATTAAAAGTAGTTATAGGATGGTATTTATGTGGGTAATAAAACCCCAAAAGGGTTTCCCCTGATCACCATCCTAAGCAGGTCAAATGTCGGGTCAAACCTTTACTTAAAAAGTCAACATAATGCTTAAAATGTCATTTATGCATAATTAGCTATCTAGGACATGTACAACCTGTTTGATCATTGTTATAACTTAGTAATAAGTGTAAGAACATATCCAAACATGTTCAACCCGACTATTTCCTGTTTAGACCCGGTTCGGAACAGAAAGTCACATAGTTTGACTTTCACTTTGACTTTCAGTTCTGACCCATTTAGGTATGTCTTAGAAATACCTTAGAGCTTCATTTGGACCAGGTTACATGCTAGTATAACCCTCTGTGATTATACACCTCGGTTCATTAGTTATCCGATTAATACGCATGATTCCGTTAATTGCTCATATGTTGACCATTATGCCCTTATTGCCTTAAAACGTGATTTTTGGAAATGTAAAAGAGTAGAAACCTTAGTTACTGATATATAAACTTGTATGCAAAGTTTGACATCAGTTTGACTTGTAGATTAAGAGATATGCTCAATATCGCAAAATTAATGCTTTATGTTAATAAAACGGCGTAATTAGCGTATAGCCTAGTTAAGCCGACTTTTTGGTATCAAACTTAATACCCACTGATGTAATATATTATTTTGGGATTTTTAAAGATTTTTAATTAATTTTAGGCTGAGCATAACTAGTAGTCGTAGGCTTAATCCGGTAATTGTCGGTTTTGCCCTTACGGGCCATAAAATGAGTTTTACTTATCTAAACAACTCCAAACCTTTTGCTACTGATCACATATGATTAATAAATTATTTTAAGCCTTCTGGAAATATAAAAATATCAGATTTAAGTATCGAACCCGGAAATGGCCTTTAATCGCCATAATTAGCGTTTTTAACGCATAGTATGTCTTAAAAATCATATTGGACATACCCGGGTTGATGCCTACTGATGTATGAGGCAAATTATGATATTTTAACAGTAAGCAAAGGTTGATTAACTCAGACTTAGTTTTTGAGCTTTTCGGCTTATGTGAAATTACCAAATTACCCCTACGGGGCATAGTTTGGTTAAAGATGATAAATTTCACACATATGCTTTAACCTACTGATATAAATTATCAATTTAAGTATGTTTGCTGTTTAGATCAGACCTGTAACTCAGTTGAACATATAAACGCTTTTACAAACTTTAAAATGACCAAACTACCCCTACGGGGCATAGTTTGTGTTTAAATTCATTTCGGGCATAACGAAAGACATCCTACTGATGTTACAACATATTTGAAGCATATTAACTTAGGAAACCTGTATATGGCTCTTGCGGATACCCGTTACGCTTATTTCGCGTTCGGTGCGGTTTATGTAACAAGTTTACATAAATTAGCCGAAACGGGTCAAACCTTATCGGTTTTATCTCAAAATCCAGAATGTGAATAATGAACCCATATTAAACAAGTCTTCAAACTTGTCGGGTCAGAATCACATTCTATCCGGTCTTCGCTTAATCATGCGTACGAACCGTATCTTCCTGTAAGACTAACCGGTCTAAGCTTAGGCTTAATTAAAGATCCGTTAGCATTCTAATTAATTATTTATACCATCATTCCAGACTAGAGCATTTCGGTAAATGGTACATACGCTTACTTAAGTGAATACGGCTGAGTTATTAGATTCTTGCTAATTAAGACAGGAGCTAGCTCAGGTAAATACTCTTAACTTATTTTCCCTACACGGGCTTGGGATACGGTACTATAAAAGTACCGCTTGGTCGGGTGTATGTAGTCATTTAAATCGGATTGTGATTGATGTACTTACATAACCTGTTTAATATGTATTATTTTATTATTATTTGGTGTATGGCCTTTGGGGGTTAATGACCATGTCCCGGATATCCTTGGCATCATTCGAAGTAATGGCCACGACTTAAGCACGGGGTGTAGGCATACACCTGACAACTGCATTATGTAAAAACTGGTAATCCACTCCGAGGTATCATCCTTGTGGGCATTATACCGGAACTGGTAATCCACTTAGAGGATGATAGCCCGTGGGCATTATACCTGTGGCGTGTCAGTTAATCTAGTCCGGCCCTACAAACCGGCCCTAACGGACGACAAATAAGTAAAACTGTATACAAGATTATATACAAATAATTTTCCCAAGTTATAAAAGATTAATTTTGCCTCTGTGCATTTTAATCAAAGTGTCAAAAGGTTTTGTGCCTGGTGCATCTAAATCAATTTTCTTAAACTCTTTTCAAATGAGTCGGTTGAGTGTATTTACCAGTGAAAACTGACGTATTTTCCAAAAAGGTTAAGTGACAGGTACTAAACGAAATTGGCTGGAAGCTCAGGGCGCTAATAAGGAATCTTGCAAGTTCTAGGCGTCTAAAGTCTGTTGAACAAATGATATGTTTTAAAGATTCGCCTGTGGATCCTTTACTTTCCGTTGTAATATTGAATATTACTTTATATTCGGAAAAGTAATAATATTTATCTTTTGCTTCCGCTGTGCATTTATATATATTGTGTTGTTTGACTATTATGTTGCCAACCACGTCACGATACTCCCCACCGGGCCCACCGGTGACACGTGGAAAGTCGGGGTGTGACATACCTGATCCCCATATGCTTTGCAATTTGTAAACCAGCAATTAGGGCTTCATATTCAGCCTCATTGTTAGTGGTTTGGAATTCACAAGCTATAGAATGGGGTATTATGTCCCCCTGTGGCGATTTTAGTAGTATTCCAAGCCCTGTGCCTTTGACATTTGAGGATCCATCAGTATAAAGTATCCAAGGATCCTTGGTCTCTTCTAGCTGCTGGACTTCTAGCTCAGCTTCTTCTTGTAAATCACTACTGAAATCAGCCACAAAGTCAGCTAATGCTTGGGATTTGATGGCTGTCCTAGGCTCATATCTTATATCATATGCACTCAATTTCACTGCCCACTTAGCCATTCTTCCTGACATCTCTGGTTTCCTGAGGACATTCTTAATTGGAAAATTAGTTTTAAGAATGATAACATGAGTTTCAAAATAATGTCTTAACTTGGTAGATGCCATAATTAATGCAAGAATAAGCTTTTCAAGGTGTGAGTACCTGGATTCGGCATCAAGTAAACTTTTACTTACATAATAGACAGGATGTTGTGTACCTTGATGATCCTTAACAAGGACCGCACTTACTGCTTTTGAGGATACTGCAAGATACAAGGATAACACATCACCTTTTTCTGGTTTCATCAAAGCCGGGGCCGAGGATAGGTAATCTTTGAGGGCTTTTAAAGCATTTTCATGCTTCTCCGTCCACTCAAATTTCTTGTTCTTCCTTAGGATATCATAGAATTCTTTACACTTCTCGGAGGACTTGGATATAAATCTGTTCAAGGCTGCTATCCTTCCTGTTAGCCTTTGAACATCCTTAGCATTGGCCGGAGATTTGATGTTCACTATTGCTTTGATTTGTTCCGGGCTAGCTTCAATGCCTCTCTTTGTCACCATATATCCTAAGAATTTACCTGCTTTAACACCAAAGTGACATTTTGAAGGATTAAGTTTCATATTGTATTTGTCAAGGATATCGAATGCTTCCTCCAAGTCTCTTAGGTGATCCTCAGCTTTTAAGGATTTTACCACCATATCATCTATGTAAACCTCCATAGTTTGTCCAATCTGATCCTTGAACATCATATTCACCAGCCTTTGATATGTTGCACCTGCATTTCTTAATCCGAACGGCATAGCAATATAGCAGTATATACCAGTTGGAGTCATGAAGGCTGTATCCTCTTGGTCGGATGGTTCCATTTGGATTTGTTGGAATCCAGATGAAGCATCCATAAAAGTTAACAGTTCATGACCCGCAGTTGCATCCACCATGGAGTCAATGTGGGGTAAAGGGAAAGGATCCTTGGGACATGCCTTATTTAAATCGGTAAAATCGACACATACCCTCCACTTTCCGTTTTTCTTTTGAACAACAACCACATTGGCCAACCATCTTGGATACTTGACCTCTCTAATCATACCTGCCCGGAGCAATTTCTCTACCTCTTCCTGGATAATGGCATTCCTTTCCGGTGCAAACTTTCTTCTCCTTTGATGGATTGGTTTGAAGGATCTGTCAATGCCGAGTTTATGGGTGATAACATCTTTGGATATACCAGTCATGTCTTCGTGTTTCCATGCAAAGGTAGTCTTTCTCCTTTTGAGGAAGGATACGAGGTCTTCTTTCATTTCGCCAAGGATCCCTGATCCGATATAGATTTTGGATTCAGGATCATCGGGATCCATGAGGATTTCTACCACATCCTGCTCTCTGGCCTCCAAGACATTCCTTGGAGGATACCTTGATTGCTATTGCTCCATTGACTTCGAGGCTGGTTTCATCGATGAAGTGTAGCAATTCTTAGCCTCCTGCTGATCACTATCAATCTTTACTATTCCCCAAGGACTAGGGAGCTTCACACATTGATGGTAAGTAGATGGGACTGCTTTCATATCGTGTATCCAGGGCCTGCCAAGGATAACATTACAACAAGACAAACAGTCAATAACACAAAATTTTTGATAAGAGTGTAAGCCTTCAATATATATTGGGAGTTTAATGTCCCCCAGGGTGTTCTTAGTTTCGCCACTAAATCCCACGAGCACGGAGGATCTTGGTATGATCTCTGATTCAGGGATACCCATCTTCTTTAGAACATCAAGCTGGATAATGTTCACTGAACTTCCTCCGTCTATAAGGATCCTGCGGACAAAATGGTTAGATATAAAAAGAGTAATAACTAAACCATCGTGATGAGGATCCTGGATATCAACACGATCCTCTTCATCAAAGGTTATGACTTTTCCTTCGGAGACACTTGATGTTCGAACTGGTCTTTCTCCACTATCCATTTTAGTTTCCTTTGCATGCCTTTTAGCTGCTGAGAAGGATGTGCCACAAATGTCGGATCCTCCAGAAATAAAGTTTATTACTTGTGCATCTGCTGGAGGGGCTGGAGCCTTCTCAGGGATCCTTTCAGGATCCTGAGTTCTTGACTTTTTTCTTCCCAACAATTCTTTTAGATGCCCCTTGCTCAACAAGTATCCAATTTCCTTTCTTAATGCAATGCATTCTTCTGTGAGGTGCCCAAAATCTTCATGATATGCACACCATTTTGATTTATCCTTAGTTGCAGCTGGCCTATCATTTTTTCTGGGCCATCTAGCTTTATCACCTAGACTCTGCATCGCAAGGATTAGTTCATTGTTATCAACACTAAAACAATATTCAGAAATTGGAGGATAATCCTCATCATCCTCTTCTTGATCAATAGAATGCACGTTCTGATTATCAGATCTGTTGTAGGATCTGAACTTGTTGTTCCTGAATGAGGATCCCTGCTTATCCTGCTTTGAGGATCCTGTTAACCTCTCCTGGATCCTCTTGTCATCCTCTAGCCGGATGAACCTGAGGGCCCGGGTTCTTACCTCATCTAGGTTCCTGCATGGTGTCATAACAAGATCATCATAAAATAACGAATCCCTAAGCAATCCCATTTTGAAGGCCTCAACAGCCGTGGCTATATCTAAGTTGGGAATGTCTAAGGATGTCTAAGGATTCTTTACTGAATTTGGTAATGTAATCCCTTAATGATTCATTATGACCCTGGGTTATCCTATATAAATCACTAGTTAATCGTTCAAATTTTCTACTACAAGAAAACTGATTATTAAACAAGTTAACTAGGTTAGCAAATGAGGTAATAGAATAAGGAGGTAGACTTAGCAGCCATTTGAGAGCTGATCCAGTAAGAGTGGATCCGAATCCCTTGCACAGGCATGCTTCTTTTAACCTTTCTGGAATTGGATTGATTTCCATCCTTTCCCTATATTGTGCTATGTGTTCTTCAGGATCAGTCGAACCATCATACAGCTTCATTGTAGGCACATGGAACCTCTTGGGTATCTCAGCATCACAGATTGGTGGTGCAAAACGAGATATCTTGTGGCTCCCATCCGCAATCTCTGGGATAGGTTTGACCACTCCCGGAACACTTGATATCATATCCTTTAGCTTTTGCAATTCTCTGGCCATGGCATGATTGATACCTGGATCCTGCATAAGACCATGGTTAGTGGTATGAGAATTATTAAAAGTGTTACCTCCCATTGGATTCAAGTTAGGAAGAATAGATGTTAATCCGTATTGTTGAGGCTCTGGAATGATCGAGGGACCAGTAGAGGCATTGGTCTGCATTGGAATAAAATCTCCCTGATGGACATCTGAACTTCCTGTTTGCAAACTCCTCAAGGATCCTGGCATCTGGAAGGATCCCTGAAACTGAGACGATCCTGGAACGAAGGAGGATCCTTGAACCTGGGATGATCCTGGAACAAAGGAGGATCCTTGAACCTGGGATGATCCTGGAACGAAGGAGGATCCTTGAACCTGGGATGATCCTGGAACGAAGGAGGATCCTTGAACCTGGGATGATCCTGGAACGAAGGAGGATCCTTGAACCTGGGATGATCCTGGAACGAAGGAGGATCCTTGAACCTGGGATGATCCTAGAACGAAGGAAGATCCTTGAACCTGGGATGATCCTGGAACGAAGGAGGATCCTTGAAACTGCTGCATTCCTGAATATCCTCCTGAACTCGTGAGGGATCCCATATACTGAGGATAGGATCCCGCTGGCTGGAAATATGAACCTGATGCCTGGGTCATTGTTGTTGTTCCATAGTGCACTCCTTTCGGTCCACCCACATATTGAATGTCTGGAACCACTGATGGCTGAGAAGTAATCACCGGAGTATCAAAATTCAAAGATTTGGGCATCAGTGGGGAACGATCCTCTGCCGTTTTCTTCTGTTTCTTAATTTCGTCAATCTCCCGGAGGATCCTTTCGTTGGTCTTATCCTGCTCTTGTGCATGATTCCTCATCTGCAAAATCAAGGCATAGAGATCATTAGTAGTAGGATTAGTTGAAACAGAAGAAGTAGGTGGTTTTGAGAAAATGGGGGTTGGTTTCTTCGCGGCATTCTCAGTATTCTTCTGGGATCCAGAAGGTGGTGGAGGCAAAGGAGGGACGCCTTGTGAAGAAGTGGATGATGGCATCAAGTTTGAAGCACTCTTCGCTGAGGAAGCCATTTGCTTGGTTGTAGTGAACCGGAATGAGCACAGAAATGCGAATTCTTCTAAGGACAAAGCACCAATGGCCCCACGGTGGGCGCCAAACTGTTTTGGTCAAAAAATCTGTTGAGGATATTGCAACCAAACTCTATGTTATAGGGGTATGATGCTGATTATGTAATAGCGATGAGGATCACTTCAATGTAGATTTGCACAAACAACACAAGGATTTATACGGGGAAAAAGCCCTTGATCAAGAGTTGATCTCCGGCACAAAAAACCCCGGGTGATGGAAACTACCGATCACCAAGCTCAAATAAATGATTAAATGTTTACAACTTCGGATAGTAACGAGCTAGGTACAAGGATCACTATCGTGAAATGTGTACAAGTGAGTGAAAATGAATGTGTGTTCGTCGAGAGCTTCAAGTGTGCGAGTATACGAGAGTGTGTAACTGAGAAATGACTAAGTGTTTTTCTACTAGCTCGTTACTCCTTTTAAATTAGAAATAATCTACTCTAACTAACTATCCGACTTTCGTGCCATGCCTCCACGTTCTCCACAACGTCTATTTTTGGTCAAGCACGTGCAGAATAGTTTGGGAATATTCTCCAGGAATGTCGCCAAGACTTGGTCAAGCTTGTTATACCTGCGAGATGCTACAAAACATAAGTAAACAATCGTCAGTACGAGGATCCTTAAAGTGATCCATGATCCTGATCCTAAAGCCCTTCTGAGGATCACCACCTGTCACAGAAGTAAGGATCACTAATTAGGATAACGAATAAGGATCACTAATTGTTAGAAAATCCTCCCCTAACATTAACTAATACTTAGTCATTCATAGTATGATATGCAGTTGCGCACGGCCATCAATTAATACCCGTCTCTGAGCTCTCTTAATAAGACTTATGGGTAATAGCCCTTCAGCTATAGGATCCTTAAGCATATCATGAATGTATTCGATACAAACTTAGTTTCCTCAATTCGTTCACAAACGAATAATTAATTGCGTATCAAAATTTAATGCAGCACCTCTCGAACTGTTACTGTTCAAGGAGTCATGGTAACTGACTTTATCACACTAAGTCTTCAAAATATTAATTATGTGGAGTTAATAAACTTATGAGTCCACTGATAAATTTTCAACAACATTTAGTGACTATATTATGTCGTTATAACTTAGGTTGTTATTATCAGTTTATTATGACTCCTCCATAAGATGGATTTGTCTGCTGACATAAGGATATACCCGAAATTACATTTTATCATCTTTGAATATTTCAAAGTTAAAGTAATAAACCGGTTTTAATTCTCACTTCTTCTTTAAATTGTAGCCTCTCGTTTCTTTTAAAGATATTGAAATACTCTATTAAATGCTTCACATTAATCTAGACATATCTAGTGTGTTGCAATGTGAGTAATATCTAAACGAGTATAGACTTGAACTTACATAAGGCTTCTAATTAATGAAGCGTAAGGAAATAATCTCATTTGTCCTATTATCCTCTAAAGGAGAGCAGTATTGATTGTCACATATGTAAGGACCCATTTAATGTTAAACTTATGGAACGGAACTAATATCCTGTAACACCCATATCAAATTTACTTGAAATTAATATTAATTCACACCAATTTAGATAAAGATGTCTAGTTATAACATAGTCTTCATAGTTAAGTTCCAAAGTTTCAAAATATTAGTCAACTAAGACTAATTAAAAACATTCAAAAGTTGTTTAACATTTTGTTTACATCACAGTAACATAGTCTATTAAAGGTTAAAATATTGCGGAAGCTTCAAAAGTCGTGTTCGGTTCTTTGACATTTGCTTGACCGCCATCCGTAAGATCCACCTTGTTACCTAGGGTCAAAACCATTAAAACATTAGTTTTGACATTGTTATATAGTACATAAACACAAGATCCAACATCAAATTTGAATAATAAAGTACTGATTTTTCTGGTTCCACCGTAAAACAGGGGTAACCCACCGTAAGCACCTGACCTCTACCGTAAGTTACGGTACTACCGTAACTTACGGTAGTCCCTGGAAATCCATAATTTGTTTGATTTGTTCATTACACTCAAACCCAACTCTCGGATTTCGCTTTTCTAACATACCAATACATTAAATTCTCGTATTTCTAATATTTTATATATTAACTAATATCAAAGATCAATCCGTCATATTCCAGAGCATTAACCATGCCTTACTTGATTATTCGACCCGTTTTGACCAAACATTCAATATGACGACTACCAACGAGTTCCAACCAATTTTGACCAAACATTCAATATAGCGACATCACCGCTTTATTCAAAACAATCCTTATTCTAAAATTCAACTACGCATATTATAATCATCCACATTTACTTAACGTAACGGGTCAAATTACATACCTTCAAAGTAGGCCTTTCAAACGTGGTTCGCCACCCGCTTGTCCACTTGACGCTCCTGCGCCCGTTCCTATAGAGTTCATTTATGATATGTTTAGAACTCTCTTTAAATCATAATTCGCATAATACACCAAAACATCATAATTATGCGTTTAAACTTGGAATTTCAGTTTTAAGCCTTCATAGAGGCATTTCATCAAACACCTCATAGGCAGATTTTTACATGATTAAACATCAAATCTCTAGTTTATCATTTAGCCCTAATTTCACATCATTCAACCTTTTTACATGATTGATAACTTCTAATTTTCTGGAATCACTTCAAAATTGCCACATTACACTAGATCAACAATCTATTTCCTAGTGTTCATCAAATTACACATAACCCACTAATCACCTACAATGGTGATCATAGTTTTCACTAAAAATTCACATGATTTCAGCTTGTGTTTGTCTAGGGTTTGTCCCTAGACACTATAGTTGTTCCTAGATCATCATAAGACACACATGCAACTATAATTTCAGATTTTCCCAATTACATGAGAAATTCAAGTTGAGAGTTTTCATGAAATTTTACATACCTTGTAATCCTCTTGTGATGAGGATCAATAATCTACACTTTAATTTCGATTTCAACTTGGATTGAGCCTTCAATTTGCAAGTTTAGTGAGTTTTAAGGGGTTGAGAGTGGGGAGTCGCCCCTGCTCTTCTTCTGCACGACCAACACCTTCAAAAATGGTGTTTGGTTTTGATTTTTATTAAAATTAATATTATAGTTTTAAATTCTTACAACTTAGGCCCTTCCATTTTGTTCAACTTATAGTCTAGTTGCATTTTAACCCTATTATAAGCTATTTCTAAACTTGTAACTAACTAGGTTAAAATTCCTAGTTAGTAAATTCTCACTTATTTATACTTTATAATTCTAATATATTATATTTTCGGGGTGTTACAAGTCCAGCCCCTTATAAGGGGTTTCGTCCCCGAAACCGAAGTACGTACCAAATAATGTAGGGTGGAGATGTCGCATTTCCTCTTCGGACTCCCACGTAGCGTCCGAACCTTTCCTATGCTCCCATTTGATTTTGACTTGGTCGATTTGTCTATTTCGTAAGTGTTTGACCTTTCGATCTAAAATCTCCACCGGTCTCACAGCATAATTCAGACTATTATCCACTTCGATATCATCGTAATGGATATAGGCTGTTTCGTCCGCTAGGCACTTTCGTAATTGTGACACGTGAAACGTGCTATGAATTCCACTTAGTTCCTCCGGTAGCTCAAGGCGGTAAGCTACCTTGCCGACCCTTCCGATGATTTTAAATGGCCCAATAAATCTCGGGCTCAGTTTCCCTCTTTTTCTGAATCTAATAATGCCCTTCCATGGGGAAACTTTTAGCATAACCATGTCGCCAACCTGAAATTCAATTGGCTTATTCCTTTTATCCACATACGCTTTTTGCCTGTCTTGAGCCGCTTTCAAGTGTGCCCGAACTATGTCGATTTTCTCATTCGTAGTTCGGATTATATCGGTAGGTGCTAGCCCTCATGGACCCACTTCTCCCCAACATACTGGAGTTCGACATTTTCTGCCATATAACAGTTCATACGGGGCCATCTTAATGCTCGCGTGATAGCTATTGTTATATGCAAATTCGACCAAGGGTAAATGGACATCCCAACTACCCCCGAAGTCAATAATGCAAGCCCGCAGCATATCTCCCAACGTTTGTATTGTTCTTTCACTCTGCCCATCCGTTTGTGGATGGTAAGCAGTGCTAATGAACAATTTAGTTCCCATTTGTTCTTGGAATTCATGCCAAAATTTCGAAGTAAACCGAGTATCTCTGTCTGACACAATGGATATCGGTACCCCATGCCGTGCTATGATTTCATTGGTGTACACTTCCGACATCTTCTCGGATGTATAAGTCTCACGAATTGGAATGAAGTGAGCGCTTTTCGTCAATCTATCTACAACTACCCATATAGCATCACTTTAGTCATGCACTTGTTAAGTATGCTATCTATGAAGAAATTAAATCAGCTTTGGCCAGATATTAAGACATTCATGTTTATGATACACACTTAACATAGCTTTCGTAATACTTGAATGATAAGTAGATGTATCAAATCATCTTTGGCCAGAAATGATAGATCAGAAGCTCATTCAAGTAAAGCCATTTTGGTTTTATAAAACATTATTTGATCCTTACTAATTAACTAAGTATTTACAAAACCAAACATTTAATAGCAAACCACCTGTTATCGCGGATCGAACTCCGCGGTGAGTTCGCTGGGGTTGCATGGGGACAGCGTGCCCCTTGCACGGGTTTCGGGGCGGAGCCCCGAGCTAAATTTTAGTTCACATTAACTGCTCAAGAAAGTAACCGGATTTCGAATAAGTCTTGAAATTTTATGAACACTCAAGATTTCGGATAATCTCGGATGATTTCGGATGTGTCCAAGACGCGTGATTTCGGATGAATTATGTCTTGGATTCATCCGAAATGGTGATGCTTAGTCCGAGATGATCCGAAATGATCAGGAAGTTATTGATCCGTAATGGACGAAACAGATGCTCATCTGGAATGTTCATCCGAAATGACCAGACAGTTATTGATCCGTAATGGACGAAACAGATGTTCATCCGGAATGCTCATCCGGAATGTTCATCCGAAATGTGTTACTCAAGCCATAAAATCCTAAATTTAAGCAGTTATTAATTGATAAGGTTCAAAATCCGAAATTTTGGGATTATGGGATTATGTTTCCTGTTTAAAAGTTAGTTATATTTATCTGTTTATTTCAAAAATTATATCCATTAATAAAATTAACAGATTTCGAAAATTGTTAAGTAGATAAAATTAGATCAAAACAGGAAAACACCCAATAATCCAAATTCATTCCAAAACTTAAGGAATTTTTGAATTTTCTTATGAACATGTGATGAACCCTAAGATAAAACATTCAAAAAAAAATTATCCGAAATGCATCCGTAATGATGAAACTCCAGATCCGAAATCATCCGTAATGACCCGTAATGATCCGAAATCATCCGTAATGATCAGAGATGATCCGAGATGCATTTGAGATGATGAAATCCAGATCCGTAATCATCCGAAATCATCCGTAATGATGATTTCGGATGGCAAAAACGCAATTTTATTGGGTTTTCAAAACTGTTTTCCAGTTTTATACCAGATTTCGGATACAAAACAGAACTGACTAATCAACATACGCTCTGATACCACATGTTGGTTCAGTTCTGTGTAGAACATAATGTAAAACATGAAAACATACCTTTGATTGCATCAGACAGGCCAGCAGTAGTGTTTGACATGATTGTCAGCTTGATCTGGTTCCTCCTTAGGGTGCAATCTAATGATGGTGATGAAGAAACCGAATAGGGTGTTCAGTTGGGAGAGAGAGGCGAGATTGATGTTATGTGTTATTAGGGTTTATGTAATTGTCTAACCATTTAACCTCCACATTATTCTCCTTATATATGCACCCAGGAGGAAACCCTAATTAGTTAATAAGGGTAATTAGGCCCATCAATAATTACCAACTAATTATTTAATAGGTTGTTATATATTTTGATCCATATAATGTAAATGATTATAATGGCTACTAGATTAAATATTATACCATAATATATTTAATCTTACAATTTTGTCTTTTTTTGTTTAAGCAATTGTAAAGATGGTTACTTGAGTTTATTCTCTTGCAGAAGGGGTTGTCCATTGTGTGTGTTCAAATGGGTTAGCCGGGTTGGAACGACTTAAAACCCAGGTCAGGCTTTAATAAAAGACGTTAGCATAAAACTAATAAAATGTAATTAGTGACAAATTCACTTATAGGGCTTTGAGCTTGACTTTAATCAGTGATAGGTTCTTTATGTAATTTTCTCTAATTTTATTCTGCATTTTGTTCACTATTCTACATTTCTACATGGTTTTTGGAGTTTTATATTGCATAATCTTCAAAATTTTGCAGCTTTATTCTGCATTAATTTCTTTATAGTTCCTGCAAATTTTTATTTATTCTTCAGGTTTTTTGTGCAAATTTATCATAATATTCCTGCAATTTTATTCTGTATTTTATTAGTATTATAATTATATCTACTTTTAAATGAATTATAAAATTTAAATCCTAGACAATAGTAATGGATTGAAATTTTATAAAAGACAATTTAAGAACTTAGCTACAAATTATGAACGAGTAAAAAATGTTTTTAAATGTTTAAAATCATATAAAAACAAATTATATGGTTATTGTAACCATTTGTCAGATTTGTATTGTTCTTCGTTTCTTTTTCTCTTTGTCAAAACTTTGGTCATTGGTGTATCATTGAATAAATTGCTAAACAAAAAGAAAACACGAACTGATTTCTTTTTTCTTACATATGTTGCAACTAATGCCAACGGTGGCAATGTTGGTAGTTATCGAAAACCCCGAAGAAATAACTGTATCTAACATGAATTATTTATTAAAGTAAAAGTATAAAAAGTTATCACCATTGTTTCACCTGGCCGCACAAGTTTCAATTTTGCTTTCAATATTGTAAAATCTTTGAAAAATGAACCCATCAGATTCGAGTACAACAATGCAAAGTGTCGTCCCCGCCGCATCGCGCGGGCACCCTAGTAGTAATCTATAAGCTGAAAAGCGTTGGAGTGTCAATCAGCGTGACCACATTTTTCGCATATACCCTAACCAACCCCCCTTGTATTTTTCTTTCCAAAACTTTCATCTTGTTGTTGGATTTTCTAGCTTCTATTTTTACCGGCCCATTTCTAAATTTTTATAGAAGTTTTGAAGTACTAGTGTCCATGTTGGTCCAGTGGTTAAAAGACCTGCCATCTCTAGTGAAGATGCATGTTTGATTCCCGCTTGGACCATTTTCGAGAGATATTTGGGTGGAGGGACGAATCGGAGCTTTAATCCCGAGTTCGAACCTGACCGCGGAGGGTTACGGATTCATTCGGTTCCCGCACATTAGGGGGCACGGTCTCATGGCAGTCGAGGAGTCGACCTTGGACATAGCCCCGAACAGGGTGAATTTACACGTGAGATTCTTTGTCGTTTAAAAAAAAGAGAAGTTTTGTAGTTTAATTTTTTTTTCTTTTTCTTTCAAATTCTAGACATCAATTGTATTATGTGAATGAAACAATTATGAATTTATACATTTAGGGCATGTTTGGCTAAGCTTTTTGAAGCTCCTTTTAGAGCTAAAAGGACTTTTGAGAAGGAGAAGGAGATCCAAACATTATCTAGAAGTCAGGAGAAGGAGAAAAGGAGATCCAAACACTATGAAAATAAGTCCTTTTGAAGCTTTTTTTATCTTCACAAAAGGAGAAAAGGAGAAGTCATAATTTGTGACTTCTTGATTGTGAAAGGTCCTTCTGAAAAGGAGAAGGAGAAAAGCTTAGCCAAACATGCCCTAAGGGTAACTATACTAATTTATACTTACTTTATTGCATGATAAAAGTGTAACAATCTATGTTTTTAGAAGCTATAAAACTATGCTAATTATTTGATGTAACCATCTATGTTAAATTATCTCTTATTATATCATATAAATAAAAATAGTTCTAGATTTTATATTTACAAAAGTATTAAGTGTATCAAGTGTAAACCTTGGCTTTTCAAAATGACTTTTTCACTTTATATAAAAAGTTGTTTCAAAAAGTCTTTTTCATTTGTCCAAACATTATTTTGACTTATTGGTTTGAAAAAGTCAATAAGTTGTTTCAAAAAGCTAAGCCAAACACCCCCTAAGTGTTACATAAATTCAAGTCATGAATACATGACAAGACTATGTTTAACTATGTGTTAACTACCCCACACTATAAAGGGGTATATATGAGATGCTAGTTTAACTTCAGTCCCATTACACGATCCCTTCATTGTTCCAAACGAATTGTCTTGCCTAAAAAAGTGCTCATATTAATTGTATTAGTACACATGTTGTGTACTTAAAAATCTTGTTAACATGAGTCCAACCCTTCTAGCTAGTGATGAGCAATTTGGTACAACTACCGAAAAAAACTGGTACTTTAACGGATGAATTTTTGTTTCAATTCGGTACCCATATTTGGCGTTTTTCGGGAATTGTACTTTCGGTTTGGTTTGGTATGATACGGTACGGTGTTTTACCGACTTTTTACCTTCGAATACAGTACCTTACCGAGCACTTTCGGTACCAATACCCGTACCCACTTTTGACGACTTTCGGGATTGATACTTTCGGTACTGGTACGGTACTCGTCTCATCCCTAGTTCTAGTGTTTGCAAGGCCTTAGCCTAGCATTGAACATATGACTCCAAATGCCACCAACATTGGTCAACGTCACCGGCAACTCAATTCCTCCCAGCATTGTTTTAAGTACAATTCAACTTCATTTTCAACTTTTAAATCATACTAATTCATCCTCAAGTGTATTTTAATTCAACAAGTTCATGTACACATATTGAAGCTTTTATCCAAGCATTTTAGTGGAGTTCATTTTCCTTTATTTACGTATTTGTTTCTTCATTAGTGTAGTTAGTGGGTTGGTTGATTCTTTAGTGTAGTAAGTGGGTTGGTGGTGTATTTTCTATCTTTAGTTGTAAGGCTATATAAGAGCCCTTTGTATTTTGGTTTTGGGACATGAATGAAAATGAATTAAGTCTATTATCTTGTCTCTAGATTTCTCTCTAGCTTCTGTATATTTTCTTGGACTATTTGGTTAAGGATTCATTCGTAACAAGTTCCTACTTGTGAGTCTTGCTCTACTATGTTGACTTCCCAAAAGTGTGGTGTGCATCTTGTGTACATTTCATATCTATTGACCATACGGACTTATTCTAGACATACTCTAATTATAATTACTATAGTTTTAACATTAATCATATATATTGATGAAAATGTACCCCCTAGGTTTTTATTTCGGTCCGTGTTAAAACTCCCTAGGTTTTTATTTCGATCCGTGTTAAAACATGATTGCATAGATTGCTTTGTTTGCTACCAATCTTTGCTCCAACCCTTCAAAGTTCAAACACATCTATATAAATATATTAGGCCCATTAGAATCACTTTTGGTCATTCAAGTTTATCAAATCACCGTTTTAGCATCTTTAATCCTTAATTGTCAAGTGTACCATTTTTTTTTCTATCAAAACTCTCAATTTCCCTTCATAAAATCAATCCTTTGAGCCAAACATATTTCATTGGTGATTTTATTCATCAACATCAGTTGGTGTTGACCAAATTACCAAATTGCTTACAACCACATTTTGGGTCAAATTGGGTTTATACAAGAACATACCAAACAAGTTTTTGATTTGTGTTACATGTTCGATTAATCAGTTCCATCAAATATCTATATATCTATATATCTATATATCTATATCTATATATATATATATATAACTACTAGTGGGAAACCCGCGCGTTGCGGCGGCTTAAAAAATTGTGCTAATATTTCATATCAACCCTAAGGTTTTTCAAATGAAACCTTTCCATTAAAATTTATAAACATTAAAATTTGGGCTTAACTTAAGCAGTGGGCGAGTTTACCTTGGCTCAAGTTCACAAACAAAGCCGGCTCTGCTCGGCTTATTTATTAACGGGCCAATTTCGAGGGAGCTTTTTTCAAACAACGCGGAAGCCACGAGCCTTTTAAACAACCCTATAGCACAATTATATTTTTTTTGAACGATGACTTTCATTTTGAGTGACCCAATGTCACACACTTACACCGCCTAATCGGCGGCCTTAGCCAAGTCTACCCAGACTTACGTTGTCTTAACCGGGCCAGCGCTGATATTTGTTGGTAGATATGAAATATTTTTAACAAATTGTTACTCGTATACTTCATGCAATCCTTTCCTGTCAAAATTACACCTTCAGACCTAAATAAATAGCATTATCATTTCCAATTTCAGTATTACATTTTACTGCTTGCCTTTTTTTTTGTTATATTGATATCTTTTAAATGACTTACTAATCCAAGTTAACATAAAGAGACCAAACCCCAAAACAAACACCATAATCCCCTTCTCAGGGAGTATAAGACATTATTAAATAGACAACACCATATTCATGTGCACGACAATGCACCAACTTTTGTTCTTGAGATTCTGTCACACGGCATTAAATTGCCACGCCCAAAAACCCCGTGACAGAATGTCCCGCCAAATGTCATGCCAAGGAAGTTGTTCAAAAACGGTGAGCTGTCAATATTTGTTTTGCCTAAGAATGACTCGCAACGTTTACGAGAAGTGAACATAAGACCGCGAAACACCCTTCACTTATAATTGCCAGTGGTGTCCCTTTGCTTGAAAGATTTTAGGTGGTTAGAAACATTGGCAATAGAAGATAAAGCAGTGGTGCAATCCGGCTGGTAAAAACGAAATGTGTCGCCAGTGATGCTGTCCGCACACCCAACCTCAAGATGCTCTTTGTTAAACCGTAAACCTGTATCAATTACAGTTAGGTGACACTTCTGGCCTGTTTAGTAATTAATGATGGTGCAGGCTTATTTCAGGGTGTTTGTGTGTTTTTTGAAATAGATTATAATTAATGTAATGTGTTTTGAAAATACTCAGTTATCATCATTCAAGCAGAGGTGCATACTTTGTAAATAATAATTTAAAACCAGTTGAGTTATAAGTTATAAATGGATTAAAGAAAAAGAAGATATTATAAAACGAGAAGAAAATTGTTAGGCTAGACGGTGTGGGGCTCGTCCCACCCCCGTCGAGGCCAGTCGCCTTTGGCAACACCATACCACATAGCCTTATATCACCTTAGAACTTTGTGGAATGCAAGAAAAGTCTCCCATCCTACTTTTTCCGAGTATTTTCTTCTTTTATTACCCCAATGTGGGCATAACCGATCTCATCTCCTAACTGTCGTATGAACGGTTAAAATTCATAGTGGGTCATATTAATATTAAAAAAAATATAACATTCTCTCTACAAAAATAATGAATGAACTATTAAATCCTTTCATATATCTTGTAAGTTTACCAATTTTCATATGACAATGCAGCACCATGTCAGTGCCACATCATCAAAGAAAGTCAACATGGTCAAACAGTGTGTTAACTACAGGTAAAGAATAACATACTTCCTCATAAGCTTGCCTAAACATTCTGCCACCATAAAGATTCTCACTTGTTTCAGTAAGCTCAGTCGAATAACGCCTACTCTTTTTAACAAATGCTGCATACACGGAGCCTACAGATACCAGTCCACTTGATAATAAATACATCATGAAATTGAGTTTCTCTGATACCTGTTAAAAAAAAGTTTAAAAAGTGATATAACTGGAAGTAACCTTATCTTGCAACTTTAAAAAAGTGGATTTGAGCGTTAAATTTTAAGTTACCTAGAGGTTTGTTCTTGTCCACGACAAATACCAAGGCAACAGCAGAAACATATTCTCGAATAACGGTTATGTTCCTTGAGCTTCCATTAGTAAAATGGAACCGCGAGAAACAATCACCAACAATGATTGTTTTCGGTGACATGAAATACTCTAAAATAAAGGAAAGAAATAGAAGGGTAGAATAAGTTATAGTAAGTCAGCATAACAAAGTGTTTAACAAAGATGAGATTTATTACCCCGAGTTGCTTTACGAGTGGGATTGTTCTGACTTTTATTCCTGGTAGAAATCCAACGTTTAACATTATTGTTGTATTTGCACTATCATAATCAACATCATCCTCCTCCTCCTCCTCGTCATAGTCGTCGTCGCCACGGTAGCCGTCGATATCACTACGTTTCCACCAAATCTGTAGGTTATTTGATTCATTACTTTCTTCACGTAGACAAGCAACAAATTTTAGTAAAAAAAGAAAAATCGAAAACAAAGTAAACCTCTTTGAGTTCATTATAAAACTCATCTCTTCCAATAACTCCAGCAGGACGATTAGTCACGACCGGAACCTTGGAGCCTAGTTTTGTAGTAATCTGCAATTCATCCGTGAAATCGATAAAAATAATTAATTAGTGGAGAGAAAACCGTTCATGATTATCTTCTTTTTTCAATAGTTTTGAAGTCCAAATAGCATACGAGTTGGTGAGCCTCTTGCAAACCGAAAAAAAGGACCAACATAAGCAATGGCAAAGTGAGGGCGAATTGGCTCTGATAGTACTTTATTCACCACACCTTCTATAGCAACCTAATGAATATTAAGGCATAAATAATAGAGAATGGTCGAATACTCGAATAACACAATTCTTGATATAATTTATGATTGATGTAAACGTAAGGGCTCGGAATAACCTACTTGAAGGGAAGGGTTGACCAAGCAGGTGGAGGAGAGCTTGGGGCAACAAAGGATGTGATTGCAAACAAGGTTCCACGAGCGGCTAACACAAGCAACGGAGGCAAAAGACAAGGCCGGAAGTCTGCCAAATATGTTTTGAAGAAGGTCTTCATCGACATGATCAATAGTTGTTGCGATTCTGCTTGACGGGAGTTCCGGCCACAGCGATGTCATTTCGGTGTTTTGAGGGTGTTATTTTATGATGGTAGTGGCAGGGGCGGCTCAACCTTTTTGTACTTCAGGGTAGCTTGGTCTTATTCAGACGAGTATTATTGTCTTTCGAAGATTGTTAAAGTCAATATTAGTTGGCTAAAAATGATAAAAATTAACTTAAAAAGAGTAAACTAAAGTTCATATTCCAGATTTGGTGCGTTCTTTTCAAAAACTGCATATGTAGTGTCCGCTATCCACTCTCAGAAAAAACGCATTTGATTCTTTTGATAACTGAGCATCTCCCATGGATATAATTGTAATTTCTAGCCCTAATTTTAAGATGGCATATGAAAAGTCAGTTAAAATCCCTAATATTTTACCTTTTTCTTCCCATTATACCCCTCTTAACCTTCTTTCATCACTTCTAACCTTTGATTAAACTGAAACCGTATAAATTGATAATCACCTTCTTCAATGTGCAATTCAATTCATACCTTTAAGTCTTCAACCCCTCCGACTTCACTTAAATCCAACCTAATTGACACCCCGTACTCCTTCTCCACCCTGAACCCCAATCGCCGTCGGACACCTCTTATGCCGCACACAGTAATCATCACCGGTACTGGTAGGTCGCCGACCTGAACCACCACCCTTCTACGTCGCCGGCATCAGGTATGTCTCCGTCTGTTCTTTCTCTCTCTAGCGATGTTCCGAGACACCCATCGTCCTTGCTCGGTTGCTCCTGTGACAACACAAAACCACCCACACACCCAATTTTACCGATTTCTCCCCTGTCGCTACACCGAACCTTCCGAATTCTACAATTTGTTTAACCTGACCAAGGATAAATTACAATTACATCATAGAAATAATGGTTAAATATTGGATATTGGATGGTTTTTTATATTGGTTTCAATCTGAAACGAACATGATTAAGGTGAAATTGCATTACACTGAATGGGTTTTGAGTTGCATCTAATCTGGTCATTTAATTTTAATTACGGCACCAAAAAGATAAATAACCCATCTTCAAAAGGCATGTTTTTTCTTTTCAGTTTTATTGATTTTTGTGAAATTGTTGTAATTTTGGGTGTTGATTGAATTTGGGATATTGCAGATGGGAAGAATAGTGATGCTACTAGGTCCAAGCATTCGGTGACGGAGCAACATAGAAGGAACAAGATTAATGAAAGGTATGTGTTTGTTTTATCATAATTATTGTTTTTGTATTTGATTATTTAAGTTTATACCTTGTGTGGAGTATATTTAGTTTGTTATAGTAATATATACTCAGTTTAATAATATGTTTTTGGTCATTGGTGGATTTTAGTTTGTGATTTGATGAAATTAGTTTGATTATAGTGGAAACGCTCGAAATGAAATGAAAGGGATATATGTAGCAGGGTTAAAGTAATCATCAGATGAAGGTATGAAAGATGTGAAATTAATCCATATGAAACGTGATCGGTTTTTCCTGTGATGGTTCTGTTTACATGGCTGTCAGTTTTATTCGGGTTTGTTTGATTTAAAAGTTCATTTTAGGACCTGTAAGTTGTTTCACTTCTACCAGAATATAAAAAATAGCATTTGCATTGAATGTGGTGTGTAAATTTGGGTTTTGCAGTAAAAAACCAAGAAGGCGTACCCGTTCTTCTCATACAGGTCATTCACAAGGTACCGCAAAACGGGTGCATCCAGACAAAGCAAGCACATCGACATACTCCTAGACCAATGCTTCTATCAGGTTAAGTTTTGCTTTCTTGTTTGAACTTGTGTTTTTTTTTCTACCTCAATTAAACAAATTTGGACCCAAGTATGTTGTTTTGAAACCCGTTTAGTCGACCTATCCACGTCTACAAGAAATATGTATCCGATGAAACTGTTTGAAACACCTATCAGCTGTTTACCAGCCACGAGATGGAGGAGGAGGTGGAAGAGTTATTTACCAGCCATTAACAACATTGTTTTTCCTGATTTGCAGTTAGTTTTAAGTTACTCTTTTGTGATTATCACTAGGGGCAAGGTGGTCTTTTTCTAACCTTATGTGTATGTTATTTAAAAATTTACCTTATCTGTATGTTATTCAATTTAATTGTTCCAAATTCAAGGGTCTTAAGCTGACGGGTTACATAGTTTTGGTTGGGTTACATAGTTTTGGTTGTTATTCAGGTTATTGTAGGAAACTTTGTTCCTGCAAGTCAGAAACAAACAACAACATGGGTAGCTGGTAACAACGAAGCTGAGTTAGGTATGTCAAAGAACTTGTAACGTATATTAGGGCATGGCTAATTTTATTACACTCTATAGTGTTCCACAAGCGAGGTCAATGGTACAATTTTTATTTTATTTTATTTATTAATTTATTTTTTGCAAAATAGTAGCAGTAGTGATTATAAGAATAACGATACTGATTAATTTATTATTCAAGACTTTTCAAACAACTTCAACCATTGAACAACAAAAGTTCGTTAATATTTCAATTTTCATTTAGGTTTGTTATCCTTCTGAAGTATGATTTTTTTGTTAGACCACCCGTAGTGGGCGGTGTCCGGCGTTTTTTAGAGCTAAACACGCCCCATCACGCTAAGCACCCCACCCCCGTGGGCGTGTTTGGGCGTTTTTTTCGCAAAAAACCCCCACCGGCGTGGTTTAAATCACGCTTAAAAGGAAAATTGTTGGCCAATCAGATTTAGCCCTTTTTTTCTTGGCCAATCCCCTTTTTTGGTTACTTTTTTTTATTTAATTCTTTACACCCTATTTTAACATAATACCCACATCCCCACTACACCCATTTTAGAAAAACGCCCAATAATGTCCCTTGCTGACTGGACTGCCACATGGCGGAAAACGCCCAAGGGTGGGGGCATTATTCACCCTTACCACTACGCATGGCCTTAGAATGTTTTGCCTTTAAGTAAGAGGACTCTGTCAGTGTGCCCAAAGTAGTCCATAATACTTATTTAGTTCAAAAAGAATCATACGACTATGTCTAAGACTGAATTGTTTAGATTCATCTCATGTATGTCCTCATCCATCGTCTTTTGTATCACATGTTTGTTTTGTTCATGAGGGTATATCTATAGTACATAACGTTTATTACTCCTGTCAATGCAGACGAAGATTAGCTCCTGATAGCACGCCTTCCAGTTCCCAACAAATGGGAGCATCCATGTTGCAGCAGGTTGTCCCACAACAAGAAAATTTCACTCAAAATCGTGCAGTTGCTCTCCAGAGTGTCGACTCTACAATTACCGAACTGAGTGGGATATTCACAAATTTGGCTACAATGGTTGCCCACCAGGGGGAGCTAGCTATCAGGTTACTCAATTTTACTTATTTACCCATAATTATCTTTACCAAAAAGTTTTCGGTCTAGGAGGTCTGTTCACTTTGTTTTACGTTATAGGGGTGGCGGTATTGGCAGGTTGGGTAACATGTCAAAAAGGG
Organism: Helianthus tuberosus; assembly: GCA_030545235.1. NCBI lineage: Eukaryota > Viridiplantae > Streptophyta > Magnoliopsida > Asterales > Asteraceae > Helianthus > Helianthus tuberosus. The sequence continues at coordinate 5,618,894 of CM060407.1, forward strand.
TTGGATTAGAATGGGTATGTTTGAAACAGGTCAGTCCGGACTCCGGGTCGGTTGGACACTTTTTTGTCCATTGTTTACATTTTAAACAAGTTAATGCATCAGTTATGATTACAAAAAGGATTTTATTTTAATCATATTCTAAATCCTTTTATAATACGATTTAGGATGTATGCATTGAAAGCAGACTTTGTATAGCCTTACCTGTTCTTGTAACTTTATAAATTTTTGCATGTTGGATGGACATCAGGATTGATGACAACATGGAAGAAACATTGTCACATGTTGAAGGTGCTCGCGGAGCTCTTTTGAAGCATTTGAACCAGATATCATCAAACAGGTGGCTCATAATCAAAATATTTTTTATTTTGATAATATTTCTCATCATATTCCTATTCTTCTTGGCATAATCAATACGTTGTCATTATACCCGACCCATAGATAGGTCAGGAAACGAGCCGGTTGAGTTTGTCCAAAAGTTTTAACAATTATTAATGTCCCAATTGTGATGAAAGTATATTTGCCAATTGTGATGAAAGTATATTTGCAACATGCTAGGTAATTTTTCTTTTCGGCTATAACTTGTTAAAGATAAAAAATTTAAATGTATTTGAGGTTTTTCTAAACCAACTTTTGCTTTAACCAAAAATTTCAGACCCATTTTCGGCTTTTAATCAGTATCTTTTTTCCGCTTTTTTGTCTGACAGGAACAAAATGCCTCTGCAGACTACAAGAGTTCCTAAAATAGTTGATGAAAATGGGTCAAACAAGGGTCTGCTCACCCTTTTCAGTCCCATGTAAATCACTTTCGCTGTCTCATGGTTCTCAAGTATATGATTTACATTAAATAAATTCATGTATGAAAATCAGTTGTGTGGTTCGTAATAGACATCATAATTGAATCTAATATGAGCCGGGACACCCGCCGCAACGCGTGGGCATTCCCACTAGTATGCTATAATGAATCTACACTTTTTGGATGATGAGTGAACATATTAAAAGTTAACATATTTTTTAACGTCAGTTTAAAAAATACCCAGAGATCTACGAACGGAGTTTTTAGAAGACTTAGGGGCTGTTTGTTTACCTCTTAATGAGGCTCTTAATGGTTCAGACCTCTTACTGGTTCAGCACTTAATGGTTCAGACTGTTTGTTTCGCGAGCAAATGTCTGAATGGTTTAGACATTTGCCTCTGAATGGTTAAGAATTATACAGAGTCTGAATGGTTAAGACCTCTAATCTAAATTGGTCAGATATTTACCTTTGAACGGTTAAGCATTATACTGGCTCTTAACGGTTCAGATCTCTTACTGGTTCAGCACTTAATGATTCAGACCTCTTAGTGGTTCAGCACTCAACCATTCAGATGTTGCCAAACAGCCCCTTAGTTTTGTTATTCAAAAAGGAGTAACGGCGCAACTTGTTGCCCGTTTACCATCTATCACGATGTAAATTTTATTATTAAAAGTTTTAATAAATAATGCCACACATATGGATAATGGATGATGAGTGAACAGTCAGAACATATACATGGAAAAATGACCAAACTTGTAATGTCATCTTGTGACAATGAATGTAAATTTCTCATTTTTTCTTCATCAATGGTAAGCACCTGCAAGTCATATGATCATGTGTTTACTTTCACTTGTATAAAGTGTCACATTTTAAAAAAAAATGTTGTATAAATTGTCACATTTAACAAAAATTAAAATACATAATGAATTTGATGGTAACACCTAAAAGTAACCATAGATTCGTTGGTGCAACTAGATGAGGGTCCGGGGGTTCGTTGACCCTTTGATCAACAAAATTATCTATCAAAAGTTGTATCTAACTTCGCTTTCTTGTAGTCTGAACCCCGGATATGTTCTATTTGAATGTCATGATATCATGTCATTCCTTCCTACAATGTGGGATGGTTCAAAAAAACCTTTTTGTTAACATGGGACTGTTGTTATATTTGTTATTTTCTTACACACAACAAAAACACAAAGTAACATACAATGCAACAAGATTCAGGTTTTGTAAAAAACCTGTCCAGTCATGTAACCAGCCGCCGGATTGAGAGCCAAAAATTCAACAAGCCCGGCAACTTCTTCCGGCTGCCCATACCTTCCTGTGGATCAAAATAAGAAAGAAACCATTTCACTTTACTGCATATTTTATAAAAGTTACCATGTGAAATATCTTCAACTTAGATTCTCCGTTCGTTCTAGAGAACCACTTTTTAACCCTCGGATCATATTTCAACGGATGGTTAAGAAAGGGAGATAGAAAAATCTCACCCAAGGGGATTTTTTCCATGTAAGCTTGCTTGATGTCTTCTTTGAGGTTCACAGTCAATTCAGATACGATGAATCCGGGGGCAATAGCATTCACCTATAACAAAAGTCATAATTATTGTCGTCGCCCCACAATCAAAATCACTGCTAGAGAAACTAACATTTATGCCTTTGCAGCACTATAGTTGGCTTGCCCGACATTGCCAACCAGACCGACAACAGATGTTATATTGATTATTCTTCCCTAACAGAATTTAACATGATAAATTAAACGAATCTACAATCAGCTCCCATGTATATTCACAAAAAGAGAACATGTGTTAAAAAGAATACAAAAATATACATATAAAGTTGTTTGGGATAACCTTTTTCTTCTTCATCATAATCTTGGCAGCTGCCTGAAAAGAAAGATAACTAAAAAAAAGGCTGCAAATGTATGAGAATGTTCAAGGACGAAACCTGTGTACATAGGAATACGCAAGTGAGATTCAAATCGATAACCTCCTTCCATTGAGATGTCTTCATCTTCATCAACAAAGTATCCCTTACAATCCCTGTATCATACTAACTTTTAGTTATAAACAAGCAACTGCGAAAGGCGAGGGTATTTAAAGAAAAAGGCAACCTGCATTGTTGATCAATACTTCAACAGTCCCCCAAGCATTAACTGCCTGCAATGATTATAAACTTAACAAATTTCCAAATAGTTGACTAAACAAATAATGGAAATAAGATAGAATCACCACCACTCACAGTTTCGATCATAGATGCAACTTCTGGTTCTTTTGAAACATCTCCCCTAAATGCAAGTGCTTGACCACTCGCTCCCTCAATCTGGATCAAAGTTCATATTCACCACTGTCATAGTTTCACAAGTGATTTTATAGTATCAAGTATGCTAATTCCAGGATCCAGCGAGTCTGACGGAGCTTCGGTCCCGAAACGACGTGTTCGGTGCGATTATTAACGAAATAAACGAAAAGAAAAGAATAGAAGATAGAATACGACACCGAGCAGTCAATTTCAATCTGGTCTCTATTGATTATTCAACGTTTACAGCACCACGCGACCAGTTGGACAGCATGTCCCCTCTGGGAACCAAAAGCTTGTCCAAATGGGAGCCACATGCCCCTATTTATAGACATCTCACACTATGCGTCCATCCGTTCGGATTGCCATCCGACCGGATGGTCATCCATCCGGATGGACTTTGACATTAAGGAACCGTGTCCAACTTTTCTCCTATTCTATACAATATTCAACACACGCTCTATCTAACTATTCGCACAGTGGTAGACGTACAAAATATGCACCAACAGATTCCCCCTCGGATGTCACTGTCGAATCGTCTTTAACACTTTGAGAACGTAGAGCCGTGTTTGAATATTCTGCAACTTCAATCAGGCATCTTGAAATCTTACAATAGATTCTCCCTCGATTGATGATTCGGGTTTGCTTTGATCAAGTAAAGCACAAATTCCCTCTGGAATGAATCTTCAGGTCTTTTGCACAGTTTACGACTCTCCTCTTATTTGCTAAACTGCAACCTTCACGAACAATCACCAACTTGAAACTAATCAATGCAGTATTCTCTATTTCAACTTTTAATTGCATCCGAGCTCAGTTTTTGATAGGACATGTAAGCACCACGATCTTCGCATTCCGCCTGCTCGATCTAAGAATGTACAAGAACTCAACCGGGAAATGATAGAAACTTCAAATACCCCACTGGTTATCTTCAAATCCGTGATTCCCCCTGAAGATTTGATATCCCGTTTACCGTGATCCACATTAACGCACCATAAGAATGACAGATCCGTGTAAACGGTATTCTCCACAATCAGCAATCTTCATCGGAAAACAAATCATCTGGTAATGTAATCTGATCTTTGAAGCATTTGTCCACAATCAGATTCATCTCCTCGGATAATCTAGATCTCAGAAGCTATCATCCACGGTCACTCTCAAATCTCCAATGCTCACGTCTACGATCAGATATCAAAACCTCGGATCATCTTGATCTCAGAAGCTTTCACCCACGATCAGATTCACATTCCCCCTGACAATCTGAAGTCGAAACTACCCGGATACTGTTGCAGTGTCACGAATTTCAAAAATGCCGGAATTACCACATACGACAGTGAAATTTTTATTCCCCCTCATTTTTGCAAATTCTGACGTCTCTATTACTGAATCCCCCCTCAAACTGAGCAATTCAGTCCTCTTTTATCTGTGAAAAACTCGACTATGCCAAAAATTTGACAATTTTCCTCAAAACGTTAGTTTTTCACCATTGCGGATTTTTCGATTTGGCCCATAAATAGTCAGATACCCTGAATGGTAAACATTCTGCACCAGTATCATGACTACCCCACTAATTTCCACAATCCGTGATCGCATCATCAAATCTGTTCACTAAAGCCCCCAACGGTGTCCCCGAACAACCCAGCTTGGTCGTTAAAAACCCGAAAAATTTTACAATCACCAAATTTTTTCGGGAAACTCTCCTCGTCGTTGCGATCAAAAAATGCCTTTTTTAGGCATATGATCATCTGGTCGAATGGCATGGTGTCGGATGGTCATCCGATCGGATTGCCCTTCGAGTGAAAAACAACTGATCTATCAAACACCTCATATTGACATGGATCGGATGGTCATCCGATCGGATCGCCATCCGATCGGATTGCCATCCGATTGGATATGTTCTCACAGCTCAAGAACACTCCAAATCACGTTTTTTCAATCCAGAATCTTTATTACTGTGAATTTGATGATGAAACTTCACAGGATTGTTCGCGAGTCAATTCCGCATAGATTGAACCATTCAATTTCAAAATCCATCCGTGAATCGAGCTTTATTTTGATGATTTTCTTCGTTTAACGTCAAAACTCCCGTTTAACCCAAAATTGATGAGCTTTTGGTGATTTAACCGACTGTTAAATCGATTAAATCGGTACCGTATCTCTGATTTAACCGACTGATGAGCTTTGGGTGATTTAACCGACTGTTTAGCCCACGCCGAAGTAACTACAACCAAACTCCCACTTACGATCGGGAAATACAGTGGCTCGTCCGACCCGGACGACCACATGAATGTTTTTACCGGGGCAGGGTACATGGGCAAGTGGGACGAGGCCACATGGTGCCATTTTTCCCCCAGACCCTTACTGGATTAGCAAGGGCCTGGTTCGATTCTTTGCCAGTCGGAGCACTGGCTTCATTTGAAGAACTGCAAGAAAAATTTCTTGCACATTTCTGCCAACAACGACGTCACAAACGTGATTCAATGGACGCCATGAACATCTGGCGCGGAGAAAACGAAAGCCTGGAATCTTTCGTTATCCGCTATAATAAAGAATGCCTCGAGATCGGCGGGATTGCTTATCAAATGGCCCGCAACCATTTCATCCGAGCCGTTAAGGATGATGAAATGGTGATGACCATTTCGGGCAAGGATGGCTTGCCAGAAAGATGGGACGACGTCATGGCCGCAGTCAAGACGTACGCCCAAACTCAGCGGTCCCTCAAGCCGCACACTGGCAAAATGCACCCCCAAGCGGAAGGTCAATCCTCCCACCAAGACACCAAGCGCCACAACAAGCGCAACCGAGACACATGGAATCGTGACAACGATTCCAAACCTTATGTCCCGCGCAGTTCACAGCCCGACGCAAGGGCAACAATTAATGCCCAGCGCGAACAACGGGCATGCAAAAAAGAATCTCGGGACCGCAATTGGACCGAGATTAACAAGTCGCCAAAGGAAGTCCTCTAGACGGACGCACAATTTTTGCGACCGGCCCAACCGATGAAGTCCAAAAAGAACCAAGATCTCACTCTTTATTATGAGTATCACAAGGATACGGGCCATATAACCAACAACTGCATCAGTCTCCGGTTGGAGATTGAACGAGCCCTAAAGGAGGGAAGCTGCAACATCTGTTGACAGTCGCGCAAAAACAAACCAAGCGCATCACCCCCCATGACGAGGGCACCTCTACGGGTACAAGGACCATGTACGTGGCTTCAACCCACATGATCCATGGAGGCCGTGAAAGGCCGTGCATAGCGGCAAGAAGAATTGGGGATGACGACTGGAGAGACGAGAAGGTCGTTTTCCCCAAAGTCCGAGGCGGTCCGCGCGACAGACGCGCCGTCGTTATCACCGGCTACCTTGCTCATTACTGCACCGAGCGTCTGTTTATCGACACGGGCAGTACCCCTGACATCATCTATGAGCAATGTTTCAACCAATTTGATCAGGGAGATAAGGATCGATTGCAGCCAGTAGACTACCCGTTGGCCGGTTTCGCAGGGGAAACAGTTTTTCCTCTAGGCCAAATTACATTCCCCGTGCGGCTTACTAATGGTAAGCACACGCGGACCGAGGAGGTAAATTTCATGGTTTTACCCCACACCTCCCGGTACGACGTACTTCTCGGGCGGGAGTCCCAGGGCGATTTTAACATGATTACGTCCGTCCCCCATTCTGCCATCGGTTTCCCAACCGAGACGGGGGTCGCGCTAATTTATGCCTGCAGAGAAGTGATGTCCACGGACAAACTGCGTCCGACAAATACGGCAAGGCTCACCCCCAACACCGAACTAGAAAAATGGGTACTCAACGCAAGATACCCCGAGCAAACGGTGACATTGGGTCACGCCTTGTCTAACAGCACGAAAGCGCGCCTGAAGCAACTACTATTCAGGAATCAGGACATTTTCGCATGGACACCAGCAGACATGACAGGGGTGCCACGCGAAATCGCGCAACACTCCTTGAATACCCTACCAGGTATCCAGTCGGTAATCCAAGGCCAACGCCACCTTGGATCCGCAAAAAACGAGGCGATGAATGAGCATGTCAAAGAACTGTTCTCCGCAGGGATCCTGCGAGAAGACAAATTCCAGACTTGGTTATCTAACCCGGTCATGGTAGAAAAACCGACCGGGGGCTGGCGTATGTGCATCGATTACAAAGATCTCAACAAAGCCTGCCCCAAAGATTGTTACGCACTTCCAGAGATCGACGAAAAAGTCGATAACCTCGCCCCATTCCGATGGAAGTGTTTCCTCGACTGTTACAAAGGCTATCACCAAGTACAGATGGCAATCGAGGACGAAGACAAAACGACATTCTGCACCCCTACGGGGAATTACTGTTATACAAAAATGCCTTTCGGGTTACGCAATGCGGGCGCAACCTATCAAAAGTTAATGAACGATACTTTTGGTGATCAAATCAGCAAGAGTGTCGAAATCTACATGGACGACTTAGTCGTCATGAGCATGGAAGAGGATACCATGCTCACAGATATTGAAAAAACATTCCAGACTCTGCGAAGCATCAACATGAAGCTCAATCTAGGGAAATGCTCATTTGGAATTGAGGAAGGCAAATTCCTTGGATTCATCGTCACAAAGGATGGATTCAAGGTGAACCCGAAAAAGGTTCAGGCGATCGAGCGCATGCCATCGCCTTCTACGATAAAGGAAATGCAACGACTAGCCAGCCGGCTAGCCGCGTTGAACAGATTCTTAGCTAACCACGCGGCTAAATCTTACCCCTTTATCAGCACTCTGCGGAACTGCCTAAAAAAGGAACAGTTTCAATGGACCGCGGAGACAGAAAACGCCTTCCGAGAGATGAAAGAGTGTTTGATCCAACTCCCAACTCTTACCGCACCACACAAGAAGGAACCGCTCATCCTATACCGATCAGCCGCAGACAACGCGGTAGGAGCGGTGCTTATCGTGGAACGAGAAGGAGTTCAAACACCAATTTATTATGTCAGCAAAATGCTGAACGACCCAGAGACAAGATACTCCATCATGGAGAAGTTGGTACTCGCACTGGTACACGCATCCAGGCGGCTGCGCCGTTACTTTGCAAATCACGTCATCACCGTCCTGACCAACTACAGGATCGGGCAAATCCTCTCCAAGCCTGAAATCTCTGGGAGACTAGCAAAATGGGCCATTGAAATAGGCGCATATACATTGGTTTACAAACCGCACCCAGCAATCAAAGGCCAGTTTTTAGCTGACTTTGCCGCGTAAGTACCGGCAAATCGCATTCAAGAATACGAAGACGAACAAACCCCTACACCCCCACCGTCCTCATCAGACATCTGGGCACTATACACCGACCGTGCGTCCAACGAAGACGGTGCGGGTGCAGGTCTGCGACTCGTAAGTCCTGATGGTCAAGAGCTTACTTACGCCATCCGCCTCGATTTCAAGAGTACAAATAACGAGGCAGAATACGAGGCTTTGCTAGCAGGGCTGCTCTTGGCAGTCAAGCTCAGCGTCCAAAATTTGTAAGCACACGTAGACTCACTACTAGTTGCAGGGAAAGTACGCGGTGACTATGCCGCAAAAGGGGATATCATTATCCTCTATCTCGAACAAGCCATGCAACTGAAATCAAAGTTCACTTCCTTTCATATTCGCCATATCAATAGTAGTGAAAACAAACTCGCGGATGCACTTTCAAAACTTGCATCCACCAGCTTCCAACACCTGGCGAAGGAGGTACGTATTGAGATCCAGCAAAATCCCTCAGTACCCCTGCGCCAGGTCAACGTCATCCAGTACAGTACAACATCCAGGATGACACCAATTATTGCATACTTGCAATCCGGTGTTACTCCCGAGAGTAAAGCAGAGGCACACAAACTACAATACAAAGCATGCCATTATCAGATGGGAGACGGTATTTTATACCGCAAATCATACTTGGGCCCACTCCTACGATGCGTCGACCCTCAAGATGCTACATACCTTATCAGAGAGATACACGACTGCATATGTGGCATACACGCAGGGTCGCGCATGGTAGTGGCCAAAATCATGAATGCTGGGCATTACTTGTAACGCCCCAAAACTCGAATGTTTTATTGACCATACGTTTTCATAAGGTATAACATGAAATACAATAACTAGACTATTTAACCTAGTTAAAATACTTAGCCAAAACAAGTAAAGAATGAATGTTGGGGCAAGAAGAATGAATGGCAAACTTGAGGGAGCCTAGTTGTAAAAAGAGAACTTGATTTATAAAACAAAAATTTAGACACAACACACACATAGTGTGTGTGTGTGTGTGCGCGTACGGCAGGAGGGGAAGGCAAGGGTGGAACCCTAGTTCAAGCTCAATCCACCAAATTGAGGCTCAATTCAAGACCCTATTTGATGCATGAACCCAATTTCTTGATGATCTAGTACTCGTAATCATGTGGTAAGTTGAATTTTGTGTTCTAGTGATTGTTCATAAAAGGGGTTAGAATGAATCCGTGAATTTGATGGAAATTGGAATGAATACTTGTTAATGCTATTGTGTTTAAGTTGATTATGGTCAAATTTTGAGTTATCTAGATGATCTAGGATGAAACCCACTTGGTGATGATGAAGATGATAACATGGTTGTATCACCCATGTCTAAATCATGTGCAAATTTGATTTATTATGTTGTAGGTGATGAATTCTTGTTAGTTAGGTTGAAGTATAACATAAAATTTATTGTTGCTTAGTTGTGTTGATGGATGAATGCAAGGAGAAGGAATGAAAGCATGAATGGGTTGTACATTAGGCTTAGATAGTAGTACGCACACAAGGTGTTTGATAAAATGTCTAGATGACAATAATATGTGATTTTGCCTTCATGTAAATATGGAGTATGTAAAGAATGTAGGAGTAATGTATTGATAGTAAAATATCATGAGAAATATACTCTTGATGAAATCCATGTACGAATGTGATTAATATGTGATTGGATAGGATTATGTTTTAGGAATTGTGTTATGCGCTTGAGTGATGCAACAAGCACATGTGGATTGTTTGATTTAATTAATTCCGACTTAAGAGTAGATGTGGAGCATATGGGAATCCTAGAAAAGAGTAAACTTGAATGATGTTGGTGTTAATTACAAGAATGCTAGTGAGGATGGAACGGTTTGTGCATGGGTATGTGTATATAACTAGGTGACCATGTAAGTGCATATGTCATGTAATATGAGCATGAAATGCGTATGATGTTAATACTATTATCTACCATTTTAAGATGGATTTATGTTTATAATTTGAAAGTGTATAAATAGGGCAGTTCACTTTTTAAAGTCAACAATGAATGAATATCACGGGTTGGCTCTTGGACACGTTTGTTAGAGTAGAAAGTTAATGTACTATGTACTAAATGATTGATGTGTTTTGTATGATGATCATTGCGTTGTGTAGATTTGGAATGAAGTGGTTATAAGTATATGTCTTATATATGTGGCCATTTACTAACGAAGGTCAAGTAGTGTATGAATGAAAAGAAAATGATTGTTTGTGTCTATGCTCACACATGCTAACCACATAATGAACGTAATGACATGTAAGGACGGAAATCTTGTCAATTGACTCAAGCGTGGATGGCTAACGGGTCAAGGGGAGGCAAGGAAAAAGATACGATCACGGACACGTAAGGTAAGTGATTCCGATTCACTTTTTAGTATGTATGTAGAATTTAATCTTTATGAGTGTAGAATATTATGCAAGAATCATGTAATGAATGAGAAGTATTTAGGTAAGTGTTATTTTAGTATAACAAAAGAGTTGTTCATAATGAAAGTAAACCAGTAGGATTAAACGGGTGGAATAATGCTATAAAGGGATTTACGAGCCGTTTCTTATAAATTAGCTTTGGATGCGACCCGAGGTGATAAACGGATCCGTAATTAAATTACGGGCGCGTAGGAAAAAGAATCATGTAAAACGGATTAGTAGAACGAAAGTTATGACAGTTAAAAGTTGGAATTTGGTTATTATTTGGAGCTGGGCAACTGCAGCTCAAGAATAAGGACTTTCTGTCGAAACCGAGCCGTGGCGTCGCGCGACGGCCAAGGGATATACCCGTCGCGCCGCGCGACGGGGTTAAATGCTGCATTTTGTTTTTTTGTTCAATGTTAGGCCTAAGGAACTTGAATTTGTATATTATGAAACTATCAAAACTTTTGTTTATGGTGGTTTTAAAAACGTATTTGATGTTGCAAATGATTTTCATGTCTCTAAACTTATTTTGAGCCGGTTTAGTATATAAGTAATGTTATGAGCCTCCGAATAGTGAAAGTATGAATTTTTACCTTCGTGTTAGTGAAGGAAATCTATATGTAATCGAACTTAGGAACGAATGGGTGTGCAAGATGATGAGCATAAAATCCTATGATATGGAGAGTTGTGATTAATACAAGATGTATAGGTTTACGTGAATGAAAATGGTAAACGCGAGAGCTTGAATGTATGTGTGCAAGTAAGAATTATGCGTATATGTGTAGGGGTATGAGATTGTATGTATGTGGGAATTTAGGAATGTGATTATGTGAGTAGGTATGCCAGTATGTATGGATGCAGGTATGTATGTATGTATGTATGTATGTATGTATGTATGTATGTATGTATGTATGTACGTATGTATGTATGTATGTATGTACGTAGTTATGTATGTGTTGTATACATGGTTTCAATACGTTTGAGTATTGACGTTATTAACAGTGTGCCTTGAGAATGAAATGTAATGCAGGTACATTATTGAAGCCTCGCCAAGGATTAGACACCCATATGAAATGCTTAAATCTAGAAAGATAACGGGATCGAAAGTATATGTGGATAGAACATAACGAGACTACATGATTATGAATCTTGTTTGTATATAATGTATGCTAATGTTGCAAATGTATGTGGTGGGTGCAGATTGTACGAATCACGGATTATCATCACAAGGAGTAGTGATCAAAGACCGAGTCACAAGATAGATTGTACGGGAATGCTTGAGTATGTAATTTGGTAAACATAAGTTATGCTTTTATTTTATTAAATGAGTACGAAGGATGCATATATTGTAAAGAGTTATTTTAAAATGAACTTTCAAGTAAGTCCAAAACGTTTATAATGAAAGAAATTTTATTGTACGAATTTCCGCTGCGACTTTTGGTCAAATACGAATTAGGGTCTTACATTACTGGCCTGGCATGCACCTAGAAGCGGTTAAAGTCTTGCGCAAGTGTTTGAACTGTCAACGACATGCACCAAAAACATTGCGCCCAAAGAACAACCTCGTCCCTGTCACCACCGCATGGCCTTTTCAAAAATGGGCCATTGACGTGGTGGTACCATTTCCAGACGCACCCGGTGCGGTCAAATTTATCATAGTGGCTGTCGACTATTTCACCAAATGGGTAGAAGCGAAACCGTTAGCCTCTACCACCGCTATGATAACAAGGAAGTTTGTCTGGGAACACATCATATGTCGTTTCGGGTTACCAATGTGCATCGTAACCGATAACGGCACCAACTTCGCTGCTGAAGATTTTCAAAATTGGCTAAAAGAACTAAACATCCAACATGTCTTCTCCTATGTGGCGCATCCGCAAGGGAACGGCCAAGTCGAGAGCATCAATAAAAGCTTAGTCGAAGGCATAAAGGCGCGGTTGGGAACAGCCAGACGAGGCTGGGTCGATGAACTCCCAAGTATCTTATGGGCCCATAGGACTAACCCGAAGACAAGTCACGGGGAGACACCCTTCAGCCTAGTTTATGGCTCCGAGGCAGTGATCCCCGCTGAAATTGGTCTCCCTTCACCACGAATGTTAGCTATCAACAAAATTGACAACAGTGACGAGCGCAGGCTTAACTTGGACCTCTTGGAAGAAAGGCGTGAAAACGCCACAATCAATGAGGCCAAGTACAAAACCAAACTACAAAAGTACTACAACGCGCGCGTCCGCATCTGCACATTCAACCCAGGAGACTATGTCCTGCGCGACAATGAAGCCTCTAACGCAGAACTCCAAGGGAAACTTGCTCCCAAATGGGAAGGACCCTACCTCATCCAAGAGGTGTTGGGAAAAGGGGCATACAAACTACAAACGTTGGAGGGAGAACCTATCGCAAGGACATGGAACGCACAGCAACTTCGGCGTTGTTACATGTAAGAGACGTTCACACTCTCTCTATAACCCACTGGCCCGCAGGCCATTTGTCAATAAATAAATTAACTATTCAATGCAATATTGTTTATCCCTTCTATTACAAATGCGTGTTCCACTTTGTGGTATCTGCAAAAACAGATTGGCAAAATCTTCATTCGGGATACCTACACAAAGTGGTAACCACACACAAATATTGTAATAGGCCAGCAAAGGCAAAACATCAGCGTCTATCCGGCTGGATACGCACATATAGTTTTTACAAAACTTAAAACAATTCCTAAACCCTAACGGGATAAAAACCGGAATTGACCAATACTCACACGACAAAGGTGTAGAGTACACTCATCCGCGCTTTACAGCCAACAGAGTCATTCATACACTTGCATGTCACCCAGACATGCAAATGGCAAACAACGACTTAGTATTATTTACATGCGCCTTAAACATTGGCCTTAAATAAACACTATTTCACCCGGACTCACACAAAGACAAAGTAAATGTTCTTTACTTATCAACTTTGAGCCACACATACTTGCTTATCACCTAGATACGCAAATGGCAAATTTAGGCTTAATGTTATTCACAAAAACATTAACTGATGCACATTCAAGATACAAGAGGTAGAAAGACTTGTACAAATTGATCAAAGGGGGTTAGACTTTATATATACCAAAATATTTCTACACCGACACGGTGCAGAAGAAGTTTATGTCAGTTCTCCTCTAAAAACATGTACATCAGAAATAGAAGTAAAAAAAGGGCACGCAGGCCAACCTAATCTTCTTTTGTACCACTGGTGTCCGCATCATACTTTGCACCACCAGCGATCTCTTCCTCCTCAGGATCACGGTACAACAACCGCAAACGGTCCACATAATCTTCCGGCTCCAAGCATTTTTCAATATCTTCAATTGCGGAAATTCAAAAAAAATGTTGTATGCATCAACAGCTGCAACATACCGAGCCTCGGTATCTACACCATGGAACCCAGATCTCTCATCAGTAAACTTGCCCTTGAAGAAAGGGTTCACATGGTTAAGACATTCATTGTAACCGGCCTGGAACCCCGCCTCCTTCACACGCTCCTTAAGCTCATTAACAGCGTCTGCGTTTTCAGGCGCGTCAAGAATGGTTCCAACAATCTGCAAAGCACAAGTATCGAGGTTCAAAAAAAGCAAAACCTTAAGATAACAAAGGCACCGACTACTTACATGCCCAATACCGTGATCACGCATCCAGTCACGGTCTGCCTTAAGCTGATCCAAAGAGGAAACCAGGCTATCCCTAGCCTCAGCAGCCTCCCTTGCCCGTGCTTCAGCTTCAGCCGCGCGGGCAGTGACCTCCTAAAGAATGATCACCCAGTTCTGCACTTCAACCTATCAAACAACAAAGAAAACACAAGTACAGAAGGATAATCAATTATACTTGTGAAACAAAGAAACAAACTCAAGTGTAAATACAACTCATACCTTGAGGCCTCGACAACCTTATTCAACTTGTTGCGGTTAGCATCCGCCTCTTCAAGAGCCATGGCACTGCGTGTCTCCGCCTCTTTTGCTTCCTGAGCAACCGCTTCAGCTGCGGCCTTTTCCTTTAACAAAGCAGCATTCGCCGCCTTGAGATTAGTCACTTCCTAACGAACACAGAAAAGTTTTTCATTTTCTCGAGCGCAAGCTTCCCTCCAACCCTTGCGCTAATCAGAAAGCAGCTTAGCAAGAGTACAAACCTGCTTAAGGCCTGCTGTAGCGGCCCAAGCTTCAGTCTGCTTTTGCTTCTCAAAAGCAACCTTCTCCCTTTCAAGCTGCTCCGCACCTTCCCGAGCAGCCCTTGCCATCGCCTCAGCCTCAGTCGGAGGCGAATGATATCCTCCTCTTTGCGGCCCAGAACCTTATAATCTTCCATAATAGCATTCGCCATTATGGAACTCCCAACAAGCATGGAGGAAAGTTGATTAATCCGGTTCTCACAGGGCAAACCACGGGCCCGAAGAACCTCGAAAGGGGTACCTAAACCACTTAAGATATCCCTACAAGCGGAGGGATTATTCAAAATATCATCCCCTTGCATTACAGTCCAAGGGGGACGATGGTAGT
The DNA here is from genome assembly GCA_030545235.1 of Helianthus tuberosus. NCBI lineage: Eukaryota > Viridiplantae > Streptophyta > Magnoliopsida > Asterales > Asteraceae > Helianthus > Helianthus tuberosus. Next base: position 5,634,238 of record CM060407.1, read on the forward strand.
TCACACCCTGGTTCTCTGTGTAAGACCGGTAATAGAACTCCAATTCAGTCTCACCAGGCTGAATGGAGGGTTCTTCAAAACCCGCACCCGTGGAAGCAGAACCAGAAACCTTCTCTGCAACAGAGGATTTAGGCTTCTCAGCACAAGGGGACTTCGGTTTATCACCCCATCACCATCAAGATCACGCGGCTCAATCAAATTGTCAGATGAATCCACCGTATCAAAGATGGTCTGACCCGCGGCTTTCTTCCCAGTATCCTCCGCATGCGTAAAAGGTGGAGTAACCACTTCAATGGAGGGACTCCTTTTCCCCTCCTTGTGGACACCCACGTCCACAGCCACGTCCCGCATCGGAGAGGGAGGAAGGTCAAACAAGGAAAAAGTTTCCTCATGCGGTTCTACAGCAACGAAAAGAACAACTATAAGTTACAAGCTAAAATGGCAAAACACCGATAAACACGTATTCAACTTACCAGTTGTAACCGCAGGTGGTGGTTTAAGGATCGCACCCCCCGGGTTGTTCTCAACTTCGGCTTTTTCTGCCCACCGGCAACAGCGGTATCTCCCTTCCTCTTTTTATTATCAGTAGGTTTGGAACCCGCAGAAGATCTACCAGCAACCGCACCACCACCTAGAACACCCAAACCCTCAAGGGTGTCAGACACTACTACGTAATCGCCATATTTTCGTAAACGAGTACCAGAGATACCTGCCACCTCCGACACCAAAGGAGGAACACCAACATCTTCGTGCGTAGTCTTCTTACGCGCACGAGTCTTGAGCACAAATTGTTTGGGGATACCTGTGGCATCATGTAACAACTCTCATCAAAAAGTACTAATTATTACTTTAATTGACCAATAGGAAACCCTAATTAAGAAACCCAAGTGATTCCGCACAAAACCTAAGATTTTCAGAAAAATCAGAATCAGGATCAGGGCCCCTAAAATTCAGGGGGGGTATTTCCTAGTTACGTTTATCCACATAAATAGCTGTCCAATTCGAATTTTCAGAAACTGTCGACTCAGCTGAGCTAGTCCCACACGTGGCAACCCTATGCCTAAAAATAGGTCTTACGCGGGCCGCGTAAGGTTAGCTTAGATCTCACGCGGACCGCCTGAGGGTCAAAATTCACCTATAAATACAGGAGCTTGGGACTTGAATTCTGGCTTCAGAACGACGAAGAAATTCGAAAAATACGCTGAGTTATGCTCTGTTTATCACAATTAACACACACGATTCACTAATCGACGCCGCAATCAGGGTATTAGCTCAATCGCTGCTACGATTCATTGTCCGATCGATCAATATATCCAATGGATGTTTAAGTGCTGCCCACATTAGGGTTATACTTTGTCGTTCGTCGTTAATTCGATGGATGTTTAAGTATCGCACTTTGTCGTTCGTTGTGAGAATTTGATCTCGTGAGTTATCGTAAATGCTGTATTGATTACTAACCCATAATTGTGTGCCTGTTATTAAATTTAGGTTAAAAAGGCTAATCAGTAGGCTAAACTCTGCTCAAATTAAATCTGCAAAGTGAGTCATTCTCTTTTTATCAACTATTTTACAATACCTCAAATTATTTTCAAGGTTATAATTACAGGGAATAAGTCATGGATATCTTGAATTACTGGTTAGTGGGGTATTGTGCACATTACTAATTTTCTCCTAGTTAGGTTCATTGACCTACTCGGAATAATCATTGTTAGGTTCATTGACCTACAGGGATAATCATCACTATTTAGGTTCATTGATCTAATAGTGGTATGACCATCATCACCATTGTGACTTGTCACCATTGTGACAGAGTGCCAGATAAAAATAAGATAGAAGCCATTGTAATCGCTCTTATGCTGTAATTAATAACTATGCATCATTATGCAAAATAGAATGATTCACTCAGTATTTCCCGCTGACAAAACCTTTTTCAAACATGTTTCAGGTGACCTGTTATGAATCAGGAAAAGTGCTATATAGCACTACAAGCTCAAGGAAGTGGCTCAGTATAAAATAAAGAAACATGTTTTGTAAAAATAAAAGATTTCTTCGTGAAATCAAATTATTGTAAATTATCGGGTTTTATCCCGAATTGTGAAATAAAATAATAGGGAAATATTTTTGCAAATTAAAAAGATCCTGATAAAAACTTCCGCTGTTAAACTCAATTACTTAAATACCACGGGATTTCTGTCCCGCGGCTCCTGAAACGGGTCAAACCGGGTCGGGGGCCGTGACAGAAAAAGGTGGTATCAGAGCCACTTATCGAGCCACTGATTTAAGCCAATTAAGTATTTAGAAATACTTAATAATTTTTATTAATTGCTATTTTATGATTATATGTTTTATTATTTGACTAATTTTGTACAGTATGGGCAGATCTTTATATGTTAACCACTGTAGCAATAAATACAAATCTTTTAATATTCTGACTCAAAGTTTAGCACCTTTATTTATTTACAGTTTAGAAAACTTATTCAGTAAATAAATAAATAAATAAATAAAACTTAGTGTGTTTTAAGTTTCAGTTGTTTTAGTAGTTACCCAGTATGAAATAATATTTAAAGGTTTTCTATGAAAATTTATAACTTAGTAATTGTGTATTTTGCCTAACAGTATGAGTGATCTGTCGGAAGCCCTTCAGAATTTAAATCTCTATCCAGTAAGAATAGAAGTTTCCAGAGATTTCAATAGGTATATACCAGACTTAGAAGAGCCTATAGAATTCAACGCTTTACTTCTCGAGAAACCCAAGCCTAAGAAAATGGAAATTGGGGAAAGCTCTAGATAAATTGAGGGGTTACCATCTCAGGAAGAGCTAGATTTTATAATGTCAAACGATGATACTACTGAGCCTATTAATGAAAATGATTTTATTCATTCTCTTGAAACACAACTACCAATGAACTTAGAACCAGCTATTCCAAACCTTTCAATCCACTCACAAATAGACGAATGGTTGAATAATGAAATACTGTTACAAAACCATCCCTATAAGCTTTTTCCTAAGTTCAAACCAGAACCTTTACCAAATCCACCAATGAGTGATGAGAATATGGCTGAACTCCGTTATTTTAACAAAGAATTAATGGATGCTGGGAATAGGATCCAAGAAATTTTGGGACAGATCTCTTGGAAATACGATGAGAAGGAACGCCGTTACTAGAAGATCACCTGACAAAGGATAGGGGTTTATGAAACTGTGGTTGTGTAATAGTAATAGTAAAATTAGTATGTGTAAAATAAATAATAAAACGGTTGTATATAGAAGCATGATATAATCTATAAAACAAATGAAATATTAGAAAATTTACAATTTTGTTGTATATTCGTTTACGTAATTATGTGCAAGTAATTGTGACCTTGGATTATTTCTTTTATACTAATTATTTATCTATAATTTAGTTATCAGATGGAAAACGTTAATAATGAACCAGTTAATGAGGTTAATCAATCTGAGCAACAATCGGGGGATCAATATGTGACGAGGTAGGATATAGAAAATATCGTTGCTCAAGGGATAGCCAACGCTATTCCAGCAATAGTTACTCAAGGGATAGCCAACGCTATTCCAGCAATTGTTGCTGCCATTAAAAATCCAATCGAACCTCAACAAATCATTCCTAGTAAATGCATTTCTGAAGATAACTTCAGTAATAGCGTAAATGGAGGCGGTAATCATGTTAATCATGATAATGAACTACGGCACGCTCCTCCTCCCAAGAAACTGAAAGCTGCAACGCCTAATTGCACTTACAAAGAATTTCTTGCGTGTAAACCCACAGAGTTTGCAGGCAATGAAGGAGCGACTGCGGCACTACGTTGGTTAGAGAAAACCGAAGCAGTAATTGCCATAAGTAAATGTGCTCAGGATGATCAGGTCATGTATGCATCAAACCTTTTCAAAGAAGGGGCACTAGAATGGTGGAACACGGTGTTACAGGCTAAAGGAAGAATTAGGGCTTATGCCATGAAATGGGAAGAATTTAAAAGTCTTGTAGAAAGAAAATTTTGTCCCGAATATGAAAAAGATCAAATGGCAAATAAGTTTCTAACCCACCGGATGATGGATGTAGATTGTCGAGGCTATACTTCTACATTCTTTGAATATGCTAGAGTGGTACCAACGCTGGCTTCACCAGAGCCGGTACTCATTTCTCGTTATATTTGGGGATTGATTTCCGAAATCCGTAATATTGTCAAGGCTGCGAAACCTCGCACGATTGATGATGCAGTAGAATTAGCCAATACTCTGACTGACGAACTAGTACGGACAAGAGAAGAAAATAGAAGGAAGGAAGTAGCCCAAAAGATTACCCAAGAATTCCGTTCGGGTAACCATAACAATTTCAAGAAAGGAGGGAATGGGCAATCTTCTACTAGTTCATTTTGCAATTTTTGCAAAAGGAAGCATTTTGGAAGATGCAAAGGATATTGCAATTTTTGCAAAATTCCAGGACATCAAGAAGAAGACTGCAGGAGGAAGAAATTTTCAGTCTGCTACAACTGTGGAGAAGCTGGACACCTTAGGCCAGATTGTCCAAAACTGAACAAACCATCTGACAATAAAGCCAAAACTGCAGAAGGAGCAAAAAGGAATGTAAGAGCATTCCAGCTGACTACTCAAGAAGCCGAAATGATTCCAGATGTGATAGCCGGTACGTTCTTAGTTCACAATGTTTACACAAAAGTATTATTTGACTCTGGTACAAACCAAAGTTTTAGAAATACTTCATTCTGCCAAGCTCTTAATTTACTTTTAACCAGTATTAGGCAGATTTCTATATTAGAAACGGCAGATGGGAATTCAGTTAAAATAAATAAGGTTATGCAGAACATAGAAATAAGTCATAAGTTTTCTGCAATCCTATTATCTATGAAATTAGTTGAATTCGATGATGTGGTAGGAATGGATTGGTTAGTAAACAATCATGCTCGAATTATCTGTGATCAGAATTTTATAGAAACCCAATCACCCACCGGAGAAGTAATTATGATTACAGGAGATAAACCATGTAAACCCATAAAGTTCATATTAGTAATAAAAGTTGCTAATTATGAACGAAAGCAAGGAATAGTATATATGATTTCAGTAATCATTAATATTAAAGATAAAGAATTTAAGGAAATCTCTGTAATTTCAGAATACCTAGATGTATTCTCAGAAGAATTACCAGGGTTACCACCAAATAGGGAGGTAAAATTTAAGATTCATCTAATTCCAGGAACTATACCAATAGCCAAGGTATCTTACCGGTTAGCTCCTACAGAAATGTTAGAACTGAAAAAGCAATTAGATGAATTACTAAGTAAAGATTTTATACAACCTAGTTTATCCTCGCGGAAGGCATTAATATTGTTTGTTAAGAAAAAGGATGGTTCGATGAAAATGTGTATTGATTTGAATAAAGGTTACAATTAAGAATCAATTCCTATTACCTAGAATTGATGATCTATTCAATCAAATTCCAGGGAAATAGATATTTTCCTAAGATCGACTTATGTTCTGGATATCATCAATTGAAAGTACAAGAGGAAGACATACCTAAAATTGTTTTCAGAACTAGGTATGGTCATTACGAGTTTACAGTCATGCCCTTCGGATTAACGAATGCACCTGCAGCATTCATGGACAGGATAAATAGGATCTGTAAACCGTATTTGGATAAATTTGTAATTATCTTCATAGATGATATACTTATTTATTCAAAAAGTCAGGACGAACATTGCCAGCATTTGCATATACTCTTAACTCTGTTAAGAAAAGAAAAGCTTTACGCCAAATTTTCGAAGTATGAATTTTGGCTGTCAGAAGTATAATTTTAAGTCATATAATGAATCATGAAGGTATTTACATAGATTCTGCTAAGATAGCAGCAATTACCAAATGAAAGGTTCCGCAATCCGCAAAGGAAATTAGGAATTTTGTAGGATTAGCTGGATATTATAAAAGATTTATTAAGGATTTTTCCAAGATAGTTATTCCATTAACTAAGCTAATCTGTAAAATAGTTAAGTTTGAATAGGGATATAAACAAGAAGAAGCCTTTAGGATCTTAAAGCAAATTGCCTTACCAGAAGGAACAGAAAATTTTAAAGTATACGGTGATACTTCAAAGCCAGGATTTGGATAAGTATTATTGCAACGCAAAAAGGTAATTGCATATGCATCAAGGTAAAAGAACGAAGAAACTAGAATTAGGAGTCATAATTTTTGCCCTTAAGATTTGAAGACATTATCTGTATGGAAGTAAGTTATTGTTTATACAGATCATAAAAGTTTAAGATAGGTATTTAGGCAAAAAGAGTTAAACATAAAGATATGGATGAAAATCCTAAATGACTACGACTGTGATATTCAGTATCACGAGGGAAAGGCTGAAAACGGCTAGAGATAGTCAGAAAAGTTATATAGATAATAAAGGAAAGCCGTTGGAGTTCGAGTTGGAGACAAAATATTATTGAAAATATTTTCTTAAAAAGGAGTTGTTAGATTCAGTAAGAAAGAAAAGCTAAGTCCAAGGTACGTAGTACCAGTTACTTATTATTTACAAATACCAGGAAAGTTAGCTAGAATACATGATGTATTTCATGTATCCAAAGAAATGTTTATCAAACGAATTACTGGTAGTACCTCTGCGAGATATAGAGATAAACGCAAAGCTGATATTTGTTGAGAAACCACTTCAAATTGAGGATCGAAAGAGCAAGTTTCTCAAAACATAAACGACTAGTTTTAGTCAAAATTGGATGGGATTCAAAGAAAAGAGCTGAATACACTTGGGAGCTGGAATCAGAAATGAAGTGAAAGTATCCTCAATTATTCCGGTAAATCTCGAGGACGAGATTTTTCTTAAGGTGGGGAGAATGTAACAACTTTCATCAAAAAGTACTAATTATTACTTTAATTGACCAATAGGAAACCCTAATTAAGAAACCCAAGTGATTCCGCACAAAACCTAAGATTTTCAGAAAAATCAGAATCAGGATCAGGGCCCCTAAAATTCAGGGGGGGTATTTCCTAGTTACGTTTATCCACATAAATAGCTGTCCAATTCGAATTTTCAGAAACTGTCGACTCAGCTGAGCTAGTCCCACACGTGGCAACCCTATGCCTAAAAATAGGTCTTACGCGGGCCGCGTAAGGTTAGCTTAGATCTCACGCGGACCGCCTGAGGGTCAAAATTCACCTATAAATACAGGAGCTTGGGACTTGAATTCGGGCTTCAGAACGACGAAGAAATTCGAAAAATACGCTGAGTTATGCTCTGTTTATCACAATTAACACACACGATTCACTAATCGACGCCGCAATCAGGGTATTAGCTCAATCGCTGCTACGATTCATTGTCCGATCGATCAATATATCCAATGGATGTTTAAGTGCTGCCCACATTAGGGTTATACTTTGTCGTTTGTCGTTAATTCGATGGATGTTTAAGTATCGCACTTTGTCGTTCGTTGTGAGAATTTGATCTCGTGAGTTATCGTAAATGCTGTATTGATTACTAACCCAGAATTGTGTGCCTGTTATTAAATTTAGGTTAAAAAGGCTAATCAGTAGGCTAAACTCTGCTCAAATTAAATCTGCAAAGTGAGTCATTCTCTTTTTATCAACTATTTTACAATACCTCAAATTATTTTCAAGGTTATAATTACAGGGAATAAGTCATGGATATCTTGAATTACTGGTTAGTGGGGTATTGTGCACATTACTAATTTTCTCCCAGTTAGGTTCATTGACCTACTCGGAATAATCACTGTTAGGTTCATTGACCTACAGGGATAATCATCACTATTTAGGTTCATTGATCTAATAGTGGTATGACCATCATCACCATTGTGACTTGTCACCATTGTGACAGAGTGCCAGATAAAAATAAGATAGAAGCCATTGTAATCGCTCTTATGCTGTAATTAATAACTATGCATCATTATGCAAAATAGAATGATTCACTCAGTATTTCCCGCTGACAAAACCTTTTTCAAACATGTTTCAGGTGACCTGTTATGAATCAGGAAAAGTGTCATATAGCACTACAAGCTCAAGGAAGTGGCTCAGTATAAAATAAAGAAACATGTTTTGTAAAAATAAAAGATTTCTTCGTGAAATCAAATTATTGTAAATTATCGGGTTTTATCCCGAATTGTGAAATAAAATAATAGGGAAATATTTTTTTGCAAATTAAAAAGATCCTGATAAAAACTTCCGCTGTTAAACTCAATTACTTAAATACCACGGGATTTCTGTCCCGCGGCTCCTGAAACGGGTCAAACCGGGTCGGGGGCCGTGACACATCAGGGTCTCCAAAGGCCCCAAGATCTCCTGCATTTCGTTTGTTAACAAACAATCAGAAAGGCCAACTTATTTACAAAAACAATAAAGAAGTACATCTATCGTACCTTTTCCTTGCGGCAACGCTGCCTCCGTTGCCTCCCGTCCAGGCAAACGGAAATTGTCACGAATGGTAAAGTTGAACCCTTCTTCACCAACCGCACAAGCAAGCACCTCAACCTTGCCTTTGAAGTCCGGGTCAATAATTCTCCAAAGGGGAGCATCCTCTTATAAGTGCATTTACAACATATATGTCACAACCCCCGATCCCTATTCCCGGGAACGGGCGGCCGCGAGCCAGTTTCGGTGGTATCGTGGGTTTAGTCATTTTTGGCAGCAGAATTTTCATCAGAACCGTAGTTAGGAAATATTTTTATCAGAGTAAAACCACCAAATTTTTATATTGATAAACACATGGGTAAAACCCAAGTTTCTTATTACAACATACTTATAGGGATCCACCCTATTTTATTGAATTTAAAACATCGTCTTTTAGGTAACTTTTATAGCCACATTTCCAAGCCTTCAGTACTCTCCAGCTGACTTTCCTTTAATTGGCTTTTACATTTTATTACCTGAAACGCGTTTTAAAAACATTTGTCAGTGGGAAATACTGGTGAGTAAATCTCAATTTACTCAAATCATATTTTATCATTCGCAGTATTGAGGGCGATCTCACAATTATATTTGTTTCCAATTCTTACTTTAATTACCACCCACGGTATTGTCGTCCCGACTTATGGTCATGTTACTACTCACAGTGTAGTAACAAATTTTGTATACAAAACCCCAAATATACCGACGATAATTGTAGAATTACAAATACTCAATCACTGGCAATATAATATAAAATATTGAGGTTTTGTAAAAACAATTTATACAAAAAGGAGATTACTCACAATGCAACTTTTGGTAATTTCTTGTGGATTTCTTGACTAAAATCTATTAATTACACAAATGCACACGCGTTAGTATAATAACCCAATATTTACATTAGTAATACCCTCCCCGAGACGGTATTCCAACGACTACATCGGGCAGAACCCCGACAGCCGTTACGGAACCCTGGATCGATCGGGCAGCATATCTAATACGTAACCGGGGTTATGATACTTACAACGGGGCAGAACTTCGTTAATTAGGGGGTATTATACTTGGAAATTATTCCTTCTATTAAGAAATTCGTTGAGAGAGAAAGAGAATGAGCGACGGAAATTGAAGGCCCGAGCTCCCATTATATAGGAGCTGATTTCAGGTTTTACGCGGCCCGAGTAAGTCGTAGCCAAGGGCTACGCGGCCCGCGAGCTAGGGGTGTAGGCCTTAGCCTTGACTGGTCATCACCACTAGAGTTGACACGATGATGACACGTGGCGTCACCGGGCTGCGTTTCATTTCTGACCTGTCGCGGCCCGCGTACAACGTAGCCATGGGCTACGCGGCCCGCGACAAACTTAAATTTCTTGTTTTTATTTAATTTTTAATGTCATATTGTAATTTGGGCTCGGTTTTCACATACGGGGTGTAATTTAGAACATATTGGGACATTTTAATATATTTTAAGGTGTCAGAAAAATTTTTTGGAGGGTTGTTATATCCTCCCCACCTTGTTTTAGAGCTCGTCCTCGAGATCTACTGGAGCAGGTGTGGATATTTCCTTTGCATTTCTGATTCAAGCTCCCATGTGTATTCTGGTCCTCTTTTGGAGTCCCATTTAACTTTGACCAGAACTAATCTCTTGTGCTTGAGATTCTTGATTTTCCTGTCTTCGATCTGTAGAGGTCTTTCTACAAATTTGAGTTTTTCATTTACCTCTATATCCTTAAGAGGCACTAATAGTGATTCGTCAGCTAAACACTTTTTGAGATTAGATACATGAAATACATCATGTATTCCTGCTATTTCCTCTGGCAGTTGTAGCTGATAGGCTACAGGTCCTATTCTTTTAATAATTTCAAAAGGTCCAACATACCTGGGACTTAGCTTTCCTCTTTTGATGAATCTGACTACTCCTTTCTAAGGAGAGACTTTTAATAACACTTTATCTCCTCCCTGAAATTCTAATGGTTTTCGCCTGTTGTGAGCATAGCTTTTCTGTCGATCACGTGCTGCTTTTAGTCGTTCCTTGACTTGAATGATCTTGTCAGTTGTTTCTTGCACTATATCAGGTCCGGATAGTTGCTTTTCCCCAATTTCTGCCCAACAGACTGGGGTTCGGCACTTTCGTCCATAAAGTGCTTCGAATGGTGCAGCATTGATACTCGTATGATAACTGTTATTATAAGAAAATTCTATTAAGGGTAAGTGATCGTCCCAATTACCTCCGAAATCAATTGCACAAGCTCTAAGTATGTCTTCCATTGTCTGAATCATCCTTTCGCTTTGTCCGTCCGTTTGAGGATGATAAGCCGTGCTTAGATTCAACTTGGTTCACATCGCTTTCTGGAAACTAGTCCAAAAATGAGAGGTAAAACGGCTATCTCTGTCAGAAACAATTGATACAGGAATGGCATGTAATGAAACGATTTCATTTACATATAATTTAGCTAACTGTTCCATACTAAAAGTTTCCTTCATTGGTAGGAAATGAGCTGACTTAGTTAGCCTATCTACAATCACCCAGATTGTATCATTACCTTTTCTTGTTTTGGGTAGTTTGGTAACAAAATCCATTGTTATCAACTCCCATTTCCAAACTGGCATTTCTAATTGTTGTAGCAATACTGAAGGTTTCTGGTGTTCAGCTTTAACTTGTGAACAAGTTAAACACTTAGAAACGTAAGTTGCTATATCCTTTTTCATTCCTATCCACCAGAAATTCTTTCTTAAATCCTGATACATCTTATCACTTCCAGGATGCATTGTATATTTAGACTTATGGGCTTTTTCTAATATACGGTGGCGTAAGTTTCCTAATTTAGGTATCCACATTCTTTTCTTATGGAATCTCCAAGTTCCATCTGTTCCTTGTTCTAATTCCTTATTCATCCCTTTTAATTTCTCAGTATCATTCTTGAATACTGATTCTTGTGCTTTTCTAATTTGATCGTTTAAATCTACTTGCAGATTTAATTTAAGAGAACGTACTCTTGTTGGCTTTTCATGATACTTTCGACTTAAAGCATCAGCAACTACATTAGCTTTTCCTGCATGATACTGGATATTACAATCATAATCACTAAGCAAATCCATCCAGCGTCTCTGTCTCATGTTTAACTCTTTTTGTCCAAAAATATATCTTAAACTCTTATGGTCCGTAAAAATGGTAAACTTGCTACCATAAAGGTAATGTCTCCAAATTTTAAGGGCAAAAATTATAGCTCCTAATTCTAGATCATGGGTTGAATAATTTTCTTCATGATTCTTAAGTTGTCTAGAGGCATAGGCTATAACCTTTTGACGTTGCATCAATACACATCCATAACCTAATTTAGAAGCGTCACAATAAATTACAAAATCTTCAGTTCCTTCTGGTAATGCTAGTATGGGTGCATTGGTTAATCTTTGCTTAAGAATTATAAAGGTTTCTTCTTGCTTTGGTCCCCATTCAAACTTAGTGGATTTACAGGTTAACTTAGTTAAGGGAATGACTATTCTAGAAAAATCTTGAATAAATCTTCTATAATAACCAGCCAGTCCTAAGAAACTTCTAACCTCGGTTGGTGACTCAGGGGTTTTCCATTTAGTAATTGCCTCGATTTTGGTGGGATCTACATGAATTCCTTCATGATCAACCAAGTGTCCAAGAAACTGAACTTGTTCCAACCAAAACTCACACTTTGAAAACTTAGCATAAAGCTTTTCTTTCCTTAACAAACTTAGAAGTGCATGTAAATGCTTAGCATGTTCCTCTTTACTCTTAGAGTAAATGAGAATATCATCGATAAAAACAATTATGAATTTATCCAAATATGGCTTACATATTCGATTCATCATGTCCATAAATGCGGCTGGAGCATTGGTTAAACCAAATGGCATGACAGTAAATTCATAATGGCCATACCTTGTTCGAAAGGCTGTCTTAGGAATGTCCTCTTTCTGTACCTTTAATTGATGATATCCTGACCTTAAATCGATTTTTGAGAAAAATCGAGCTCCTTGCAACTGATCGAACAGATCATCGATTCTTGGTAATGGATACCGATTCTTAATCGTGACCTTGTTTAATTCACGGTAGTCAATGCACATACGCATCGATCCGTCCTTCTTCTTGACGAATAAGATTGGTGCTCCCCAAGGTGAAGAACTTGGTTGTATGAATCCTTTTTCCAACAATTCGTCTAATTGTTTCTTCAGTTCCTGCATTTCGGCGAGTGCCAAATGATAAGGTGCTTTGGCAATTGGTGCTGTTCCTGGTAGCAGGTGAATTCTGAATTCAACTTCCCTGTCTGGCGAAAGTCCTGGTAATTCTTCTGGGAATACATCTGAAAATTGAGATACTACGGGGATATCCTTTAATTCTTTTCCTTTAGTGTTAGTGATTATAGAAATCAGATACACTATTAACCCTTTTCTTATATAACTTGTTGTTTTCATCACAGAGATGAATTTTATGGATTTAGAGGGCCTATCTCCTTTAATTGTGATCTTTTCACCCTTTGGTGATTTTACTTGTATTGACTTTTGATCACACAAAATACTGGCTTTATTGGCTATTAACCAATCCATTCCTAATACGATATCAAATCCTGCTAGATTCATTGGGTAAAGGTTTGCAATAAACATTTGATTCAAAAATTCTATTCTTGCTCCCTGCAAGATTTCAGACATCTTAATGGGTTCCCCATTTGCTGTTTCTACTAAACATTCTTGTGGGAGTTTAGTTAATGGTTGATTAAGGATTTTGCAAAATGAAGTATTAATAAAACTTTGGTTCGCACCAGAGTCAAATAATACTTTAGCAAAAACATCATTAACTAAAAACGTACCGGCTATTACGTCCGGAATAATCTTTGCTTCATCTGCAGTCAAAACAAATGCTCTAGCATTCTTAGTATCTTGTTGTTCATGGCTGGAGCTAGTTTTGGACAATTGGGCTTGATATGACCTTTTTCTCCACAGTTGAAGCATATTCCATTACTTGGTTTCTTCCTGCAGTCTTCTTCCTTATGTCCTGGTATCTTGCAAAAATTGCAATACATGGAGCATTTTCCAGAATGCTTTTTCTTGCAATACCTGCAGTAGGGTGCAGAGGTAGAACCTACATTTTTCCCACAGTTGAAGTTTCCTGAACGAAATTCTTGGGTAAGTTTCTGGGCTAGGTTCTTTCTCTGATCTTCTTCTTTTGTACGCACTAGTTCATCTGTCAAGGTGTTAGCTAGTTCTACAGCTTCTTCTATGGTTTGAGGTCTAGCTGCCTTGACTACATGCCTAATCTCGCTGATTAATCCCCAGATGTAACGGGAGATTAATACTGGTTCGGGTGATGCAAGGGTTGGCACTATTCTAGCATATTCGAAGAATAATGTAGTGTACCCTTTACTATCCACTCCGGTCATTCTAAGGTTTAAGAATTTATTTGCTATCTGTTCTTTTTCATTAGGAGGGCAGAATTTTCTTTCCACCATATTCTTAAATTCTTCCCACTCCATATTGTAAATCCTATCACTTCCTCTAGATTGGAGGATAGTATTCCACCATTCTAAAGCTGAATTCTTAAACAGATTAGAGGCAAACATTATCTTATCTTCTTCAGCGCACTTGCTTATTTTTAAAACAGCTTCAGTCTTTTCTATCCAGCGTAAAACAGCAACGGCCCCTTCATTGCCTGAGAATTCTATTGGTTTACAAGACCAGAATTCTTTATAAGAACAACCATAAGGCATGGTTCTTCTTCTTTTGGGAATGGGCGCTTGAAGTATGGGTCCATTGTTCACGTTGTTTTCTGGTTCGGTTGGTCGTTTACTTCCGTTACTACTCTTATTTTCAGCTTCTCTAACGGCTTGAATGATATTAGGCATAGCATCTATGATTCCTTGAGCCACTAGGTTTTGAATAACATTGTTATTGGGTTGATTTCCGTTATTATTGTTATCTGGATCGTTATTCTGGTTTTCCGGGTTATTATCCAGATTCTCTTGATTCACTTGATCAGCCATCTGAATTTTAAACATTTACCACGTATTAATATCACAAGATAATAATTAACACAATCAATCACATGATATGCATATTGGTCAAAAGCGTCGATCATTGCGACTTTTACTCTTTCTTATAGTATGCATCAACTACAAACCAACATTGGAAATAAAGATTACAATACCAACTGAAACTAAAGTTATACTACCAACTGAAATAAAAATTACATTACTAGTAGTAGGTATCCGTAGTTTTTTTTCATACACATACACACATATTATATATTATTATATTATTATTCTTATTGCGATTACGGGTATGGATTTGCCCAGAAATCCATACTACGCTCGTCATACTTCCAGACGAGTCGTTCACATATTCGCTTCATCCTCTCACTTCCTTCTATGATATCCTCACCAAAGGTGCGGAGTTCTCTCAGGTTTTCTGTACTCATAGGTGGTGCAGGTGCGGGGTTTGGGTTTGGAATCTAGGGTATGGGTGCCTGGTAAGGGTTTGCTAAAATTTCCCGAACATATGGGTCCTGGTTCCAATAAGGATCTAGGACATCAAGGTCCGGGTAGGCGGCTAAGTTTGGCATGGGTACATCTTTAGGTATTGGGTAACGTGGCACATAATCCCTATTTTCATCTAACCATGGGTCATAATTTGGGTCAAAGGGATCAGGTGCTGGTACCCTAGGTATTTCCTCCTCTGGATTAAAATCATGCATTTCTACTTGATTTTCTAGGTTATCTTCTATCTCCATGGGCTGCTCAGGAAACAGTGGTTGTGGTTAGGGTGCTACAAGTTGCTCAAGATTAGGGTCGGGAGCTGTGGTTGCTAGGATATGGAAATTGGCTAAACTTCTATCAAGCATATCCTGTGTATGGGCATCTACCTCTCTTTTTGCGGCAGCTAAGACTCTCAGTTGTTGCAACTTTTTCATTCTTTTTCTACGCTCATGTGCTTCTCTACTGAACCATCCTCTCTTTTTCTGAGAGAATGGCTCTTCAGACTTAGCCGTAAACACGAATATTCCTTCTTCATCATCAGCTGCATACCCTGAGAGGGCAGGCTGTGAAGAGGCGCCTTCGCTTCTAGGAGAACCAGACAACTGACGATACGCGTCGGATGGTCCTCGGTCGCTCATACTGTAAACTAACAAATAGTCAAATAACACATAACAATAAAATACAGTTATGCACGTATTTCTGTAATTTATTTCCTAACACTTTAAATAACACTTTGGTGTCAGCAGAACACTTCTGTGGCTGAATCAGTGGCTTAGCTCTGATACCACCTTCTGTCACAACCCCCGATCCCTATTCCCGGGAACGGGCGGCCGCGAGCCAGTTTCGGTGGTATCGTGGGTTTAGTCATTTTTGGCAGCGGAATTTTCATCAGAACCGTAGTTAGGAAATATTTTTATCAGAGTAAAACCACCACATTTTTATATTGATAAACACATGGGTAAAACCCAAGTTTCTTATTACAACATACTTATAGGGATCCACCCTATTTTATTGAATTTAAAACATCGTCTTTTAGGTAACTTTTATAGCCACATTTTCCAAGCCTTCAGTGCTCTCCAGTTGGCTTTCCTTTAATTGGCTTTTACATTTTGTTACCTGAAACGCGTTTTAAAAACATTTGTCAGTGGGAAATACTGGTGAGTAAATCTCAATTTTCTCAAAACAGATTTTATCATTCGCAGTATTGAGGGCGATCTTGCAATTATATTTGTTTCCAATTCTTACTTTAATTACCACCCACGGTATTGTGGTCCTGACTTATGGTCATGTTACTACTCACAGTGTAGTAACAAATTTTGTATACAAAACCCCAAATATACCGACGATAATTGTAGAATTACAAATACTCAATCACTGGCAATATAATATAAAATATTGAGGTTTTGTAAAAACAATTTATACAAAAAGGAGATTACTCACATTGCAACTTTAGGTAATTTCTTGTGGATTTCTTGGCTAAAATCAATTAATTACACAAATGCACACGCGTTAGTATAATAACCCAATATTTACATTAGTAATACCCTCCCCGAGACGGTATTCCAACGACTACGTCGGGCAGAACCCTGACAGCCGTTACGGAACCCTGGATCGATCGGGCAGCATATCTAATACGTAACCGGGGTTATGATACTTACAACGGGGCAGAACTTCGTTAATTAGGGGGTATTATACTTGGAAATTATGCCTTCTATTAAGAAATTCGTTGAGAGAGAAAGAGAATGAGCGACGGAAATTAAAGGCCCGAGCTCCCATTATATAGGAGCTGATTTCAGGTTTTACGCGGCCCGCGTAAGTCGTAGCCAAGGGCTACGCGGCCCGCGAGCTAGGGGTGTAGGCCTTAGCCTTGACTGGTCATCACCACTAGAGTTGACACGATGATGACACGTGGCGTCACCGGGCTGCGTTTCATTTTTGACCTGTCGCGGCCCGCGTACAACGTAGCCATGGGCTACGCGGCCCGCGACAAACTTAAATTTCTTGTTTTTATTTAATTTTTAATGTCATATTGTAATTTGGGCTCGGTTTTCACATACGGGGTGTAATTTAGAACATATTGGGACATTTTAATATATTTTAAGGTGTCGGAAAAAAAATTTGGAGGGTTGTTATATCCTCCCCACCTTGTTTTAGAGCTCGTCCTCGAGATCTACTGGAGCAGGTGTGGATATTTCCTTTGCATTTCTGATTCAAGCTCACATGTGTATTCTGGTCCTCTTTTGGAGTCCCATTTAACTTTGACCAGAACTAATCTCTTGTGCTTGAGATTCTTGATTTTCCTGTCTTCGATCTGTAGAGGTCTTTCTACAAATTTGAGTTTTTCATTTACCTCTATATCCTTAAGAGGCACTAATAGTGATTCGTCAGCTAAACACTTTTTGAGATTAGATACATGAAATACATCATGTATTCCTGCTATTTCCTCTGGCAGTTGTAGCTGATAGGCTACAGGTCCTATTCTTTTAATAATTTCAAAAGGTCCAACATACCTGGGACTTAGCTTTCCTCTTTTGATGAATCTGACTACTCCTTTCCAAGGAGAGACTTTTAATAACACTTTATCTCCTACCTGAAATTCTAATGGTTTTCACCTGTTGTGAGCATAGCTTTTCTGTCGATCACGTGCTGCTTTTAGTCGTTCCTTGACTTGAATGATCTTGTCAGTTGTTTCTTGCACTATCTCAGGTCCGGATAGTTGCTTTTCCCCAATTTCTACCCAACAGACTGGGGTTCGGCACTTTCGTCCATAAAGTGCTTCGAATGGTGCAGCATTGATACTCGTATGATAACTGTTATTATAAGAAAATTCTATTAAGGGTAAGTGATTGTCCCAATTACCTCCGAAATCAATTGCACAAGCTCTAAGCATGTCTTCCATTGTCTGAATCGTCCTTTCGCTTTGTCCGTCCATTTGAGGATGATAAGCCGTGCTTAGATTCAACTTGGTTCACATCGCTTTCTGGAAACTAGTCCAAAAATGAGAGGTAAAACGGCTTTCTGGAGCATCGGCGCTGGTATCACCCTCTTGTGGGTACATAGCCCCATACTCCGGTGGCGTCTGAATATCCCTCATCAGTAAATCAAACGAGGATTTCGGTCACTTCAGAACCGGCAAGCCTCCGCCAGGGACACCACCTTCATCCTCCTCCGCCGCCACCGACGACGACGGCTCAGGATTTTCACCAGGAACAGAATGGGGGTTCGATGGTTCAGTCATCACGAAAAGCAAGTATAAAACGAGTACAAAAACTCAGAAACCTCATGGAAAAATCAAGTATTTGATCAGAGAAGACGAAAGATTTCTTACTCTCTCTCACCGGAAAATTTTGAAAATTCAAATAAGTGAGGGGAAACCCCACAACGGTTTCCCCTTTTATACTCATTGCAATAAATTCGTCACAGAAACCGAACTGACGTCTCAAAAAGAAGCGAGTTATGCGTCGCCACGTGTACAAGCGACGGTTTCACTGACGGTTACTAAGCGCGCGTAGCCGCCCACGCGCCTGACAAACATGACTTTTACACTTCTGCTACAGTGCCATATCTACATTGGGCAGTGTAAACGTCCTTTCAGATCAGCAAATGCCAGCTAAAACCCAACAACTTCTACCAACTTACACGTGCGGTTTTTCACGTGTACAACAAACAAAAAAGCGACCACAACATTCAAAATAAGCGGCATGCGGTTTCTCTGGCAACCCGCAACATAACCCATACCGCATGTCGTTTTTTACATACCCCTCAAAAACCGAAAAAAAATATATATTTAATCTATGTAAAGGGGGTACGAAGATCTTCATATCTCCACTCCCACACGTGGAATATACGGAGATGACACACACGAGCCCGCACAGGTGTGTCAGATACTCAGAACCAGCAATGTTCTTTGGACTGCGAAAACCGCATCTAAGGAACAGAAAAACTACAATGACATAAAGCTTCTTCAAGCTTCAAATCCCTCGTGTCCGGTTCACAACCACGGAGGGAAACCAAACAGCTTCTCACTAGGGAGTGAACGGTTATCATGTGCGACCGCACATCAGCAACCCTGACTCCTGAACCTTCAAGAGCCACATCCGGTAAAACACTCTTTTAAAGCGAGTCTTCCGTTATAAACCGCAGACACTCATGAGTAGCTGCGACCATGCCATGCATATGGCAACGGTAGCTACGGAAGAGCCACGACTAAGTCATCACACGAATGAGCAAAGCTACTTCAATGAAAACTGCTCTACAACTTAGCGTGAAGGAAAGTGGCTACAGAACGAATGCGGACGAGTTTCACCCAGATTCCCAACCATCCGGGACCTCCGCGTGAAGGAAAGTGGCTACGGAATGAATGCGGACGAGTTTCACCCAGATTCCTAACCATCTGCGGAGAGCTCGTTGGACAACCACCCAAGCAGTAGTGGTAACAAGTCTGCTTATGACTTTGTGTATCTACCGGTTGACCGCATAGAATAAACAATGGTGGGCACAAACATACCTATGACCATGTTTATTTGCCCATAGTTCAACTGAACGATTAACATCGTTCAACCAATAGCGATTTTTGGAAACGAGGTAACCGCAAAGGACGTGTGGTTACTAGAGAGAAAACGTTCAGCAACAAGGTAACCGCAAAGGACGTGCGGTTACTTGAGAGCTAACTGGAAGAACACGAATACCCCACAGGATAGGGATAAGCGTTTCATGTCCAGTTTGGAAAACATGCATCGCCAACATGGCACTGACCACATAGCATCCACAGCCGTGAAGGTTACAGCTAGAGTTGCGGATACTCATGAGTCCCTACTCATCTTCCGTCACCGTGTCAAAGGTTGGTTCGACACACCAACAGATGGCGATCAGGTTTTATGCCATCAGAAAAAAGGTAGAACACACTACCTACAGCGGCTGAGAATTCTGCATCAGACGGAACTTGCTCACCGGTCTGGCCTAGAATCTTCTCCAAGACGACTTCAAAAGTACCCAATCGACCTCAGAGTCCAGTATTCCTCCCACATGCAATTTGCATGAGGAAACAACACTAGACTGGGGGGACTTGAAGGGGTATGGTCCCAGATCTCGCACCAACATGGCCGCGAGTGACATTACCCTTATCAAAAACCCCCACCAACAAGAACTTATCTGCGTCCGTGCGGACAAGCGCGAACGCAAAGGTCGAATCTAATCGGTCGAGTAATGAGAAGACTAACCTTAGAACGCAGAGGTCGAATCCAATCTGTCAAGTGATAAGAAGAATCACCTTATGAATGAAAATGGGTATCACACATAGCGAGGCGGCCTAGCACCGCATCTTATGAACATTTTCATCACGACAAAGGATAAGGTAACGACAGTTACCGCATATGGCGATGCGGCCTAGCACCGCATCCCATACACATCTCCATCAGAACAAGGAACGCGGTCATAACCGCAGTTACAGAAGATAGCGATGCGGCCCGGCACCGCATCCTATCCATAAGACAAGTGGGTCTGACATCCTTAACAGCAAGTGGCAACGGTAACAGTTACCTGTCAGCCCACACGTCAGTGGCAGACTGACACTGCAGTAGGACGTGGCATCACCTCCACAACCGACAAGCCTGACACATCTGCAATGGGCTGCACGTTGTCAGTCTAGCCACTCAATTACCCTCCTTCACTCCTCGGCTATAAATACCCATCCCAAACCAGGTTTGAGGTATCGCTTATCATCTCTCTCTACTACTACTATCACACACTTTGCTTCTCAAGCAAACTACTGATTCTCACGCCGGAGAGTGGTAACAAGGAGCACCCCCCCCCCCTTCCTCCTTGTTACGAGTCACGGTGTGTTTTCCTTGTGCAGGAAACAGCCCAGCGGAAGATCCAGCCATCGATCCTTGGAAAGAAGGGATTAACCCTACTTGACGAGACCAGTGAATTAACCTCCCTTGGTTAACCACTGTTTCATCATTTTCATCATTAACCTCCCTTGGTTAACCACTGTTCCATTATGATGATCCAGCCACCGATCCTCGGAAAGAAACGATTAACCCTACTTGACGAGACCAATGAATTAACCTCCCTTGGTTAACCACTGTTTCATCAGACCCCTATATAAAGAAATTCGTTTGGTCTTATTTTCACACGAAATACTTTAATCTGAAAGCTATCCGGGACATTTTAGAAATACAAAAACTACATCTTTTTCATGAAAGGTGTTAACTAAAGCAAGTCATGAACATTATGTATACTCTGGCTCTGCAGCTAAGAATCCTGACTATATTTAATTGAAATTGCAGAGAGTTATTTCAAGCTTTAAAGTCAAGACTGTGCTATGTTTGTCACTTCTAGAAACTTGTTAGACCTATATATAGTGGACATTAAAAATTCTTGTTTCTTGTTAATTTTTAAGACTACTTGGAGCAAAAGGTTATACTTGTTTTACAGGGGCTAACAATGCAAATTTCAAAAACTTTCAACTTATTTTGTGTTAAAACAGCTTTTTGTAGCAGTACCTTTCCGGATGAATATATACTTTTTGTTGGTACGTGGCCACAACTATTACAACCAAACCATTTTAAGTTTTTAGTCCCAAAGTAAACTAATTTTTAAATGTGGGTGCTAAATTGTAATTATTCCAAATCTGAAGGGATAGAAAATTCTGTCAGATTTGATAGTTGATACACTCTTGGAATTACTAGATGTAACCCTTTTAATTCCAAACTTTTGACTTCTTTTTCATTTTATTATAACTCTTAATATATAAATAATGTTATATATCATTCTGAAATTTTATGTACCTTTGGATATAAATGTTGTCATAAACTTATTGCTTCAGCAGTTATAGCTTTTGCGATAAAATTTATATCAAAACGTAGATTAAATTAAACTAGTTCCCGACCAATAAAAAGAAAATAAGAAGACTGCCATACCAAATGAGGAAAATGAAACTCTAGGCGAATAACTAAAACGACGTTGAAGCTGAATTGAAGACACATTCTTGCTGCAAAATGGAACTTTCTGAACTACGTCGTACTTGCATGAAATAGACGTGTATTTGAAAGTGGAGAAAGAAGCCATGAAGATTGGAGATACAGGAGCAATGGAATGTTTCTCCATAAATAGAGAGAGATGTGTTGACTTTTGGTATTGAAGTGTCATCAGTTTGACTTCTTGATTTTCTATTAAATTACTTTTTTTCATCCAATTTCCACTCTCCTATAGAACAGACCGGAAAATTAATGGCGATTGTAATAGGGAGCATATTTGTTGTTTTGTAAAATATCAAGTGTCTATTGAAAATTTATGAAATTTATACAGTAAGGAACTCGACTGATACCCCTGAATCGCCCCAAGTCGAAATAATAGATCAGTATTTTTTTAACAACGCAAAACACACGTCAATATCGTACCCTGATGAAGTGAATTGATTTTGCCTTAATAACACCGGTGTTCTTGGGCACTACGACTAATTTTTTGGGTTAATCTCTTTCGGTTGTTATATAGCGAATTATAACTAATGCAGCTTCTGAACTTTTAGTAAACGGAAGTCTGATTTCTTATTACCAACTGAACACTGTTATTTTAAAATTTTTATGTAAAGTATTTAATAACTACACGTTTGTTTAATCAGGCTCAACAAGTTTTACAACAAGTGAACCAGTAGTACCGGTTCGAGGACCCCTATAATAACAGTACCAGCAGCGGTTAATGAAACGAAGACAAGAAACACAATGAAAACAGACATGCAACGGATACAACCATAAATCAAAATGTCGACCAACATGGCATAAAGGTGATGGCTACCCGCCTAAATACGATAAAAAATACAAACGCTTAATTGGTAACTAATTATTTTGTAGTTATCCCAAGGCAAAATCTACAACCGCCGTAAGCTTCTCTTCCACTGATTGCGGAATTCAATAAGCTTTTAATGCTCTCACATAACCATTCCTCCATCAATGGTAAGCACCTGCAAATGCGCATATTGTTTTCAATGGGAAATGTTAACCACCAAGATATAACGCCTACTTATGCAAGTAAACTGCTTTATTTTACTTTACTGATGGTTTCTTAAACACAGACCACCTAAACATGAGCGGAATTTGATGGGGCCCGGGAGAAGTACATTGTTATCCCCTCTGATCCCACCACTAAACCTCAACATGAATATCAATGGATAATCAATCAATAACCACCAACCACCGGTTAGCACAACACTTTTTAAACAATAATTAGCTTTATAAATTTTCTTTTCAGAATATGGTGATACATGTCATCTTGCAGAAATGGGATATTGGCTTATGTTTAGGCCTGTAAATGAACCCAATGAACCCGAACAGAGGCATGTTCGTGTTCGTTCATTTAGCTCTAACCGAACACGAACACGAACACAAACATATAATCGAACACTTTTTTATGTTCATGTTCGTTTATTAAGAAAATGGGCATGTTCGTGTTTGTTTATGTTCGTTCGTTTAAAACCTAAACGAACAGTTCACGAACGTAAACAAACAAACTTAAACGAACATAATTTATCAAACAATAAACAACACAAATAAACATAACTGACTAAACATAAACGAACATAAAATATTTTTTTTTTATATATTAGTGTTTAATTACGATAAATACCATTGGAAAACCCAATTTTATTACTAGAAAACCCAATTGCCAATTAGTTATATTTATATAAGTAGTTAGAAAGTTCCTTTTATTTTTCATATTTATATGAATATAACTACTTGTGTATTTAATTGGAACGAACATAAACGAATGTAAATAAACAAACATAAACGGCCGATCACAAACATAAATGAACGAACAAAATGTGTGTTCATGTTCGTTCGTTTAATTAAATGAACAAAAAAATTGTGTTCATGTTCATTCGTTAAATAAATAAACGAACATAAACGAACTTCCCGCCGAACAAGTTCACGAACAGTTCATGAACGTTCAGTTCGTTTACAGGCCTACTTATGTTTGATATGATGAAAACAATGTAAGAACATTATTGCAAGAATTAGGTTTTATAAGAACCTGTCCAGTCATGTAAGCAGCTGCAGGATTGAGAGCCAAGAATTCAACAAGCCCAGCAACTTCTTCAGGAGTGCCATACCTCCCTAGAAATCAAATCAAAGACAATCAATTTATTGTCACATTTGAAAGTAACAATTTACAATACTTTGCTACTCCTTTCTACCAGTTACATCATTAAAAATGCAAGAAACATAAAGGCTCACCTAAGGGGATTGTCTTCAAGATGTTTTTCTCAATGTCTTCCCCAAGCTTAGTGGTCATATCTGATGAAATAAATCCAGGGGCAATAGCATTCGCCTGTAACAGAAAAAGAAAGAAACCGATTTACAACTATATCTACAGATAATTTGAGTAGTAACTGAGATATACGAGATGATGGTAAAGTTGTAAATACTCACGGTTATGCCTCTGGTTGCGTATTCCCTTGCGACAGTTTTAGTAAGCCCGATAACTCCGGCTTTTGCAGCACTATAATTGGCTTGCCCAAGGTTGCCAACTAGACCAACAACGGATGCTATATTGATTATTCTTCCCTAAGAAATTTACCATTTGTTGGTGAAACTGAAGCCATCACCTCCGTAACAATCACCATCAACCGAAGCCACCACTGTGTAACCGTCAACCATCGCCACCACCACAGCCACAGTCAACCAACGCCACCACCGCAGCCACCGTCAAACCATCGCTAGTTTGCCACCACCACAGCCACCATCAACCATCATCGCCACACGACGCAACCACACCAACCATCTCTTCCGCCGCAATCACCAACAATCAACGCCACCAAAACCATCATAAGTTGTAGTCTTGTAGACACAATACACTACACAAATTCACATCTGCGATCGTTGCTAGTGCAGTTCATATTCTGTTCAACTAAAATACTATATTTCATATGGAATTGAATTTAAATAAAGGCAAACCAAAGCTCTGAACACACAATTTACAAAACCCAGCACTTCTTCACGTCATAATTCCTCTACATATGTACTACATAGTGATGGATCCAAATATATATATTTAGAAACCAATTTATTCACTACTGAATGTGAATACGATGTAGTTCCTAATGATTCAACTGACAGATAGTGTGTGTATTTACCGACTGAGTATAACTATAAAATATATGTATAAAATTTAATTGTTAACGGGTTAATCATACAGCAAAAAATCTCAAAAACAGAGTAAATTATCAGCCCGACCCGAACCCGTTCTGACCCGAACCCGTTCCGACCCGAACCCGTTTCGACCCGAACCAAAACAACCCTTTTTTAAGTGACCCGTTTTGACCCGAACCCGTTTCGACCCGAACCCATTTTGACCCATGACCCGATCCAACCCGACCCAACCCTTTTGCCAGGTCTAGATACAGTAGTCAGTATTTCAAAAAAATCTTTGCCTCCTAATAATGTCAGATTTTTTCTTGGTTTTTAGTTACAGTCAAGTACTGTAGGATTAACATGTTTGGCTGCATGTATTATTTACTTGAGATTTGTTAACTTTAAATACAAGTATAAACTGAAATGAGACTTGAAGAAAATAGGGTGGGGGAAAGTAGAATTAGGTAACCTGCATTGTTGACCAATACATCAACAGTCCCCCAAGCATCAACTGCCTGCAATGATTATAAAGTCAACAAATTTCCAAATAACTTTCAAAAAATGAATCAAGATATGACAGCATTTTCACTCACGGTTTTGATCATAGATGCAACTTCTTCTTCTTTTGAAACATCTCCCCCAAATGTAAGTGCCTCACCACCCGATGCCTGAATCTGAAAGGAAATAGCACATTCCATTTTATGCAACCACAATTTGTTACAAGATAACAAACCTAACCGTCCTTTCTAATTTGTTTCCCCCTAATATCATATTAAAAAGATTTAGGTATGTCTTAAACTCACCTCTTTACAAACTTCTTCTGCCTCTTTAGACGACCTTGCATAATTAACCAAAACCTGAAACATTAAGCCATAACTAGCATAATGAAAGGTAAAACAATATCAGACCCGTAACCAAAACATCTTGTGAATCACACTCACTCGCACGAAGAAACATATATAAACCCAAGATTAAGAGATCGTTATTGAAAAAAATAAATGTAGAGAACAAACAATAGAACACATTTACAAACTGACATGAAATGTACAAATGTCTAGGTTGCTCATGAAGCTGATGATATGTGATATTCAGTGTGCGACAAACTTTTCAGTCATATATACTAAAAATTCCACTGACCTTACAACCAGCTTTGCCTAGGGCTAGTGCAACAGCCTTTCCAATGCCTCTAGAGGCTCCAGTCACAATAACAACAGGAGCTTCCACCTTCTGTGTTGTATCAACACTTGCTTGTTCAGCAGTAGCCACCTGTGCTTTTACACCTGCAAGTCTCATTACATTAAACTTTAAAAGTATTCAACCTTACATTGTACAAGGTATAAGATCATGTCATACAAAATCACAAGGGCTAAACAGTCTCCGCAACATAACATACAAAATGTTGCATAGTAATCATTCGATAATACTGCTTGAAAATAGTAAGAAAATGTTATGCATCCAATTCAGTTCCAATGTGTAAACAAATTCAGATTAAATCTTCATGAAAAATCATAACTAGACGACAATCGCCTCGCAACACTTCCAAATTAGCATTCTGTATGCTCAGCCTTGGTTTAAAAAAGCGTGAGGCGCTCCGAAGCGTTTTGGTTCCAAAAGCTTTAAGCGAAGCTTCAAGCGCGAAGCCAGAGCTTCACGTATACGAAGCGCTCAAAATAAAAAAAATATTGTACACATCAATATGACCTATTCTACTTGTTAATCAATAATAAACACAAAAACATGATTAAAAAACACACTTAACACATAAAAAACATAGTTAAAACATAAATTAAAGTCGAAACACACTTAAAACATAAACATAAATCAAGTTGCAGAGATAATAGCTCTCAGAATCGCAGGAGAACAGGAAGGGAGCGGCTGAATATGTTAAAAGATAGCGGCTGATTATTAGGGTAAAGAAGTAGGGCCTCATTTAAACCCTATTTAAAAACTATTGGGCCTAAAAAAATGACCCAAATGTGACCTGATTGGGCTGAAGCGTCGCCTCAAACCAAGGTCGCTTCGCGCTTAACGCTCGCCTCAAAAGGCTTCACGTGTTGTGACGCTTCAGACCAAAAAAAGCGCTATTCCAAACGCTTCATCGCTTCACGCTTTAAGCGCGCTTAAAGCTCGCTTTTTTAAACCAAGTGCTCAGCAGCTATAGCCTATAGGATATCACAATAATTCGAACCTACGCCTACAATTTCTCCTCAGCTATTCATTATTCTGATTAAGTTGTTCATCAGCAACCTTCTGACATAATAAAACAAATCAACCTAATTCCTAGAAGGAACAACACTTCAATCTCATCCTATCGCAAAGAAGAGCACACAATTTGAAGAAATAAAATGTAACTACCTATACAATTCTATTAACATAAGCATATCAAATCACAAAACCTAAAATCAACATATTGCATACCAGACGAAGCAAGTGACAGTTTAGATCATATCATATAAAATCATGAGTGCTAAATAGTTTCAGCAACGTAACACACCAAATGTTGCATAATAATAACTAAATAGTATTGTTTATTCCAATGTGAAAATAAATTCAGGTTAAATCTTCTTAGAACATCATAACTAGACGACAAACACTGCTAAATTAGCATCATGTATGCTCAACCAGTGGCGGATCCAGGATTTTTTTTAACTGGGTTCACTTTTTAGGTGCTCTATCCATCAACTTGACGTTAGAATTTCCGTCCAGGTCGGGTCGGGCTTTATCACTAAAGTCACTTTTTTCGTATGATGCTTTAGAGCATTTCCATCCCATGAACTATCTCCGTCTCTATAAAAACACATTTCTCTAACTTTATTACTAAATTAATTTGTGATAAACTTTTACCTAACGAATTCGAGTCAAGATGGGTCTGTGTCAGAACCTTATATCTAATGGTTATTTTAGTTTTGGTTTCGAAAAATCTAAACACAAAACATTATTCTGAACCAGACACAAAACAAAACGACGCTCTGAACTTTTATAGATGAAAAGAAAGCACAAAAAGATGAATAGCTAATCATCTATTTGAGCTGGTTACTGTTAGGGGTATCGGATCAGAGTAGGCTCGAGCGGAAGCGGAACAAACACACACACACTAGCAGAAAATAAAGAACACGAGAATTTACGTGGTTCGGTCAAGGTGACCTACGTCCACGGGTTGCAACTAGGGTTTACTTTTATTAGATGCTCACAACTGTTTTCAGAATGATACAGACTACAATTACATCATAGGTATTTATAGAACAAGATTAGGGTTTCCTACTTGGTCAACAAGTTAACTAAGTGGGCCTAATAACTAGGGCCGGCTAACCCTAACTAGGGCAGGCTAACCCTAATTAGGGCCGGCTACCCTAAAGCCTACGAACCCAACAATCTCCCACTCGGAGGCTTTGCATAGTCCACAAAGTGCATCCAAGAAACCCATCACCAGTAACTTCAGTAATCTTTACGTTCAAGTCTTCCCAGCCTCCAGTTCCAAGAACAAGCTAAGACTTCAGTCACATCCAAGCCACCTAGTTGCAACCACACCTCTCATCAAGTAACTGAGAGACCAGTTGAAGCTCCCACAAGCTCCAACCCAACAGTCTTATCAGACCCATTCTCTATCTCAACCGGCTTGCACGATCCACCAGCTCCAGAGATACACCGAGAATTAATACCACTCTCCACATTTTGCAAACTATTTTCAGGAGAGCTTTTTTCTTCAGTCGGAATCTTCGTCTTCAAAACCCAACAGTTCTTTGTGATTGTACCCGGAACACGACCCGTGCTCCCACTATCACCAAATCCCCTGACTGGCTTAAACTTAGACCCCCGACCACATTCAACTGACATCCCCAAAGCACCAGAATTCAAGTTCGCAAATTGAACCCTCTTCCGCTTACTAGATTCAGTGAACCAGACTTTATGTTGTACAGGGACGGCTACTCCCTCACCAGGTATCTCAACTAGATACAACGATCCTCGTCTCCTCCCACTGGCAACAACAAGATTTCCATCAATCACCTTCCACTTCCCACCACCAAACTTAACATCTAGTCCCTGTTTATCCAGTTGACTAACAGAAATAAGTTTCTTCGTTAAACCTGGAATTACCCTGACGTTCTTTAAGTTCCATGTAGTGCCCAGTGGAGTCTTCAGATTGACATCTCCCATACCCGTAACATTAAGAACATGACCGTTAGCTAATTGTACCTTTCCAAAGTCTCCTTTTTTCAGATTCACCATCGTCTCCCCGCTGTGCATGGCGTGAAACGAAGAACCAGAATCCATAGCCCAAGAATCTATAGACTCTTCACAGCAAACCAGTACGTCACCGTCAGATTCATCTGACACAACACTGTTTACATGCTGCTTACCATCCTCTTTCTTAGGATCAGGACACTCGTTTTTAACATGCCCCTTTTCACCACAGTTCCAGCACCTCACATTCTTCCCAGCTTTAGACAAGCTTTTCCCACGACTCCCACTGCTTCTGTTTTTACCTCTTCCCCTGCTAACACTGAGCATACCAGAAGTAGATCCTCCACTAGTGTTCCTCCGGCGAACGTCTTCACCCAAAACACTATCCCGGACCCGATCAAACTTCAAGTTTCCAGTTCCAGCAGTTTCAGTGACCGTTGTCACAAATCCTGACCAACTATCAGGTAAGGAAGATAACAAAACCACAGCCTGAGTGTCATCATCCAACTTCATGCCCACAGTTGCTAACCTGGACAAAATTGAATTGACCTCGTTAATGTGATCAGCAACTGAACTGCCTTCGTTCATTCTCATATTAAACAGTTCTCTCATCAAGAACACCCTATTACCGGCAGACGGCTTCTCATACATATTTGACAGAGCTTCTAACATATCACGAGCAGTTGTTTCTTTCATGATATTAAATGCAACGCTCCTCGTCAAAGCCAATGTAATTTTACCTCTTGCCTTTTTGTCCTTTGAGTTCCAAATTGCCTCGGCAGCTTTATCCATTCCAGCAGGTTTTTCTTCCAGTACCACATCCAAATCGCATTCACCAAGCAACGCCTCTATTTGCATTCTCCACCAAGCAAAATCAGTACCGTTGAACTTCTCGATTCGGAACTTCCCGTCTTCAGCCATAGCAAACGAGAAAAACCAGAAAAAACCACAAGGAACCAAGCAACCGAAACCCGAGCAACTTTCAATAAACCAGAAACCCGAAGTACCCGAACCAGCGACTTCTCCTGCAAACCCGAGCGTAAACCAGCGAATAACCAGGGTTCAAGAACCGAAACCCTAATCGCCAAACACCCCAAAACCACCAGATCTGCAACAGCAAACCCTACGGCGCAAACCCTAGACCTTACGAGCCGTAACCAGAGAATAGGTACGGGCCGTAAACAAGTCAGCGGCGACGGCAGCAACAGCAGATCAAGATCTCTCGTCCAGCTCTCTCCTTCTCCTGCGATAACCGTGTGAACCGTGTATTTTACTGAACCTTTGGCTCTGATACCACTTGTTAGGGGTATCGGATCAGAGTAGGCTCGAGCGGAAGCGGAACAAACACACACACACTAGCAGAAAATAAAGAACACGAGAATTTACGTGGTTCGGTCAAGGTGACCTACGTCCACGGGTTGCAACTAGGGTTTACTTTTATTAGATGCTCACAACTGTTTTCAGAATGATACAGACTACAATTACATCATAGGTATTTATAGAACAAGATTAGGGTTTCCTACTTGGTCAACAAGTTAACTAAGTGGGCCTAATAACTAGGGCCGGCTAACCCTAATTAGGGCCGGCTACCCTAAAGCCTACGAACCCAACAGTTACAACTACAAAAGCATCTAACTGAAGCATTTCTATTGCTTATTAGCTAGGAGATTCTTAAACGGTTTTGTTCCACTAAACGAAATTAAATTAATTTCCATCTGATTGCCATGTCAAATCTCTGTCTATTAACATTTTTCATTTGATGGGTCTAGGTATGACCTTAGTTAAATATTTATTTTTGAATGTCAATCCTTAAGTACCAAAGACCTCTGCAACAACTTTTAATAGTCTTATTGCTAGAAAAGCCTCATTATCTATTGTGCCCACAAGATCCATTTTAAGCCTTTCACTCTTTCACCAATATACATATTCATACCAAAGCTTGTGATCTCAAACCAAAAAAAAAAAAACTAATAAGACATCCAAGCAAATAACAAAACTTCTCAGTCATGATCTACTGAAGTTAATAACTCCAATAATCAAAATAGTTTTGCAAGTAATAACAAAAATCTACAAAGTAAGACTAAGTTCAAATTTATAATACCTAATACTACTAAATACCATATCTCATAATCATATAGCAACTTTCAACAATTTACACACAATAATCAACAAATTAAACAACAATTTTAGCAAATTGAGTGAAAAAGTGAGAGATATTCAAGGGCAGGTGGGCGGTGACTGCCGGAGTTGGACGACAGTGGAGGTCACGATGACGAAGGGGCTGATGATTTTGGGGTAATGGTGTGGTTCTGCTTTTGTTTCTACAATGGACAAGGGAAAGGGAACCAACGAATTGAAAATGAATACAAATAGTCAAAAGGCCTAATACATTAATTTAGGATTTTAAAAAAATGCAAACACGAAAAATGCTTGTTTCAGGACTAGAACTCGGGACAGAGAGGTTGGAAAAGGAGGTGCTAACCAGTGGACCATTCCAATTTTTTTCTTATGGGTTCACCTCATAATATATTTATGGGTTCCTTTATATTTTCTATGTACATTTTCTACTAATATTCAAAATCGAATGGGTTCCTGGGAACCCGGACCCTTCATCGTAAGTCCGCCCCTGTGCTCAACAGCTATAGGATACTAGAATAACTTCAACATAAGTCTACAAATTCGTTCTCAGCTATTCATTATTCTGATTTAAGTTCTTCAGCAACCTTCTGACCTAAGTAACAACAATTCAATCACATCCTACTTAACAAAGAGCACACAATTTGAACAAATAAAAGATGACTAGCTATACAACAATTATATCAACAATCAACATAAGAATATCATATCATAAAACCTAAATTCAACACATTTATCAGCATAACCATATCAAATCATAAAAAAACCTAAAAATCAATAGATTTTCATACCATACGAAGCAAGTGAGACTTTAGATCGGCATTGCGAGTAACTGAGGCTCCGTTGAAGCTGAACTGAGGATGCGGTTTTGCCGTTGAAAATGACGGTCCGTACGCCGGCGGAGTTAGTTGAGATACGGTTGGATTTGAAAACCAATCCGGTGAAAGAAGCAGATGCTGCGGCGGCAGCCATGAGCGTTCTAGAGAGAGAAAATGAGGAGAGAGAGTAACGAAGAGGAGCAATTGTGTAAATGAAATTGAAGAAGTGATATATGAAGACTGTGTGTTGGTCTTGGAAGCTCCGTCCGACTGACTGATGGCGATATAATCTAAAGCGGAATAGCGTTGGAGTTTTCCATATACCCTAACTAACCCCCTTGTACTTTCATCTTGTTGGATTTTCCACCGGCCCATTTCAATATTTTTATTACGGTCGAGCAATTTACGGTTTTGAACCGTCAGATCCGAATCATATTCTTGTATTCTGGGTCTGCTTCCGGTTCTTAAACTTGGAGAAAATGGTTTCCAGACCGTTAAAGTTAAAACTTTAAATTATGAGTTAAATGTCATTTTAGTCGATGTGGTTTGCGTCATTTTCCTAGTTTAGTCCAAAGGTTTATAACGTTACCATTTTAGTCCAAATAGTTTTAAACATTGTCATTTTAGTCCACTGGGTTAACTCCATCCTTTTATTCTGTTAACCAGAAGGGCATTTCGGTCATTTTATATGTAATTTTGTTAACTAGAAGGGCAATTCGACCATATAAAATGAATGGTCGAATTACCCTTCTAGCTAACATAAAAAATGGACAGGAGTTAACCCAATGGACTAAAATGGCAATGCTTGAAACTATTTGGACTAAAATGGCAACGTTTCAAACTTTTGGACTAAACTGACAAAATAACCAAAACCACATTTAACTCTTAAATTATATATTAAAAACCCTATTAATATATTTAAACTTTAAATATTGTATTCAAAAAACTGTTTCAAGGATTAAAGAATATAAAAATTTTAAGAAAATAAAATAGTTTTGAAATAATGTTTGAATAAAGTTTTTGTGATGGTTAACTAAAATCTTTTTAGTTAACTTTCATTTCATGGTTTAAAACATTTTATTGTTACTACTTTTACTTTGATTTGTTTGAATTTTGGATGTTGTAACTCTTTAGTTTTATGTTTTAAACGGTTTGATTGTTTTAATTGTTTTTATTTTGTTGTTAGTTTTAGGATTTAATTGACAACCGTTTCCAGCGAGAATCGTTTACGTGAGAACCGTTTAACCCCGAATCGGTCCTGTTTCTTTCCGGTTCTTGTATCTGACATTAAACGATTCGGTCCTGATTCGTTCCGGTTTTGAACCGTTGCACATCCCTAATTTTTATAGAAGTTTTATAGTTTAATTTTTTTTTTCTTCAAACTCTAGACATCAATTGTATTATCTGAATTAAACAATTATGAAGATGCATATGTTGAATTTATACATTTAGTTGTTTATGGGCGATTATTTGATGGAAACTATACTAATTTATACGTAACTTTATTGCATGATAAAAGTGTAACCATATATGTTTTTAGAAGCTATATCATAAGTGTATCAAGTGTAAGTGTTACATAAATTCTAGTCATGAATGGGGTTAAACATGACAAGACTATATTTAACTGTGTGTTAACTACCCCACACTATAAAAAGGGGTAAATATGAGATGCTAGTTTAACTTCAGTCCCATGACACGATCCCTTTATGGTACCGGTACTCGTACCCATTTTTTACGACTTTCAGGATTGGTACTGGTACAATACCGATCTCATCCATACTTCTAGCGTTTGGATGGCCTTAGCCTATAGCATTGAACAGATGACTCCAAATGCCACCAACCTTGGTCAACATCACCGGCAACTCAATTCCTCCCAGCATTTTTTGAAGTACAATTCAACTTCATTTTCAGGTTTTAAATCATACTAATTCATCCTCAAGTGTATATTTTGATTCATCAAAAGTTCATGTACACATATTGAAGCTTTTATCCAAGCATTTTAGTGGAGTTCTTAGACTCCAACTTTGTACACCCGAATGGATGAGGTTCACAACTCAATTTTGGTGAGACTCGTAGTCTCGATGTACGTTCATATTACGCCTATGATCAGCGAGGTTCTTTAACATCAAATAGGTGGTTCTATCTTCACCCACATAACACAATGAGTACTACCAACCACTAAGGCATTCAAGTATAAGCATGTTGAATTCAAAGGACATATATATTATTTCCAATACCCACATTGTGCCATACTTGTATCATATAAGTATATAACATCCTTTAGAAATGAACAATCAATAACGTATTAAGATCAATAAAGTAGTATGAACTCATCTCAATTGTTTAAAGTTCCTTCTTGTGAGTCTTGTTCTACTCTTTGTTGACTTCCCAAAAGTCATACCATTGGTGTGCATCTTGTGCACATTTACATACCTATAACCATAAGGACAATTGCACTACTTCAACATCCAGACGTACTCGAACTGTATTTCCTATAGTTTTATGATTTGTTTGATCTCAATCGTATACTACCAATCTTAGTTCCAACCCTTCAAACATGGAAGTCTAAACAGAAAGTTGTTCTAATTTGTTGATTTTTTATTCCCTGTTTGTTTGAATGTCTTTGACATGTAGTTTAACAGAAAACAAACTTTAACCACCCAGCACACCAAAAGAAGAATTAAAGACGATAATAGAAGAATCGTGTTGCTTATGAATTCATTTACAAGGATTTCACAAACAATCACACTTAGTTGGGTTGCTCACTAAATACATCATAAATTCAATATTAATGAACTTACTTTCTCCGTGGTACCCAGATATGTATGGCACTTTTATCGCGATTACAAAATTACAAGTTTCACATAACCTGCATCAAGGTTAAATAGTTAGGTTACTGCTGTAAACATAGTCGTCCTAATGTCATTTGACACATTTTGACCCAGTTATGAGTAACTGGACCAATATGGGTTATATATTATATCTCAAACGGGTCACATGGGTAAATTCTAAAAGCTAGATCAAATGAAAAGCGGTCAAGCGGGTTAAAATCACCCAAAGTGTACTTAAAATGCATATAACCTTTTAAATGGTGTTATTCTAAAGAACTAGTTTACTATTACGATAATATAGTTTATATAATCATGTGTAGCACAATAGTATTTTACACAATGACAAAACACAGATGACAAAAAGTCTTTGCGGGTCAACCTGACCCGCCCATTTTGCCGCATGAGTCCAACATTTAGTGTAACAAAAAACGAAAAGCAAGCGATATCAAACTCATACCAGGAAATCATCCAAGATACTTTAGCAAGACTCCATCGTTTCCTAGCACGAATCCTTGTTTATCGTTTATAAACCTACAAAAGATAGGTAGGATGATGATCAGAGGTAAATCTTTTTCAAGTTTAAAAAAATCAAGAATCATGTGTAAGATCAAAAGTTGCCTATAAACTCACTTTACTGAGTAAAGATTGGCAGCAATATTATCAGCCGCTTTGTCACGACTCCATGACTTTCCACTGTTGGTAGTTTTCAAAAGGACCCTG
The DNA here is from genome assembly GCA_030545235.1 of Helianthus tuberosus. Lineage (NCBI taxonomy): Eukaryota > Viridiplantae > Streptophyta > Magnoliopsida > Asterales > Asteraceae > Helianthus > Helianthus tuberosus. The sequence continues at coordinate 5,669,977 of CM060407.1, forward strand.
CTGCCTCCAGCTGCCCAAGCTTCCTCCTGTATATTTACAGTTAGCTCAAACCATCTGTCAACTGCCACGTGTGCAAATCAAACAAAAACTTATCCAAATGGATGTTACCTTTGATCTGTAACCGACATCGAGAATACCAAAACCACGACTCTGTACTGGAATTTCTTCAAACTCCTCGGTTATCTGCAGGATGAAGGTTCAGATTTATAAAACCTTAAAGATAAATCTATCCCCTAACTTTGTAATAATGTCAAAACTAACCCCTAAAACTTTTTAAATGTCACTTTTAATCCCCTCAAGTTTCTAAAGTTTCGAGTTTACTCTAAAACTAATTGCTTACGTTTTTTTTTTTTGTGTACGTGTCAGTATAAATTCGAGTTCGTCTACGCTTTAACGTAATTTTTGTTTGGAAACAAGTCAGGTCAATTATATAACGTTTTATTGTTATGTACGTTTTGAGTTGGACTACGTTTTGACGTAAATTTTGTTTCGAAACAAATCAGGTAAAATATAATATGTTTTCATTTGACGATATAAATTTGAGTTACTATACGTTTTGACGTAAATTTATTTCGGCTGGTCTTCGTTTCGACGTAAATTTTGTATGGAAATAAGTCGGGTCACATATAACACATTTTCATTCAACGGCATGAATTTGGATTACTCTACGTTTCAACGTAAATTTAGTTCGGAGACAAGTCGAGTTGATTGTAGTCTATAAAATTCATCACATTGCGTACGACGCCATCACAACGCGCGACGGGTAAAAGAACTAGTACACAAAAGACAATAAAAAGAAGAATTGTGCTGTTAACAAGGGCATTATTGAACTTTACATACCCCTGTGCCTTTGCTGAGATAAAGACCGCCACCACGTACAAGCAGCCAAAGGCCACCGTCTGCTCTCCAACCCATGTTTTGGATTCTCCTTGCAACGGCCCGATTATGGGGTTGCCAGTATGGCTACAATTGTACATATTTACATAAACTAATTAGTCATTTCACACGTAAACATTTCAAGGGCAAAATGGTCATTTTACACAGCATCAATAAAGCGCTAACCTGTCCTGGTTCCCAAGTCAGGTAGAAATTACCTCGACTGGAAACAGCAACATAATTTCCTTCAGGGGACCGGTTCACGGTATTGAAGGTACCTGTATAGTAACTAGCACCACTAATACCACTAGAAACTGTTCTGCAATTGAAATAGAGCATCGTAACTGTTAGTTTGACCAAGAATACAGCTTTTGACTTTAATCAATGGTTATAAATTACACATCACCTGTTAAGTGTAGCTGAAACAGTTTCTTGTACTGCGGCCTTCCAGTTGTAACCTTTGTTTGCTGTAACGTATATTGCACCTTCATCAGTTACCATCTCTGTGACCGGGTCTGTCTAGAGGTGTACAAATCGGTTTTTTTCAAAAACCGGTTCCGGTTATTAACCGAACCGGTTTTTTTCATCAAAAACAAAAACCGGTTTTTTAATAACCGGTTTCGGTTACTAACCGGTTTTTTTTTTACTCAAAACAATAACCGGTCCAACCGGTTATGGTCGGTTTTTAAACGGTTTATTCCAAAAAAAACGGCTTTTTATAACCAGTTTCGGTTTTAAAACCGGTTTCCAAGATAAATACCCCTAACCAGTCTACAACCGGCGGTTCGATTCGGTTCTAAAACCGGTTATAAAAAAACCGGTTTTTTGTACACTTGTAGGTCTGTCACTAATTCCAGATGAAACCCACCACCCATTTACCCACTATGGTAAACCGTTGGCTCACACATGACATTTTGTCAAGAACGAGACTCCAACGGACGATCTCCCTAGAGAGAGTCATCAGGTACCACTGCAATCCCCCTTTGGTCACAACAATATTAACAAAACCAGGCTGTTTGGCAACTTCTGAATGGTTGAGTGTTGAACCAATGAGAGGTCAGAACCATTAAGAGCCAGAATAATGTTTAATCGTTTAAAGGCAAATGTCTGACCAATTCAGATTAGATTAGAGGTCTTAACCATTTAAACTCGGTATAATGTTTAACCATTCAGAGGCAAATGTGTGAACCATTCATACATCTGCTCGTGAAACAAACGGTCTCTGAACCATTAAGTGATAAGCCACCAGTCCATTAAGAGGTAAACAAACACCCCTAAATACCAAATAAAATAAAATATAATCAACATGATCAAAACAGTTTCAATCTACCGTGAAAAGGATCATCAGGAACAAAAGCAATATCCACCAGCACAACGCCAGGATCAATCGGAAGATAAACTCTCTCCCATTCAGAAAAGTGGGTTGACGATGGCTGAATAAGTAGTTGAGGAGTGTGGTTGGGTTTGAAGAGTCGATTAGTAATTTTGGAGACACCATTTTTGGAGGAAAAAAGTCCGGCTTGTGCATTTTAACTATATTTGAATCCAAAAACTAAACATGTCTTGATTTGAGTCCCCATGGTTTGTATTTTTAACTCTTTGAATCCAAAATGCAAACCTCATCCAAATCATGGACTAAAAGGGTTGGATTCAAAGGATTAAAAATACAAACCACAGGGACTCAAAGGGTTGGATGAGGTTTATTTGGGATTCAAATGGTTAAAAATACAAACCACAGGGACTCAAATCAAGACAAGTTTGGTTTTTGGATTCAAATAGTTAAAATGCACAAACCACAGGGACTCAAAAAGGACTTTACTCTTTTTGGAGACACAATTATGGTGAGAGGTTTTTGTGTTCCTGTGTGTGTGTGCTGGTTTTCTTATTCGAAATCTGGAAGGTACTTTCGCGGGAGTGTTTGAGTGGATGGATGGATGGATAAACAAGCGTTTCGTAATAAGGCGCTTTATGTTTAGAATTTTAGGTTTTATTCTATTTTTTGGTTTGGTCGTTTTAACGGTTTTGCTTCAGTCATTTAAAAATGGTCATTTTCCTCTAATAGTTTATTATGTTTTTCCTATTTTGCTCCCTGCCTTAAACTATGTTTATTTCTACTGTTAAAATTTAGTCACGTGCTTCTCACATGAGGGGCATTTCAGTCTTTTCCAATCCTAATTTTTTATTCTCTTAATTAATTCCTTAAGTATATATAAAAACCTAAATAATCTCTCTCTCATCTCACACCCCTCAAATTTCTTTCTCTTCATTCTCTACCACCACTCTCTACCTTCTTTCTAGAACCACCACCACTGACCACCACATCACCACCAGCCGTCGCCACCACCACTGACAACGACCCCCTGCCACCATCACCTCCCACCATAACCTACCACCCCCACCCCCACCATAAATCAAATTGTTACCAAAATTGATAGTAGCGACAACATCATTACATCCCACCATATCTCACCCGGAATCTCAATCCACCACCACTGACAACGACCCCCTGCCACCATCACCTCCCACCATATCTCACTCGGAATCTCAAACCAGGTCTGATCTAGACAACATCATCGCAAACCTTGATAGCAAAGGCAACATCATCGCCTACAAAAATGAAGTAACAGATATGTATGTATGTATGTATGTATGTATGTATGTATGTATGTATGTATGTATGTATGTATGTATGTATGTATGTATGTATGTATGTATGTATGTATGTATGTATGTATGTGTTATATATTATTATTATTATTATATGTAATATAATCTTTATTTGTTGTTTGACTAAAATGCATTTAGTTTTATACTTGAAATTACTAAAATACCATTTCAGTTAACAAACAATTTTGATGGAGTTAGAGGTGGGAAGCAAAATGGGAAAAACATAGTAAACTATTGGAGGAAAGTTGTCGATTTTAATTGATTGGGGCAAAACCTTAAAACGACCAAACCACAGGGAGAAAAACGGAAGTTTACTCTTTTAGATATAGCCACCACGTGGCCCGGTGTTGGAGGAACATTTTTTTTAGCGATGACCTTTTTGTGTTAAGCCATCACACTCTCTAAATTAGAGGGTTTGTTGTTTCACTCCGATCGAACTATGTTGTTTTAACTAGATCCACGCTGATTTTAGAGTTTGACTTGGACGTTCCCCCGAAAAACATACCGGTGACTGCCACCACAAGAGTTAAACACTCTCTTATTTGGAATGTTCTACTAGAAAAGTAGAATATATATGGTCCGGTGTGTGGAGCACCAATTATCATGAGTGTTCTACTAAACAAGTGTAATATATTCGGTATAGTTTAGGTATAGAAATATGATTTAGATTATATGTCATTAAAATAACTATTTGGAGGTTCTCCCATGTTAATAAATGAATGAATGTGTTTGATCTATAAAAAATAGAATAAGAATATATAAAGGGAATTGGTCTGTAATAACCCCAATTAGACGTCATTGGTCATTGTCTGTCACACCTTTGAATATTCCTCATGCCAGTCCCACCTTTCGCCTATTTTTCCTCCACCGGTCCTCAGTTAATAATACTTAACGGAGTTAAGTTTTTTTTTCTGAATTACAAACTGACGTATTAGGGATTTGGATCAGAATGAGGATACGAGTCTATTGATGTAAAACTTACCTCGAAACGGTGCTCCAAACGACTTAATTTTTGTTAATTGGAAGTTTAAACACCCGAATTGAAGCACCGTTTTCATCGTTTGGAGCACAATTTTAAGGTAAGTTTTACATCATTCGACTCATATCCTCGTTCTGATCAAAAGCCCTAAAATGTCAGCTTGTAATTCAGCAGTGGAGGAAAAATAAGTGAAAAGTGGGATTGGCATGGAGAATATTCAAAGATGGGACCGACAATGGCCAATGATGTCTAGTTGAGATTATTACTGGCCAATTCCCCAATATATAATTAATATGTTTTACTTGTCACACTTTTACATAGTTCTCCAATATTAATAAATGAATGTAAATAACCTATAAAAAATTAGAATAAAATATATAATTAATATATTTTACTTGTCACACTTTTACAACTCGTTTACATCCTTAACCTTATTTTTTGAACAATTCCTAAATTTGTAAGATAATACACCATAACCTGTATTTCACATGATTTAACTATTATAACATGTGTACTTCTTAGTTACAATTTATTTAACCCGCCAACAATTTTTTGTTTCCTAAAACATTTGACCCATTTAGATAAATAGGTTGCAAATGTCGTGTTTGGATTATACTTTTTAATTCTGTATGAATGGGAGTGATTTCCTTCTTATTGATCCCGGGGTCATTCTCCTCGACATAACTTTCCTCCCATGTGATACTTCTCACGGTGTTTAACATGAATGAATATGATGAATTATGTATAAGTTTATAAGTTTCAATCCATTAAGCTGTCAAAGTTGAAATCCATAGAGTTAAAATACAGGGCCGGCCCGTAGGGGTGCGGGGTGGGCGACGGCACGAGGCCCAAATCCTCCGAGGGCCCAAATCTATAATATATATGCACTGAATCAAGAGATAACATAAATGAGCACTTGTACTAGTGGTTACTTCCTTGCTTAAACAATAAGGAAACTCGGGTTCTAATCCAGACATCTCTAAAAAATTTATTTTTGCTTATTTTTTGGTTTTTTTTTTTTTTTTTTTTTTTTTTGTTAATGGTATTTATATATAGTGGAGAGTTCAAATAAAAAGAAATTACAAATTAAGAATAAAAAAAATAAAGGGTACAAAGGTAATTTGAACAAATCATTTAATTAGTCTATCATTTATTTATGTTATTCAAATTAATGAACTCTAATTATTTAATGAGTCATCCTATAAATTAGTTTTGCAACACAATAAAAACAATCATGCGCATGATTCTATATATTCAATGTTTCCTATACCATAAAGACAATGTTTTGGTGTAAGGTACAAAATGTGTAGGACCCCAACACTTTTAAACAATTTTGCGACTCATAATAAAATGTGTAGAACACAACACTTTTAAACAGTTTTGTCACTTTTAATAAAATTGGTGTATTAATGGTGGTGAAAGAGGAAATTATGGTGACATTAAGACTAAACGGTATGGGGGCCGGCCCTGCCCCGACACCGCACCCCCACACCGCCCCCTCTGCCCCGTCCTGTTTTCTTTGTCTCCCCAACAACGCCCAAGCCAGGCCACCTTTCTCTCTCTCTTTCATCTTTCTCTCTCCTCTCTCTCTCTCTCTCAAAAATCAAATCAATTATATTTTTTAATTGTTTTTATAAATAGTGTGGGGCCCTATCCTCCACCCCCTAGGTCCATCCCCTTTAAGCCCATCCTCACTCTCGGTGACGTGACGGGTGACGTGGCGGGGGCCTCACCATACCGGGTAGTAGGGCTGTAAACGAACCAAACGTTCGGCGAACAGTTCGTGAACCGTTTGGTGGGAAGTTCGTTTGTGTTCGTTCGTTTATTAAACAAACGAACACAAACAAGAAATTCCGTTCGTTTAGTTAAATGAACAAACATGAACAGATGTCGTGTTCGTTCGTTTATGTTCGTGAACGTTCGGTAACGTGTTTGTTTGTATTCGATAGTTCATTAGTATTTTTAGTTTTTATATCTATTTAAATACTTCAAAATTCCGACAAAATAAATATCTAATAAGTGTCTGTGTATTATATATTCTGTTTATGAACGATTGTTTATGTTCGTTTGTTTCCATTTGTGTTCATGAACATTAGTTTGTGCTCATTTGTGTTCGTCAACGTTCGTTTTTGTTCGTTGTCTAAAATTAACAAACAAACACAAACGAACACGAACATAAAATCTCGTTTGATAAGTGTTCGTGAACTGTTCGTAAACACGTATATTTCTTAACAAACGAACACGAACAAGGTCTTGTTCGTGTTTGTTCGGTTCATTTACAGCCCTACCGGGTAGCCTAATAAGACTTGAGTAACCCTTTATAATATTTATTAATATTCTACATCAAAATGTCTATCACACCCTTATTAATTAAAGCATTAATTAAAAGTAGATAAAAATTATATATTGATTCACAACCATTGATCAAAAAAATATAGGGACTAGATTAATTTATTTTTTTTCTTACAAGGAGATTCTTCTCAAATGAACCTCCCCGTGGCATTTAATGCTTAATTTTGTAAACTAGATTTTTCCTTTTAATTAATAAATTACTTCCTAACCTTAGCTAAAAATAAATATTTAAATTACATCCACCTAAATTTTAGTGATTGATGAGTTTATATTAAATTGAGATTTCCGAATAGGACACAAAAATTTTTATCTCGCACAGGACCAAAATTTTGTTTGTGATTTTCGGAGACGACCCTGATAAAATACAACAATCTACACGTCTTTTACCTTTTAACTATCAGATTTAGGACTTATGAAATCTTGTTATCTTTTAGTCCCTTGAAAATAATATCTTCACCTTTTTATTTACCAAAAACTTGTATAAAATAAAATAATCACTTTTTGTTATGATATTATTTTATGGAGAAAAATGCTCGGATAGTCCTTGTGGTTTGCTCATTTTTCACCTTTAGTCCCTAACTTTCTAAAATTACAGCTATAGTACCCAACTTTTGAAATTTTGTTCCCGGATAGTCACTGGCGTGAATGGGGCTTAGTTTTTGGTGTTAAGTGGATGTGAAATGACGAAAATACCCTTACTGTTAAAAAATAAAATTTAAAAAGAAGTTAATATATATAAATTCAACTAGGGCCATTTTTTTCCATTTTAAACCTAAAAGTCTAAAACAGGCCAGCACCATCTGCTCCATAACCACACCTCCACCATCGACCACCCCCTCTACCCACCGCCTCCACATCAACCTTCACCACCGCCTCCAATTTCGTGGTGGGGTGTCTATGGATTTTGGGGGTTAGCAAGTCTGCTCTGTTCAGACACCAGTAATAACTCTATGATTTCTGCATTAGATTTGGATCAGAAACACAAATTCAAACATGAACAGTCTCTTTCTGATTCTGGTTCTGCAACTGTTCTGAATCATGATGAATGGAGGGATATGAAGGTTCCTAGGATTAATCAAGAGGAAGATATTTCTAAGGGAATGTTGTTGCAGCAGCAGCAGGAGAGATCTAGTTGCTCTGTTTTTGATGGTGCACAACATATGCTTAGTTTTTCTAAACCGAATAGTCATTTGACCAATACATTGCCTTATTATGGAAGAAAGAATGTTGGTATTGTGAATACTCTCTTTCATTTTTTGTTTTATTAACAGTTTTAGAAGACAAAAGTTAGGAAATATTGAAGAAACCCCCCTTTGCTCTGTTTATTTTTTTAGTTTAAATATCAGATTTTGGAGATGGGTTTTGTGAATGGTCACGTGGGGTCTCATGAACAAACTTAGTGGCTTATGTTTGGGAATTTGAAGAAAAGTATAAGAAAAAGTTAAATAATTGTTTTTCTTTCCTTTGTTTTTTAATTTTTGAGCATAATAATAATAAATCTCTGATTTTGGAGATGGGTTTTGTAATTAATTGGTGATGTGGGGTTTCAAATTGAACTAATTTTAAGGTTTTTTGTTTGCTAATTTGACATTTTTGGGGATTTGATTACAGAGTATGGTGTCTGAGGGGTTATGTGGTGTGGAGGTGTTATGGTGGTGGTGGTGGTATGGTGGTGAAAGGTGATTGTGGTTAAGAGTGGGGAAGATGAAGTGGGAGAGGTGGATGGTGGGGTCCACATATATTTTTTAATCTTTTAATGTTTTATTTGTTAATTTTTTAATACTAAGGGCATTATAGTCATTTTACAACAACTTAACTGAGAAAACTAACTCCTATCTGCGCCAGGGACTATTCGGGGGAACGAAATTGCAAAAGTTGGGGACTATAGCTGTAATTTTAGAAAGTTAGGGACTAAAGGTGAAAAATAGGCAAACCACAGGGACTATCCGGGCACTTTTTTCTTATTTTATGCTAGAAGTTTTAATAGGGTTTTTTTTTTTCTTTTTCATTAAAAAAAAGTTTTGTAGCCAAAAAGAAAAAGTGAATTTAAAGAATTGTCCTTTATCTTGATACCCATTTTCAGGCGTTGTCCTTTATGTTCAAAATTGACGAGTTTTGTTCTTTATGTTTTCATATCATACACGTTTTGTCATTTAGGCCTAACACAGTTAGTTTTTTCAGTTAAATTTGGTCATATGCTTTGCACATGAGGGCATTTTTGTCAATTCAAAGGTTGCAGAAGCTTTGAGTTGTAAATATGCCGTTGAACTTACCTTTGAATTGACAAAAATGCCTTCATGTGCAAAGCATATGACCAAATTTAACTGAAAAAACTAACTGGGTTAGGCCTAAAGGACAAAACGTGTATAATATGAAAACATAAAGGACAAAACTCGTCAATTTTAAACATAAAGGACAGTGCCTGGAAATGAGTATAAAGATAAAGGAAAATCCTTGAAATTCACTCCAAAAAGAAACTAGTTTGGTTAGGGTACTCACAACCACTTATTTATAATTCTTGGCGTATACCAAATAAAAAAGAAAATTACACAATGTTTCAGTCAGCACAGCATACTCAACATTCTCTTCCAATTGATATCTAAAGTGTGTATCCCTGGACAATAACAACTGTACCAATTCTTTCTGTTTTCTCAAAATGGCACCAATTGTTTCTATTTTCTCAAAATGACACCAATTCGACTCTTATCGTTTAAATAGACACGAAAAAAGTAAACCGTTTACTAATCACGAGCCGCCTTGCTCTTCCTCCCGCTCGGTGGCTTTGACAATCCATCAAATTCTATTAAGCAAATTATATATGAATAAGTAATGAACATAAGCTCTGATATGCATGATTAAAGCCCTAATATACACTAATTTGACGATTGCCGACTCTAGAAGGATTGTTACTTCCATGGCAAACGAACAAAATTTTGTAATGACAAAAAAACGTATAATTGAACTCGATATCATTATGAATAATAAAGAGACAGCCTGGATAATCAATTGAAAAATCAATTTCATCCACAACTTTGAGTGGTTGTCAATGGTCAAATAAGTATAAAAAGTCTTGATAAAAAAAACAAAAGGTCAGCAGATTTTGGATAAGACAATAGTGTTGCATTTTCTTTGGAGTTGAGACATAGCAATAAGTAGCAATAGTACAAAAACATTTTTTGGGATAAAATCATGAAACAAAACACCTCATTAAGAGAAAAAAGAAAAATACAATACCCTTGAGTATGATATCCATTTGAGATTACGGAAGATGGCGGATGCCTGCCTGGTAATGGTATCTTAAGCGACTTGAGCGCAAACATTTGTAAATCGGTTGTTAGGCCATTCATCTTCTTAATGTCAGTAACCTAAGACAAAAATTAACATTACATACAAAACAAACCGTCATCATCATCATCATAGTCTAAATACAACAATGAAATTACAGTAAAATCCATATATACTAGATTGTTACCATAGCCGCGCGTTGCGGCGGCAACACCTTAGTCGTTTATAGATGACGGTACGTTATGTGAAATGTGTGTTTCGACGTATCGGATCTAAAGCACTGCAATTACAAAAGAAACGTAATCGATCGTTCTATATGCGTACAATGATTAAATTGAAGGTATGAATATATTCTTCAAACATAAACGGCAAACATACACATATATTGAAAATGAAAAGCCGTACATGATTAGTATTCAACATCAAGAATGATGAGTTGATGACCCTCTCATAATTCATAGACTAATCCACATAAAATACATGCTTGCAAAAAAGTAAATGACATACCAATAATCCTAAAAAAATACATGTTAATCCCGACCCATCTTATTCATCTACATTTCCTTTGATACAATCCCAGCTACCTCGGGAATTTGGATCAATGATATATTACAATCAACTGTAACACAACTGATAGTATTGGAGATGCCGCTTCGATTACTCTCTAATGCGGGGTGAAATGCAACTACAATCTGTCCAAAAAATAAGTCAGCTTGCTAGTAACAAACAAAACACAAACTGTTGTAACAAAATGTATGCTACAATATTATTACCTATTACCAAGAAAATTACCTATTACCAACAATCTAACAAAATATGTAAGCAACAGAGCATAAGTCATAACCCTACCCGTCTTCCAAGAAACCTGCAATTTCTAAACATAAAATCATAAAGAACAAATAATTATGAAGAGACTGAATGCAATATAATATAGTTATATAGACTAACAATTTATCACCATATAGTGAATCATGAGCTAGTTAACACCACATTTTTTATAGCATGAATAACAAAGAAATAGTAATCGAACTTCAATAACTATTCTATGTAATTATAAAAAAAAGGTTCTATTTATTTAAAGGCTATGCACCAAGCAGCATTTACAAATATACAAACATTCATGCACATATACATACAATACATGTATGCATATACACACACAGAGACATGTGCACACACACATATATAATGTGTATATATCAAATATTTGTGTTCAAGTTAAAAGACTTAAAAAACCCAACAAAGTAAGTTAACACATATACATATTTACCCGAATAAAAATGTCTTTAAATAATAATGAGAACCCAATGAGAGAAAAAGTACCATGACACAATTCTTAAACAAAGGTGAATCTATGGATCAAAGATAAAGGAGTCATTCGAAGCACTCCAGCCAACACCTTCCTCCCATGCCCATTAACATATTGAGTCTTGCCGCCTGTATGCCAGGAGGTTATTAACCAAGTCAAACAAAAGTCGACATCCAACTTGTCTTGCTTCTGCAATCACGTAATCTAATGCCTACATAACCATTTTGAATCCTTTTAAAAACACCTTCACTCAACATATAAGATCAAGCAACAAACATATAACCTTTCCTCTAGATAAATTCTCCATTTCTAGCATAAATCAAGCCCTAATGGCATCAAAAATTAAATTATCGCAAAGAATATCATATATAAACACATCAAACTTTTTCTAAGCCCTAACTTTAAAAATAAAAGTTGGAAATTATCCATATCAAACCTCTTAGTGAGTGATTTGGGGTTCAGTACCGTCTCACTCGGCGACTCCATCATCAACCGTTGATGTCCGGCTGCCAGAGTTTGTCTCCGCCGGTGAAGCCTGCACTGACGTGTGGAACAATCACCTTAGCCCCAACAATCTCGAAAAGACTAAAAATCGGAAGATTATATGGCAGATTTAAGTCAAATAACCGGAGAATTAGGGTTGAAAGTGTTGGATCTTACCTTCGTTGCTAGAAAACCGGTGTACATATCCACCGTTGTTGCGCCCTGAACTTCAGCCTTAGAACCCTAGAACTGACCCTACTCCAATCCACTTCGTTCCTAATCACGAAAACCCCCAAATCACAAAACGTTTGATTGACCACGGTTGTTAAATCGTCACTGATGCAGTCATCGTTCTTCATCACAAACCAGATCATCCACTCTTGTTGACGTGGAACCCAAGTTACATCCAAAAATATAAAGAATCTGTAATGGTATTGGCGGTGACGGTGACTGTTGTGGGGGTGGGGCGGTGAAGGAGTTGAGAGTGCTTCTGTGTACAGATGATGTTTGCTTGTTTAGACAATAACACTGTTGCACCGACCTTCCATTTTAAGATTATTATTACTAGTAATATTGCCCGCGCGCGTTGCGGCGCGGGTACATCGCACATTTCGAATATCGTAAACATCGAATGAATTAGTTCAAATGTTATGTGTTGCGTGAACCACACAAAAACGTGTGTTTCGACGTATCCGATTAAACTTAATGTAACCCACATAAGCATTGCGATTGGATAAAAATGTAAAGTCAAGTAAAATAAATCGAATGTATACCGTACAATTATAACGTATTATAGGTGACTCGACTCATACATAGAAAACATAGCGAGTATAGAGGAAAAACATATACGTGTAACAAAAAGATATTAATTAGAGCTTTTAAAAAAGGAAAAAACCACAATTAAATTTCACTCGATTAAGAACAAAATTTACGAAGCAATTAACAATTATAAAATAAGTATAAAAACATATTATATTTTACGTGACTTGTTTTCCAAAAAAATTACGCCGAAATGTAGAATAACTCGAATTTTGACCGACAGGAACGTAAAAATACGCACGTAAAATGATTTTTTTAACGGAAAGGTATTATATTTAACCCCACTCGATTTTTATTAAAAATGTTTACGTCGAAACGTAGGAAACTCAAATTTATACCAAGATGTACGTTAAAATATTTTTTTTACCGTAAAGGAACGATACGTAATATAGTTTAAAGAAAGTAGTTTAACATAAAAATTTATAATGAAATTCAAAAAGAAAAAAAAACATGTACGTGGAAGTAAGCCGATTACACCCTATTTCAAATAGTCCGTTGCTACTCGATGTTCCAACAAATTGAGGTTCAGCCTTTGTCTAATGGTGTTTTTATTCGAACAAATTGGTTGTTAAAATGTACCAACTCAAATGCTCAATTCCTAAGTAATTTGTGTATGTTTTCTTATTTCAAATACTCAATTCCTAAGTAATTTGTGTATATTTTCTTATTGAATGTAATTGTTTGTTTAGTGTATGTTTTCTTATTGAATGTAATGTAATTGTTTGTTTAGAGGCGAGAGTATATGGGCTGCAAAGTAAGTGGGCTCCTGGTTGTTTATATTGGTTGCTCATGGGCTGCAAAAGTGGGCTGCATAATTGTTGTGGCTATAAAACGAAGAGTTCTAGTTATACTGTTATAGGAAGAAAAAGGACAAAATGGTAATTACGAGTGCTTTGTCGGTGGCCGTAGCCACCGACTTTGTACTTTAAGACTATAGGTAAATATATAAATAAACCATTAACAACACACCTTAAGAAGACATCATAACACATCCAGACCTAACTATAATCCATCAACTACACATAGCATAAAAGTATTATAAGTAACATCCTAAATTCATTAATCCGATACTCACTTAAACTATGAACAAAATTTCTTAATCTTAACTTTTTTCCACAAAATATTCAGATTTATTATTTGCTTAAGGATAAAAAAACTAATGCATTATATTTACAATATTTTACATTCTAGTGAGATGAAAAAAAAAAAAAAAAAAAACCTCCAGAAATTCATCAATCAAATAAAGGCAAACAAGATGATTCCTTTGATTGATGAATAGGGTGTGATGATTGGAAAATGTGTGACGATTATATCTGGAAATTAGCGTTCCAGCTCCGCCATTGATGAACGGAAATTGTGAATGGAGAGAGTCAAAAGGAATTCACCATTTATAGTTGGTGAGCTGCGTATTGTACTAGTGCTGCAGTATAATGTACAACGCGTACAGCTTTTAGAGTTCAGACGTGTTCAAAGTTTTTTTTTTTTTTTTTTCCTCAGACCATGGGGTATGATGGGCGTGGGGGTATGATGGGCGTGGGGTTTGGGGCATGGATTGACACGTGTAATTTCAAAACTCAATTCTCAAACCCACTTTGGATGGGGTATTGTGGGCGTGGCTAAGCCACATCAGTTTTTTTTAATATATATATATATATATATATTTATAACCAAAAACTACATAAACATACAAAATAATTATTAAAATAAACATACAAAATAATTATCAAAATAAAAAACTATTATTCTTCGTCGTCTTCGTCGGTTTCGAACCCAGGAATTGTTGAAACATGATCCACCAAATCAGATCGAAGGTTGTGATGTATATCCCTTGACTTTATCAAAAATTCATTTGTCGTTTTATCTTCGTTTGTTACGTTACCGGGTTGGGGGTCATCGTCATCATAGTAGATAACGACCGCTCTACCTTCATCCTCCAAAATCATGTTGTGAAGAATGATACATTTACGTTACCGGGTTGGGGGTCATCGTCATCATAGTAGGTAACGACCGCTCTACCTTCATCCTCCAAAATCATGTTGTGAAGAATGATACATGTGTACATCACGTTTCCAATCTGATCTTTGTCCCATAGTTGACAAGGCATTGCCAATATTCCCCACCTTTTCTTCAAAACACCGAATGCTCGCTCGACGTCTTTACGTGCAGCCATCTGGACCCTGTTAAACTTTAATCTCTTTGGATCTGTGGTACCGTGTCTTGTGAACGATTTTACGAAAACCCATCACTCTGGGTAAATCCCATCAACTAGGTAGTACCCATACACGTACTCAACCCCGTTTACAAAGAAAGTTCCTTTGGGTCCTCTACCATCTACCCGATCATTGAAAATGGTCGAGTGGTTTATGATGGTAATATCATTATGTGAACCTGGCATACCGAAGAACGCATGCCATATCCAAAGATCTTGGGACGCAACCGCTTCAAGCATGATGGCTGGCATCCCGTGAAATCCACTAGTGTGAGCGCCTTGCCATTGGGTAGGACAAAGTTCCCAAGCCCATTTCATACAATCTAAACTACCTAGCATCTCGGGTAGCCCATGATAATCTGCGTGATGTTCCAATATTTGTTGCATGTCACTGAAGGAGGGCTTTCTCAAATATCTTTTCCTATAAAGTTCTAGAATACACGAACAAAAGTGGTGAAGACTTTCTCTAGCTACACTGCAGACATTTTTAAATAGTCATCCATAATGTCCGAACTATTGTCGTACGCTAACTGACTAAGTGCGGTCGTGACCTTTTGCCACGTATTAAATCCTAATTGCCCGGTTACATCGGGTTTTTGTTGGAAATAAACATATTTCTCCTCAAGATCTCTAGATATCCTTAAAAATAAGTTTCTACTCATACGAAAACGACGCCTAAACATTTTTTCATCATACTTAGGTTCCGCTGAGAAGTAATCGCTTACCAACAAATTGTTAGCGGTGTACCGTTCACGAGCGATGTACCTTCTCATCCGTTTAGGTTGTTGAGTCTCTTCCTCATCGTCTTCGTCTTCCACGATAGCTTTCACCACCGACGTGATCGTTTGTACAAATATTTCCGCACCATCGTCAGATGATGATGACGATTCACTATACCTTGATGAAGAACTCATGGCAAGATTGTGTTATGTGTTTGATATTGTGTGAGAAAAATGTTAAATATGGTACGGTATTTATAAGGAATTTTTTTTAAACATGCCCCAACGGCTAGGCCAACGGCTAACGGCTAGTTTGAATTGGCCATTCACAACCCGCCATGTCAGCTTGCTTCCCCCATCCCACGCCCGGCTTGAAACCCAAGCCCCAAGGGCCACGCCCCAACCCAAGCCCACCCGGGGTGGTGGCTTGGGCGTTTTCCCCCAACCCACGCCCAAACCCAAGCCCCATACCCCATAGTCTCACTGTTACTGTTTTGTAAGATAATTAGTTGATGCCCGGCCCGGTTGCGGAGCGATCGTCGAATAATTCTCAACCAATTAAAAAAACAGAACTATAGTTTTGGTAGAAAGAAAAACTAAAACGATGACAAGATCGTAATTTTAAGCGAGGGTAAAATCTTAATTTTTAGGTAGGGTAAAATCATATTTTTATTTTGAACTGTGGGAAAAAAACGTATTTTTGAATTTAGGGTGAAATCATAATTTTGAACCGAGAGGAAAATCGTAATTTTGAGCTGGAGGTAAAAGCATATTTTTAGTTTGAACCGGGGGCAAAACCGTAATTTTAAAGTGGGTATAAAATACTAAACTGGTGTAAAATCGTAATTTTTAGCTGGGGGAAAAACGTATTTTTATTTTTAACTTGGGCGAAAACGTAATTTTGGCTGAGGGTAAAATCGTTATTTTTGAACCGAGGGCATAACGTAAATCTGAGCTGGAGGCAAAAGGGTAATTACATTTTGAACTTGGGGTGAAAGCATATTTTTTAACTGAGGGCAAAAACGTAATTTTAAAGTGGATATAAAATAATAATCTGGTTGGTCCAATGGGGATTGCTCACCTTCCATTTGAACCAATGGCAGGGAAACACTACTCCCTGCCACTATTCTCGCCCATGTGTTTTGCAGATATAAGAAATGTCGTATTTATCTTTTTTTTATGAACGGTGAAATGTATAAGGTTATCACACTCTCCAAATCGGAGAGCCCCGTATTGCCCCACTTTGACCAAACAATGTTGTCTTAACCGGGTACACGCTGGCTTCAAAGTTTGGCTTTTCTGGGCGTTCCCACGGGAAATCATACCGCCGGCTGCCACTTGACAGTCGTTGTGCTACCACAAGAGCAAAACTCTCTGGTGTAACACATGGTGGGACGAAAACCCGGTTGGGCTCGGGAATCGAACTAACAACCTCACACAAGGCCTAGTCCAAATCCTTCATTTACCTATATCCACCCCAATATAACACAAGTGAGAATTGAACTTGAGTATCCAATATCCATTAGAAAACCCAATCCTCCTACCACTAGGTGTCCCACCCCAACCGATGCCAAAAACATCAGGGTGCGGCACTAAGCGTTCAGATTGCTCATGAGTTTCCATAACACTAGTAGTTTCAAAATAGATTTAAATAAGTTTCACGATAACATTGTCTAAAAACATCAACCACATATCAACGTATCAAAAACAATAATCAAACATCGTTTCAAGTTTCTAGATTCTACTAGACGTGTTTCTAAGCATCACTCCTAGCTTGTTTTCTTGACTCCGCATCCTATCAGCCTGCAACATGTATTAAAATATCAATACAGAAGTATTGGCGAGTATACAAGTTTGAGTATATAACATAGTAGATTAAAAGGTTCATATCCATCATGTAAATGATAAAATAGTTTCAGCCGTGCTAGTGTTCGTAGTCCAAGTGATAGCCCAAGTGTCCTGATGCTTTAGTGTTCTCCCAAGAATCAAGAAAAACTAGAATACTCCTAACAATACCCCCGAGAATAATGGGGAGGTGCATCTCCTATAGCGCTACTATTGTTAAGGCGGAACTACACACTCTGGATTAAACGTTCACATAGCACAAAGAATCAAGAATCACAAGTTTCACATACACATAGGATAGAGTTTAAATTTCAAAAGTCTCAAGTATCATAGTTTAATAGAATACAAGTTGCATCCCAAAGTTTAAAGCAAAAAGGGATCGAGTATACTCACAGTGATTGCTTAACAGTAAACACTGCTATTGGATCAAAGGGAGCTCTTTAGAATTAGTCTGATTAGAGTACCATAGATAAGTGTCAGACAAAATAACGAGATTACGCAGAGTGTAGGATCAGTCACCCGATCGGATGGCCATCTGATCGGATGGTCATCCGGTCGAATCACCTGTGTGTGTTGGGTCGGATCGTCATCCGATCAGATGGTCATCCGTCCGGATGGCCATTCGATCGAATGGTCATTCGATCCAAATGTTGAGATTCAAGTTTCAAGTTCAAAGTTTCTGATTCAAAATAGTTTAAGTATGGAAGGTTGCAAGGCACTTGTTACTCCGATCGGATGGCAGTTCGATCGGACGGCAGTTCGATCGGACGGCAGTCCGATCGGGTTGCCATTCGATTGGGTTGTCCGCGTCTCCTTTGCAATCTTGTAACGTTTCCAAGTTTCGATTTTAACGGTGACGGCATAGTACGTATTGAGACAATGGTAAACACATCAATATTCACCCGGTCTGATCGGATGGGAATCACCCTAATCCATTCAGATGTCTGTTTCTTGACGGTGTTTATGTCGGAATCCATACTCCGGCCATCTCCTCCGGCAACAACCCATTTCTAAGCCGATTCCAGACTAATCATCAAGTCTATAGTCCGTTTAGACCCGGATTCCACCGTTTTAAGTAAAAGTTCAAGAAAAGATGAAGAAACATGAGTTTTATTTGAAAAAGTCTAGATTTAGTTAAGGTTCAGTGTAAAACGTATGAAATTCCTCAGATCTGAGCTGGATCTTGACTAGAATGACATCACACAACAGTTTGATACAAACCGTCATGATGACATCACCCTTAAGGACTCAAATCTCCGAGATTTCACGGTGAAAAGCGTGATTTTAAAGAAGAATCATGTAGAGGATGGTGCATAGATTAAAGATGTACAAGAATCTAGTGTAAAATGTATCGAAATCACCAAGAAATGGAAGAAAAGTGCTTGAGAGTGAGAGAGAGTGCGTCTGGTTCGAATGAGGCTGTCACATCAGTGAGGAGTGATGTGACAGACCTATTTATAGTGTCAGAAAGGAAGTTAAGGCGGTGTGGCACGGATCGGATGGTGGTCCGATCGAGTGGCCATCTGATCCGATCGGATCGCCTATTCGGTCGATCCCATCCTTTCCACTTCACCGACTTTGGTTCGTTTCGTGAGTTAGATTAAGCGTTGTGTATTTTAGTGTACTAGTATCACATAACTAGACTATATTATTAACATAAAAGTTTCCAAGTTTCATAGTTTCCGCCAGTGACAAGACTCCAGTCTCTCGTTCAACCAAATCTCAAGTTTCACGAGTCCCAAGAGTCAAGCACCAAGTAAGAATCAAGAATCTAGCTTCCAAGTATTAAGTGTCAAGAATCAAGTTTCAAGAGTCTAGTTTCAAGAATCATAGTATTAAGTATCAAGAATCAAGATTCAAGTATCAAGAATCTAGCATTAATAATCTAGTATCATAGCATAAGATTCACCAGGTACAAAAGTATCAAGAATCACATAGTATAAGGGCTAAAAGTGACAACTAGACAGAAGTTCAGGGACGCAGGCATTACACTAGGTCACAAGTGGGGGGACAATGTTGTATATCCACCCCAATGTCGTATTTATCTGATAAGGAAAAACTAATATTAAACATTAAATTTGTTTAATACAGTTTAAATTTTAACCTTTATCATATCATTTTTGTTTTAATGTGTAATAAATTTTGGCCATCCAAGTATACCTATAAACAAAAAGTCACTCCCGTTAGGGATGTCCAAAAAGCTCTTTCTTTGGCTTAAAATTGAGCTGAGCCGGCTCGTCTAGAAAACGAGCCTAGCTTGGACTCGTAATGAGTTGGATTGGTTCCATTTGGCTCGCTTGTTAACTCGGCTCGGTTTATTTAGTTTTAATATATTTTATATCCATATACATATAATATATTACTAAAAAAACTTATTATTATTTGCATGTATTTAGGAGTACAATTGGATAAGTATAAGATATTTGAGGGTTGGTTATAATGCTTATAAACTTATATTCTATTTCGTTTAAAGTGTGTTTTGTTGAACTTTATTTTAGCTTATAATGTATTAAATTGAACTTCTTTTCAATATGTCCTTTTAAACTTTTGAATAATACGTTAGAGTATTGAATTTTGAAATATTAGATTTTTCTTTTTAAATTCAAGCCAAACCTCGATTTCAAATCTTAGCCAGCTCAATTAGCTCGACCCCGAGCTTGCACTGATTCGGCTCATGAACCACCCTAACCCACGCCCGAGACAGCACTGGATCACCAGTTCTAAAGGAAACCCCCAAGACAAAACCCTTGGCTTGTGCATAATATTTTATCACAAATAGGACTCTACTAGACGACATTTCCAAGAGAAAGTCACATGTAGTCTTCTTTATATGAAAATGGATATGTTTGATAATATATATCTTTTTTTTGAAAGGTAGATAATATATATCTATATCTATATTCTTTTAACAGCGAAGGAGAATATCTTATTAACTTTCACAACTAATAAAACAACCATATTTCCAGTAAGATGCTAATGAACACAGTCTATTACAATCAATCAATTTGAAAAAATCAATATGCAGTAAGATGCTAATAAACACAGTCTATTACAATCAATCAATTTGAAAAAAAAAATCAATACATTGAAAATTCTCCCTAGAGATTAGGAGGATTGGGTTAAATTCACGAAGTTATTTTGTCTAATAAATTATTAGGCCTTTGGGTATACTTTAACATATCTTAACTTCACCTAAGTGCTGCATCAACCTTTTTTCCCAGTTTCACTTTACTTCATTCCAAGTAAATGGTTTAATCTCATTAATTTCATCGAATCTTATCTTTTAGTGGTTTTTGGTCTAATAAAGAAAAGAATAATTAATTCAATCTCTTAACATTAGGTTAACATGTTAACACACAACCCATTTAATGCCCTTTAGCACAAGGAGGGAGTGGTTTGTAATGTCAATTAACATGTCATGTCATGTCACTGTTAACACTTTAAATGTTAGAGTACACCCCATGACCTTATAGTAAAAAGTCTATGGGGGGGGGGGGGGGGAGACTACTTTGATTAACTCTGATCTAGAGAGCCTCCCTATATATTACTTTTCTTTATATAAAGGGACGGTTGGTATAATTACGATTCTCGAAGCTAAGATGAGAAAGTTTCTTTGGGCGGGCTCTAGTGATAATAACAAAATGAATTGGGTGGCTTGGGACTGGATTACTTGGCTTAAGAAAAAAAGGGGGTTGGGTATTAACAGACTCAAAGAAGTCAATGAGGCGCTTCTCTATAAGTAGGGTTGGAGATACAGGGTAGAAAATCAAAATTTGTGGAGGAGAGTGGTGGAAGCTTGTCATCATAAAAACAATCAAAGAAGCTTCCTTCCTTTAAACGGAAATTATGCGGGTTGTTGGAAAACATTATGAAATTGATTACCAAAATGAAATTAAACGGGAAAAGTATAAATCGGATAATTTTGGGTAAAGTGGGGAGTGGGGCTGATATTCGTTTTTGGCTTGATACTTGGATGGGTGATCTCCCTTTCTTGGAAAGATGGCCACATCTGTTTGATTTGGGATCATATAAATCTTGCAGGGTCACGGAGAGGATAAGATCGAGACAAGAAAATGGAGGATATTATTGGAATTGGGTTAGACAACCCGAGTCTGATGCAGAGCTTAAGGAACAGCAGGAATGTTTAGAAGTTATCAACATGGTAAGATTGTCAAATGATAGGGACTCATGGATATGGAACGTTGATAGAGAGAATGGCTTCTCGGTGAATTCCGTGAAAAGACATTAATTTATGATAGGGGAAGCAACCAACTCCCTAATTTCGAATAGTGCAAATAGGTTCCAATCAAATGTAATGTTATGGCTTTGAGAGGTAACTTGGATAGGCTTGCAACCATAGTTAATTTGAGAAGAAGGAATGTTGATATTTCTTCGGTTGTGTGTCCTTTCTGCGAAGAGTATGAGGAAACGGTGGATCATTTGTTTACAGCTTGTTCGATGGCTATTCGTGTGTGGGGGGCTATCAGTGCTTGGTGCAACATTCCCTCTATTTTTGCCTTCGAATTCAAAGATTTAATGGAAACTCAAAATTTTATTCAGCGTGGGAATAAGATGAAGAAGATTATTAGTGGGTTGGTTATCATTCGTGTTGGGGTATTTGGAAAAGCATGAATTTTTTAGTGTTCAATCAGATCAGGAGAAGCCCGCAAGGAATTTTTATAGAGATTAAGTCGAAAGGTTTTAGGTGGCTTAAGAATAGATCGGCGTGTAAATATATTAGTTGGAAGGAATGGTGTAAATATCTTATGTATATGTTGTAATTTGACCCTTTGCCTGTTTGGATCGGGGGTGTTGTTTTGTTAGCCTTATCCGTTTAGGTCGAAGGTTGTTTTAATGAAGTTTAATTAAAAAAAAGTAAAAAGGAAGCTGCTTGCATTATTTTATATTAAATGCTTTTGTTCAATAGTCAATTTTTATATTAATACAATAAAAACATGTTGACATGACTGTTGATGCAACAAATAATGGACCAAGGATAGTAGCTTAGCTGGTTAGGCAAAAGGGTTGAAGGGTTCAACTTTGCCTAACGCAGGTTGTGGGGTCCCCCCACGTTTGCAAGACGTGGAAGGAGGTTCACTAGTTTATTTTTATTGTTTGCTAAAGATCCTCATCTGAAGTGTGTTCAGATTTGGATGAAGGGGCAAACAGAATGTGTGTGTTGGATGTGAAAGGGAGTAACTCGCATGAAGCAAGTACTCGAAGTGAATGACCAGAGATTTCAGGAATCAGGGCTGGCCTGGAATGTCCTGCTTAGTAAATGAAGTGTCTAATATATAGGAGAAGACATCTCCCAAAGAGGAATGCATTTGACTAGTGACCATGCTTGCAGTGAGGGGCTTACCCTTTCGGGGGTTGAAGCCTTTTGACCCCTGGATAATAGAGTGTGTTCTGTGGACCTGCATTGCTTTTGCGGCTGCCGAGTTGGTGAAGTAATCCAGAGACATGACTACTTACTGTTCAGTGTTACTTTATCTCGTCTTCCCAGGTTTTTAACCTTTGAACCATTTTGCCTTATGAGCATTTACGTATTTAAGTCGTTTATCTTTGGTCTTGGGCTACCCCCGTCATCAGCCCCCCAAGTCAGAGGTTTTTGGGAAATGAGCTCAAAGACTTCTGACTTTTATACGTGTATTTTTCTGCCCAAAGGCTTCGAGGGTTTAAAGGTTGGAAGGTTGAAAACGGTTGAGGTTTTTGAATTTCAGAATTTGACAAGACAGTTGACAAGACTTGTGGCAGTTTGTCAGGCGGCGGTTTTTAATTCTATCCCTTAGTTATTACTTTTTATCTCATTTATTTACACATATTTTATCAGAAGAACATTACTTGCCCTTTTTTTCTTCAAGTTTTCCCCTTTATCAAATCAGGTTAGTTTCCTTTGCTTATTTTCTGTTTAATTTCTCATATCATGGGTGCTCGTAAAGATATGGCAAAGTCGTTTTCTCGAATGACTCAATAGGAAGTTGATTTGTTTTGTATGGAATGGGGGATAGGGACAAAGTTTAAACCGGTTGCACCGGCTTGTGATAAATCTGTCAATGAATGTCCTCCTAGTTCGATTGCTTTATATTGTCGGCATTTTGAGTTTTCCAATCTTCGTCACCCGTTTTCAAACTTTGTTTTGAATATTCTGGAATACTATCGAGTGTCTTTTGGTCAGATTCACCCCTTGGCATGGCTAGGGTTTTACATTTTGAAATTTTGTGTCGGTCCTCCGGGTATGACCCATCTCTGTTGTCCTTCCGCCGCTTCTTCCGGCTTGCTAAGAATGGTGATTGGTTCACCTTCGAGACCACTCAAGTTGATACCTGTTTGATTTCGTCCATGGTTTCTACACTTGGGGTCTGGAAGGACCGGTTTTTCTGGGTGTCCGAGGAGATTGTTCCTTTCAAACTTGTTTGGAGACACCCGGATGCCGTTCTGAACGAACCTGAGCCCTCTGCGTCTGATATAAATACTCGATTTTTAGAAACTCTTAGGGAGTGCTCTTCAAGGCTTCGTCCCTTTTCCAGAGCATTTGTTGGTATTATTAGGTCTTAGTAAATTGTGGGAAAAACGTGATCGAGACCCGGTGCTCATGAGAGATGGGAAGGGTATGCATTTGTTCTTCTCTTGCTTTTGTGTTCCTATTTCTGTGTTTGCTCATGTGTTTTTTGTTTGTTTTGCAGTTATGTCTGCACTTGACTTTATCAAAAGTGATGATACCTCTGACGTTGCCTTTGATGATGCTGCTGCTACTCTGGGTGAGGATGCGGTTGTTAGGGGTTCTGATTATAGGTTCGAGGGTTCTGGTTATGTAAATGTCCCAAATGTTAAAGGCTTTACCAAGACTACTGCTTCCAAGGTTTCCACTTGTCGTTCCCAACGCTATCTGAAAGGTGTTGATCAGCCATCTGGTTCGGAGGCTGTTGATATTAGTGATGATATTGAAGTATCGGCAGAGCAGACCATTGATGTTGGCAAGGGTAAGGAGAAGGAGTTAATTGTTTCAAGCAAAAAGAAGAAGTTAGTTAAGAAAGGTACCCCTCCTCTCATTCAGGGTCCGTCAGTCAAAAACGTTGAGGGCTTCGAAGGTTCAGAGGGTCAAGAGGTTTATGTACCCAACTGGGGGGTTAAAGTTGGAGATAGTTTTAAAGATTCGGCTGTTTGTGCTGAAGCCTAAGCTCATTTTGCTCCTTCTGGTGTTCGGGACGCCATTTCAGAGATGGAGGCTGATCATCTTATTTCTAGGATGATGCTCAGTTCCTGCAACCTTTCAACCCTGTTGGCTGAAGGTGTTAATCGGTTTGCCAAAGGTATGCAGGAATACGAGGAAGCCTCAAAGAAGAAGGAAAAAATGAAGGCTTCAATTGCTGCAACGAGGAAGGAGATTGATGGTTTTTCTAAGAAAGAGCTGACTTGGGTCAAGAAAGTGGGTGATTTGACAAAAAGACACTAGACTGAGATGGGTGCTCTCAAAAAGAGTTTTGAGGCTGATCGATTGAAGCTGAAATCTGATAGAGAGGCCCTGGTTGTTCAACAGAAGGCTTTTGATGAGGAAAAAGATGGTTTGAAAACTTTGGTTGCCCAAGCCACTGGGGATAACCAATGGCTTATTGAGCAGGGTTTTCATCAGGTTGTTACCTATCTTCTTCACTCTAAAGAGTTTAACTCTGCTCTTGGTAAGGTTTACACTAAACTGCTTAATCTGGGAAAACATCAAGGTCTTATTGTGGGTTATAAGGTTCACGAGTCTGGCCATCCTTTAGAAAAATCTCCATTACCGTCCCGAGGCTTCCGACATCTTCAAGAGTTCCGTTGAGCAAATGGAGAGGTTAACATACCCGTATGTGAGCCAGGTTGCTTCTTATTATGGTAAGCCCCTTTCCGTCTTGCAGGAACTGAAGCCGGATGGTCTGAATGAGAAGGTATGTGTTGAAGTGCTTAGTTCTCTTTCGAGGAAACGTTCCTACTCAGGAGATAGCGAAGATACTTTTCCTGGAGAATCTGATGCTCCTAAGGATGCCAGTTTGGAGGGTTCAGCTGTTGGTGATGAGTGCCCAAAGGCTAAGAAGGTTAAGAGGACTAAGAAGGCTAAAGGTAACAGTTCTGGGGTTTCTAAGCCCTCTGCCGATGCATGATATTTGTAGCTTTCTTAGCACTTTAAAACAATTTATGGTTTGTAATGTTAACTTCAAACAATATTAGGTTTTGCAGGAACCCTTAAGGTTCCTGTTATGTGGTTGTGTTTTAGGCCTGTATGGCCGTTTGAACAATTTCCGAGCTTACAAGTTACTAGTACTTGTTTTAACTTGTGTTTGGATGGTTGAAAGTCTTTCAGGGCATTCTTTGTTATGATATTATGTTTAACTTATTTTCTTTGTGTTGTGTTTTTATACTTGTGCCTATTTTGTTAAGGCATCTTGGTTGACTTCAAGCTTCTAAGCTTTTTGGCTATGCTTAGGTAGGTTGAAGCCTTTAAGGTTTTGAGTCGTCACATATATGGCTTGAAACCTTGAAGGCTTCTAAGTTTTGTAACTTGACTTGGTTTGTATTTCAAGCTTTTATAACTCTTTGTTCAAGTTGCTGTATTACTCTTCGAGTTATATCTTTTTCTTGTAACTTTGTCTTTGTCGAGTTTGTGTTGTCTTTATGTGTTTTATACCTTAAAGGGTTCAGTGTTGCAGTCACTTAGCCTTGGTATTTTTAACAAGAAGACATAGAACCTATCCTATTTATTTTCTTGCTTTTCATTTGATTTTATAAGCCTGTTGGTTGATTATTCTTCTAAGGCTTTAAGGAACATTTGGTGTAGGCTGTTCAAACCTGTCTATGAGAGAATTTTATTTTTAATAGTAAGTCTCATGGAGTTGTATTGATTTAGAAACTCACCCCTTATATAGGTTCATTCAATCCTTGAACCTATTGAGCGATGTGGCCTGGGAGCTCATCCCCTACATGGCCCTTGCCATGGAGTTTTTTGCTAGGTTCTCAACCTGATCTTAGGATAGAAAGACAAGTTTGATAAAACAACTTCATTCATTCAATAGATACTTGTTCTTACAAAAGTTGTTCGTAGTGCTATTCTCGAAATACAACTTGTGAAATACAAACCAATCTTTCCTATTTAGACATGGAACCTTTTCAAGGTCTTTCCGTTCCAATGCCTTGGAAGCCTTTTACCCTCTGAGTATGCTAGCTTGTAAGATCCGCCCTTATGTGCTTCAAGGATGGTATACGGACCTTCCCATTTTGGGCCAAGCTTTACTTGATTCTCTTTTTTGCTGGCTTCATTGTTTCTAAGGACCAGATCTCCTGGCTTGAGGCGTTCATTCCTGACTCTCTTGTTGTAGTAGGCTTCCATTCGTTGTTTGTACTTGGCTTCTTGAATTGCAGCTTGGTCCCGTGCTTCCTCTAGGAGTTGTAAGTTCAACATGGTCTCTTTTTGGTTTGTTTCGGGATCCATGTTGACAATTCGTTGTGTTACAACTCCTATTTCAGCGGGGATCACGGCTTCGGACCCAAATACCAAGCTATAGGGTGTTCTTTTATGACTTGTTTTTTCGGTTGTTCTTATGGCCCATAGAACACTAGGCAATTCTTCGAGCCAGTTGCTTTCGTATCTTCCCAGTCTTGTTTTGATACCTTCCACTATGCTTTGATTTGTTCTTTCAACCTGACCATTTGATTAAGGATAAGCCACTGAGCTGAAAACCTGGTTGATTTTGTATTCTTTGCACCAAAGGCTGAAAGGCTTTTCAGCAAATTGTTTTCCATTGTCAGTGACAAGTACCCCCGGCAGTCCATAACGGCAAATAATGTTTTCCCAAACAAAGTCAATGACCTGTTTGCCTGTGATCTTTGCGAGTGGTTTGACCTCGGGCCACTTGGTGAAATAATCTATTGCTACCAACAAGAACTTCACCCCACCTTTGCTTGGGGGGAACAGACCGACAATGTCCATTCCCCACTTATAGAATGGCCATGCTGAGGTTATTGGAACCAGATCATGCTTGGGACTTTTCGGGATTGGTGCATGAATTTGGCAAGCATCGCATTTCCTTAATTAATCAACGGTATCCCGGTGCATTGAGGGCCAAAAATACCCAAGGTTCATAAGTTTTGCAACCACCGACCTAGCTCCAAAGTGAGCTCCGCATATACCTTCGTGAATTTCTTTGATCAAATACTGACTTTGCTCGGGGCCCACACATCTTAGCAAGGGAGCAAGATAACCCTTTTTGTAAAGGGTTTCACCCTGTAGTACGTACTGCCTTGCCTTGATCTTAACCCTTTCAGCTTCTATTAGATCACTTGGCAATTCACTGTTTTTAAGGAATTTCTTGATTGGAGTCATCCAATTTGGATCTTTTTCGGTGATTACGTCTTGAACTTCCAACTCGTCGATTATTGGAGCCTTTAACACTTCTACCAACACCTTCTTGGTAAGGTGGGCAAAAGTGAGAAATGCTAGCTTGCTCAAGGCATCCGCCTTTTTGTTTTGGGACCTGGGAATCTGCTTGATATTGCATGCTTGGAAGGTACTCATTAGCTCCTTGTATTTTTCTTTGTATCTTTTCATGTTGGGCTCCTTGGCAACGTAGATGTCGTTCACTTGGCTCGAGACCAGCAACGAATCTGTGAACACTTCAAGCTTTTTGACTTTCATTTCTTTAGCCAGTCTTAAGCCGGCGATTAGTGCCTCGTATTCAGCCTCGTTGTTAGTTGTCTGAAAATCAAAACGGAGAGCATACGTGAATTCCAACCCTTCTGGGTTAATCAGAATGAGCCCAGCCCCTGACCCTTCAACGCTTGAAGCCCCATCAGCGAAAAGTTTCCAGGCTTCAAGGTCTGAAGGTTCAGTGACAGCGGTGTTTACTTCAGTAACCGTTTGCTTTGGGACTTCTAAAATGAAATCGGCCAAAACTTGGGCTTTGATAGCTTTTCTTGGGACGTAGGTGAAGTTATGCTCACCAAGTTCTACTGCCCATTTGGCTAGTCGTCCCGAGTTTTCTGGTTTTTCAAGCACACCCTTAATAGGCTGGTCAGGACCACTTGTATGGGGTGTGCCTGGAAATACCTTCGAAGCCTTCTAGCTGTTTGAACTAGGGCTAGGGCAAGTTTTCAAGGGGATGATATTTAGTTTCAGCCAATTTTAGAGTTTTGCTGAAGAAATAAACGGGTACCTGGGCCTTTTCTCGCTCGATGGTGAGGACCGCGCTTATGGCCTCCTCAGCGGCTGAAAGGTACACCAAGATTAACTCCCCCGTTTCCAGAGCTGCAATGGTAGGCAAGGAAGTGAGATGTTGTTTCATCTGGTTGAAGGCTTCTTCAGCCTCTTCAGTCCATTTGAAGTCTTTCTTATCAGAGCAGTTCTTGAGCGTTTTGTAGAAGGGCAAAGATCTTTCAGCCAACTTGGAGGTAAAACGCTTCAAGGCTGCAAGCTTCCCATTTAAGCTTTCAATCTCTTTCTTGCTTCTTGGTGGTTTGGTTTCTAAAACTTCTCTCACCTTGTTTGGGTTAGCTTTGATGCTTTGTTTTCCCACAATATGTCCAAGGAATTTTCCTTCTTCGAACCTAAAGGAACATTTTTCCGGGTTGAGTTTCATATTCACTTTCCTTAAGTTCTTGAAGGTTTCTTGGATGTCATCGAGCATTTGATACTCCGTCTTGCTTTTAATCACCAATTCGTCGACATATGCCTCCATATTTCTACCAATTTGACTTGAGAAGGCCCTGTCGACTAGTCGTTGATAAGTTGCTCCAGCGTTCTTGAGGCCAAAAGGCATCTTTTGATAACAAAAGATCCCTTTTGTCCGTGTGAAAGGCGGTTTTTTCCTCGTCTTCTTATTTCATGAGTATTTGATGATAGCCTTTGTAGGCATTAAAAACATTTGAACAGGTATCCGGTGAGGGAGTCTACCTTGAGATCAATTTCTGGTAACGGATAGCAGTCTTTGGGACAAGCCTTGTTAATATCCTTGAAGTCTATACACATTCTCTAAGAATTGTCCGGCTTTCGGACCATGACCGGGTTTGCAACCCAGGATTGATACTTGACTTCTCAGAGAATGCCAGCTGACACAAGCTTTCCAACCTCTTGGCACGCAGCCAAGCTTCTTTCGGGTGCCAGGCTTCGTTTCTTCTGGACGACAAGCTTGACGTTGGACGGTATCTTTAATTCATGTTCAGCAATGCTCCGAGGGATGCCTGTCATGTCTTCTGGGCACCAAGCAAAGACATCACTGTAATGTGTTAATAGCTTTTCGAGATACGAGAGGGTCTCTTATGATAGGCTTGGATTGACCCTTATCTTTTCCTCAGGGTACTTGGGATTTATCGTCAGCCTTTATTTGTCTTCCTTACTTTTGGAGCTTTCACCTTCGACCAGGTAAGCCTCCTGAGAAGGTTGAAGGGTTGCTATTCCCCTCTCGGTGGGGAATTTGACAGTGCCATGGCCAACAGACACAGCCATGTAAAATGCACACTGTCCCGGCCTCCCAATGATCACGTCATAGTTTGAAGGTATGTTGATAACCACAAAGGTGAGCGGTTGAACTCTCTCCTTCTGGCCTTCACTGAAACGAACATCAAGCGTCAGTTGCCCTAAAGTCTTGAGGGGTATGTCGGCAATACCTTTTATGGAGGTTCCGGAAGGTTGAAGCCTTGAACGTTCTTCACTACTTAAACGGTTGAAGAACTTTTCAAACATGATTTCAGTAGCAGCACCAGTGTCTATGTATGCTTTATTTGTTTGTAATGTTCCCACAGTAGCCTCAACCACAAGAGGGTTTGAAAGAGGGTATTTTTTAGTTGGGGGGAAACAAACACACTGAAGCTCCCAAGCTTCCAACCTCTGCCTTTTATGTGGAACCCTTCCATCGAAATCTACCATATTGACTTCCTTACCTTTCCCTTCAGCCATTTTGTCCCTTACTCCCTTGACCAAGTGAGCAAGTTCCCCGGACTTAACGGCTTCGTCGATTCTTTTTTTAAGTTGGAAGCAATCATTGGTATGGTGTCCCTTTTCTTCATGAAATTCACAATATTGTGTGGAGTTTTCATTCTTCCTGCTTTTGGGGAGAGGCCTAGGAGGCCGAAAGTTCTGCTTGACTTCTTCCGTTGCAAGGATTTCTTGAGGAGTCTTTGTGAGGGGTGTGAAACTTATGCCTTTCTCCCTGGTGGAAGGGTTCCGACCTTCAAGCCTTCGATGGTCTGAACCCTTTTGACGTCTGTCATAGGAGTTAAAGTTCCCTCTTTTTCTGGCTGGGCTGTCGCTTCGCCAACTGGATCCTCTTTTCCTTTGCTCTTTGATATCTACTGCCTCCTCTCCCCGAATATGGGCTTCCGCCCTTTCGAGAGCTTCTTCCAAGGTCTTGGGCAGGGATTTGTTGAAATCTCTTGTGAGGTACTTTGAGGTGATAGCTGTAACAACCCTCAACCGACACCCCTAATATATTTAGAATATCCCAATATGCCCTAAAATACACCTCGTATGTGAAAACCGAGCCCAAAATAAATTAAATAGTATTTAAAATAAACAAAATCTGAATTTTAAGCTGAGGCGGGCCGCGTAGGACCCACCCCAACACTCACGTGGGCGGTATCAAGGCTGAAACTGATATTGTTGATTTCTTTAAGTTAAGGCGGGCCGTGTAAACTCTTGCTCCATTCTTCGCGGGCCGCGACAACTATAAGATAAGGAGAAACTCGGTGCTGACACGTGTCGATGACTCAGCTCACCAGTTGCTGCCCTTGGGACTCTCGCGGGCCGCGTAAAGCTTTCCCCTCATCTTACGCGGGGCGCGACAAAGTGCTAGATCAGCACTATAAATAGGATCGATGGCCTTCAGTCCAAATCGTTCATTCTTTCTTTCTTTTCTCGAAATTTTGAAGAGTAATAATAAACTTCGGGTATAATAACCCTAAATAGCGAAGCTCTGCCTCGTTGTAAGTATTATAACCCTGGATACATATTAGATACGCTACCCGATTGATCTAGGGTTTCGTAACGGCTGTCGTGGTTCTGCCCGACGTAGTCGTTGGAATGCCGTCTCGGGGAGGGCATT
Organism: Helianthus tuberosus; assembly: GCA_030545235.1. NCBI lineage: Eukaryota > Viridiplantae > Streptophyta > Magnoliopsida > Asterales > Asteraceae > Helianthus > Helianthus tuberosus. The sequence continues at coordinate 5,701,586 of CM060407.1, forward strand.
ACTAATGTTAAAATGGGTTATTATACTAACACATGTGCATTGTTTAATTACTAGATTATAACCAGGAAGTCACAAAGGAAAGACCTATAATAGCAATGTGAGTAATCTCCTTTTTGTGTCAACTGTTTTATAAAACCTCAATTGCTTTATATTATATTACCAGTATGTGAGTTGTGTAATTCTTCAATTATCGCCGGTATTATGGGGTTTTGTATACATTACTTGATAACCTTCACAATTGGACGACGAGTAGCCAATGTGTGATATGACCATAGCCATAGATACGGTCGAGTGGCAAGTACTGAATGGATAATTGTGTAGATATAAACATTGTAATCGCTCTCAATACTGCGAATGATAAAACCTGTTTTGATTAAACTGGGATTAACTCACCAGTATTTCTTGCTGATAAAATATTTTTAAAAACATGTTTTAGGTAACACAATGTGAAAGCCAACTGGGAAAAAGCCAGCTTGCGAGCACTGACGGCTTGAAAAATAAGTGGCTATAAAAGTTATCTAAAACACGATGTTTTAAAATCAATAAAGTAGGGTTTATCCCTATAAACATGTTGTAATAAGAAACTTGGGTTTACCCATGTGTTTACTATTATAAAAGAAGGTGGTTTTAACTCTGATAAAATATTTCCTAACTACGGTCCTGATGTAATTTCCGCTGCCAAATAAATAAACTGATACCACGACAACGAATGTTCGCGGCCGCCCGTTCCCGGGACAGATAAGGGATCGGGGGTTGTGACAGAAGGTGGTATCAGAGCCTAGCCACTAGTTCAAGCCAAAGAAGTGTTCTACTGACACTTAAATTTTAAATTCTGTGTTAGGAAATTTATATTTTATGTGTTATTCTATAAACATAATATGTTTATCATGATTTTCATGCCATTTAACAAATTTTGAATTCTCAATATATGTTAACCATATTTATATCTTACCATTATGCTATATTATATATATATAAATGATATATAATATCATATTTTAGTAAATTTTGCGATACCTTATATATATATGCTATATCCATATGTATATATATATATATATATATATATATAGGGATATAATGCAATCTAAATTACAATACAATGTTAATATAAATATTTTAATATTCATATAAAATAAATAAAATTCAGATATGATACTTTGAAAATATTATAATATAAATATTTAGATAATATGTATTGTACCTAAATGATTTTATATTATTTAAATTTTCAAAATATGTAATGAGAATATATTCATAAAATAATATTCAAAGTTGTGATATATTATACCCACATATTTATGTAAATACAATTCAAAATAAAATGATATTGATATTAGATATAAAACCATACCTTTAGGTATAATATCACTAAAATATCATAATATACAATATTATTCGATAAAAGCAGTATATTTTATGATTTATGATATAATCCAGAAAGTTTTACTCAAATTTAAAGATATGTATTTATTAAACTTTTGATAAAACTTAAAATTATAATTATTTTGTTATATAATGTTTTAAGCATTGTACAATCATTAGATAATATTAAATTATGTTTTAAATTAAAACTAATACTTTGGGAAAATAAAATATTTGGTTCTTGAATAAAGTTATATTACAAGAATATGTATAACAACCTAGTATTACGTAATTAAACTAGTATTTGTACCCGCCGCGCGTTGCGGCGGCGTACTCTCTTTCCGAACTAAATTTACGCCGAAATAGAGTAACTGGAATTTATACCGTCGAATGAAAACATATTCTATTTTAGCCCAAAAAATGCTATGTTAAAAACTATACTAACTCGAAACGTAGATATGTGGTTCTTGAGCAAAATTTATATCGAAAGTTGAACCAAGTAAAAGATAAAGAAAACATACCAATCCCTCCCTCATTGCGGCTGGTTTAAACAGAAACTAACTCGAATTAAATACCATCGAATCAAAACGTATGAGAACTGCAAGCCCAAAACAAAACCATCAAACCCCAAAAATGTATGAAGAATGCATACACAACTATTTCAACTATAATATTAACTAATTTAAACAATCTGATTAAGATTCAATCCAAACAAATGAAAAGAAGATTCAAAACAACACTAAACTAACCTAACAAAAAAAAAAACAATTTAAAAAAAATATATAATGAAACAAAAAGTAGTAATTTCCTAAATCTGGTAGGATATTAACTAATTTAAACAATCTGATTAAGAATCAATGCAAACAGTCAAACACATGAAAAGATGATTCAAAACAACACTAACTTATCATAAAAATTAAAACAAAAATAAATAAAAATAATAATTAAAACTGGAATAAAGAAAGAACTCACATTTAAGACTTTGAACCCAATCTCCCAAGGAAGAAACTCATTTTCTTTATACCCAGAAAGGGTACAAACTGAACAAAATTCTTGATCCCACAAAACGACACCGTTTGGATCAACAATACTCCCATATTTTGTAACCTCTCTCTTCACTGTTCTCCTCAATGAACCAAGAGTGATCTTGGGTCCTTTCCACTTGATCTCCACAACCCTATGATAATCTTTCTCTGTGTCCGCATGTACAGGAACACAACCCCCAAATTCCATCTTCTTCACCACCACTTTCACCTCAAACTTTCTTGATAATATTGGTGGCCAAGGTCTCCATTTCATCATCTTTACCACCATTTTGGGTCAAGATTTGATGGTGGGTGTGTTAAAGATTGAAACTTTATAGCAATTCAGATGGTGGGTGTTGATTTTCTTGATATTTTAATGTTGGGTTTTCAAGATATTGTGAAAATTCAATGTATTTTGGGTCAAGATTGATAAAGACTGAAACTTTACTGAAATTGAGAAGTTGGGTGTTGATATTCTTGGTATTTGAATGTTGGGTTTTCAAGAAATTGAGAATATTGAATGCAACCTTCAATGCAAACAATATGTCAAAGGGTAGAATGGTCACTTGGCAAACCCACCGACCTTTCATTTTAATGTTATATAAATGATTTTAATACATAATACCTATATCTCGACAGAAAATAGCTTAAACTTATTTCTTAAAATTTTGTGTAAATCAGATATAAATATTTTATATATGATTGGTATTAATCTTATAAGAAATATTTCTTCCATACAATAAATATATGTACAAAAACATTTGGTACGGTATAACTATGAGATTTAAAGTATGTTCAAGAAAATCATTTGAGAAGTTTAATTCATTTCTTAAACCATATTTAAATCATATGTATATAATCTGATATAAGAATAATACTTCATCACTTAAGATATTAAGAATCAAATTTAGAAACACCAGACTTTATATTATCAATTTTGATTCTTCAAATAAATATATACAATAAAATTTTGAATTAAGTCCTAAGTATATTGTAGCTAAAATAAATCAACTTGTCATTTAAAGATTTAAATTTTTCTAAAAGAATCCAGAAAATTTACATCTTTATTAAATTATTCCTTTTGATGAATTTCCTTTTTATTCCAAAATATTATGATTAATAAATCTAATAGAAATTATTCTGTTAATATAAAGGAATAAACAAAATTATGGGATAACCAATACAAACTAGTTATGTAATAGGAATTTTATGAATTGGTATTATATGAATGGATTACCGGAAATTTTAAAACTTTATATTGATATATATATATGCAAGACACGATTTTCTTGATAGTATCTACAAACAAATATTTTTGAAAAAGGACAAGTTTTTGTAAAGAAGTAAACCTACATGTTTATTCCAAACATATTTCACCTATCTTTAATTCAGAAAATACCTTAAGGATATTTGTAATAGCACCATCTCTTAAAGATTAATAAAGGGTCTAAAACGGATTTCATATAAAGCTCTTATCTTTATTTTCTAAATACCTATCCAGTCATGAGTTCTGAAAATATAGTTAAATTAAGGCAGTATAGAGAAAAGTCATCCCACTAAAGGGAGAAACAATATATAATATATGCATTTTTCTTATAAAATATACATATCTGTATCTACCAACATGTAATAAGAATAGTTATAACTATAAGTGTGCTACACAAAATATGCATGCATGATTGCTTAATATTGTGATAATTATATCTAAACATGTTTGTAATTCAGATGTCAAAGGAAATAACATGTGATCAAGAAATTCGGACTGGTAATGAAAATTTTTTGGATAAAAACACTCTAGAAAATATAATAGCTCAAGGAATATCAAATGCCATACCCTCAATCATTGAAGCTATTAAGATTTCTGTGCCTATAAACAAGAATCCTACTATACACTGTAAGCATACCCATCACTTCAAACCTAACCCTAGTACCAATGGAAGTTACGATATTCATATCAAAACTCCATCTTCCAAACGAAAGAAAACCACAACCTATGGCTACTCATATAAGGAATTCCACTCCGACAAATCCTGTAAGGACAAAGATGTGGAACCAGCAATACCGCAACCTACCTGCAACAACCATAACAAGAAGCACGCAAGGAAATACCATTCTTAGAAGATACTACGTTGTAATTACTGCAAGAAGGCTGGACATACAGAAGAAAAATGTAGAAAGAAAAGGGAAACTAATGTATGTTACAAATGTGGAAATCTAGGTCACTTCCGTTATCACTGCCCGAAACTATCTAAGTCACACAGCAACAAGGACAGAAACCCAGATGAAGCTAAGGAGAACGCATAAACACCAGAGACCACAGTAACTTTTAATAAAAACACCCTTACGTTTTGTTTGTACTAAGATATTAAGTTGACTTTTAAGTTCGACCAAAGTTTTATAATAAAGGTCTTTATTTCTCTTTCATACAGCCAATACTCATTTGTCTCATTTCTTGACAAATCCATATGCTGCTCATACATTGTTTGGCATGCATGAGAATTCATTTCAAAAGATCATTTATTCTTGAGTTTTAATATTTCGTTACCTTCGTTCTGATAATCTATATGATTACACAATGCTGACTTTTGATATCAATTCAACAGATTCTTGAAAAACTCCTTTCCTTTTTAATACTTATCAGGCTTTCATTAAAACCATTTCTTGTCAATACATATATCCATTGCTGAAATATGTCCAAACCAAGTTCAATTGTTTGAACTTGTTCACAATGTACATTCAATTTAAAATCCCGTATGATGAATTGAGATCATCATATTCAAGGTAATACCCCTTGTTTGAATTATAGTAAACTTGTTTAAAGTCTTCAAAGTTCGATTTATTATTTGTTAAAACGTGACACCTTGTGGTGGCGATTTATTTGAAACTTGGACTCATTTTATTTTCACATTTGAGGTACGAAATTGTCTATTCTATTGACTCATTTGGTCTTAATACAATTTTGTGTTAAGATGAAGGTACTTAAATTCTTAATCTAACATTGCTTTCATTTTTGAATTAATCCTATAATATTTATTTCTTTTGGAACATCCTATCTTTTGAATATCCAGATTCACTTCATTTGAAACTTTCAGTTGAACGGTGGATTCATTTGGTCACCGTAATCATTGAATTCCTTCAGTCATTACAGCACCTTGTGGTGTCTGTATAAATTTGCAGCCTGTGCTAATAATAAGCCCCAATCATACGTCATTCGTTTGACTCATCATTCAATCTTGATACAATTATGTGTTAAGACCATGATACACTAAATTCTATTATATTGTCCGGTGTATCCTTACCATTTAAATAAACATCACTAAATTCTGGTTTGATTATTGGCAAATCATTTTTCATACTTCTATCTTCAATTGAGATTATTGATTCAATGTTCTTTTTAAACAAACAAGGTAAGTTCTCTTTTGACATTGAATCCTATTATCCCTACAAGTTGTTTATATTTAAATCATATGTCCCCATTGATCTTGTGAAACTAAAATTATATCACGTTCAGTTAAATAATTCCTGGAACTAATCAAAACAATTATGTTTCTCATTTTCTTCAATGTCCTTATGAAAAATCTCACTAAGGATTCATTGTTAAAACATTTTTTGTAAGATTTCATACATCATTTCTGCCAGTTGTAGCTGATAAGCTACGAGGCTTTACTTGATTAATAAATGGTCCAATATAACTGAAACTTGACTCCTTCTTGTAACAAATCTGACTACCCTTTCCATAAAGAAACTTTAACTACTTAGAAGATTTTTATCTGTTATCAACATAACTCTTTTGACAATCTCGTATTGCTTTAACTTAAATCATCTTGTCTATTATGCTTACACTATCTCAAGACCAGATAAGTTGTTTTCTGCTCAGAAGACAATGTTTCAAAACTTTCGTCCACCAGATGCTTTCCAAGATGTTTTGACACTATTATTGATAGCTACAAGACTTGATCTAACTCCGAGGAAATTTCATAACCCAAATCTCGAGGACGAGATTTAAAACAAGGTGGGGAGGATGTAGCAACCCTCAACCGACACCCCTAATATATTTAGAATATCCCAATATGCCCTAAAATACACCTCGTATGTGAAAACCGAGCCCAAAATACATTAAATAGTATTTAAAATAAATAAAATCTGAATTTTAAGCTGAGGCGGGCCGCGTAGGACCCACCCCAACACTCACGCGGGTGGTATCAAGGCTGAAACTGATATCGTTGATTTCTTTAAGTTAAGGCGGGCCGTGTAAACTCTTGCTCCATTCTTCGCGGGCCGCGACAGCTATAAGATAAGGAGAAACTCGGTGCTGACACGTGTCGATGACTCAGCTCACCAGTTGCCGCCCTAGGGACTCTCGCGGGCCGCGTAAACCTTTCCCCTCATCTTACGCAGGGCGCGACAAAGTGCTGGATCAGCACTATAAATAGGATCGATGGCCTTCAGTCCAAATCGTTCATTCTTTCTTTCTTTTCTCGAAATTCTGAAGAGTAATAATAATCTTCGGGTATAATACCCCCTAAATAGCGAAGCTCTGCCTCGTTGTAAGTATTATAACCCTGGATACATATTAGATACGCTGCCCGATTGATCTAGGGTTCCGTAACGGCTGTCGTGGTTCTGCCCGACGTAGTCGTTGGAATGCCGTCTCGGGGAGGGTATTACTAATGTTAAACTGGGTTATTATACTAACACATGTGCAATGTTTAATTACTAGATTATAACCAGGAAGTCACAAAGGAAAGACCTATAATAGCAATGTGAGTAATCTCCTTTTTGTGTCAACTGTTTTTATAAAACCTCAATTGTTTTATATTATATTACCAGTATGTGAGTCGTGTAATTCTTCAATTATCGCCGGTATTATGGGGTTTTGTATACATTACTTGATAACCTTCACAATTGGACGACGAGTAGCCAATGTGTGATATCACCATAGCCATAGATACGGTCGAGTGGCAAGTACTGAATGGGTAATTGTGTAGATATAAACATTGTAATCGCTCTCAATACTGTGAATGATAAAACCTGTTTTGATTAAACTGGGATTAACTCACCTGTATTTCTTGCTGATAAAATATTTTTAAAAACATGTTTTAGGTAACACAATGTGAAAGCCAACTGGGAAGAAGCCAGCTTGCGAGCACTGACGGCTTGGAAAATAAGTGGCTATAAAAGTTATCTAAAACACGATGTTTTAAAATCAATAAAGTAGGGTTTATCCCTATAAACATGTTGTGATAAGAAACTTGGGTTTACCCATGTGTTTACTATTATAAAAGAAGGTGGTTTTAACTCTGATAAAATATTTCCTAACTACGGTCTTGATGTAATTTCCGCTGCCAAATAAATAAACTGATACCACCACAACGAATGTTTGCGGCCGCCCGTTCCCGGGACAGATAAGGGATCGGGGGTTGTGACAATAGCGTTCATAAAACCAGCTACCCTCATTTTTTCGTCTGCCCCTACATACGTTAGACCCTCCTTCTTGTGTCGTTCGATAAACTCTCGAAGACTTTCATTATCCCGTTGTTTTATCTGAAAGATTACTGTTGCATCTTTGACATATCGCCGTTGTTGGGAGAAATTGGCTAAAAAACCCTTGCTGAGGTCGTCGAAGCTTCGAACGCTTCGAGCAGGTAAATCATTGAACCAAATCCTGGCTGACCCGATAAGAGTTTGCATGAACATTAGACAACATTCGGCGTTTGACCATTTCTCAATCCTGGCTGCACCAGTGAAGATCTGAAGATGATCCTCAGGATCTTCAGTCCCATCATACGTTTTGATGTGGGTTGGCATCTTGATTTTCGTCTGAATATCATCATCGGCTATTTGCTGTGAAAAGCACGAGAGGTTACTCGGCTTGTAAGGCTTGGCCAGATCTTCTTCAGCCCTTGCACCCGTGTTGTTGACATGGTTGCTGTTTCCCTGAGTGGCCAACACCTGATTAATGAAGTGCTGCCACGTGAAGTTGGCCATCATTTGGGTCATCATCTAGGGTATGTGGTTGGAGCCTTGAAGGCTTCCAGGTGCTACAGGGTAGCTAACTCCCAAAGGGGTGCTCATAACAGCATTTCGCGCCAAGGGCAGTACGGACAGGGCTTGTTCCCATGTAGTCGTTGCAGAGGGTGGAAGGCTTGCTACTGGGGATTGAAGGAGCTGGTCTAAAGTAAGCTCGTGTCCCAAAGGAGCACCGGTAGCGACCGGTTGGGAAGAGAAGAGGGGAAAAGATATTGGATCCGGCCTCGTGTGCAAGTATGGGTTAGGATTTGGAGGAGGATTACTAGGACCAGCCTCGTTCCTGGACACCCCCGGTTGTGAGCTTGCAAAGGGAAGATTAGGGGGTCCGGGAGATAACGAGGGTTCTAGGTCATCATAGTCCAACCGGATCCTTACCCCTTTAACTCTTTATCTACTCACGTATTGATTGAGGAGAGATCTCAACTCTAGGAAGTTATTGGCAACTCCTTCGGGAGTGAGGTCAACACGTGAGGGAGTGCTAGAAACACCAACATTGGGGGATGGAGCCCCTGATCTGGAAGGGGTTGGAGTTTCGAAGGTGAGGTACTCGGGTGTACCTCTTGACGTCGAGACAGGAGTGTGTACAGTCGTATGTGCTTGGCTGACGTTCGGGGCAGAGGTACGTGGAGTTTGGTTTACCTCCCCCGGAGATTCTCCTTCTGACATGTTTGTTCCCGAGATGAAACGGAGCTACACTACTAGGTCTCTTGTAAGAAATCAATGGCGTAACCCCACGGTGGGCGCCAACTTGTTGATGCAACAAATAATGGACCAAGGATAGTAGCTTGGCTGGTTAGGCAAAAGGGTTGAAGGGTTCAACTTTGCCTAACGCAGGTCGTGGGGTCCCCCCACGTTTGCAAGACGTGGAAGGAGGTTCACTAGTTTATTTTTATTGTTTGCTAAAGATCCTCCTCTGAAGTGTGTTCAGATTTGGATGAATGGGCAAACAGAATGTGTGTGTTGGATGTGAAAAGGAGTAACTCGCATGAAGCAAGTACTCGAAGTGAATGACCAGAGATTTCAGGAATCAGGGCTGGCCAGGAATGTCCTGCTTAGTAAATGAAGTGTCTAATATATAGGAGAAGACATCTCCCAAAGAGGAATGCATTTGACTAGTGACCATGCTTGCAGTGAGGGGCTTACCCTTTCGGGGGTTGAAGCCTTTTGACCCCTGGATAATAGAGTGTGTTCTGTGGACCTGCATTGCTTTTGCGGCTGGCGAGTTAGTGAAGCAATCCAGAGACATGACTACTTACTGTTCCGTGTTACTTTATCTCGTCTTCCCAGGTTTTTAACCTTTGAACCATTTTGCCTTATGAGCATTTACGTATTTAAGTCGTTTATATTTGGTCTTGGGCTACCCCCGTCATCAATGACCAATCATAAAACGTTGTTTTAAAATAACAATATAGAAGTTTGTCCATAAATTAAAAAAATGAGTAAACTTTTGTTTTCCTCTATGTGATTTGGTCGCTTTAACGGTTTTACCCTAATCTTTTAAAAATAGTCATTTTACTCTCTATGTTAATAGTTTTTCTCTAATTTGCTCAACGGGTCTAACTCTATCCAAATTGTATACTATGAAAGGGTATTTTAGTAACTTCAACTACAAAACTAAGAGTATTTTAGTAAAATTACAAATAAAGATTTTATTATATATAATAATAATAATATATAACATCATCATCAAAACTCATAAACTGGTGATCTTTTGTCTCTCTCTACGCTCTCTCTTCTCTCTCTCTACGCTCTCTCTTCTCTCCCCATCACCAACAACCACCACCACCAGCCGTCACAACCCTTACCGCCCTACCATAGAGCAACCACCACAACCATTCCTGTCGTCACTCTCTCATCCTTCCCTCTCTCTCCACCACCCGACCACCTAACCACCACTACCTTCGGCCTTCATCTCTTACACCCCCACACAACCACCACCATTGAATCGGAGCTCAAACCCCAACCATCACCTCCGTAACCACCCCCACCATAGATCAAATCATGGATCTGAGCGAAAACCACTAACATTTCTCAAATCTGGTTGAGTTACACCTTAAACTGCTGTCATAATCGGGTTTCATGATGAATCCATAAAACCTAATCTGGTCAGAAACCTTCGAACAAAGACTCAGCGGCGGCAATGGCTAGGGTTCCGCCGCAGACAGCTAGGATGGTGGTGGAGTCAGTTAGATGCGATGGTTCCTATTCCGCGAGTGTTTTTTTTTTTTTTGCTTGTAAGGGAAGATGTGGTGGCAGTGGTGGTGGTGGTGGTGTTGGTCAAGTGTTGGTGGCTGGTGACAGTGTTGGTAGAGATGTTGGTTGGCTGCTACTGCTGGTGATGGTGGTAAAGTTATATGTGAGAAAATTCTTTTAGTACTTCAATTTAAACCAATAATCATGATAATACCAATAATCACCGTAATCCTTTTTGCATTTGATCAGTTGGGGTTTAAATTTCAACTAATGGAGTATTTAATTGGATAAAACTGAAAACATTGAATTATCTAATTAAATGTTATGAATATAGATTATTTAGTGGAAATAATAAGAAGAAATAATAGCAACTGATGATCAGAATTGGTGGCTAGTGGCAGTGTTAGTAGAGGTGTTGGTCAGCTGCTACTACTGGTGATGATGGTAAAGAGTGAGAGAGAGAGAGAGAGAGATAGAGCTGGTAGAAAGTGATATAGGAGAGACAGGGGAGGAGAGGAGGGTGAGAAGAGAGAGAGAGATTAATAGGTTTTTTAATAAAAAGACAAAAAGATCTAAAGAGCCTAGTAAATGTATAATATTACCAAAATACCCTTCAAATTAACAGAGACTTTGGATAACATCAGGGAGTAAAATGACTATTTTTAAATGATTGGGGAAAAACAGTTAAAACGGCCAAAACACAGGGAGCAAAACGGAAGTTTACTCTAAAAAAATTATTTGTTAAAAGGAATAAGAGAATTCAATCTAATATATTTTAATATTGAGTATATATTAATTTGAGTGGGTTCTCACTATAAGAGAAAAATTGTAACTGTTTATCACTAAATTTAATGAAAACATTATTCATCATCTATAATTTTTTAATATTTTTGAAAATAGCTGTGAGTGGAGGAGAAAAAAAAATGTAATGATAAAAGTTGAGTTATGAAACTTATTTTAGCGGATTGAGTCGGGTTACTAAAATATGTGTTTTTTAGCGTAAGTCTAAGGTTCTTGATTCGGTTTGTAAATCCATAGATTTTTATATATGGTTTACAACTTCACTATTCAAATTTTACGATTTCACCTCACATTTCAATTATAGCAACGAACAAACTTAAACCTAAACACAATCACATATCAGTTGCAACAACCAACAAACTTAAACCTAAACACAATCACATAGCACTTAATAAAGTACGTACAATTTAAAGAACAAAGTTCAAAAAATCGAGATTGTTTTGGATTAGGCGGCAGGAGACAATCCAATCTGTTGCCTTTCCAATGATAGTAAGCATGAGGCAAGCAACCCTCTGGCAGTGAACAACTACACAGTGAAGGCGTTCAAGAGACAACTTTTTGTGTGTGTGTGTGGGAGGGGGAGGGTGTTTAGAAGTGGGGCTGCAAAGGAACCGAAACACTTTGTAAGTCATTAGACGGGAAGTTCGTTTGTGTTTATTCATTTAATAAATGAACAACCCCGAACAAGAAATTTCGTTCGTTTAGTTAAATAAACGAACATGAACAAAGGCCTCGTTCATTCGTTTATGTTCGTGAGCGTGTTCGTTTATGTTCGTTTGTATTTGATGGTTTATTAACGTTTTTAGTTTTTATATTTTATCAAAATACTTCAAAATTCTAATAAATAAAAATACTTAATAAATACCAGTGTATTATATATTTTCATCATGAACAAATGTTTGTGTTCATTTGTATTCATACATTAATTTGTGTTCGTTTTTGTTCATGAACGTTCATTTGCGTTCGTTACTTAAACGAACACGAACATGTTCATTTTCTTAACGAACGAAAATGAACAAAAAATATTGTTCGGTAAGTATTTATGAATAGTTCGTGAACACATATTTTCTTAATAAACGGACACCAGTTCGTTTGCAGTCCTATTTAGAATGCCAATCATTTAGAAAGGTTATTAAGCTAGATGATTATTGGAAGGGTTTAGGTTATTAAGCTAGATGATTATTGGAGTAACTTCTTAATATTAGTGATTGGGTTAAATGGTTAACTAATACTGTTTGATGGATTTAGAAAGGTTAATCGTCCAATACTCGAATCAAGTAATTACTTTATAATAATTTTATATTTGTTAATTATAACAATAACAATTGAGAAAAGGTTTTTCATTGTAGTGATGGTCACATGTGATTTACTTTTATTTTATTTTGTCTTTTATTTTTCTCATTTTTAGTTTTGGTTTTTTCCTTTTTATATCCGTAACGTTCAGCATTGTTTACTTAATTTGATAGCTTTATAAAAACTTTATAAAATGTCATTTTAACCCTCTCGAGTTTTACGTGCTTATTTTTATATATGTTTTTGGTTGGTCTACGTTATGTTTCAACACTGTCTCAACGCGTGAAACTGTTTTTTAACTTAAAAAAAAATATAGTAAACTGCGTTTTACCCCCTGAGGTTTGGGGGCGCTGACACTATTGCCCTGAATTTTCTAGCTATGAGTATGTTTGGCATTGAGCTTTTAGAAGCTTCTAGCTTTAAGCTTTTATGAAAAAGCTCATACTCAATAAAAAAACCTTGTTTGGTTGAATGAACTTGAAGCTTTTAGGTTAGGAGCTTGAAGCTTTTGGTTGAACGCTCCTACTAGTAGCGTTTAGAAGGAGCTACAAGCTTTTAGGGAAAAATGACTATTTTAACCTCTAAAGATAATGAACTTTTTAATGCACAAACTTTTTAAATTTTTAGTTATGTCCATTTTGGTCATTTTAAACATTTTATTAAAAGATTCAGCTACTCTGCCAAACACCAAATATATCTAAAAAGCTACAGCTACTAACTATCAGGTACAGTTACCAGCTACCAACTTTCAGCCACCAACTACCAGCTTTCAGCCACCAGCTACTTTTGCCAAACATACCCTATATGTGCTACAAAGAAATACTCAACTAATTAATTAATTGCAGTGATGAATCTTCCAACATAATAAATAAGCATAAACAATCTATTAGACCATGCGTAGTGGGGCATTTTTTTTAAAAAAAAATTGCCCAATCACGCCCAATAACGCCCCTTCACCACTACACCTGGGCGTGATTGGGCATTATCTTGCAAAAAATGCTCCTTGGCGTGGTTTGAAAAACGCCGAAGGGGGAAAAGGTTGGCCAATCACATTAGAGATTCCATTTGCTTGGCCAATAAGATTTTTAGGTGTTTTTTCTTATTTTATTTTACTACAAAACATATTGCCCAATAATGCCCTATCCCCACTACACCCATTTTAGAAAACGCCCAATAATGCCCCATTGCTGACTGGGCTGCCACATGACGCAAAACGCCCAAGGGTGAATATTGCCCACTACGCATGGTCTTAGCAAGTTTTTTACATTGTTCACACTTCACAATCAGTTTTTTTTTTCAACTGCATTCCTAAAAGAGAATTAACATAAAAAACCAGTTTTTTTAACCTGAGCTTTAGTGATTTGTTCTTTTAGCTTGGTCTGGGCAACATAATCAGGAGCCACTTGCACTACACTCGATTCATCCTCTTCCATGTGAGCAGCCTCAGCCTCGATTGGGAGCTCCTGGTCATCAAGCACTTCGATTTGTTCATCCCACCCCTCGATTGAGGGGGGGGGGGGGGGGGGGTTGCGTGGGAATTAGGGTTTTATTATAGCAGGAGGGGTAAATAAGTAATTTCGTAAAAAACTAACGTGCATTTGGACGGCAAGATGATAGAGGGTCCAACATTGATTCAATCAGGAAACGTCAGGGGTAAAGCAACAAGATTTTGAAAATAGAGGTAAGAATGTCATCGCCCCCAAACCTCAAGGGGTAAAATTGCAGTTTACTCTGAAAATACTATTTTCTTACGTGCTTTATTCAAATATATTTTTGTATAAATCCAAGTTTGTTTACGTTTAGACGTATTTTTTTCTCGGTAATGATTGGGGTGAAATATAATACGTTTTCGTGTTTATTTTATGTATGTTTTCAGATGGTCAACGTTTTGATGTAAGTTTTGTTTCGAAACGAGTCAAGTCGGATATTTGATGGTACAAATTTGAGTTACTTTAAGTTTTGACGCCGCCATAACACACGGCAGGTCAAAATACTAGTTGGTTTATATTTATAAAAATTCAACTCTGTTTAGGTATCGGTTGTTTTATATATATGTATATATAAAAATGAAAACACTTTCATGAGTTGTACCATCTTGATTCTTAAAGTCCAATAATCTGGATTTCCATTATATACCATTATTTCTTTTTGGAGATGTTCTCAAAGATCAGAATAAATGAGCTGAACGAGTGAGCTTTATTATATATAATAGAAAGGTGTTTGTGTAATGCGACGGAAAACACAGACACTGTCAGAGTGTGTATTGTTCGGTTATTATCCTCAATCAAAACCGAAGTTATTTTTCAGTATATTTTATTAACCAATCAGTTTTCGGTTAATCAGTTTGGTTTATTTGATTAAATTGACGGTTTTTTATTTGATTCGTTTAATTTCGGTTAATAGCCAAAACCAAACTTAGACCAAAACTTTTTCTTAAAATACATGAAATTGATGTATAATATATAAAATAGAAGTATAAAATATGAAATAAATGAACTGAAGGTATGAAAGCTATAAATATATGAAACTACGAATGATTCGGTTAAGTTCGGTTCCTTTTGGTTAAACAAGGCTACAAAAGAAAATCGATAACGGTTTTGGTTCATTCGGGTTTTGGTTAATTGGTTCAGTTTCACCTGTTTTCAGTTAACGGTTCATTTATTTGGTAATCACGTATCATATCAATTTTTTTAATTAAAAAAACTATAGCAATGCTATACTCAAATTAAAGAGAATAAATTACTCGTTTTTATGGTGTATATTTTTAAATATTAATGTACAAAACAATATGACCGTTTAAAATCGTGAGAGTAATTAGTTTTTTATAAGAGGATAAAGTGTAACAATAAACTAATTGTTGGATATTTTAGTGTAATTTGAGATTGCGCGTGACATACAAATAAGAGTGCACGCTTATTTGAATGTCATCGGGACTAACGGGGGATCCAAGGGGGCAGCGCCCCCTTGGCGGGGGTTCGGGGGCAGCGCCCCCGAGAGAAGCGGGGTCCAAGGGGCAGAGCCCCTGGCTGGGGTCGAGCTGCCAGGTCAGCTGGAAAATTTTTTATTTTGGACAAAAGTCCTTTATCGAAAATGCATCAGAAATTAAATTTCGGACAAAATATGCACTTTTGAAACATGAGGGACTAAAGGTGTTTTTGTTCAAAACAAAAACTGCAGGCAGTTATGGAAAACTGCAAATACGCTCTCTCAAACGGTTTTCCAAAACCCTAGACGAATTTACAGTTCGTCAAAAATCCCTCAAAAATTCTCTCAACCAAATTCATACAGAGATCTAGAATCAATCTGATTTTATCCGATCAAAGATTGGTAGCCACTCCAATTGTTTGATCTGAAAGTGATTACACGACTTCAGATTTATCCAAGCAATTTCGAATTACCCCAACAAAGATCAAACAATTCAGTGAAGATGACAAGCGGTGGTGAATCTGCGAAGGCTATGATGAACAAATTTGCGAAATTGGACAAGTTTGAAGGGCAAGACTTCCGTCGCTGGCAAAAGATGATGCATTTCCTGTTGACGGATTTGAAAGTGGTGTACGTTCTGAGTACCCAGATGCCTGAAGAAGTGACGAATGAGCCGCTGGAACTAACTAGGAAGCGTGGAAAGTGGCTGAATGATGATTACATCTGTCGTGGGCATATTCTGAATGGTATGTGTGACTCTCTTTTTGATATATATCAAAATGTTGAATCTGCAAAAGAACTGTGGGAATTACTAGAGGCCAAATACATGGCTGAAGACACATCTAGTAAGAAATTCTTAGTCAGTGATTTTATGAATTATAAAATGGTTGATGATAGATCCATCATGGAACAATATAATGAATGTCTAAGAATTCTGGGTCAATTCGAACTACATGGTTTAAAGATGGATGAAGCAATTTCTGTTCCATCTATCATTGATAAACTTCCTCCTTCTTGGAAAGATTTTAAACATACTTTAAAACATAAGAAGGAGGAAATGAATCTGGTTGAACTAGGAAGTTGTTTTCGAATTGAGGAGTCTTGTCGGGCCATGGAAAAGGTTAACAAAGATAAACACGTTGGTGGGTCTTCTGTTAACATGGTGGAAGAAAGTGGTCCTAGTTTTAAAAATTCTAACAAGGGAAACAACAAAAGGAAGTTTCAAAGTGGGCCTAACAAGAAGAACAAGGCTGTGAAACATTCAAAACAGACTAAGGATAAAGGCTGTTGGAAGTGTGGTAAACCAGGACACTTCAAGAGAGATTGTCGTGTTGTTAAAGGCAAGAACGAAACTGGTACTAGTGGATCCTCTAAGGATCCAAAGCAACAAGGTCAGAAATTAAACTTTAATTATAATTCGGATGTGAATTATGTTTCACTAATTTCTGAAGCATTTTATGTGCAGGATGATTCTGTTGCTTGGTGGTATGACTCGGGAGCAACAAGTCACGTATGTAAGGATTGAAGATGGTTCAAGGACCTTACATTAATTGAAGATGGATCTGTTTTAAAGATGGGAAATGTTGCAACCGAGCCAATCCACGGAATTGGAAGTGTAGTACTAGTATTTACTTCTGGAAAAACTCTAAGTTTAAGTAATGTATTGTATGTACCTGGCATTCGGAAAAACTCTAAGTTTAAATAAAAGCCACCCGAGTTGCAAAAACTAAGAGTTTGGGGTTGTAGAGCCGTGGTAAGGCTCAATGATCCTAAGATAAGAAACTTAGGGGAAAGAGGTATAGAATGCATTTTCATTGGATATGCGGAGCATTCATTTGCTCACAGGTTCTATGTAATAGAACCAAATGACCACGTGTCAGTACATACGGTCATTGAGGCAAGAAGTGGAAATGTAGAATACGATGAAGAGAGATTCACATCTATACCTAGGCCAAAGGATATGAATCCTTCTTTAAAGATTTCTAGTGGAAAAGAAATTATGCCTTCAACTAGCACTGAACCATGAAGGAGTTCGAGAGAAAGAAAGGCCAAGTCTTATGGTGACGACTTTCAATTGTACTTAGTTGAAGGTTCGAGGGTTGATATTAATTTTCAATATCAATATTGTTTCAATATCGATGAGGATCCAAAGACATATAGTGAAGCAATGGCTTCAAGGGATGTTTCTTTTTGGAAAGAAGCCATCCATGATGAAATGGATTCTATCTTGCAAAATAACACTTGGAAATTGGTGGATTTACCTCCTGGTTGTAAACCATTGGGAAGTAAATGGATCTTCAAGAGGAAGATGAAGGTGGATGGTACTATTGATAAGTTCAAAGCCAGATTAGTAATCCAAGGGTTTAGACAAAAGGAGGGTATTGACTTCTTTGATACATATGCTCCTGTAGCAAGGATATCTACCATTAGATTATTATTAGCACTTGCTGCTATACATAATCTTAAAATTCACCAAATGGATGTGAAAACTGCATTTTTAAATGCTGAATTAGATGAGGAGATTTACATGAAACAACCAGAAGGGTTTGTTATGCCTGGAAGTGAAAATAAGGTGTGTAAATTAATTAAATCTCTTTATGGCTTGAAGCAAGCACCTAAACAGTGGCATCAAAAGTTTGATGAGATTGTGTTGTCTAATGGTTTTGTTTTAAACCAAGCAGATAAATGTGTTTATAGCAAGTTTGATGCTTCTGGAAATGGAGTCATGATCTGTTTGTACGTAGATGATATGTTGATTTTTGGTACTAACCAAGATCAAGTTGATAGAACAAAGGAATTTTTATCATCTAAGTTTGCTATGAAGGATATGGGGGAGGCTGAGGTGATTTTAGGTATTAAAATCAAACGTGAGAACAAGGGCATTTCAATCTCTCAATCCCACTATATTGAGAAGATCCTGAACAAGTTTAATTTCAAGGATTGTTCTCCCGCAAGTACTCCTGTTGATCCTAGTTTGAAGCTATTACCTAATAAAGGTATTGCAGTATCTCCACTTGAGTACTCAAGAGCAATTGGATCACTTATGTACGCTATGATCAGTACCAGACCAGATATAACATATGCTGTTGGAAAGCTTAGTAGATTTACTAGCAATCCTAGTACTCATCACTGGCAAGCATTAGGTCGAGTATTCAAATACTTGAAAGGAACCATTGATTATGGTCTGACTTACATTGGATTTCCTTCAGTGATTGAAGGATATTCAGATGCAAGTTGGATAAACAATAAGGAAGATCATTCTTCCACAAGTGGTTGGGTATTCCTACTTGGGGGAGGTGCTATTTCTTGGGCTTCAAAGAAACAGACTTGCATAACTGACTCAACTATGGAATCTGAGTTTGTAGCCTTAGCGGCAGCTGGTAAGGAAGCTGATTGGCTAAGAAACTTGATTTATGAGATTCCATTGTGGCCCAAACCAATATCTCCCATTTCTATAAGGTGTGATAGTGAAGCTACATTGGCTAAGGCATATAGTCAAGTGTATAATGGCAAGTCAAGACACTTAGACATTTTAAAAGTTCCTAACTTTTGGCCTTTTGGGTATTTTAGAATGCTGTTATGTATTATATATGGTCTAAATAGTAACACACATAACATTGTAAATACTATACCACTAGACCGCTATGTTATTAATGTTTTTATAAACTGCTTCATATAATCTACTGTTAAAATTAATAAGAAAAAAGGAATGTATTATTAATTCTGATTATTAATAAAGAAAATGCAACATATCATCATGTTTTAAGCAACTAAAACTTATGAAAATTTTTGCTTTACAAAATTACAAAATGTCGTTGAAAAAAACACAGTTACCAAATTACCGATCCAACTATACAACTGGTTAGTTCGACTAACAATGGTTTTTTTTTATACTCCGTATCTTTTTTTAAGAAAGGCTATATATTAAAACTAGCTAGATAGGAAAGATTTTGAATCAATAGCTAAAAAGGAAATTACATCAAACAAGGGATTTTAAAGATGTTAATAAACCCAAACTCTAAAATCTTATTTTCACATTCTTTTTACGGGTTGTATTGGGTTATACAACCCGTACAGAATAACCTGACATCACAAATATTGGGTCGTATAATGTTATACGACCCGTATACATAGAGAAAATATTAGGTCGATCGTATAACTTGTATACATGTTGTATAACATTATACGGGTCGTATAACGTTGTATGAGGTTTGGGTCATATAACATTATATGAGTCATATAACATTCTATACGGGTCGTATACATAGAGACAAAAAAACATTCTCTGACATTCTTTTTGTACAACATTATTCTATAAGACCTGTATAACTCATGTAGGGGTGTAAATGTGCAACATTATTCTATACGACCCATATAACTCATGTAGGGGTGTGAAAAAAAAGATTTTAAAGGTTTGAGAATAGTTGGATCCATTTTAAATCAACTGAGAATGGTACAGAAAATGAAATCAATATTCCTAAGATCATTACAATCAAATATCTTACTCCATCTTTATAATTACCCAAAAAAAACTACCTATTCTCAATAATAATTTCTTTATACTTTTATCATTAACTTTTCTCCACTCACAACCACTTTAAAAAAATATTAAAAAATTACATAGGTGAACAGTATCTCCAAATTTACTGATAAATAGTAACCGTTTCTTTTTTTTTTCTCTCTTATTCATTCACAACAATTTACAACTACTCTCTCACAAAATGAAGTAGTAACACTCAGGTTTCATTCTGAATGCTCTAAGCCGCTAGTGGAAGTTACCAAACTTTCCATTGAATCAGCCAAACATTAAAATATTAAAATAAGTGTCCATGTCTTTCTATCATTATCATGTTTATATTTTTTAATTTTATCCACTATTGCCGGTACCCATGCCATAACGAACCTACTTATGGTGACCGAATTGTGCCATTTATTATAGAAAATGCAACATTTTTCCCATCTTCATGCCAAAAAATTCAATCACTTAATATACTAAATACATTCAACTACAATTTTCCAAAGACTACATATATTTTGACAACCGGAAAATTAAGTAGAAAGAGAGTGATCAAAAGACTAACCGGAGACACCAAGATCATATCCAAACAAAGATCCACCGAGAGCAGCAACTATGCAAGTGAATATAAAGTACCATGTGATCCTGTACTCGTACAACTCCACCCTTGCGCCGCCCTTGTCGCTCACCATTCCGCCACCGGCCATCTTGAAATGTCAATGGTCACAGTAATGAACACTAAAAGATCTTCTAATATAATGCATATTGTGTGGGTTTGGATTGTGTTTCAATTTAAAAATTTACACAAAGGTGTCTGATATATTCATCAAGTAACATTTATGGCCAGTTGAGTTTGAATACTACTATTTTAGTCCTGATGATATTTTTTTTTTTCAGTTTCCTAATTGGATCTTTTCACGAGAGACCAATGATCCAAATGATGCGGGCCTAACCAATGGGCCTAAGTACTATCCTCTTTATTTTGTATCATATGTTTGAACATAGTGGTGCACAAATCGGGTTTTCTGAATACCCGGTTCCGGGTATGGAACCGGGTTCGGGTACGATCGGGTTCTACAAAATCGGGTATTGACAATACCCGGGTCGGGTTCGGGTCCGGGTTTTATATAAAAAATGTATACCCTATATACCAGGGTTCGGGTCGGGTTTTCTAATACCCGGGTATTATAATACCCTATTTTCGGGTTCGGGTAGGGTCAGGTATGGATCAGGTTGGGTTCGGGTTTGGTTCGGGTATGCCTCGGGTGTTATTTTTTTTTGGATAAATCATAGCAATATAAAATGCAAAACTTTTTTATTTCATAAAACATAGAAATACATGACACCTAAATAATCATTGAACCGGATCGAATAAGATGATGAACCCGGACCCGGACCCGAACCGGGTTTTATTTTAATAGATTAGAAAATTAGGTTATGTAAACAATATTAATTAAAGAAGTTAACTGTAATAACTTAAATGTAAACATATAATAAAGATTCTTATATTTTAAATTATACTTTATATTTTTTTGAATCTTACATAATTTTGTTCCAAAAATCGAAATAATCGAAAAACCGAACCGAACCGACATAAAAACCGAAAAAACCAAAACCGAAAAAACCGAAACCGAACGGTTTTAAAAAGCCAAAAATCGACATTTTGGTTTCGGTTTTGATTTTACCCAAAAACCGAACCGAACCGTGCACACCCCTAATTAGATTGATATATATAGCTAACCTAGACTCGTTAGACTGTAACTGGAACACTAATTAATTAATAACATAATACTTATCTAAACACACTTCCTAACTTAACACGTTTAGGAACCTTAGATAATATCCACTAATTAATTAATATTGTGTATTACTTGTCTTGCACTCCAAGCAATCCTCCTTATGGTATGTTTGGCAAAAGTAGCTGGTGGCTGGTAGCTGAAAGCTGGAAGCTGGTAGCTGGTGGCTGGAAGCTGGTAGCTGTAGCTGGTAGCTAGTAGCTTTTTAGATATATTTGGTGTTTGGTAGAGTAGCTGGAGCTTTTAATAAAATGTATAAAATGACCAAAATGGACATAACTAAAAATTTAGAAAGTTGGTGCATTAAAAAGTTCCTTATTTTTAGAGGTTAAAATAGTCATTTTTTCCCTAAAAGCTTGTAGCTCCTTCTAAACGCTACTAGTAGTAGCGTTCAACCAAAAGCTTCAAGCTCCTAACCTAAAAGCTTAAAGCTCCTTCAACCAAACAAGACTTTTTATTGAGTATGAGCTTTTTCTTAAAAGCTTAAAGCTAGAAGCTCCTAAAAGCTCCTTGCCAAACATACCCTTAATCATCTCACATATAAGCCATTGATGATAAGGAATTCCCAACATTTTTGACAAAACTGACATGTTTCAAGAATGTTAGGGATAAAAATGGTATTTGGCCTAAACTATCATAACTGAATAAACTACAGGGACGCAAATAGTAGTTAACTATATTATTAAATTTGAATTGATAGGTCTATTCTTAACTTTTATGTATGGTATACAACGGTATTATAGTTCATAAATGTCAATCATATTGTATACCCTCTTCAAAAGTTCAAATAGTGAAAAGTTGAAACCAAATCATTGTTGCCACTAAAATTTCCATTCTAGTAAGAGCTTTATTGTTGTTCATTATAGTTGTTTTTTCTTTAATTTCAACCTTCATCATTTGGGTGTTGCTATGAAGATTCTTTTATAAAACTGTCATTTTTATTATTTTCTTAATTCGAAGACGAAAAAAAAAAAACAGAAATAATACCATCTGTCTTCTTTTCCGTTTCCCCGAAATTTCATTCAAATGCTTGAGTCTTTCCTTACTGTGACACCTGGCCTCTCGTACCACTAATATTATCCGCTTTGTCATAAAGTGCTCATTGATTTGTTTTCGGTTGCCCTTGTGAGTTGGATACAATAGCAATGGGTAATGGTATATTTAAGGGAATCCATCATTTAGTTGAAATTTAATCATACTATTAAAAAGAAACCAGACAGTATATGATATCTGGTTTAATAGAATTTGTAATTTTAATCTATCAAATTCCGCTAAACCAGATGCTTTACATGTATCTTTGGAAGTACATACCCACAATAAAACCGAAATAAAATTTAGTATCTATAAAAGCAAGTAAAAAAAGGTCTAGACAAATTAAACAGGTTTCATTCCTTTGTTTTCGAACTCATCTTCAGGCGCGCAATAATGTTTCCATAGCCAGTGTTTTCGCCATAGCAAATGTATCTCTTCAATTGGAACTTGTTTGGTTTCCGGTAACAAGAAATAGATGAAGCAGGTCATGATCACAATCAACGCGGCAAACAACAAGAAGATGCCGTATTTGAGATGACATAGTGACACAAGGAAGCATTGCGCAACCAAAGCCGTAAAGAACATGTTGACACAAACCACAATACTTTGCCCCGCCGATCTTGTTTCTAACGGAAACAATTCACTTGGAACTAGCCAACCCAACGGACCCCATGATCGCCCATACGCTAAAACGAAAATGCAGATCAAAATCACAAGAAAAATCCCAATTCCTTTTGGTAGCTCAACACCTTGTCCAAATTTGAGAGCTAAGGTTATAGCCACAGCCACCTGAAATCAAGAAAATGGTCAAGAAATTTTGCACCCCTGCGAACCCGTTTATCTAAACGGGTCGGGTTCAGGTTTGGGTTTAGTATAAACGGGTTCAGATCAGTTTTAGGTTGTACATGTGAACCCGTTTATCTAAACGGGTCGGGTTCAGGTCAATCCAGTCGGGTTGGCAGGTTGACCCATTTAACCCATTTATAGTATATTATACTTTTTTCCCAATATGTTTTATGCCATAATAAATTGGGTGTGTATTTTATGCCATAATTATTACTTAAAAATAGAAATTGCCATAAGATTTTATAATTTAAATGTTATTGTATTATACACATTTGTGTGTTTTAGTAAATTTTAATTCTAATATATTAATTTGCAGAAAAAAAAAATAAAAAACTAAAAAAAATTGGGTTGAACGGGTCGTGTTCGGGTCAACCCCACCCGCGAATATTCAGTCGTGTTTGGGTTTATATGTATGACACGATTATCGGGTTCAGGTTAGTCTAAAATTTTCGGGTTCGGGTCAGGTTGAACCCGCCAACCTGCGAACACGACCCGTTTAGCACCCCTAGACTCAAGAACATAGAAGTATAGAACTAAATAATAATAAATCACCCAACCCCACTAGTTAAAAACACAAAAAGCCACAACTTTTGCAATTTTGTTGGATCAAGAATGGAATTGATTACCATGCAGATGATCATTTCAGTGCCAGCTTCCAAGAAAAAGGCTCTTCTACCAAATTTATCAACAAAAAACATTGAGATAAAGGTAGCAGCAACAAGAGTGCCACTAGTGATTGTTGATGACCATAAAGATGTACCAGATCCAAACCCCAAGCTCTGAAAGATCACCGGTGCGTAGAACAAAACCGAGTTCATGCCTGTAAGTTGTTGGAATGCAGGTATACCCAAAGCTCCTATGATCAACTGAGGCCGGTTTTTCCTCGTTAAAAGGTTTCTAAATGGATGTTTTACGGCTTTCGCAGCCTCGCTTGCTTCAATAAGATCTTGAAACTCGGCTTCTATGTTTTTTGTACCTCTAACTTTTTCAAGAACTGTTCTTCCTTCATCTAATCTTCCTTGTTCTACTAAACTGTTTGGTGTTTCGGGCAGGAATAGTCCGCCAACGAACATTAATGTCGCTGGAACCGTGGCTAACCCGAGTGATAATCTCCACCCCCATGAGTGTTTCTCAGTTCCATTGTTTACAAAGTTGGCTATAAATATACCTAAACAAGTTGTCAACTGAAACAGTTGGTTTACTCTACCTCTGATCTTCGCTGGTGCCATTTCCGACAGATAAAGAGGAACCGCCTGCATAATCAAGAAGCCAGAAAAAGATTTGAAATCGGGTTGTAACACTATACTTTGAACGGGTGTGAACGAGCAAAGTTGCTCGTGAGCTACTCCAAAGTAGGCTCACTAATAGCTCTTATTAAGCCGAGCCTGAACGAGCTCGAGCTCGAGCACGAGGCACAAACCTAAAAATAAGCCTATTAAATAAACGAGCCCAAAACCGTGCTTGACTTATCGAGCTCGAGCCGGCATGTAAGTATAAATGATCGGTTTTTTATATAATTTTTGTTTAATATATTAAATATAAATATATTTGTACACTAATTTTTATTTTATGTGAAATTACAATAAAAATATATAAAATAATTAATTATTAATTAATAAATCATAAATGAGCTCGAGCTGAAAAACAACTCACGAGCCAGGCTCGAGATTTAGAAATAGAGTGTGCCAGAGCTCGAGCTCATAAGTTTTATGATGTCATAAGTTTTATCAGTTCCAACCCGACCCGTTTGGCCAAAGCCCGGTTTTGATTTTGTTGATCAAACCCGAACTAGTTTGGGCCCAAAAACCGATTTTCCACTCTACAACTAATGAAGAGGTTTAACAAGTAATCTCAAAGACTTACTTGGTTCCCGAATCCGATTCCAACACCGAGAAGGCATCGGCCAATGATGAGCATGGCAATGTTTTGAGCTGCGGCATTGACGACGGCACCAAGGAAGAAGCTAACTGCACCCAAGAGAATACTGGCCCTCCGACCGCGGTTTCGGGTGACATGGGATGCAAAAAAAGTGGAAACAAGGGCTGCAAAGTAAAGTGAGGAAGTGAAAAGTGTGAGGATTTGGTTGTCATATTTGCAGTAGTCAGTTTCTTTGAGATGTGCTTGTTTTCTTTTGTAAACTTTTGGGAAAAATTCTTTCAAGAAATGGTCCATAGATGTTACTCCACCTGCACATGAACAATAAGTTACAAAGTTAAAGTTACATTTGTAAAAAGGAAAAATATAAATTAGTTTTACGAAAATAAGACTTAAGTTTGTAAAAATTTAGTAAAAACTTTTGGACATTGGTCGGCCTAGTACCTTTTGCTAGACCGTCTCCTTCGTTAATATCATAAAGTTTGCCGTTAAAAAAAAGTTTTGAAATTTTTTGGCCACAAAAACAAAAATATATGTCAACTTGTGACACACCAACCTAAGTATATTGGCATCTTGAGTTCAAAAACTAAAAAAAAAAACCAAAATAATCAATCATCTAATTTAACTATTAAACTTTATTAGTACTTTTAAGAACCAAAACTTTTTGTTAAAAATATTTAAACCTTAATAATCCAATTAATATTAAAATACATCAAACCTTAAAATTTCTAAAACTTATTACTTGAGTAAAAAAGTTTTGTGACATGTTGGCACAAGAAGTTCAAATCAATGGCTAATTTGGTAAATAAAAAAGTCAAATGTTATGATTTTTTAATTGCTAATGTTCAACAACATGATGATTTTGCCATATAAAAGTGGAAAAAGTGAAAAACAAACCATGTTACAATTGTATTCTAAAAAGTTACAGGATAGAAAGATCAATTGGATTGTTGTTAAAAGAGTTGATGATGACACCTTAATTTTAGTATGTTGTGCTCTATGCTTGCATGATTGTATTCTATGCTTGTATGATTGTACCCTATCAATACAATATATTGCTGTACTCACATGTTTACATCCTAAACGTCAAAGGTTCACACATGATTTCTGGACGTTATCAAACTATACAATAAATTTATTATGTGCATAAACTACTACAAGATTACAAAATCATCAAAAAAAAATAATAATAATAAAAATAACGAAAACAATAAACTCACACCCAAAAATCTTATTTTCACACCTTCTATACAGGTCGTATAGGATTATACGACCCGTATAGAATAATCTGACATGACAAATATTGGGCTGTTAATGCTATGCGTATCGTATACATGGAGAAAATATTAGGTCGTATAACATTCTACATCGGTCGTATAACATATATGAGGTTTGTTATACAGGTCGTATAATCTCGTATACATGGAGACAAAAAAAACCTTCTCAGACATTTTTTTGCACAACATTCTCCTATACGACCTGTATAACTCTATACGGATGATACAGATGTAGGAGTGTGAAAATAAAATAACTCAGATACGAGAATAGTGGGAGTATATGTATAAAAAAAATTGAATTCTCATCAAATATTTTAGGGTTATTTGATTACAACTGTACAATTGAATTTTATAATATTTTAAGCAACTGTATAATTGGTTAGATCGACTGACAAAGGTACAGAAAACCAAGAATATATTACTAAATTATCCACAAGCCGCCAAAGTGGAAATTATCAAATTTTCCTAACTTCATGCTAAATTTGTAACAATCCAATGAATCAGTCAACAACTTGTAAAATTAAATACATTTTCCGGCAATATTCCGGCAACAACATATATTTTGACAACCGGAAAATTAAGTAAAAAAGAGAGTAACAACCCATTCTATAATCATATAATCCCGCTTTAACAAAAAAAAAAAAAAAAAAAAAAAAAAAAAAAAGACTAACCGGAGACACCGAGATCATATCCAAACAAAGATCCACCGAGAGCCGCAACTATGCAAGTGAATATAAAGTACCAAGTGATCCGGTACTCGTACAACTCCGCCCTTGCGCCGCCCTTGTCGCTCACCATTCCGCCGCCAGCCATTGCGGTTTCTATGAATGTCAATGATCAACGAAACAAAACTAAATATCTATGTGATGGTGGGTGGAATATATATAATTATGGTTGGTCATAGAGTCATAGTGTATGAGTTGTATTGTATTGTATGTGTGATTTCAACTCAATGATTATCCACAACTAGAATTGCACAATTGGTTAGTAGATTTTGAGTATTGCCTTTTTAGTCCCTTTTATGGTTTTTTTGTATTAATTTAGTCCTTTCTATGGTAGTAGATTTTGAGTATTACCTTTTTAGTCCCCTTTATGGTTTTTTTTTGTATTAATTTAGTCCTTTTTATGGGAGACTGATATGATGGTGGGCCTAAGAAATTAATAAAGTCCGATTTGGGATAAGATGAGGCGACTTAGACTTAAATGCAGTAGCCCAAGCCATATCTCTATTTATTTTGTAGATTCATTCAACATTCAACAATCTATATACTATATAATAAAAGAAAACAATAAAGGGACATTTGTCATTATTTTAGACGATCCTTAATTATAGATAATAATTATTTAATTTAAATTATTATATATTAATTGCATTAATATAAATCTTATATACAAAAATAATATCGGATAACATTACCATCCTTAATTATAGATAATAATTATTTAATTTAAATTATTAAATATTAATTGCATTAATATAAATCTTATATACAAAAATAATATCGGTACAAAAATAATATAGGATAACATTGTTTTGCCACATATATTCGGCATAATGGAAACCAACCCCAAAGAAAAAAAACAAATTCGATGTTGATAGGTTTTCAAATTTATATTTAATATAAATAATAACTAGGTTATAACCACGACGATCCTTAATTATAGATAATAATTATTTAATTTAAATTATTATATATTAATTGCATTAATATAAATCTTATATACAAAAATAATATCGGATAACATTACCATCCTTAATTATAGATAATAATTATTTAATTTAAATTATTAAATATTAATTGCATTAATATAAATCTTATATACAAAAATAAT
Source organism: Helianthus tuberosus (assembly GCA_030545235.1). Classification (NCBI taxonomy): domain Eukaryota; kingdom Viridiplantae; phylum Streptophyta; class Magnoliopsida; order Asterales; family Asteraceae; genus Helianthus; species Helianthus tuberosus. Next base: position 5,730,393 of record CM060407.1, read on the forward strand.
ATCGGTACAAAAATAACATAGGATAACATTGTTTTGCCACATATATTCGGCATAATGGAAACCAACCCCAAAGAAAAAAAACAAATTCGATGTTGATAGGTTTTCAAATTTATATTTAATATAAATAATAACTAGGTTATAACCACGTGTATTACACGAGGTGAATAAATCTATACTATATAATAAAAGAAACCACTTTTAGGACACTTGTCATCGTATTAGGGCATCTCTTATAGATAATCTATACTATATAATAAAAGAAACCAATAAGTGACACGTGTCATTCATTGAAGGCGTCTATATTTGTAATTTCCTGTTTTTTCATACTTATCTTATATTAATTAATTAAATAATAAATAATCAATTAATATTAAATCTTATCTTACTTTGAATGTCAGATAGAATTATTCTATTTTTCTAATAATATATTATCTTCAAATTTAAGTTATACATATTCTATTTTTTCTAATAAGATATTACCTTCAAATTTAAGTTATAATTTAAAGATATTTTTTATATAATAGTACAAAACAATAATCTTAAACTTAAAAAAACAATAATACGCTCATAAAAAAATTTAAAATACAAACAAAATATACAAAATAACTTATTAGACATTAGATCAAACTTTAAAAAAACACTAATTAGGAAGAGAAGCTAATAATATAATTTTGTTTTTGATTTTTCAAATTCGGGTTCTAATCAATTCAAAATAAACTTAACCAAGTTTGTGATTTGATTCGAATTAAACCGAACCAAATTTATGATTTTTTAAACGAATCCAATAGCATATTATTTACTATACAAAATTAAATTTATTTAACACGTGTAATACATGGTGTTTTTAAAGATATAAATTTTTTATTATTTCGTATATATTCGCCGCGCTTGCGGTATGCGCATATAATGTATATGTGTAGACGCTCGGAGGGCAAAAGTGAAATTGCACTAATTTTAACGTTATTTTACTAAGTTCGTGAAAATAACGTTAAAAGCGGCAGACGGTTAATAATGCATCATCATGTGGTGGCGTTGATAACAGAAAGATAAAAGGGAACATGCACTAATCAGTCGTTGTCCCGATTGCTGAGTGTTATGTGACTTATGTCCAAGGCTTGATGCAAAACTACTATCGAGTCGGGGGTCTCACTGAAAGCAGCCTCTACATCTTACCCTCCTCAGACCCTACCTTAGTTTTGCTATTGGTGGGATTTACTGAGTATGATGATGATGATTTAGTACATATAATTAGATTTATTCAACCCGTATAATACACGAGGTTTATAAAGACATAACTTTTTTATTATTTAGCTTATAAAATTACATTCATCCAACCCGTGTAATATACATGGTTACAGAATTACATTTATTTAACCCGTGTAATACACAGTGTTTTTAAAGATATAACTTTTTTTTATTATTTAGTATATATAATTAGATTTATTCAACCCGTACAATACACGGGTTTTTATTATTTGTAATATAAAATTACATTTATATAAAATACATTTGTTCAACTCGTGTAATAAACGAGATTTTTAAAGAATAATTGTTTTAGTTTAGTATATAAAATTACATTTATTCAACCCGTGTAATACACGGGGTTCTAACCTAGTTATTATTTAATTTAATTTTTTTAAACTAATTATAGATAATCCTCCTATTAAATATTATTTAGTTTAATATCTTATGGATAATGATTATTTAGTTTAATCTTCTTCTCATTTATGATATTATTTAGAGAAAATTACGATTTTGGCCCCTATAGTTATATCACTTTTACCCTTTTAACCCAAAAAAGATTTTTTTAACATCTGAGCCCCCAACATCTTCTTTTCTAACTCTTTTGGCCCCTAACACTAACCTCGTCCATTAAATTTTCGGGCCAAAAGGGTTAAAAAAAGACGTTAGGGGCCAAAAAGATTAGAAAAAAAGACGTTGGGGGCTTAGATGTTAAAAAATTCTTTTTTGGTCTAAAAGGGTAAAAGTGATATAACCACGAGGGCCAAAATCGTAATTTTATTATTTGATGTATAAAATTAGATTTATTCAATTCGTACAATACACGAGGTTTTTTAAAGATATATATATTTTTTATTATTTAGTACAGAAAATTACATTTATTCAAACCGTGTAATACGCATATTTTTAAAGATGTATTTTTTTTTTATTATTTGGTATATAAAATTACATTTATTCAACCCGTGTAATAAATGGGTTTTTTTAAAGATGTATTATTTTATTATTTGGTAAACAATATTACATTTATTCAACATGTACAATATTGTTCTTATAGATATAACTTTTTATTATTTAATATATAAAATTATATTTATTCAACTCGTGCAATAAAGAAGGTTTTAAAAATATATTGTTTTATTATTTATTATATAAAATTTATTTATTCAACCCGTGTAATACACGGGGTTATAACCTAGTATTTAAAATAAAATAGAGTAGATGGATGGTTGCTATGGTTTATCGAAATTTTGAATTTTGTTCCTAGCTTTTTAAAAGTACATAAATAGTTCATATGGTTTTTACTTTGTGACACATTTAGTCTCCAATGTTGTCTATATATGCATGGATGGTCCGTGTAGTTTGCACTTTGTAACTCATTTAGTCACTAACTTGAACGTGCTGAAACCTTTAGATTTGTTAGTTAGGGACTAAATGCGTTATAAAGTGCAAACCACGGGGACCATCTGTGTACTTTTAAAAAACTGGGGACTAAATCCAAAATTTTGGTTAACCACATGGACCATCCATGATCCATGTAGTTTACTCTTTAAAATATTATATGGTTATCTTTATTTATATTTTATTCATCTATACATATAATAAAAGAAACCAATAAATAGACACGTGTCATTCATTGAAAATGTCTACATTTGTAATTTCCTGCATTTTCATACTTATCTTATATCAATTAATTAAATAATAAATAATCAATTAATATTAAATCTTATCTTACTTTGAATGTCGGATAGAATCATTCTATTTTTTTTAATAAAATATTATCTTCAAATTTAAGTTATAAATTAAAGATATTTTTTAAATAATAGCATAAAACAATAATCTTAAACTTAAAAAACAATAATACGCTCATGTAAAAAATTTAAAGTACAAACAAAATATACAAAATAACTTATTAGACATTAGATCAAACTTTAAAAGAAACACTAATTAGGAAGAGAAGCTAATAATATAATTCTATTTTTGATTTTTCGAATTTGGGTTATAATCAATTCGAATTTAACTTAACCAAGTTTGTGATTTGATTCGAATTAAACCGAACCAAATTTATGATTTTTTAAACGAATCCAATAGCATATTATTTACTATACAAAATTACATTTATTTAACCCGTGTAATACATGGTGTTTTTAAAGATATAACTTTTTTATTATTTAGTATATATTTGCCCCGCTTGCGATATGCGCATATAATGTATATGTGTGGACGCTCGGAGGGCAAAAGTGAAATTGCACTAATTTTAACATTATTTTACTAAGTTCGTAAAAATAACGTTAAAAGCGGCGGACGATTAATAATGCATCATCATGTTGTGGCGTTGATAATAGAAAGACAAAAGATAACATGCACTAATCGGTCTTTGTCTCGATTTCTGAGTGTTATGTGCCTTATGTCCAAGGCTTGATGCAAAACTATATAAAATTACATTTGTTCAACCCGTATAATAAACGAGTTTTTTAAAGAATAATTGTTTTAATTTAGTATATAAAATCACATTTATTCAACCCGTGTAATACACGGGGTTCTAACCTAGTTTATATTTAAAATGTTATGGTTATCTTTCTTTATATCTTTTTATTTATATTTATCTTGTTATGATCTTACAGAAAAAATCCTCACTGTTAGGAATGTATCTTTTTATATATCTTGTTATGATCTTACAAAAAAAAATCCTCATTGTTCGGAATGTATCTTTTTAGTTACTTTCTTTTAGTTAACCTTATCAATTCCCTAAACTTTATATAAAGGATTGTAAACGGATATATAAAGGAGGTTTTCCTTATTATTTTTTTGAGTTAAATGTCATTTTAGTCCCTATGATTTGGGTCATTTTGTTATTTTAGTCCAAAGATTTCATTTTGTGTCTGCGAGTCCAAAAAGGTTTCATTGTTGCCATTTTACTCCACTGGGTTAACTTTATCCATTATATCTGTCAACGAGAAGGACAATTCGGTCATTTTATATGGCTGAAATGTCATTCTAGTTAACAGAATTGCATATAAAATAACCGAATTGTTCTTCTTGTTAACAGAAAAAATGGATGAAGTTAACCTATATTACACCCAGTTCATTACTTTTAAGTCTTAGATAAGTATAAACAATTATTTTTGAAAATTCGACATGACCCGTTCGTATCGTAAACATATCCCTGTTTTTACAACTCAATATCAAGTGAACTTGGACACTTTCAAAAGACTAAACAAAACCATTGCATAGATTTTTAAATAGCTACCAACGTCTAGAAATTTTTAAAAGATCCAACAAGTTAACTTCGAGAGCTTAACTACTAACCAAAACTAGTTACAACAAAAAAAAACACTTTTTGACCATAAACATTGATACTATAAGTAGGGGAAGCGCATATAGGCAGGCAAGCTTCATATGTGTGTTCGCTCCACGTCGCCGAGCCGTCTAAGTTGAGGATTTACCTACGTTAAACAACAAAACTTAAGAAATTAGTCTCGTTAAGTAATTTACTTTTAGGGTAAATTACACTTTTCGTCCTTTATGTTTGCATCAGATTGCAATGGATGCCCATGCCCTTTAACTTTAATAATTACATTCACAGTCCTTTATTTGGTAAACACATTACACTCTACGTCCTTTAGCACTAACCCAGTTAAAATTTCAAGTTGAGAATGCTCATGTGCATCTCATGTGAGGGCATTTGTGTCTTTTCACACCTTCTCCCCCTTTATGAAACCCCTCTCAAACTCAGACTCCTTCAACTCTCTCTCTCTCTCTCTACATTCTGGTGTTTCACCACCACCGCCATTGCACCGCACCACCTGAAACCGCCTCCATCACCATCTGTGGCAAGATCTGATAACATTTAACCACCTTATTGAACTGCATACAGAATTGATGTTGAACTAGCTTCAACCATCAAATCCAACACTACAAATAACTAAACCAGCTTCATTTCAATTTTAGTTTCTTTCATTATTCAACAAATATGGTATCATTGAATTGGGGTTTCGTTCCAAACAAATAAAGAATATTATCATATATCAATTTCAACGCACAAACACCTTTTAAAATTACAATAAATTCATCATCAAACAAGTTACAATAAGCACTAAAATTTGCATAACGTAACTCCAATAAAAATTAATATAAGTACTTGATTTTTATATAAAGAAATGAATGCTCAAGTGAATGTGTGCACGAGAATGTGTTGTACGAAGACAAACGAAATCCATAAAAGTCGATTAACGATAGCAATTATGCCAGTGAAACTGAGCATTTGTTTAATTTTAAGACTGCAATTGTGTCACCGGAATTAGAAGCTTAAACGCCGGTAGCAACAGAGCATTTCAAACAGCCACAAAGAGGATTTGATTAGATGAACAGATCCAACAGATTTCAAGAATCTACTCCCGGAAATTTTGCCCAAATCAAATCAAGATCTACAAGGGTTTCAGATCTAAGGAAGGGTTTCATGGGTCGAAGTGGTGGTGAGGGGGGTTCTGGTTCCGATGGTCGAAGTGGTGGTGATGAGGCGTTAAGCTGGTCGCTGGAATTGTTGTGGTGACTAGTGAGACATTTAGGTGGTCGTCGTGGCGGTGGCTGGGGTGGTGGGCGGATTGTGGCTGGAGTGGCGGTGGTGGGGAGGAGTCTAGAGAGAGAGTCATGATGTAGAGACAGATATTTAGGTTTAATGTTTTGTGTGTGTATATATATTGTTAATATAATAGGTAAGATTACCAATATACCCTCATGTGCTAACCACATGCCATACTTAACTAGAAAATTTTAATCTAGTTAGTGCTAAAGGATGTAAAGTGTAATGAGTTTTACACATAAAGGACCATGAATGTAATTATTGAAGTTAAAGGTCATCCATTGCAATCTGATATAAACATAAATGACGAAAAGTGTAATTTATCCTTACTTTTAATCTAAAAATTTCTGGTTTCGTTCCTTTATATGTTTTCCTTCACTTTTGCATTCACCTACCCGTTGAACGGGTCAAGCATATGCTCTCATAAATGAGAGAAGACATACCATTCATAATCCGTTAACATCGGGTTAATTACTTACGACATACCAAATACTTTCAACCCGTATAACGGATTGAATATCATCCATACAACATTCGTACTATCATTCATAACCACCCATACATAACGGGTCGAATAATTCTTTTTCGCTTGACTTGTTCAATACGAACCGGTCAATTTACATAACTTATCATAACCTTTATATACATAATCCAATCCATAAAAGATTGGCTATCTACTTATTAATCACCGTAAACAAAAGTATCTAAGATTTGTATTTTACGAACATTAGAATATCAAAGTAAAATTTGTATGCACAATAGAACATACCTCGATCTAGTGCGCCTTCCGTTTTTCTAGTGCTTGTACCTTCTTCCTTCACGCCTACATTAACACATCCGTTCACTTATTTAGTCCAATTCATTCTATCGTTTTCCATATTACACATATTTTCATCTCTTAAGCATTACATCGAACACTTGGTAGGCATCGTATTTAAAGCATAAGGTACACGCATATAAAGCATATCTCTACTAGTCCATTTTCACACAACATTCACAATCAATCTATTTTGCATAATTGTTTCATCCTACCTTAGTTTATTTATCATTTATGAATCACAACAAGATTATACATCTAAAACTTACATATATGATTTTACTCAATTATCCTACTTATACCAACTTCTTAACAAGTGGGTTTTTGCTACAATCATACCAAACCATCAAAAATCAAACATAAATTCTGCCTTATTTTACTATCTTAACCTTCAATTACACAAAATTTCTCATAAACTCATGATTTGGGCGAAACCCTACTCCTACAATTCATCAAAACACAAAATTGGACTTACCACTCTATTGAGTATGATAAGTTAATCGAAAATTTGATGACATGCAACTGATTGGCCTTGAATTCTCTTGTTGATTTGATGAATTTGCAAGAACAAGGGTTAACCCTTGTCTTTCCTGCTCTGGTCGATCCCAAAACACGCACCTGGTGTGTGTTGTTGGGTTTACACCTTATTAATCCCCTTTTAATTAAAACTTTTAACATCACCCCATCCAAGTTTGTTAAGTATCTAATTCAAGCATTTTTCCATCATTTAACTTATCATTTATCGTAACCCATCAACTAAGTTAGGTTTTATTCACCTTTACTTATTTTCATATTAATCAGTTTTTGGGGTGTTACAACCTAGTGGACTAAAATGGCAACGGTGAAACATTTTTTAACTCACAAGCGAAAAATAAAACATTTGGACTAAACCGGCAAAATGGCCCAAACCACAGGTACTAAAATGGCATTTAACTCTATTTTTTTATTGAAGGTTAATCGAACAAACTCTTCACTTAAAAAAAACATACCCTTTTTTCATGTTTGTGTGTTAAAATAATATGTTTGCTCGTGTTAGATAAAAGAACGAATATAAACAGAAATATATGAAAAAAATAAAAGTTATTTAAAAAGTAGCTAGCATGTGAGAAAAATATTAAAATATACACAAATATCGAATTTGTAAATAAATAGGTATATATCTATCTATACTATATAATAAAATAAACCTGGTTTGGGACACGTGTCGCATTCCTACGCATCCTCAGAGTTGTTATCCCACTGATTTATTTATCTCTAATTTAGTTAATATCCTTAAATTACTCATGATCTTCTATCTCTAATAAATATGTAATTTTTTTTCCACAAAATGAGCCATAATTATAGGTAAGTTTTATTTTATGTTTTACGGATTTTTTAGTTTAAATATTATTTATATGTTTTGTAATTGTTAAGTGATAAATTATAATTATAGATAAGTTTTTATTTTATTTTATTTTATGCATTCTTTACATATAATTATAGATAATTTTTTTTTTTTTTTTTTTTTTTTTGCATTCTTTACATATAAATTTGGCTTTAAGAAAGATGATGATATAAAATCATGACAGTGAATTTATAATCTTCTGAAACTGAGAGGATGCGTTGCATAGGTGAGATATCTTATGCAATGAATTTAACATAATTTAAAAATGTGTTTACAGATATATTACACACAAATTAAAGGATGGCTACGATTTTGTATAATACCTATTCCTGTGTAACACAAAAATATTTTGTTTTGTTTATATATATTTCACACAAATTCCATATATTATTTCGGTGACACACCCTCAAATATTAAAAAGAAATAAATAAACTAAAAGATGTGTTGACATGTGACATTAACTTATTAGAAGTTATATTAGATATTTCCTAACTGAATTTATTTGATTAATTTATAAATTTCATAATAATTTTATGAAAATTCTTAAGGTGACGGTTTTCTTTTATATTCCAGAGGTAATTTATTTTATTTACAATGTTTTTGTTGTTGTTATTATCATTATTATTATTATTTTGCGTCATATGTTATAATTTAGTTAGCCGAAGATTTATTTTCCCTCTTATTTCACTCTCTTTTTTTTTTGTGCAAGTGGTTTTTATATATAAGGCCAAACAAATTACACCAAGATAGCCGGTAAGCGGGCAACAAGCTGCGCCGCTACCCCCTTTTGAATAGCGAAACCTAACCTAGTAAAAACGAAACCCCGATCTCTAGGAGACGAAATGTTGCTGTGAACAACCCGTTGGACCCGTTCAAGAAATCTGATGGCTTCTGGGGCTAGCGAGCCAAAGGTATCAAAGGCAAAAGGGATAAAGGAATGCTGATTATCCTCGCAGGCTTTTGCATGTTTGTCCATTTTCTTCGCTGCCGCCCTTGCAATCGCCTGACTAGGGACAAAACCTGTATCCCGAAAGCCTACAAGGGGGGAAACCCCGGTAAGATCAACACAAGCGTGTTTACCTGCATCCCACCCGAAAACTAAAACGTCCGCGGGGCGCAATGTGGATCTTCCTTCCCTCGGATCTGTCAAAAAGTTTACGGGGGCTTCTTTCTTCACCGAGATCCCCGCCCGTTTGAGGATGTCCGCCAAGACATCCCGCACCCAGTCGTGCCTATACTTAAAACCTGGCAGTTCTTTACAGTGCAGAGCATGCTCCCCAAATTGGTCTAAGCAAGCTTTCCGGCAAATCGGGCATTGCTCATCATCAGGGAACATAGGAATCATGAGCCGATATTTTAAGATAGCACGGTATTCAACGGCTGACATCTTTTGGCCTAAGCCCTCGATGGGGATGACCGATAGAAAATCTTGGGCGTGGGGGCCCCGCAAGCATTCTAGGACGGCGTTCTGACGAGGGGTCGTACAGAAATCTGATCCAATATTCTGAGCGATACGACAAAACAGAGCACTCGCCAAAGTCTTCTGGGTCTTCGGTGGGGCGGTGTCCCTGTTAGCGAAACCGCCAATATCCAAATCCGGGAGGTGTCTATGCAACTCCCCCAGAGCCATGTCATAATCCCCATCCATTCCAACAACCCCACTCTCGCGCAAGATGTGATCTTGCAGCCCCCACGATTGAGCTCGCGAGGCAACAAAACCGTAAATGGAGACATCCATGGCCGATAGAAGCCCCAGCCCCCCATCTTACAGGGCAAAGAAGCAACCCGCCACTGAAAATCCCCAAAAAACAGACCCCCACACACCACAATGTCCTCTATAGCCCCCCGTAGCCCTTTATCGAATAAGGATACCGCCTCCTTTACAAACACAGGTTGACAAGTTCGCAGACCAAAAAGGAGCTTGGCGACACCCATGCAAGAGCGCAGCAGAAGAAGCTCACTTTGAGGGTCTCGGAGTTGCGAAAGGCTACTCATAAGGTCCACTGCCCGGGAAGCTCGCCGCGCAGCCAAAGCACTAATGAAACTGGGGTCCCGGCTCACAGCTCCCCCAAGGAGTCTCACGCCCCCCGTTGGTCTTCCAATCTCCTTCGGGAAAAAACTAGGCTCCAATTTTTCTCCATTGTAAGACGGCCAATATACCTCTGTTTTTTTTTATATTAAGCCGAAGCCCCAAAGGTGGCCCCTCAGATTGAATGATAGCCAGAGCCTTTGCTACCTCAGATGTTTTTCCCATAATAGTACCATCATCCAAATACCACGCGTGGAAGGGGAGGGTGCAACTGTCTCGTATACGTTGTGTGAGGGGGTGCAAGACAAGGGCGAACAATAGAGGCCCCAAAGGATCCCCCTGCTGGACCCCCGTGGACGACCCAATACAGTCATTACCCACATAAAGCCTAGCGGTTTGCCCATAAAGAAAATGTACCCACGGAAATATAGATGGGCATCGAATCCCAACCTCCCGCAGAAGAGCTGTGCGATCCACTAGGTTGAAAGCATTGGAGAAGTCAACGGTAAGCATGGCGAAGGCCCCATCATCGTGAAAGGCGTTAAGGAACCTGTTCGCGCTATGGAGGATAGCTTCAGCCCCATCAGGTGTCCCAACCCCGAATTGATGATCCCCCAGGTACCTAACCATCTCTTTCCCTACCTTTTTCATCGCTATCTTGGAGACCAGCCTACGCCAAATGGCCCCGACTCTCTTTCAGATTTTATTATTCAATTTTATAACTTTTATTAAAAAAATCAACAATATGTTGTCACAAAATTTATTTTATAATATTTTAATCTTTATTATTAACTATATTTATTTTATTCAACCCGTGTAATACACGGGGTTGTAACCTAGTATAAATATATATTGTTCATATTCGATGATATATAGACGAACTTTTAGTCGAGCAATTTGTCAAACCTGATATTTGTTCACACTTCAAAGGAAGGAGTGTTAACACTTGCTCCAAGTTTCATTTTTTTAGTAACTTTACACATGATCATGTATATACTAGTAGGGTACCCGCGTGATGCAGCGGTGGTGACACTTTGTATTGCGGCACTCGTTTCTGATAGTTTTCTTATTCGTATAATATTTATGGTAGCATTATTGTGATGGATATATGTCATAAGAATTACATATGTCTAGTAATTATTAAATTTAGAATTTAAGTTATCAAGTACTTCAAGAAACCATTGACGCAATAAAGTAACACACGAATAAAAAAAATAAGTCTTAAACATAAATAAAAGTTATATAAAGTAGTACACGGATAAGGAAATATAAGTCTTAAATATAAAAGTTGAAAACTAAAAGCTCAAGTGTCAATTATTTTGCATCATGATGAGATCAATTTAGTAATCATACGGCTTAAACATCTCAAGGATGTCATCTATATTGTCACACCACCATTCCATCATCGAGATCAACGTCCTCCGCAATTTCTTGTATCTCTTCCTGTTTGATTATTACATCCTTTGGATGATGAGTTTCTACTCTGTTCTTCTCTTTAACTGATACATCAGTAGTAGCTGGAGTAGTTTGGGGAACTGAAAAAAAATGTGAAGTATTTTAGTTACATATTATATCATGTTACCGTTATATATAATATAGGATAAAAAACGACGTTCACAGTTAAACATAATATAAAACAAACAATATATCATCTTTTAGAAACATACATACATGTGTAAAGATCTGAAAGGATGAATATTAAAGCTCCAAAACCACTGAATAATATATAAGATAAATGTTAAGTGTGAGCATAGAAGAATAAATCAAAGCTATACACAACAGAAAATTGAAATACCTGTAAACCAAAAATTCTAAAGAACAAGAAATTTCTTGAAGTGAAAAAAATTAATGAATTATACTCTATATAAAACCTACAAACCAACGAAATAACCTGTAGATTTTTTCAACTAGCTAATATTATCTATAAGAGTATTTTTGTACTTCTAATCCCTAAAAAATGCAACAGAATCTGATATTCATTTTTTGAAGATGTATTATGTTTAGATTATGGAGTTTTTTCCTAAAAGTTTGTTGGTGGAAAACTTATTTACCAAACTTCTAAATTTTTTTTTTATAAAAAAAGGTTTTATAAAAACGAAAATGCTTCTAAAAACATTTTTATAATTTTTTTATGAAAACTAAAAATCCATTTTGTTGAATATGGTATTATATAAAGTCTTTTAATACAACCAATTAGATAAACAAGTGAGCTTGTTTGATGTCAATCTACTACCTGCTAACCCATGCAACTGTGTGCACCCAACCAAGTAAATACACAAACATACAGAATACGAAAAAAGCTAATATCAAACCTGTATGTGCAATGTTTCGAAATTTAATCTAATCGCTAGAACAATTGGTGAACAATCTTAATCAAACGAAAATAGGAGTGAAAATGGTTAGAATATTATTAAACTGAGGCTTATGACAACAACGTATAGAGTCTTGAGCATTTGAAATGTGATAGGACACATTGCTTTAATCACTTGTACACTAATGAATCATCTACTTGTACATTTTAATCCGCACAACAATACTGACCAAGAAAACTATCGAAATGTCGACAAAAATAAGTAGGTCATCACGGTAGCTTTGGATTTTTTTTTTATATTATAGTTTATAAAATATGACAAGAATACGTAAAATAATTATAAGTTTGTTGTGAAAAGAGATAAGTGTAATAATTAGCCATTATTTTGTTAAAATAAAGGGATTTAAGTGTAATAATACGAGGGACTAAAATATAATTAGTGTTTAAAAAACTAACTTACCCTTATTTTAGTGGTGTTTTTATAAATAAAGAGGGAAGAAGTTTTTATTTTTTGGGTATCTTAAAATACTCCTCTCTCATGCATTATAATATAGTATAGATAATATAACATTTTTCAAAGTTGTTCAACATCCTATGGTAAGTTTTCTCTAAAAAAATTAGCTTGAACTCGAAAATTTTGTACAATCATATAAGTTCATCATTTGAACATACGAATAGATAGATAAAAGGAATTTCAAAGCAATAATTTCTTAGTTATTTGTTTCTAGAAGAATGTTTCTTTTGGCTTTCATTACACTACAATTCTATTTTGAAAAGGGGTATTGGATTTTAATAATCCCAAGTTTCACTAATTGGCCGGTAATAATCCAAACTTCAAAAATTGCCTACAACAGTTCCAACTTGTAAGATTTTGGCCACCAATGATCCTTGTCTAACTGGGTTATAACCCAGTTAGTTTTTTGAAGTTTTGAGCGGCGGAGAAGGTCACTAGAGGTTGGAGATGACAAGTGGTGGTCTCCTTTGTTGGTTTCAGGGGTAAAGAAGGTCGTCGGAATAAGTTACAGGTCACCGGAGTTGCGTAGATGGTGGAAATTTTAAACTTTTGAGAAGCGGAGAAGATTACAAGAGGTCGGAGATGATTGGTGGTGGTCTCGTTTGGTGGTTTCAGGGGTTAAACGGGTCGCCGGAATAAGTTGCAGGTCACCAGCCCAACAAGGTTATAACCCAGTTAGACAAGGATCATTGGTGGCCAAAATCTTACAAGTTGGGACTGTTGTAGGGAATTTTTGAAGTTGGGATTATTACCGGCCAATTAGTGAAACTTGGGATTATTAAAATCCAATACCCCTTTTGAAAATAATTAGAATTAAGCTTCTCGCGTTGCGGCAGGGCGTAAAACTATGCCAAATAGCACTAATGTCACATCACCGCCAACGCCTACCAACACCGAGTCAATCCAGGATCCACGAGTTGCGACAAACTTATCAAACGAAAAAAATATACGTAAAAACATTGAGCCAAACACGTACGTTGCGTCGTGTTAACTCGTAGAATTTTGAACGAAACAAAAAAAAACGTTGAACAACACACGCACGTTGCGCCGTGTTAAGTCGCAAAATTTAGAATGAAACTCAAAACGAAAATTTGTGAAAGATGAAAAATACAAGGGACCAAAGGTGAAGGTAAAAATGTTGTGAGGTTAAATTGAAATTAATGAAAAGTTTTGAGTTAAAAGTGAAAAAAAAATATGTGGGGTAAAATTGCAAAACATAAAAAACTTTGGGTTAAAGTTATAAAATCATTTTTTTTAGAAAACCCCCAAAACATAAGGTAATACCCTATACATAGAAATGTTACTTATTTATGGTTTTATAATTATAATATAAAATATTGTTTCTAGGAAAATTAGTAATTTTGAGACGCATACCTAATGTTTGATGTTAAGCTTTACCAGACCTTTTAAGTTAGTGAATTTCTAATGGACACATGTGTATACAAGTATATATATATATTTTTTGCAATTAATGTGAATACGTTTTACCAAGTTAGATTATTTTTAATGCAAAGAGTTTGGATATGTATTTATTTGTATTTACATTTGTACTTTCTTAACTTTAACTATTTTATTTGCAGGTATTAGCATTCTCATCCAGTCCATCATATGTAGTGTGTGGGGTTTTTAAAATGTAAAGAGTATAAAAAGTGGTTGTGAGTGAAGGAGAGAGAAAATATTACTGTTTATCTGTATATTTGGGGGGACACTGTTCACCCCCTATAATTTTTTAATATATTTTGAAAGTGGTTGTGATTGGAGGAGAGAGAAAAGGTAATGATAAAGATATAAAAAATATTATTTAATTAAAAATGAGAGAGAAAATGTAGTGTTTTTTAGTGTAATTTAGGGTGAAAATATAATGGATTGGATGTGAATGCTAAGAGGGCATGTAGGTTTGTCACTTTCTATAAGGTTGAGGGTTTGAGTTTAATAATAGTGAACAATAATATAAATTTAGGAATAGCATTATAGACGTATGAGTTAGCCGTCCTAAAAAACTATTTTCTAAGTAGTTAAACTGAGTGCTTGTATGTTCAATTTCCATTTTGAGAGCTATGATTATAATTATAATGCACATTAAACATCATGTGCAATCAAATAGTAGACTTTTGTGGGTAATGTGTTTAACTGTGATGTAGCTTAATATTGTAGAATTCTATAATTTTTTTCACATGTGAACCAACACTTAGTCCGTTTTAAAGTATTGAGAAATAAAATTATATAAATAACTCAATAAAAATACCTAATTGGTAAGTTTACTTTTTTTCAGTAACTGTACATATGATTATGTATGTATAATATAGCATTTTTAAAACAGTTCCATCATCCAATGGTAAGTTTTGTCTTACAAAATTAGTTGAAATTGAAAACATTTATATAATTCATTTTTTTACATAAGATACCACCAAGTTAATGATAAGTAAACAATTATAAGTCTTAGGGGCTGTTTGACAATTTCTGAATGGTTAAGTGCTGAACCAATAAGAGGTCTAAACCATTAAGTGTTGAATCAGTAAGAGGTCTGAACCATTAAGAGCCAGTATAATGCTTAACCGTTTTGAGGCTAATGTCTGACTAATTCAGATTAGAGGTCTTAACATTCAGACTCTGTATAATGCTTAACCATTCAGAGGCAAATGTCTGAATCATTCAGACATCTGCTCTCGAAACAAACAGTCTGAACCATTAAGTGCTGAACCAGTAAGATGTCTGAACCATTAAAAGCCTCGTTAAAAAGGTAAACAAAAGGCCACTTAGGAAGTTGTTCTTTGGTACTTGGTAGTCCCTACCAAATATATTATGTGATACTTTGGTAAAGAGAAGTTAGTAAAAACAAATTCTCAACTGAAGAATGAGAAGCGACTCAATATGAATTCGTTTACACTCGTGAATATAACCACTATATTATATGGTGTTATATCCTTCTCTTTAACCTTTACTTATTTGCAATTTTCATGTCAAGAGCTAATATAAAATGCAAGTAAAATATTCAGTTAATTTATGTTGTTAAAAAATAATTATGAATGAAAATTCGTTCAATTCTGTTATGGGAAAGGTTTGTATAATCATGTTAACACGTTTCCTTTTTTCAGAGAACTTGGTAAGTGGTCTTAATTCAAATATAACTAGTATTAAGTCCGTTCGTATTGAGACGGGGACGTAAAACCAATGTCACACCATCGTTAGTGACCACCAACATTGATGTTGAGGCATGATAATGCAAAGAAATTTGTCCAAAAGAATAATTAAGTCGATCTAGGACCCGCGCGTTGCAACGAACCTGCCAAACGGAAAAAATATACGTAAAAACGTTGAATCACACACGCATACACCGTGTTAAGTCGCAAAATTTAGAACGAAACGTAAAAACGTTGAATCACACACGCACGTTGCCTCGTATTAACTCACAAAATTTTAAACCAAACGTGAAACGAAAATTTACGAAACATGAAAACTATAGGGACCATAATTGAAAGTAAAAAATTCCTAAAGTTAAATTGCAAAAGATGAAAAGTTATGAATTAAAAGTAAAAAAAAACAAGTTGTATAAGGTTAAATTTAAAAAGATCAAAAGTTTTGGGCTAAAAAAAAAAAAAAAACACTTTAAGCATAAGGGTGTAAGGGGTGGTCAACTCTCTAGATCAAGTGGTGGAAGACTTGCATTTCTCTTGGAAAATGCAAGTTCAACTCACACTTGGTGCAGAGTGAGGCACTGGTGGGCAATGATAGAAGACCTAGGGATACCTGGGTTGGATCCTTGAGCCAAACGGGTTTTACCGGTAATTTCATCGTCGTGCCTACGGACAGGTGGGTTACCGGGTTTTCTCCGGAATTGGTGGTGGACTCGGGTTACTCTCAGAGTACTCCATTTGTCCAGTGGGTGCCCCGAGAGTGCTCGAGATTGATTCTGTTGGCCGTTCAAAAAAAAAAAAAAAAACTCCCACCATAACCAATAAAACCATGCCATCTCAACTTCTCTCTCTCACTCCCCTCTTCCACCCAAACATAAAAAAGTTTATGATTGGTTGAAAGAGAGTAGAGCTCACCATTAACCCACTCTCTCTCTCTTTTTCCTTGTGCGGTGATTAATCACCGAAATCAACTCCCCCATGTGGTAAACAAGGGACGGCGGCGGTGTTCCCGTTGGTACACTCAATCCCCGTGGCATTCCCCGCACCAACCCCATGTACCCTAAGGTACAATACCATGTAAATTTTATTGGCACGCATATTATTAAACAGCAGCAAACAAGAGCAATGATTCTAGGAAGTTCCCAAGTTTGTGAATCATATGTTCACCAAGACACTTGCATATGGCTTTTCTATTACTAAAATATGTTTTGTACCTTCAGTTGAAAAATGATATAGTTTACTTGTTTAACAAGATATATAAGCATGGTCCGTTATATGATCTGACCCAATGTTGTATGATTCGACCCAATGTAATATGGGTTAATGACATGTGAAATTTTGTTAAAGGGTGTAACGAATATTTGATGTGCGGATGTTATCCTTTGGGTAATGTTTGGTATACAGTAAAATGGAATGGACTGTAAAGAAATTAAAAAAAATATTGTGTTTAGTTGGTCAAGGTAAATGTTCCTGTAAAAAAGACCAAAAGTGTGAGAAGGATAAGAAAGAATCTACACCATTAGATCTTTGATCTAATGGTTTAGATTAATAGGGACCAAATTGTAAAATTTGTTTTATTTTTTTGGACTGAATTGAAAATTATAGGGGTAATAAAGTCTTTATATCCATTCAAAATAGGAAACTGTAAATCAAAATCCCTACAATTTCGATCTCTCTCTTCAATCGCTCGAACAGATGCTCTCTCTCTACAATTTCGATCTACGGCGGTGCAATCGGTGGTGATCGGTGGCAGAAACGTAGGTGTTCCAATGATCGTACGGCGGTGCAATCGGTGGTGATCGGTGGCGGTTGGAGCAACCAAGCACGGGACGAAAGGTAAACGTACGTCTTCGGCTTTGATACATTGTACTGAATTTTGGATGTAAAAGTTTTTTTCAATTGATACATTGTACTGAATCGGTGGAGTGTATGAGATACAGAATTTTGGATGTAAAAGTTTTTTTCAATTGATACATTGTACTGAATGGTGTTATATTTCTTTACTGAATGGTGTTATATTATTTACTGAATGATATTATATTATTTACTGAATGGTGTTATATTTCTTTACTGAATGGTGTTATATTCTTTTACTGAGTGATGTTATATTTTTTACTGAATGGTGTTATATACTTACTGGATGGTGTTATATACTTGCTGAATGGTGTTATATAATTATTGAATGGTGTTATTTAAAAAAATTTTGTTCCTATAATTAAGGTGGCGGTTATGGTAAGTTTTGAATTAATTATAAAATTACTTATTTACCCTTTTGAATTAATTTAGATGAAGGACACATGTCATCTCCACAATATTTCTCACATTTATCACACTTTTAACCTTTTTTACAATTACCTTACCCAGTTGGTCAATCTAATTAAATAAATCACTTATTACACAACGAATATCATTCTATCTAAACACTTCATTTATTTTTCCTGAACAATAGCATTTTGATTTTGATTTTGCTCTTGTTTTTGTTTGTCTCTACTCTCTACTCCCTATAATAACTTCAATTATAATCATATCTCTTTTAACCTTTTTAAACATGCACAGGTGTTACACTTAACATATTTTGACAATTGGTTTTTAAGTTATAAAACTAGAAAGTAGATATACAGAGGATATTATTTGATTGTAACTAGTTACTTTCCGCCCGCGCGTTGCGGCGGGACCCAATGACTACAAAAGGCGTGTCAGCAACGGCAAACAGATATTGAATATCAAAACATAAATAAAATGACGTGGTAAGGATAATCACTCCGTCATAAAAAAACAAAATTAAATAACCTAATATATAATAATAGGACCCACACGTCCTACACGTTGGAAATTCGGTTGTTTTAAGTTCAGTTATTACGGTGCTAACACGTTAAAATATGGATCAGCTCGGTACCGGTAACGGCAGCGAAAGTACCGATCCGGAAAATCATCGAAATTAGGTACCGGCACCGAAAATGTTCGGTACAATACGATATGGTATTTGAAGGTAAAAATCAATAAATACAGGTATGGTGCTAGACCGGTGTCGAACCGAAAGTAACGATTCTGAAAACGCCAAAAGGTGGGTACCAAATTGGTACCGAAAATGATTTGGTATAGTAAATTTGGTACCGATACGATGCCGATTCGTTTACAGGATTTGATACGATTTGCTCATCAATATTCTAAATATGCAAGTTAATTTTACATGTTACAATTCATTTATTACAGAAAAAGACAAAAAAAGAAAGCAAAATAAGTTGTTGTGTATATAAAACCTCATTCAAACGAAATACAGTTTACTTACTGTGTGTATGAAAAGTAATCTAAACGGTGCAATTACTTGCATTGCTGCGTTGCTACAGGATTTGATGAGCTCGGTACCAACCGGTACCAAAAATACCGTTACCGAAATCCTCAAAAGTGGGTACCGGTACCGAATATACCTAGTATGGTACGGTTCGGTACTGGTACGGTACCGGTATTTGAGGGTAAAAACCGGTGAATACCTGTGCAGAACCGATACCGAAAATACACCGATTTGGTAAATTTGAGACCGGTACCTATACCCGATACCATTTGCTGATCTCTTAATGATGTATCCCATTCTAATTTTAATTTAAAAAATAAATTATAAAGCACTGTTCCCGTTACCGAAATCCCCAAAAGTGAGTACCGGTACCGAATATACCTAGTATGGTACGGTTCGGTACCGGTCGGTACTGGTACGACACCGGTATTTGAGGGTAAAAACCGGTGAATAACTGTGCAGAACCGGTACCGAAAATACACCGATTTGGTAAATTTAAGACCGGTAACTATACCCGATACCATTTGCTGATCTCTTAATGATGTATTCCATTCTAAATTAATATATGATAAAAAAAGAAAGTGAAGCACTATTCATTCACTTTGTTTTTTTATCATATACTAGGTTTATCACCCTAGCCGCGTTGCGGTAAACTTCTTTTGTTATTTAGTCTGTGTTTACATGTGTTTTAAAATCACTATGAGCGTGTTGCACACGGAACCACTAAGAAGAATAAAAAGAAAATGTAAAAAGCAATAAAAAATAATCGAAAGAAAATCAACCAAAAAAGTTGTATGTTAATGATGTTGTTGGTATGAAACCCGTGGTCAGAGTCTCAGAGATGAGCAAATAATACTGGGTACCGGTACGAAATTTCCCGAACATAAGGATCCTAAGTACCAATTCGGTACCGACTTTTGGCATTCCTAGTACCGGTTCGCTACCGATTTTTATCTTCATATACCGGTACCGTAACCGGTATTTTCGATACCAGTTGCCACCGAGCTCTGATCAGGGATGAGTAAATGGTACTGTTTAGCAGTACCGAATTTCCCGAACTAAAAGATTTTCAAACTCAATCCGGTACCGACTTTTGGCGTTTTCTGTATTAGGCTGGTGCCGATTTTTACCTTCATGTACCGATAATGAACTGGACCGTACCGGGATACCGACTTTTGACGTTTTCTGTATCAGGCTGGTGCCGATTTTTACCTTCATATACCGATAATGAACTGGACCGTACCGCGATGTCGGATACCAGTATTGGTTGAGACCAGGAAATAAAGAAAATAATAATAAGTATTAATATATTAAGATATGAATATAATATAATAAATTGTTGGTATGAAACCCGTGGTCAGAGTCTCAGAGATGAGCAAATAATACTGGGTACCGGTACGAAATTTCCCGAACATAAGGATCCTAAGTACCAATTCGGTACCGACTTTTGGCATTCCTAGTACCGGTTCGCTACCGATTTTTATCTTCATATACCGGTACCGTAACCGGTATTTTCGATACCAGTTGCCACCGAGCTCTGATCAGGGATGAGTAAATGGTACTGTTTAGCAGTACCGAATTTCCCGAACTAAAAGATTTTCAAACTCAATCCGGTACCGACTTTTGGCGTTTTCTGTATTAGGCTGGTGCCGATTTTTACCTTCATGTACCGATAATGAACTGGACCGTACCGGGATACCGACTTTTGACGTTTTCTGTATCAGGCTGGTGCCGATTTTTACCTTCATATACCGATAATGAACTGGACCGTACCGCGATGTCGGATACCAGTATTGGTTGAGACCAGGAAATAAAGAAAATAATAATAAGTATTAATATATTAAGATATGAATATAATATAATAAATCAACTGTTCATTCAGTTGATTTATTATCATATAGTAATTATTAGGATTTAGAATATAAGGGTGTCCGGGGCACCCTCGGTGACCCCATGCGGGGACCGACTTTGCCGATCGGGAGAGTGCTGCCATCCATGCGGGGACTCAAATGGGGGAGCCAAATCGGGGAGGAGGCACCGAAGAGGGGAGGAGAGAGAAGGTGGGGCCACCATTCAATCAACCAATGAAAACTTTTTTTTTTTTTAATAAAAAAACAAGTCACCTACGAGGGGAGTGCCGCCATCAAATTGGGGTGTGAGGGGAGTTTAAGAGGAGTTTTTTCCCAAATGGAGGGAGTTGAAAAAATTATTTACCAAATTGGGTGATTTGAAAAATAATTACCAAAATGGGTGAAAATAAAGAAATAATTTATTTTATAAAGAAAAATAAAAACAAATCTCATTAGCGACTTCTGAGTATCCAGGGTTTTGACTACGCCATCACTATTCCAATTTCATCTCGCAATCAACGATTCTTATCAGGTTCGATTTGATTCTCGTTCATGATTTTGCCATTTGATTGTTGTTCGATTTTGCTATTCTATTATGAGTTTGTTTTTTTGTGGGTCGATTGTTGCCGATACTGATTTGCGTGTTGTTTGATTATAGTTTTGTCTGTCAAAGTTTTGCCATTAAAGGCACAGGTCTTCTCTGTGACTAAATGTTTTTGTCTTCTTATTCTCATAGTTCATCATTTATATTGGCATAATGGATAAAATATTATATATTCTCATAGTGCAATGCATCAGATCATTATATATTCTTGAATTTCTCATCATGTTCTTGATATATTATTATATATTACATATTATATTGTCACAATGCATCAATATAATATACTCTCGTAATGCATCATATTAACAAAGTATTATACACTTTTTTTTTCAACAGAATGCATCATATTAACGCAGTTTCAGAATTGATTCAAAACGAGGATCTAAACGCATTGTTTCAATTTGCGGCTGTGAACAACAATGATGTGGATAATGCGTTAGAAGAAGACGAAATTGGAGATGAAATCGATATGGATGACGAGTTTGAAGAAGATGGAGTTGAAGATGAAACTCAAACACCTAGAGATGAAACGTCATACGGTAAAGTTCAAGTACCTTCAAGTTATACGAATTTGGAAGAAACTAATTTGAAGATCGATGACAATTTGAAACTAACATATTCTGAGAGTAAAAATGATTTTACTAGTGAGTTGGGGAAAGATTCTTATAATGACAAGGAAGAATTTACTAGAGCGGTCAAGTTGTACAGTATCAAGTCACATAAACATTTTGAGGTTGTTGAATCACGAGCAAGCACTTGGTGTATAAGATGCAAATTACATGAACAAGGATGCAAATGGCACCTTCGTGCAAGTAAACGTAACCGTAGTGGATCTTTTGAAATCACAAAGTATGTCGGTCCACATACGTGTTTGCATCATAAGATTACTCAAGATCATCCAAATTTAGATGCAACCTTGATTGCTCAAGAAATCCAACATCTTATAAAAGAACAACCTTCTATTAGTATTGCCGCTTTAAGAGCCGAAATAATTGATAAATTAGGCTATACTCCTTCATACAAGAAGGTTTGGGTAGGAAAACAAAAGGCAATTGAACAAGTCTTTGGGAATTGGGAAGAATCTTATACTATTTTACCAAAATTTCTACATGCACTACAAAAGTTCAATCCAGGTACTATCGTTGAATGGTGTCTTATGAGAAAGGCTAATGTAGATCAATTTGAATTCAGACGTGTGTTTTGGGCATTTGATCCTTCTATCAATGGATTTAAGCATTGTCGGCCTGTGATTAGCATTGATGCCACACATTTGTATGGTAAGTATAAAGGTAAGATGATGATCGCAATGGGAGTTGATGGTAATAATCAAATATTTCCGCTTGCATTTGCAATTGTGGAAAATGAATCGTATGCTAGTTGGAATTGGTTTCTTTCTCATGTCAAGAAACATGTGGTGAAAGATAGTGAAGGGATATGTTTAATATCAGATCGTCATGCTGGAATCTTAAAGGCGGTTAATGAGCAAGGATCTCCTTGGCTAGAGCCACGTGGTTTTCATAGGTAATGTATATTAAAATTTCATCATAATGGTTTTCGTTTATTTTTCATGTCAATAATATTGATCATGTTGATTTTCCATAGGTATTGCTTAAGGCATTTTATCAACAATTTTAATGATAAGTTTCGCAACTCAAAATTGAAAGCTTTAGCTTATCGTGCTGGGAGTCAGAATCAAATAAGGAAGTTCAACTCAATCATGGAAGAAATTGGGACAATAAATCCACAAGCTCGCAAGTGGCTCGAGGAACACGCACTTGATAAATGGACACTTGCACATGATGGGGGAAAGCGATACGGTTTGCTCACTACGAATTTGTCAGAGATTTTTAATAGTGTACTTAAAGGTGCTCGTTTCTTACCAATCACAGCTTGTGTTCAACTTACATTTTATAGATTGGTTAACTATTTTGATCTGAGACGTCCTATGGGATCTAATGCTCAAGCTAACGGGGATGTGTATACTCCTCATGTTGCGGCAAAACAAGCAGCTTTAATGTCAAAAGCGGGTGCACATTCTTTGAGATCTTTTAACCGGCAGAAAGGAATATTTGAGGTGATAACTCAAAAGGGGAAAAACGTTCAGGTGGTTAATTTGGAAGCAAAAACTTGCACGTGTGGTAAATGGGAGATATTTAAGTATCCGTGTTCACATGTGTTGAGTGCATGCGCTAAACTTTCTTTAAACACGTGGCAATATGTCAACAAATGCTACTCAATTGTGGATTATTGTGCTACTTGGTCATCCGAGTTTTTCCCGATTCCTCATGAAGCATATTGGCCACAAGGATCATCTAATGTAGAATTACTTCCCAATTCAGATCTAAAACGAGATAAAAAGGGTCGCCCTCGTTCAACAAGGCTACGAAATGGAATGGACATCAAAGAAGGGAAAAAAACTAATCTTTGTGGAATTTGTAGAGAACCTGGTCATAATCGAGCAAGATGTCCTTCTAAGCCTAGAAGAATGGATGTCTAAACCAATCGAGTTGTTTTGAAATATTTATTTTGATTTGTCTTTGATGTTGAGACCACTAGCAAGTTAACTTTATTTCACATATTTCTTTTTATTTGATTTTATAAATAGACTTTGAAGTTTCAAAATTTAATTATTTTTTATGCTTTTTTAACTTTATTTAGATGACTATTATGGTTTAGCTGAATGTAAAAACTACATACACAGTTTAAAAGTGAGGAAAAGAAAGCTGCTAAAAGAATTATGATACATAATTAAAAAAACACCCATTTTGGTAATTATTTTTCAAATCACCCAATTTGGAAAATAATTTTCCCAACTCCCTCCATTTGGAAAAAAACTCAGTTTAAGAGGGGAGTTGACGTGGCATAACCTGATTGAGTGTGCGTAAGAGAGGGGACTCCCCTCTTAGGGGAGTGCCCCCCCTCACCCTAATTAAAGAAACAAGTTGCACTCATTGAGGACAAGATGCATACACTTTTTGATACATATCGACTTTCTCAAGAGGAATTAATGCATACATTCTTCGTCTTTTTGTCTTTTTACCTTTTTACTCTAATATAAAATAGATATGTATGCATACAAACATATAGAATGAAGTGACGTTTGGTAATCATGAAATATTTAAACAATTATATATATATATAATTTGCAACAACTTTGTGCAATACGGGTTGTACTCTAAGCTTAAAGTATGTTCTCTGCACTTTGGTGTTGTATCTTATGTTAATTTGGTTGTAACCCTTATCCATTTACATACTTCCTAGCCAAACACACACATGTAGAGAGAGAAAAATGGGAGAAACCGAGAGGGCATCCCACCTTCTACGGTGGGGGAGCCAGGGCGGAGCTGTTGTGGAGTCACGGCGGAGCTGTGGTGGAGTCATGGCGGAGCTGTTGCGGCGCCGTGGGTAACATGTTCGGCCGTGAGGATTAAAAAGGGTTTTGGTGTGGTAGTTTCATTGAACCGAAGGTTTCGGATGTAGTTTTGCAAGACGGTGGGAAAAGATGAGTTTCCGGGAGTGTAAAGCTCTCCGGTTATCGGAAATGAAGGGTCGGCCCGGTCGTGTAAACATTTAATGAAGCGATCTGTAATGGAACCGGAAGACCCGATCTCCAAGACACACAACTAACGCTAAAGCTCATCCTAGAGCTCGATGGTGGGGGATCTGCTGTTCGATGAGATTTTGTTTTAGGTGTGTAATCCCTAATTTTTAGTTTGTGGTTATTGCTTTATTTCTATTGTTTGCTTGATGATGGTGAGCATTAGCTGAGTTTTTTAAGTTGTTATCTGGTCAGATTATTCGTCCGCTTGCTATGATTTTGTGGTTTAAGAAAAACGAAAAAGTAAGGTGTAATGTTGCAAGTTTGCAGCCGGTTTGAACGATTAGGGTTAGGAGATTGTTGGTTCTGTGTTGTGTTGTCATAAGGTAGAAAAGAAGAGTTGCGTCTGTAGATTAACTTTACGGTTTGTGTGTGTTCATAGTATAAAGAAGAAGTAGAACAAGCAATTGGTTATTTGTTGTTGTGGCGTGCTACTGATGCAAGTCAATTAGGTTTCTTAGACAAAATACAAGTTATAACAAATAATTGTCACTGAAATTGTTGGTATTTATGGTACGAGAACAACGCATCGAGTCTTTTTATGATATATTGCGTGAATCTTCTTTGGCGTCTACTATTCTACTAATATACTCCCATGGTTGCATGTTTTGATTTTCGACAGATCGATGGTGGCAAAGGTGGTTTCGAACGCTTACTATTTAATTCACCCAGCTTGACCAAGGTAAAATTTACAAAGAGACTGGACATTTGAATCTCTTGTGCTTTTCCAGTAATGCTATGCTATTATTGTTAACATGTATATATACACACGTAAACGATTGAATTAATTTATACATGTTTATGCCTTCATGGGCTTATGGCTGACATGTGTAGGGAATCCTTGCCGGTGGATATTATAAATTCTGAAACCGTTGAGCTTCCTTTGGTCGTTGGTTCAGTATGTGAGGGTAACAGATCAGCTTTTACAAGCCCGAATTATGTAAATTGTAGCTACTTATGAACACCAATCAGTTTATCATATGGTACTTTTCGTTTCATTTTATGTTATATGTTACTTCTCACGGGTTCAAATCATTGGTAGATATTTGATTTAGAAACGAAGATGATTTACATATTTAAAATTGCTATTGAAAGTGTGTTGTTGTTGGTGGTTTTATTTTTATTATTGTTACTAGGTTAGTTACCCGTGTATCACACGGGCTGAATAAGGTAAATTATATAATTAACAAGTATATAGGTAATCGAAATTAAATATATATATATTTAAAACAATACAATATAGAAAATTCTCAAAATTATTGTTTAATCAAGTGAATAGACTGAGATAAAAAGCATACTGTTAACTTGTAGCCCTGCAAATTGTGGCCATTGCATCCCAAAAGAAAGCTTGTCATTCAGAAGCATACATACATACATAACTAATCACATATTGTAGCCTCTAGGCACATATATAAAAAATGATCTATGGTCATCTAGAATAACTAAGAGAAACTATTATGCCTATAACCTGAAAATGACTCGATGGATTCTTGAAGTTGGGGCACTTTATTTAGCTAACTATACTCAACAGAATACCATCACTTTAAATTAAGGATTAGACCTGGTTACAACTTTCAACTTGCAAGGAATAAAAAGGGAAGTTTGGCTGGGACATGATCTTCATTAGTATTCTTTTGTTGTAATGGATTCTTTTTACGTATGTTAGGCTGATCTCAGTTGGGGCCCTTGCCCCACCTTGTGCATGTATCTGAACAAAGAGGAAGTGCAACCATCGCTTTGAAGGATGAGCCAAGTATCTTTTTTTAATATTAAATAAAATGTAGATTTATTATTTATGTTGTCGGTGGATTTATGTAACATTTAATTTTTTTTAGTTCTTTACAGCTAGACCACATGCTTGTGATCCTTCAAGTTTGCACCAATATCTTCCTAGCAAAGAAATTGATGCGGAAATGAAGGAAAATGGAGCTAAAAGGTTTGTGCTTTTTAAGTGTGTTCTTAAATTCAACTTTGGCTAATCTGACTCATATGATTCTTGTAGGCAAAGGGAAGCAATAGTGAATTTTCAAAAGCTTGACAAGGAAACTCAGGGACCAAAAGGAGCCCGTGCAGTGTCAACTCATGTAGTTAATATGATTTATGGTGCTAAAACGCAGGTTTTATTTACATGTATTTTAGATACATAGAAGTACTTAAACTTATTCCGCTAAATCTAGGCTCAAGCCTACATATAATATATGATTGCTGATGTATGCATTTTGATGAGTTATCCAGACATCCAAAAGAGATTATGATTGCTGATGTATGCAGTAAGCACTTAGTGTTTTAGGCTTATTTGTAAATGTCTTGAGCAGGTGCCCATGAATTATGGCATCAGCTTCAAGAAGACAAAATGAATACTCAACTTTATGATCACTGGGATAATCCCGGTTTCTGGCACCTCTTTTTTCAGTTCTTGAATCATGATGCCGAGTTCATGAAACTGATCAAAGAGAATGGAAATGATCACACAAAGTGCCCCAACTTCAAGAATCCATCGAGTCATTTTCAGGTTATAGGCATAATAGTTTCTCTTAGTTATTCTAGATGACCATAGATCATTTTTTATATATGTGCCTAGAGGCTACAATATGTGATTAGTTATATAGCCTCTTAAAGAATGTTATTATTTAAAAAATTCACAGTAATAATTTATATACTTATATTTGTGATCATGTTTGGCATTAGAAACTATTATACTAGACATAGAAACGTTAGCAATTATATTAGACACGTGTGTGTACATGTATATTTGTGCATGTGGAGCAATTATTAATGAATTAAATTTCAACTTTATTAATTTCAAATGATTTTTTATTATGAAATTTTACAGAGAGAGAGAAGAAAATGGGTTTAAAAACCCAAAGTGGGTACAACCCACACAACCATGGGTACACCCTCAAATGCAAGGAAAACTATCAAAGCACAAGGTACAAACCTCATTGCAACCGACAAGCTACAGCAGTTTGACAAAAAGAACCGACGAAGATATACGGTATATTGTCTTTTGTTACTTCATATTACCTTTAACGATTAACTGTGTATAATAAGAGATAATAGATGATGTTGTTGTGGATGTATGTTCATTTATGTATGCATGCTCTTTGGTGGATTTAGGTAAAGACATTATGTGAGAAGCCAAAAGAGATGTTGATGAATGAAAGCAATGTTCAGGTATATGACCATATAAAAATTCTTTCTTTCGGCCAGTTAAATATTGCAGGCGTTTACTTGTTTTTAGGCTTTTTGTGGTGGAAATGATCTAGCCCCCGCCGCATCGCGGCGGGTTACTTTTCTAGTTATAAAATAAATTTCAACTTTTTGATAAAAAAGTGAAAACTGAGTAATTGGGTCGTGCATTGTATGGTTATATTCACAATTATTACTCAGTTTGTTGAAATGGTATATCAACCATGCCGTTACAAATAGCATCAGAGCTAGGGTCAGGCTGTTAATTACGTTTTTCATTTCATCCCTGTGATATATTAAAAATTATTATTTCAGTCCATTAATTTAAAAATTGTTAAAAGAGTTCATTTGATTTCACTTTCGTAACTATTACAGTCCACCCTATTTAACTCCATCCATTTATTCTGTTAACTTTTGGTGAAATGACCAAATTGCCCCAATTGACCCAACTAGCTATTCATAAAATAAAAATAAAAACGTTGGTCACAAGATTCGAACCTATGACATTTGTTTTAGAAAGTAACTGTTAAACCATTGAGCTATGTATTCAGTTTGTGGTTGAACTCATACTGTTTTCCTTTTAAGATAAAACTAGTTAAAGGATTTCAAAAACATGAGCTTTTCAAAACAGATTGATTTAGGGGTGACTTTGATGAAGTTGAGATTTGTTAATTGAATATAGTTTGTAGGTGTTATAATACTCATTTGCAGGTGAAATCTATGATAAATTATCATAAAATCATCATCTGTTCATCAGTTTGGTCGAATAAACTCAGAAACCTTAGATCTTACCTCGATCTATCAAAATGTGTTTAAATGTTAGAATTTCTTTATGGGGTTTGTTAAGCGGGTGCTTATGAACATATTGGGTGTTTTAATTTGGTCAAAACGACATCAGATATTTAAATCGATCATTTGTGTTCATCAAGTAAACCCTAGGTTTAGATCTGATGTGTTTTAGATGTTGTTAAGTCAAATTGTACCCAAGTCACGCCAGCTCTGATATTTCGGGGTGTGACAAGTTTGTATCCAAGTCACATAAAAAGAATCCTCACTTGTTCAATGTCATGTTCACGTTTTCTTTATATCCATCTGGACCTTTTTTTAATATACCCATCCCAACCCAAACCCATCATAACCCAACAAACAACCCAATCAAAGCCGCCCATTTTGCCACCTCTAAGTGACGTGTGCCGTAGCTGGGTTAACAATAAACCCATGTGTTTGGGTGATTCTTGAAATTACATTGCTATTTGTTCCTCTCTTGTCATCTATGGCATGACAATAATATTTTTTTTTTACTGATCTTGCTGACATAGATGACCAGGTGGGATGAGATATTGTCCCTCCCTGTATAAAACTCTCCAACTTTGGAATTCTCGCCGTGTGATCTTGTTTGGACAAAGGTAGAAGGTTATCATGACAATATGGATAAACTTGCATTGATTCCATTTGCTAGAGTTGATGATTTGTTCATGGTGAATCTAACAGTAAAGATTGCCCTACAAGATTTCATGTAACAGCTAGGAGATGCCACTCTGCCAAGAGGGATTGCAAGCATAAAGTTGATGGCATTCTTGAATGTAATTTGTAAGTTTCTGATTATTATCTTAAGATAAAATAACACTACCTGTTTTTTACCCCCTTTTGGACGTAATTTGAGTGACTTATACTCTAATTAAGAACTTGGAATCTATGTCCGTAAGTAATATCATGTGTGTGCATTTCATTGGATCCACAATTTGCATACCAGATTGACACTTCAATACAGCTGCAAAAGGAGCAACAGTAACACAAGTTTGGAGACACATATTGAATTATTATCTTGAGAATTATGTCACAAGATCAAATGGAAAGGGGTTCATGGGAAAAGTAATTATAGATGTGTAGAATATTATAAAGAACAGAACATGAAACTGGAATCGTAACCAAGCAAAGACAAGGTGGGATTTCAAAAAGACTACAACTTATTCCAATCAGATCCCCCCTTATGTCACACCATGTTCCTTCAAGCCCTTTGCTATGTAGTCCAACTCAGTTCACACAGTCATCGCTGCACATTCAATCGGTGGGAAATAAAGACATGGAATCATTTCATTATGTTTCAAATATGGCGCGTCTAACCTTTTTTTGTATATAGTCCATATGTGGTGATTGTTACCTTACGTGTTACGCATGATGTATTTTGGTACTCTGTTTGTTCTTGGCCTAGGTCAAAAACTTGTCTGCCCGCCGCAACGCGCGAGTTCCCCATTATAATGTATAATCATGTAATAAATATAACTTAAGTAAAAAATATTATACAACCAAAAAAATTATTATAACGTAATTATGCACTGATAAATAATCACGTGACATTACACTTGTTACATATGGTACGTGGTTATAGATGTAGCGTCGCATTGAGCATTTGTTATTTTGTTATTGTTTGCACACATGGTACGTAATTAATTACACACCGGAACATAATTACGTAACATTACACAATCACGTAACTATATAGCTTTTAAAATAATTTTTTAAATTAAGAAAGTCTACTTGAATTAAAGAGAATAAAATGCTCATCAATACGGTGCAATTCTTTTTAAATATTATGGTATGAAAAAGTTATAGACATTTAATTGGGGTGAAGTAGTTCACGCAAGAGGAAACTATAATATCCTTCTCCTTAAATTAAAAAGAACACATAGGTCTGAGGTTGTCTTGTCTTTTATACTTCGCATTCCAATTCCATCTTGTACATGATCCAGAACTATGATATAATAATATATAAGTACAAGTATATGATTGCAATATATAATTACTAGTGGGAAGGCCCGCGCGTTACCGCGGATATTTATTAGTTTTTGCCGCACGTTGCCCAACGAGTTCACACAGTTTATTTTTAAAACCAATTTGTTAACACAACTAATATAGCAATTGAGTATAAACAAAGAATTGATAGGGGAACATGAAAGGGAAGATGGGCCTTGAGTTCTACAATGTGGGACAAAAAAGTTACAAAACAAATCAAACTTCATTCGTTTTAAACAACACCTATCTGTTCGTGTAGATAATTATTACTTGGTTTCAGAAGGTGCTAGTTGCTCATATTTATCAAGGATAGAAAGGGCCAAATCAAACTTAGCCATGTGAAAGTTGGACCTAGCCATCAAGCTCCATCTCGAAAGCTTCAATGATTGGAGTTGATCCTCATTTGGCATGTGATCAATATCATCAATGGTCACACAATTCTTTTCGGCAGAAGTAAGTGTTTGCTCACACATTTGAATCACCTCTTCATGCTTATGCAGCTGTTACATTCCACATAAGATAAAGCCAACGATGAGAATGACAATGTCTCAAAGTATCATATCATAACCTAAATCACTTTATTAATAAAACATCCCGGTTAACTTGTGAAAGTAAATACCATCTATTATGTATATTAAAACAATACATTTTGGTGCCACTTGGCATAAATTTAATCCTCTAATTGCCACCTGGCAACTTAATAGTCCTCTGAATATTGATTTGAGC
Source organism: Helianthus tuberosus (assembly GCA_030545235.1). Taxonomy (NCBI): domain Eukaryota; kingdom Viridiplantae; phylum Streptophyta; class Magnoliopsida; order Asterales; family Asteraceae; genus Helianthus; species Helianthus tuberosus. The sequence continues at coordinate 5,762,455 of CM060407.1, forward strand.
GGCAATATTGTTTGGTGCCTCTTTTTATTCCATTTGCTTCTTTCATACGCTTCTTCTCTACAATACTCTATCACCGACTTTCAAAATTGAAACAAACCCTAATTCTCGCTGCCTTCCTTTCTGTCCATTGCCTGTGTTCTTTCACCTTTTATCACTCCTTTTCTTTAAAACCATCAATTTTTGTTATTTTTTCTGATACTATAGTTCATATTTGTTTTGTAGTTGTCAGATCTGCTCATACTCGCATTCGAGGATCCATTCCATGGAAGCTTTATGGCGATTTCTGTAATCAGCGATTTCTTCGTGGCGATATCTTGGACGGGCGATTATTAGCCTCAATAACAGAGATAGTTCATCTCACGGTAAGAATTTCTAATTTTTTTTATTAAGTTGTTCATCATTCTTTCCCATTCTCCTGTTGGGAATTCTATTCAATATACCCCTAAAACAATTATTAGGCTCAATTATAGATAACCAATTTCAATTTATGGCCCTTAAAATGATTTTTGTATTATCAGTTAATGTTTCAAGTGTTTTCTGTTAATCTGTTTTGATTGAATGATTTTGGTGAAGTACGCGAAGACGGAGGGTTCCGGTGACGAAATTTGGAATGATATGGTAAATTACGTGTTAATTTTTTTATGAATTTGTTATACATGAATGATTGTTGTGTGTTAATCGATAGCATTATCTGATTTGTGTGTTTATATTTCAGTTTCTGAATTTAATTATATGTCTATTTTTCTGTGAATTAAGATGAACTTAAAAGGTTGTTTAGTCATCACTTTGTCTTTTTGTATCCTGTAAATTTAACATAATGATTTTCTTTTCCGTGATGATTTTGATTTTGTTGCGCTCAGTGGCGGATCTAGAAACGAAACTAAGCCGTAACGTTTTATAAATAAGCCGTAACGAAATCGAAAAAACGTCAAATTTTTCCAAATTTTACACTAATTTTTCCAAATTTTTCCGCGCCAAGCCGTAGCGGAGGTTGCCCCCCGGTAAGCCTTATGTCCGCCACTGGTTGCGCTGTAGAATTTTTATAATTTGTTTTTATCTATTTTTTATTATTTTTAGAGATGATCTGTTCACTTTGACTTGGTCTATATGATTTCTGTAAAGAATTTGTTAGTTTAGCATTCAGTTGGTAGATTTATGTTAGTTAATGTTACATTGTTTCGAAGATATTCTTCCATATTTCATTAAATATTGAAGGTTTTGTATGGAAATAAATCTAATGAACAGATATGGCCTATTGTAAGAATCTAATGAGATAACTGTTGAATTTCTTGTGGAAATTTCTGTATTATTTCCTTAATAATATGTTTATGATCTTGAATCTGTATGTCGATTGATATATGATCATGTATTGATGTATTATTATTTTTTTTTCTAGGGGGAAGGAAGGATTTGTCTCTCAAGAGAAGCGAAGCTAGAATTTTTGAAGCATAAGAGGCTTCAGCGAATTAAAGCTGGCACATTAAATGATAGTGCACCTGTGATGAACATAACTACTAGAAGCAGTGGAGATTCTTTAAGAGGTTCTGCACCCTGTGGTGTGAGATCATTCAGAAATCCAGATATATCTACACGATCTGGGTGTGTTATAAATGGGAGAGATACTATGTCAAAGCCAAAGGTTGAGAAATTTGACACAACTGATATTGATTGGACTGATCTTGATTTCTGTAATCAGCGATTTCTTCGTGGCGATATCTTGGACGGGCGATTATTAGCCTCAATAACAGAGATAGTTCATCTCACGGTAAGAATTTCTAATTTTTTTTATTAAGTTGTTCATCATTCTTTCCCATTCTCCTGTTGGGAATTCTATTAAGTTGTTCATCATTTGCTTTGACCCATGTTAGAAGTTATTCGCCATTAAACCAAACCATTGTGACCCAGTACCCAAACAATCCATTTAACCACCTCTTATGGTATTCTAATGAGGATTAAATTGTTCAGGTGCAACAAGAAGAGACTTTTTGATGCAGATGCTTTTACAATGCATAAGCGAACGCTTTAACCCACCGGCACAACGCGAGGGGTATGACCAAAGCTCTGTTCTGTTTTACCATATGACCAAAAATTACACAAACTTAGAGTAACTTTTGCATTTTTTTTGTAATTTTAGTCCTGCCAAAGCTCTGTTCTGTTTTTAAACTAACTTAGCGAACGCTTTGTCCCATCAGCGCATCGTGCGGCGGACAAATTATATATCCTAAAAAGAAAAGTTGCTCTCGCTCACCATATAAAGCTGAGAAATATAGCTGTAAATGGCTGCAAAAAATTGGTCGTAGTGTGCTGGGAATTATATCGGTACGGGGCTGGAATATTTTTGTTGTATTGGAGAAGATAATGTGTGGTATCTTCAGTCAAAGGAATGTACATCATTAGTTTGATACTCCGATGACCTAGGGATGGTGGTGTTCTAATGGTAATGCGCTTTGGATTGAGTAACACTACCGGTAGCCACCGACAATTTGAAGAAGCTGATCGGAGGCATCGAGGGGCGATCTATGGCATTCTCTGGTAGTCTCCGCTTCGGTAAACATATAATGTCCGATACACATGTAAGTTGCAATTTATTTTTTGTATGATTCTTAGATCTCAATGTCCGTGCTTCGTATCAACTTCACTTCTATTTTAGATACCATGTTTGCAAGTTTGTTCAAGTCCTTTATGGACAATAGCGAAACCCTAGGGTTCAAATTCTAATTATTAACAAACCTCCGGAATATTGAATATGTACGAGGTAACAAACATGCAATCGTGGGTTTGAATGTGAGAATCGATAATTATATGGACATTAACCAGATTGTGCTTTTGAAGCGAGCATTTTTTGATGATCTACATGGGCTTCAATGCCAATAGATATTATATATTTGTGTTTAAGCCACCCGCGAAACTCGCGGGATCTTAGGCTAGTTAATAACTAAATGGGTCTAAATTGCCATCTCAATGACTGTTTACACCTTAAGTATTTGAATTCAATTAGAAATATATAAGTAATCTTAAAAATATGTATTACATAAACGAGCATGAATAAACTTAATGCCTTATTTAAATCTGGTTCGTTTTGATTATTACATTTTTAAAACTTGAGTTTGGCTCGATAGTAATTTATAAGATCAAGTTGAGTCATTTATTTTTTTTACTGATTATTTATATACCTATATATAACAAATTTCTTTAAATCTATAAGGATAAATATATATAAATAAGTATATATTATTAAATAGTTATATTTATAACATTTATCACTCTCACAACTTGGGTATGAAATCCAACTATTATTTAAGATTACTTATATATTTCTAATTGAATTCAAATACTTAAGGTGTAAACAGTCATTGAGATGGCAATTTAGACCCATTTAGTTATTAATGGTATTTACTTTCACAAGTTAACCGGCAAACCAAACGCCCTTTAACGGTCTTGCCGAGAACCTGGAAAAAATATAAACTATGAATTTTTTTTAAAAAAAGTTTTGTTATTATTTTATCAATTTTATGAATATATCTCAAATTTGATTGAAATTAAGTCAAACTTAACACAATTTGATAAATTTCTATCAAATTTCAACCATAAATTGAAGCTTATTAATATTAACAACATCAATCAGAAAATAGATACTACAAAGTAACCTAAAATCTCACTGTGACAAAATTAGGTTTTTCAAAATGCAAGAATATGAAACAAATCTAAACAATCTAAAGTAAAATTAACACAAATGGTTCTTAGTAAAAATTGATAGATCTTAATGATGACATATGGTCATATTCAGATGAATCAATATCCATCTGTGTAACCAATTACTATGCTAATTCTTCTGTCTATATCTACAAAAGGAGATTAGCAATTTACTTGGTGCAATCAATGTTAGCTGACATGGTGAAACCCAAACTGATCCCACAATTTCCAGGAAGTGTTTTAGCTAGCGCCGGATTTGGGTTTAGGCTTCTCGAAGCCGACTTGAGGCAATTACAAGCAGCTAGTTTATCTTCAATGGCCTTTTGCAGTAGCCACAATAGCAACCACATTTAATAAATGATGAATGTTTTCCGTGACACGGAATCGCAGCCATAGCCACCGTACAAACCGCTGTAAATTCCGGCGAACGACGGAGATAAACCACCACAAATAGGGTTCATAGTGGAGCCCTAGGTCATCTTAGGTTAGACCACCATCAGTCACCATCATCGCTAGAGTCGCCGGGTTAGCGGCTGTCGTGAGAGAGTTCAGTCACCCGTTGGAGATATTGAGGCAAAGATGAACCCTAATGTGTTGCAGGATAAATCAAAGATGAAGCGGTGGAGGTATTGAGAGACACGTGGGGATAACGTGGCCATTGATCTGTTTATGTGTGGCCCAATGAAGAGTGCCAGGGTTTTTTAGCACTGTTCATTCCCTTTGATTATTATCATATTTAGATTAGATTAGATTAGATTATATTAGATTGTAATAAAATAGACTATAAGAAATCAAAGTTCATGAACAATTTTTGTAATATACACTATATATTTATTATCAACTATAAGAAATAATGTAATACCTTGAATATTAATGTACTGGTTATAAACGTATGAAATATGTAATTTATATTTCACTATTGTTGTACGAGTAAGTAACAAGTAAAATGGTTATGTGAAATATGAAATATCTTGATGAGCCTTGGCTATTATAGGAGACTGTTTAATATTAATAATAAAATATATTATATTTGAACTTACTCCGTTTTTAATGAAACTTAGTTAAAACGTAGATAAAAATATGCTCGTTCTAATGACATACTCATCGTTTTATAAAACACCACTTTTTGAAAGTTATACGAGAAAAACAAGTGAAACAACTGAATTAATATAACTAAGCTAGCTAGCCCGTTTTTTTATTCCATAAATAGGAATAAATAGTTAACCTTTAGAGCATCAGTTTATTTAACGGGAACGCTCTAGTATAAGAAAATCCCAAGCATACGATACCCCGTTGTGTGCTATTAGTAGTGGTTTTTTGGAGTACGAGTAGGAGCTCGAGTAGGGAGACTCTACATCAAATTGTCGTAGATAGTTTAAGGTATGCACTCGTTTAAGTTTATATTTAGTTATTTATTATTTATTTTTAGTAGGTAATATTAGTATTATTATTAGTACTAATGTTGGTATTATTTTTTAGGTACTAGGGTTATTATCAGGGGCAGGTACTGGGTAGCCTAGCTTTAGTTAGGCATGGACTGATCAACTATGCTTAAACAAGGCAGCGTTAACCAATATCCAACCATGATAATGACTAGTTAAGGGTACCATTGCCTAGCCTAAGATTTTGTAATTGTGTCAGGGGGACTTTGAGATAATACCTGGTCGTACTAGCAGATGTTTAGTAACTGTAAAACATATGAGTTATCATGTTTATTTATAAAACTGTGATTGTATACTCGTTTTTTCTGAATAGGTAATAACATAAGAATGCATTAATGTACAATTATCGGTAGGGGTATATTTGGATCCTTATATGCTTAATGGGATGTGTTGGAATTGGCTGAAAAGAGGATAGTGTTCCTCGTATGCATCACAACACTACCATTCCCATGCGAGCCCGGGGGGGGGGGGGGGGGTGGGGGGTATGACAAGCCCTTGGCCCAAAATATCACAACCCATGTTGTCACACCCCAACCGATGGCGGAATCATCGGGGCATGGCACTGAGCGAAACAGATTGTCCAGAAGTTTCCATAACAATTATCATAACCATCCAATTAAATAATACGTCCCATACCGTATCTCAAATAGTCAAATAATTATTACAGACAAACATCAAGGCAAAATATTCTGTTCCGACAACTTAGATTTAAATAGACAGCAATTGTTTATCTGCTTCTAGAGACCCCTGATTCGTTATCTACAGACAACTATTTGTTGGGCTCTAAAGCTTTATTCTAGCTTCAAATTCCTACCACATGTGCGTCCTAAGCACCTGTCACATACGTTAAAATAAAGTCAATACATAAAATGTAAAGGTGAGCATACAAGTTTGATAATAGCATATAGAGTTCGAATTCGTTTACGCATAACCAGCACGTACACATAGTGAAATGAAGCACGTTAGTTATCGACATAGATCCATCGATACCAATGACTGCGGGTTGACTGCCCGAGACAGTTCGCAATACATGATTACCACCATAATCCATGCAAGTAAAAGATCCTTAACAACCCCCGTGTGAACGGGTGCTGAGTCCAAACTATAGTACTATCGTTGCTAAGGCAGGTAGACAGCATTCCATGTGTAAACATAACAAACAAGCATTCATAAGCCACGCATAACATGCATTAACGGTTAGCGTTCAAATAGTATTTGAGTAGTGTGATTGTTGTAGTTTGAATATTCGTAACGTATGTAACACCCAAAATTGCTTAAAGCAAAAAGGGATCGAGTATACTCACAGCGATTAATGGATTGAAGGGAGCGCTTAGCGAGTACGGTTAGCCTGAATAGATTTGGTAGCATAACGATAAGTGAAACGTAAAACAGGAAACAAGTGTAGGTGGATCGGACAGCTGGTCGATCGGACGGCTGACCATTCGGCTGACAGCCCGTTCGGTCTGCTGTCTGGTCGGTCGGTAGGCCGATCGGATGGCTGTTCGAGTGGATTGTTTCTTCCTTTAAGAAGGATGTGTTTGTGTATGATGGCTTGACTTTTGAAGTTTTCGTTGTAGCATTTGAAAACATTGAAGTATCTTTACCTTTCAGGTCGGTCGATCGGACGGCTGTTCGATCGGCCGGCAACCCGATCGGTTAGGCATTCAAATGAATTTCAACGTTTAGTCTTTGGATCGGACAGGTGTTCGATCGGTCGGCAAGTCAACAATAGTCAACCACTTTAATGAATTGCAAAGTATGGTTCAGTGGAACGGATAGTTGATCGATCGAATAGCACAACTGCTGTTCGATCGGTCAACAGGGTATCACCTGATCGGACGGCTGTTCGATCGGGTGGCACTTCTAGTGCATTGAACATGTGGAAAATCGATTAAGTGTTGAAGCATAGTATCTCATGATCCGAAGAGTAATCCGATCGGACAGTAGTTGGATCGAACAACAGTTCGTTCAATACCATTCTTTAAACAAATTGATTGTGTGGGACCATGTGCTAGCCGATCGGCTGGCCAGTCGATCGGCTGACTATCCGATCGGCTGACTGTCCGTTAGGACATCAGTCCGATCGGTCAGCATCCTGACCTGATCAGCCCTTGCGTCTAACACTTGGTTGTTCGGTTTGTTTGTCGTTCTATTGAGGTATTTTGACAACGAGTAGACCCATAGATCCCTCGTCCTTACTTGGTTCCTCGGGTCGGACAGGAATCACCCAAATCCGGCCGGTGGACTGTTTGGAACGAAGTTTAACGTTCAACCCGAAGTCGGTTAACCTCGCGGATAGAATCCGGATCTTGAGCCATACAACCACCGGAGTGATTTGTAAACCGGCTCAGGGTCCGTTTCTACAAGTTTCGAAGTTATTGAGTGAAAAGAGTTGGAAGAAAGTTGGAAAATCCATCCTCCAGTCCTTTTCACGTGTTTATGATTAGATCTATAAAAGATCATTGTTTGTTTATGTGGAAATCGGCTAGATCCAAGTCATTCTTGGTGGATTGAGGCCAAAACATAAAGTTCTTCAAGAACCCATGATGACATCATCCTAGAACACTTGATTCTTGGTGATTTCACGGTCAAAAGTTAAGATTTGAAAGATAGAAATGTGTAGGAGTGTGTATAGATCAAGAAAGTACAAGGTTTAGGATGAAAACTTACCGGAATCGAGAGAAATCTACAAAAAGGTGAGCTGAGCGTGCTGGTCGAACAGGGGTTTCCAAAAGTGGAAAAGGATGACAATGACAGGGGTATTTATAGGATGACAAAAGAGGAAAGTGCTGGCCGATCGGCCAGGCAGCTCGATCGGCTGGTAGCCTGATCGATCAGTCGCACCTTTCGAGTGTTTCGCGCGACGATTTCTGATATTTCGATTTCGATTGCGAGCGGTTTGATTCGATTGGGTTTCCTAGTCAAATTACTTTCAGTCCCAACTACTTCGTACATTGCGTAATCTATTTTTCGACTATCTATCATAGTTCGATTGTGATTCGAGTTCGAGTTCGATTGCATTCGAGTTTCGATTGAGTCCGCTTGATTACCACGACATAACATAATAAACATGCACAGGTAACACGTAAGGCACACACACACGTATAATAACAAGTAAAAATACGTAGCTCGAGTTGCGAATTGATGTCGATTCGATTAACATAGCTTGATTATTAGTTGATTAACTTTATCGCATTGTTACTTCCTATAGTTCACAGTCGTCGGTCGATTGAATAAGGATTAACACAATTCGAGTATTGCAATTAACTACACTTACTCCACATAATACAAATAAAATAAAGTAATTTCTATAAGTCAAGTTGCGTGAAATCGGTCGTTGACTCAGACGTTGACTTTGACTTGTGAAAACACGGGGTGTTACACATGTTGCATGCATGTCAATTGTCTTGTCTTTATAAAGTTGTATAACATGAACTCGCCAGTATATAGCTGATGTCGTTTGATTATACATGTCACAGGTAATTAGTAAGACACTCTTAGAAATAGAGAGAAGACAACTAAGACATGAAGACCTAGATGCTGACTATTGTAAATAAATAATATGTTGTACTCAGACTATTATAAGTTTTAATGAAAGTTCAGTTTGCTTCCGTTATAAGTGTATCAATTGTGCATAATCACTCGGGTTACGGGTGGGGGTGTTACAAATCAAAAGAAAATATCCTTACTTGTTCCGGTAAATCTCGAGGACGAGATTTTAAACAAGGTGGGGAGGCTATAACAACTCACAAAACGCCCAAAAACACTCTGTAAGTGAAAAACCTAACTCTTATATTCTTAGTATATATAAAAATCAAATAAAAACTGACTTTTTAGTCTGTCGCGGGCCGCGACCCACAAAGGGATGTCTCTCGCGGGGCGCGAGAGACTTTATGATGATCCGGACACGTTGTGTGACACGTGTCATACACGTGTCAATGCTAGGGTATGACACGGAAGCCCTAGCCATAGCTAGGGTGGAAGCTGCGAAATAGCTATAAATTGAGCAGTTCAGTCACTTTCAAAGTTGCTCGAAATTCTCTTTTGTCTCTTATAATTCTGCTCAAATTAATATACCAAAGTACCAACACTCTGCTACGATAACGGGGTAATAACTCGATCACTGATACGGTACTATATCCGATCGATTAAAACCAATCCGATGGATGTTTAAGTGCTGCCTAAATTGGGCTATACTTTGTCATTCGCCGTGAGGTTTCGATCTCACGATTATCGTAAATGTTGTATTAAGTTACTAACCTGATTTCGTTTGCGTTGTATATTTAATTAGGTTTACCAGCTTAACCAGTAGGGAAGCTTTGATAGTTTAAACCTGCAATGTGAGTCATTCTCTTTTTACCAAATAGCTTTAAAAAACCCTACTTGTTTTCAAAGTTATAATTACAGTGATTAAGTCTTTGTAATCTACAATTACTGCCGGTATGTGGGGTTTTGTATACACTACTTGATAATCTTCACCACTGGACAACGGGTTAGCCAATGTGTGATATGACCATAGTCACAGATCCGGTCGAGTGACAAATAGTGATTTGGGGTAATTGGTTGATATAAACATTGTAATAGCTCTTAATACTGTATATTATAACAATGTGTCGTTTGTATAAATTGAATACACTCGCCAATATTTTTCGCCGATCAATTCTTTTTAAAACATGTTTTAGGTAATTTACTGTAAAGAAAAGGAAAAGTGTCGCGTAGCACTCTAGTTTAAATAAAGTGGCTCAATAAATAAAAATAAACATGTTTTTATGTACTTAAAGGATTTCCCAGTGAAATTTCTGTCCTGTAAATAAAGGGTTTACCCCTCAATTAATAATAGAATAATTCGGTGTTTTTAAAACTCTGATATTATTTTCCTGACAAACGGTCCTGATGTAAATTTCGCTGCCAATTAATAAACACCGGTACTACGGGTTTCTGTCTCGCGGCTTCCGAACCAGGGAAAACGGGTCGGGGGCCGTGACATAAAACGTAGATAAAAATATGCTCGTTCTAATGACATATTTATCGTTTTATAAAACGTCACTTTTTGAAAGTTATACGAGAAAAACAAGTGAAACAGCTGAATTAATATAACTAAGCTAGCTAGCACATTTTTTATTCCATAAATAGGAATATATAGTTAACCTTTAGAGCATCAGTTTATTTAACGGGAACGCTTTAGTATAAGAGAATCCCAAGCATACGATACCCCGTTGGGTGTTGTTAGTAGTCGTTTTTGGAGTACGAGTAGGAGCTCGAGTAGGGAGACTCTACATCAAATTGTCGTAGATAGTTTAAGGTATGCTCTTGTTTAAGTTTATGTTTAGTTATTTATTACTTATTTTTAGTAGTTAATATTAGTGTTATTATTAGTAGTAGTGTTAGTATTATTTTTTAGGTACTAGGGTTATTGTCAGGGGCAGATACTGGGTAGCCTAGCCTTAGTTATGCATGGACTGATCAACCATGCTTAAACAAGGCATCGTTAATCAATATCCAACCATGATAATGACTAGTTAAGTATAGCATTGCCTAACCTAAGATTATGTAATTGTGTCAGGAGGACTTTGAGATAATAACTGGTCGTACAAGCAGCTGTTTAGTAACTGTAAAACATGTGAGTTATCATGTTTATTTATAAAACTGTGATTGTATACTCGTTTTTTATGAACCGGTAATAATATAAGAATGCTGTAATGTGCAATTATCAGTAGGGGGTATATTTGGATCCTTATATGCTTAATGGGATGTGCTGGAATTGGCTGAAAAGAGGATATGGTTCCTCGTATGCATCACAACACTATCATACCTATGCGAACCAGGGGAGGGGGTATGAGAAGCCCTTGGCCCAAAATATCACAACCCATGTTGCATGCATGTCAATTGTGTTGTTTCTATAAATTGTATAACATGAGCTCGCTAGTATATAGCTGACGTCGTTTGAGTATACATGTCACATGTAATTAGTGAGACACTCTTAGAAATAGAGAGAAGACAACTAAGACATGAAGACCTAGATGTTGACTATTGTAAAAAAATAATATGTTGTACTCGGACTGTTATAAGTTTTAATGAAAGTTCAGTTTGCTTTCGCTGTAAGTGTATCAATTGTGCATAATCACTCGGGTTATGGGTGGGCTGTTTGTTACAAATCAAAGTTCATGAACAATTTTTGTAATATACACTATATATTTATGATCAAATAAACGAAGTTCATTTAAAATAAAAAGCAACTTATTATGTTTTATAAATGTTGGAAGATAATATTTTTGACTATGGATGGTGGTCCGATTATTGCGTAGTACCATTGACCATGGATGGTGGTCCGATTATTGCGTAGTAATAGTTTATTATTACCAAAGTGTTTTTTTAAGCCTACTTGTCCCATAGCATGGCTTTTTGTGTCACTTGTTTCTAAATATTAAAATTGAGTAGGTAAGTTTGTATGTCATCATTTTAATATTTTATCATGTGATAATTTAACTTATTTATTTAGTGTTAAATTATTAATCCCGGTACTTCCAAATTGAATTAAAAAATCTATATAGTTGTCAAATTTGGTTTAAATATACGCGGGAAAGTTTAATACAATGGTCAAATTCAACAATATATGATATAATACAACATTTTTGGGTCTCTTTTCATTCAAGTAAGTATTTACAGTGAGATAAACAAATCAGCGGAGATTAGCAAATTGAATACGATGATTATGATGTTCCATTTTAATTACAATAAAACTCTAGATTCCTACTAAAATATTCAATGCTATGTGTTTAAAATTTAGAAGCATATTTGTTTCGGTAAAATTCAACACAAATGAAATTCTTTTTAATTAACAACATTACAACAATTCTTTTATACAAAATACTACTAACTTTGTACTTTAAAGATTTAAACATACACCACTTTTGTGAGTGAAAGAACCATACCATCATACCACTATGGTTGAAATGAATTGGAGTATGAATTTTATATCTTACACTATTAGGGTAGACGGTATCATATCGGTGAGTGTGATCGGGGACCATGTTTGCCGCACGGGGAATGATTCCGGGTGGTGGATCGGTGAGTGGTGAGTAGGGAGTAGGAGAGAAGAGGTGTGGGCGGTGAGTATTCACCGAAGGTGAATAAGAAGCAATGGAGGAGAGGGAGAGGAGAGATAGAACCAATCAATTTTTTTTTTAATTAAGTGAGTGTTTATACCATTCCTAATGTTTGAGTAGAAAATGGGGAGTGAAAGGGAGGAGTAATTGACATAGCATGAGATTATTGGGTAGAGAAAACTCAAACACCATAAGGCTGGAGGGTATGGAGAGCCTCATCCCCAAGGGGATGGGCCGCCACGTCACCGCCACATAAGCGGGGTTTGAAGGGGATGGACCTAGGGGGTTGAGGGATGAACCCCGATATATATATATATATATATATATAGGGTAGGGATCCTAAGAGAAGTCCACCCTATTTGAAAAACTTGAGAAGCAATCTAGACCACACATTTTCCCTAAGCAAAAAATGCAAAAAAAGGTGAAAAAAAATGCATTTTTTTTTTTTGGAAAAATCGCTGCTTTTTCTTTAAGGATTAAATTTTTTTTTTGGGATTTATACATATGTGTATATTGTTAATCTTTTAACTATAAATATATGTATATTGTCAATTATACATATATGTATATACATGTTTAAAATTAAAAAAATATGTATTATAAATCCTAAACCTTATACCATAAACACTAAAGCTAAACCTTAATGCTAAACCCTAAACCCTAAAGCTAAACCCTAATTCTAAACCCTAATGCTAAACCCTAATTCTAAACCCTAAAGCTAACCCTAATGCTAAACCCTAAAGCTAAAACTAAACCCTAAAGCTAAACCCTTAATGCTAAACTCTAATGCAAACCCTAAAGATAAAGCTAAACCCAAAAGTTAAAGCTAAACCCTAATGCTAAACCCAAACCTAAACCCTAATGCTAAACCCTAAATACTATTACTAAACCCTAATGCTAAACCCTAAAGCTAAACCCTAAACCATAAAGCTAAACCCTAAATACTAATGCTAAACCCTAAATAACACTTATTTTTCAATTTTAAACATGTATATACATATATGTATAATTGATAATATACATATATGTATAGTTAGAAGATTAACAATATACACCTGTGTATAAATCTAAAAAAAAAATTAAACCCTTAAAGAAAAAGCTGCGATTTTTTCAAAAAAAAAAAAAAAGTTTTTTGCATTTTTTTGCTTAGAGAAAATGTGTGGTTCAGAATGCTTCTCAAGTTTCTCAAATAGCCTACTACTTCTCACATGATCCTTATCCTATATATATATATATATATATATATATATATATAGGACAAAGATCCGTTAGGAACCACCTCTTATTGCAAGAACCGCGAGAGCCAATGTGAACACAACAAAAAATGCCTAAAAATAGCTAAAAATCACACAAATATTTTTTTTTAAATATTTTTTTTATCAAAAATTCGCTACTTTTCGAAGCCAAAAAAAAAAAAAAAATTAAAATTTTTTTTTGGATACTAAAAGTAGCGATTTTAACATAAAAAAATATTTAAAAAAAAATTTTTAGATTTTTTTTTTAGGTTTTTTGGGGGTTTAGTTTTTAGCATTTTAGCTTGGGGGTGGGGTGGGGGGTTTAGGTTTTTGGGGGGTGGGGGAGGGGGGTTTTAGTTTTTTTTTTTTTGGGGGGGGGGAGGGGGTTAGGTTTTTTGGGGGTTTTAGTTTTTAGCATTTAGCTTGAGGGGAGGGGGGGGTTAGGTTTTTTTTTGGGGGGGGGGGGGGGGTTAGGTTTTTTTATGGTTTTTTTAGCTATTTTAGGTTGTGTTCACATTGGTTCTCGCGGTTCTCGCAATAAGGGTGGTTCTCGCATGAACCTTACCCTATATATATATATATATATATATATATGTGTGTGTGTATAGCTGTGTGTGAGTGAGGAGAGAGGAGAGAGGCCCGTCGTTTGCGTCGTGTGGGAGACGGATAGGACGAGCCGGACATGAGGGGGTGGTGTGGGGGACCGGCGCCAGGCCAGGCTGGGCCTAAGCCGGCCCCATACCCTTTAGTCTAACTCACCCAAACCATAACCTCCACTCTTAGTTTAATTAGTGAAATTGGAATTTTAATTAAAAGATTACAAAATGTTTGAGTGAACAATAAAGGGAAATTAAAGAGTTAGAATCAAAATTGATGATTCAAAGTACTTCAAGTAGAGAAATTCAACAATACAGAAATCTAAAAAACAAAATGAATTAAAAAAAAAATGAGTTGAGATCAATTCAAGCTCAAACTCTAATAAATTAAAAAAAAAATGAGTTGAGATCAATTCAATCAAAATGAATTGGAGCTTGAAGTTTAGCTTTAAGTTAGAAACGAATTAAGCTCAAACTCTAATAAATTAATAACAAATGAGTTGAGATCAATATTCAAGCTCATTGACTAATTGATTTAAAAAAAAATCAAGCTCTAGCTCAAAAAAATACTGATAAACAAAGCTCAAACTTTTAAAATAACTCGAAGCGAACCAAACTCAAACTCGAGTTAAAGTCGGACTCTATTAAAATAAATATTCAAGCTTATCCTTTAACTCAGCTATTAACTACTGAACCTAATTAAAACACGTTTCTTTCATTATCGTAATTAGATCATTATAATGTGAAGATCTCTAAGAAAACACTTGAAATTTGCATAAAGTTTTGTTTAAGGTAATGCTATTGTCATTCTTTAATTTATAACAAGTTGGTCCAATTTAAACTAAATTAAAATTAGCAACCAAATTGACCAACATCACATTATTTTAAAAGTTGCCCCTCATAACGATTTTGAAGCTTTCCTTGCCAATTAAAAATCAGAAGAAAAAAAGACAGGCCATTTGAAGTTTTATAATCAAGAAAATTAACTAACAATATAATAAAGTGGAAACCTTATTAAACCTAATAAAAAGTCATTACATGCTCACTGGTTAGTTGCTCACTAAAATTATAATTAAAATTTTGTGGGTCTCAAGATATAACTAAACCAAATATATGTCAAACACAACACTTAACCCTCTTTATACAAAAAACTAACCATGACCTTTCCGGCGTGCAACCTGCCGGAATTTCTTCATATTCCGGTGACCCAACAAAAGAAACTTATTATTATCATAATATCTATCATCATCATCATCATCTCATCTAATCCAACAAAATCACAAATTTTATCCGCTTCTCCGACCGACGATGATATTTCAAACTCACCAGATTCCGACAGTCCTAGTTTCCAACCAAGTTTAGCAGTTGTCATTGGAGTTCTTGCTGTCATGTTTTCTTTAACATTCTTACTCTTGGTTTATGCAAAATGGTGTCATAGACCATCTTCTCCTCAGTACTTGAATCAAGAAACCTTAGGTGGGTTAACTAGATCAGTTTCTAGGGTTTCTGGTATTGACAAAACAGTGATTGAATCACTTCCATTCTTCCGGTTTTCAACGTTAAAAGGGTGGCGAAACGGCTTGGAATGTTCTATTTGTTTGTCAAGATTTGAAGATGTTGAGGTTCTTAGACTGTTGCCTAAATGCAAACACGCTTTTCATATCGACTGTGTCGATCAGTGGCTCGAAAAACACTCGGGTTGTCCACTTTGTAGGTGTAAAGTAAGCGAAGAGGACGTAACCCTTTTCGTGTATTCGAGTAGTTTTAGGTTTTTAAACAATCAATCAGCCCATGAAGGTTCAAACTTGGAGTTGTTTGTGGAAAGAGAAGGATCTGCAAGGTTTGGAAGTAGAAGAAGTGTTCACAAGATGGAAAAGAAGAATATTGATGAAGAAATATTGGAAGATGAAGGAAAGTTGCATAAGTTTAATCATAGGATTGTGATATCTGATATTGAGCATGATTTGATGGGGAAGAATAGATGGAGTAGTTTGAGTTCTTCTGATCTTTTGTTTTTGAAATCTGAGATGATTACTTCTTTGTCAAGCAACTTTGTTAAGGATGATCAAGATCAAACTAGTGTTGCTTGTATGTCAAGCAAAACATGTGTAAACAATCAGAACCATGACCATGATCTTGATCATCAAGTAATCAAGATCAAGGAAGAAATCAAAAGAAAAAGGGAATTTGAGAAAAAAATCAAGAAATTCCCTAGCGAAGTGCCTGGTATCGAATTATCCAATGAATCGAAATCTGCTAAGGTTGTGGAGAAGCGATCGATGTCGGAAATCATTGTTCATCCAAGGTTTCTTGGTGTTGAAGAATCAAGTAATAAGGAAGCTAATTTAGGTGAGATGAGTGCTAAAGAAGAGAGATTAAAGAGATTATGGCTACCTATTGCTAGAAGAACAATTCAATGGTTTGCTAATAGAGATCAACAACAACAACAACAACAACAAATTAACACAAGATCACAAGTTTAAGTTAGATCTACCATTTTGTCAAGGAAAAAGATTGTATACTTTTTTATAGAAATTTATTTGGACTGTAAAACAAAATCAAAGAGAATATAATTTCTTTTCTTTTTTTATTTAGCATGCCAGTTATATATTGCATTAATGTAGTATTCTTGTTCCTTGCATCATGTTTACATGTTCTCTATTTTTGTTGTTATTTAGCTGATTAAGGTGCTTAAATTAATCATATTCATATATAAACTTTATAGGAAATTCTTATAAACATTGTCATTTTGCCAATGATCCTTTTTTTAACAATGATTTTGTAAATCTAAGTACCACATAACATTACACTCGAAAGCGTATTTGACCCCACACCACTTTTACGGGGGAAAACGCATAATCTATTTTTTTCTTTTCGATATAAACTATACATGATAACTTCTTGTTTCTAGCTTGCTGCACCACAAGAGTTTCATTACACTTCTTTGGTTGGCCTATTTTTAGTTTACCCCTGCTTGGCTGTGGCTGTTATATTTTGTTTTTCTCTGTTTATTCCTTGTAATTTCCCAGCTTCCCCCTGGTTCTTTAATAAAATAATTGCAGCCTTTCTACAAAAAGAAAAATTATACAAATGTAAAGTATGAAAATATATTCAAACGTATGATAATACCTTATCAATACCGCCTGACATAATTAAACAATATTAATGAAGAAACACCAATCTAATCGGGTAGATTCGACAATGCTCGACAGGGTATGGAGAGATCCGATCTACACAAGCTCTTAACCTTGATGAATATGCAAATTAATTAAAAACACTGTGAGACTTATTACCAGAAGGAAAGTTGGGGGTTCTTCTCGAAACTACCTTCGGCGTAAGAATAAGTATTGCTTTAGAGAGAGATAAAGTTGTAAGCGAGAGTGAGAGCGAGAGTAGAGAGCATAGAATGATTTTATCTTGATGGAGTGTGGTATTTATGGCCGGAAGGATAGAAGAGGTATGGACAAGACGTCGCTATTGGGAATATCCATTTAAGTTAGTGTCCGCAGAGTTGGGAGTACACCTGCATGCTCTCATTGGCCACACGTCGCTCTTAGCAGTGACGGATCCAGAGTTTTTTTGTGAGGGGTGCAAAAAAAGGGTCAACACAAATCAAAGCTAGTCAAATAGGTCAGGTTATAACGGGTCGCCTAATAACCAGTCAGATCAAAACGAGCGTGAGAAAAACAATTCACGGGTGACCTCACAATAAAATATATTATTTAACACTGTTGACTTAATTTTTTTTAATAAAATAAATGTTCAATTACTAACGTAAATATTAAATTACACTTAATTGAAAGAAATGACTCCATCTCTGGTCTTTACTCTTGATAAAGCGATGTACAATGACCATAAGTGAAAACAGGTTGTTTCAAGTACAAAACAACCCTAGATAGTGATTATCCTTGGCTTTTCTTGATTGTCATCGCGAAACATATAGCTAATGGGAATTGACTCATTTGAATGCGAAAGGAATACTTTTATCTGAATGTATCAAATTAATTCTAGGTATAAGTAATTACAGGCTAACAAACATACTAACTTCATAGATGATTTCGAGACAAATTGTTTGTGAAATTAATTTTGCATAAATGATGTTTTTTTATATCTTGTGAAGGCATGTGGATAATAACCAATTTATTTATTAACATAGACTAAAAAGTTATTCAAATAAGCAAAATATCAAATTCTTAAGGAGCACCATATATATTGAAAAAGCAGTACACTTGGTTAGCCACAAATGAACAATCAATCATAAAATTTTCAATATAAATTTTAGTCAAACCTAATTGCTTAATGGTATGTTAATTATAAAGTTGTAATATCCAGTCTATCAGAAAGTTGTAGTATCCAGTCTATCGGAAAGTTGTAGTATACAGTCTATCGGAAAGGCATGTATGAACAAACATCATTTTATTTTTTAGGAAGCAATATATAGCATTCAGCCCGCCAAGCGGTTTCGAACGAATTGTAAGGTCCAACATTTATGGATGGTGCTGAAGCAATAGATACCGATTGATCAATTAAAGCAACCAATAACACAATTTAAGTGTGACCCTAGGTGGAGCAGATGTCTGGTATACTTCAAATGATGTCTAAACCCTTTCCTACAATGACCGGAACAACTCATTTTCGATCAAGGAACAACTTATGTCCGTCAGCGCACCTCAATACCCATGATGATCACTGTTTTGGTTTCATTATCAGTAAAACTACATTGATCATTCCACAAAAACTCCATTTTGTTGCTAAAACAAAAATCATCCGGAACTACCAATATTTGGATCAGGTACTTTAATTAGCTTTTTCATTCATTTATATTACTTTTTTTCCAATATAGAACTTCGTGCGTTTCGAACTTAGGAGCAGCGTTTTTAAAATAATATAAAACACATTTTTCACTCGAGGTACATGAGCATGGCGGTCGAAATCACCTTCTTAAAGAGTCGGGTTTATCAAAATTTATAGTATTTGTAGAACATCTGTTGAAATTTGCAGCCTCCAATTTTCTACCATCAGGTAATGTAATAATGTTATTTGCTTATCTGTTGAAATAAGGTATATTGGTGCTAATGGTGGTTCGCGGGCGGAGGCCACTAGCGGTGGTGCGGCGATGCAAATGCCCCTGTGAACCCTACCGCTCCTCTGAGCGGCGGTGGCTAGAAGAAGAAAAAATCTGCTGGTTCTAGGTGTTCAAAGAAGAAGCACTATTTTAGATCATACGGAGTGGGCGTGGATTTGTGGCTTGGAGGTCCTCCACGCTTGGCACACTGGGCTGCGTGTGGTGTGGAGGACGGCGTGGTGATTTAGTGTTCGTGCTGATTTTCGTATTAGCTTCTTAGGCCACACGTAGTGGGCATTTTCAATATTTGATCACGTCAAAAAACGCTTCAAAAACCATCACACTATGGCATTAAAAGGGCATTATGGGGAGGCAGCGTTTTTTAAATGGGAAAATTACGAAAATGTCGGTTGACCAAACCACTTTTCAAATTTGTCACCCTCCTGCGTCGGTGGAGAGGTGCATCAAGCTTGGGATGCGTCTTTCAAGCACGGGATGCGTCTGTGAGCGAAACCCAATAAAAAATAGACGCGTGGCCACGGGATGCGTCCTTGGAGTGAGGCATGATGCACGAGATGCGTCCGGCTAGCTTCTGAAGCGTCCGGTGTGTGTTTCCGACGAGTTGCAGGTTTCCGGCGAGTTCAATATAAAATATAGGTTTTGGTTTCTGGGAATTCGGTACTGATTTCTTGAATTCGTTCTTTGATAATGAACATAAAGATATTCAAGATCTGTTGAGTTCGTCATCTTCTTAAGAGACAAGGTGTCCGTCATCTTCAAGATCTGTTGGGATCTATTTGGGGCCAAATTCATGTGTGATATTGTGAACTTGATTGGTGTCTTACAGAAAAGAGATAATAAGCAATGAGAACTTGCCGGAAAACGTGCCAGAAACCTACAACTCGTCGGAAAACACACCGGACGCTTCAGAAACTAGTTGGACGCATCGCCTGCATCATGCCTCACTCCAAGGACGCGTCCCGTGACCACGTGTCCATTTTTTATTGGGTTTCGCTCACAGACGCTTCCCGTGCTTGAAAGACGCATCCCAAGCTCGATGCGCCTCTCCACCGACGCAGGAGGGTGACATTTTTTAAAAATGTTTTGGTCAACTGATATTTTAGTAATTTTCCCTTTTTAAATGACGCCATATTGAGAAACATATTTTTGAAAAGTGGCAATAACGAGGCCATATAGTACCGTTGCAATTGGAAAGTTTGATTATAAAATTAACTAGTCTAAGTTCCCGTGTGATACACGGGTGGCTAATAAGAAAAAGAACTACTTTAATATACAAATTCAAACTCATTAAAACAAAGTGATCATTATTTACTTTAAAAGGACTTAGCGCATTCAACTAATTATCTAATGCTAATCGCATGAGCGCGACCGGTTCATGACTCGAGTAAACGGAGTTATATTGATGGATCAGCTTTATCAAACACAACATAATTTCATGTCCAAAACTGAATAGAATTACTACAAACACATATACACCAAATCACACATGTAAACAACTATACCATTGTTTTACGTTTTCAGGTCTGATTTTAGTTGATACACAACCCTCTGACCAATTTTGTTATTCCAGTCTCTCGCCAAATTCTCTGTCTCCCGCCAACTTCTCCGTCTCCTTCATCCCATCCTCCCTCCACCACCTCCGGCTATTCCTTAAACAAAACACCTACAACAAAATAAAAGAATTGGAAAAGTGATTAAAAAAACATGGTTGATAGACTGCCAAACAAAACCATAGGCCGCCACTCTGTTAACAAAAACCAAAAAAGAAAAAACTCTAACTTTAAACACAAATCATATAATGAGGAACAAAACAATAGATTATGATACCGAAATTAAGGCATAGAAACCCGTCGCTAACCTGAACAAAGAAAACCGCAGAAGAAGTGCCCAAAACCATCGTAGGCGGCCATCGGAACACGAATAGAGTACTAAAGAAAAATAAGCGCCACATAAAACTAAACATCAAGATAAGTCACGCGTCACACACAAGAGGCACAACGGGGCTGGGTGTTTTCAGCGGTGAATGTAAGTATTGAAGACCGACAGATGCCGGTCACGAGAAACCTAGAAACGCAAATTGTTGATAAGTCCTTTCAACATTTGTTATTATATCAAGCAAATTATTTTGATAAAAAGAATAGTTCAAGAGACAATCAAACAAACCTGATTGCAATTGACGGTGGTAAAGCGGTGATATACGTTAAATTATACATGTTTTTATACCCCAAAACACTTCCGTTTTAAGCGTGTTTGACCGAAATCGCAACGTTTAGGTACCAAATTCGGTACTTTTATATTTTCAGGTCTTAAACGTAGCACAAAATAAAAATCTGATGAAAACGGACAAATTCTGATGCATTTCTGATGAAACGGGCAAAATTCTGATAACTGCCAGGTGTGGCACCACCGTGCCATCCATCGGCACTACCGTGCCGATCGTTCGATCTCGGAAGCACTACCAGTGCAACAGCCAGTGCCGACTGATTCTCAGGCCGCACTACCGTGCCAACAGAAGCATGACCGTGCCAATGCTTGACAAAGGTTTCTGACCAACATTTCTGATGAACGGCACTACCGTGCCACCAGCGGCACTACCGTGCCGATGCCAAATCAAGAAATATCTCTCGGAAGCACTGGGTGTGCGACCAGGCGTGCACTGATCTACCCGAGCCGCACCACCGTGCCACGATTGGCACTACCGTGCAACACCCAAAGCCGAGACCAACATGAAGATCATGAGGAACGGCACTACCGTGCGACTCTGTGGCACGACCGTGCCACTTTTTGACCAGACACCCACCAACTCCACTAATCACTTGTCGGAACATAGTGCATGCCACGTAATCAATGATGTCACATTGGCACGGCCGTGCCAGATCCGCACGGCCGTGCCAAACTGAAAATTGCCTATAAATAGCAGCATTCGCTACTGATCAAAGGGTTGGGTTTTTCTCCATATTTCTGGGCGATTTCTGGGTTCCGAAGCAGTTCTGATCAGGCCACTTTGAAGCTTAAAAACCGAATGGAAGCATAACCGATCCAACCCATCAATTCCTTGCTTGTTTATGGTTCGATTCCTTGTTCTTGAACATGTATTCTAATCATTTTGCAAGTATTGAGCTGATGTTAGTTTATGTTTAATGCACTTTATGTAATAGTAGTTATAAACTTGTTTCTTGAATAATCTTTATGTTGTAATCTTGTTTGTGTGAAACTTAAGTACTTTTTCATGTTTGAATCTTCATGATTATATGACAAATGTTTCATTGATGTTGAATTCTTGATTATTTTTTGATTATCTTGGGTAATGAATATGTGGTTAGTGGGATGGTAACTATTTCTTGATTAATCACTTATTTGTAGACTTTGTTTACACCATGAAACCGGACCAGGATATTGGTTTTACACAAGATATATCTTATTTTGATTAGGAATACTTTCTTACACGTAAGGGTTCTAACGAATTATATGGTGTTGTTTACATGTTCTTGCATACGGTTTATGATCCTTGTTTAGTAGTTTTTGTCTGAAATTGCTAACATGGTAGATTTGTGTTTAAGACATGTAATGGTGAAACTGTTTGTTATATGATCTACATAATTGCTTATCCTCGTGGCTGTATTGTGACCATCGGTATTGCTTTCTTTGATAAGTGAGGTTAGGAATCCAGACCAGGTAAATAACCTATCTTTAAAGGTTCGCATGAATAAATATCAATAGCTCGCTAATGAATGATTTTAGGTGGTTAACGTGTGACCATCGCGTTAACTTTCCGAAGAACCATAATGCTAGAAATCCAAACCCGGTAACTAGCTGTCTCGAAATTGGAAAATTGATTAAGTGCTTTTGTGACATATATGATAGATAACATGTTTAGGTTATTTGTGAAACAAGATAATAGTATATTTATGTTTTAGTCGTAATTTAGATAACTTAGTTAAACAACCATTCACCTATCTTTTTATCTGGTAAAATAATGACAAAGATTTAGTACATTATAACGCCCGTGTTCCATGGATCGATATCTGGCTCTTACCAATAGTTTGCTACATATATGACGGGATACACTTGTCCTTTGTTGTGTGTGTTTTAATGTTAAGGTATAAACCATTTTTATAAATTTAAAACAAAAGTTCGTGTGGAAATTCACTGTATAAATATGCATACACACGCGCGCACCAAGTTTTTGGCGCCGTTGCCGGGGAACACGGCAAAATTAATGGAACAATCCGAGTTATTATTTTACCGGTGTACAAACTGTGAATACTTGTATATTTTTGTATTTATTTGTTTTCTTTTATTTACTAACTTTTGACTAACTTTTTTTTTTTTTGGCTTACTACCAACTAACCACTAACTTTACTAACCACTAACTTTACTAACTTTACTAACATACTAACTTTTATTTATTTGTATTTTTTTTTTCTTTCTTTGACTTACTAACAACTAACCAACTAACCACTAACTTTACTGACCGCTAACTTACTAATATACTAACTTTTTATTTATTGTTCGACTAACAATTATTTATTTATTTATTTATTTAATTCAGTTAATGCGTTCGGGATCGAACCATTCATTTATTTATTTCATTTCAGTATTTCATTTCAGTATCTTTAATTCAGTATTTCAATTCAGTCATTTCATTTACATTTATTTATTTATTTCATTCCAGTACATTTATTTCATTTCTTTATTTCAGTTCAGTTATTTTATTCCTGTTTATATTTACATTGATGGCCGTGTTCGGAATCGAACCGCCTATATATGTATTTATTTCATTTATGTAATTATTTACATTTATTTATTAATTTTTGTTTATATTTATTTATTTACTCAGTTAACTGTTATTCATTCATTTATTAATACTCGTTTAAAAACAACGTTGCGAATAACTGTACATAGGTTGATGCACACGACCATGTACGACTTTAAAAAAAATAAAAAAATAAAAAAAAATATAAAAAAAATAATAAAAAAAACAATAAATAAAATATATATATATATATATATATATATATATATAAATATAAAAAAATAAAATAAAGAAAATATAAAAAAAATAAATAAGTAAATAAAATAAAGAAAATAAAAAAATATAATAAAAAAATTAATTAAAAAAAATATAAATTAAAAAAAAATAGATAATAAAAACGGTTTTCTGATGTAAGTAAGTAAATACTCGAGTAAATCGTTAAATAAATTTGAATAATAACTTATAAATATATATATATTATATAATAGATTTAATAATTGTACTTATTTCTTATATTATCATGTTCTCTTTTATCTGTATAATGCCTTCCCTTTCACATGCAGGCTAATGTCCACGCCCCCTGCACCCGCTAACGCTGAGCTAGCCAACGAACTAGAAAATAACTTAAGAAGAAGTAGGCGGCTTCGCGAAAGATCACGTGTTGTTGCACAAAGGATTGCGGACGCAATCGACGAACCAGTGACACTTTCTGACAGCGAGAGTTCAGAGGACGACAAAGGAGGCATTATGGCAGAAGACGACCAGCCTTTGAATGAGACCGGCCGTCCAGGAGGAGAGGACTTGCTACCGAGCATCGCCCGACCTACGATAGCAGCACCGAGTTTTGAAATTAAATCCAGTATAATTAACATGTTACAAAATTCTGTGCAGTTTGATGGGAAGGATCATGAAGATCCGGGTCGATACATCGCTTCGTTTCTCGAAGTATGTTCGACTTTCAAAATACGAGACGTTTCTGAAGACGCAATTCGTTTGCGGCTCTTTCCATTCTCTTTGCGAGATAAAGCCCGATCTTGGCTTTTGTCACTTCCAGCAGGGTCCATCACGACTTGGAACGAGATGGCAGATCTTTTTATGCAAAAATACTTCCCGCCGGAAAAGACAGCTAAGCTTAAGAACCGTATAATGACATTTAAACAGGATGAAGGAGAATCTCTACATGCAGCTTGGGAGAGGTTCAAAGATCTTCTGATCGATGTTCCACATCATGGGTTGTCCAAAAGACAACTTGTGTTGAACTTTTACCAAGGACTCAACTACGACTCACAAGAACGTTTAGATGTATATGCAGGAGGCGATCTTGGAACAAAAACACCCAACGAAGCCTATGCAATTATAGAGAAAGCTACCTTGAAGTCAAGTTCGCGTCACAGCGGAATGCGAAACAAAGCATCATCTATTCCTGGAGTTCATCAAGTGGATACATATACGGCTCTTGCAGCGCAAATCAGAGCTTTGGCAGCAAGGTTTGATCAAGCTCAGAACGTTTCGAAGGTACAATCATCATGTGAGCAGTGTGGAGTGTCACACGAGCCAGGTACTTGTGAGCAGGGAGTTATGTTTACAGGCCACGAGGAGGTGGACTATCTAGGTAATCAAATAAGGCCCCAAAATAACCCCTACAGCAACACGTACAATCCGGGGTGGAAAAATCATCCAAACTTTGGGTGGAAATCCGGTTCTGGGAACCAAAACCCACTCGGATATGCTCAACGGGCTCCCGCGCCACAACATCCCCAGGGACAGCCTTACCAGTCTCAAGGTCAGTCCTTCCAGCCACATTACCATCATCAAGGCTCTGGGAGCAGTTCCCAGCCTCACGCCTCTCAGAGTAACTCTAAGCTAGAGGAGATGATGACACAACTGTTAGGAAACTTCAATTGTACTAATCAGATAGCTGAAAACCGCTACCAACAACACGAGGAACGATTCATGGCCCAAGAAGGGGAGATGCGGAGTCAAAAAGCTTCTATACAGACCATTGAGAATCAGGTGGGACAGTTGGCTAAACTGTTGTCTGAGAGACCCCCGGGTGGTCTTCCAGGAAACACAGAGCAAAATCCGAAAGGGCGTGTCAATGCCCCACACGCGTAAGAAGTGTGGGAAAAATGAGTCTAGCTATCGACTCGCTGACAAATTTAGCGAGCGTGTTTTCACACGCTAAGGGTATTGTTTGTAAATATTTGATTTATCGCATTTATTTCCTTGTTCGTTAACTTATTCTGTTTTTAGTAGGATTGAACAAGATTGATTCATGTCTTAGGAAGTTTTGAAGTTGGTTTAAAGCTAAAACATTTAAAAACCTTGCAAAAATGGTGAGATCTAGTAAGAAAAAGGAGTTGAAGAGCATTATGTTACCTCTGTCTGCAGAATGTACAGATGAATCACGGTCGTGCACCTGATCCGCACGTCCGTACACTTCATAATCACATGTGACCAAGAACAACGTGCATAAGGTGGTCGTCGGACACGCAATACTGTGTGAAACGATTGCACTACCGTGCACAGCGGCACCACGTTGCGAACCACAGTGCACAGGTTGATGTGCACTACCATGCACGACTTTTTAGCAACAGTAATTTTTCGGGGAATAAAAAAAAAGCTAATTTTCAAAAAAAATAAAAAAATAAAAATAAAATAATAATAATAAATAAATAAATAAACCCTTCAAAATTACTAACACTGGCCGCACACCCGTTCTTGGCTCTCCCACTCCTAAAAAGAACCAATTTTTGCAAGGATTTAACTTAAATCTTCAATCAAGGTATGATTCCTTACTTGTTTTTAGTGTGTGTTTATTTTTGTTTAATAATGGATTTGGTTTTACTCATCTAACGGTTTGATCAATAGTAGTGTTTGCTATTTTAGTAGTGACGTACTTGGCAGGTTTCTAAGGAATGCACACAGAGTTGAAAAGACTTATATTCAAAATCTATTTCATACGAATCTACTTCAACTCTGAGGGAGTACCTCTATCCTTTTTCACATTATTAGTTTAGCTCTTCATAATCGCTTAACTAATACGTGTTTCACATTGGGGACAATGTGAAATTCAAGTGTGGGGAGGGGTTAAGGTTAACTTTGTTTGTCCTTTTGTAAAAAAAAATTAAATAAATAAAAAAAAATTAATAATAATAATAAAAAAATAAAAAAAAAGATACAAAAATGGTCACTTGTGTTCTTTAGAAAGCATCAGATTTGATCAAAATTGACAAGCCAAATTGATTTTTGAAAAAAAAAAATAACTAAAAGCGTGATGAAACAAAAGAAAGACTAGCATGTTTATCTTTATATTTATACCCATTCCTTCCGTTTACGTGAGCATATTTTTGAGCCTTTACTGCTTTCTTGACAATGCTTCTTTGTTTTTGCGGAAAATGAGTGAGCCGGATGTTTCATGTAATTTAGAACTTGTCATTTGTATACTTTTCAAGATCATGAATATGTGAAAATGGCATGAAAATGATGGAGGCACTTAGGATACCCATTTGTGTTAGCCTTTTTCTTTGTTTATCTCCCGCACCCAACAATATCCATTAGTTCGCCACGTTGAGCCTATTTTCCGTGTTTTTCTAATTTTACCTAACTATTTAGCCTACTTAACCAAATTTAGCCTTTTTATTTTTAAACCTTTGTGTTAAAACTCGGCCAAAGTTATTATCCAACTAGCTTGTTTGTAATTATTTCCTTGTAAAAAAAAAAGAAAAAAAAAACAGAAAATAGAGATGAAAAAAAAAGAATAAAGACGATCAAATTAGAGCAATTTTAAGCGCTAAATAGTACAAATATGTTGTATAGCTCGAAAAGTGTAAAATCGTCTTTAAGGGTTATTTATGTATAGTTGTTGATTCATTTACGCTAGTTACAAATAACCGCCGAGTTTTAACCATTTAGCCATTTTCAAATATCCATTCCACACCCGAAACCTTTGCCTATCATTACAACCCATCAAAGACCTCTTGATTTATGTTTTTCACATGTTAATTGGTGGAGATTAGATCTCTTGACAAGCTTATGATATTGCATGATTCATTGACTAGGCATCGAGTGTTTAACATACACATTATATGTATGATTCAGAAATTTAACCAAGTGTGTGTAAACATTGTGAGAAATGTAAAGATTGGCATGCTAAGTCAATCGAAAGTAGAATCATTGCTTTATAATTATCCTTTCGAGCATTCAAGAAAGCTAGTTTGTTATAAAATATTTGATGATGACTTTTTGAAAACCAATTTGACCCCAAACAAATTAAGTAATTTTGTAAATATTCAGATTTGATTCCGTGTTTTATTTTAAGTTTGCTTGAGGACAAGCAAAGTTCA
The DNA here is from genome assembly GCA_030545235.1 of Helianthus tuberosus. Taxonomy (NCBI): domain Eukaryota; kingdom Viridiplantae; phylum Streptophyta; class Magnoliopsida; order Asterales; family Asteraceae; genus Helianthus; species Helianthus tuberosus. Next base: position 5,790,715 of record CM060407.1, read on the forward strand.
AGTGTGGGGATGTTTGATATACGTTAAATTATACATGTTTTTATACCCCAAAACACTTCCGTTTTAAGCGTGTTTGACCGAAATCGCAACGTTTAGGTACCAAATTCGGTACTTTTATATTTTCAGGTCTTAAACGTAGCACAAAATAAAAATCTGATGAAAACGGACAAATTCTGATGCATTTCTGATGAAACGGGCAAAATTCTGATAACTGCCAGGTGTGGCACCACCATGCCATCCATCGGCACTACCGTGCCGATCGTTCGATCTCGGAAGCACTACCAGTGCAATAGCCAGTGCCGACTGATTCTCGGGCCACACTACCGTGCCAACCGAAGCATGACCGTGCCAAGGCTTGACCAAGGTTTCTGACCAACATTTCTGATGAACGGCACTACCGTGCCACCAGCGGCACTACCGTGCCGATGCCAAATCAAGAAATATCTCTCGGAAGCACTGGGTGTGCGACCAGGCGTGCCACTGATCTACCCGAGCCGCACCACCGTGCCACGATTGGCACTACCGTGCAACACTCAAAGCCGAGACCAACATGAAGATCATGAGGAACGGCACTACTGTGCGACTCTGTGGCACGACCGTGCCACTTTTTGACCAGACACCCACCAACTCCACTAATCACTTGTCGGAACATAGTGCATGCCACGTAATCGATGATGTCACATTGGCACGACCGTGCCAGATCCGCACGGCCGTGCCAAACTGAAAATTGCCTATAAATAGCAGCATTCGCTACTGATCAAAGGGTTGGGTTTTTCTCCATATTTCTGGGCGATTTCTGGGTTCCGGAGCAGTTCTGATCAGGCCATTTTGAAGCTTAAAAACCGAATGGAAGCATAACCGATCCAACCCATCAATTCCTTGCTTGTTTATGGTTCGATTCCTTGTTCTTGAACATGTATTCTAATCATTTTGCAAGTATTGAGCTGATGTTAGTTTATGTTTAATGCACTTTATGTAATAGTAGTTATAAACTTGTTTCTTGAATAATCTTTATGTTGTAATCTTGTTTGTGTGAAACTTAAGTACTTTTTCATGTTTGAATCTTCATGTTTATATGACAAATGTTTCATTGATGTTGAATTCTTGATTATTTTTTGATTATCTTGGGTAATGAATATGTGGTTAGTGGGATGGTAACTATTTCTTGATTAATCACTTATTTGTAGACTTTGTTTACACCATGAAACCGGACCAGGATATTGGTTTTACACAAGATATATCTTATTTTGATTAGGAATACTTTCTTACACGTAAGGGTTCTAACGAATTATATGGTGTTGTTTACATGTTCTTGCATACGGTTTATGATCCTTGTTTAGTAGTTTTTGTCTGAAATTGCTAACATGGTAGATTTGTGTTTAAGACATGTAATGGTGAAACTGTTTGTTATATGATCTACATAATTGCTTATCCTCGTGGCTGTATTGTGACCATCGGTATTGCTTTCTTTGATAAGTGAGGTTAGGAATCCAGACCAGGTAAATAACCTATCTTTAAAGGTTCACATGAATAAATATCAATAGCTCGCTAATGAATGATTTTAGGTGGTTAACGTGTGACCATCGCGTTAACTTTCCGAAGAACCATAATGCTAGAAATCCAGACCCGGTAACTAGCTGTCTCGAAATTGGAAAATTGATTAAGTGCTTTTGTGACATATATGATAGATAACATGTTTAGGTTATTTGTGAAACAAGATAATAGTATATTTATGTTTTAGTTGTAATTTAGATAACTTAGTTAAACAACCATTCACCTATCTTTTTATCTGGTAAAATAATGACAAAGATTTAGTACATTATAACGCCTGTGTTCCATGGATCGATATCTGGCTCTTACCAATAACATATATGACGGGATACACTTGTCCTTTGTTGTGTGTGTTTTAATGTTAAGGTATAAGCCATTTTTATAAATTTAAAACAAAAGTTCGTGTGGAAATTCACTGTATAAATATGCATACACACGCGCGCACCAAGCGTGTAGCTTGTTGTTCTTAGGTTTGGACACGATCTGAGAGGATATCTAAAAACCTTAGACGATTTGCCCCCTTTGCTTCCTAAAATAACAAAATTAGTAGGTTTTAAAATGGAATTGGGACGTCGAGTGAAATAACAGGAGTTAAATTGATTACCGGAAGCAAAATGATATTGTTTTACCCGAATCCATTTGAGCACAACCCATCAAATCTCGACCAACTAAAAAAATGGTTGAGTGTATAATCAAATCTGGTGCTTGGAATTGACATAAATCTATAAATAAAGTAAGAAACAATCCCTCGCCTCATCAAGATCATGTAGAAAAACTAAAATATCTTATTTAATATAAAAACCACGAAAATCCATTACAATAAAATGGATGTAAGGTTAACTGGATGTAACAGGTTGTAACTAAAAGGCTAAGTACGAACCAAAAACAATTAAAACAAAGAAAAACCTAATTCCGGGTACTTACTCTTTGCCTATTATTGACAGTTGCTGCTGCACAATCATGATGAAACAATGGTTGATAGACTGCCAAACAAAACCGTAGTCCGCCACTCTGTTAACAAAAACCCAAAAAAGAACCCTAACTCTAAACACAAATCATATAATGAGGAACAAAACAATAGATTATGATACCGAAATGAAGGCATAGAAACCCGTCTCTAACCTGAACAAAGAAAACCACAGAAGAAGTGCCCAAAACCATCGTAATTTTTTGGCTTAAGCATTCCATTTGAAGCGTACTCGTAAGCAAGTAATCTCGAACCACCATCTGCACAATATCCTAGCATCTCAACGACATTATCATGATTAAGCCTCGATGCCATAGAAACCTGCAATGATACACCAATATGTATCATATTGATTTTCAATTGACATTATTATATAAAGATGTTAGCAACAATAAGTCAGACTTAAGCCAAAAAATTGGTCTGGTTGTTCACTTGATTATAAAATTTTAATGGCTGTAGCTTGGCCACTTCTTAAGACACCATGGTACACTTTCCCAATCAATATAATTCTTTGTGTCAAATTCATTAACTTTAACCCCAAAACATGACCTTTTTTTAACTTTTTTTTACTTTGTAATCAAGCTAACATAAAACAACACCATTGAAGCTTTGACCAAACTTCATGCCAATAGACCAGCCCAGCCTTGAACTTCTTTTCTCTCAAATATGTAACCTGCACCACATATATCTGCCAACAAATCCTAAACAAAGATCACACAACAATATGGCCAATAAACAATGAGCAACAAAGATGGTTTAAACATTGAAGCATTTTGAAGTCTACTTATGCTCCAAAATCTTAATTGCAGATGTTCTTACCAATTAACAAAGTAAATGACATCAGATATTAGAAAACAAACCTTCAAATTAGTTTTTGTGAGGCAGTAAACCTTCAAGCATGTGAAGTACAATAAACACACAAACCTGACTTATAAAAATCATCCAAAAGCAATGACACTCCAAAACAGCTAAGTAGCCTCGTTAAAACCAATAATTAGGCAGTCCCAATCAGCATACATAACCACAAATAAATTATACTATCACCAATCAAAGTGGCATTCAAACCCATACTCATATGCAGCTTTTAAACTATCATCATGCAAAAATTCAGAATAATTTATACCAAAACCAAATAGAATTACTACAAACAAACACAAACACAAATCATATCCAAAGTACCATGAGAACTGCACCATCATCAAGCCAGTGATTCTCATTGGGTGCAATTTGAGCTGATGTAGTAAGCAAAAATTTCATGGTTTTTTGTCAACTTGCACGATTTGCTTGATATCTACTGAAGTAACTGAGAAAAAAAAGTAACAAAGAGATAAGTTTGGTGGGACTACTTTTGTATTTGTAATCAGTAATAATAACCAATAAGATCAATTAAGCCACCTTTATTATCCTAACATTAAAAAACAAAAAGGAACTATAGTTGGTAGTTTTGCCATTTACTATGAATGGGTCAGCACCAAATAAAAATAGTTTTTGTGACATCAAACTTAAGAAAACCTTCAAACATGTTTTTGTGACATCAGACTTAAGAAAACAAACCTTCAACTCAGTTTTTGTGAGGCAGTAAACCTTCAAACATGTGAAGTACAATAAACACACAAACCTGACTTATAAAAAGCCTCTATAAGCAATGACCAGCAATCAAACACAAACCCTAATCAATGAATTGAAACAAAACATCAATCAAATAGACGCAATAAAGAAAATCGGCATAAAAATGGAAATCCCCAAACCTGTGAAAAATACTCGTCGGCATTAAGGGTTTTCAGCATCTGTATTCATTCAGCGACATCATGTAATCGTAAAATCAATCATGCGGATAATACATGTACTCAGGTAGCTCTATGACATGAAAAAACCACATGAAAAAGTCTAATTTAAGGGTATTTAGTTAACTACCACTTATAAGTTTAAAAGCTAAAATAAAAATTATGGAACCACAATGACCTTTCTCTAGTGTGTCAAAGATAGATTAGGGTTGGAGCATGACTACCGTTTTCATCACAGTCATCTTCTTCGTCTCATCTTCAATTATCTTCTTCATCTCATCTTCCTAATAATGATCCATCAACCTGTATGGAACAAAGTATTAATCACATACCGGATTATTTAAAAAAATAAAAGAGATTTACATAGCAGATTATTTAGAGATTCAGATTTTGCATTGAAAAGCATTCCATTTGAAGCGTACTCGTAAGCAATTAATCTCGAACCACCATCTGCACAATATCCTAGCATCTCAACGACATTATCATGATTAAGCCTCGATGCCATAGAAACCTGCAATGATACACCAATATGTATCATATTGATTTTCAATTGACATTATTATATAAAGATGTTAGCAACAATAAGTCAGACTTAAGCCAAAAAATTGGTCTGGTTGTTCACTTGATTATAAAATTTTAATGGTTGTAGCTTGGCCACTTCTTAAGACACCATGGTACACTTTCCCAATCAATATAATTCTTTGCGTCAAATTTATTAACTGTAACCCCAAAACATGACCTTTTTTTAACTTTTTTTACTTTGTAATCAAGCTAACATAATCACAACCTATTTGCAATAATTATAATCCAGGTTATTTCTATACATTAGCTTTATTTATGTACAGAGACCAGTCACATACCTTCTTGCACTAACACAAAAGCTAAGATCCCCACTATGCATTCACACCTTGTAAACCCTAATTTGCCATGTCAACGCGAGTTTATCAAGGTCCAAATCAAGCATAAACATGAGATTAAAAAATAAACAGCAACAACATGATTGTAGCACCTGAATCGTAATCATCAGATCTGAAGACGACTACGGCCACAGTTTGATTATTATAAAAAATTATTAAAAAAATCAAACAACAAAACAAAACTTAAATTCAAAAGATTACTAACCTGAATCAGATATGGAACAACAATGATAAAGATGGGAGGTAGCTTATATGAGAATAAACAAATTAACATCAGAAAAAGCAATCGAAAGACTAAAATTAAAACCTATAATACATACCGATCGATTGTAGCACCCGAATCGTAGAAGAATCAAGAAGAAGGAACACGACAAGGGTTTTAGAAAGAATACATACCGATCAATTGCAGCACTCGACGTAGAAGAAGTAACACAGGTAGATTTAGGGTTTCTCAAAGAAGAAGAAGGAAATGAGCGCCGAATCATAGAAAGGTATTCATTAATTTAGGGAAGAATTCAACTGATTGAGAATTGATTGGGGGTTTCCATATTGAAGAAGAACATAATAGGCGGTTTACAAATGAAAGAGAATTGAGGAAAAACATTTTGCCGCCCAAAAAAACAATTCTCTGGCCAAAGAGCATTGCCACATCAAGGTCAAAAAGTCAAACATTATTTTGCTTTAATATAAGAGATAGATATATTTATTTTCTTTAATTTTCAATAAATCACACAAACTCAATCTAACACTTCACAAAACAACAACTCATTTCAAAAGTCTCAAAGTGTTAACAAATGGAAGATTACTCGTCATCATCTACTAGCGAGAATAGTACGTCTTCGTCGTATGAGATCGACGAGGCAATCAAAAGTGTGGTTGAACTCACGGTCGAGATTATGACACATGTTATTCATCCATCACGCCCGATCATGAAAAGAAAAGAGTATTAAGTTTTTATTTTGTTTAATCTTTATTTAAAAATATTGAAATAAAAATAAAGGCAAAATAAAAGAATAATTGAGTAATGATTGAATGGGCACATGCATTAACCATTACACATGTTTTTTTGCTAAAAAGAATGACAATGAGTTGACGCTGATGTGTCAAAAAATACCCCTTAGGGGCATTAACGATTACCCGTGGTTTTATATAACATAAAGTTTATAACAACTAAAGGAGAGTTGTGAAATTATTTATTATAGATAATTACCTTCCTTATCATTCTTCTGTCAAATTTTTATTATTTTTTTCAATGATAACGCTTTCTCCTACTCTTACACTAATAAATCTAAATAATCACCTCTCATCTAAGAGACAACTGTTTCTACCAAATGGGCTAGCTCTACATTGGCAAATACAACTTTTTTTTTATTAATTTATAAATGATAATCTATTGTAATCGAATTATAAGGTATTAAAACAATAAAATAATCCTAGTAAATTTAGTTTTTATTTATTGACCAATTTTCACGCCATCGTAGTTAAATAGAGTGTCATCCTCAACAACTTAAACAATGTCGTAAAACGACTTTGATGATAATTAAACTAATAATATAATCAAGACGAATACATATTCAAGATATAACAATGTCACAACAATAAAATGTAGTTTTCAGTCCACATCTATCTTAATTTTACTATTGTCATCATGTTCCCCGGATTTTGTAAGTATTCTAAAAGTCATAAAGTCAACTGACGTGACAATTAGGTCAATACTAAAACTATTTATTGACATTTTCTCGGTCAATGTTACGGCGAAAGGAATGCTTAACTCATTTATCGTAAAACTTCTCTCCTGTGTGTTAACATAATTTCACCTTTTCTTACCATTAGTCTTTTACTTGGCACAACTTGAACTTGCCAAATCTCTTCACTACTTACATTTTACTTGGAAATACGTATCCTTCTCATGTTTCACACGCCACAATCAAATTTTAAATTAAATTAAAAAAATTAATTAAAATGTGACTGGTTAGATTTGGAATGGGGCCCACACCCCAACCCAACTCTCCCTTGCAGTATCATTGGCAAACCACGAACACAAATTGCCGCCTCCACCACTTGCCGAACCCACTTGCTGATGCTTGCCATCTCCCGAGGAACGGTGTTGCCACCTTGCCGTTGCTGCCTATCACTTCCGAGTCTGTTTGCCGAACCCACTTATGAGATTTAATACAGAAACTAATAATATAAAAATATCAAGTATTAATATATTTTATTTTTTTGTATTTATAATTCAACATGAATTCATATATAATAAGGATTATAAATGTTTAATAAGAGGATATTAGTTATTTTTTTGTATCTTTTTATATGCATCTCCAGACTCCAGCCAAAGACCATGGGCTGAAGAATTAGCAAACTTATAGAAGCCCATAAAGGTTGTATCCTAATATAAGTACAGTTTCATCAGGAAAGAAGCCCATAAAGGTTGGGTATCATAAGTAAAGTTTCATCAGGAAAAACACAAAATAAAAATAAAAAGTCATTTGAAATATATATAACAAGATAAATTTTATGATTGCTCTAAACAGATTTAATTCCTTCACTTCGATCATACTTCGATGCCTCAAATTCGATCAACCTTCACTTTGTTCGTTCACAATGGATAGAATCACAAAGGCTTCAGCTTCAAGCGCACTTATCGTTATCATAATGTTCGAATCGTTCAACCCTCTAATAAAGAGTGGTTGGCCTTTTTTTTATTTAGGTTAACAATTTTGGAGGAACTGGGTTAAAAAATAAGAAATGAACCTTAAATTGGTTAAAATGTGCTATATGTCAATTGGAATTAAGTAGTTGGGCTTAATTACTAAACTACAATTTTTCTTCTAGAGTTCTAGGTAAAACGTTTATATAACCTTTTACTTAATAAAAAAAATATAGTTATTAATAGTCGGTGCGGGCAATGGCAAAAAAAGTACTACGGTCGTTCAGAGTTTTCTTATTAGGCGTTCTATATAATACGCGAAATGGTCTTTTAATGCATAAACGATAAACCCTTCTAAATAATTTAATTCAAAATTTTAAATCATTATTGAGATGATACAAAATCTTGTAAACAACACAACATTTCATACAAAAGTTAACAAATTTTAAACAAAAAGTGTTTTGGGTCAATCTGTGTTGCGCCCTTTTTTCTAAGTTGTTTATCGGTTTTCGTTTGGCTCATTTATCTTTTCACAACTTTACCCCCTATCTTTTTTATTCTTCTCCAAAGGGTGTGTGTCCTTATTCATTTTACCATTGTAGCATTTATTTGTTGTTTATAAGGTCTTGAGCATTATCATTATCATTATCAATATATTAAAATTATCATTATCATTATCAATTATCATTATTATTATCAATATATTAAAAAGCAAACCTTGTGAATAGTATATGAGGGCATTATCGTAATTTCATTGTCTGTTCTAAACACCAAAAACACGATCATCATCACTTTCTCATCTCTACAACCCACTTTATCTCAAAACCCTAACACCAAACCCACCATCACCGCTCTGGTTTGTTCATATTGGCCTATTTGGATGGTCATCCCTGCTTCAAACACGTGTGCTCCAGATTTACACCTTACCCCTCTTTAGGGAAAATGTACTTCAGAATCTAGAGAGAGATGGGAGCAACTCCCTCTGCCACCACGGCGGACACTTCGTCATCCGGTCACCCTGAGGATGCGGTGTGTAGGTCGAGAGAGAGAGAGAGAGAGAGCTGGGAGAAGCGGTGCCGTCCCTGGTAGCGGAGCCACGGCGGCAGCCACATGCATATCGGCATCTGGTTCTCTCTTCCGCCCTCTCTCCCATCGTTGCCGCCTCCTTCCAAAGGTCTTCTCTTCCGGTCTCTCTCTCTCTCATCACCTACTCTGTTTGGCAGAGGCTGTTACCGACCACTCGCCTTCCCCGGTTATTGACGGTGTAGGGTGATGATGGTCACAGAACGGGAGAAGGGTGTGTTGATTATATCATGTTGTGGGCAAGGGTATTTTCATCATTTGCGACTCCTTAGAAGGCCACATGACATGTGCTCTGGTTGCCACCCACCGCTCCTGGTTGGTGGACAGTGGCGATGGTTTTGGGTGTGTATATCATTCAAGTTTTTTTACCTCTTTGTCGTTAATTTTCTTACGGGTTTTGGTTTCTTGGCTGTGATCTTTTTGTGAGCCTAATGTATCGATGTTATACTATCTATTTAGGGCTTTTGGTTGCTTGACTGTGATCTATATGTGAGCCTACTGAATCGATGTTTTTTAGCAGTTTTGTGATCTAATTACAGTATTTTGCTACAGTTTTGTTGGTTGGCTGTGGTAATGGGTTCTATCACTAGGCTATGATGACCTCAAAAGTTTTTTCCAGTTGATGATGGCATGGCAAGGATGGCGGATGGTAGGGTTTGACCTGCAACTCACCTTGCAGCCATAATTTCTGGTATATCTGAGCCACATCATTTTGCTGTACTTTGCGAGTCTTAGCTGTTTTAATGCTTTTTTAAAATGGCAGTAGAGTGATGGGATCATGAACACAATTTATGTGGAAGCAGTCCGGATCTAAGGTGTCGGTTCCCGCAGCACAAGCAATATGATAATTGGAACTTTCCAGGTTTGGATCGATCTTATTTCGGATGAATGACTGTTGAGGATTAGTTGGTAATGAGGTCTAATTATTTGAAGCTTATTACGTAGATTAATAAGTAATAAATAATGTTTGAGTCATTCGGTTTAAGGGTATGCATTTGACTAAATAAGGCTAATAGGATCGGGTTTAAAAAACAGTACCCTTATCAATTTTATCACATTATCAAATGCACACAGATAGTAATCATTGTTTTTAGAAACTGGGATAAACTGTTTTGTGGGGTGTTTAGTATTGCTTATCGGAACTGCTTATCAAATTAATCGTGTTTGAACATTGAAATTAGCTATCTTGAATGAGCAGTTACATTTTGCTTATTTCATAATGTGAGACTGTAGTATCTAGATCGTAGAAGTGAAAACTGAGATTTTATTTTCCTTTTGTTAATTAGATAGTAGTCAGGATTTAACTAATTTCCCTTTTATTTTCAGTGGGTCATAGAGGATAGTAGCAGGAAGTCTGACATTGATTTGTATGAATTGAATTAGGGATGAGCAAATTGTAGCAAATATCGTCCCGATCCCAAAAATACCGTACCGATTTTTTTTCGGTAGTGGAATCGGTATCCACTTTTTGGCTTTTTCGGTATCGGGACGGGTTCGGTACGGTACCGGTACCGAATTTTACCTTCAAAATACCGATACCGTACCGACATATTTCGGTATCGGTATCGGTATCCAGTTTTCATGATATTCGGGATTGGGATTTTCGGGATCGGGACGGTATCGGTATTTGCTCATCCCTAAATTGAATGCTTCGTATCAACGCCAAACACAGGTAAAGCGATAGTTTTTAAATTTGTTTTTCTCATTTAGAGTTTTAGAACTGAAACATTCATAAAAAAGTCAACTTAAATGTATCATTACTCACTTGATAGCTTTATATGAATGTATATGTAAAGCGTTTTACTCGCACATTTAAGTTCGCTTATTTAAATTTTGTTTTCTCATATAGAGTTTTTAAAGAGAAAGATCTATTAAAAAGAATCAGTTTAAATGTATCATTAATCACTTTCATAGTTTGAAATTTCAATTGTTGTTGCTAGAAAGATCTATTAATACCAGACCCAGTCGCTCGCAAAATCGGTGAACCAGTGACGTTTTGCTTGACGTTGAAGGCTGCTATCAAAAATATCTTATAGTTTTTTTACAGGTAGAAGCTATTTTGTAAGGATTAGTTTGATAAATTTTTTAATGTACTTTGGATCAAATGAAATATAACCGGCGCCAACCTTTTGGATATCCTAAGACAGCTAAATTGTTCCCCGAGACCTTTTGTATATTGTAAGAAGAGCTTTTGTAAAGAACTACATGTACTCTAGATCAAATGCCGGGTAACCAGCACCAAACTTTTGTATATTGTCTCCAATTTTTACTTCACAAGTCAATATCTTTGCAAAATTGCCGCACACGCGGGTCCTACCTACTCGATTGTTTAATTTATAGAAATAGAAATTTTTGTTTATGTTGCTTCAATGCCTGTTGTTTGTGCTTACACTTTAGATACCCTTAGCTGGTATGCTGACACACGATTTCCTCTGGTACACGCAAAATGCCGGTTCGAGTCTTGCATTAGGTGGTTGTTCGGGGAATAAAAGGATTTTACCACCTGCTTAGATTTGACGATCATATTTCTAGACCGAACACCTGCAAGCCATCACTACCAAGCACGAGCCACGACTATGATGATGAAAACGTGTTCAAGTGTAAAATGTTATAATCATCAAAACTACCTGAGCCTGTCCATTCTCGCGCAACGCGCTTGTGGGAATAACACTACTATATATTAAAAAAACAAACACAATGAATAGTGTTTTTATTATTAATAATAATAAAAATGTATATAGCCTTTTTTAACACTTTTATTATTCTAATATTATATTAATAATTGGTTTCATTATTTTTTTAACTTTAATGATTTTTTTATCACGGGTTGGGATAAATGCTACTTGGTATCATTTGTTCATCCCTAATTACGGGTACCGTACGAACAACAACGTTATCGCACAATTTTTTTGTTGATTTTCTTCGACTTTTAATGATTTCTTTTTTTTTAGTTTCAGGGGTGGGGATGAGCTCGGTACCAACCGATACTCGTACCGAAAATACCGGTTACGATACCGGTATATGAAGGTAAAAATCGATAGGGAACCGGTAACAGCAACGCCAAAAGTCGGTACCGAATTGGTATTAAGATCTTTCGGTTCGGTAAATTCGGTACCGGTACTCAGTACCATTTGCTCATCTCTGACTATGAGTTTCATACGAACAACACCATTACCATACAACTTTTTTTGTTGATTTTCTTTCGGTTATCTTTTATTGTTTTTTTCTACATTTTCTTTTTATTCTTGTCAGTGGTTCCGTGCGCAACACGCTCGTAGTGATTCCAAAACACATGTAAACACAGACTAAATAACAAAAGAAGTTCGCCGCAACGCGGCGAATGATGATAAACCTAGTTTTTTTAACAAAAGAAACTCGGTATGTTTGTATAAGCTTACACAAACACTCTCTTAGTAGATGGTTTTAGGAGGTGGCAAGCAAGAATGGTCGGGCGGGTGGGTTGTGTAACGCGTCGAAACGAGTTTGGATTAAAACATACTTTTTTTAGCCTGGGTCGAACCATGCCTGATCAAATTGACACACCCTATATCCTATTCGTTTTTCCTATAAGATTCAATATAATCTGATTTGGAACTTGCAAGCTCTCAAACTTTTTATTTGTTGCATTTTCCATCTTTTGTGTATATTTTTATAGTTGTTAGGTTTAATTTTTTTTGTTCAACGAATTTACGTTGCGGCTGAAATTCGGTTGGTATGTTTTCGTTCATTATGATACCGGCACTCGATATAATTACCGAAAAAGAAAACTTAAAACCTAAAGTCGTGACATACTCCAAAAGATATCCACACTTGTTTTACATTGATCTCGAAGACTATAATATCAATACCAGGTACCAACACTCGTATAGATTAAAGTCATGAATCGTGATACGCGATTGCGTTTAGTTCTATTCCAAATAACGGTAAGGTGAGGAACCGAGTCGGGATATGGTAACATATACAAGGGTTTTATCATGCAAGTGTTATATGATTGAAACTAAAAAATAAACTCGTGTTTTACTTTGATCGAAAACCATAAACTTGTGGTTTTATTACCCCCCCCCCCCCCCCCCCGCACACACACACAACTTTTTCGTGCTTATTTTTATGTACGCAGATAAAATATAACACATTTTCGTACTTATTTTTATGTACGCTTTTAGTTGTCTACGTTTTGATGTATATTTTGATTGAAAACAAGTGAGTCGTGTCAAATACAATACGTTTTCACTAGACAGTATAAATTCGAATTAATTTAAGCTTCAACGTCGGCACTACATGTGTTACCATTCTTTATTTTATATTTTCACCTTATGCTTTATTTTAACTTTTCACACCCTTTTCAATTTAGTTGGTTGATGTATATTTTGATTGAAAACAAGTGAGTCGTGTCAAATACAATACGTTTTCACTAGACAGTATAAATTCGAATTAATTTAAGCTTCAACGTCGGCACTACATGTGTTACCATTCTTTATTTTATATTTTCACCTTATGCTTTATTTTAACTTTTCACACCCTTTTCAATTTAGTTGGTTGATTCCCCCCCCCCCCCCCCCCCCACACACACACACACACACTCTTTTTAACTGATTTACACTCCAACTGAAAGCTTAAATAAATTATCATTTTGTGTTTTTAACGAATTTTCTGTAATGTAATTTTTTTATGGATTTCATTTTCTATATCAAAGCTCAAGCGCGAGTTATTTTTATCTATGTTTCAACGTGATTTTTTGTCACGTTTTTAAACCAACTTTTTATTTTAAATGTTTTTTTAACCGTTCAGTTTTTTAAACCGGGCGGCACTCATCTCTAAATACACCACTGCGACATGTTATCTTCCATTAAACCGGCCCGCTGTAATGCGCGGCCGTCATGTTTATTTTTATATACGTTTTGGTGTAAATGTTGTTCGAATAACTTGACTTTTGTATACAACAATGTAACTTTCGCGTGACATTTGAATATAGCGTTGCCATGTTTTTTTTTATCGTCACGTTTACGATTTGCTTATTTTAATCTACGTTACAACCCCGAAAAGTACAAATTGTAACTCACTAGTTTCGTTTATAAATACTCCACGTTGTCTCTTCATTAAACCGATAATATATAAATGTTTACAAACAAGCTTGAAGATCTTATTTAAACAATTAAGTTTAATCAACATAATTGCTAATAAAAATAAAGCAAAACTGATGATCTTATTTAATTAAGTTTTTTTTTTCATTAACTATTAAATCCAAATTAAGTATACCATTAGAACTTAACAATATCAAAGTTTACAAATAGAATTTATTCGTAGACTAAACAAAAGAAAGTTTCAATCTTTCTCATTTTATTTGGGGCTGGAAACTTTCAAAATCATCAATTTTGTTTGCCTCATGTTTCGCTATATACACATAACTAAACAAAACTTCAACCTTTATTTTACATCATAACCACATAACGTTCTATAATTTAGGTAAGACATCAACTATAAATATGTAAGAAACTGTTCTATTTGTTACAACACTTATTATTCGAAACACCATGGCTTCACTCAAACACATTTTATCCCTTGTTCACTTAATATTTCTATCTTGTGCCCTTGCCCAAGATCTTATCGAAATTGATTGTCAATGTAAAGATGGCAAGGTTTTCAATTGTCCACTTGACAAAGATTCTGGACCAAGACTTCCTCCATCTCCAGGGGGTAATGAACCAAAGCCTCCATGTCCTCCGGGAGCTCCATGTCCACCGGGAGCTCCTTGTCCCCCGGGAGCTCCATGCCCACCTGGAGGATGCCCGCCGGGAGCTCCATGTCCCCCAGGAGGATGTCCCGCAAAGCCTCCATGTCCACCAGGAGCTCCCCCACCCGGAGGATGCCCCCCGGGAGCTCCATGCCCACCGGGAGGATGTCCCCCGGGAGCTCCATGTCCACCGGGAGAATGTCCCGCAAAGCCTCCATGTCCACCAGCTGCTCCATGCCCACCGGGAGGATGTCCCCCAAAACCTCCATGTCCACCGGGAGCTCCATGCCCACCGGGAGGATGTCCCCCTGGAGCTCCATGTCCACCGGGAGAATGTCCCGCAAAGCCTCCCTGTCCACCAGCTGCTCCATGCCCACCGGGAGGATGTCCCCCAAAACCTCCATGTCCACCGGGAGCTCCCCCACCGGGAGGATGTCCTCCAGGAGCTCCATGCCCACCGGGAGGATGTCCCCCAGGAGCTCCATGCCCACCGGGAGGATGTCCTCCAGGAGCACCATGCCCACCAGGAGGATGTCCCCCAGGAGCACCATCTCCCGAAGAGCCTCCATCTCCCCCGAGAGCTCCATGCCCACCTGGAGGATGCCCACCGGGAGGATGCCCTCCAGATGCTCCATGCCCCCCGGGAACTCCGTCACCGGGAGGATGTCCTCCAGGAGCACCATGCCCACCGGGAGGATGTCCCCCAGGAGCTCCTTGTCCCGCAGAGCCTCCATCACCATCGGGAGCCCCATGCCCACCAGGAGGATGCCCTCCGGGAGCTCCATGCCCACCGGGAGGATGTCCCCCAGGAACTCCTTCTCCCGAAGAGCCCCCATCTCCCCCGAGAGCTCCATGCCCACCTGGAGGATGCCCCCCGGGGGCTCCATGCCCACCGGGAGGATGTCCCCCAGGAGCTCCATGTCCCCCGGGAGCTCCATGTCTACCTGGAGGATGCCCTCCGGGAGCTCCATGTCCACCACCAGATGTTAATGATAAAGGAACCACAGAACCTGTCACTCTATATCCACAATCAGATCCTAATTGCCCGGGAGGCAATGCTCCTTGTCCCCCGGGAGCTCCATGCCCACCGGGAGGATGCCCTCCGGGAGCTCCATGTCCACCACCAGATGTTAATGATAAAGGAACCACAGAACCTATCACTCTATATCCACCAGGAGGGTGCCCCTCGGGAGTATGTCCCCCGGGAGCTCCATGCCCACCGGGAGGATGCCCTCCGGGAGCTCCATGTCCACCACCAGATGTTAATGATAAAGGAACCACAGAATCTATCACTCTATATCCACCAGGAGGGTGCCCCCCGGGAGGATGTCCCCCAGGAGCTCCATGCCCACCGGGATCTCCTTGTCCTGCAAAGCCTTCATGTCCTCCGGGAGCTCCATGTCAACCATCAGATCCGTCTGGAAACCCAGATATCATTACTCTATACCCACCCTCAGATCCTCAAAGCCCAGGAGGCGATGATCCAAAGCCTCCATGTCCAGGTAAAAGATAATAAAAGCAAATAAAAACAAAAAATAATGTTATATATATCATCGATAAAATTGTGTTTAAACATATTCAATCAACTAATTAATTTGTGTTATAATTTGATTTGAAAAACATGTGTTAATCTTCAATACGAGATCTTGTTTTATTAAGATAAGAAATTATATAACTCTATATCTCCGACCGTTTTTATATTATAAGTAGTGAAATATTGTTTTGATTAAGAAAAAAAAAAAAAAAACATCTACCTGACGTAACTCTTATATTTTTAATCCATAATGATAAACACATTCTAATGATTAGCAAGTTTCATGGTAAACTTGATTTCATTTCATATATGTAGATGATTATCCCTCATTGTTATTTATATCTTCTATTCTTGCTCAAGGTCTCACCGAAATTGAGTATCAATGTAAAGATGACAAGCTTATCGATAGTCCGGATGACAAGGATTCAGGACCTAGACTTCAACCGGTTGCTCCATCTCTAGCGAGCAAAGGTCCAGGTAGCAAAGGATCCCGAGCCGCAATGAACTCCATCAGATTCTAAGGGACAAAAGTTACTTATTGTGTTTTTATGACTCATAAATTGATTGTAAGTGAGTTGTAATGTTTAACAAGTTTCAAGGTAAACTTGTTTTCATCAATGGACCAAAGGGAAGGGATGCTTCAAAGAATTGCTTACTATTTTTTCATTAGGTTTAATCATGCCTACAGGTTGCTTCAAAGTGTTTAGTTTAATGGTTTTGAGAATTTAATAGTTCCCTCGTTGTACCGCAATTCTTTTTCATCGTTAAGACAAGTAGAGTATTGTATTCATGAGAAACATGTGATTAGTAAAACACGTTTTCTTTAATTATACAACAACAATCCCAAAAATTTATTTCTTGTAAGTGGGCCCGTTCCACTTACAAGCTCTAGCCCTGAACCTATGGTAGCTAGCCACAAACGGTGCAGATGTCCAGTCGATTTTGACTAGTCCACTTATCAGCATTTAACAAACTGGAGTAGACTCGCATCCCTTGTTGGTTAGGGTAAGCGATCCCTTCACTCACGTAGTTCCTGAAGACATCTGCAATACATTAATTCTCAAACTAGTTAAACGAGCGAAACTCGTGTTTAAATCGGCTTGTTTAACCCCTAACCACAAACCACACCCCAATGTATATATCATATGACTTTTTCATTATTATATAATCATATGAAAATAAAAATAATAGTATAATTAATATTGATGTAATTATTTTCCATGGGATGCACGTCTTAGAAACCAAGGTGAACCAAGTACCATCATGTTCCCAACCTGTAGACTTGTAACCATTACACCTACTGAAACCGTGTGTTTGCACACATTCACACTATAATATTGGACATTATATTATAATAATAAAAAAAAAAGTAAATTACTTGTATAATATTTTTTACTTGTAAATTGAACACATTACTTTCTAACGTTAAAACACCACTAGAAAACTAGGCATTTGCGACTTAAAAAGTGACCGAAAAACCTTCTTGGGTAATACTATTTTGTGACCGATTTTAGTGTCTGATTCTGCTGTAGCAAATTCTGGGATCGTCACAGTTGAACCAAAATTTTGCGACCGGTTTCCTCTGACCGCAATGGGACTGCCGATGTTGTGATATCTTAATTATACAAACAATAAGACAATAAAAATCTATATAAGAAATATTAAATACCCGATCGTCGGCAAATGGAGTGATTTCGATCGCAAAATGCCTTCTGTTAGTATCATGGATCAGTATATAATTACAATCATTGGCGGACCCAAGCTTTGGCTTTGGCTTGGGTGGGCGGGCGCCCCCCTTGAAGAAAATTTTTTAGTGTATTTTCGAGTTAAAAACCCCAACTGCACCCCTTGAAAATTTGGTTGAACCCTTCGTTCGCACACCCAGAAAATAAATCCTGGGTCCGCCACTGATTACAATAGTTTTCATCGGACAAGATTCACCATTTACCAACATAAAAGAAGTTCATTTCATTTGGCATTTACAACATATTGTCAAACAAGCTAGCTAGGTCAATATTATGTTATTAAACAAAGTCAAAACAACATAACAGGCTTCATCATGATCAGGTACATATGCTGGACACAGGCTATATAAGCAAGGTATCATGAACCAACACAAACACCACAACTACATACCATACCAATCAACCAACAGAATTGTTCATAATTTTCAAAAATGGCGGGTACTCGAACTATGTTCATGGCAGTTTTTGTGTTTGCGATAGCATTTCAACGCTCAATGGTCCATGCAAACTTCCCAAAAAGCATGTATTTCAATTGGGGTGCTCACCATTCTTCCATTCTTGGCAATGGCGATGATCTTCGCCTTGTTTTGGACCAAACTTCCGGTATAAAGATTAAAATCTTTAACTTCATTACGGGTCGGATATAAGTAGTTTAGCTTTATGTTATATAATAATAATAATAGATTGAACTTCATTTTTATTTGCAGGATCTGGTATCCAATCTAAGAGAGCCTTCTTATTTGGAAGCATCGAAATGCTAATCAAGTTGGTTCCAGGAAACTCGGCTGGAACTGTAACAGCATATTATGTAAGTGCGCAAACACGTTTAGTAACGCTACAAAGATATAACAATAAACGCTAACTAATATCTTCTCTCTAACTTATTCTTATGTTGGATTGCGACAGTTATCTTCCACTGGTGCAAAACATGACGAGATCGACTTTGAGTTCTTAGGGAACTCGACAGGAGAGCCTTACACAGTGCACACTAATATTTACACCCAAGGTCAAGGTAACAGAGAGCAGCAGTTCAAATTATGGTTTGACCCGACCGCCAATTATCACAACTACACAATTCACTGGAACCCAACTGAAATTGTGTATGTACCATTGTATCTAATCTTCATGTCAAAGGGTTGTTCGGTTATATATTGACTACTTGTTAATTAATGTGTTGCAGATGGTATGTTGATAGTGTGCCAATTCGAGTCTTCAGGAACTACGCGAGTGAAGGGATCGCGTACCCTAACCAACAAGGGATGCGAGTCTACTCCAGTTTGTGGAATGCTGATAACTGGGCTACAAGAGGTGGTCTCGTCAAAATCGACTGGACATCTGCACCATTTGTGGCTAACTACCGAAGGTTCAGGGCTAGAGCTTGTAAGTGGAACGGGCCTCTTAGCATTAGCCAATGCGCCCTTCCCATCCGGGCCAACTGGTGGACATCTCCTGTTTACCAGCAATTGAGCTTCAGTCAACAGGGTCAACTCAAATGGGTTAGAGATAACTATATGATCTATAACTACTGCACGGATTTCAAGCGGTTTAACGGACAAATGGCACCTGAATGCTCTAAGCCACAATTCTAACCTGGGACGGATTCAAACTTGTTTTCAGTTCATTGAAGATTATTCCTTTTTAATTTATTTCAACGTTTCAATATTCTTTTGTTGCGCATAACTATTGTTTTCTCCTTATTCTTGTTGGTTTGAGATATTAATTCACTGAAGTTGTTTTTTTTTCAATTTTATTAATATGTCCTTATATGATATGTAGTCTTGTGTATTTTTTGTTGCTAATAATACAATTTGATAAGAATAAAAGATACGAGGCAGATTGATTTTTTTAAGTAATTACAGTATCCGTAGGCGATCTCTCAGCGATCAAGGACGGCCCAGTGAAAGATGGCGTTAGTGTCAGCGTCGCTCAACGCTAATTTTATGATGAACTTGTTGTCAATAATCCGTAGGAAAATGTGAACATTCTTAAAGAGATTTCATCTCATGTTTTTTAGTCGTCGCTAAGATAATGGTTCAACAAATATTACGGTGATAACCTGTCGAAATACTTGTTATATCTATCGTTTTTGCTTCCAGTGTTTCCAAATTCAATTCTTCGTTAAGTACATATGAATACTCCCCATACTCATCGAGATAACATAATCATAACATGCATATCATAAATCTAAGTTCTAAATAGTATTGTAGAGCTAAATGCATAACAAAATGTATGATAACATGTTTTCATCACACACCCATCCACCAAAAATATATATCGAAATACATTAGGGCAAACCCAACCGCCTTCAAATCAACATCTCACAATGTCCAAATTCTCGGAGCAAACAAGCAAAGAGAGACTGCATAGACTGGTAACACCATCACGTATGGTGTCACAACATCAGCGTTGTAGTGACACCCATATACGTTAATAGCGTAGGCATCACATTTAAATCAAACTAGACACACACACCACACTTGTTCACATCAGCATTTTATCAAACACCTGGTGAGCGATAACACAAACACCACAAAACCCCAATCAAAATTCCAAATTTATTCCTAACCAACTTACAAGATTCAACAATTATACAGAAAAATCAAACAACACAAACATAAACACCAAGAACAATCAAAAAAGTACCAAACAAAGTCAACCCAACACGCGTTTCTTCACCCAAAAGCATCCCAAACACTGCAGTGGCTGCAAACGTCGTCGCATTAGTCACCGGAACAGCAAGAGAGATCGGAGTGTCACTTAAAATGGCGAAAAAGGTAGCGGAAGCTGAGAGATTTATGATGAATGGAACAGAGTATTGCCAGACTAATATAAGATTGAACCAGTCAATTAGGGTTTTGAGAATTGGGTTTTTTGTTGATGATTGTTTGTTATGAAGTTGTTGGTCGGAGATAAGTGCGCCTCGACGCATCAAGGCGTTTGTTGCGCCCCAGATAAGGCCTACGGTTACCATCTTCTCGATGTCTCCGATTACCATTTTGTGGATTTGGGGTTCTGTGTGATCTTGGTGGTGATGAGTCTAAGGCTATGGGGTGTGGGTAGGGCTGCAAACGAACCAAACGTTCGGCGAACAATTCGTGAACCGCTTGGCGGGAAGTTCGTTTGTGTTCGTTCGTTTATTAAACAAACGAACACGAACAAGAAATTTTGTTCGTTTAGTTAAATGAACAAACATGAACAGAGGTCGTGTTCGTTCATTTATGTTCGTGAACGTTCGATAACGTGTTCGTTTGTGTTCGATTGTTCATTAGTGTTTTTAGTTTTTATATTTATTTAAATAATTCAAAATTCTGACAAATTAAACATCTAATAAGTATCAGTGTATTATATATCCTGTTCATGAACGATTGTTTGTGTTCGTTTATTTCCATTTGTGTTCATGAACATTAGTTTGTGCTCATTTGTATTCGTCAACGTTCGTTTTTGTTCGTTACCTAAAATTAACAAACAAACACAAACGAACACGAACAAGTTCATTTCCTTAACAAACAAACACGAACAAAAAATCTCGTTCGATAAGTGTTCGTGAACGATTCGCGAACACATATATTCCTTAACAAACGAACACGAACAAGGTCTTGTTCGTGTTCGTTCGGTTCGTTTGCAGCCCTAGGTGTGGGGGCTTTATCAGGCACGTGAGCGTCACATAGGATCCACGTCAGCCAGTGGGCTTTATCACTTCATCCCTTAACTTGCATGGTATGATATGAAGCCCCCTATTAAACAAAATTAAAAAAAAAAGATTTTATTGGATTAAATCATGTGGGCCCCACCTGAACATCTCCTTCTCGTTACCATGGTAGTGGACAAGGGATGGCGCCCCCCTCTTAACAACCTGGGGTTGGTGATGGCGGAGACGTGGCATTATACATGGATGAGGTGGAGGGGTGGCGCCCTCCATACCCTCCGACCTAATAGCATTCACATCCATGTCATTAAATTCTGTGTGTGGTGTTTTAAAATACAAAGAGTATAAAAAGTGGTTGTGAGTGGAGGAGAAAGAAAATGTTAGACCGAAGGGTATGGGCTCCATCTCCCCCCCCCCCCCCCCCCCCCGTCGCCCTCGTCCCGGACCGTCGCACACCGCGCCCCTCCCTCCGACGCGTCGCTGGCGTCCATCTGCGGACGTTGGAGACGAGGCCATTCATTGGCTGCTTTAATTTTGGTGGGCCCCTCTTCCTTGTTCTCTCTCTCTCTCTCTTCTTGCATGGTACTAGTAAATGAGCACAAGGTACAACTCTTGGATAGTCATGGCTTCCCCTCCACACCCTTGGGTAGTCCCCAAGGGGATGGTCCTCCACCTATGGTGAGGTGGCGCCTACGTGGCTGGTGGTCTCTTTGGGGACTAACCTCACCATACCCTATGGTCTTATTGTTCATCTGTATATTTGGGGGGACACTGTTCACCTTCTATAATTTTTTAATATATTTTGAAAGTGGTTGTGAGTTGAGAGAGAGAAAAGGTAATGATAAAGGTATAAAAAATTATTTAATTGAAAAGAAGAGAGAAAATGTAGTGTTTTTTAGTGTAATTTAGGGTGAAAATATGTTACTGTTCATCTGTATATTTGGGGTTCTGTGTGATCTTGGTGGTGATGAGTCTAACAAAACAAAGTTGTTTACAAGTGTAATCCCTCCGTTATTAGACACTGGCCTGTTAACACGACATGATTAAATATGAAGTGAAACATGTTAGAATTATGGTTGCAAAAGTCGCTAGGTGCTCACTAGTCGGAATTGAGAGTAATCGGGAAGAACTCGGCCTAGGTGGAGAGTACACAGGGAGTACTTGGCCTAGGCAGAGAGTATTCAGGTCTCGGTAGCCTACCTTGTAGCGATTACTCAGAGAGTATCGGCCTTTGAGACCTTACTTTACAATAGTGGTTAGAATTAGAGTCAACGATTTAGGGGTTGTTTGGCAACATCTGAATGGTTAAGTGCTTAACCAGTAAGATGTATGAATCATTAAGAACTGAACCAGTAAGGGGTCTGAACCGTTAAGAGCCTGTATAATGCTTAACTGTTCAGAGGCAAATGTCTGACTAATTCAGATTAAAGGTCTTAACCATTCAGACTTTGTATAAATCTTAACCATTCAGAGGCAAATGTCTAAACCATTCAGACATCTGCCCGTGAAACAAACAGTCTGAACCATTAAGTGCTGAACCAGTAAAAGGTCTGAACCATTAAAAGTCTCATTAAAAGGTAAACAAACAAGCCCTTAGGGTCATATATGAGTCAACATGTTTATGTGAGAATAAAAACCAAAAATATGTATGAACGAGTTCAACCTAATCACTAATCAGGACATGCTTAATCAATTGTGTTAAATAGGATGATAGAATTTTTTTTTTTTTTTTTTTTTTTGAGACACAACTTTATACTTTATAAGATTTTTTTATATGAATTGTGAACTTTGATGACTTTTATTTAATAGTGTTAATTACGTCATATTATTTTTAACCATGTTTAGTGAAATATATGATTATTCATGTTAAACGTACTATATTTAATCGTTCTGTGATACCTCAGGAAAACGCACAACACAACTAGCTTCCTCAGTGACTGCGTGCTAAATTTCGGGACGAAATTTCTTTCAACTTGGGGATGATGTGACAACTCGTATAAATCCCTGTTACGTTTCGCTTTACTTTGTAATATCATGTACGTTATATGATTTGAATATGGTGTCTGATGATATTCGAATAGTTGTGAGCGTGAAAAGTGTTTGTATGTATGTGAATTATGTGGAAACCGAAACCTTGGTAATATGTTGTTTTTGCGAAAGTTATAAGAAACCCAAACCGAACCCACCCCTTCGGCCCAAGAGCAACAAACCCAACCCGCCATCCCTTCCCTATGTGCGACACAAGCCTAACCCGCCACCCCTTTTTCCCCTTGCGGCCCGTTGAGCCCAAACCCTCACATGTTTAACATATACGCATGTTATATGTGTTGCATGAGAACAAAAATAAAACCAAACCCTACCCCCTTGGTGTGCGCGACGGCAGGAGAAGAAACCCCTCCCCCCCCCCCCCCCCATTCGCAAATCTCTTGGTCGCACCTCTCACCCTCTCTAGTTCGTTCTTCTCCGTTCCAAGGTTAGTGCACATGTTAGATTACGGTTCATGATCTTTTTTTTTTGGTGTGTACATGGCTGTGTTGTGTATATTCTTGATGATATTGATGGTTATGATGTTAAACTGTAAGTTTAGAGTTCATAAAAATCTAGTATAATGGTTCGTATTGCTACTTATGTATGTATAGACATGTATGGATTCGTTAGGGTTTTGATCTTTGAGATAATGTGAAGTATCTTGGCTGCGTTTCTTTTGCTTGGCTTGATACTTGTGATGTTATGATGATTTCGGGTAGTACTAGCGACTAGAACTCATGCTTGATTGATATTGTGATCATATTTGCGTTCGTATGTATTAGGGTTTTGTTATGGGTTGAACCTTTTGATATTCTATGAGTTTTATGTGATAAATAATCTGAGCTAGAACGATAACCTATTGTAAGTGATGTTTATATGTCGTTGTTGTTCATTGAGTTTGTGTTTGAGTCGATAGAGACTCGTTTAGTGTCGTTAAAAGCTGAAAACAGAAGGCTGATTAACATTTATAGCCAACTTTAGTTGGCTGTAAACGGGTCGTTTTATATCGAAAAACTGATTTTCTGAAGTCTAAATCATACGTTTTCGAAAAACGCTTCAAATGGCGCTGGAATCACATTTTTATGAGGTCGTTTGCTATTTTTAAAGAGCCGTTTTTCACAGCAGCAAAAACTGCATTTTTTTCTGCAGAAAATTCATGTTACGCTTTTCGTTATAACTTGTAATCTGGATAGAGTTAGGTCGTAAAATTTGCACAGTAGCTGGGCACGAATGTTTCCGAAAATCTCCCACTGGAATTTTGTCATTCGGACAGACGATGAATTTTAAATAAATTTTTCCGTGGACTGCAGTCAGAAAGCGACGAATCTGACTGCAGCCTATTAGATGATTTTTAACAAATAATTGGTAATGATTTGGGTCTTGAGATTTTTACACAAGGTGACGTGGACCACTTAGAACGTTCTGTAAATTATTTAGAATTTTTGGAATAAGATAACTATTTTATAAAAATACCTGAAAACAGCCCAACTCTGGACGTAAAAGCTGAAACGTTATAAGTAGGTATTTGCGTAGCTAAATGTTGTTTATGATATCTGAGAATGATCAAACTTGTTTAATGTCAACGGAAGTGTTATGTGAATTATTGTGTGCTTTGATCCCGTATAATTATTGTGGAATATGTATATGTACGTAGGTTGTCAAAATAAGTGCATGGTACGTGTTAGATACGTGTAGGAGCTTTGTGTCTTACTTGAACACACTAATAAACTAAATGGTAATCGTAATAGGACGTGATTGACCTACCTTGACTTCTAACCATTTTAAGAGACCAACGAGCAATCGAAGGTGAGTTCACACTTTTCATCAAAGCATGGGATTCCCGTTGGTTTGGGAATGGGTTAAACAACAACTATCCTCCTTGGGTGGGATGCAATCTACGTATTCTCCTTGGGTAGAATACGTACTACCGTCCTCCTTGGGAAGGGCGACAACCATTATAATACATGTCTTAAGCATACTAGACAACAACTCTATTTTGTATCGACTTAATCGCCGGGCCAATGGCGAACGGGTTATTAGTTAAATAGCGCTATTAGGTTTGACAAGCCTCACACCGTGCCGTAGAGGACGGACGTGGACTAATATACTTGGGCACTTAGTCAATGACGATAGACATTGACTCGGGGCACTCAACATAACTTAAGTCAGTAGTCGATATGGTAACGAGTCTAGTGGTTTAAAACAGTGGGGTAGCTCCCCATGGCATGTTTTTATAAAGAATAAGGAACTTAACAACTTATAGTTTTTGGAACAACATTAAAACGGACAACCAACTGTGAACTCACCAACTTTTTGTTGACACACTACTACATGCTTTGCAGGTCGTTAGGTACGTGGCGGGAACTTGCACGAGCAGTGGACGTTGTGGCAATGAACCAATTGTTGGGTTTCTACTATTAAACCTTTTGATTTAAAAACTGCTTTATGGGTTTTAATACTTTATGATTCCGCTAACATTTAAACTTGCTTTGGGGTTTTGTTTTCGTAAACACTAAACTTTTGATTGGTTGGTTTACTTCGTTTTACTTTATTCACTTATTGTTCAGTATGATTGGTGGTATGATCCTGGTCAGTCACACGCCTTGCGGTATTACTCCGCTTGTGGATTTTTGAGGGTGTGACACGTTCCATGTAACCCCAATGGCGGAGCTTGAACGGAAACTCGGTGGGAGCCAGACACTAAAAATTCAAATTAGTGGTGATCGGACTCTTAAAAATCCAATATTTTACACTACAAAAATCAAATTTTCAGTAAAATTAACACTGCACGTGAAAAATCGGTGAGAGCCGGGGCACCCTCGGGCCTCCATTATCTTCCGCTCATGTGACACCCACTTATTAAACATGTACATGTTAGTGTTTAAGAAAATGGCATGTTTAGTTAAACGTGCCGTGTTCAGGTTACTAGTCATGTTGAAAACGACACATTATGGTTGTTAGAATTTGGTTTCACACACATCTATACTATATAATAAAAGAAACCACTTTAGGGACACTTGTCATCATATTAGAGCATCTCTTATAGATAATTATTATTTTAATTTAATATTTTCTAATTAATTATAGATAACCCTTTTATTAAATATTATTTAAATTAATATCTTATGGATAATTATTATTTAGTTTAATCTTCTTCTCCTTTATAATATTATTTAGAGAAAAATACGATTTTGGCCCCTGTGGTTATATCATTTTTACCCTTTTAGCCCAATTATTTTTTTTTAACATCTGAGCCTTCAACTTTTTTTTTTCTAATTCTTTTGACCCCTAACACTAACCCCATCCATTAAATGTTAGGGTCCAAAAGCGTTAAAAAAAAACGTATTTTTATCACTTTTACCCTTTTAGCCCAAAAATAAATATTATTTAGTTTAATAACTTATGGATAATTATTATTTAGTTAATCACCTTTTCATTATAATATTATTTATTTGAATTAATTACTGTTTTCGTCCCTGTGGTTTGTCAAAAATCACTATTTCAGTCAATTAGTTTAAAAATTGCAATTTCAGTCCCTATGGTTTCATTTTCGTAACTATTTCAGTCCACCTCATAACCATTTCAGTCACTGTACTTAACAGAATAATGGATTGAAATTGTTACGAAAGTGAAACCACAGGGACAGAAATGGTTACGAAAGTGAAACCACATGGACTGAACTCACAATTTTTAAACTAATGGACTGAAATAGTGATTTTTGACAAACCACAGGGACGAAAACAGTAATTAACTCAATTAATTATTACTTTTATATTTATCCATTTACTTCAAATTCAAACTTAGTTATATAATTTGATCTTAACTATATAGTTGAACGTTTTGTTTAGTTTGGTATCAAATAGATTTTCCGAAATTTGAAATAAAATTAACTAATATTAGTTATCATTTATATATTTACGGAGTGGTTTGTCAGAAATCACTATTTCAGTCAATTAGTTTAAAAATTACAATTTCAGTCCCTATGGTTTCATTTTCGTAACTATTTCAGTCCACCTTATAACCATTTCAGTCACTGTACTTAACAGAATAATGGATTGAAATTGTTACGAAAGTGAAACCACGGGGACAGAAATGGTTACGAAAGTGAAACCACAGGGACTGAACTCACAATTTTTAAACTAATGGACTGAAATAGTGATTTTTGACAAACCTCAGGGACGAAAACAGTAATTAACTCAATTAATTATTACTTTTATATTTATCCATTTACTTCAAATTCAAACTTAGTTATATAATTTGATCTTAACTATATAGTTGAACGTTTTGTTTAGTTTGGTATCAAATAGATTTTACGAAATTTGAAATAAAATTAACTAATATTATTTATCATTTATATATTTACGAAGTTTTAAAGAAAGGGTTACATTTATTGAGACTTCATTAACAAATGAGGGTTTTTAAAGATGTATTATTTTATTATTTAGTAAAAAATATTACATTTATTCAACACATGTAATACACGTGGTTTCAAATATATAACTTTTTTATTTGGTAAATAAAATTACATTTTTTCAACCCGTACAATATGATTTTTATAGATATAACTTTTTATTATTTAATATATAAATTATATTTATTCAACCCGTGCAATAAAAGAGGTTTTTAAAAATATATTGTTTTATTATTTAGTATATAAAATTTATTTATTCAACCCGTGTAATACACGGGATTATAACCTAGTGTAATATGAAACCCAAAATGTATTATTGTTTGAAAGGTACTTTTCAAATTCAATATTGTGTGTATGAATCACGAGTTAATAATTAATTGGATAAAAAGTTGATCAGGTGGATAATGTTTGAGTGTGGTTTTTATTCAAATTGTATCTATATGACTATATCTATGTATTTCATATGTGAATCCGTATAGCAAGTGGTCAACCCCTAATTCCATCTAATTAAAACTTTTTCTACATATAGTTTAAAATACATCAAATTTAGATATTAAAATTTTTTAGTAGGTGAAATAATAATATTTGTTATTTACACCGTCTAGAGAGGGTTTTGATGAGTTGGCAATCAAATTTCCTTTAACACTGTTAAATGAAGCGCTAGACCACACTGTATAGCCTTAGAATGTATATTTTTTGAAATAAAAGGTTTGCTTGATTTGTTAGTACTTCCATCATGAACTACTTATATAGAAGACTAGATTGCATTTTCATCCTTATACGGTTAGTTATATAATTAACAAAACTAGTTAATTTTCCGCCAGTGCGTTGCGGCGGTGATCCAATGACTGCAAAACGCGTGTCAGCAACGACAAGCATGTAAGATTAAATATATTATGATTTAATATTTAATCTAGTAGCCATTATAATCATTTACATTATATGGATCAAAATATATAACAACCTATTAATAATTAGTTGGTAATTGTTGATGGACCATATTACCCTTATTAACTAATTAGGTTTCCTCCTGGGTGCTTATATAAGGAGAATTATGTGGAGGTTAAAGGGTTACTCAGTTACACAATTAGACACACCCCATTAGTCATAACATCACATTCGACCTCCTCTCCCATAACCGAATCCCCTATTCGGTTTCTTAGCCACCATCATCAGTTAGCACCCTAAGGAGGAACCAGACCAAGATGACAATCATGTCAAACCTTATTGCTGCGTCTCCATCTGGATTCTCTGCTAGCCTGTGCTGATGCAATCAAAGGTATGTTTTCATGTTCTCCATTATGATTAAACAGAACTGAACCAACATGTGGTATCAGAGCATATGTTGATTAGTCGGTTCTGTTTTTCGTATCCATTATTCTGGGATCATAAATCTGGAAAACAGAAAATTTTAAAGCCTTAAAAGTTCATCAAAATCAAAACTGTTTTCGAGTTCCTTGTTGCCGAAATCCCTGTTTTCGGAAAAAGTTATTTGATAAATTGACTCGAAATCATAAAGGGTTAAACTTGTTGTCACGAAATCCATTACAAAACCATTAAAATTCAGGTTTCGGATTTCCAGAATTATGTTTTTATTTTTTAGGGTTCATCATAATGTTCTAAGAAAACTTGAAAATTCCCTAAGATTTGGAATATAATTTGGATTAGTGGGTGTTTTCATGATTTTGATCTTAATTTTATCCATTAAAATTTCAAAAACTGTTAATAGATTTTCAGTTATTATTTTCGAAATATTTGATAAGTTTAGATCATAAATAAAATAGGAAACACTATCCCACAATCCCTTAAATTTCGAGTTTTAGTTATAATCACAAGAAACAGCTATTAACAGTAGGTTCGAAATCATAATCGCATAAGTTCCCTTCAATCACACAAGGGTAATCGCACAAGACTTGTGGATCGCACAAGACAGTGCTGATCGCACAAAACTTGGGCCTGACTAATTGCACAAGATTTGGGCCTCACTGATCGCACAAGTCATTATTGATCGCACAAGTCCTCACTGATCGCACAAGTCCTTATTGATCGCACAAATTTATTTTGGGCCTTACTGATCGCACAAGTTTTTGGGCCTTACTGATCGCACAAGTTTTTGGGCCTTACTGATCGCACAAGTTCGATCCGCGCTAACGGGTGGTTTGCTATTAAATAATTGGTTTTGTAATCACTTAGTTAATTAATAAGGATCAAATAATGTTTTACAAAACCAAAATGGCTTAACTTGAATGAGCTTCTGATGTATCAATTCTGGCCAAAGCTGATTTGATGCATCTACTTATCGTTCAAGTATTACGAAAGCTATGTTGTGTGTGCATCATAAGCATGAATGTCTTAATTTCTGGCCAAAACTGATTTAATTCATTCATAGATGGCATACTCAACAAGTGCATAACTAAAGTGATTGTCTCAATTTCTGGCCAAAGCTGATTTGTTACAACTACTTTGCACATATGCTTAAATGATTACACTTCTGGACAAAGCTGTTTTGTCTTCGTTTAAGTAGAATTTTAGCTAAGTCTATTATTTTGATGTTAGTAATAGACATATCACAACATCTTCACATAATGATCCTTAGATTAATGATCCTTTATTTTTTATTTTATGATCATTTCGTCTGCCTTATTCTTAGTACCCATAATTTTTACTCACTATAATTTTCTTCTATAAGTCTATATCTCATCCACTCTAATTCCTAAATCTAACATGTTTTGCTTAAAGTTTCTATTAGAATTAGCTCTTAAATTAAATCCTTGATTATCTCTTAAGACACGATAATCCAATTGCTCTCTTCTGATAATGATTACTACAGAAGAAAAGTAGAGCATGATGATTAGGATAAATCGAACATGATGTCTCTTATGATAATCAAGAACTCTTTAACATAATGCTATCACTAAAGTTATTCCAGATTAAGTCTTTCCTAAGACTAATCTATAATTGTGGAATAATCACTAGAACTCCTAAGATGCATGCCTTCATTTAAAATTATAAATTATAAAGCTAAGTGGTATATGTGAATACATAATAATGTACAATACCATGACCCATAAAGTTAAGGGGCTTACGCATGGAAATAAGTACATTTTTCCAGCACATTACATACTAAGATTTTCACTTGTACAATTTGATGCATTATAAATCAACTATAACACTCAAAAGTACCAAAGTATAACGAGTGTGTTGATAAGCAACATATGTACAAAGAAATAAATGTTTGAAGCTGGAAAATAAGTTGTTACTCACCTTAGAACCACCTAAACTTTAAAAGAGGATTGTTCTAAGGTCCATAGACAAAATATAAGTACAAAATCCCAACTCTATGGTTCTTCAAGTGACAATCTCACTGCATAATTATGCCATTAGACTAGGCATAAGCAACGAGACTATCCATTATTCCAAAGAACAGTTGGATAAGTTAATTAGGTAGTCACTTACTAATGATATTTAAGTCTGATAATTTTAATATTCCAATTAACACATGATTAGTTGACTCTAGTTCCATACGTTTCCTTACCAGAACTCGACAAATAACTAACATGAGAGTTAGTGACAAAATTAAATGTTAAGGCTATAAGAACCATAATAAGCAGTCTTCTAACAACGCTTTTCGATACCTTATATATTCTGATTAATCAGAATATAGTATCATAATTAAGCAAAGTTATGAACGTTGTGAGGTTTGCATAGTCAACATAAAGTCACACTTACCTTAAACTCTCATCTTATTTGTTCTAAATATCTAGATTGAAACATTACTAAGATGGAACTAGATGATACCTTACGCTTTCACAACTTTTGCCATCATGCAAATGAGAATTTGACAAAAGGAAAATGAGACTTATAAATTTCATCCATTATAACCAAAATTCATGAGAAATCATGACATGGTTAATGAGGATGATTTTTTATCTAATCTCATTCTAAATGATTTTAAATCATGACATTAAAGCCCTAAATATTACTTGGCTTAAGGAATAAGTATGGGTCCATCGTAAGTCATTCATTGACATTCGTGGAACTTATTCCAAATGGAATATTCAGACATAATTTATTTATCATTTGAAAGACTATCAACTTGTATCTAAATTTTATCGCATATGGCCTACGTTCTTAGAAGAAATCTATTCATGTATGTACTTATTAAGATTTCTATTAAATATGTCCTTAAGTTTTTTATGACATTTGGACGTTAAGGAAATCAATTAAAGTCTAACATATATATGATAGGTTCCCACGTCACGTACCTCATTGAAACTTCTCTTGTAGCATTTCTAGATATATCAAAGATCAGTGGGAGCATTAAGTGTCTTAATAATAACTTGCAATAGTTGCAAGAGGTGGGGGAGTGAAAATTTTACATTACTTCAATTTACACCTCTTGTACAAGACACTGCTCCATTATGACACTGTTCTATCATAACTTATCTCCTTAAATCTAATGCTACTCTTACAAAAGTTTCATTGTTGCTTAATTGTGGGCACACTTAGATTTCTTACCTGAACTAACATAATCCTCAACAAGAGAAATCACAACGACTAACGTCATTAATTTGTGTTTCTCTATTAGAATTTGTTGGTCGTTACATATTGACCCTAAGCATGCTGAGTTCCTAAATATTCTAAGGTCGGTGGGAGCAGTCAAAGTCCTTATTATGACTTGCAAGGAATACAAGAGGCGGGGGGAAGAGTGTCATTAAATTTCACTCTGAATTTAACTCCGATTACACCTCTTGTACACCATACTGCACCAACTCTTACAAACTTAGAATGAAAATGATAGCAACCTAACCAATAGCTAATCCATAAAACTAAAACTTCTAATAAACCCAATAATCAACTTAGGAGACCATCTAGGTTTAAAAGCCTACTAACTTTGATGATTACATAACCTCCCTAACTGAAGTTGAAATGGATTTTGGAAATGTTTACTGATCCTATCTCTTCTAATTAAGCCATTAGCGTCAATTAATCTTCTGAATGGAATAAAACAGTTTTCTAGTAAAACTGATTTTATGTGTTCGTATAACGTTTGGGATTTGATTGAATTACCTAAGAGTGTTCATAACTAAACCAGATCCTAATATAAACGTTAAGACACAAAGGAGCATGATTGATTGTCAAAGGTTATACTCAGGAAGAGATGAATTATTAAAGAATCTTTATTACATATTTAACAAAAGATTTCTTTGAGGATCATCATTGTTCTAGTAGCTTATAATAGTTTAAAGCTACATTAGATGAACATTAAAAGAATTTTCCCTAACAATGGCTGACACATTTATATGTTCATTAGATAACAACCTAAAGTTTCAAACTGAAGGTTAAAGAACACTTTATTTGTAAGCCAATAATATCCATGTATGGGTTAATGCAAACATCATAATGTGATGAAAAGCTAACGTCATTATTTTCATCGAGAATCAAGTGGATTAATGTACCTACCTCAAGATGAGTGGGAGCAACTAAAATAAACTTGTCTATATAGATGACATTCTTTTGACAAGTATATGTTACATAAGTCAAAGCATTGTTAACACAAATTTTGATATAATAAATCTCAGAGATATCTCTTACGTGATTGATATCATAACAAACTGAGATAGACCCAATGGGATATTAATTCCGTTCCATAAGTTTAACATTAAATGGGTCCTTACATGTGTAACAAACATTAATGCTCTCTTTTAGAGGATAATAGGATAAATGAGATTATTTCCTTACGCTTCATTAATTAGAAGCCTTATGTAAGTTTAAGTCTATACTCGTTTAGATATTACTCACATTGCAACACACTAGATATGTCTAGATTAATGTGAAGCATTTAATAGAGTATTACAATATCTTTGAAAGAAACGAGAAGCTAAAATTTGAAGAAGAATTGAGAATTAAAACCGGTTTATTATTCTAACTTTGAGATATTCAAAGATGACAAAATGTAATTTCGGGTATATCTTTATGTCAGCAGACAAAACCTATTTCATGGAGGAGTCATAATGCACTGATATTAACAACCTAAGTTATAACGACATAATATAGTCACTAAATGTTGTTGGAAATTTATCAGTGGACTCATAAGTTTATTAACTCCATATAATTAATATTTTGAAGAATTAGTGTGATAAAGTCAGCTACCATGACTCCTTGAACAGTAACAGTTCAAGAGGTGCTGCATTAAGTTTCGATACACAATTAATTATTCGTTTATGAACGAATTGAGGAAACTAAGTTTTGTATCGAATACATTCATGATATGCTTAAAGATCCTATAACTGAAGGGCTATTACCCATAAGTCTTATTAAGAGAGCTCAGAGACGGGTATTAATTAATGGCCATGCGCAACTGCATATCGTACTATGAATGACTAACTATTAGTTAATTTTTCCTCATCAGTTTGATTTTGTATGTCTCTAAGAATATGTCAAGCTAGCATAACGGCATATAGACAAATATAGTTACAAATCAAACAAAGGGCTTATGCGTATTTTGATCATAACGATTAGGTTTTAAATTAAGGCTATAGTATGATTAATGGGGGTCCTGAGTCGCATAATGATTCAACGGCTGTATTTCTCTGCTATAGTACTTGTTTAAGGCTAAAATGAGTGTTAACTCCTGATCAGGCTTATCTAATACTCATAGTAAATGATTACTCGGCTAAGTGGGAGAATGTAAGATTAAATATATTATGATTTAATATTTAATCTAGTGGCCATTATAATCATTTACATTATATGGATCAAAATATATAACAACCTATTAATAATTAGTTGGTAATTGTTGATGGACCATATTACCCTTATTAACTAATTAGGTTTCCTCCTGGGTGCTTATATAAGGAGAATTATGTGGAGGTTAAAGGGTTACTCTGTTACACAATTAGACACACCCCATTAGTCATAACATCACATTCGACCTCCTCTCCCATAACCGAATCCCCTATTCGGTTTCTTAGCCACCATCATCAGTTAGCACCATAAGGAGGAACCAGACCAAGATGACAATCATGTCAAACCTTATTGTTGCGTCTCCATCTGGATTCTCTGCTAGCCTGTGCTGATGCAATCAAAGGTATGTTTTCATGTTCTCCATTATGATTAAACAGAACTGAACCAACAAAGCAGATACCGAATATCAAAATATAAACAGAAATAATGTGGTAAGGATAGTCACTCCGTCCTAAAAAACGATTTTAAATAACCTAATATATAATAATAGATTGGTACCGAAAATGATTTGGTATAGTAAATTTGGTACTGATACGATACCAGTTTGATTACAGGATTTGATACGATTTGCTAATCAATAATCTAAATATCCAAGTTAATTTTACATGCTACAATTCACTCATTACAGAAAAAGACAAAAAAGAAAGCAAAATAAGTTGTTGTATATATAAAACCTCAGTCGAACTAAATATAATTTACTTACTGTGTGTATGAAAAGTAATCTAAACGGTGCAATTACTTGCATTGCTATGTTGCTACATGATTTGATGAGCTCGGTACCAACCGGTACCAAAAATACCGTTACCGAAATCCCCAAAAGTGGGTACCGGTACCGAATATACCTGGTACGGTACCGGTCGGTACTGGTACGGCACCGGTACCGAATATACCTGGTACGGTACCGGTCGGTACTGGTACGGTACCGGTATTTGAGGGTAAAAACCGGTGAATACCGGTGCCGAACCGGTACCGAAAATACACCCGGTTTGGTAAATTTGATTCTGGTACCGGTACCCAATACAATTTGCTAATCAACTATTGATAGTGTACTGCCATGTGGCATGTAACACTGTTCAAAACCTTGTGTTTTTAATATATAGGGTAATATGTCAGTTATTTTTTAATTTATTATTATAATTACTTTAAAACATATTCTGCTTTTCGTATATAACGTCTAAGATAGAATGTTTTATAAAGTTCAAGTAGGGCGTTATGACATGCTTATCTTCATCTACGGCTAGATATAAATTTTACTTAAAACCTAATTATGAATAGTATTGTACAAGTGACGAAATAAACACAAACGTACATATCATTAAATTTACATTACGGTTCAGTTTTTTTATAAAACGACGTGTCTACCATTTTATGTTATTTTAACAAATATAATATAATTTTTATAACCTCTAAAAATATTACAATTCGATAAAAGTTTATTTGAATGAGTGAAATATTGTTGAACGATAATGAAGCTAGAACATGAAGTTTAATAACTATAGCTAGTAGATAAAATAATGAAAATAATCAAAAGTCGTTATGGTCATTTCCCACAATATTAAAAATTTAAACTTTGTTTATCTCAAGATTATATAACTAAACCAAACAAATGCAAACAACACTTAATTAGTTGACCCTGTAGCCATGAATTTTCCGGCTTGCATACCGGAGTTTCAGTTTCTTAAAACTCCGGTGACCCAACAACACAAACTTATTCTAATCATCATACATCTCATCATCATCACCTCCTCCAATCCAACAAACTCACAATCTTTATCTTCTTCTCCAACCGATGATAATATTCCAAAGTCAACGGATTCCGGCCACAAATTTCAACCAACTTTAGTAGTTGTCATAGGTGTTCTCACCCTCATGTTATCTCTAACATTCTTACTTTTAATCTACGCAAAACTTTGGCACACACCATCTTCTCTTCAATACTTAAATCAAGAAAACTTTGGTGGGTTAACAAGACCAGTTATTAGGGTTTCTGGTATCGATAAAACAGTGATAGAATCACTCCCAGTCTTCCGGTTTTCAACGTTAAAAGGGTGGCGAAGCGGCTTGGAATGTTCTATTTGTTTGTCAAGATTTGAAGATGTTGAGGTTCTTAGATTGTTGCCTAAATGCAAACATGCTTTTCATATTGGTTGTGTGGATAAGTGGCTTGAAAATCACTCGGGTTGTCCGCTTTGTAGGTGTGAAGTAAGCGAAGAGGATATGACGCGTTTTGAGTTTTCGAGTAGTTTAAGGTTTTTAAGCAATCGATCGGCTCGCGAAGGGTTAAACTTGGAGTTGTTTGTTGAAAGAGAAGGGTCCGCGAGATTCGGAAGTGGAAGAAGTGTTGGAAACGTAGAAGAAGATGAGTATGATGAAGAAGTGTTGCATAAGTTTAATCATAGGATAATAATATCTGATATTGAGTATGGTTTGATGGGGAAGAATAGATGGAGCAGTTTGAGCTCTTCTGATCTTTTGGTTTTGAAATCTGAGATGATTACTTCTTTGTCAAGTAACTTTTTTCATGATAATCAAGATCAAACTAATGTTGCTTCTATGTCAAGTAACAAGTTTGATCGTTATCCGGTTATTAAAACATGTTTAAACAATAATGGCCATGATCATCATAAGATCAAGGAAGAAATCAAAAGAAAAAGGGAATTTGAAAAATCTGCTAAACTTGTTGAGAAACGATCGATGTCGGAGATCATTGTTCATCCAAGGTTTCTTGGTGTTGAATCAAGTAACGAAGCTAATGGTGAGGTTAGTGCTAATGAAGATAGATTAAAGAAATTATGGTTACCTATTGCTAGAAGAACAATTCAAATGTTTGCAAATAGAGACCAACCACCAGAAATTAGCACAAGGACACAAGTTTTGTAAGTTAAAAAAAAAAAGATTTTATACTTTTCTGTAGAAATTTGTTTTGGTTGTAGACATAGTTAAAGAGTACATATCCAGTTTTTGTAACATATTAGTAGTAAATCGTATTAATGTATCTTGTTCCTTGCATGCATGTGTTTTGTTGTATTTTCATGCATAGATTGATTGGATAAAATTCTTAGAACACCCGTAGTGGGGGATTTTTGGGCATGGATTGGGTCAAAAACGCCCCAAAACGCCCTGTGCACAGCCCCCATGGGCGTTTGATTGGATTTTTTTTGCTGGGGCGTGTCTATTGAAACACCGGATGAAAAATTGATGGACCAATAAGAAATTTTCAACTCATTTATGATAATATTATATGTTTTATTTTTCTAAAAAGCTAATAACTAGGTAATCATTGTTAGAACATTATGGGAATATGGGGCATTATACCACTACACCCCTTTTTAACAAATGCCCCTTTGCTGACTAGGCAGCCACGTGTTGCTTCATGCCCAAGCAGTGGCGAAGCTTGAAAATTTCCACTGGGGGGTCGGAAGTCAACGGACCTAATATTTGGGGGGTCGAAAATGTATATATCTAAAAAAATTCTATACAAAACGTACATACATAACACTATTGAGCGAAAAGTTCGGGGTGTCGGTGTAACATCCTAAAAACGGGTTTGGTAATCAAACCACGTTAATAGTAAAGACGGGTAAAATACCGTTAGTGGTAAAAATTAACCCGGTAAATATTAGGACTCAAATAAATAAACCTAATATTAATTTAAAAGAATGAAAAGAATACTTGAGAAAACAAAAGTATATAAAAAGGGCCCGAGTTAACGGGACTTAAAAGAAAAACGGATTTTTAAACAAGATAAAGTAACTGGGAATAAATGACCTAGTTAGTTATAAGTCTTATAGTGATAAGACAATTTGTTAAAAACACACTACATGTAACTTGGTA
Source organism: Helianthus tuberosus (assembly GCA_030545235.1). NCBI lineage: Eukaryota > Viridiplantae > Streptophyta > Magnoliopsida > Asterales > Asteraceae > Helianthus > Helianthus tuberosus. The sequence continues at coordinate 5,829,343 of CM060407.1, forward strand.
AAGTGTAGGGACCAAAGGTGACAAACTTGAAGCAAGTTTGTATTAAATAAAACATCTAACACCAAAACACACACTTTAAGTGTGTGTTCTGGTCGTGAATCGCAGGAGAGGCCAGGGGGTTCCATGCCCAAACCCTAGCTAGCAAAAATCAAGCAATTGAGAAGCCAAATCGACTCCAAATTGAAATCTAAGCTTAGATTAGTGATCACTTCAGTGAAAGGATCATAAGGTATGTCAAAATTTCCACTTTGGTTCCATCTCAAATCTGGATGAACACATAAGAATTCGAAATTTAGGTTGCATGTTTGCTATTTGGGTAGAATAGGGTTGATATGGTGTCTAGGAGTAAGCCCTAGACAAGTATATGTTGAAATCATGCTTAGCTCAAGTTTTTGTTGATACTAAATTCATGTATGAGATGTTTTTAGGGTTTTGATTTCAAAAAAAATAGTGTTATGATGTCAAGAACAAGCTTAAATTGAAAGCTGAATTCAAACGATTCTTGATCAGAATTTACAGCCGATTTGTATTGGCTGTAACCTGGACAAAAAGTGATAAAATAATGTGTTTCTTGAGTCTAGAATGTAATTCCAGGAAATATCTTTAAAACCCCACTGGAATCGCATTTTTTCGACGAAAATCGAGCGTTTTATGAATTTTTCCGTATCAAAGGTTCAAGCTGCGTTTTCTGGCAGAAATTGCAGCCCATCACGAATGTCATAACTCAATTTAGGAATTGAGTTATGATCTCAAATTCTTACAGTAGAAAGTTTTAAGCGATTAAAAGAACCGCCAATTGGAATTTCGTCAATCGGATAAACGAGGAATTTTTAATGAATTTTTCCGTAAGCTGCAGTCAGAAGTGACGAATCTGATTGCAGCTTAGTAAATGAATTTTCACGAATTTTTGGTAAAGAGTTAGATCTTGAAATTTTAACTCAAGGGCTAACCCTCCGAGAGGTACGCCACATAAAAAAATTATGATTTTTTTATGTGGCGTACACCCTACTCTATTTGGTACGTACTTTGGTTTCGGGGACGAAACCCCTTTTAAGGGGGGTGGACTTGTAACATCCCGAAATTTCAAAACTTTATACTAGAATTATAAAGTGTATAATAAACAAGAATAAACTAACTAGGATAAATAACCTAGTTAGTTAGGAGTCTTGTAGTAACACTTGAATGAGTTAAAAGGCCAAGGATATAAACTAAATAAGAGTGGAGGGACTTAAGTTGTTAAAATTGAAACTTAAGATACTAATATTAGTGAAATAAAACAAACCAAACACCTCTAATGAGGGCTGGTCGATCAACAGAAGGCAGGGGGCGACACCCACACTTCCAAAACCTAAAAATCTACTAAAATCTCAAATTGAAGGCCAAAATCCAGTAGAAATCGAAATCTAAACATGGAATCGTGATCACCTCGTCAAGGGGGTTATAAGGTATGCTGAATTAGGTCATTTTCATTCGATTCAAAGTTTATGCATGTGATCAAAATCGAATGTAGAGCTTGATTATGTGTTGTAAACATGAAATTGGAAGTAATGTAAGGTTTAGGGACAAAGCCTAGATGATTTCTTGTCAAAATCTTGCATGTTAGTTGTAAGGATCAAAATCACCATAGTGGGTGATTAGTAAGTTAGTAGAACTTGGTAAACACTAGGATTAAGACTCTTGTTCTAGTGAAAACTGAAATTTGTGGGATAATCTCTGAAATTGTTGATGTTAAAATATGTGTATATTGTCTAATTGAAGCTAATTTGAGTGATAAATTCAAGTTATGAACTTGGTTTAGACCATGTAGAAATCTGACCCGCAAGGTGTTTGATAAAACGCCTAAATGAGGGATAAAATGTTAAAGATTGCTAAAAACGCAGATTTGCATATGTTATGAATGAATGCGTTAAAGCTTATGAAAGAGAGTTCTAATCTTGTTATGAATTGAACTCTTTAGGCAAGGAATCCGGAACGTCAAGTGGACACGCCGGAAGCGATACCCGCGGAAAAGGTGTGCTTTAAAGGTACGTGACTTTAGTCTCGTTGTATTATGTAAAAAATGTTTGGTTTTAGTGTACAAACGATGTCGGATTGTAATTGATGCGTTGATGTATCGTTAAAGTGGCGAAGTTCACTAGATCATCAAATGGGTCAAAATAAACATTAGAAATTTGGTTTGGTATGCTAGCAAAGTGATGGTCATTACTAGATAGCCAAACGGGTCAAAATGTTGCTTGAAAACGAATCACATGAGTAGAGACTTAAAGGTCTCATATCTTGCTAGGTGATAGATGGTAATACACCAATAAACGGGTTATGAAATTTTTAAGTCTACGAACCCGGTATATCGGGTTAAACAATAGAAGTTAATAGAAGGTGTTGTTTGAAACGGGATGCTTGAATTCCGAGAAAACAAGTGTTTAGTTCGGAGATAACGCGAAGCCATGGTATGGCGCGTATACTCCAAGGTCATAAACCCGGGAAGTTGGGTAACTATGTTTAATGTGTCATTAGGATGGAAATATGGAATTATGTATTTTGTTATTGGGTTGAAATCTTGAAATAACGAAGTTGGGAGCCGAACGTCGGTATCTCGGTTTCCGTGATGTGTAATTTATATGGTTGGATCCGAAATCTTATTACAGACTCGTAGGTAAAAGAATCGACTGAATCGGGCTAACGAGTAAAAAGTTATGAACTTTTAAAGTTGAAAAAAAAATAGTTAAGGGGAAAAGATGCAGAACCCACCGTAACTTACGGTCTCACCGTAAGTTACGGTGGACATCAAAGTTGTACGGTGTGAATTCCCTGTTTTACGGTAGAACCAGATATGTTCCAGGTTCACCGTAACTTACGGTGGTACCGTAAGTTACGGTGGAACTCAGGAAGATTATATTTTGTTTGTTGCTTTGCGTCGTTAAAATTCATTTTTTACGTAATGTATTAATGTCAAAACTAATATTTTAGTGTTTGACCCTAGGTATGTATGAAGCCATTCCCGGATGATGATCAAGTACAATGTCAAGAACCGAACACGCATTTTGAAGCTTCCGCATTAATCTTAATCATAAACGAGGAATTTTTAATGAATTTTTCCGTAAGCTGCAGTCAGAAGTGACGAATCTGATTGCAGCTTAGTAAATGAATTTTCACGAATTTTTGGTAAAGAGTTAGATCTTGAAATTTTAACTCAAGGGCTAACCCTCCGAGAGGTACGCCACATAAAAAAATCATAATTTTTGAAGACTTGTAAACAGGTTAAACAAGTCACCAAAAACAGCCAATTTTCATTGATATGAAATGCCTAAATGAAATCTCGGCTTACTAGTTAGTATGTAAAAATTGATTTTTTTGTTAAGAGTTCGGATGAAATATGCCTAGGTGAGTTCAATGAACCAAATGTGCATATGAATATGTTGGTAAGTCAATTGACTTTTAAAAGTCAAACTAACCAATGATAAAGTCAAATAGTAGTTTCGACATAGAAAATACGTGAGGTGGAATAGTCGTGAATTGAAATGACTAATCTAACCACCTTGTGAATGATGATAGTTTGTCGCCTAACGAGCTAGGTGGAGGCTTGGGAAAGAAGCGGTCAAACGAATCAAGCACGAGAAGAAAAGCATATTCGGATGCGAGGTAAGTATAGCTTACACTAGTCATATAGTTTAGAATGTCCTTTTGTTGTTTTGATTTCGAACAAGACAAATGGAAAGTTGAGATATGGTGTTTCCGGCGTGTAGTCGTACGGAACAAGATAACCAATAAGGGAAAAATTGAAATTTGGACACTTGTTGATAATAATTATTGGTTTTGAAAGATACATATTTCGTAAGCCTTATTAGGCCAAAAAGCGTTAAGAGGTGAATTATAGTTAAAACGACCGTGCGGTGTAAATCGGAACGAGTCGTGTAGACGAGATGGCAATAAGCTTTATCTCGCCAATATTATCGGTCATTTAGACCAACGGGTCAAAAGGTGAAAATATCACTTTTTGACAATATCGACTAATGGTTTGATGAGTTGTTTGATTTCAGAAATAAATATCGAGTGGATATTTACATCGCTATTACTTAGTAGATATTGAGGCAAGGTACTTAAATGGGTCAATGTAATGATCCGAGCCAGGTACGCATAATAAGATAACTCTCATTTAAATGTAAGGCTAATGAGAGTTAAACGAAGTCTAAAATAAGTTTTTGGTTACCTTAATAGGTAAACCAAATGTTACGGACGATGGTCATTATATTTGTTATAGGTTCCTAACCATTACCAAGAGTTTAATAAGGGTTTTAGCCATGAAAATGGGTTGCATTGATGGTTTGGTTCGAATTTAAAATGACCCTAAACATGATTTCCGCAGCTTTTTATACGGATTTCGACTAATCTTAAAAAAATCATATAAAATCAACCGTTTATCCGATTTGGGTGTTCTATACCTTTTCGGAAAGCTTATAAAGTAAATTTTTACTGTTTTCAATCATAAGAAACAAATGTGGTTGTTAAATAGGCCAAAAGAATGAATTAAACAGCTGTTCAAAACCTTGAAAGCTGTTTGAAAAATGAAAATATAGTTGCTGTGCTGATTTTATAAAAATCATATAAAATCATAGAAAATTCGTTAGAAGGTGTACCTTATATGCTTGCGAAGGTATTGAAGTTTTCTACGATCCATCTTTGAACATGTTAATCTAGTTCGGACTTTGAATGGGTCATAATGGTCAATTACAGCAGCAGTATAGAAAATCGCTGCACATTAATTATGTCATTATTAATCCAGAAAAAGACATATGATTGCGTATACTTGATTTAGTCATGCCACCGTAAGTTACGGTGGAGCTGATATGATTACGATGGTTACATACTGAGTTACGGTGGAAGGATAGACTTTCAGGGGCTACCGTAACTTACGGTGTCACCGTAAGTTACGGTGGACCCAGAAACAAAGTATATTTTATTTAGTTTTAAATTCCCGGATTCGTTTAGACACGTTTTAAACCTCGTATGACTAAAGTATTTCATGTTTATGGAATATAGGTACTTTTGGATGCCGGAAGACGATCAAGCTCAGCGAAGAACCGAACACGATAAAGATACACGCTTCCGCACTTTGCCACGTTGTAAATTTTAAACAACGAATTCGATCACGTTATGTAGAATAACTTATGATTTGTAAATCTTTTAGTAAACCCGTATTTCCGATGCATTATGTAATCGAAATTACATGATTGTTTTCGTAAAAGATTCATTAAACCTTAAATTATAAGAACGGGTGTTACAAGTTGGTATCAGAGCCAGGTTTAAGAGATTCAAGTATGGCGGGAAAGCTATGCTTGGACTTAAACCTTATGCTCTTAATAAAGAATTGGTGTTCGGTTCGAGGCTTGATCGCAAATCCGGTAAGTACATGTATGCTAATAGCTAAGCATGCTAAAGTGTTGTAAACAACACATAGGGCTATCGTGTGATACACGTTACCCCTATTAAAATGATTGATTTAGTCGACAAAAATACGCGCGTTGACGCGTATAGTAGAAAAAAAAAGAGTCTTTTATTATAATACGGGCGATTATTAAAGTTGACGTTACTAACTTTTGTGAATGTTTTAATTGAAGGACACTCGCGTTTGAAGACGACGAGAGTCAAACGAATTGTGGATATGATGATGGAACGGTCCGAAGTATGACAGGAGGAGCATGCTCACCGAGGACAACGATTTATTTCAATATAAATTTAGCTATTTCAATATAAATTTATATACTATATATTAGGTTTTTAGTATTTATATACTCATATATAAATAAAACTAGAGTTAAAACTAAGCCCACACTCTGCGGTAGACAACGATTTTTCCGCACGATGCGACGATGACATTGGTTGCTATCATTTTGGTTCGTTACATGTAAAAATGAATATACTAATTTTGATTCATTTAATATTTTGTAGGTCAAAATTCATGTAGTTGTCATGTGGCAATTGAGTTCTGATGTTGTCATTAAAAGGAAACATTTTGGTTTAATTAATTAATTTCATGGACACATCCATTTTAGAAAAAGGATGGATTTCTTGTTAGCTATGGATTCGTACGATAAAAAAAGTCAAAAATAGTTTGAGGTTATATATTGGTATGGGCCATGGGCCATTGGTATGACAGTCAAAAGTGAAATGTATGTCAAATGGGCTTATACTTTCTTGGATGAATTGAATTAAAGGGGATTGGGCATTGGTGGATGGCTGCAAAATAAAATGTCTCATAAACAGTTTTATAATAATATAAAAGATATACATACAGTAAAACTTCTATAAATTAATAATGTTGGGACTAAGATATTTTATTAATTTAGTGAGATATTATTATATTGATAAATTGATAATTTGTTAATTTAAAGTGGTTTTACGTATGACCTTTAAATTTCTAAGTCCAATATACATTCACAGATTAATTGAATTTGTTAACTTCATTGTTTTTAATACAAAAGTTAGTTACCAAATAATAAATTACAAAAACAAGTTTCAATGCACATTTCCTTTGTTCATTGCAAGCGGCAACAACTCTTCACAACTTTTTGTTGTAATATGATAAGACAATGCCTCAACTCTTATGTGCAACGAGGAGATTTAAAGATAAACTCAAGATAAATTTGAAGTTCAACAAAAGACAAATAGATTCATTTTTTACTAGACAATCTTAGAATTTAGTATCTTTTAGTAATTATTAATTTGTAGTTTCATTGGGACCAATATATATACACTGAGATTTCAGAAAAGTTATTATATTATTATTTTATCGATTGGAGTCTAAATTTGTATTGGTCCCAAGTTGGGACCGGACAAATTATTAATTTTATCGAGGTTATTAATTTATAGAGGTTTTACTGAGCATCAACCCATTGGTCAAGGCAGCGATTAGGCAAAAGAAGCAAAGCCAATCAAGATCAAGAACGATGAAAAAGATCGAGGGCTATCGGGTTGAAGAAAAACCATCGATCGGAGAACAAGCAGACTTACGATGAACATTATTATAAAATCTAAAAATTGTATTTAGTACATTGGTCATCATGAAACTTTAGAAAAACAAAAGGTTAGCAGGTTAACATGACTCAAACCTAATATGACCCATTTTGACCCAAATCACCCATTATGCCATGTCTAATCTTATCCCATAGTGATGCTAACTGAACAATTGTTTTTTTGTTTCCTGCAGTATACCATTGCAATGATGGGTTATAAAATATAGTAACTAGTGTTACAACATTTTATGAAAATATATAGAAGACAAAAGGGAAAAACTGAAGTGCCATGCATGAAACTTTAAATATTAAAACACAATGAAGTAATGAACTGTTACAATAAAAATAATTAAAGTTCAAACGGTCCGGAAACAATTCTTAACCTTGCTCCGATTAGAATTGTGGCTTTGAGCATTCGGGTGCCATCTGTCCGTTAAAACGCTTGAAATCCGTGCAGTAGTTGTAGATCATGTAGTTGTCCCTTACCCATTTGAGTTGACCCTGTTGCCTGGAGCTCAATTGTTGGTAAACGGGAGATGTCCACCAGTTGGCCCGAATGGGAAGGGCGCATTGGCTAATGCTAAGAGGCCCGTTCCACTTACAAGCTCTAGCCCTGAAGCTACGGTAGTTAGCCACAAACGGTGCAGATGTCCAGTCGATTTTGACTAGACCACCTCTTGTAGCCCAGTTATCAGCATTCCACAAACTGGAGTAGACTCGCATCCCTTGTTTGTTAGGGTACGCGATCCCTTCACTCTCGTAGTTCTTGAAGACTCGAATTGGCATGCTATCGACATACCATCTGTAACGCATTAATTAACAAGTAGTTAATATATAATCTAACAACAATCTGACATGAAGATTATATACAACGCTACTTACACAATTTCTGTTGGGTTCCAGTGAATTGTGTAGTTGTGATAATTGGCGGTCGGGTCAAACCATAATTTGAACTGTTGTTCTCTATTACCTTGACCTTGAGTATAAATATTTGTGTGCACCGTGTAAGGCTCTCCTGTCGAGTTACCCAAGAACTCAAAGTCGATCTCATCATGTTTTGCACCCGTCGAAGATAGCTGGCACAATCCAACACAAGAAAATAATAAATTTATTCTCACTGTTCATGATTAATTATGTATGTAAAATAATATATGAAGCATTATAAAAATTTGTTGTTGCACTTACATAATATGCTGTTACAGTTCCAGCTGAGTTCCCAGGAACCAACTTGATAAGCATTTCGATGCTTCCAAATAAGAACGCCCTCTTCGATTGAATACCAGATCCTGCAATTAAAAATTGAAGTTCCATTTATTAATATATAAACATAGAAGCAAAACTTACATTCCGTAACGAAAAGATACAAGTTTTATGTCTTTATATATATATACCGGAAGTTTGGTCCAAAACAAGGCGAAGATCATCGCCATTGCCAAGAATGGAAGAATGGTGAGCACCCCAATTGAAATACATGCTTTTTGGGAAGTTTGCATGGACCATTGAGCATTGAAATGCTATCGCAAACACAAAAACTGCCATGAACATAGTTCGAGTACCCGCCATTTTTGAAACTTATGAACAATTCTGTTGGTTGGTTGATTGGTATGGTATGTAGTTGTGGTGTTTGTGTTGGTTCATGATACCTTGCTTATATAGCCTGTGTCCAGCATATGTACCTGATCATGATGAAGCCTGTTATGTTGTTTTGACTTTGTTTAATAACATAATATTGACCTAGCTAGCTTGTTTGACAATATGTTGTAAATGCCAAATGAAATGAACTTCTTTTATGTTAGTAAATGGTTCAGCTGTGACGACCTAGAATTTACGACCGCAGAATCAGCAGGGCCGGACCTATAGTACAAGTAACCCAGGCTTGGGCCTAGGGCCTCCACTTAAAAGAAAATTAATATGCTAACTATTAGTATTAGTGCAAACTTATTGTTTTAGATTTGTTTGATTCCTATACAAGCAAACCACTAAATGTGATAGTTGTCTTATATTTTTGTTTGGTTCCAAACACGGATAAAGGTTGGAACGGCCGTAAGAATCAGACACTAAAATCGGTCACAAAATAGTATTACCCAAGAAGGTTTTTCGGTCACTTTTTAAGTCGCTATTGCCTAATTTTCTAGTGGTGTTTTAACGTTAGAAAGTAATGTGTTATTTTAGTGGAATGTACTGATGTAAAAAATATTATACAAAGAATGTACTTTTTTCATTATTAGAATGGCCAATATTATAGTGTGAATGTGTGCAAAAACACACGGTTTCAGTAGGTGTAAGGGTGTATTAATTTGTTGAAAGTAACCTGCGTACAAGTCTACAAGTTGTAAAGTTGGGAACATGATGGAGTGTGCACGATGGCACTTGGTTCACCTTGGTTTCTAAGACGTGCATCCCATGGAAAATAATTACGTCAATATTAATTATACTATTATTTGTTTTTTCATATTATTAAATTTTTATGAACAAGTCATACAGTCATGTACATTGGTGTGGTTTGGGGTTAAACTAGTCGATATGAACACGAGTTTGGCTCATTTAACTTAAAAAGATCTCAAACTCTTTATTCGTTTAAAACTCTGTTGGTTTTAGCTCGTATTCGTTAAAACCCTATTGATTTTAGCTTGTATTCGTTTAAACCCTAACTTTGACTCGCTTTGATCCATAGCTTAAGCGTGCATACGGAATTAAACTATTAGCAAGCTTAAGCTCCGACAAAACATATATCTTTTAAATAGAAGAAACTTAGGTAGCGTTTGGTACGAAGTAATAGAAGGACGTAATGGAGTGTTTTTTTTTTCATTTCTTCAAGGAATGGAAAAAAATATTATTATTATATTAATATTTTTTTTATCGGTGTTCTCAAAAATCATTGTTTCATTCCAATCATTAGGGCAAATTACATAAGGATAGCAGGTAGACGAGCAACAAACTACGCCGTCATCCCCTTCTGAATAGAAAACCGTAATCTACTAAAAACAAAGCCTCGCCCCTGAGGGGTCGAAAAGTTGTTGTGGACCACACCCTATTAATATCAGTATTTTTATTATTATTTTTTTATATTTTATAATTATTATTATTATTAAGGCAATTATATTCTTGTCGTTTTTAATAAATTGTGTTTTGGTACTTCATCTTTTTTTTTGTCCACCAAACTATACAAAATAATGATTCATTTTATTCACATATGAGTAACCAAACATGTGTCACAATGAAATAGAATGATCCATTTCATTCCGTTGTCCAATTAATTACTTTGTTTATTTCATTATCTTGTTCATTCCATTAGTTATACCAAACAAATTCTTAGAATGTGTAAACAAAATTGATGTGTTGTCTATTCATATACAACTTTATATGCTAAAACTTAATTACAAGCTACCTTTTTCCTACATAAAACTACAAAACTTAAATAGAAGAAACTAAGAATCTAATCTAATACTAATAAAAAAATACATATAATGCCATGTGGCATTCTCTAATTTAATTTATTTATATAATGCCATGTGACATTCTCTCATTTAATTAATTTATTTATTTATAAAATATGAAATTAATACTATATTAATATAGTAGATAGATTAATCTATAATATTATTAATTATTGTTACATCTAATAATATATAAATATAAATAATTGCTATACATTATCCAATTTACCTTTGTGTTAATTTTTTAAAATTTATATTTTAAAGATTACATGGATTTTGTCTTTGTGTTTCTTTTTTTCTTTAAAATATTTAAATTATAAACTGATATATTAATTAAATGAGTATTTAAATTAAATTGATATATAATTAAATGAGTATTTAAATTAAATTTATATAATCATTAACTTATATTTTAATTGATGATGACTAAAAATTAAGTTATTTCTAATTATTGTATATAGCATTTTCAGTTTACATTTGATAAACTAACTGGACATATTTGATTTGCTTTAGTTATTAACAATAATAAATATATAATTTAAAGAATAATTACTGAAATCCCTTGTGCGATTCGATTGGAATTCAATTTCGATCGATATGGGTTTCGTTCATTACGGTAATGACACTTTGTATAACTACGAAAAGAAAAAAACCAAAGAAATAAAGTCGTTAAACTTCAGAGTATAAAAATTTTGTGATCATTTTAAAAAATGTTTAAACTTTAATATTCTTGTCACAAAAACACAAAAGAAAAGAAAACAATATATTAAAGTGAAAACCGTTAATGAAATCTATACTCAAGCTGATGTTTAACATTTAGAAGTATTAGCATATTATTCATGTTAGTGTTCCATTTCAAATTATTTATAATTCAATCTGTTAAATTGTATGTTTAACTTATGTTTTTTAATGATAATTAGCAATAATTATACGTTATATATTGGCTTTTTAATATGTGTAAATTTATTTCAAAATTATTATATTTTTCTTTAAATTTCAAAGAAAAAACTGACATTTTCTTGATTATGGGTGATTTAATTTAAGTAATTGAGATTTATCATCTTTACTTTATGTAAGATATTTTATTTATTTAATTCATGTAATACATCGGTCTATAAGCTAGTATGTAAACAAAAGTGATGTGTTGTCTATTCATATGCTAAAACTTAATTACAAACTACCTTTTCCTATATAAAACTATGTCATGTGCCATTCTCTAATTTAATTTATTTATATAATGTCATGTGGCATTCTCTCATTTAATTAATTATTTATTTATGAAATATGAAATTAATACTATATTAATATAGTAGATAGATTTATCTATAATATTATTAATTATTGTTACATCTAATAATATATAAATATTAATAATTGCTATACATTATCCAATTTATCTTTGTGTTAATTTCTTAAACTTTATTTTTTAAAGATTACATGGATTTTGTCTTTGTGTTTCTTTTTTTCATTAAAATATTTAAATTATAAACTGATATATTAATTAAATGAGTATTTAAATTAAACTGATATATAATTAAATGAGTATTTAAATTAAATTTATATAATCCTTAACTTATATTTTAATTGGTGATGACTAAAAATTAAGTTATTTCTAATTATTGTATTTAGCATTTTCAGTTTACATTTGATAAACTAACTGGACATATTTGATTTGCTTTAGTTATTAACAATAATAAATATATAATTTGAAGAATAATTACTGAAATCCCTTGTGCGATTCGATTGGAATTCAATTTCGATCGATATCGGTTTCGTTCATTACGGTAATGACACTTTGTATAACTACGAAAAGAAAAAAACCAAAGAAATAAAGTCGTTAAACTTTAGAGTATAAAAATTTTGTGATCATTTTAAAAAAATGTTTAAACTTTAATATTCTTGTCAAAAAAACACAAAAGAAAAGAAAACACTATATTAAAGTGAAAACCATTAATGAAATCTATACTCAAGCTAATGTTTAACATTTAGAAGTATTATCATATTATTCATGTCAGTGTTCCATTTCAAATTATTTATAATTCAGTCTATTTAAACTCTATGGTTTAACTTATGTTTTTTAATGATAATTAACTATAATTATACGTTATATATTGGCTTTTTAATGTGTAAATTTATTTCAAAATTATTATATTTTTCTTTAAATTTCTAAGAAAAAACTGACATTTTCTTGATTATGGGTGATTTAATTTAAGTAATTTTAGTATGAGATTTATCATCTTTAATTTATGTAAAAAAAAGTGATGTGTTGTCTATTCATATGCTAAAACTTAATTACAAACTACCTTTTCCTATATAAAACTAACAAACAACTATCTGGTCAGTCAATATGTACCCAAATGCCCCGGCTAGGAACGTTAAGATTCGTCACAAACACCATGTAATACCCCGGTGGTGCGATCTTTCCCGACGACGGTGCAACGACTCTGATCACGTTTGTCACACCCCCAAATTCCATAAGCGGAGTATCACCGCAGGAGGCGTGACTGGCTAGGATCCAGCCACCAATCATATTGAACAATGTAATTTAAATAAATAAAAGTCCAACCACACAATATAATTGGTGTTCAAAACAAGTTAATCAAATTCAAGTTATCTGCGAAAGTATAAAGTTTAAAACCAAAAACCAAAGTATAAGTTAAAAGTTCAAATGTTTAACATGGAACTCTACTGTCCATGTCCCACAACGACTCCTGCTCCCCTGTAAGCTCCAGCTAAACATCTAACGACCTGCAAGGCATGTAACAACGAGTAAACAACAAAGTTGAGCGAGTTCACAAGTGGTTGTCCATTTTAAAGTTGTTCCAAAAACCAATAAGTTCATTTGAAAACCAGTAGTTGATCAGTTCCTTGTTTCCCAAACCATAACCAGTGGGGGGCTACCCCATGTTAACCACTAGACCGTTACCATATCGACAACTGACTGACAAAGTTGTGCCCTACGTCAATGTCTATCATCATTGACTAAGTGCCCAGATCCATTAGTCCACTCCCGTCCTCTCGGCACGGTGTGAGGCTTGTCAAACCTAATAACGCTATTTAACTAATGACCCTCTCGCCATTGGCTCGGCGATTAAGTCGATATAAAAATGAGGGACTTAATGATAGAGTTTTGTCTAGTAAGTTATATGTTGTCGTCCTTCCAACTGAGGACGGAGGTACGTAATCTACCCAAGGAGAATACGCAGGTTAAATGTTGTCATCCTTCCCAACAAGGATGGAGGTACATATTCTACCCGAGAAGAATATGCAGGTTTCGTTTTAGTTTCTTAACCCATTCCCAACCCACCGGGAATCCCATGCCTTGTAGAAAGTGTGAACTCACCTTGGTTTGCTCGGTAAGACTAGCTATTCTTTCAAACTTATTCAGTCAAAGCCTATGGTATTCACGTATACACAGTCAGTTTATGTTTGCATTGTTTTCGTGTAATTTAAAATTATGGTGTGCATGCAAAGTAATGATCATCGATTAACACATAACAGTTATACTACTCAATCAAATACAGTTCAAATTTATGTTTCGCATGCAAATTCATACTTCCTCGATCATGATCAATACCACAAACAGTCAAGTAGTGAGCATTCAGGTTTCATACACAAGTTAAACACAGTCTGTTGAGAATCATACACTGGTCGGCGAAACCCCAGGCGCCGAAACATATGGAGTTTCGTCGAGATGTAATAGGGCGAAACCTATAGGGTTTCGTCGTAGTGCAATGTGGCGAAACCTATAGGGTTTCGTCACACATGATGTTTCGTCACCCCTCGATAATTAATGAAACAGTTACAGATTTACGTTGTTTCAGTTTCTCATTCTCCTAGAACCCTAATCATCAGCGACGGTTTCGACACCATCATCAGCCAATTCTCAAATAACACATTAACAGTTCACATAATAATAACACCATTACTATCATACGGCTAGTATCATTCGAATCAAATCGAGTAATAGTTTCATCAAACTTTAAAACATATTATATATTGATCATACATCATCCAATATCAATCTATCATGCCATCAATCCATAATACAGACTAGTCGAATCATAACACAAGCATGAAAATATACCAATCATTACACATCTAACAGCCTAATACCAAAACCCTAATTGATATCACATGATAGCACAGTTTCTAATAAATCCCTTTGTTCACAATAGATCACTATTAACACACAACAATCATAGACCATGAGTCAAGCAGATCAAATCGGGTAATCTATTGATATACTAACCGGTTGCAGGATGAGACAAGCAAGAACTTCGAGAGGAATGATGAATAATAACTGTCGTCAAATGCAAAGGAGAGAAAAGGAAGTCTAGGGTTTCGCCGGTTGTGATACTACGTGAACTTGTGTGCACAAGAGATATATAACTGATTCTTATATGGGCCTAACCTGGGCCGAAAGCCCATACCTACGAAACTTCAAAGGGAGGCGACGAAGCTCCAGGTTTCGTCATGATGGACATGACGAAACTCCAAGGTTTCGTCGAGTGTGGAGTGGTGAAACTCTAACTGTTTCGTCGAGAAGGTTCCTAACTTTTAACCAGTTCACAAGTCTATATATCTAAGCACCTTAAACACATTCATCGTATATTAAATAATAACACAACATTTCAAACAAACATCTCAAACATATAACAAACATGCACAATTACAAGGTAAACAAGTTATGAAAAACACAATTGCGAAACAAATAATGTGTCGAGGAAAGACCTTGAAAACTCGGGTTGTCACATCATCCCCAACTTGAAAGAAATTTCGTCCCGAAATTTAGCACGTGGTTACTGAGGAAGCTAGTTAGGTTGCGTGGTTTCTTGGTTTTCCTGGGGTGTCACATCATCCCCCCGTTGGTTTGGAATTTCGTCCCGAAATTCCGCAGTAGCTTCAGCCTCAGTAGTGGTTGCACATTTCTCGAACAACTGGGGATACTTGTGTTTCATTTGGTCTTCTCGTTCCCAGGTGAACTCTGGGCCACGACGGGAGTTCCAACAAACTCGAACAAGAGGTATTCTGGGGCGCTTGAGAACCTTAACGTCTCGGTCTGTAATCTCTACAGGTTCTTCGACGAATCTCAGCTGATCGTCGATGGTGAGTTCCTTGAGAGGAACTATGAGGGAGGAACTATGAGGGTCTCATCTGACAGACACTTCTTCAGATTTGACACATGGAATACGTTGTGAACTCCGCTGAGTTCTTCAGGTAGATTCAGTCTATAGGCCACTTTTCCAATTTTCTCAGTGATTTCGAAAGGTCCGACATATCGCGGGTTGAGTTTGCCAAAACGAACTACACCTTTCCAAGGTGAGACTTTAAGTAGTACTCGATCCCCAACCTGGAACTCGAGTGGTTTCCTTCGCTTATCAGCGTAGCTTTTCTGACGGTCACGAGCTGCCGCCATTCGTTGTCGTATCTGAGCAATCTTCTCTGTTGTGTCTATGACGAGTTCTGGGCCAGTGATTTGGCTGTCGCCAACCTCTGCCCAACAAAGGGGTGATCGGCACTTCCGTCCGTATAATGCCTCGAACGGAGCAGCCTGGATGCTGGTGTGGTAACTGTTGTTATACGAAAACTCCACTAACGGGAGGTGTCTTTCCCAGCCGTTACCAAAGTCGATCACACATGCTCAAAGCATGTCTTCAAGGGTTTGGATGGTGCGCTCAGACTGCCCATCCGTCTGCGGGTGATATGCTGTACTCATGTCTAGACGAGAACCAAAAGATTTGTGCATCGCTTGCCACAAATCAGAAGTAAAACGTGAGTCATGATCGGAAATTATGGAGGTTGGCACCCCGTTCCTCGAAACTACTTCCTTCAGGTAAACGTCTGCTAGAGTAGAAAACTTATCCGTTTCCTTGATAGCCAGAAAATGTGCAGACTTGGTCAGTCGATCCACGATCACCCAAATGGTATCGTTTCCTCGTTGAGATCTAGGTAGGCCAGTAACGAATTCCATGGAAATTTTCTCCCATTTCCATGTCGAGATCTCTGGTTGTTGAAGTAGGCCTGATGGTTTCTGGTACTCGATTTTGACTCTCGCACAAGTCAAGCATTTACTAACGTAGGTTGCTATGTTGGCTTTCATGTGGGGCCACCAATACGTAGTCTTGAGATCATGGTACATCTTATCCGAATTAGGATGTACCGAGTAACGAGACTTGCATGCTTCGTCCATCACAAGCTCGCGTAAGTTTCCATAAAGTGGAACCCAGATGCGCCCTGTTACGTAATAAGCACCGTCTTCCTTTTGTTCTAACCGTTTCTTCGATCCTCGCAGGGACTCAGCCCTGATGTTCTCTGCTTTCAATGCTTCAATCTGAGCATCTCGTATCTGAACGGGAAGACTAGAGTGGATGGTAAGCTATAACGCATGTACACGCTTAGGTTTAGTCTCCTTTCGACTGAGGGCGTCGGCCACAACATTGGCTTTGCCCGGATGGTACTTGATCGTGCATTCGTAATCATTCAGAAGTTCGACCCACCGACGCTGTCGCATATTCAACTCCTTCTGATCGAAGATATGCTGGAGACTCCTGTGATCGGTGTAAATGGTGCACTTGGTACCGTACAGGTAATGCCTCCATATCTTGAGTGCGAAAACAACAGCTCCCAGCTCCAGATCGTGGGTAGTGTAGTTCCTTTCGTGAACCTTAAGTTGGCGTGATGCATAGGCAATGACTTTCTCACGTTGCATCAACACACAACCAAGTCCTTGGATTGACGCGTCACAATAAACCACAAAATCGTCGGTGCCTTCAGGTAACGAGAGAATAGGTGCGCTACAAAGTCTCTTCTTTAAGTGCTGAAACACGGATTCCTGTGCATCACCCCAATGATAGGTGACACCCTTCTGAGTTAGTGACGTGAGAGGTTGCGCAATCTTTGAGAAATCCTTGATGAACCTTCTGTAGTAACCCGCCAAACCCAAAAATTGGCAGATTTCGGTTGGTGTACGAGGTGCAGGCCAGTTCTTGATCGAGTCAACCTTGGATGGATCCACATGAATCCCATCCTCATTTACCACGTGGCCGAGGAAATGGACTTCACGAAGCCAAAAGTCGCATTTCGAAAACTTAGCATAAAGCTGCTCTGTTCGAAGAACTTCCAAAATAAGTCGCAGTTGCTGCTCGTGTTCCTCCTGACTCTTAGAATAGATAAGGATGTCGTCGATAAAACCAATAACGAACTTATCCAAGTAAGGTTTGCACACTGGGTTCATGAGATCCATGAAAACCGTAGGTGCGTTTGTCAATCCGAAAGGCATGACCAGAAACTCGTAGTGTCCATAACGAGTCCTGAACGCTATCTTAGAGATGTCCCTGTCTCGGACTCTCAGCTGATGATAGCCCGATCTCAGATCAATCTTTGAGTAGAAGCTCGACCCTTGCAACTGGTCGAACAGGTTATCAATACGTGGAAGAGGATAACAATTCTTCACGGTCACCTTGTTGAGTTCACGATAGTCAATACACATACGGAAGGTACCGTCTTTCTTCTTCACAAACAAGACTGGAGCTCCCCAGGGCGAAGAGCTAGGACGAATGAAACCCTTGTCCAAAAGCTCTTGAGTTGTGTGGACAATTCTTCTAGTTCCGATGGAGCCAAACGATAAGGGGCACGAGCTATTGGTGCTGCTCCAGGAGCTAGCTCGATTTGAAATTCGACTTGACGATGAGGCGGAAGACCAGGTAATTCCTTAGGAAATACCTCAGGAAAGTCGCGTACAATCGGGATATCTTCTATCTTCTTCACTTTCTTTGAGGTGTCAGTAACGAGGGCTAGAATAGCTGTGTGGCCCTTTCGTAAGCACTTCTGGGCCTTAAGGAAAGATATGATGCCTACTACTGCACCACTCTTGTCACCACGAATCACGAGGGGTTCCTCACCAGAACGAGGGATGCGGACAATTTTCTCCTTGCAAAGAATTTCTGCTTGATGCTGAGATAACCAATCCATCCCAATAACAACGTCGAAGCTACCCAGAACGATAGGAATGAGGTCGATAGAGAAGGTCTGTCCAGCTAAAACGAGATTACAACCCTTAACTATGTGTGTGGCCTCAATATTTTTACCATTTGCTAGCTCTACAATGTGCTTGGTGTTCAAAAGTGTTGGTGTACGCTTAAGCATCTGACTAACTTTTAAGGACACGTAACTAGTATCGGCACCCGAATCGAATAAAACAGTAACATAGAAGTCGTCCAGTAGGAACTTACCCGTCACAACATTTGGATCGTTCCTTGCATCACCCTGACCAATCACGAAGACACGCCCCTTAGCACCGTTGCCATCATTGTTACCCCCATTGTTGTTCCCATTCCCCTGATTGTTGTTGTTGTTGTTCTGATTCTAGTTCAGCTGTGGGCAGTGTCTCTTGAAGTGACCCTCAGCACCACACTGAAAGTATCCCTTATTACCCTGCTGTTGCTGCTGCTGCTGGTTCTGTGGAGCTTGTGGCTGCTGTTGACGATTTTGATTTGTAGGATGTGGGCTCCTGCAATCCTTGGCTGCGTGACCAAGCTTGTTACATCTCTGACAACGACCCTTGTTGCACGGCCCGCTGTGGTGCAAATTACATCGATTGCACTTGGGGTGATTCCCCTTGTACCCGCTCTGACCCTGATTCTCAGAAGACTGCTGACTGGGGCTCTTGTAGTCGTCAGTCCTTCACTTCTAAGACTGAGACTGAACAGAAGTAGAACCTTTGCTTGAATTCCCATCCCATTTGCTCTTGTTGTCGCTAGGAGCATCTGAAGTAGTGGTAGCACTAATACGCTTTGGCAGCTTGTTCTGCTCAACTGCCTGATCAGTGAGACGATGGGCCAACCGTATGACCTGTTGGATGGTACCAAGGTTAGCCGCAGTCACATGGCTCTGAATCTCTGGCACTAGACCCTTGAGGTACAGCTCGATACGTTTGATAGGGGGATCTACCATAGTAGGACACAGTGTAGCCAATTCGTTCGATCTCTTCGTATACGCTTCGATTTCAGACCCCGTCATCTTCAAGTTGTAAAATTCCACCGCTAGCTTATGAATGTCATCGCGATGACAGTACTCCTCTTTGATCAGATCTTTGAAGTCGTTCCATGGGGTGGCATTAGCAGCTGCTGTCACACCCCCAAAATCCACACGCGGAGTACCACCGCTTGGAGGCGTGACATGACCAGGATCAAGCCACCAATCATATTGAACATATAAGTAAATAGTAAAAGTCATTCATCAATACGATAGGTGTTTTCAAAACCAAACATAAACAAGTGTGTAGCGGAAGCAATAATGTAAAAACCCAACATAAGTATTAAGTTGAAGTGTCACAAAAGAGTGTGTCATAACATCCAAAAATCCGTGCCCACAACGACCGCGCCTCCCGTGCAAGCTCCAAGAGTACCTATGGTCCTGCAAGGCATGTAACAGAGATTCAACAACTAGTTGAGCGAGTTCACAGTGGGTTATTCAGTTATAGTGTTCGTATCGTAAATCGTAAGTTCGTTTAGTAATCATGTATCGTGTGTAATGGTATCGCGGCCCTCTAGGCATGTTTGCGAAGTTAGTGGGGGTTTCCCATATGTTCTCTAGACTAGGTATATTTGTATCGCGGCCCTCCAGGCATGTTTGCGAAGATTAAAGTATAGTTCGCGGCCATTCCAGGCATGTTTGCGAAGATTGTTCTAGTATCGCGGCCAATCCCGGCGTGTGTGCGAAGAGGAGTAATGTATCCCTAGTCTAGCAGTATCTACCATTAACCTTCCTCTCCCGAGGTCTATGGTATGAAATTCCGATAATTCTTAAGCGTAATTAATCAATCAACCCATTCCCAACCCCGGGAATCCCATGCCTTGGTAAGAGTGTGAACTCACCTTGGTTTGCTCGGTATGCTAAACTATGTGCTCGCAAGTAATCAATCAAATCCTATAGTGCACGTATGTTCAGTCAGTACATGTTTGTAAGATTTTGCATGCAATCACTATCACAGAAATATCACAGAGTGTGTCTAGCAATTTGCATTCTTGTATCATGTAAACAGTTACTCCAATTCATGCAAATTCATCTTCCTCATAATAGCCTTCTCAATTAATTCTAACATAGTTAACCAACATCACAGTTAATAAAGCTAGTATGCTTAACTGAATTAACATATATAAACAGGGGTATACGGTTAACAGAATTAACATTTAACAGAACTGGTAACTAACTGTGTCACATGTTTTACTTAACTAAGTTACATATTTAACAGAATGTCATCCATGAATCTTACATAGTGAGTAAAGTTAACTGAGTTAATGAACTTAACTCAGTTAGTAGGCTAAACATAGTTACATAACTAACAGAGTTATTATATGTAATTTAATAAGTTAACAACTTAATAAATTTAACCAGTTAACAAGATAACAGTTGGGCCGAAATCACTAGCTAGCCGAAAACCCTTATGTGCCGAAAACCCTATTGCCGAAATCCCTCATTGGGCCGAGATCTTACACATGGGCCGAATTCACTATATGGGCCGAAATCACCTTATGTGATTTCGTCTAGTTTACATTTTTGTTGGGTGTTGGGTGTTTTCGTCCAGAACATCATCTTCACCAACACTCACTGTAACTTAAACCCAGCAACTATAATCTCATCTAATCGTTACATGATTAATCATTTACAAGTCATTAATCAATCATTGATATGTAATATATAATTTGCCAACATCATGCGATACCAGGATCCCAATTTAATCAGTTTATCATTCATTAACATAGACCCACTGTTGATCAAAACATCAAATATACAGACAGTTCATAGATAATAATTATCTAACAAGCACACAATGATCGATCACATAATCACATATATAAATATATACATACATCATGATTAAACATCCAATAATCATACGATATGCATCTAAAACAACTGAATCATGAAAATCACTAACCGAGAATTAAACAGAGGTTTGGCTTCAAATGAGGAATTCTGTTTGTTGGGTTTCAGAGGTAGAGAGAGAAACAATGGGATAAGGTTTGCCAAGTGAGAAACTTCTCCGTGAAGATTGTGATAAAATAAATATATAATATCTCAATACTGGGCCAAGGCCCATCTCTGTTTTCGTTGGTCCACTAGTGGACGAAAACACACAAGGTGTTTTCATGAGTAGGTGATTTCACAAGGGAGGTGGTGTGTTCATATTAGCAGGGGTGTTGGTCAAAGATTTATAATAAACTATACAATCCCAATTTACACTATTATCATATACTCAAATATAATATGCACCCCAGTTATAAGATATCAGTCGCAATACTATTTAACGTTTTACAAATGCAAGCGTTGTGAAACAAACAAGTCGAGTAACAAACAACATAAACAATTAATGTGCAATTAATGCGAAGATGGAAATCTTGAAAACTCGAGTTGTCACAGCTGCCAACCCTAACATTTGAACCTGTGCGTTCCACCAAGTTAACGCAGCACCTTCGAGTGTTCCCATAGCAAATTTCACCCTACGAACCTCAGGGCATTCACATATCTCAAAGACGGACTCGATCTTCTCGAACCAGTGGAGAAGACATACAGCTCCTTCTGTACCACTAAAGGTACTAGGTCGACAGTCCATAAAGGTCTTGAAGGTACACACGGGAGGCTGAGCATGTTGACCTGTTGCGCGAGAAAGAAAAGATTGGTTCACGAGGGTAGGATCTAAACATCCTAGGATAGGTCGGAACGGCAGGATATACCTCCTGCAGGGGCTGCTGCTAGTGCCTCATCCACTCGTTCATTGATTAGAATCGTCAGCTGGGCTTGAGTTAAGTTCAATCATCCACTCATGATCTTCATATCAAAGGAAACACAAGTGAGAGAAGTGTCGCGAAAGTGCATAAGTATGGGATGACAGAAGAGAGTAAGCACATAGGGTTTCAAACAATAGTCGTTACGTTGACTAAGCATACCATGAACAATGTGTTATGCAAACTAATAGACAGGCAATATAAACATAAACAATATCACCTATATTGTTGGGTCTTGCACGTGGAGCGAAGCGTCGTTGTGGATCGTTGAGCACTGTACAGGTTATAGTCTGGTTTTGTCAAAAAGCTTTTCCCTTTTAAAACCAAGTTCACTATAACCAATGGCTCTGATACCAATCTGTCACACCCCCAAATTCCACAAGCGAAGTATCACTGCAGGAGGCGTGACTGACCAGGATCTAGCCACCAATCATATTGAACAATGTAATTTAAATAAATAAAAGTCCAACCACACAATTTAAGTGGTGTTCAAAACAAGTTAATCAAATTCAAGTTATCAGCGGAAGCATAAAGTTTAAAACCAAAGTATAAGTTAAAAGTTCAAATGTTTAACATGGAACTCTACAGTCCATGTCCCACAACGACTCCTGCTCCCCTGTAAGCTCCAGCTAAACATCTAACGACCTGCAAGGCATGTAACAATGAGTCAACAACAAAGTTGAGCGAGTTCACAATTGGTTGTCCATTTTAAAGTCGTTCCAAAAACCAATAAGTTCATTTGAAAACCAGTAGTTGATCAGTTCCTTGTTTCCCAAACCATAACCAGTGGGGGGCTACCCCATGTTAACCACTAGACCGTTACCATATCGATAACTGACTGACAAAGTTGTGCCCTATGTCAATGTCTATCATCATTGACTAAGTGCCCAGATCCATTAGTCCACTCCCGTCCTCTCGGCACGGTGTGAGGCTTGTCAAACCTAATAGCGCTATTTAACTAATGACCCGCTCGCCATTGGCCTGACGATTACGTCGATATAAAAATGAGGGACTTAATGATAGAGTTTTGTCTAGTAAGTTATATGTTGTCGTCCTTCCAACTGAGGACGTAGGTACGTAATCTACCCAAGGAGAATACGCAGGTTAAATGTTGTCATCCTTCCCAACGAGGATGGAGGTACATATTCTACCCGAGAAGAATATGCAGGTTTCGTTTTAGTTTCTTAACCCATTCCCAAACCACCAGGAATCCCATGCTTTATAGAAAGTGTGAACTCACCTTGGTTTGCTCGGTATGACTAGCTATTCGTTCAAACTTATTCAGTCAAAGCCTATGGTATTCACGTATACACAGTCAGTTTATGTTTGCATTGTTTTCGTGTAATTTAAAATTATGGTGTGCATGGAAAGTAATGATCATTGATTAACACATAGCAGTTATACTACTCAATCAAATACAGTTCAAATTTATGTTTCGCATGCAAATTCATACTTCCTCGATCATGATCAATACCACAAACAGTCAAGTAGTGAGCATTCAGGTTTCATACACAAGTTAAACACAGTCTGTTGAGAATCATACACTGGTCGGCGAAACTCCAGGCGACGAAACATATGGAGTTTCGTCGAGATGTAATGTGGCGAAACCTATAGGGTTTCGTCGTAGTGCAATGTGGCGAAACCTATAGGGTTTCGTCACACATGATGTTTCGTCACCCCTCAATAATTGATGAAACAGTTACAGATTTACGTTGTTTCAGTTTCTCATTCTCCTAGAACCCTAATCATCAGCGACTGTTTCGACACCATCATCAACCAATTCTCAAATAACACATTAACAGTTTACATAATCATAACACCATTACTATCATATGGCTAGTATCATTCGAATCAAATCGAGTAATAGTTTCATCAAACTTTAAAACATATTATATATTGATCATACATCATCCAATATCAATCTATCATGCCATCAATCCATAATACAGACTAGTCGAATCATAACACAAGCTTGAAAATATACCAATCATTACACATCTAACAGCCTAATACCAAAACCCTAATTGATATCACATGATAGCATAGTTTCTAATAAATCCCTTTGTTCATAATAGATCACTATTAACACACAACAATCATAGACCATGAGTCAAGCAGATCAAATCGGGTAATCTATTCATATACTAATCGGTTGCAGGATGAGAGAAGCAAGAACTTCGAGAGGAATGATGAATAATAACTGCCATCAAATGTAAAGGAGAGAAAAGGAAGTCTAGGGTTTCGCCGGTTGTGATACTACGTGAAGTTGTGCGCACAAGAGATATATAACTGATTCTTATATGGGCCTAACCTAGGCCGAAAGCCCATACCTATGAAACTTCAAAGGGAGGCAACGAAACTCCAGGCTTCGTCATGATGGACATGCCGAAACTCCAAGGTTTCGTCGAGTGAGGAGTGGTGAAACTCTAACTGTTTCGTCGAGAAGGTTCCTAACTTTTAACCAGTTCACAAGTCTATATATCTAAGCACCTTAAACACATTAATCGTATATTAAATAATAACACAACATTTCAAACAAACATCTCAAACATATAACAAACGTGCACAATTACATGGCAAACAAGTTATGCAAACACAATTGCGAAACAAATAGTGTGTCGAGGAAAAACCTTGAAAACTCGGGTTGTCACAACGTTATTCTCAATATTCACCACCCTGGTGATCAGCAACCGTTGGTTTTGCGAGAACCCATGCGTCGTAAAAGTCGGGTACAATAGTGTGAGTAAAACATCACCATATCCCAAATTCTTATTCGATTTAAGCGTAAACGTCACCTTTAACTGTTTCCTGTACTTCAAAACCTTATCCGTAACGTTTTCTTTGATAACAGGCCTATCATTTTTGAGCTTCGGGTCAAGGTAATTAGGCGAGAATTTCTCGACACATAGTCTTTCGAGAATGGCCCGTCATACGTATAGAACTAGTGTGAGTTGCTATCCGCAACCAGAATCTTACTGTCGGGAAGTACTGACGAAACCGAATGGTACATCCTAGGAATACTTGTCAGTTTCAGTTCCTTGAACCGTTTACCCCTTTCGTTTTCGGGCATGTATACGGTTGGTGTAAGGTTCGGATCTTCACCATCTTCCCACTCGGAAGTACCTTTTTTCGCACCATTAATTAACAGAAACTGCCCATTCGGAAGCACTAAAAGATCCCCCATTGTTCGCGGAGATGGCGTATCTTGTTCTTTCTCCCATACGGGTTTATCTGCGAGCACCTTAATTCAATTGCAATACGCGAAAGCAGGGTAAAACACTCTGTTCTGAGTGTACCTTGCATCCACATTCACGAACACATCCTTATTATTACCCCCACAAACCACCACCTCAACCGAGATTGGTTTAGAGTTGTCCAGGACAGCCTTAGTGGCAAAAGAGGCGCCTGGCCCGAAGGCGGGTAGTTGCGAGAATTGCCTTGTAACATAGGATATTCCTACACTGTCTCTCAGGTTCTTGGATTAAATCTAATAGCCCGAACATTCACGAATATGAATACATTCCCATCTGGAATTAGGAATGTGAAAGGGTAAAGATTGTTTTCGATGTGCAGGCCTTACCCGATTGCTGGCTCGGTGGTTTGTTGAAGGAAGGGTAGGTTGATCACAGTTGGCTTGAAGTCGACCTGTGGTGGCATCAAGTCGTAACTATGTGAATCCCGGCCTCCAATGATCACCGCACTCCTGTCTTCCAAAACACAGTTTGATGAATACCATCTAGGAGCACCAAGTGCTTGCTCTTTTTCGACGAACTTCAGTTCTGGATCAGTTAATGAGAATAATCTAATGGATTTACCACCAAGTCTATTACCTCCGGGAGATATAAGGTCACCATTGGGCAACATATGTCCTAAAGAGCAACATGGATCGGTCTTGACCTACAACATAAGAAAAGCTTAATTAAAAAACACGATCTTAAATAAAACAACGTGAGAGATGATTAAAAAGTATAAGTTAGTGCCATATACATAAACAGTTACAATTTCGCCTATCTCGACATCATATTGTATACCTTGAGCGTAACAAGGGTTCGTTGTTGTTATCTGAATTTGGGGGACAATTTCCCTTAGGACCTAGTTCTCGGGATGATTGGCCAAGGTTTGTGGTATCGAACCAAATGGCCTTGTTGTTTGACATCATTTGATATTGCATTGCATTAACACCCACATTTGGATTATGTATGATCCATTCACCCTTGTAATCGGTATCCAAGGTTGCTTGTCCGTATAGTTAGGGATTGTAAAATCCACCACCAACTCCTAGATCATTAGGTCTTGGTTTAGGGTTTGGAGGCGCATCTTCGCTTCTCGAAGGTACGTCTTTACCTCCTGGAGGTGTTGGTGTTCCAGGCGACAATAGTTGCCTCCTTTACCTTTTGGTGCAGGAGCTGAAAGTGCAAAAGAATCCATTCCAAGACATAAAACTCTAAATAGAGACAAAAAGAATTCTGATTTGCTTGTTCCTGAAAAACTTTTATCGTCTAGACGTCGTAGAGAATTGAGAATTCTAATTTCCTTCAATTTAAAGAATCAAAATAATGTGCACAGAAAGAAATTCTTTTGCAAAGAGAACAAGATAAAAAACTGGAGTCAGTTTTTGGATGAAAGTGAAAATTTTGACAGAAAAAAAATGAATTAATAAAATTAAAGTTCTTTTTTTGGCCTAATTATCGATTAGAGGATTTAGCTTGTATGAATCGCTATTGGTTTGACACCAATAATGGGAGCCGCTTTAGTATGTTAAGGATATATATGTATCCCTAATTTCATTATTGAGTTTCCTATATCTTCTATTGTTCTATCAATCATATTTTTCATTTTTTCTGTTGTCCGTGATCTGTAATATCCATGTTATATGCAAGTAACCCGATGCACACATGTAATGTTTTACATCCCAGTTTAGGATAAAAAATAAGGAAATGGCGTATCAATTAAAGCTATAAATTAATCAGCAGAATCTTTGTACTAAACTATTTGCTATCGTCTTTTTGTATCACTATCCAAATGAACTCAAAAATCGGATTAATTAATGTTAATTGATAAATTAATTAATGTTAATTGATAAAATAAATATAAATAAACTATGATTATTGTCTATACTACATTAAAATTTCTGACATTATTATTACTAATCAATAAAATCAATATCTGTAAAAAGAGGAGTGTCAAATTCTTTTATGGTAAAAAATTCATTTATTTCCATTATTTTGAAAGAACAAGAAGAAAACAAAGAAAACAGAGGATCTGTTGAATTTCAAGTAGTAAGTTTCACCAATAAGATACGGAGACTTACTTCACATTTGGTAAAGGGGAGTGTCAAATTATTTTATGGTAAAAAATTCATTTATTTCCATTAGAGTTAACTGCCATTTTCGTCCCTGTGGTTTGGTCACTTTGGCCATTTCAGTCCATTTCTCAAAAATGCGCCATTTTCGTCCCCCACGTTCTGGAAAGGTGCCATTTCAGTCCAAAAATCATAACCCAGTTAAGTCAGTTTGTTAATAAGGACTGATTGTGTAAATTTGTAACATAAAGGACTGATTGTGTAAATTTGAACACCACCACCACTAGCCCTGCCACCACCACCACTCCGCTGCCACCACCACCACCACCGCCACCACCGCCACCACAGCCACCACCGCCACTTACTTCACATTTGGATTTGCATAAAAAAGACTATTTATCTCAGAGAGCTCTGCGAAAAATTATGGGAAAACGTCAACGGTTGCTGGCTTATTTGTCAAAAAAATAGAGTGCATTATAAAGAATTAATAGGGCAGTTGGATATTCGAGAAAGAAAAACTCGTTAATTTGAAGAGTTAGTTTGAATGATTCGCTTAAAGTTTGATGAACTTCTTTTCGCTTTCAGCAATTCATGCAAGAATGAATCGGGAAAAACCTATGACTGTACCATCTACAAGAAAAGACCTCATGATAGTCAATATGGGACCTCACCACCCATCAATGCATGGTGTTCTTCGACTCATTGTTACTCTAGATGGTGAAGATGTTATTGACTGTGAACCAATATTGGGTTATTTACACAGAGGTGTGGAAAAAATTACGGAAAATCGAACAATTATACAATATTTGCCTTATGTAACACGTTGGGATTATTTAGCTACTATGTTCACAGAAGCAATAACTGTAAATGCATGTAGGATCGTTTTAGCGACCTAACGAGTCGTTCAGAAGAGTTCTCGGATCAAATCAGAGGCGAAATACAAAGATTTGATCTTCGTTCAGCTTGTTATACACTTTACAAGTCTCTTTTATTGATTATATGATGTTACAATGGCTGGAGACAAATTGGCAGCACCTCGGCTCCAAAATCACAAAGTTCCAAATGATGAACCATGCTCCCCTATATATAGGCATGTCCAGTTCACATGGAGTGGAGATCCAGTTCATGTGGACTGGCCCTAACCAGTTCATGTAGACTGGCCCTAACCAGCTCATGTGGACTGGCCTTAACCAGTTCATGTGGACTGGTCATCCTTTACTACAATTCTAATTCCTAGCCTATCGAGCACTGGTTTATCCTATCTAGTTACAAGACTCGATACAAGACGAAGTCAACAGACATATGCACCAACAGTCTCCCCCTTGGATGTTGACGGAGTCTTTAGTACGAGACTTTAGTACGTCAAAACTTCAGTCTTAATCAGTCTTCACGCTTTCCAAAATATTTGACGCTGAAGCATCCTTCAAACTCTCTCTTTCTCTTCAAACACCATTAACAACTATTCTTCAGACTCTAAGTCTAGCTCTTTCACTCTTCAAATTCCCTATGTTAACAGACTCCCCCTTAAGTTGTTCCGGGATCGCAGTCTGTAATTCACTAGCTGCATACCTGCACATACTTTAACCAACAGTAAGATTTGACTTTATGCTTATCACTTGTATTTAAAATGATTAAATTGGATTCAAATTAATGAGCCATTTAGTCATTTCAAAAACATTTCTCATTTCAACAAACTTTCCCAACCCAATGCTGTTCATCATGTTTAGCACTTGGAGTTTTGAAAATCAGCTTTCCAACATCAGTTGTCGAAAATAAGATGAAGTAAAATCTTTTTGATTTTTCAAAATTTTATGCTAAAACACATTCTTTTTGGGTTTTGTTTTAATGAAAAACAGTAAAGAAATATTTACAGACAATATTTTTGTGAGTATGCGTAAGAGGATCATATCAGTTTATGAGACAAATCACAAGGACCGTTAAGCTTTAGACATTTTAAGTTCTAAACAATTCACGTTGATTGACGATATATTTGTCCTCTTAAGCTCAATCTGAAAACTTTCGAAATGCTTACCGATACATTAGGGTATATTAATTTTGCACCAAATTCTTATGGACCCCACGATCTCAGCATATCCCCTCATCATGCAATACACTAACTCGAGTAATGCCTGTAAACTTTCATCAACTGTGATATGTGCGAAAACAACGCATAATGTTTAAAAATTAACAATCAGGTCGATCTTTCGATACGCAGAGAAAGTCCAATGTTTAAACAAAATAAGAAATAAAAACAAGTTGAAATTGTTTAGGCTTTAACCACCAGGTCGATACTCCCGTATACGCAGAGGTGATCCAAAACATTAAACTATTCAAAACATACACGTCACGACACTACACGACTGACGACATAGGCTATAGACATTATGCACTAACAATGCACCAGAGCAATTAGGCAATATTCAAGTCCCTAAAAGGGCCAGTTATATCAGAGTCATTATGTTGGAGTTAAGTCGTATAGCTTCGCATTTGTTATGGCTTAGCCCTTTTATGGCAGATATTGGGGTGCAGACTCCTTTCTTCTATATTTTTCGAGAAAGAGAATTAATATATGACCTATTCGAAGCTGCCACCGGTATGCGGATGATGCACAATTTTTTTCGTATTGGTGGAGTCGCTGCT
Organism: Helianthus tuberosus; assembly: GCA_030545235.1. Lineage (NCBI taxonomy): Eukaryota > Viridiplantae > Streptophyta > Magnoliopsida > Asterales > Asteraceae > Helianthus > Helianthus tuberosus. The sequence continues at coordinate 5,859,521 of CM060407.1, forward strand.
GATTTACCTCATGGCTGGATAGATAAATGTTTGGATTTTTGCGATTATTTTTTAACAGGAATTGCTGAATATCAAAAGCTTATTACACGGAATCCCATTTTTTAGAATGAGTTAAAGGAGTAGGCATTATTGGTGGAGAGGAAGCAATAAATTGGGGTTTGTCGGGACCAATGCTACGAGCTTTCGGAATAGAATGGGATCTTCGTAAAGTTGATAATTATGAGTGTTACGATGAATTTGATTGGGAAGTCCAATGGCAAAAAGAGGGGGATTCGTTAGCTCGTTATTTAGTACGAATCAGCGAAATGACAGAATCCATAAAAATTATTCAACAGGCCCTAGAAGGAATTCCGGGAGGGCCCTATGAAAATTTAGAAATCTGTCGCTTTGATAGAGTAAAAGATATTGTATGGAATGAGTTTGACTATCGATTCATTAGTAAAAAACCTTCTCCGACTTTTGAATTGTCGAAGCAAGAACTTTATGTGAGAGTCGAAGCACCAAAGGGAGAATTGGGAATTTTTTTGATAGGAGATAAGGGTTTTTTTCCTTGGCGATATAAAATTAGGCCATCGGGATTTATTAATTTGCAAATTCTTCCTCAGTTAGTTAAAAGAATGAAATTGGCTGATATTATGACGATACTAGGTAGTATAGATATCATTACGGGAGAAGTTGATCGTTAAAATGATAATTGATACAACAGAAGTACAAGCTATCAATTCTTTTTCTAGATTGGAATCCTTAAAAGAGGTCTATGGGTGCTTATCCCTATTTTTACTCCTGTATTAGGAATTACAATAGGTGTACTAGTCATTGTTTGGTTAGAAAGAGAAATATCCGCAGGTATACAACAACGTATCGGTCCTGAATACGCAGGACCTTTGGGAATTCTTCAAGCTCTAGCAGATGGTACCAAATTACTTTTCAAAGAGAATCTTCTTCCATCTAGAGGAGATTACAACAACATATCGGTCCTGAATACGCAGGACCTTTGGGAATTCTTCAAGCTCTAGCAGATGGTACCAAATTACTTTTCAAAGAGAATCTTCTTCCATCTACAAGAGATACTCGTTTATTTAGTATTGGACCATCTATAGCAGTCATATCAATTTTATTAAGTTATTTAGTAATTCCTTTTGGTTATCGCCTTGTTCTAGCCGATCTCAATATTGGTGTTTTTTTATGGATTGCTATTTCAAGTATTGCTCCTGTTGGCATTCTTATGTCAGGATATGGCTCAAATAATAAATATTCTTTTTTAGGTGGGCTACGAGCTGCTGCTCAATCAATTAGTTATGAAATACCATTAACTCTATGTGTGTTATCAATATCTCTACGTGTGATTCGTTAAGACATAAAATTCCCGCTACTTCTTTTCTTTCTAGGAAGGAAGTGTCATGAGTTGAATATAGATTTTCATTTTTTATTCATTATATTATTCGGGGGGTTGATGAAAGAAACCAAATAGTTATATGAGTGAAAGAAACGACTTAGAAATTTGCAGTAAAAGATTGAATCTCATTTCTTATGTACAAAAGTTAAGAAAAGTAAATATAAGTATTAGAGACTGTTTACCCCAAGATTTCTTGATTAGTCATCATGACTTGAAGCGAGTTCAAAAGATCAACTTTCTGAGGTTTTTACTATCTATTACCATATGTATTACCCGAAAGTAGATTGATAAAAACGAGTGGATAGCTAGGAACACTAAGGTACACAAAGGATTAGTAATAGAGATTATCTAAGTGTATTTCTATGTGTATAAAAAGAATTAGGGGCTTTAAATTGGTAGGAATGATCAAGGAGTACTTCCCACGATTCCGATCCAGAGTATACTTCTATTCACCGATTAAGTAAATAACTATAAAGAACGAAGTAATCCTTTAACTTTGTTTAAGGTCCCCCTTTTTTGAGAAAGGAGAATAGGAACGAAAAAAAAATAGAAAAACGGAATGGAATTGCACTAGAAAAAAATTTATTTTTTTCTTTCTCTATTCTAGATAGAGATAAAATTCTTGTCATGATTCGCGAACTAATGCAAATTGGATTTCGTAATTGAAAACGTTAGGTGGAAATATCTATGTTAGGTTGTACTGATATTGTTACAAGAAACATTTTATTCAAGGATTAAGTTATTACTCAACAAAAAGAAGAATTGAAATGATTAAAAGAAAAGATGAATTCAGAAACACTTTATTATATATATATATATATATATATATATATATATATATATAGCAGACAGAATTCCAGTGTCTAATGGGGACCTTACAATGGATTTAATTTTATATCTATCTATCCTACAAACATATCAATAAAAAGAATAATGGACGAGTCCTTAGATTTATTTATGACCTTTGAGGAGCCGTATGAGATGAAAATCTCATGTACGGTTCTGCAATAGGGATGAGAACAGTGATGTTATCATCTACTATGATTATCTAATAGTTCAAGTACAGTTGATATAGTTGAAGCGCAGTCAAAATATGGTTTTTGGGGATGGAATTTTCCCTAGCCGAGTGTGAACGATTACCTTTTGATTTACCGGAAGCAGAAGAAGAATTAGTAGCAGGTTATCAAACCGAATATTCCGGTATCAAATTTGGTTTATTTTACGTTGCTTCATATTTAAATCTACTGGTTTCTTCATTATTTGTAACAGTTCTTTACTTGGGGGGTTGGAATCTTTCTATTCCGTACATACTTGTTCCCGAGCTTTTTGATATTACTAAAAGGGGTAGAGTCTTTGGAACAATAATTGGTGTCTTTATTACATTAGCTAAAACATATTTGTTCTTGTTCATTCCTATCGCAACAAGATGGACTCTACTGCGGCTGAGAATGGATCAATTATTAAATCTTGGATGGAACTTTCTTTTACCTATTTCTCTAGGTAATCTATTATTAACAACTTCTTCCCAACTTCTTTCACTGTAAAAAAAATACGTCTATATTCACGACTTGTCTCAAACAAGAGAAAGAAACAAGTATCTTATTTTTTTATAGATATTCACGATATGTTTCCTATGGTAACTGAGTTCATGAATTATGGCCAACAAACAGTACGAGCTACAAGGTATATTGGTCAAGGTTTCATGATTACCTTATCACACGCAAATCGTTTACCTGTAACTATTCAATACCCCTACAAAAAATTGATCACATCCGAGCGTTTCCGCGGTCGAATCCACTTTGAATTTGATAAATGCATTGCTTGTGAAGTATGTGTTCGTGTATGTCCTATAGATCTACCCGTTTTTGATTGGAAATTGGAAACTGATATTAGAAAGAAACGATTGCTTAATTACAGTATTTATTTCAGAATATGTATGTATATTTTGTGGTAATTGCGTTGAGTATTGTCCAACAAATTGCTTATCAATGACCGAAGAAAATGAACTTTCTACTTATGATCGTCACAAATTGAATTATAATCAAATTGCTTTGGGTCGATTACCAATGTCAATAATTGACGATTACACAATTCGAACAATTTTAAATTTGCCTGAAATAAAAACTCAAGAATTCATTTTGATCTAAAAGAATGAAGGTTTTTGTTTGGTGAATAACTACAATTATATTCATAATTATATTGATTAGGGAGCGAGAATTTTGTTTGAATTTATATTCATATTTGAATTTATATTCATATGAAAAATAGATTTATTTTCTATAGTCCATATTGATGATTTAAAAATATATAGACTCAAATTACTCTTTCCAGAGATTAGGCCAATAATTCAATACATATCTATGAAAATGGAATTTTTCAAATTGAATAATTAAGAACTATTATAAAAAAAGGTAGAGTTACTTCTTTTTTTCTGACCGGGTCAATAAAGTTATGCAAGATTTTGATTTATTTATCTCTTATTTTATATATAATGGATTTACATGGACTAATACATGATTTTCTTTTAGTCTTTCTGGGATTGTGTCTTATATTAGGGGGTCTGGGAGTAGTATTACTCGCCAATCCCATTTATTCTGCCTTTTCATTGTGATTGGTTTTTGTTTGTATATCGTTATTCTATATTCTATCGAACTCCCATTGTGTAGCCGCCGCGCAACTCCTTATTTACGTAGGAGCCATAAATGTTTTAATCATTTTTGCTCTGATGTTCATAAATGGTTCAGAATATTCCAAAGATTTCCATCTTTGGACCGTGGGAGATGGAGTAACTTCCGTAGTCTGTACAAGTCTTTTTGTTTCACTAATTACTACTATTCCAGATACGTCATGGTACGGGATTATTTGGACTACAAAAGCAAACCGGATTATAGAGCAAGATCTGATAAGTAATAGTCAACAAATTGGGATTCATTTATCAACAGATTTTTTTTATTCCTTTTGAATTCATTTCAATAATTCTTTTAGTTGCGTTAATCGACGCAATTGTTGTAGCTCGTCAATAATAACTCTTTAGAACTGGAAAACCCTTGTTATGAGCTATCACATGTATTTCTTTTTTTCTATTTAACTTTGTATATAAAATTTAAATTCTTTAGTAGTTCGATCTATTCACAATACATTTCTTTATTCCATTACTCGTTATATTCTAGTCAATCCGATTGGTTAAATTGTTGTTCATATTGAAATGAATCGAGATTGATAAGGAGTTGGTTAATGATGCTCGAGCATGTACTTGTTTTGAGTGCCTATTTATTTTCTGTCGGTCTATATGGATTGATTACAAGTCGAAATATGGTTAGGGCTCTTATGTGTCTTGAACTTATATTAAATGCAGTTAATCTTAATTTTGTAACATTTTCTGATTTTTTTGATAGTCGTCAATTAAAAGGAGCCATTTTTTCAATTTTTGTTATAGCTATTTGATGTGCGTGTGGTGTTATAGTTTTTAATGTATATTTTAAGCCATTTAACACTTTTTAGCCATGTTTTAAATTTATAAAACACGATAGTTACTAACACTAAACACATATATGGGCAAGTGCACCCATCGTGAGCGTAGTATAGTGTTGGTAAGATACCGAGGTCATCCAAGGACACAAGAGCTTTTAATACCGGTTTATCCTCAACGTCTAATCAAATCAAAAGTTTAGAAAAACGGTTTTTAAACTAGAAAAATAAAACTAACTAAAATGCTGAAAAAATAAAATAAAAATAAAAACAGATAGACAAGATGAATCACTTGGATCCGACTCGTGTTTAATGTAACCTTTGATTATTTCCGCACTTTTGCACTTTTTAAGAGATTATCTTAGTTATAGTAGTAGGCCCCTCTTTTGAAGGTGACGTTACCCTCAACCCAGTAGTTTGAGTCAGCAATGATACAATCCTAAAGGGTTGGATTATTGAAAGATAATTAATTAAGTTATTAATGCATAATGTGGTAGGCCCCTCTTTTGAAGGTGACGTTACCCTCGGCTAAGTAGTCTGAGTCAGCAGGGATACAGTCGTAAGTAGCCGGGTTAAAGTTTTAATAGTAGCTTACATATGAGGGGACCAAAGAGTTTGGACCCCCGCCATCCAATACCGGTGGGTATTGAAGGAGGTCCTACTAAATTTGACCCAGGTCCTTACAGGATCTATACACTGAACAAGGCAAGACTCTTACCAAACCGTTCCCTTAACTCCCGACCAGGTAGTCAACATACCTCCATATAGACCGTGGATATATGAATGGTGAAAATCTTTTATTTTATATAGACAGTAAAATAATGCCAAGACACCACGGACAAACGATAAGGAAGACTCAGCTTCAACATAAGAAACTAGTTATTAAAGTCATTAATACATAACCAAATAAAAAGTGCGAAAAGATTAAAAATAAAAAGTATTACACTAGACACTTGTCTTCACCAAGTGATGTAAGAGACTTAGGCAAACATGGCCTTTGATTGTCAAGAACTCTTACAATCAATCTTGGATCCTGAGACTACTACACACACTCTATGATGGATGATGGTGGTGGATGTGGGTTGTGATGGTGGTGGAGGGTGGGTGTAGTGTGAGAGAGGTGGTTTGACAAGGGATGGTTTTCAAATGAGCCAAGCACCCCTATTTATAGCCTGCACAGAAGCTCGGGCACGACCTCGTGTCCACCCTTCTGTCTTTCTTCATTAAATGCAGTTTGTATGCATTAGTTGACCACGCCCCCGTGTCCGCTGGGCACGACCCCATGTGCAGAAGCGTATCTGTACTATCAAGATTTCCTCAGATTCTGCGAATCTTAGAGTTGACCACGGCCCCGTGTCCGCTGGGCACGCCCCCGTGGTGTGTGATAGAAGCTTCTACAACTGTCTTTTCCGCAGACACTTGGGCACGCCCCCGTGCTCACTGAGCATGGGGCGTGTTCAGCCTTCTGTTCTCTTGTTTTGCTTTGCTTGGGAAGATGCTGTCGAGGGGTCGGGCATGCCACGTTTGTTCCTTTTCTTGTATTTATGCTGGATTTGGCTGCATTTTTGCTTCTTTTGTTCACTTAAGCTCTTTTAACTCTGAAAATACAAAAGGAAGACAAAAGCACACTTTTTCCAACATTAGTACTAAAAAAGGGTTAGTTTTATGACTCATTTGATGTAATTTATATGTTGCATTTTGCACACATCAAATACCCCCACACGTGAATCTTTGCTTGTCCTCAAGCAAAACTCTTTATAATGTGGCTATACACTCCCAAATGGAATGGGTAGAAGAGAAGGTTTTTGGGCTTGTCATAGAGTGTTGGGATTTCCAAGATTCTTTATTAAGTTTTATTTTTATTTATTTACTATCCTATTCGTCATAATTTATTTAAAACATTACATAAGATAAATTACTTATTAGGGCATAACATGCCTTTTTAAAATCTACTTATCTATAAAAGGAGAAGTAAGGATGATGTAATTTTGTCTATGTGTCAACTATCCAGCTATGCCACATAGGATCTGCTGATGTCATAAATCACAATTTAAAATGTTAATATAATCTATCTATATTTTGGCTGAATTTGAATTTCAAAATTGAAAAATATATATCTGGGGATCACATTTGGCTCCTGTCACTTTTGAAATTGAAATTCAAACCTAAATCAATCTCTGCTCTCTCCCTTAACCGCCTCATTCATCTCCTTTTTCAATCAAAACCCTAATTCCGCCCCCCCTCTCTCTGGTGAACATGGCGACGAAGGTCCATCAAAGAGTTTCGATCAAAGCAGGTTTGTGTTTGTAAGATTGACGGTTTTAATACCCGAACCAGTCAAAGCAGAGGATTTTGTTCGCCGCCGTAGGTAAGCTAAGCAAACCCTAATTCAACTACCAATCCACCATTAGTCATTAAAATCTAATCTCCATTGCTAATTTCTTCTCTTCATAGAGGGACGTTAGCTGTATATATGTATGTAGTTGGTTTGGTTAAATGTTGAACTGATTCAATTTCAGTTGTTAGTACTTTTGTTTTGATTATTTATATGCGGATGTTTGATTGTTTACAAATCTGAGCCTCATAATCGTTTTGTAACATCGACAATAGTACTGGTATACATCTGTTATTTGAGATGACGACGACGGAGCTGTGGCGTCGTCTTCTCAGTGTCGTTGATTGGTCTACCCCTACCAACAAAACAGAAGACAAGGAATCCAGTGAGACAACGCAAACTAGGGTTCTGGCGAGACTTTAGTTACCTCCGACAAGAATTTTGGTAAGCCTCGATTCAATTGTACACATTAAATAGCTTAAAACTAACACTTTTAAGTGATATATTTAAAACAAGCTCGGTTTTTCCTTCAACAACAAGTATCTCGGGTCAGGGATTCTCATTAAATGGTAAAGATTACTTCTTTAGGATGCTACTTAAGTTTTGTAATTTTGAGCTTTTTTGTATTATTTATGTTTTTTAATCATTGTTTCTTTTGAACTTTAGGAAATTTGTCACAGAGATTTGAAGCTTGAGAACACTCTCTTATCTGCATGGTTTTGTCAGTTCGTGCCGATGATCAAACCTGTTTGCCTAATTCGCCATGGCGGCTTCTTCAGGTATGAATTTCTTGATTTAACTATGGCTTGGCAGCAAGATTGACCCTACTTTTTAGGGTTTCAAAGCAGCAGATTCCCCAAATTCAAGGTCAAGTAGATCCTGAATCCGCCGGGAAAGTTTGATGTGAAGTACGGTAAATACGCTGGTATATTCAGGTTGTTATATGTGGGTATTGACAGCGGGATGATTGATGATTGCAGCTGATCATTAGAGCTCATGGTACGTTTCATTTAACTTGCTATACTTTCTATTTCTTTAAATTTATTCACATAAAAACATTTGGTTTGTATATGATCGTCAGTATTGTAAGTGTTATGAGGTTTGCATCAGATTCTTTAACCTTTTAAAGACTTTTGATTTTGTGTGATGGGATTTGGTTACCTTTTAAAGTTAGCTAAATAGGAAAATGTCAAATGGTAAAAGGTCAATCAAAGTGTTTGTTTTGTGCATAAAACCTCCTATATCACTTTATTTAAAAATTAGATTATGATTGAAATAACATGAAATGTTTAATCATATTAGACACTAATTATTTTAAAACTTCTAAATTTTTGGACAGTGCTTGGGCTAATCCAATTTGACTTGCTTCGACTTATGCTAAAAGTAATATGATTCAATCGATTGTCTGGTTTCCGATTAACAAGTTACTACTCCTTTTCTAAAGTTAAATAAAAAAGTCATTTTTAATTTAAATCTTTTTTAATTTTTGGACAGTGATTGATACAGAGACTGGAGGCTTGATGTTGATAGTATGTCTTATGAGGTTAGTTGTGTATCATATCTCCAAAACCATTCAGTTCTGAACCATAGAAAGCACATACCTCGAATCTATGATAAAAAATTATTGTTTTTATGTTTGTTTTATACTGATTTTTTTAGCTACATTTAAGGTTAGGTGTTTATTTTACAAACCAATATTCGTTTCTCTTTACGTTGAGCTGGTGCCGTATTCGACTCGAATCGACCTCTGGTTCATCCAGCCTACTTAAATCTAATGCTTGAGTAAGTATTTTACTTTTTGATATTTATTTTTTAACTTTGTATAAGTGTTTTTTTATTTTGCAATGTTATAGTTCGCTTCAGATTACTCTATTATAAATAATCATAGTCTGAGTTGTGATTTAAAATTGTTATTATACAGATGTGTGTGGATGTTCTTTGTGTTAGTTTTTTGCATATCCTTTGTTTTAGTGGTCTTTTGAGAACAAAAGAATGCCTTTAATGTTTTATCCCGTTCTCTCTCTGTTCGTTTCACACAAACGCCGCTGGTAAACCCCCTTCTATTGTTGCTCGCTGTTGTTATTTGAGTTGGAGACTAGCGCCGCCTCCGATCTGCCCTCTGTCGTCGATTAACAGATCATAGACCGCACAAAATCTTTGAAATCAATTGCAAGGTATGTATTTTTTATTCGAAACAATCATTGGTAGCAAAATTTTTATAGTGTCTCATTCATTTTATTAAATTAATTCGATCATTTAGTCTAATTCACAGGGTTTTCACCTGTTAAAGCCACATATTCGTCGAGATGAAGTTGAAATGCAACAATTTGTCCTCACTCCAGTGTATACTTCATGTGGTAAACTCTGCATTTCATTATTTTATTTTCTTTCATACAGCTTCTGAATCATCTACCCCATGTCACCACAGTTTATAACAGATTATGTGGGTAGCCCATTTGCTGATGAATATAGCTTATTTATAGCAGATTATGTGGGTTCCCCACAATTGAGTTAAGTTCCGATCTTTTATTTTGTTTGTTTGCCGTCTTTTCTAAGTATTAAGGTTTCCGATTTTTAGTTTCGTCTGAATCGTTGGTGGTTAAAATTTATTTAATTGTCAAAGTCAACTAAGTAAAGGGGCTTAGTATATGTAAATCTTTGAACATTAAACTAATATGTGCCATTAAGATTCTTTTTTTGGGGTTGTGATTAATATAACTGATTTTCCTAAAGGCTATGACTAACCATGATAAACTTGCGCATACTTGGTTCAAGATTATTGATAAAGTTAAACTATATTTGTAATAATTATGTATACGGGTTATAAGTGACTAGCCTATATTTTATCATCAATCTTTTTTATAAAGTTTTAACCTTTATCTCCAAATTGTTCACATTTCAGAGGAAATTATTGAAACAAAAATAAGCTAAACCTTTATTTGGGTTGTTATTGTATTCTAATGCAGGGAAGCCACCATCTACTTACCACATATTGGAGCATGTTTATTTAAGCAAAAAAGGCTTAAAGCTGGTGATTCTGTTTTGTTTGTCAGGTATTTTCTTTTCAAAATATGGATTCAAATTCATGCAGCAAGTTTGATTTTACATGTAATTTAATATAGTTTTTTTTTTTTCTAAATATTATACAAATATCTAAAATGTTTATCTATGAACACAAGGGGCAAAATGGTAATATTAGATTTAAACAAAAGAGTTATGATGTACTGCAAGATATGATAATAATAGGTTTATAGCATTTTTATACTTAATACTTTTATTAGAAAAGTAAAATGATGCAACATTCATAGACAAGAAACTAAGTAAGATGACTAAGATCATGTGTTTTATCTTATTATTGGCTGAGTTATTTGATCACTAAATAATTTTCTTTATATTGTTTATAGATAAGTGAATGAGATTAGATCAATGTAGGTCGTTTTCAGTTTTAAGTGGTTAGAAAATGTTTATTTCAACCCGTTTACGTAAGAATGAGTCAATTTGGGTTATGTTATGCGCATCGGGTCAAATTGGAAGATTTACAAAAAAAAATAGCTAAAAATGTAACGAGTCAAATGGGACTGGATCACATGGGTAAACTCTAAAACTTAGGTGTAATCTTTTTTCCATGTTTTTAATAAGTTTTGTGGTTTATGAATGTTGGTCTTTTTGGAGAAATGTCGGTTTTTATCTAAAAGAAAGAAAGACTACACTTTCATTTTGAGCATATGCCACTCTCCACATGTGGTTGGTCAAATAGAAACTCACTCGGTGATTTCATTTAGTATTTTTAATCTAGAAATAAGACTCAAAATAGTTTTTAACTTATTGAAATGAATATGTGAGAGAGAATTTTATATACGATTAGACGATGCACAATCCAACCATGACAGATTATGGTAACACTTGAGGAAGAAATGAGTAAATGAGGTGTAGGATTGTTTGTAAACCTAAATTTTGATGTGTACATTTTAAAACTCCATTGCTAATACTGTGGTCGATTCTGATAATGTGTACATTGTAAAGCTCAGTTATCCGAAGAATGATTTCGTTAGAAATTAGAATTAGTGTTGTATGTTGTGAATGATTCTAAAAGCAATTTCATTGGAATTAGTGTTTTACGATTCTGAATGATGCGAAAAGTGATTTATTTGGAGTAGGTTTCTATTGCTGATGTTTTTTATTATTCAGAAGTTGATCTGGTGGTGGATGTGGGTTGTGATAGTGGTGGAGGGTGGGTGTAGTGTGAGAGAGGTGGTTTGCCAAGGGATGGTTTGCAAATGAGCCAAGCACCCCTATTTATAACCTGCACACACTACGTCAAAAAAGGCTTACAGCCACATAAAAAAAGTGTGACCATACGCCTTTTGCCACACTTTTTTTTCCAGCTCAAGTGTGACCAAAGGTCCAGTCATCGTAGGTATCATACGGCCACATTCACTTATGTGTGGCCGTAGCAACTTAAACCGTGGCTAAAAGGTGTTGCTGAAAATCAATCATTTTGTCCAGAATTGTGGTTAATGGGTAGCAACAGCCACATAAATTTACTATGAGTGTGGCCAATTCTATTATATTGTCACTAATAAATTTGTTTTAGCCACATCAATTTTTTAAAAAAATGTGGCAAAAAGGTTTTGTAATCAAGCAAATTGTCAATTAAATGTGGCTAAACAGTATCAACAGCCACATAAGTTTAGTGTAAATGCCAGCATTTCTATTATATAGTTACATGATTTTGCTGTAAGTGTGGCTGTTTCTATTATATAGTCACTAAAAAGTTTAATTTAGCCACATCAATTTAAAGAAAATGTGGCAAAATGGTTGTTGTAATCAAGCAAATGGCCCATTAAGTGTGGCTAAACGGTATCAGTGGCCACATAATTTACTATAAATGTGGTCATATCTATTATATAGTCATTAAAAAGTTTGTTTTAGTCACATCAATTTAAAAAAAATGTGGCAAAAAATTGTTAAAATCAAACAAATGGTCCATTACGTGTGGCTAAATGGTATCAACGACTACATGAATTCACTGTAAATGTGGCTAAATGGTATCAACAGTTACATAAATTCAGTGTAAGTGTGGCCGTAACTATTATATAGTCACAAGAATTTATTGTAAGTGTGGCTAAAAACTATATATAGACACATAAAAAATGTAAATTTAAATGTGACTATTATCTAACCTTTAGTCACACATATTTGTTATAGTTTTATGTGACCATTTTCATGCAAGTAGCAATTTTATTTTTTATTTTTTGTAAAATTAAAATAGTAAACATGAACAAACCTAAAAACCAAATTAATGATATAACAATAATAAACCAAAATCCATACATAAGTTTTCAATTTTCATACTAAATACATAAACTCCTAATCAAAAGTTATCTACAAATGAAGCAGCAGCTGCAACATAACCTGCAGCACTTGCAACAGCAACATTTTCGTCTAAAAGCCTAGATCACTCCTAGCAGGATTTGCAACAAGATAACCTCCTAGCAGCACTTGCAACAACATAACCTCCTCTCATTCTCTAAAAAAGTCTCCCCACTTTCATTTTGGCCCTTAGCTGGTCCTTTTGTCTCAGCCAATCAAATGATTTAAGGTCTTCGCAATGATAATGGTTTGCCTGCAAATAATTTGACAACACATGTTTCGAGTACAGATGATTTAAGGTCTTCGCGATGGTAATGGTTTGGCCATAGTATAAGCAAATTTACTTATGTCATCAATGGGAGATGATCTTTTCGTAAATGTATTTCATTCGTCTTTAAGAGGGGCCCGTAGCCCGCTTGCACAAGAACCAGTTGAAGTGCATTTGAAAGATGACATAATAGACATGAATTTCTCCATTGATTTCTCTGCTATTTCTATTTCTGAATATTTTCCCAAATAGGAAATATTACATCCAAATTTCTCTTCTACATCTCTTGTTGCTTGCATTTGATCATCAAGATCCTAATTGCATACACCTGAGATTAAAAAAACAATTTATCATTAGCATTCATAAAGTTAGTAATAATTGTAAGAAATAATAAATCTATAAGTTTCAACTGTTACCAGCCTCAAAAAAGAAAAGCTAAAATACAAACAAGCTCTATTAGTGCCTGGGCGAGTGAGCCACTTTGGCTTTGAGCTAACTATGGAGCCAACTTTCAAAGACTACTTTGAGCCCAGATGTTTGTTTTTCTTGCTGCCTTTCTTTCTTGAATTACTAGTTTCAGGACCTTCAGCTTCTTTGGCTTTCTGCTCTGCCTCTAGAATCGCCAGCTACATTGTACACAACAAGAGGAACTCTTTTGAAGATTGGTTTCAAACAAAAAATAATTTCAACTAACGTTATTTCATTTTTTACCCCACCCCCAAACCGGACAAAAAAATCTTATCAAGAAAAGGGGGTACCTCGTCCAGGATGGGCTTCAGCTCTTTGTACCGAGATTCATCAAGATCAAAACCATCCTTACGGAGTTACTGTAATGAAAACGAAAAAAAAGGCAACTAAATCATGATCAAAACTGAAAGAAAGGTCAACAGAAAACTAACTTGGGTTTAAGAAAAAAATTAACAAACCTTTCTAGTGTGTGCAGTATGTTCATATGCGGCCATTTGCCAATAACCGTTTGTCCGCTTATAAAAGTCTTTCAGAGCTTCCCCAGGCTTTAAGAATAACAAGTCAATCAATAATTAGTTTGAACTAATGTTAAATAAAGAGTCAAAATTGAGCTAGAGGTGTCAAAGGGGGTAGGATGGGTAATTGTCAAAATAGACTCTTAACTGGTTGAAACGTATTGGGTCAGGTTGACATGAAACACTTTATCTGTCAAAAAAAATTGTACAATACGATTAGAAAACGTACCATTGGAGTTCTTTGGGAGTCGGAAAGACCTTGACTGGCCCTAATTTGCTCGATTCTAGCTCTTTTTTCCTTCCTTCTAAGTTTTTTTCCTTCACCTTTTATTATTGCAACATCATCTCCCAATACACCATCATTTTGAGCCTTCAGACAGATAAAATGCGAAAAAATTGATAAAAAAAGGTAAGGATCCCCTCATGTTGGTCATGTTGAAGAACCAACGAGAAAACATAAAAAGGGCCTGCTTTTGTTTAAAATAAAGAACAGCTATTTCATCTCTATCACAACATGAACAATATGACAACACACGTGAGAGGATCTTAATCTAAAAAACCATAAATGCTATTTGCCTATTTATATGTATATTAAAAATCTAGATGACCATATATCAATATAATAGTTGAGGCACCTCCATATCATCATCATCTTCATCACTATCATCTTTCTCCTCGTTTTCGTCTTCACTGTCTTCATCATCACCATCATCTTCTTCATCATCCTCTAATGCTTCAACCCACTCAGACTCAGATGCCTATACAACATAACGAGAATTAAAATTATTTTAAGATCATCGAACTTCATGGGCACAAACTTGAAGAGTATGTAACAAACCGGTATAAGTCATTTCCATTCATCAAGTTTGCTGAGATTAAGTGCATACAAATCATCAAGTGTGATTTCTTGATCTCGTATTTCCATCATGTCGCCATAGATATACAGTGTATCTTTAACACTACCATGCTGGCATTTATACGCCCACAAGGTTTCACTACCTGAACTTCCGACAAAAGAAGTTAAAAAAGAAAAAAATAAACATGAATATTTTTTTAAAATTTGAATTGGATTCGACCGCCACCTCAACACCATTAACCCTGATGTTTTTCTCCATACTAGACGAGATATCGCCAATGTCACGGTCCATATTTTCATCTTCATCATTGGTAACTACCTCCATAGGATCATCACTAGTGTTAGAAGGAGCAGGAGTCTCTTCATTTTTAATCTTTTTTATCTGCAAATTTAGTTTAGAAAACTTTTTTTATCAGTATATGAATTGACACCTTTGAATCTCAAGTAAAAAAGTAAATAGAACACGCAAGCTTGTGCTTATCCAAATCAAAGACATACAAATCATTGAAGTATCTGCAAAAGTAAACAAAGTAACAAATATAAGGATCAGATGTTGAAGCTTAAGTGCAAAAAGTCAAAAACATATAAGAAATAAGGGAACAAATATAAGAAATAAAGATACCGACCTCACTTCGCGGAGAGTATCATAGAATCCACCAAAAACAACAAGTTTGTGCTTATACAAAACCTACAAATAAGGCATAAATTTTAGTTGCACACTGGAAAACAGAAACCGCAAGCACTGTGAACAACGTACAACCCAAATAACTAGAAACATACCATCCGATGACCAGAACGTGGACTGGGACAACCTTTATAATTCAATTGTTCCCATTGATTTGTTTTCAAATCCAACATCCAAAAGTCCTATACTAACAGAAAAATATAACACTCCACACATAAGAAAAACTCAAATATAATATACATCAATAGAAAATAATACATTCAAGGACATAATTATTCTACCTTGTAGTGATGGAAACGCTCTTGATTAGGAGAAGTAAATTCACCACCTAATGACCAATAAAAAAATTGTTACTTTATAGATATAGCATAATCCATATCAATAAAAGAGCTACAATTCAATTTCTTGTTTAAATACAGTTCTTTATCAAAGTCGATCCGTAACTCATTTTAAGAATGCAGTGAGTACTTTTGGACTAAATGCATCATACCGCATTACGCGATTTAAAACCAAGACAACTATACAGACCTTGGTACCATTGTAGAATTCACCACCATACAGTATCATTTCGGTTTCCTTCAAAGGATTAATATTCAACTGCACAACATCACACCCCTAGTCAATCCTACATTCACAACACATCCTTACTAATTGCCTAATTCAAATACAAAATTGAGTAATATACCGAGCAATTGGACCGTGGAGAAGGCCGAGGCGCGTTTTCTTCAACATGAATTTCTTTTTTCTTAGCTTCTTCTTTCTGAATGCTTAACTAAACACTCAAAAATACAAATTTTGTAAGTATAAAAACAGAAGTGAAAAAACAACTGTTTATTCAACAATAATATGTGTATAAGGAGAGTACCAGAATAGTATCAATGTCATCTTCTGGTGAGACTTTCTTGGACTCCCTGCGGGATTTTTTCTCCTCTGCTTTGGCTGTTTTTCTTTCCGTTTTCTCCTTCCCCTTTCCGGGCTTCTTCGTTTTTTTACCCATTCTTGACGATTGTTTGTTTACGCGACGGAACACGGTTTCGGTTCTTTACGATTGGTTGTGGTGGAGATACTGTGTAGATCGGAACTAGGGCTCAGAAAAGATTCGCACTGAACTTGGTGAGTTGGTGGGGTTGAATTTGTTTTAGGAATGTGGGGAATTTTGGGGGGTTTTGAGGATGAGGAAAATTGGGCGGGGTGAATTAGGAGGGATTGAGGGAGTGTGAAAGCTAAAATTTTTGAAACCACGTCTAAGACCGTGGGGTATGGTGGGGCTTGGGTTGGGCTTGGGTTGCGGCATGAGTTCACACCTGGAATTGGAGCCCCCCCCCACCGCCTAGTGACGTGTCCGTGGGGTATGGCAGGGCGTGGGTTGTGCTTGGGTTGGGTGCACCACATGGCAGATTATTAAAAAAAATTACAAAAAATTTATAAAATTCACACAACATTTATAAAAAAAACCTAAAAATTTTAAAAATTACATAATCCTAAAAATTACATAATCCTAAAAATTACATAATTCCTAAAAATTACAAAATAAAAAACCTAGAGCGTTTGGTAAATTTCAAAAAGGTCGATCTTGTAGAACGCCTTTCGCTCCTTGCCTCGAAACTCTATGTTCGCCACCGCCACCCGGTCCTCGTGGCTTAACTCGCCGCTCGGAACGGCTTCGTAGTAAGCCTTGAAATAATCGAGCTTGGGCCGTAGCTCGCGCCATTTATGTTGGCACGCGTTGAGGTTGTGGCGGTTGTTACCGACGTTATGTCGGTAGGTTGCGAATGCTTCCGGCCAATATTTTGTTTGGCCCGGTGGCCGCCCCTTCATAGCGTCAACGACGCTTGTGACGAGAGCCAATTCTTCCTCGTGGGTCCAGGATGTCATGTTCTTCGGGTTGGGGTAGCGGGTTCGTGGGATGAAGTGGGTAGCCGGTGGGGTAGCGGTGGATAGCGACGGTTTGGGATGGGGTAGCCGATGGGGTAGCGGTGGACAGCGACGGTTTAGGGTGGACCACCCGGTGGGGTTTGGGGTTACATTTATAGGGGATGTTGGGGTTGCGGTGACCGCTTGGCTTGGCCAAACGGTTTGAATTTAAAATTCAAACTTTCAAATGGCCCGCTATGACATGGCGGGGTCAGCGAATAGGAGGCCGCCAGCTAGGATGTCAAGACCGCCCCACGCCCGGCTTGAAACCCAAGCCCCAAGGGCCACGCCCCAACCCAAGCCTCATACCCCACAGTCTAAGAGCTGCACAAGGAAAAGGATACCCGGAACCGGTTTTTTAATACCTAAAACCGAAACTGACCTTATCTGTATGAAATAAATAGGGTATGCATTTTAATCTTAATACCTAGAATCGAAACCGGACAAAAACCGGAACCGATTATACCTATACCAGAACATGATTATAATATCTATCTATTAAATTTATGATAGTGCATTTATGTTAACCTTTTTACATTATACAATGCATATTTAATAATTATAAACAAAAAGACAATAAAATAGGGTAATAAAAAAGAAATATATTATTAAAAAACCAGATAATATGGTACTAAAAACTCGGAAATAGGGTATAGAAAAACCAAAAATCAGAACTGAACCGGTTATAGAAATCCAATTCTAGCCCTTAAAACGAGAAACCGAAACTGGTTATTAAAAATACCCAGTTTGTACAAATAGTATCGGGTACCGGTACCGAATTTCCCGTATTGTTCGTTTTTCGATACCGATTTGGCAACATGTTGCATTTTTTTGTACCGGTCTGGTACGGTACTGGTAAATACCGGTTTTTATCTTTAAATATTGGTTCGTACTGGTATCGAACCGTATCGTATCGGGTACCTTCGGTACCGGTACCCATTTCTTGGGATTCTTAGTACTGGTATTTTTGGTACCGATACCGGTTGGTACGGAGCTCATCCCTAGTTAAATGACTCGTATTCGTGGGATGGTGGTTTCAACCCGATCTGAATCCGAAAATTTTATACGAACCCGAACTCCAAACTCGTGTCAAATAAATAACCCGAATACGACTCATTTTACCCGATTTTATTTTTTTTATTTTGTCGCATATTAATATTTTTAAAATAAAACTTTACACCAAAAAATACCTATATATATATCTAAACACATTTAAAAAAAATAAAATATAACATAAATGGCCATTGTGATCTATTAAGACCCAATATGGTCTATTTTGACATCTATGATCTACTATTAGCCATTATTATCCATTAAGGCCCAATATGATCTATTAAAACTTGTATGATCTACTATTGGCAATTGTGATTCATTAAGACACAAGATGGTCCATTAAGACGTGTATGGTCTATTGTTGGCCATTTTAATCCATTAAGGCTTATTTTAGTCCATTAAGACATGTACGATCTACTATGGTCCATTGTAATCCATTTAAACCCAGTATGGTCGATTAAGACGTATATGAACTACTATTGGTCATTGCATCCATTAAGGCCCAATATGGGCGATTATGACATGTGTGATCCGCTATTGACTATTGTGATCCATTTAGACCCAATATGGTCGATTAAAACATATATACTCTACTATTGGCCATTGTGATCCATTAAGGCCCAACATGATCCATTAGGGCATGTATGATCTACTATTGGCCATCATGATCCATTAAGACTCAACATGGTCCAATAAGACATGTATGATCTACTGTTGTCCATTGTGATCCATTAAGACATGTATGATCAATATTCTCCATCGTGATCCATTAAGGCTCAATATGGTATATTAAGACGTGTATGATCTATTAAGGCTCAATATTGTCCATCGTGATCCATTAAGGCTCAATGCATGTATGATCCACTATCATTTAGGCCCAATATGGTCCATTAAGACATGTGAGATCTACTATTGTTCATTGTGACCCATTAGGACCCAATATGGTTCATTAACATATCTATGACCACTATTGGCCATTGTGACCCAGTAAAGCCCAATATGGTCTATTAACACATATATGATTAAGGATGAGTTCGGTACCGGTACTGGTACCGAACATACCGGTTCTGAAAATGCTGATACCGGAAATCATCAAATACGGGTACAGGTACCGTTACAAAAAATGTTCGGTATGGCACTGTACAGTACTCGTGCCGCAATGCTATTTGAAAGTAAAATTCGGTAAACTACCGGTACCATATCGAACTGAAAGTACCAGTACCAAAAACAATTAACTACGAGAAATTCAGCACCATTATTAATATGCATACATTAATATATTATTTAGAAGAAAACAAATATGATTTAAAATTTATAATATTTAATAATACTTTGAATTATTAAATATCTAGTAAGATTTTTTTTGTTTTTTAATATTTAATAATGTAATTTTTTAAATAAGAATATTATTTGAGAGGAAAGTTTTGAATCAAATATATATATATATATTTGGGGGGGGGGGGGGAGAGTTTAAGTTGTAGGATGAAATATTTTGGGGGAAATTTAAGTTTTAGGATGAAATATTTTGGGGGGAAGTTTAAGTTTTAGAATGAAATATTTTGGGGGGAAGTTTTAAGATGAAATATTTTAGGTGGAAGTTTATGTTTTGGAATTAAATATTTTGGGGGGGGGGGGGGGGGGAATTTTTAAAGATGTTGTAAGTTTAACATTTGGTAATGCATTTTTTAATGACATTTGATAATATGTCGTCACACAAAATAAACAAAATGATGATTGTGTGACGAATGTTAATGTAAAACCACATTAAATTTTGTAATTTTAAGTGTGACTATTATCTAACCTTTGGTTACATAAAATAATATATGTGGCCATATGTATTAGATTTTAGCCACATTATTAAACATATAATGTGGTCGTAGAACACATTTGGCCACACTTTTCTAACGTGGATGTTTTTTCTTAACGTCTGGCTAAAGGTGTGGAATAGTTTTGTGTTTAGTCACGCGAAACAAATACAGTAACCATATATCAAATTTGGCCACACTTTTTTAGTGTGACTAATAAATGTCACAGTTTTTTCTTAAAGCATGGCTAAAGGTTTTGAATACACATGTTATTGGTCACACGAAAATATATAATGTGACTGTGGATAACATTTAGCCATACTTTGCTAGTGTAGCAAATATATGTCACAGTTTTTTTCTTAAAGCGTGACTAAAGGTGTCAAATACATATTTTTTCGTCACATGAAACAAAAATATGTGGCCATAGATCACATTTGGCCACACATTTCTATTTATGGCTAATAAATGTCACATTTTTTTCTAAAAGTGTGGCTAAAGGTTCTGAACCGATATAAATGGTCACATTAATAATAAAAATGTGTGGCTAAAGATGTTTTAAAATGTAATGAATAACCTTTAGCCACACATTTTTACAAATGTGTGCAGGGAGGTTTTGCCAAAAGTGTGGCCGTAGCCCCTTTTTCACGTAGTGACAGAAGCTCGGGCACGGCCCCGTGTCCACCCTTCTCTCTTTCTTCATTAAATGCAGTTTGTCTGCATTAGTTGACCACGCCCCTGTGTCCGCTGGGCACGACCCCGTGTGCAGAAGCGTATCTGTACTATCAAGATTTCCTCAGATTCTGCGAATCTTAGAGTTGACCACGGCCCCGTGTCTGCTGGGCACACCCCCGTGGTGGGTGATAGAAGCTTCTACAGCTTTGTCTTTTCTGCAGACACTTGGGCACGCCCTTGTGCTCACTGAGCACGGGGAGTGTTCAGCCTTCTGTTCTCTTGTTTTGCTTGGGAAGATGCTGTCGAGGGGTCATGCATGCCACGTTTGTTCCTTTTCTTGTATTTATGCTAGATTTGGCTGCATTTTTGCTTCTTTTGTTCACTTAAGCTCTTTTAACCCTGAAAATACAAAAGGAAGACAAAAGCACACTTTTTCCAACATTAGTACTAAAAAAGGGTTAGTTTTATGACTCATTTGATGTAATTTATATGTTGCATTTTGCACACATCACTATTGCAGCTGCTGAAGCCGCTATTGGACTCGCTATTATTTCATCAATTTATCGTAACAGAAAATCAACTCGTATAAATCAATCGAATTTATTGAATAAGTAATATTATCATATAAATTCAAATTTTCATAAATTAATTCAAATTAGCATGTTTGCCACGTAAGATACGATCATGTTATCACAAATATAAGAAATCAAAGTATTTTAGCACTGTCAATCCAGAAATAGATAAAAAAAACTCAGGGAACTCATCGATTCATCTAGTACTAGTATTTCAATATATAATTTCTTTCTCAATTTACTAGATTGAAACCTTATCACGTTCAAAAATGGATAGATCCAATGTTGCATTCAGTAAAGATTTATGATACATGCATCGGGTGTACTCAATGTTTCCGAGCCTGTCCTACAGATGTATTAGAAATGATACCTTGGGACGGATGTAAAGCCAAACAAATAGCTTCTGCTCCAAGAACAGAGGATTGTGTCGGTTGTAAGATATGTGAATCCGCCTGCCCAACAGATTTCTTGAGTGTTCGCGTTTATTTATGGCATGAAACAACCCGCAGCATGGGTATAGCTTATTAATACATTACAGAAACTGAGTCCATTTTTTTACCGCCAAAACCCGTGCCCAAAAATATCTTATTTTTGGGCACAGGTTTTTCTGGTCCAAGTGTATCTTGTCTTTACCACGAACAAATTTCCTTGGTTAACAATAATTGTAGTTTTACCAATATATGCAGGGTCCTTAATTTTCTTTCTTCCCCATAAAGGAAATAGGGTAATTCGGTGGTATACTATATGTATATGCATGTTAGAACTTCTTCTAACAACCTATGTATTCTGTTATCATTTCCAATTGGACGATCCATTAATCCAACTAGTAGAGGACTATAAATGGATCAATTTTTTTGATTTCCGTTGGAAATTAGGAATAGATGGACTGTCTCTAGGACCCGTTTTATTAACATGATTTATCACTACTTTAGCTACTTTAGCAGCCTGGCCCGTTACTCGGGATTCTCGATTATTCCATTTCTTGATGTTAGCAATGTACAGTGGTCAAATAGGATCATTTTCTTCTCGGGACCTTTTACTGTTTTTTTTATCATGTGGGAATTAGAATTAATTCCAGTTTATCTACTTCTATCCATGTGGGGAGGAAAGAAACGTCTCTACTCAGCCACAAAATTTATTTTGTACACGGCGGGGGGTTCCATTTTTCTCTTAATGGGAGTTCTGGGTGTCGGTTTATATGGTTCGAATGAACCAACATTAAATTTTGAAACATCAGTTAATCAGTCGTATCCTGTGGCTTTGGAAATCATATTCTATATTGGATTTTAATTGCTTTTGCTGTCAAATTGCCGATTCTACCCCTACATACATGGTTACCAGATACTCACGGAGAGGCACATTACAGTACTTGTATGCTTCTAGCTGGAATTTTATTAAAAATGGGAGCGTATGGATTGATTCGGATTAATATGGAATTATTACCGCACGCTCATTCTATATTTTCTCCTTGGTTGATGGTAGTAGGCACAATACAACTAATCTATGCAGCTTCAACATCTCCCGGCCAACGTAATTTAAAAAAAAGAATAGCCTATTCCTTCGTATCTCATATGGGTTTCATACTTATAGGAATTGCTTCGATAACAGGTACGGGACTCAGTGGAGCTATTTTACAAATAATCTCTCATGGCTTTATTGGTGCTGCACTTTTTTTCTTGGCGAGAACGAGCTATGATAGAATACGTCTTGTTTATCTCGATGAAATGGGTGGAGTAGCTATCCCCATGCCAAAAATCTTTACAATGTTCAGTAGTTTTTCCATGGCTTCCCTTGCATTACCGGGTATGAGTGGTTTTGTTGCATAAGTGCTAGTATTTTAAGGAATAATTACCAGCCAAAAATATCTTTTAATGCCCAAAATTGCCATCACTTTTGTAATGGCAATTGGAATGATATTAACTCCTATTTATTTATTATCTATGTCACGTCAGATATTCTATGGATACAAGTTATTTAATACTCCAAACTCTTATGTTTTTGATTCTGGACCGCGCGAGTTATTTGTTTCCATCTCCATTTTTATGCCCGTAATAGGTATTGGTATGTACCTCGAATTTGTTCTCACTATCAGTTGACAAGGTTGAAGGTATTCTATCTAATTATTTTTATAGATAGTTTTCTAAAAAAAACCTCCTATTATTTTTAGAGTTGGTTGGCTAATGAAAAAAAAGAAGTATTTTTATTCTCTTAAATTAAATTTTAAATAAAGTCAAAACAAACTATGAATTTAAAATTTTACCCAATGTACTTGGTCTTTGCGAGAATCGCGTGAATCACTATACTACTTGATTCACACAGTTCTCGCCGGTTGAGACAAGATGCTTTATATACACCGTATTGCATTCTGTTTGTATTCTTAAGAACTTTTCTTGAATTTAACTATAGGTTAACGTAAATGAACCATAACTATGTAGCCCTATTCCTAATAGATTGACTCCAAAATAGCATATCCAAATGATAAGAAAGCCTAGAGTCGCCACAATTGCGGAATTTGCTCCTTACAAATTTTTATTTGTTCGAGTATGCAAATAAATTGCATTGGGATCCATTTACTATAAAATCTCCCAGAGAAGTCATTATAGGGATCTTAGCTGGAGGTGCGTCCTTACTTTCCGGAGGAATCGGTGGTGTTGGAGGTGCGTCTTCACCTCCCGGAGGTGCTGGTTCTGTAGATGGATAATTGTTACCTCTACTCCCTCCTAATCCAGGAGCTGGAGGCAGATATTCGCCTCCCGAAAGTGCTATTACTGGAGGAGTGTCTTTACCTCATGGAGGCGGGACTCCAGGCATGCCTTTCCCTCCTTTACCTCCTGGAGCAAGAGTTGGAGGTGCGTCTTTGCTTCCTGGAGGTATCGGTGGTGCTAGAGGTGTGTCTTTGCCTCCCGGAGGTATCGGTGGTGCAGGCGGACAACTGTTACCTCCACTACCTCCTGGTCCATGAGCTGGAGGTGTATTTTCGCCTCTAGTAGATGCTGGTGTGTCTTTACCTCTTGTAGGTGTTTGTGCTCTAGGAGAACAATCTTTGCCTCCATTACCTACTGGTGTAGGAGCTGGAGGTAGAGGTGTACAAATCGGTTATTAAAAAACCGGTTTAAAAAAACCGGTTTTTTCACCCAAAATAAAAACCGGTTTTTTTTTATAACCGGTTCCGGTTACTAACCGGTTTTTGAGGTCCAAAACAATAACCGGTATAACCGGTTGGGACCGGTTTTTAACCGGTTTTTTTTGGGTTTTTTACCGGTTTTTTAATAACCGGTTCGGTTAATAACCGGTTTTTGAAGTCAAGAATAGTAACCGGTATAAAAACCGGCGGTTAAAAAAATCCGGTTAAAAAAAAACTGGTTATAAAAAAACCGGTTAAAAAAAAACCAGTTTCGGTTTTTTTTCCGGTTTCGGTTCTAAAACCAGTTTTTTTGTACACCTCTAGCTGGAGGTGCCTCTTTGCTTCTCAGAGGTATCGGTGGTGTTGGAGGCGCGTCTTCGCATCCAGGAGGTGTCGGGCCTGCAGACGGACAACCGCTACCTCCACTATCTCTTGGTCCAGGGGCTGGAGGCGCATCTTCGCCTCCCGAAGATGCTGGTGCAGGAGTAGCGTCTTTACCTCGTGGAGGTATTGGCGCTCCTGTCGAATTATCTTTGTCTCCTTTACCTTTTGGTGTAGAAGTTGGAGGCGCGTCTTCGCCTCCCGGGGCAACTGTTACCTCTACTACCTCCTGGTCTAGGAACTAGAAGCACATCTTCGTTTCCCGAAGGTGCTGGTGCTGGAGGCGCGTCTTTATCTCCTATAGGTGTTGGTGCTTCAGGCGAACAGTTTTTGACTCCTTTACCTCCTGGTACAGGAGATGGATGTGCCTCATTGCTTCTCGGAGGTATCGGTGGTGTTGTAGGCACGTCTTCGCATCCAAGGGGTGTCGATCTTGTAGACGAACAACTGCTACCTCCACTATTTCATGGTTCGCGGCACATCTTCGCCTCCTGAACGTGCTGGTGTTCCTGGCGAACAATCATTGCCTCCTTTATCTCCTGGTGCAGGAGCTGGAGGCGTGTCCTTGCTTTCCCGAGGTATTGGTGGTGCTGGAGGCGCGTCTTCGCCTCCCGGAGGTGTTGGTGGTGCAGGCGGACAACTGTTACCTCCATTACCTCTAGAGCGTGCTGGTGATGGAGGCACGTCTGTTGGTGTTGGTGCTCCAGCCGAACAATCTTTGCCTTATTTACCTTTTGATACATGAGCTGGAGGTGCGTCCTTGCTTCTCGGAGGTATCAATGGTGCTGGAGGTGCATCTTCGCCTCTCGAAGGTGTCGGTTTTGTAGATGGACAACTGTTACCTTCACTACCTTCTGGTCCCGAATCTGGAGGTGCATCTTCGCGAAGGCGCTGGTTTGGAGACGTGTGTTTACCTTCTGGAGGTGTTGGTGATCCAGACGGGCAATCTTTGCCTCTTTTACCTTCTGGTGCAGAAGCTGAAGGTGCATCGGTTGCCTCTTGCTTCCCGGAGGTATCGGTTGCCTCTTGCTTCCCGGAGGTATCGGTTGTACTAGAGGCATGTATTTAGCTTCACTACCTCCTGGTCCAGGAGCTGAAGTTGGTCCTCCTCCTCAGGGGCGGACCTTGTGTAGTCCGAGGCGTTGCCCGGGCTACGGCTCAACTTTTATCCGCTAGTGTAAAAAAAAAAATTTTTTTTCCGATTTTTATACTAAGGACACCCCTCAACAAGTACTAGGACACCCCTCAAAAAAAATTTTACAAACTGAAATTAAGCCCAAATAATACTAATTATATTGGCCCAAATAACCAAATGATAGCCCAATACTAGTTAGCCCAAATAACAAAATAATAACCCAACAGTGCATAGGGCAGTAGATTGAATGCATGGATAATCAAAGGTCACGAACAGTTGGGGGCGGAACAGAATTGGCTGAAGTGTTGTTGTCGAACTCGAAGTCACGAAGTCGGAACTTGGAAGTCACGAATTGTTTCAGTCTTTCAGACGAACTCGAACAGAAATCACAGAACACTCGAAGTCTCGAACAGTCTCGCAGATTTGCTGTTGTCGAACACGAACACAGAACACTCGAACAGTCTCGCAGATTTGCTGTCAATTGTCAAAGTCACAGATCACTCATCGCAGCAGATTCGCAGTCGCAGGAGGTTTGTTAGTTGATTGTAAACAATTCTTTTCGATTGTTTCAGTTTGATTGATACTTTGATTAGTTTTAGGAAACTTTGATTAGTTTTATGAATATTGTTACTTATTGTTAATGGCAGTTGAATATCGAACAGTTCGAAAAGAATTGGCAGTAGCACGTTCGCCACGTCGTGTCATCGAACAGACTACAGAGTCGAACAGAAGATTAGTTGATTATTGGTTAGTTTGATTAGTTTTATTCTTGTTACTTGTTTTTATTGGCTGATTATTGGTAATTGGTTGTTAGTTTGATTGTTAAAATTTAAATGATTGTTTATTGTTTGAATTCTTTGAAGTGAAGACGGATTTACGCAATCGAATCGGTCCGGAATTCTTGAACAATAATCATCGAACAGGCTGATTGGCTGAAGTCGCTACTGTTGTGCTGATTGTGAGTTGTGAGTATTCTTTATTTCTTTTCTTCTTGAGTTCTTGAATTGTTTAATTTCGATCTAAAAATTAAAAATAAACCTAGCCCAATCTAAAATCTAAAACCTTATTGCCAATATTAATTCATAAAGCCTAGCCCAAATGTGATATGCTCAATATTGATTCGTTAACCTAAATACTAATAACTTAAAAAAAACTAGTTTATAAAATTTAATTCGGTAAGGCCTAAGGGCCTTTTTTTGGCTCACCCAAGGCACTTGAATTTTCAGGATTGGCCCTGCCCCGTAATGTAGGTAAAAAAAAAAATCTGTTCTATAAGTGTATCGTAAAAAAATTTGGGATACCCCTGAATATTTCTTCTAGTTCCGCCACTGCTCCTCCTGGTCCCGGTTTAAGCCTAGGTCCTGTGTCTTTGTACGTCGGAAAACTGACTACCTTTCCATCTTTACATTGGCACTCTATTTCAATGTAATCTTCTGCAAGAACACGAGATGCAATTAACAAATGAATGATAGAAAATACGAGTTTGATTAAACTCATATCTTTAAAAATATTAGTTTTGTAATCGACAATTTCTTGTAGATTTCTAGTTGAAGTTTTACCTTGATTATAGAAGACTATGTGGTAATGTTTCTAAGATGTCGTGAGTTTTGTTGTGGTTATGTGGTATAAGCTTTATTTACTAACTTAATCTTTTATCTATTTTTAGATTATCTACTATGTGCACTATTTACTTTTACGCCTTTTGACCATGACAACTTGTGGTAGAAAAACATACGGGTTAAGAGAATATACTTTGAATTCAAAGCTTGTTAGAAAATATTATTTCCAAAACTTAATTTAGCAATATTATTATTTTATTATTAATATATTAGATTAACTAGAAATTGTACCCGCGCGCGTTGCGGCGCGGTTGTTAAAGACTAACCTAGGCGCGGATGGCACCAGCTGAAAACCTGAAACGTTAAAGCAAAACCCATTAGTAAAAAGCATTCAGTGTATCTTTATACCCTAAATAAAATTAAGAAAAGAAACACAAAGATCCAACCAATGTATTAATGACCTGATTACGAATTTCATCTAACTTATTTTAGTAATAAGTAAACATCAGCAAGCCATATAGGTATTTTCCATATTCCATGCAACCATCCATCCCCCTTCGCATATTCTAGTACAATCGCCATTATCTATATACATAGAATTAGGAACTTCACAGCTACATAACGTAAAAGATTTCCGTCTACCTACTGAAGTGGACGCATCAGAAGAAGGAACAGATTCATTAAGTATAGGATCCCTTTTTCGAGAAGTGGACATAGTTAACCAAAAACTTGCCTAATAAACTAATACAATAGCAAACATATTTAAAAAAAAAGTTCCAAATGCGTAGTTACATTTAAATATAAATTTTATTGAAAAGGTGTTTAAAGAAAAGTGTGATATTGTATCGTAAACTATACCTAGTATTAGTGTCCGGTATCTACCCATAACAATACCCAGACAACTAAAAGGAAAAACAAATCAAATATAAAACATATTAAAGACTAACCTGGGCGGATGGTACCAGCTGAAAAACCTGAAAAAAATAAAGCAACCAATGTATTAATGACCGGATTACGAACTACATCTTACTTATTTTTTGTTAATAAGTAAACATCAGCAAGCCATATAGGTATTTTTCCATGTTCCATGCAACCATCCATCCCCCTCTTTCATGAAGCCATTTTTCACGTAACTATAGTTTTTAACTCACTTAAAATATGTATGGTATAAGCGTTTTCAAGTAGGTTATGTAACAAAAAGCAAGATGTTCTTAAACGTCTATACCCAGTACACCAGAGCTGCTTATTTCCGTCCCTATTTAAAGCTCACTACATTGTTAAAAACAAAGCCTAAAGCTGGATAAATTGACAGCTAAATCTACGTTTGTTCTCATGACATAAAAACCAAGCATTTCGTATTTGTGACTTGCCGATAGTACTTATGTAAAATAAAAAAATAAAAAACGCAGAATCCATATTTGTATATGTTATGTTTATGATTATCTACCAGAGACAGACCTGGTAAATGCCTTTTCTCATGTTAGTCATCGAAAAGGCCTTTTTCTAAAAAACATAAACTTAAAAGAAAGTTGCAACTTGACAAACGACTTCGGACAAACGAAAGTGGTCATCTGTATAATCGAAATCAAGGATAAACAAATTGGAAGTCACGAAGACTTTTGAGTTGTAAAACGATTGTTACGAAACACGAATTCGTAAAGAGAAAAAAAGAAAAAACTAAAGATAATACTTGCAAACCAAGTGGATGGTCATCGCCAAAGTCACCTGTTTAGTTCGAGTAACAATAAGGATCTCGAACGAAACACTTATACAATATTTTTTTATAAAAAGCAAGTATACACAGTATTAAGGCTAGCAAGATCAATTTTGACAATGAGATCCTATTTAAATACTAAACTATCTTTCTCTTGTATGCATTATCTCATATTAAAGAATAAGCTAATTACAAATCTAATAAGGATTCAAAGCTTATATCCCCTGATTCAACACCAATAATTTTCTCAACATAAACCTTTCCTTAAAACCTATTGTGTAGGAAATCCCAATTTTAAAACCATACACCAATCAATAAAGCTACTATAGGAAATGCATTTTTATAGATATACAATTGAGACCGTCATGCATTAATAAAAAGGAACCATTCATGCATCAAGTTCATTGTAGCAACATATATGAAATCCAACTACTACAACACATGTGAAACCCAACTATTGAAAACACATATATCAACTGTTAGTGAAGGATAATTAAACTTTATTATGATTACAATATTTATATGTTTATGTAACTACTGATATGTTATATTTGGTATTTTTGTGTGATAAGTGTGGGCTTAGATCATAAGCGGGTATTTCAAACTGCCGATGACAGTTTTTGCCGCCAAGATTAACCGCCAGTTTCACACATATATATATGTATTGACCGGTAACTGTTTCCAGTATACAGATTGTTTCATATTCATTCTGTCCATTCGATTGTTCCTTTATCATTCAAACTCAATCTCTCATTTCTGTATTCTTGATATCACTCACAAACATGTCCACTGATGTTCCGAAATCATGTTTATCCGCTGCAAACTTAACCGAAGTCCAACAATGTGGTATCAGAGCCACATCAGGGACGTGTGCAGAAATCAGAACCACTTCTACAATTCTACCATGTCAACACTGCTATGATGAACAAAATGAAAGGGAGAGAAACAAACGCAGGGTGAAATTATGTTTCTATTGTCACCGGCCAGGGCAACAAATTTATTCATGCAAATCCAAGGAAAATGACGAAGCAACACAACTTGTTAACCAAGCGGTTAATGCCGGAATCCAGACACAAAGGAGGGATGCAGATGATCGGGGTGAAATGATAGTGACTGGCACGGAAGGCGGCCAGTGGAAGGACATATGGTATGTCAGTAACTCCTTCTCGCATCATTACGCCGGTAATATAAATGTTTTCAAAAGAATTAAACATTTGGTTGGTGTTGATACAAGCACTGGGGAAAACAATTTTTTGTTCATCCGGGGTATAGGAAACGTTGAAATTAAGTCTAACAACAAAAAATTAAAGATACAAAGTGTCTTTTATACCCCGGAATTGGACAGAAATGTTCTGAGCATGAATCAATTGACGTTACAAGGATTCACCGTCAACAAAAATGGTGATACTTGTAGAATTTATCCGATGTTCTCTCCTCCCGTGATAAACACTATAAATGAAGTTACTGGTTTATATAAAGAAGAAGAGTTAGGATTGAAAGAAACACAGAAAGTTTTGAATCTGAATGATGTGAACGAGAAGTATAAAGATGATTATTTAAATTCATATTTCGAAACTTTAAATGTTTCGAATGAAAGTGAATTTGATTGGAGTCGGATGATCTTATGGGCGTTAGAATTTCATGAATTCGATGACTGCAAAGCCCTGTTAGATATGATCGATGATCGAGACTTCGTATTCAAATACAAGCATGATCTTGAAATAAAATTCGAAATTATGGTGGGCTGGTTTTTGAAAGAAAAAATGGGAATAACTTCAAGATCAATACCCCCACTTCTGGATGATGGAAGAAGAATAGATCTGCTTGGTTTGTATATTATGGTTGAAAGAGATGGAGGCTATCAAAGTGTTATAGTCGACAATTTATGGCCGGCAATAGCAAAAGATCTTGGTTTCGAATATCAAGATGGTGACTTCATTAGAGTCATTTATGCTATGTATTTAGACGTTCTGGTATATTATTACAAGTTTAAATTAGTCCAAAAGAAGGTGCAGGACAAAGAAATGGTGGAACAAGGAGAAAGCTCAATGGCCGGAAATGATCAAAGAAGAAGTAAGAGTGCTGATCCTATACCGGAAGACGGTGCATCAGAGCATTATGCTTTGCATTCCAGAAATAGCTGGGAAGGCTCATGGAATCTGCACAAGAAGCGTCATTGATTCAATTTCAATGAAGCACGTAAAGCCGTCGATGAAGCCAATAGGAGCGTGATGATGTATGCCGCTAAACATAATTAAGTTTAGGGGAAGGTGTTAGTGAAGGATAATTAAACTTTATTATGATTACAATATTTATAAGTTTATGTAACTACTGATATGTTATATTCGGTATTTTTGTGTGATAAGTATGGGCTTAGATCATAAGCGGGTATTTCAAACTGCCGGTGACAGTTTTTGCCGCCAAGATTAACCGCCAGTTTCACACATATATATATATGTATTGATCGGTAACTGTTTTCGGTATCAAGACAGATTGTTTCATATTCGTTCTGTCCATTCGATTGTTCCTTTATCATTCAAACTCAATCTCTCATTTCTGTATTCTTGATATCACTCACAAACATGTCCACTGATGTTCCGAAATCATGTTTATCCGCTACAAACTTAACTGAAGTCCAACATCAACTTGCAAAGAAGAAGCTATAATGTCACACCCCGACTTTCCACGTGTCACCGGTGGGCCCGGTGGGGGAGTATCGTGACGTGGTTGGCAACTCAATAGTCAAACAACACAATTATATAAATGCACAGCGGAAGCAAAAGATAAATATTATTACATTCCGAATAAAAGTAATATCCAAGTATTACAACGGAAAGTAAAGGATTCACAGGCGGATCTTAAAACATATCACTTGTTCAACAGACTTTAGACGCCTAGGACTTTCAAGATTTCCTTATTAGCGCCCTGAGCTTCCAGCCAATTACGTTCAGTACTTGTCACTTAACCTTTTTGGAAAATACGTCAGTTTTCACTGGTAAATACACTCAACCGACTCATTTGAAAAGAGTTTAAGAAAATTGGTTTTGGGTGCACTTGGCACAAAATATATTGACACTTTGATTAAAATGCACAGAGGCAAAATTAATCTTTTATACTTGGGAAAATTATTTGTATATAATCTCGTATACAGTTTTACTTATTTGTCATCCATTCAGGGCCGGTTTGTAGGGCCGGTCTCGATTAACTGACACGCCACAGGTATAATGCCCACAGGCTATCATCCCCTAAGTGGATTACCAGTTCCGGTATAATGCCCACAGGGATGATACCTTCGAGTGGATTACCAGTTTTTACATAATGCATCTGTCAGGTGTATGCCTACACCCCGTGCTTAGGTCGTGGCCATCTCGTAAGATGATGCCAAGGATATCCGGGACATGGTCATTAACCCCCAAAGGCCATACACCAAATAATAGTAAAATAATACATATTAAACAGGTTATGTAAGTACATCAATCACAATCCGATTTAAATGACTACATACACCCGACCAAGCGGTACTTTTATAGCACCGTATCCCAAGCCCGTATAGGAAAAATAAGTTAAGAGTATTTACCTGAGCTAGCTCCTGTCTTAAATAGCAAGAATCTAATAACTCAGCCGTAGTCACTTAAATAAGCGTAGGTACAATTTACCGGAAAGCTCTAGTCTGGAATGATGGTATAAATAATTAATTAGAATGCTAACGGGTCTTTAATTAAGCCTAAGCTTAGACCGGTTAGTCTTAAGGAAATATACGGTTCAAACGCATGATTAAGCGAAGACCGGAATAGAATGTGATTTAAACCCGACATGTTCAGAGACTTGTCTTATATGGGTAATTCATACACATTCTGGACTTTGAGATAAAACCGATAGGGTTTGACCCATTTCGGCTAATTTATGTAAACTTGTTACATAAACCGAACCGTACGCGTAAGAAGCGTGACGGGTATTCATTTGAGCCATCTACAGGTTTCCTAAGTTAATTATGCCTCAAATATGTTGTGACATCAGTAAGATGTCTTTCATTATGCCCGAATCGAATTTAAACACAAACTATGCCCCGTAGGGGTAGTTTGGTCATTTTAAAGGTTGTAAAAGAGTTTAATTGTTTAACTGAGTTACAGGTCTGATGTAAACAGCAAACATACTCAATTTGATAAGTTATATCAGTAGGCTAAAGCTTATATGTGAAATTTATCATCTTTAACCAAACTATGCCCCGTAGGGGTATTTTGGTAATTTCACACAAGCCGAAAAGCTCAAAAACGAAGTCTGAGTTAATCAACCTTTGCTTACTGTTAAAATATCATAATTTGCCTCATATATCAGTAGGTATCAACCCGGTTATGTCCAATATGATTTTAAGACATACTATGCGTTAAAAACGCTAATTATGGCGATTAAATGCCATTTCCGGGTTCGATACTTAAATCTGATATTTTTATATTTCCAGAGGGCTTAAAATAATTTATTTAACATATGTGATCCGTAGAAAAAGGTTTGGAGTCGTTTCGATAAGTAAAACTCATTTTATGGCCCGTAAGGGCAAAACCGACAATTACCGGGTTAAGCCTACGACTACGAGTTATGCTCAGCCTAAAATTAATTAAAAATCTTTAAAAATCCTAAAATAATATATTATATCAGTGGGTAAAAGATTTGATACCAAAAAGTATGTTTAACTAGGCTATACGCTAATTACGCCATTATGTTAACATAAAGCATTAGTTTTGCGATATCGAGCATAACTCTTAATCTACAAGTCAAACTGATGTCAAACTTTGCATACAAGTTTATATATCAGTAACTAAGGTTTTTACACTTTTACATTTTCATAAATCTCGTTTTAAGGTGTAAAGGGCATAATGGTCAACATATGAGCAATTAACGGAATCATGCGTATTAATCGGATAACTAATGAACCGAGGTGTATAATCACAGAGGGTTATACTAGCATGTAACCTGGTCCAAATGAAGCTCTAAGGTATTTCTAAAACATACCTAAACGGGTCAGAATTGAAGTCAAAGCAAAAGTCAAAGCTTTGCGACTTTCGGTTCCGAACCGGGTCTAAACAGGAAATAGTCGGGTCGAACATGTTTGGACATGTTCTTACACTTATTACTAAGTTATAACAATGATCAAACAGGTTATATAAGTTCTAGATAGCTAATTATGCATAAATGACTTTTTAAGCATTATGTTGACTTTTTGATTAAAGGTTTGACCCGACATTTGACCTGGTTAGGATGGTGATCAGGGGAAACCCTTTTGGGGTTTTATTACCCACATAAATACCAACCTATAACTACTTTTAATTCGAGATATGACTGAGCCATTATAGACTAATCTCGAAGTCAAACCGTAATTACGACGGTTTGACTTTTAGCTAATTAACTAAGCTAAAAGCAATTAGAGAAAGATTAGAATACTTACTGAAGTCCTATGCACGAGATATGATCACTAGGAAGCAAGCTTGAGCTCCAGAATCAATCCAAGAGTGTAGGAGAAGTGTGGGAATGTTTGTTGCAACTAATGAGCTTTATATAGTGAACTAAGGCACCATAAAGTGTTGACAACAAAGTCTATGATCAACCACAATCATCCAACACCTGTTACTAGTGTCTAGGGAAGTCTAAGGGTCGTCCACTTGTGAGAAAAACCGGTTAAATGGGTCACAATCGCGAAAGACAGGCTGCAGAAGGTTTCTGGTCGCTGGGTGACTGCTAGCGCACCGTTACGCTAACATTGTAGCGGTGCGCTAGACCCCCTGCGCATCGTAGGGATAGTTTAACTACGGTGCGTATGGCCTCTTCAGGGGCTGTTTTGCTTGTTCTTTCATTAATTCGAAAGGGTAACCCTATTATCCGTATATGGGGCATTAATTATCATCTAGGGACCTCTAAAAATGTGCTTGAACGGTTCTAAACCTTACCCTTATGTATTGTTTCGTTTGTATCCATAAACAAGACCCGAAACAAAGGGTTACCGCTCTTTTTCTTCGTAGGAGTCCACCATATCAATTTACGAATCATTCAATGTTATAATTCACTGAACTTGAACGTATACTAAATGTTTTTAACATGTTTGAGTCTTGGGATTTTCTACGAGGTCGTTCAGAGGTGCAAAAGTTAACATGGCGACACTTTTAAATCCTGTCAAACATTTTTTTATTAAACCCGGGTTTACAACGCGTTTTGTCTTACATGACACGTGTCGTTTTATTATTGAACCCGAAATTTTCGAGGTGTTACATCCT
This sequence comes from Helianthus tuberosus, assembly GCA_030545235.1. Lineage (NCBI taxonomy): Eukaryota > Viridiplantae > Streptophyta > Magnoliopsida > Asterales > Asteraceae > Helianthus > Helianthus tuberosus. The sequence continues at coordinate 5,895,077 of CM060407.1, forward strand.
CACCCCCTTAAAATAAATCTCGACCCGAGATTTACTGAAATAAGGAAGTATTCTCTGCCTAATAAAGGCATTCTAACAGATGATTAGAAATTTGTATGATCTTGTTTGTTGTTTCCAATGCAACTTTCAGATCTTGAATATTGGACTTACCAATCTATTGCTCTAACAACAGATGTTTAACATTCCATCTTTACAAGGTCTCCAAGGAGCAGCCTTGACGCCTTTATCCTAACTATTATAGAATAGCTTATCATAAGGTGAGATGGTTATTCTTAATCGTTGTTAAAATAGGGTTGCGGTAATTAGTGCATAAGCAAATTGAACCGTCTTTCTTACCCAACCATATCAAACTCTTAGAATATCGAGTTAGGATATATGAATCTATATCTTAAAATTTTCTTAATCAGGTTTTCGGTTGTTCCATATTAAACATGGAGTTCTTACAACACTCTAACCCAAAGCGGGATGTTAATCGTAACTCTACCTGCCTCTAGAGAGGTAAACAGGGTAAACTTAGAAGAAGATAACCAAGATACAAGGAGGTTACAGAGATTTTCCATATCTCAAGCTCCCGTTCACTCATCAACGCTTGTGTCTAACAATTGACACATTCATGTTATGAGTCCACATATTCCGTTACCAAGGAATATTTATTTGGATAATTCTATTCCGGATATCTCCCTTGAATACTACTAGTCGACATTAGTACAATATGACCATTGGGATATCTCAGGGGTTCCATGTGTTAAACCTCCATGCTGATCAGACATGGAAATAATCTATGGGACACACTAGGATACGCCAATCCTCATATGACACTTTTATCCAACATAGTTTGGCATTCGCAGGCGATAGACAACAATGAGAAAATAATTAAAATAACGTATGTTGCGAAGAGAGAGTACTCTTAGATTTTTCGGAAGGATTCCTTGCCGATACGAGAAGAATCGGTTACTATGGTTTCCTTGGTAGTTATACCTTGTGGATGATAATAAAATTTTTTTTTTTTTTTGCTAAGTTTATGGTTCATGAAGATTTATTATTGCCTGTATTAAAAACAGGACACTTAGCAGAAATTATCATTGATAAATGATAAGGAAGTTTATTGTACAAGTGCTTATAATTATTTAGAATGGAGATTTTCACAAACTAGGCACCTAGCTCAGTTGGCTAGGCGCGCGAAAGGGTGCGGCCGGCCTAGACCCGGGTTCGATTCCGGGGACGGCCAGTTCCACCATTTTTTATGTTTAATATTAATTAATCGTACGGACACGTGTAATTACGAGGGTTGTCTCATAAGGAGTCTTGATAATTAATTGCTTCTTATCACTCACAATATGGACTTGATTTTTAAGGCAACCAATCGATTTTTATCACTATATTGAGTCCTTAAGTATGCAACCAAAAGTTTGCTATAAGGATATTAGAAAAAGTGATTTCTAATAGATATTAATATCAATATAGGATTCGTTGAAGCATTTTTGACGTAACATCGTCACTTTCTACCGGGAATTAAATGACCGGAGTCTTAATCAGGTGGAGACAACAGTTCTCAACCTTTATCATTCGTAATATATTTATACGTGCCAGTATTAAATAAGTTTCTACATAAACTGCTTGATAAGGAAAGGTACATATTATACTATTATTATTCTGCATCATCTCTTGGGCGTTCCTCCTGATAACTCGTGCGTTTGTTCTCTTGGCCTACTCGGGCTTCCTCGCGTACTTAGGGCAGTTGGTCTTTATGTGCCCTTTCTCGTTGCAGTGGTAGCATGTAGCATCTTTAATCTTCCCGCAATCAACAGCCTTGTGCTCCCTAGACTTGCATATCCCACATGCAGGTGGTCCTGATTTAGAATTGGACTCCATTCTGCATTTTCCAAAGTGGCGTTTTTGGCAAGTCGAGCACCTTGGCTTTTCATCTGTCCGCTGACCATTCTTTCCAGACCCAGACCTCTCAGAGTCAGTGTTTCCCTTGTGTTTCTTCTCAGATCCTCGTGAGTTATCATCCTCACGCTTCTTCTTACTTTCTTCAGATTTCTTTAGCGACCTTAGCCTGACCGCATCTAAAGTAAGGGACAGAGAGAGGTCAGCTACTGACCTAAATGTAGTAGGTCTTGAAGCCTTAACACTGGCTTTGATTTCTGGGGGTAAACCCCCAATGAAGCGTGCAATTCGCTTGGGCTCTGGTGTTACAAGGTAAGGGACCAGTCTGGACAGGGTATTAAAACTGGTGAGGTAAGCTTGACAATCTAAGTTTGTCATTACTAAGGATAAGAAATCTGACTCAATCCCCTCAACCTCATGTTGAGGGCAGTAATTCTCCTTAATGAGATTAACAAACTGTTCCCATGACATGCTGTAGAGCGGAATCTTCCCAGCAGCTTGAATGAGAGACTTCCACCATGCCAGTGCCTCTCCTTTAAATGATTGGGATACGTACTTCACGACATCCCTTTCAGCGCAACCGCTGATATCGACAACTGTGTCCATTTCATCCAACCAAATCATACAATCGACTGCCCCCTTTTCCCCAGTAAAATCTCGGGGCTTGCAGGAAACAAAGTACTTATAGTTACAGGATTTGGTATGCGGTTCATTATCGAACACTGTCCTCTTGGATGGAAAACTGTGTTCATTAGATGGATTTCGATCGTCATCTTTCTTTAACTCATCTTTCTTGGAGGGCGGCTTGTTATCAGGCTCTGGAGGAGTTTTAGGGATGGATTTAGGGTGGGGTACAGATGAGGCTTCACTATATGTCTCACTATACTCCTGGAATTTCTCCTTCACAGCTTTAGATACAGCTGAGTCAATCAATGTACGAAGTTCTCCTCTGGTTATATTAATCCTTTCATCATCGCGATTTTCCAGAGGGTGACTGTTCCCTTCCTCCGACCCAGCCATGTAGTTTTAATTTCTACATAAAAATTAAACAAGGACAAGGTTTTTACGGAAGTTTAAACAGTTTTTATCTTTTTGAACGATTTATTAACCATGTCTTTAATACACATATTGGTTAATTTGATAAATATATAATTATTCAGGATATTTATTATATTCCTAAATTATAAGTTAATAATAGCACAAAAGGCCTAGTCGCGTAGACAAGTTTAATTTATAAGCCATGATTTCAGAGAATCGAGGCATTAAGGTTTTAATAATAGCACAATTGGCCTAGTCACTTAGACAAGTTTAATTTATAGGCCTTGATTTTATAGAATCGAGGCTTCAAGGTTTGAATCAAAGTTCATTACCTTTTCTTGACAGGGAGTTGTAGGCTTCCACTGTCTTTAGTCCCAGAGGACGTTAGTTATAGCCCGTGGGCACTTCATCCATACGGGATGATTATATAATTAAGGGAATTTAGTATATCCCAAAATGACTTATGTGATTTTATCATATCACATTTTGTCGAGCATGTTAATATGCTTACATATTTTTAATAAGGATTTGAATCTCTTGAATAGGTTCTACCATCTTGGCCTTGTATGTCGTGACATTTAGGCTAGGTTTACCTTTAAGATTCTTTTTAATAATTAACGCAGAGCAATCCTAAATTGAACTGTTAACAAGGATCTGAATCTAATTATGGAACTACCATCTTGGCCCTGTCTTAATGTGACACATGGCTAGGTTTTGTCCTTTTTAAATTTTGCCATTTTATTATAATGGTAGATCTTATAATATAGGAATGACACTTTAAATATAATCGTTCCTTTAAAATTTAACAAGTATATGGTTGCCCTAAACGGGACTTCTATAGCAATTGACTTGCCCATGCAAGGGCTAATCAGAAAAATAACAAAGGAACCAAATAAGGTAAAATGAAACAAATTTGGATTTTTCCTATGTTCTTGTCTAGACTCAAGAATGTGCAATTGTGTAACTGAGATTAAACACAAAAGACTAGTGTTTAATTCACTCAGTGTTGGCTCTGATACCAACCTGTCACACCCCGACTTTCCACGTGTCACCGGTGGGCCCGGTGGGGGAGTATCGTGACGTGGTTGGCAACTCAATAGTCAAACAACACAATTATATAAATGCACAGCGGAAGCAAAAGATAAATATTATTACATTCCGAATAAAAGTAATATCCAAGTATTACAACGGAAAGTAAAGGATCCACAGGCGGATCTTAAAACATATCACTTGTTCAACAGACTTTAGACGCCTAGGACTTTCAAGATTTCCTTATTAGCGCCCTGAGCTTCCAGCCAATTACGTTCAGTACCTGTCACTTAACCTTTTTGGAAAATACGTCAGTTTTCACTGGTAAATACACTCAACCGACTCATTTGAAAAGAGTTTAAGAAAATTGGTTTTGGGTGCACTTGGCACAAAATATATTGACACTTTGATTAAAATGCACAGAGGCAAAATTAATCTTTTATACTTGGGAAAATTATTTGTATATAATCTCGTATACAGTTTTACTTATTTGTCATCCATTCAGGGCCGGTTTGTAGGGCCGGTCTCGATTAACTGACACGCCACAGGTATAATGCCCACAGGCTATCATCCCCTAAGTGGATTACCAGTTCCGGTATAATGCCCACAGGGATGATACCTTCGAGTGGATTACCAGTTTTTACATAATGCATCTGTCAGGTGTATGCCTACACCCCGTGCTTAGGTCGTGGCCATCTCGTAAGATGATGCCAAGGATATCCGGGACATGGTCATTAACCCCCAAAGGCCATACACCAAATAATAGTAAAATAATACATATTAAACAGGTTATGTAAGTACATCAATCACAATCCGATTTAAATGACTACATACACCCGACCAAGCGGTACTTTTATAGCACCGTATCCCAAGCCCGTATAGGGAAAATAAGTTAAGAGTATTTACCTGAGCTAGCTCCTGTCTTAAATAGCAAGAATCTAATAACTCAGCCGTAGTCACTTAAATAAGCGTAGGTACAATTTACCGGAAAGCTCTAGTCTGGAATTCGAATGAGGTAAACGACAGTCGCAATACTATTAATGCGACGAATGTTAATAAAACTACAAACGTAAACCTCAATGTTAATGGAGTTAATCTTCAGATATTAAACATAAAAAAAAAAATGGTGGAATTGGCCGTCCCCGGAATCGAACCTGGGTCTAGGCCGCACCCTTTCGCGCGCCTAGCCAACTGAGCTAGGTGCCTAGTTTGTGAAAATCTCCATTCTAAATAATTATAAGCACTTGTACAATAAACTTCCTTATCATTTATCAATGATAATTTCTGCTAAGTGTCCTGTTTTTAATACAGGCAATAATAAATCTTCATGAACCATAAACTTAGCGAAAAAAAAAAAAAATTTATTATCATCCACAAGGTATAACTACCAAGGAAACCATAGTAACCGATTCTTCTCGTATCGGCAAGGAATCCTTCCGAAAAATCTAAGAGTACTCTCTCTTCGCATAGAGTACGACAACATACGTTATTTTAATTATTTTCTCATTGTTGTCTATCGCCTGCGAATGCCAAACTATGTTGGATAAAAGTGTCATATGAGGATTGGCGTATCCTAGTGTGTCCCATAGATTATTTCCATGTCTGATCAGCATGGAGGTTTAACACATGGAACCCCTGAGATATCTCAATGATCATATGGTACTAAAGTCAACTAATGGTATTCAAAGAAGATATCCAGAATAGAATTGTCCAAATACATATTCCCTGGTAAAGAAATATGTGGACTCATAACATAAATGTGTCACTTATTAGACACAAGCGTTGTTGAGTGAACTGGAGCCTGAGATATAGAATCTCTGTAACCTCCTTATACCTCGATTATCTTCTCCTAAGATTACCTTGCTTACCCCAGGGAGGCAGGTAGAATTAAAATTTATATCCCATTAAGGCTGTATTATTATGAAATCTCCAAGACGGATAGTACCATAATTGGGAGAACCGAAGACCTGATTAAATAAATTTTAAGATAAGAGATTCATATAGCCTAACTCGATATTCTGAGAGTTTGATGTTGTTAGATAAGAAAGACGGTTCATTTTGCTTATGCACTAATTACCGCAACCCAATTTTAACAACGATTAAGAATAACCATCTCACCTTAAGATAAGCTATTCTATAAAAGTTAGGATAAAGGCGTCAAGGCTGCTCCTTGGAGACCTTGTAAAGATGGAATGTTAAACATCTGTTGTTAGAGCAATAGATTGGTAAGTCCAATATTCAAGATCTGAAAGTTGCATTGGAAACAACAAACAAGATCATACAAATTTCTAATCATCTGTTAGATTGCCTTTATTAGGCAGAGAATACTTCCTTTAATTCAGTAAATCTCGGGTCGAGATTTATTTTAAGGGGGTGAGGATGTAACACCTCAGAAATTTCGGGTTCAATAATAAAACGACACGTGTCATGTAAGACAAAACGCGTTGTAAACTCGGATTTAATAAAAATGTTTGACAGGATTTAAAAGTATCGTCATGTTAACTTTTGCACCTCTGAACGACCTCGTAGAAAATCCCAAGACTCAAACATGTTAAAAACATTTAGTATATGTTCAAGTTCAGTGAATTATAACATTGAATGATTCGTAAATTGATATGGTGGACTCCTACGAAGAAAAAGAGCGGTAACCCTTTGTTTCGGGTCTTGTTTATGGATACAAACGAAACAATACATAAGGGTAAGGTTTAGAACTGATCAAGCACATTTTTAGAGGTCCCTAGATGATAAATACTACCCCATATGCGGATAATGGGGTTGCCCTTTCGGATTAATGAAGAAACAAGCAAAACAGCCCCTGTTGAACTCATACGCACCGTAGCCAAACTCACCCTACGATGCGCAGGGGGTCTAGCGCACCGCTACAATGTTAGCGTAACGGTGCGCTAGCAGTCACCCAGCGACCAGAAACCTTCTGCAGCCTGTTTTACGCATTTTTGACCCATTTGGCCGGTTTTTCTCACAAGTGGACGACCCTTAGACTTCCCTAGACACTAGTAACAGGTGTTGGATGATTGTGGTTGATCATAGACTTTGTTGTCAACACTTTATGGTGCCTTAGTTCACTATATAAAGCTCATTAGTTGCAACAAACATTCCCACACTTCTCCTGCACTCTTGGATCATTTCTGGAGCTCAAGCTTGCTTCCAAGTGATCTTATCTCGTGCTTAGGACTTCAGTAAGTATTCTAATCTTTCTCTAATTGCTTTTAGCTTAGTTAATTAGCTAAAAGTCAAACCGTCGTAATTACGGTTTGACTTCGAGATTAGTCTATAATGGCTCAATCATATCTCGAATTAAAAGTAGTTATAGGTTGGTATTTATGTGGGTAATAAAACCCCAAAAGGGTTTCCCCTGATCACCATCCTAACCAGGTCAAATGTCGGGTCAAACCTTTAATTAAAAAGTCAACAGGATGCTTAAAACGTCATTTATGCATAATTAGCTATCTAGAACATATATAACCTGTTTGATCATTGTTATAACTTAGTAATAAGTGTAAGAACATGTCCAAACATGTTCGACCCGACTATTTCCTGTTTAGACCCGGTTCGGAACCGAAAGTCGCAAAGCTTTGACTTTTGCTTTGACTTCAATTCTGACCCGTTTAGGTATGTTTTAGAAATACCTTAGAGCTTCATTTGGACCAGGTTACATGCTAGTATAACCCTCTGTGATTATACACCTCGGTTCATTAGTTATCCGATTAATACGCATGATTCCGTTAATTGCTCATATGTTGACCATTATGCCCTTCACACCTTAAAACGAGATTTATGAAAATGTAAAAGTGTAGAAACCTTAGTTACTGATATATAAACTTGTATGCAAAGTTTGACATCAGTTTGACTTGTAGATTAAGAGTTATGCTCAATATCGCAAAACTAATGCTTTATGTTAACATAATGGCGTAATTAGCGTATAGCCTAGTTAAACATACTTTTTGGTATCAAATCTTTTACCCACTGATATAATATATTATTTTAGGATTTTTAAAGATTTTTAATTAATTTTAGGCTGAGCATAACTCGTAGTCGTAGGCTTAATCCGGTAATTGTCGGTTTTGCCCTTACGGGCCATAAAATGAGTTTTACTTATCTAAACGACTCCAAACCTTTTGCTACTGATCACATATGATAAATAAATTATTTTAAGCCTTCTGGAAATATAAAAATGTCAGATTTAAGTATCGAACTCGGAAATGGCCTTTAATCGCCATAATTAGCGTTTTTAACGCATAGTATGTCCTAAAATCATATTGGACATACCCGGGTTGATACCTACTGATATATGAGGCAAATTATGATATTTTAACAGTAAGCAAAGGTTGATAAACTCAGACTTCGTTTTTGAGCTTTTCGGCTTATGTGAAATTACCAAAATACCCCTACGGGGCATAGTTTGGTTAAAGATGATAAATTTCACATATACGCTTTAGCCTACTGTTATAACTCATCAAATTAAGTATGTTTGCTGTTTACATCAGACCTGTAACTCAGTTAAACATTGAAACTCTTTTATAACCTTTTAAATGACCAAACTACCCCTACGGGGCCTAGTTTGTGTTTAATTACGTTTCGGGCATAATGAAAGACATCTTACTGATGTCACAACATATTTGAGGCACAATTAACTTAGGAAACCTGTAGATTTCTCCAATGAATACCCGTCACGCTTATTACGCGTTCGGTTCGGTTTATGTAACAAGTTTACATAAATTAACCGAAACGGGTCAAACCTTATCGGTTTTATCTCAAAATCCAGAATGTGAATAATAAACCATATTAAGCAAGTCTCTGAACTTGTCGGGTCTAAATCACATTCTATCCGGTCTTCGCTTAATCGTGCGTACGAACCGTATCTTTGAAACTAGCCGGTCTAAGCTTAAGCTTAATTAAAGACCCGTTAGGATTCTAATAGGTTATTATAAACCTTCGTTCCAGATTAGGAGCCCAGTAAAAGTACTTGCATTTACTGTATTGGATTTATACTTTGCTCAGGTAAATACTCTTAACCTATTTTCCCAATACGGGCTTGAAATACGGTATAACGATACCGTAAATACTCTTAACTTATTTTCCCTATACGGGCTTGGGATACGGTACTATAAAAGTACCGCTTGGTCGGGTGTATGTAGTCATTTAAATCGGATTGTGATTGATGTACTTACATAACCTGTTTAATATGTATTATTTTATTATTATTTGGTGTATGGCCTTTGGGGGTTAATGACCATGTCCCGGATATCCTTGGCATCATTTTACGAAATGGCCACGACCTAAGCACGGGGTGTAGGCATACACCTGACAGATGCATTATGTAAAAACTGGTAATCCACTCGAAGGTATCATCCCTGTGGGCATTATACCGGAACTGGTAATCCACTTAGGGGATGATAGCCTGTGGGCATTATACCTGTGGCGTGTCAGTTAATCGAGTCCGGCCCTACAAACCGGCCCTGAATGGATGACAAATAAATAAAACTGTATACAAGATTATATACAAATAATTCTCCCAAGTATAAAAGGTTAATTTTGCCTCTGTGCATTTTAATCAAATTATAAAAGATATTTTAGTGCCACGTGCATCCAAATCAATTTTCTCAAACTCTTTTTAAATGAGTCAGTTGAGTTGTATTTACCAGTGTAAACTGACGTATTTTCCAAAAAGGCTAAGTGCAGGTGCTAGACGAAATAGGCTGGCTACTCCAGGCATCATTACTCAAGTTTCGCAAGCTCTAGATGTCAAAGTCTGTTGAACAGTTTTTACTTTATATCGATTCGCCTGTGGATCCTTTACTTCCGTTGTAATACTGAATATTACTTCATATTCGGAATGTAATAATAAATATCTTTTGCTTCCGCTGTGCATTCATATATATTGTGTTGTTTGACTATCATGTTGCCAACCACGTCACGATACTCCCCCACCGGGCCCACCGGTGACACGTGGAAAGTCGGGGTGTGACAGGTCTGTCACACCCCGACTTTCCACGTGTCACCGGTGGGCCCGGTGGGGGAGTATCGTGACGTGGTTGGCAACTCAATAGTCAAACAACACAATTATATAAATGCACAGCGGAAGCAAAAGATAAATATTATTACATTCCGAATAAAAGTAATATCCAAGTATTACAACGGAAAGTAAAGGATTCACAGGCGGATCTTAAAACATATCACTTGTTCAACAGACTTTAGACGCCTAGGACTTTCAAGATTTCCTTATTAGCGCCCTGAGCTTCCAGCCAATTACGTTCAGTACCTGTCACTTAACCTTTTTGGAAAATACGTCAGTTTTCACTGGTAAATACACTCAACCGACTCATTTGAAAAGAGTTTAAGAAAATTGGGTTTGGGTGCACTTGGCACAAAATATATTGACACTTTGATTAAAATGCACAGAGGCAAAATTAATCTTTTATACTTGGGAAAATTATTTGTATATAATCTCGTATACAGTTTTACTTATTTGTCATCCATTCAGGGCCGGTTTGTAGGGCCGGTCTCGATTAACTGACACGCCACAGGTATAATGCCCACAGGCTATCATCCCCTAAGTGGATTACCAGTTCCGGTATAATGCCCACAGGGATGATACCTTCGAGTGGATTACCAGTTTTTACATAATGCATCTGTCAGGTGTATGCCTACACCCCGTGCTTAGGTCGTGGCCATCTCGTAAGATGATGCCAAGGATATCCGGGACATGGTCATTAACCCCCAAAGGCCATACACCAAATAATAGTAAAATAATACATATTAAACAGGTTATGTAAGTACATCAATCACAATCCGATTTAAATGACTACATACACCCGACCAAGCGGTACTTTTATAGCACCGTATCCCAAGCCCGTATAGGGAAAATAAGTTAAGAGTATTTACCTGAGCTAGCTCCTGTCTTAAATAGCAAGAATCTAATAACTCAGCCGTAGTCACTTAAATAAGCGTAGGTACAATTTACCGGAAAGCTCTAGTCCAGAATGTGTATGAATTACCCATATAAGACAAGTCTCTGAACATGTCGGGTTTAAATCACATTCTATTCCGGTCTTCGCTTAATCATGCGTTTGAACCGTATATTTCCTTAAGACTAACCGGTCTAAGCTTAGGCTTAATTAAAGACCCGTTAGCATTCTAATTAATTAGTGGGGGAGTATCGTGACGTGGTTGGCAACTCAATAGTCAAACAACACAATTATATAAATGCACAGCGGAAGCAAAAGATAAATATTATTACATTCCGAATAAAAGTAATATCCAAGTATTACAACGGAAAGTAAAGGATTCACAGGCGGATCTTAAAACATATCACTTGTTCAACAGACTTTAGACGCCTAGGACTTTCAAGATTTCCTTAGTAGCACCCTGAGCTTCCAGCCAATTACGTTCAGTACCTGTCACTTAACCTTTTTGGAAAATACGTCAGTTTTCACTGGTAAATACACTCAACCGACTCATTTGAAAAGAGTTTAAGAAAATTGGTTTTGGGTGCACTTGGCACAAAATATATTGACACTTTGATTAAAATGCACAGAGGCAAAATTAATCTTTTATACTTGGGAAAATTATTTGTATATAATCTCGTATACAGTTTTACTTATTTGTCATCCATTCAGGGCCGGTTTGTAGGGCCGGTCTCGATTAACTGACACGCCACAGGTATAATGCCCACAGGCTATCATCCCCTAAGTGGATTACCAGTTCCGGTATAATGCCCACAGGGATGATACCTTCGAGTGGATTACCAGTTTTTACATAATGCATCTGTCAGGTGTATGCCTACACCCCGTGCTTAGGTCATGGCCATCTCGTAAGATGATGCCAAGGATATCCGGGACATGGTCATTAACCCCCAAAGGCCATACACCAAATAATAGTAAAATAATACATATTAAACAGGTTATGTAAGTACATCAATCACAATCCGATTTAAATGACTACATACACCCGACCAAGCGGTACTTTTATAGCACCGTATCCCAAGCCCGTATAGGGAAAATAAGTTAAGAGTATTTACCAGTGAAAACTGACGTATTTTCCAAAAAGGTTAAGTGACAGGTACTGAACGTAATTGGCTGGAAGCTCAGGGCGCTAATAAGGAAATCTTGAAAGTCCTAGGCGTCTAAAGTCTGTTGAACAAGTGATATGTTTTAAGATCCGCCTGTGAATCCTTTACTTTCCGTTGTAATACTTGGATATTACTTTTATTCGGAATGTAATAATATTTATCTTTTGCTTCCGCTGTGCATTTATATAATTGTGTTGTTTGACTATTGAGTTGCCAACCACGTCACGATACTCCCCCACCGGGCCCACCGGTGACACGTGGAAAGTCGGGGTGTGACAGACTGTAACACCTGTGCCTCCACGGCCATCAAAAAAAATACCGAACCAATGAAACATTATATTTCATACTTGGGATTTGTAAAAATATGTGTATCATTTGCACATATCAACTCTTGTTCGATTCCAAACTCTAAACCACTTTCTGGAAGGTTATACGCGCACCGATGCGTAGATATAACCAGTTTAATGCAACAAACACTCCGGAATAGTGAAATAGGCTTAACATACCTTAAATAACCTTTACATAACTTAGAAATAAGTTTTGAAGACTTGGGTATGGCAAAATCAAGTTAAATCGCTTACAGGGACTAAAGTTGACAAACTGCGAAAGTATGCCAATTTGAACTGTAACAGACATTCCGGAACATGGCCATAAGTTAAACATACCATAAATATCTTTTATATAGCTTAGAAATAGGCTTTGAGGTGTTCGGTGTGCTAAAATAAACTTTTGGGTCATTCAGGGACTAAAAGTGTCAAAACGTGCACAAGTTTGCATTTTCGCGCATAACTCACATTCTGAATACATCCGGACATCCAAAAATTTATGTAAGCACTATAATATTTTATTTTAGTGTTTGGCATAAGAAAAATCCATTCATCGCGTCATTTGGATCGTTTTTCGCGCTTATGCGCATTCCGTCGTAATTAACCGAACATCGCGACCGTACGGCCAAACGAACCGACATCCGAGATATTTTTGAGCATGTTTTAAGTTCCCTATACTTTAACTTCATTTTAGAGCTTTGAAATGGGGTTAACGGGCCTTAAACGTGTCGAAAATGGGCTGAATGCATGACAGGGACCAAAAGTGTAATTCTGCCAAACTTGTAAGTAGCGCACCTCTACACTTTTAGTGTAACGGTGCGCTAGCCTGTGCCAGAACAGATAATATCAACCAGTCAGCAGATTATCAGCTGATTAAACCACAACCACAAGTTCTAAACTTGCCCTTTCAGCTCTTAATAGGCCATTTTCAGTAACCATAACATTTTGACAAATGTACGCATGAGATTCGAGCACGGTTTTCATGAAACGATCTTAACGGTTACCCGAAATCTATAAATACCCATCACATTTGCACACATTTCTCACAAGAATCTGATCATTTGTGCTCTAAGTTGAAACCTTTGTTTCATACCTGAGCTATTTTGATCTTGATTAGCATTCGGGGACCCTTCGTAAGTATTCTTTCGTTCTTTTATTGCTTTTCGAGTCCGAAAGTCAAACTTTGTTTGACTTTCTGCATTGACCAGTTTATGGTCGATGCGAAGTTCGTTTGAACTTCATAACGTGAGCGTGATCACGATGGTTATAGTCCTTAGTGACTATACCTACTGATTACCACGTTATCTAGGCTCCGTGACGAGCCGTAGTTTCGGTCAGAATACGTATTCTTGCGTATTTTGTAACCAAACTACTTATGGGTATCAAAACCGTTTGTTTTGATACCAAACCTGTTTTCTAAACTTAGTTAAGCATGTTTTAGCATGCTTAGCTCGTCACTTTTAGTTTAGTGCTTTGATAGGGTCGTAAGGTAAGCGATCTAAACAATCGCTTATACTTTCGAACCCGACCCGTTTGGTCGATCATTAGGATCCGACCAAGCACATTAGGTGACCATAGTATATAGGGAATAACCTTCCGAGGTTATACCTTATGGTCACGACGTTTAGTTAGTTGTATGATAGGTAGTTTATATGCCTTAGGTAAATTACCAAAATACCCCTTTGATGCCAAAATTCATTTTAAACATATGTAACATAACTTTTGACATCTAAACTGATTTGACAACCATATTAGACATGTTAAGGCATATATTACTTGTCATAGGACTAGTTAGGCGGTCCGAACGTGTTTCACGCGAACGACGCGTTAAAGTAGCATAAGCTACCTAAACGGGTCGTAATGGGTCACAAGCACTTAGGTTAGGTTTCATTTAGTATGTAGGCTTTATTAAACCATACTACATGAGTTCCCATACTCATACGGTTTACGAGCCCTCATCCTATCCGATCTTCCGATTTAGGTCCGATTTATTAATGTAGTTACCTATATTAGGTGCCGTTTGATATTCCGTGATCTCTAGCATTGCTTGGTGGTTATCTTAGGACTTCTGAGCAATCTCAAGTGAGTACATAGACCCCTCTTTTACTGTTTTCCAAACTGTTTTGGGGTGGAACACATGTGCCTACTTGTTACTTTCATGCTTTCCTGTTTTAACATCATATACATGCTATGTTCGTTAGTACATTATAGTACATGATTTCATTACATTTCATGCTAGGTGTGCCCATTGTGTGCATTACTTAGTACACCGTTTTACATGACATTTCACGCTATGTATGTTCATTTGATTACATACTTAGTGCATTGTTTTCACATGTTTACATTTTGGTATGACATTTGGTTTGTTTACATGGGACAATACATTCATTAACATTAGCTACGCCGTTCGTTAGTAGGTAGTGGTACCATAGGAATTGACAACTCCCGTTCCGGACATCCCAGGGAAAGGGGACAGAAAGGAATGACCGAATTCGATGATATAAGACAGATAGACCTTTAATTTGTTTAAAGGGTTTATCACCACAGTCACAAGGCTTGGATGTATGCATTTTCACAATACCGCATAAATGTTCATATTAAATATTTGCATGCATTTTTCCACAAAGACATAAGATTGATTTAAACCATGTTTTACTTCAATATTTTGTTTTCGTGCATATGGTTTAGTTGAGACATTTCACTTGCCATACATGACATTTTGACATAGACATTTTACACAAAGACATTTGACATAGACATTTGACATGGATATTTGACATAGACATTTTAACATGGATATTTGACATAGACATTTGACATGGATATTTGACATAGACATTTGACATGGATATTTGACATAGACATTTGACATGGATATTTGACATAGACATTTGACATGATTTACATTTGACATATAACATGTTTGATAATTGGTTTAAACATAGACTTCTTACATTGGTTGGTTTGGTTTGATTAAGTGATTAAGTAACGATGCGTGTGTAATATGATACAAGCATGGTGGATACGCCGCTGGTACTTCCTATATATAAGTGTTTGTATGGTATTACATGTCGTAACGTTATTTGAATCATTTCAATTTGAGACATAGAACATTTTATACAAATAACATATTTTTCACAAGACATTGATTTACAAACAACTTAACTTATACAAACTCATTTTTACATGGTTATTCATTTAACCATGCATTATTTCTCTTATTTATACGTATCATCTGAAACTTATTGTTTTTCAAATGATTTACAAAGACAAAGCAAATTACAAGGTTCATGACTAAACATTTTCTTAAACAGAGGTCATGAATCTTATTTTCACAAAACCTATGTACTCGCCGGCATTTTTATGCTGACGTACCTATTTTCACATGTGTTTCAGGATATGAAGCATAGGATTGATCAAGACATACTTAGGCGGACTTGTGCCTTAGTGACTTAAAACGAGACAAGAACTAGTTAATTTTTGTTGTATACTCTTTACTTCTTGTTTAAAGACAATGTAACTCGCTTGTTTGATGAATAAAACGAAACTTCAATATCCATGGTTGTGAAACATTAATTCTGTTACAACACTCCCTGATGTTTCCGCCACGTTTTGTATGTTCTACGTGGTCGGGGTGTGACAGAAAAGATGGTATCAGAGCCCATGGTTATAGGGAATTAGGTTATTAGTAATACTCTGACCTAGTCTATAACCTTTCTAGGACCCTAACGCGAGTTTACTTGCGTTTAGTCATAAAACAATACTGTCACCTATCCTTAGGCGATAACCACAACAAGAACATAAAATTCAAAACCGCTTTGAAAACTAATCATCTGTTCTAGGATGATTGATTACTAGGTTTTGAACCCTCTATTGTAAGGTTTTGAACTCTCTATTATATGGTTTTGAACCCCTTTGAGTTTTCAAAATCTCGTCAAGGTTTTGGGTTTTAAAAAATGTGAACACGTGCAAACTGGAA
The DNA here is from genome assembly GCA_030545235.1 of Helianthus tuberosus. Taxonomy (NCBI): domain Eukaryota; kingdom Viridiplantae; phylum Streptophyta; class Magnoliopsida; order Asterales; family Asteraceae; genus Helianthus; species Helianthus tuberosus. The sequence continues at coordinate 5,911,428 of CM060407.1, forward strand.
GGGTGGATGCCTGTATTCTGGGTTTTCTGTCTAGGCAAGCACTTCGTATACATCTCATCAGACGCGAGACCAGTTGTGCTTACCTGGGAATTCTTGGGATGAGTGTTCACTTATAGGCGAGCATGTCTTCGCGATACATTATTTTTGACCCATTTACTTTGATTTGCCACCATCTCATTTGTTTGCCTTAGGTAACAAACAAATGGTCACAATTTTCATTCGTTACCATTCTGTATTGATTTTTCCAATAACCTTTCACTTGCTTCTTCCTCTGTCTTTCATTTTCTTTTAGAATGTCTATCCCTCTCAGCACTGGTCAAATGTCCGAGCAAACAGCCAAATTTGCTCAGCAAATAGGCGAGGTGATACTGAAGTCTGTGGATCTAGGCATTGCCATGTCTCGTCTCAACAATGAAGCCTCTCGTCTCGACAATGAAGCCACTCAAGAGCCACCAAAGGAAGCAGAAGTCAAGCCAGCACCACCAGCCAAGAAACCAATCGAGGAATCAAAGACCATGGATGAACGATCCCCTAAGAAGTCAAAGAAGCGAAAGGCTTCTCAGAACTTCGCCGAGGTCGCTCACATTGGTCAAGCCATCCCTAACCAACCAGCTCAACCCCCTACTAGGAAGCCATACAATGGAACTGCACCCTTGTGCAACCAATGTAGCCTTCATCATCATGCTAGTGTGAGGTGCCGCAAATGCCAGATTTGTGGACTCATAGGTCATACAGCAAGGGTCTGCCCAACTGCAGCTGTACCAAATCAAGCTGGCGACAATCCTGCTCAAGCTCGTTTCTCACGAGGGTCTTGCTACAACTGTGGCGAGATGGGCCATTTCCAAAGGGATTGCCCAAAGCTTGCTAATGCAAATCCAACCCTTGGATGAGCATTCGGCTGAACAAAGGATGTTGCTGTCTTATGCCTTTGTTTCTTTTGTCTTCGTGTATTGTGAAACAATATGTCTTGTTCATAAATAAAAGTTGTTGATCACAATTCTGATATGCAAGTATAATAACAAGTGTTTATGGCATTTCCCTATAATACCTGCATTAAGGAACTATGTTCCTTACAAACTACTCTTGTGATTCTCTCTTTCAAATGATCACTCATGAGTCCCTCGAAAATTTTAAGTACTCGTTTCATTCTAAGATACGAAGTACAGAAAATAAAGTGACATTATGAGTAATCATGCTTCAGCACATCTTTACCTTTAAATCCTTGGTTAGATAACTAAGGGTATTTTCAAATCTCATACCCATTACGTCTTGATTTGTCAACATACACAGTACAAGTATTTCAACACAATCTTCATGATCTCAAAACATTTCATATAGTTTGAAAACAATTTTTTCTAGATACATTGTCTACGTTATTTCAAAAACATTGGCCATGTTATCAAAACCAACCTTCCTAATTTCAAAATATTTCATATAGTCTGAAGACAAAATTAACACAATACATTTTCTTATCAAGTGCATGATTTCGAAAAACATCATTCATGTCTTTCAAAAACCTTATACATAATTTCAAAATTCATCTCGCATGATTTTAAAACATTTTTGTACATATATCTATCTAATACACCTACTTTATGATTTCAAAAGTATTATATATAAGGTTTCAAAAACGTTAAACACATTTTCTTAAAGGAACCCCATGCATAGTTTTCAAAAATATTTTCCTCGTACATCGACTTAACCTTCAAATTCTGCTTCATATGTCGCCTTGACATATCAAGCATCTCAACTTCATAAGCATTTTACATCATGTTTTGACCTAAGCACATCCAGTGCAAGGTTTCAAAACATCTTCAACTTTTAAATCCATAAGGGATCTTTTATTCTCACAATTAGATCCTTGTGGATAATTGTCATACAAATCAGAGTCCTTAATTGGATTCCTTATGTACCTTAATTCGAATATTTCGGTTCCTTATAATCGAAATCGAATTTTTCTTTTAAAAATCTTTCTATCTTTATAGTTAGATTCTTGATAATGTTTAAAGTACCAAATGAAATCCACGAGATGGATTCCTAGTGTGCTTTAAATACATGTACTCTGTTAGCAGAACAAACTTCTAGTTAAACAATTTTGTGGTTATGTGACTATGTGTTTATTCATCTCATGTTTTCTTTTATGCATTTTTGTGTTTTTAATACTCTGGATATTCGTTATCCAAATCCTCACAGGATCTTTCATATCTTCATATGAGAGATTCGTAGCAGGATATTCAAAAGGTACTACCTTCAATCCTTAAGGGGCTTCTATGTAATAGTTAAGACCCTTGGATTATATAGTACTGCTCCATGATTCATAAGAGACCCTTTAGTGGTCTAATCAAAAAGATTGATTCACAACTTGGTTAAAGAACGACATCTAGTGATGTAGCTGGACAGACTCTTTGATAGTCTATTTAGATCATTTGTTGATTTAGTCAAAAGGACTCTATGGCGGTCTAGTCACACTCATCACAGGATTGTTCAGTTGGTTTTCCCCTACACATTATAAAATAGACTGTGTGAACTGTGCAAGGAATTGTCTGATTATGGACGCGTACATAATTATGAAATTTAGTGCACAGAAACCCAGTAAGATTTATTATGTGTAAGAACCGATAGTGACAACAATAACGAAAAGAGAACGATGTAATGGAGGTACGGTGGACGCACCAATGACGCTTTATATACTTGTATATAAGTATCCCTCTTACATTGCAATCATGATGTTATTAAAGTTACTAGCAGTTCAGAACCCTAACCAATGTTGTTCGATCTTTTCAACTTCATGTTTTCAAGCTCTCACAAGTTTCCTCTAAATAAATTTCGGGACGAAATTTCCTAAAGTAGGGGAGACTGTAACACCTGTGCCTCCACGGCCATCAAAAAAAATACCGAACCAATGAAACATTATATTTCATACTTGGGATTTGTAAAAATATGTGTATCATTTGCACATATCAACTCTTGTTCGATTCCAAACTCTAAACCACTTTCTGGAAGGTTATACGCGCACCGATGCGTAGATATAACCAGTTTAATGCAACAAACACTCCGGAATAGTGAAATAGGCTTAACATACCTTAAATAACCTTTACATAACTTAGAAATAAGTTTTGAAGGCTTGGGTATGGCAAAATCAAGTTAAATCGCTTACAGGGACTAAAGTTGACAAACTGCGAAAGTATGCCAATTTGAGCTGTAACAGACATTCCGGAACATGGCCATAAGTTAAACATACCATAAATATCCTTTATATAGCTTAGAAATAGGCTTTGAGGTGTTCGGTGTGCTAAAATAAACTTTTGGGTCATTCAGGGACTAAAAGTGTCAAAACGTGCACAAGTTTGCATTTTCGCGCATAACTCACATTCTGAATACATCCGGACATCCAAAAATTTATGTAAGCACTATAATATTTTATTTTAGTGTTTGGCATAAGAAAAATCCATTCATCGCGTCATTTGGATCGTTTTTCGCGCTTATGCGCATTCCGTCGTAATTAACCGAACATCGCGACCGTACGGCCAAACGAACCGACATCCGAGATATTTTTGAGCATGTTTTAAGTTCCCTATACTTTAACTTCATTTTAGAGCTTTGAAATGGGGTTAACGGGCCTTAAACGTGTCGAAAATGGGCTGAATGCATGACAGGGACCAAAAGTGTAATTCTGCCAAACTTGTAAGTAGCGCACCTCTACACTTTTAGTGTAACGGTGCGCTAGCCTGTGCCAGAACAGATAATATCAACCAGTCAGCAGATTATCAGCTGATTAAACCACAACCACAAGTTCTAAACTTGCCCTTTCAGCTCTTAATAGGCCATTTTCAGTAACCATAACATTTTGACAAATGTACGCATGAGATTCGAGCACGGTTTTCATGAAACGATCTTAACGGTTACCCGAAATCTATAAATACCCATCACATTTGCACACATTTCTCACAAGAATCTGATCATTTGTGCTCTAAGTTGAAACCTTTGTTTCATACCTGAGCTATTTTGATCTTGATTAGCATTCGGGGACCCTTCGTAAGTATTCTTTCGTTCTTTTATTGCTTTTCGAGTCCGAAAGTCAAACTTTGTTTGACTTTCTGCATTGACCAGTTTATGGTCGATGCGAAGTTCGTTTGAACTTCATAACGTGAGCGTGATCACGATGGTTATAGTCCTTAGTGACTATACCTACTGATTACCACGTTATCTAGGCTCCGTGACGAGCCGTAGTTTCGGTCAGAATACGTATTCTTGCGTATTTTGTAACCAAACTACTTATGGGTATCAAAACCGTTTGTTTTGATACCAAACCTGTTTTCTAAACTTAGTTAAGCATGTTTTAGCATGCTTAGCTCGTCACTTTTAGTTTAGTGCTTTGATAGGGTCGTAAGGTAAGCGATCTAAACAATCGCTTATACTTTCGAACCCGACCCGTTTGGTCGATCATTAGGATCCGACCAAGCACATTAGGTGACCATAGTATATAGGGAATAACCTTCCGAGGTTATACCTTATGGTCACGACGTTTAGTTAGTTGTATGATAGGTAGTTTATATGCCTTAGGTAAATTACCAAAATACCCCTTTGATGCCAAAATTCATTTTAAACATATGTAACATAACTTTTGACATCTAAACTGATTTGACAACCATATTAGACATGTTAAGGCATATATTACTTGTCATAGGACTAGTTAGGCGGTCCGAACGTGTTTCACGCGAACGACGCGTTAAAGTAGCATAAGCTACCTAAACGGGTCGTAATGGGTCACAAGCACTTAGGTTAGGTTTCATTTAGTATGTAGGCTTTATTAAACCATACTACATGAGTTCCCATACTCATACGGTTTACGAGCCCTCATCCTATCCGATCTTCCGATTTAGGTCCGATTTATTAATGTAGTTACCTATATTAGGTGCCGTTTGATATTCCGTGATCTCTAGCATTGCTTGGTGGTTATCTTAGGACTTCTGAGCAATCTCAAGTGAGTACATAGACCCCTCTTTTACTGTTTTCCAAACTGTTTTGGGGTGGAACACATGTGCCTACTTGTTACTTTCATGCTTTCCTGTTTTAACATCATATACATGCTATGTTCGTTAGTACATTATAGTACATGATTTCATTACATTTCATGCTAGGTGTGCCCATTGTGTGCATTACTTAGTACACCGTTTTACATGACATTTCACGCTATGTATGTTCATTTGATTACATACTTAGTGCATTGTTTTCACATGTTTACATTTTGGTATGACATTTGGTTTGTTTACATGGGACAATACATTCATTAACATTAGCTACGCCGTTCGTTAGTAGGTAGTGGTACCATAGGAATTGACAACTCCCGTTCCGGACATCCCAGGGAAAGGGGACAGAAAGGAATGACCGAATTCGATGATATAAGACAGATAGACCTTTAATTTGTTTAAAGGGTTTATCACCACAGTCACAAGGCTTGGATGTATGCATTTTCACAATACCGCATAAATGTTCATATTAAATATTTGCATGCATTTTTCCACAAAGACATAAGATTGATTTAAACCATGTTTTACTTCAATATTTTGTTTTCGTGCATATGGTTTAGTTGAGACATTTCACTTGCCATACATGACATTTTGACATAGACATTTTACACAAAGACATTTGACATAGACATTTGACATGGATATTTGACATAGACATTTTGACATGGATATTTGACATAGACATTTGACATGGATATTTGACATAGACATTTGACATGGATATTTGACATAGACATTTGACATGGATATTTGACATAGACATTTGACATGATTTACATTTGACATATAACATGTTTGATAATTGGTTTAAACATAGACTTCTTACATTGGTTGGTTTGGTTTGATTAAGTGATTAAGTAACGATGCGTGTGTAATATGATACAAGCATGGTGGATACGCCGCTGGTACTTCCTATATATAAGTGTTTGTATGGTATTACATGTCGTAACGTTATTTGAATCATTTCAATTTGAGACATAGAACATTTTATACAAATAACATATTTTTCACAAGACATTGATTTACAAACAACTTAACTTATACAAACTCATTTTTACATGGTTATTCATTTAACCATGCATTATTTCTCTTATTTATACGTATCATCTGAAACTTATTGTTTTTCAAATGATTTACAAAGACAAAGCAAATTACAAGGTTCATGACTAAACATTTTCTTAAACAGAGGTCATGAATCTTATTTTCACAAAACCTATGTACTCGCCGGCATTTTTATGCTGACGTACCTATTTTCACATGTGTTTCAGGATATGAAGCATAGGATTGATCAAGACATACTTAGGCGGACTTGTGCCTTAGTGACTTAAAACGAGACAAGAACTAGTTAATTTTTGTTGTATACTCTTTACTTCTTGTTTAAAGACAATGTAACTCGCTTGTTTGATGAATAAAAAGAAACTTCAATATCCATGGTTGTGAAACATTAATTCTGTTACAACACTCCCTGATGTTTCCGCCACGTTTTGTATATAATCTTGTATACAGTTTTACTTATTAAACTCTTTTCAAATGAGTCGGTTGAGTGTATTTACCAGTGAAAACTGACGTATTTTCCCAAAAAGATTTAAATGCAGGTACTATGCGTAATTGGCTGGATGCCTCTTAGCATCATAGAAGTCTCACAAGCTTAAGATGCCTAAAGTCTGTTGAACAGTTTTTACTTTATTTCGATCCGCCTGTGGATCCTTTACTTTCCGTTGTAATACTGGATATTACTTATATTCGGAAATGTAATAATAATTATCTTTTGCTTCCGCTGTGCATTTATATATTGTGTTGTTTGACTATTGTTGCCAACCACGTCACGATACTCCCCACCGGGCCCACCGGTGACACGTGGAAAGTCGGGGTGTGACAGGTTGGTATCAGAGCCAACACTGAGTGAATTAAACACTAGTCTTTTGTGTTTAATCTCAGTTACACAATTGCACATTCTTGAGTCTAGACAAGAACATAGGAAAAATCCAAATTTGTTTCATTTTACCTTATTTGGTTCCTTTGTTATTCTTCTGATTAGCTCTTGCATGGGCAAGTCAATTGCTATAGAAGTCCCGTTTAGGGCAACCATATACTTGTTAAATTTTAAAAGAAACGATTATATTTAAAGTATCATTCCTGTATTATAAGATCTACCATTATAATAAAATGGCAAAATTTAAAAAGGACAAAACCTAGCCATGTGTCACATTAAGACAGGGCCAAGATGGTAGTTCCATAATTAGATTCAGATCCTTGTTAACAGTTCAATTTAGGATTGCTCTGCGTTAATTATTAAAAAGAATCTTAAAGGTAAACCTAGCCTAAATGTCACGGCATACAAGGCCAAGATGGTAGAACCTATTCAAGAGATTCAAATCCTTATTAAAAATATGAAAGCATATTAACATGCTCGACAAAATGTGATATGATAAAATCACATAAGTCATTTTGGGATATACTAAATTCCCTTATTTATATAATCATCCCTTATGGATGAAGTGCCCACGGGCTATAACTAACGTCCTCTGGGGCTAAAGACAGTGGTAGCCTACAACTCCCTGTCAAGAAAAGGTAATGAACTTTGATGCAAACCTTGAAGCCTCGATTCTATAAAATCAAGGCCTATAAATTAAACTTGTCTAAGTGACTAGGCCTTTTGTGCTATTATTAACCTATAGTTTAGGATTTAGATAAAGATCCTGAACAATTACATATTTAACAAATTAACTAAAATGTGTAAAAAAAAATGGTGGAACTGGCCGTCCCCGGAATCGAACCTGGGTCTAGGCCGGCCGCACCCTTTCGCGCGCCTAGCCAACTGAGCTAGGTGCCTAGTTTGTGAAAATCTCCATTCTAATTAATTATAAGCACTTGTACAATAAATTCCCTTATCATTTATCAATGATAATTTCTGCTAAGTGTCCTGTTTTTAATACAGACAATAATAAATCTTCATGAACCATAAACTTAGCAAAAAAAAATTTTTCATCCACAAGGTATAGCTACCAAGGAAACCGTAGTAACCGATTCTTCTAGTATCGGCAAAGAATCCTTCCGAAAAATCTAAGAGTACTCTTTCTTCGCATATAGTATGACAACATATGTTATTTTAATTATTTTTCTCAGTATTTTTATATATCGCCTACGAATGCCAAACTATGTTGGATAAAAGTGTCATATGAGGATTGGCGTATCCTAGTGCGTCCCATAGATTATTTCCATGTCTGATCAGCATGGAGGTTTAATACATGGAACCCCTGAGATATCCCAATGGTCATATTGTACTAATGTCGACTAGTAGTATTCAAGGGAGATATCCGGAATAGAATTATCCAAATAAATATTCCTTGGTAACGGAATATGTGGACTCATAACATGAATGTGTCACTTATTAGACACAAGCGTTGATGAGTGAACTGGAGCTTGAGATATGGAAAATCTCTGTAACCTCCTTGTATCTTGGTTATCTTCTTCTAAGTTTACCCTGTTTACCTCTCTAGAGGCAGGTAGAGTTACGATTAACATCCCACTTTGGGTTAGAGTGTTGTAAGAACTCCATGTTTAATATGGAACAACCGAAAACCTGATTAAGAAAATTTTAAGATATAGATTCATATATCCTAACTCGATATTCTAAGAGTTTGATATGGTTGGGTAAGAAAGACGGTTCAATTTGCTTATGCACTAATTACCGCAACCCTATTTTAACAACGATTAAGAATAACCATCTCACCTTAAGATAAGCTATTCTATAATAGTTAGGATAAAGGCATCAAGGCTGCTCCTTGGAGACCTTGTAAAGATGGAATGTTAAACGTCTGTTGTTAGAGCAATAGATTAGTAAGCCCAATATTCAAGATCTGAAAGTTGCATTGGAAACAACAAACAAGATCATACAAATTTCTAATCATCTGTTAGAATGCCTTTATTAGGCAGAGAATACTTCCTTATTTCAGTAAATCTCGGGTCGAGATTTATTTTAAGGGGGTGAGGATGTAACACCTCGAAAATTTCGGGTTCAATAATAAAACGACACGTGTCATGTAAGACAAAACGCGTTGTAAACCCGGGTTTAATAAAAATGTTTGACAGGATTTAAAAGTGTCGCCATGTTAACTTTTGCACCTCTGAATGACCTCGTAGAAAATCCCAAGACTCAAACATGTTAAAAACATTTAGTATACGTTCAAGTTCAGTGAATTATAACATTGAATGATTCGTAAATTGATATGGTGGACTCCTACGAAGAAAAAGAGCGGTAACCCTTTGTTTCGGGTCTTGTTTATGGATACAAACGAAACAATACATAAGGGTAAGGTTTAGAACCGTTCAAGCACATTTTTAGAGGTCCCTAGATGATAATTAATGCCCCATATGCGGATAATGGGGTTGCCTTTTCGATTACATGAAAGATCAAACAAAACAACCCCTGTTAACACCATACGCACCGTAGCCAAAAATCCCCTACGATGCGCAGGGGGTCTAGCGCACCGCTACAATGTTAGCGTAACGGTGCGCTAGCAGTCACCCAGCGACCAGAAACCTTCTGCAGCCTGTTTTTCGCGATTGTGACCCATTTAACCGGTTTTTCTCCCAAGTGGACGACCCTTAGACTTCCCTAGACACTAGTAACAGGTGTTGGATGATTGTGGTTGATCATAGACTTTGTTGTCAACACTTTATGGTGCCTTAGTTCACTATATAAAGTTCATTAGTTGCAACAAACATTCACACACTTCTCCTGCACTCTTGGATTGATTCTGGAGCTCAAACTTGCTTCCTAGTGATCATATCTCGTGCATAGGACTTCAGTAAGTATTCTAATCTTTCTCTAATTGCTTTTAGCTTAGTTAATTAGCTAAAAGTCAAACCGTCGTAATTACGGTTTGACTTCGAGATTAGTCTATAATGGCTCGGTCATATCTCGAATTAAAAGTAGTTATAGGTTGGTATTTATGTGGGTAATAAAACCCCAAAAGGGTTTCCCCTGATCACCATCCTAACCAGGTCAAATGTCGGGTCAAACCTTTAATCAAAAAGTCAACATAAGGCTTAAAAGGTCAATTATGCATAATTAGCTATCTAGAACATATATAACCTGTTTGATCATTGTTATAACTTAGTAATGAGTGTAAGAACATGTCCAAACATGTTCGACCCGACTATTTCCTGTTTAGACCCGGTTCGGAACCGAAAGTCGCAAAGCTTTGACTTTTGCTTTGACTTCAATTCTGACCCGTTTAGGTATGTTTTAGAAATACCTTAGAGCTTCGTTTGGACCAGGTTACATGCTAGTATAACCCTCTGTGATTATACACCTCGGTTCATTAGTTATCCGATTAATACGCATGATTCCGTTAATTGCCCATATGTTGACCATTATGCCCTTATTACCTTAAAACGAGATTTATGAAAATGTAAAAGTGTAGAAACCTTGGTTACTGATATATAAACTTGTATGCAAAGTTTGACATCAGTTTGACTTGTAGATTAAGAGTTATGCTCAATATCGCAAAATTTATGCTTTATGTTAATAAAACGGCGTAATTAGCATATAGCCTAGTTAAGCCGACTTTTGGTATCAAACTTAATACCCGCTGATGTAATATATTATTTTGGGATTTTTAAAGATTTTTAATTAATTTTAGGCTGAGCATAACTAGTAGTCGTAGGCTTAATCCGGTAATTGTCGGTTTTGCCCTTACGGGCCATAAAATGAGTTTTACTTATCTAAACAACTCCAAACCTTTTGCTACTGATCACATATGATTAATAAATTATTTTAAGCCCTCTGGAAAGATAAAAATATCAGATTTAAGTATCGAACCCGGAAATGGCCTTTAATCGCCATAATTAGCGTTTTTAACGCATAGTATGTCTTAAATCATATTGGACATACCCGGGTTGATACCTACTGATATATGAGGCAAATTAGGATATTTTAACAGTAAGCAAGGGTTGATTAACTCAGACTTCGTTTTTGAGCTTTTCGGCTTATGTGAAATTACCAAAATACCCCTACGGGGCATGATTTGGTTAAAGATGATAAATTTCACATATATGCTTTAGCCTACTGTTATAACTCATCAAATTAAGTATGTTTGCTGTTTATATCAGACCTATAACTCAGTTAAACATTTAAACTCTTTTACAACCTTTAAAATGACCAAACTACCCTTACGGGGCATAGTTTGTGTTTAAATTCGTTTCGGGCATAATGAAAGACATCTTACTGATGTCACAACATATTTGAGGCACAATTAACTTAGGAAACCTGTAGATGGCTCTAATGAATACCCGTCACGCTTATTACGCGTTCGGTTCGGTTTATGTAACAAGTTTACATAAATTAACCGAAACGGGTCAAACCTTATCGGTTTTATCTCAAAATCCAGAATGTGAATAATAAACCCATATTAAGCAAGTCTCTGAACTTGTCGGGTCTGAATCACATTCTATTCCGGTCTTCGCTTAATCATGCGTTTGAACCGTATATTTCCTTAAGACTAACCGGTCTAAGCTTAGGCTTAATTAAAGACCCGTTAGCATTCTAATTAATTATTTATACCATCATTCCAGACTAGAGCTTTCCGGTAAATTGTACCTACGCTTACTTAAGTGACTACAACTGAGTTATTAGATTCTTGCTATTTAAGACAGGAGCTAGCTCAGGTAAATACTCTTAACTTCTTTTCCCTATAAGGGCTTGGGATACAGTATTATAGAAATACCGTATGGTCGGGTATTGAATATTTAATTGTATTATGATTAAATTATTAAGGTAATCCACTAAAGGTATTAACCTTGTGGGCATTATACCAAAACAGGTAATCCACTAAAGGTATTAACCTTGTGGGCATTATACCAAAACAGGTAATCCACTAAAGGTATTAACCTTGTGGGAATTATACCAAAACAGGTAATCCACTAAAGGTATTAACCTTGTGGGCATTATACCAAAACAGGTAATCCACTAAAGGTATTAACCTTGTGGGCATTATACCAAAACAGGTAATCCACTAAAGGTATTAACCTTGTGGGCATTATACCAAAACAGGTAATCCACTAAAGGTATTAACCTTGTGGGCATTATACCAAAACAGGTAATCCACTAAAGGTATTAACCTTGTGGGCATTATACCAAAACAGGTAATCCACTAAAGGTATTAACCTTGTGGGCATTATACCTGTGGCATGGCAGCTAATACAAGACTTTTATTAATAAAATAGTCCCAAGTATAAGAGATTAAGTTAGCCTCTGTGCATTTTAATCAAGTTATAAAAGATTAATTTTGCCTCCGTGCATTTTAATCAATGTGTCAAATTATTTTTGTGCCACGTGCATCCAAATCAATTTTCTCAAACTCTTTTTAAATGAGTCAGTTGAGTTGTATTTACCAGTGTAAACTGACGTATTTTCCAAAAAGGCTAAGTGCAGGTGCTAGACGAAATAGGCTGGCTACTCCAGGCATCATTACTCAAGTTTCGCAAGCTCTAGATGTCAAAGTCTGTTGAACAGTTTTTACTTTATATCGATTCGCCTGTGGATCCTTTACTTCCGTTGTAATACTGAATATTACTTCATATTCGGAATGTAATAATAAATATCTTTTGCTTCCGCTGTGCATTCATATATATTGTGTTGTTTGACTATCATGTTGCCAACCACGTCACGATACTCCCCCACCGGGCCCACCGGTGACACGTGGAAAGTCGGGGTGTGACAGGTTGGTATCAGAGCCAACACTGAGTGAATTAAACACTAGTCTTTTGTGTTTAATCTCAGTTACACAATTGCACATTCTTGATTATTTTAATTATTTTCTCATTGTTGTCTATCGCCTGCGAATGCCAAACTATGTTGGATAAAAGTGTCATATGAGGATTGGCGTATCCTAGTGTGTCCCATAGATTATTTCCATGTCTGATCAGCATGGAGGTTTAACACATGGAACCCCTGAGATATCCCAATGGTCATATTGTACTAATGTCGACTAGTAGTATTCAAGGGAGATATCCGGAATAGAATTATCCAAATAAATATTCCTTGGTAACGGAATATGTGGACTCATAACATGAATGTGTCAATTATTAGACACAAGCGTTGATGAGTGAACGGAAGCTTGAGATATGGAAAATCTCTGTAACCTCCTTGTATCTTGGTTATCTTCTTCTAAGTTTACCCTGTTTACCTCTCTAGAGGCAGGTAGAGTTACGATTAACATCCCGCTTTGGGTTAGAGTGTTGTAAGAACTCCATGTTTAATATGGAACAACCGAAAACCTGATTAAGAAAATTTTAAGATATAGATTCATATATCCTAACTCGATATTCTAAGAGTTTGATATGGTTGGGTAAGAAAGACGGTTCAATTTGCTTATGCACTAATTACCGCAACCCTATTTTAACAACGATTAAGAATAACCATCTCACCTTATGATAAGCTATTCTATAATAGTTAGGATAAAGGCGTCAAGGCTGCTCCTTGGAGACCTTGTAAAGATGGAATGTTAAACATCTGTTGTTAGAGCAATAGATTGGTAAGTCCAATATTCAAGATCTGAAAGTTGCATTGGAAACAACAAACAAGATCATACAAATTTCTAATCATCTGTTAGAATGCCTTTATTAGGCAGAGAATACTTCCTTATTTCAGTAAATCTCGGGTCGAGATTTATTTTAAGGGGGTGAGGATGTAACACCTCGAAAATTTCGGGTTCAATAATAAAACGACACGTGTCATGTAAGACAAAACGCGTTGTAAACCCGGGTTTAATAAAAAAATGTTTGACAGGATTTAAAAGTGTCGCCATGTTAACTTTTGCACCTCTGAACGACCTCGTAGAAAATCCCAAGACTCAAACATGTTAAAAACATTTAGTATACGTTCAAGTTCAGTGAATTATAACATTGAATGATTCGTAAATTGATATGGTGGACTCCTACGAAGAAAAAGAGCGGTAACCCTTTGTTTCGGGTCTTGTTTATGGATACAAACGAAACAATACATAAGGGTAAGGTTTAGAACCGTTCAAGCACATTTTTAGAGGTCCCTAGATGATAATTAATGCCCCATATACGGATAATAGGGTTACCCTTTCGAATTAATGAAAGAACAAGCAAAACAGCCCCTGAAGAGGCCATACGCACCGTAGCCAAACTATCCCTACGATGCGCAGGGGGTCTAGCGCACCGCTACAATGTTAGCGTAACGGTGCGCTAGCAGTCACCCAGCGACCAGAAACCTTCTGCAGCCTGTCTTTCGCGATTGTGACCCATTTAACCGGTTTTTCTCACAAGTGGACGACCCTTAGACTTCCCTAGACACTAGTAACAGGTGTTGGATGATTGTGGTTGATCATAGACTTTGTTGTCAACACTTTATGGTGCCTTAGTTCACTATATAAAGCTCATTAGTTGCAACAAACATTCCCACACTTCTCCTGCACTCTTGGATTGATTCTGGAGCTCAAGCTTGCTTCCTAGTGATCATATCTCATGCATAGGACTTCAGTAAGTATTCTAATCTTTCTCTAATTGCTTTTAGCTTAGTTAATTAGCTAAAAGTCAAACCGTCGTAATTACGGTTTGACTTCGAGATTAGTCTATAATGGCTCAGTCATATCTCGAATTAAAAGTAGTTATAGGTTGGTATTTATGTGGGTAATAAAACCCCAAAAGGGTTTCCCCTGATCACCATCCTAACCAGGTCAAATGTCGGGTCAAACCTTTAATCAAAAAGTCAACATAATGCTTAAAAAGTCATTTATGCATAATTAGCTATCTAGAACTTATATAACCTGTTTGATCATTGTTATAACTTAGTAATAAGTGTAAGAACATGTCCAAACATGTTCGACCCGACTATTTCCTGTTTAGACCTGGTTCGGAACCGAAAGTCGCAAAGCTTTGACTTTTGCTTTGACTTCAATTCTGACCCGTTTAGGTATGTTTTAGAAATACCTTAGAGCTTCATTTGGACCAGGTTACATGCTAGTATAACCCTCTGTGATTATACACCTCGGTTCATTAGTTATCCGATTAATACGCATGATTCCGTTAATTGCTCATATGTTGACCATCATGCCCTTTACACCTTAAAACGAGATTTATGAAAATGTAAAAGTGTAAAAACCTTAGTTACTGATATATAAACTTGTATGCAAAGTTTGACATCAGTTTGACTTGTAGATTAAGAGTTATGCTCGATATCGCAAAACTAATGCTTTCTGTTAACATAATGGCGTAATTAGCGTATAGCCTAGTTAAACATACTTTTTGGTATCAAATCTTTTACCCACTGATATAATATATTATTTTAGGATTTTTAAAGATTTTTAATTAATTTTAGGCTGAGCATAACTCGTAGTCGTAGGCTTAACCCGGTAATTGTCGGGTTTGCCCTTACGGGCCATAAAATGAGTTTTACTTATCGAAACGACTCCAAACCTTTTTCTACGGATCACATATGTTAAATAAATTATTTTAAGCCCTCTGGAAATATAAAAATATCAGATTTAAGTATCGAACCCGGAAATGGCATTTAATCGCCATAATTAGCGTTTTTAACGCATAGTATGTCTTAAAATCATATTGGACATAACCGGGTTGATACCTACTGATATATGAGGCAAATTATGATATTTTAACAGTAAGCAAAGGTTGATTAACTCAGACTTCGTTTTTGAGCTTTTCGGCTTGTGTGAAATTACCAAAATACCCCTACGGGGCATAGTTTGGTTAAAGATGATAAATTTCACATATAAGCTTTAGCCTACTGATATAACTTATCAAATTGAGTATGTTTGCTGTTTACATCAGACCTGTAACTCAGTTAAACAATTAAACTCTTTTACAACCTTTAAAATGACCAAACTACCCCTACGGGGCATAGTTTGTGTTTAAATTCGATTCGGGCATAATGAAAGACATCTTACTGATGTCACAACATATTTGAGGCATAATTAACTTAGGAAACCTGTAGATGGCTCAAATGAATACCCGTCACGCTTCTTACGCGTACGGTTCGGTTTATGTAACAAGTTTACATAAATTAGCCGAAATGGGTCAAACCCTATCGGTTTTATCTCAAAGTCCAGAATGTGTATGAATTACCCATATAAGACAAGTCTCTGAACATGTCGGGTTTAAATCACATTCTATTCCGGTCTTCGCTTAATCATGCGTTTGAACCGTATATTTCCTTAAGACTAACCGGTCTAAGCTTAGGCTTAATTAAAGACCCGTTAGCATTCTAATTAATTATTTATACCATCATTCCAGACTAGAGCTTTCCGGTAAATTGTACCTACGCTTATTTAAGTGACTACGGCTGAGTTATTAGATTCTTGCTATTTAAGACAGGAGCTAGCTCAGGTAAATACTCTTAACTTATTTTCCCTATACGGGCTTGGGATACGGTGCTATAAAAGTACCGCTTGGTCGGGTGTATGTAGTCATTTAAATCGGATTGTGATTGATGTACTTACATAACCTGTTTAATATGTATTATTTTACTATTATTTGGTGTATGGCCTTTGGGGGTTAATGACCATGTCCCGGATATCCTTGGCATCATCTTACGAGATGGCCACGACCTAAGCACGGGGTGTAGGCATACACCTGACAGATGCATTATGTAAAAACTGGTAATCCACTCGAAGGTATCATCCCTGTGGGCATTATACCGGAACTGGTAATCCACTTAGGGGATGATAGCCTGTGGGCATTATACCTGTGGCGTGTCAGTTAATCGAGACCGGCCCTACAAACCGGCCCTGAATGGATGACAAATAAGTAAAACTGTATACGAGATTATATACAAATAATTTTCCCAAGTATAAAGGATTAATTTTGCCTCTGTGCATTTTAATCAAAGTGTCAATATATTTTGTGCCAAGTGCACCCAAAACCAATTTTCTTAAACTCTTTTCAAATGAGTCGGTTGAGTGTATTTACCAGTGAAAACTGACGTATTTTCCAAAAAGGTTAAGTGACAGGTACTGAACGTAATTGGCTGGAAGCTCAGGGCGCTAATAAGGAAATCTTGAAAGTCCTAGGCGTCTAAAGTCTGTTGAACAAGTGATATGTTTTAAGATCCGCCTGTGAATCCTTTACTTTCCGTTGTAATACTTGGATATTACTTTTATTCGGAATGTAATAATATTTATCTTTTGCTTCCGCTGTGCATTTATATAATTGTGTTGTTTGACTATTGAGTTGCCAACCACGTCACGATACTCCCCCACCGGGCCCACCGGTGACACGTGGAAAGTCGGGGTGTGACAGACCTGTCACACCCCGACTTTCCACGTGTCACCGGTGGGCCCGGTGGGGGAGTATCGTGACGTGGTTGGCAACATGATAGTCAAACAACACAATATATATGAATGCACAGCGGAAGCAAAAGATATTTATTATTACATTCCGAATATGAAGTAATATTCAGTATTACAACGGAAGTAAAGGATCCACAGGCGAATCGATATAAAGTAAAAACTGTTCAACAGACTTTGACATCTAGAGCTTGCGAAACTTGAGTAATGATGCCTGGAGTAGCCAGCCTATTTCGTCTAGCACCTGCACTTAGCCTTTTTGGAAAATACGTCAGTTTACACTGGTAAATACAACTCAACTGACTCATTTAAAAAGAGTTTGAGAAAATTGATTTGGATGCACGTGGCACTAAAATATCTTTTATAATTTGATTAAAATGCACAGAGGCAAAATTAACCTTTTATACTTGGGAGAATTATTTGTATATAATCTTGTATACAGTTTTATTTATTTGTCGTCCGTCGGGACAGATTAGCTGACACGCCATAGGTATAATGCCCACAGGCTATCATCCTCTAAGTGGATTACCAGTTCCGGTATAATGCCTACAAGGATGATACCCCTAAGTGGATTACCAGTTTTCACATAATGCATCTGTCAGGTGTACGCCTACACCCCGTGCTTAGGTCATGGCCATTTCGTAAAATGATGCCAAGGATATCCGGGACATGGTCATTAACCCCCAAAGGCCATACACCAAATAATAATAAAATAATACATATTAAACAGGTTATGTAAGTACATCAATCACAATCCGATTTAAATGACTACATACACCCGACCAAGCGGTACTTTTATAGTACCGTATCCCAAGCCCGTATAGGGAAATAAGTTAAGAGTATTTACCTGAGCAAAGTATAAATCCAATACAGTAATTGCAAGTACTTTTACTGGGCTCCTAATCTGGAACGAAGGTTTATAATAACCTATTAGAATCCTAACGGGTCTTTAATTAAGCTTAAGCTTTGACCGGCTAGTTTCAATGATACGGTTCGTACGCATGATTAAGCGAAGACCGGATAGAATGTGATTTAGACCCGACAAGTTCAGAGACTTGCTTAATATGGGTTTATTATTCACATTCTGGATTTTGAGATAAAACCGATAAGGTTTGACCCGTTTCGGTTAATTTATGTAAACTTGTTACATAAACCGAACCGAACGCGTAATAAGCGTGACGGGTATTCATTAGAGCCATCTACAGGTTTCCTAAGTTAATTGTGCCTCAAATATGTTGTGACATCAGTAAGATGTCTTTCATTATGCCCGAAACGAATTTAAACACAAACTATGCCCCGTAAGGGTAGTTTGGTCATTTTAAAGGTTGTAAAAGAGTTTAAATGTTTAACTGAGTTACAGGTCTGATGTAAACAGCAAACATACTTAATTTGATGAGTTATAACAGTAGGCTAAAGCATATATGTGAAATTTATCATCTTTAACCAAATCATGCCCCGTAGGGGTATTTTGGTAATTTCACATAAGCCGAAAAGCTCAAAAACGAAGTCTGAGTTAATCAACCCTTGCTTACTGTTAAAATATCCTAATTTGCCTCATATATCAGTAGGTATCAACCCGGGTATGTCCAATATGATTTAAGACATACTATGCGTTAAAAACGCTAATTATGGCGATTAAAGGCCATTTCCGGGTTCGATACTTAAATCTGATATTTTTATCTTTCCAGAGGGCTTAAAATAATTTATTAATCATATGTGATCAGTAGCAAAAGGTTTGGAGTTGTTTAGATAAGTAAAACTCATTTTATGGCCCGTAAGGGCAAAACCGACAATTACTGGATTAAGCCTACGACTACTAGTTATGCTCAGCCTAAAATTAATTAAAAATCTTTAAAAATCCCAAAATAATATATTACATCAGCGGGTATTAAGTTTGATACCAAAAGTCGGCTTAACTAGGCTATATGCTAATTACGCCGTTTTATTAACATAAAGCATAAATTTTGCGATATTGAGCATAACTCTTAATCTACAAGTCAAACTGATGTCAAACTTTGCATACAAGTTTATATATCAGTAACCAAGGTTTCTACACTTTTACATTTTCATAAATCTCGTTTTAAGGTAATAAGGGCATAATGGTCAACATATGGGCAATTAACGGAATCATGCGTATTAATCGGATAACTAATGAACCGAGGTGTATAATCACAGAGGGTTATACTAGCATGTAACCTGGTCCAAACGAAGCTCTAAGGTATTTCTAAAACATACCTAAACGGGTCAGAATTGAAGTCAAAGCAAAAGTCAAAGCTTTGCGACTTTCGGTTCCGAACCGGGTCTAAACAGGAAATAGTCGGGTCGAACATGTTTGGACATGTTCTTACACTCATTACTAAGTTATAACAATGATCAAACAGGTTATATATGTTCTAGATAGCTAATTATGCATAATTGACCTTTTAAGCCTTATGTTGACTTTTTGATTAAAGGTTTGACCCGACATTTGACCTGGTTAGGATGGTGATCAGGGGAAACCCTTTTGGGGTTTTATTACCCACATAAATACCAACCTATAACTACTTTTAATTCGAGATATGACCGAGCCATTATAGACTAATCTCGAAGTCAAACCGTAATTACGACGGTTTGACTTTTAGCTAATTAACTAAGCTAAAAGCAATTAGAGAAAGATTAGAATACTTACTGAAGTCCTATGCACGAGATATGATCACTAGGAAGCAAGTTTGAGCTCCTGAATCAATCCAAGAGTGCAGGAGAAGTGTGTGAATGTTTGTTGCAACTAATGAACTTTATATAGTGAACTAAGGCACCATAAAGTGTTGACAACAAAGTCTATGATCAACCACAATCATCCAACACCTGTTACTAGTGTCTAGGGAAGTCTAAGGGTCGTCCACTTGGGAGAAAAACCGGTTAAATGGGTCACAATCGCGAAAAACAGGCTGCAGAAGGTTTCTGGTCGCTGGGTGACTGCTAGCGCACCGTTACGCTAACATTGTAGCGGTGCGCTAGACCCCCTGCGCATCGTAGGGGATGTTTGGCTACGGTGCGTATGGTGTTAACAGGGGCTGTTTTGTTTGATCTTTCATGTAATCGAAAAGGCAACCCCATTATCCGCATATGGGGCATTAATTATCATCTAGGGACCTCTAAAAATGTGCTTGAACGGTTCTAAACCTTACCCTTATGTATTGTTTCGTTTGTATCCATAAACAAGACCCGAAACAAAGGGTTACCGCTCTTTTTCTTCGTAGGAGTCCACCATATCAATTTACGAATCATTCAATGTTATAATTCACTGAACTTGAACGTATACTAAATGTTTTTAACATGTTTGAGTCTTGGGATTTTCTACGAGGTCGTTCAGAGGTGCAAAAGTTAACATGGCGACACTTTTAAATCCTGTCAAACATTTTTATTAAACCCGGGTTTACAACGCGTTTTGTCTTACATGACACGTGTCGTTTTATTATTGAACCCGAAATTTTCGAGGTGTTACATCACCTGCACTTAGCCTTTTTGGAAAATACGTCAGTTTACACTGGTAAATACAACTCAACTGACTCATTTAAAAAGAGTTTGAGAAAATTGATTTGGATGCACGTGGCACTAAAATATCTTTTATAATTTGAATAAAATGCACAGAGGCAAAATTAACCTTTTATACTTGGGAGAATTATTTGTATATAATCTTGTATACAGTTTTATTTATTTGTCATCCATTCAGGGCCGGTTTGTAGGGCCGGACTCGATTAACTGACACGCCACAGGTATAATGCCCACAGGCTATCATCCCCTAAGTGGATTACCAGTTCCGGTATAATGCCCACAGGGATGATACCTTCGAGTGGATTACCAGTTTTTACATAATGCATCTGTCAGGTGTATGCCTACACCCCGTGCTTAGGTTGTGGCCATTTCGTAAAATGATGCCAAGGATATCCGGGACATGGTCATTAACCCCCAAAGGCCATACACCAAATAATAATAAAATAATACATATTAAACAGGTTATGTAAGTACATCAATCACAATCCGATTTAAATGACTACATACACCCGACCAAGCGGTACTTTTATAGTACCGTATCCCAAGCCCGTATAGGGAAAATATGTTAAGAGTATTTACGGTATCGTTATACCGTATTTCAAGCCCGTATTGGGAAAATAGGTTAAGAGTATTTACCTGAGCAAAGTATAAATCCAATACAGTAAATGCAAGTACTTTTACTGGGCTCCTAATCTGGAATGAAGGTTTATAATAACCTATTAGAATCCTAACGGGTCTTTAATTAAGCTTAAGCTTAGACCGGCTAGTTTCAAAGATACGGTTCGTACGCATGATTAAGCGAAGACCGGAATAGAATGTGATTTAAACCCGACATGTTCAGAGACTTGTCTTATATGGGTAATTCATACACATTCTGGACTTTGAGATAAAACCGATAGGGTTTGACCCATTTCGGCTAATTTATGTAAACTTGTTACATAAACCGAACCGTACGCGTAAGAAGCGTGACGGGTATTCATTTGAGCCATCTACAGGTTTCCTAAGTTAATTATGCCTCAAATATGTTGTGACATCAGTAAGATGTCTTTCATTATGCCCGAATCGAATTTAAACACAAACTATGCCCCGTAGGGGTAGTTTGGTCATTTTAAAGGTTGTAAAAGAGTTTAATTGTTTAACTGAGTTACAGGTCTGATGTAAACAGCAAACATACTCAATTTGATAAGTTATATCAGTAGGCTAAAGCTTATATGTGAAATTTATCATCTTTAACCAAACTATGCCCCGTAGGGGTATTTTGGTAATTTCACACAAGCCGAAAAGCTCAAAAACGAAGTCTGAGTTAATCAACCTTTGCTTACTGTTAAAATATCATAATTTGCCTCATATATCAGTAGGTATCAACCCGGTTATGTCCAATATGATTTTAAGACATACTATGCGTTAAAAACGCTAATTATGGCGATTAAATGCCATTTCCGGGTTCGATACTTAAATCTGATATTTTTATATTTCCAGAGGGCTTAAAATAATTTATTTAACATATGTGATCCGTAGAAAAAGGTTTGGAGTCGTTTCGATAAGTAAAACTCATTTTATGGCCCGTAAGGGCAAAACCGACAATTACCGGGTTAAGCCTACGACTACGAGTTATGCTCAGCCTAAAATTAATTAAAAATCTTTAAAAATCCTAAAATAATATATTATATCAGTGGGTAAAAGATTTGATACCAAAAAGTATGTTTAACTAGGCTATACGCTAATTACGCCATTATGTTAACATAAAGCATTAGTTTTGCGATATCGAGCATAACTCTTAATCTACAAGTCAAACTGATGTCAAACTTTGCATACAAGTTTATATATCAGTAACTAAGGTTTTTACACTTTTACATTTTCATAAATCTCGTTTTAAGGTGTAAAGGGCATAATGGTCAACATATGAGCAATTAACGGAATCATGCGTATTAATCGGATAACTAATGAACCGAGGTGTATAATCACAGAGGGTTATACTAGCATGTAACCTGGTCCAAATGAAGCTCTAAGGTATTTCTAAAACATACCTAAACGGGTCAGAATTGAAGTCAAAGCAAAAGTCAAAGCTTTGCGACTTTCGGTTCCGAACCGGGTCTAAACAGGAAATAGTCGGGTCGAACATGTTTGGACATGTTCTTACACTTATTACTAAGTTATAACAATGATCAAACAGGTTATATAAGTTCTAGATAGCTAATTATGCATAAATGACTTTTTAAGCATTATGTTGACTTTTTGATTAAAGGTTTGACCCGACATTTGACCTGGTTAGGATGGTGATCAGGGGAAACCCTTTTGGGGTTTTATTACCCACATAAATACCAACCTATAACTACTTTTAATTCGAGATATGACTGAGCCATTATAGACTAATCTCGAAGTCAAACCGTAATTACGACGGTTTGACTTTTAGCTAATTAACTAAGCTAAAAGCAATTAGAGAAAGATTAGAATACTTACTGAAGTCCTATGCACGAGATATGATCACTAGGAAGCAAGCTTGAGCTCCAGAATCAATCCAAGAGTGCAGGAGAAGTGTGGGAATGTTTGTTGCAACTAATGAGCTTTATATAGTGAACTAAGGCACCATAAAGTGTTGACAACAAAGTCTATGATCAACCACAATCATCCAACACCTGTTACTAGTGTCTAGGGAAGTCTAAGGGTCGTCCACTTGTGAGAAAAACCGGTTAAATGGGTCACAATCGCGAAAGACAGGCTGCAGAAGGTTTCTGGTCGCTGGGTGACTGCTAGCGCACCGTTACGCTAACATTGTAGCGGTGCGCTAGACCCCCTGCGCATCGTAGGGATAGTTTGGCTACGGTGCGTATGGCCTCTTCAGGGGCTGTTTTGCTTGTTCTTTCATTAATTCGAAAGGGTAACCCTATTATCCGTATATGGGGCATTAATTATCATCTAGGGACCTCTAAAAATGTGCTTGAACGGTTCTAAACCTTACCCTTATGTATTGTTTCGTTTGTATCCATAAACAAGACCCGAAACAAAGGGTTACCGCTCTTTTTCTTCGTAGGAGTCCACCATATCAATTTACGAATCATTCAATGTTATAATTCACTGAACTTGAACGTATACTAAATGTTTTTAACATGTTTGAGTCTTGGGATTTTCTACGAGGTCGTTCAGAGGTGCAAAAGTTAACATGGCGACACTTTTAAATCCTGTCAAACATTTTTTTATTAAACCCGGGTTTACAACGCGTTTTGTCTTACATGACACGTGTCGTTTTATTATTGAACCCGAAATTTTCGAGGTGTTACATATAAAAAACCCAAATATAAAAAAACCCTAGGCCATGAATTAAAAGGAATGTGCAAAGCAAAACTTACTTGAACAGCAAATTAAAGCTTCAGGCAAGCTGCAACTCTTAACCCCTCTATATGATTTGAGATACTAAAGCCAAAACGGTGAACCCCATTTGTTCAATTGATCCTAGGGTTAGTGAAATTGGATGATTTCTTGATTACCTATGCAGCTTGATTCGGTGAAAATTGTGTTTTGGAACTGCGATTTCGTAAAGAGGAAAAGCATGAAGAAAACCCTTAAAGATTAGAGAGGAAAACACGTAGGCAACAAACAAACAACCTGGATAACACATGTGACCAAATGAGAAACATAGTCGGTGGAAATCACCGACTTTGTGTTTTAAGATAGTACTAGTACTAAGACCCGGGCGCGTTGCGGCGCGGGTACACTGTAAACGTCGAGGGGACTAATCCAAGCGGTATGTAATGCGTTAACCATATGAAAACGTGCGTTGCGGACGTATCTTATTGAACTCAAGGTAACCTGCGGTTGGATCAAAACGTAAAGTAAGTAAAATTTATACCGTACAATCATAACGTATTATTTTTGACCCGACTAACTCGAATTTATACATTCAAGTCAAAACGTATTATATGCGACCCGATTCATACGTAGGAAACATACAAAATAAAGCCCGAAAGCGTACACCAAGTTTACGTTGAAACGTAGACAAACTCGAATTTAGACGAAAACATATTAAAACCATATTAAACGAAAGATACTAATTACCTCTCGTGCTCAAACTTCAAAAGCAACAGCGAAACATTGTCGCGAACCAGGTTACGGTTGTGAAATCGACGTCGCTAGGCAATTAGAAAGAAGAGTATGAACTTGAGTAAGTTCTGTTACGGAAACCGAAATTTAGGAAAAAAATTAGAAGTAATGAAATTCGGATCCTAATTCTTGAAACTCGAAAGCTTCTCGAAATAAATAATCGTTGAAAGGTTCTTATCCTTGATTTAATTCGCTTATAAATATGATTATTTATTTATTTGTTTGTTTAATTAACTAAATAAATTAATATTACAATTAAAAAGTTTTGTTCTTTTTACTTTTATAATAATCTAGTTAGTTTGTTTTAGAAGGGATTTTAGTTAATTAAAGTTAATAACTCAGATAACACAGTTAGTATAGTCAAGGGGGTTTATTGTAACAATTGAAACTTTAAAAAATTAAAAATAAAACAACATCCAGCCCACGGTTTTAGAACCCGGGTTTACCCGCTTACCAAGCAACAACCACACCACTCTCCACTACATCAGGTTTTTGCAAACAACTCCAACCTTCAAACTCATACGCGTACACACACTGAAGACCCTTATACACACACTGAAGCGAAACCATGAAAATGCCGCCCAAACTCATACGCGTACAACTTCGTTTCCTTTTACAACTCCCTGATTTCTTGGTGAGATTTTTGTGATTGAAGATTTCCTTTCTTTTAAATAAATGAATCTGGACTACAATCCAAGAATCTTTCATCCTTCTCTTTTTTTTCATAAATGAATCAGCGATTTCAGATCCGAATTTCATCATTTCTTCATCTTCTACTCATTTTTTCACGTTTTTCACTGTTTTTCGTCAAATTGAACGGGATTTTAAGGTCCGAATCAGCTGATTTTTTGATATGTTGTGCGAAAACACCTGATCTATAACCCTACCAAATTTCAGATTCAAACTCCTAGCCGTTTAGGAGAAATCGAAGGTTTTCTGTCCGATTTCACGTCAAAAATCAGATTTCGCTCGTATGAACTTTGGGGTTTCGCTCATTTGTCATCCTGATTTCGCTCATAGAGACTTAACTGTCTAGATTTCGCTCATGTGAACATAGTTAGTGGTAATTTCGCTTATTAGGTTAGCTTGAGGTTTCGCTCATAAGGATTCTGGTAATTTCGCTTTTATGGTCACATGGGATTTCGCTTTTAGGACAGTCATAGGAGCGAAATTAGATGTAGATAATCGGCCCAATCAAGTTGATGCATATTATGTGATTTTCATTTGAAAGATACAATCGGTCGGTTAACTAAAATTAAGGACCAATCATAGGTTGATATTCAAGTGGTTGTCGGTCATTAAAGGCTCACGGGAATTTGTCAGACATTAAGTGTTGGTTCAATAAAAATCAGACACCACGTGAACTGCTGAATCATTTTGTGATATTGCATCGGCCGAATCAAAGTGTTATGTAATGGTTTAAAGCGTGGGGTCCTAACCCCGTAAGGGGGGCAGGCAACTCGTGGTTGCTCCCCCTCCTTCCTCCCTGGCAGGGAGTTTTAGTTTTTGGCGCATCCCCCTACTTCACTCGAGTTGGGTTTTTGTTCTTAGGTGTATGATGAAAGGTGTTGTGCAGGGGGAGGCCCTGAGGGTGTTAGGCCTTGCCCCTTCAGGAATTTCCACTCTTGCAAAGATGGTTTTGTAGGGTCCAAAGGATACGTGAGACTGCTCTCTCACTTCCAACGGGACCACCTCAATTCAGATAACAGGAAAGATGCTTTACGGGATGCGATTGCTAAGGATCCCGACTTATATGAGGACGTGGGAGAAACTTTGAAAACGCTTAACAACTGGCTGTGCGGGGAGTGCATGGTTGTGCATGCTCTTAGCCGGGGGTGTCATCATGTTGATGACCTTGTTAAATTCGTCCCTAGCTCGAGGGGGACCGAGGACTTTATTTTGGGGATTCCCAAACCACAAGTTTCGGGAGGGGGGGCTTCAGGGGAAGGCATTGCCTCTGTCGGTGTGGATGGCTCCCTTCTGGAGCGGGTTTTTTCTCTTCCCATCACGACAGTCAAGAGCATTCCTCCTAGTTGTCGAATGGCGTTCGCGCAAGCTTTAACATCGGCTATGCGGAAGGTGGTTGCTTCCCCTGGGTCGGTTGAATATTGGGTTAAGCTACTCTTGTTGCCTCGCTGTACTTTAAAAGTTGTGCGCCCTGCTAATAGGCAGGAACGTCGGTCCGGGAACAGGAAAACGTTACAGTGCTTTAGCATCCAACGGGCTCTTTCTGTCTGGAAAGACGGGGAAGGGATTAGCGAGCTAATTGCTTCCCTCTTTCAGGATGTAAAGGAGAAAGGGGCGGTAACTGGGTCCGACTGTCGGGAGGGCCGAACCAATGTTAAGCAGTGCCTTCGTAAAGTGGCAGATGGTCATTTCACAGCTGCGGTCAAGGTGTTGTCCTCTTCTGGCGTTGCCCCATTGGGCCCTCCACTTTGGAGGCCCTCGCGGAGAAACACCCGGTTACGCCCCCTCCGGTTGTGCCGGCAGACACAATCCCTCAGGCACCCTTAACTGTTGATGCAGAGTGCGTTTTGGGGTGCATTAAGTCTTTCCCCAAAGGAACTTCGTGCGGGAGAGATGGGCTCAGGGCGCAACACTTACTGGATAGCTTTTGTGGAGAGGGGTCCTCAACTTCCTCGGGTTTAGTTTTAGCCATCACCGGGGTAGTCAATGTCTTTTGGGGGGGGGGGGGGTTATGTCCCAGGTCTCTTGCTGAGTTCGTTGCCTCCGCTCCTCTGACCCCCTTGCTGAAACCTGATGGGGGGATCCGTCCTATTGCGGTCGGGGCCATTTGGCGTAGGCTGGTCTCCAAGATAGCGATGAAAAAGGTAGGGAAAGAGATGGTTAGGTACCTGGGGGATCATCAATTCGGGGTTGGGACACCAGATGGGGCTGAAGCTATCCTCCATAGCGCGAACAGGTTCCTTAACGCCTTTCACGATGATGGGGCCTTCGCCATGCTTACCGTTGACTTCTCCAATGCTTTCAACTTATTGGATCGCACGGCTCTTCTGCGGGAGGTTGTGATTCGATGCCCTTCTATATTTCCGTGGGTACATTTTCTTTATGGGCAAACCGCTAGGCTTTATGTGGGTAATGACTGTATTGGGTCGTCCACGGGGGTCCAGCAGGGGGATCCTTTGGGGCCTCTATTGTTCGCCCTTGTCTTGCACCCCCTCACACAACGTATACGAGACAGTTGCACCCTCCCCTTCCACGCGTGGTATTTGGATGATGGTACTATTATGGGAAAAACATCTGAGGTAGCAAAGGCTCTAGCTATCATTCAATCTGAGGGGCCACCTTTGGGGCTCCGGCTTAATATAAAAAAAAAACAGAGGTATATTGGCCGTCTTGCAATGGAGAAAAATTGGAGGCTAGTTTATTCCCGAAGGAGATTGGAAGACCAACGGGGGGCGTGAGACTCCTTGGGGGAGCTGTGAGCCGGGACCCCAGTTTCATTAGTGCTTTGGCTGCGCGGCGAGCTTCCCGGGCAGTGGACCTTATGAGTAGCCTTTCGCAACTCCGAGACCCGCAAAGTGAGCTTCTCCTGCTGCGCTCTTGCATGGGTGTCGCCAAGCTCCTTTTTGGTCTGCGAACTTGTCAACCTGTGTTTGTAAAGGAGGCGGTATCCTTATTCGATAAAGGGCTACGGGGGGCTATAGAGGACATTGTGGTGTGTGGGGGTCCGTTTTTTGGGGATTTTCAGTGGCGGGTTGCTTCTCTGCCCTGTAAGATGGGGGGTTGGGGCTTCTATCGGCCATGGATGTCTCCATTTACGGTTTTGTTGCCTCGCGAGCTCAATCGTGGGGGCTGCAGGATCACATCTTGCGCGAGAGTGGGGTTGTTGGAATGGATGGGGATTATGACATGGCTCTGGGGGAGTTGCATAGACACCTCCCGGATTTGGATATTGGCGGTTTCGCTAACAGGGACACTGCCCCACCGAAGACCCAGAAAACTTTGGCGAGTGCTCTGTTTTGTCGTATCGCTCAGAATATTGGATCAGATTTCTGTACGACCCCTCATCAGAACGCCGTCCTAGAATGCTTGCGGGGCCCCCACGCCCAAGATTTTCTATCGGTCATCCCCATCGAGGGCTTAGGCCAAAAGATGTCAGCCGTTGAATATCGTGCTATCTTAAAATATCGGCTCATGATTCCTATGTTCCCTGATGATGAGCAATGCCCGATTTGCCGGAAAGCTTGCTTAGACCAATTTGGGGAGCATGCTCTGCACTGTAAAGAACTGCCAGGTTTTAAGTATAGGCACGACTGGGTGCGGGATGTCTTGGGAGACATCCTCAAACGGGCGGGGATCTCGGTGAAGAAAGAAGCCCCCATAAACTTTTTGACCGATCCGAGGGAAGGAAGATCCACATTGCGCCCCGCGGACGTTTTAGTTTCGGGTGGGATGCAGGTAAACACGCTTGTGTTGATCTTACCGGGGTTTCCCCCCTTGTAGGCTTTCGGGATACAGGTTTTGTCCCTGGTTAGGCGATTGCAAGGGCGGCAGCAAAGAAAATGGACAAACATGCCAAAGCCTGCGAGGATAATCAACATTCCTTTATCTGTTTTGCCTTTGATACCTTTGGCTCGCTAGCCCCAGAAGCCATCAGATTTCTTGAACGGGTCCAACGGGTTGTTCATAGCAACATTTCGTCTCCTAGAGATCAGGGTTTCGTTTTTACTATGTTAGGTTTCGCTATTCAAAAGGGGGTAGCGGCGCAGCTTGTTGCCCGCTTACCGGCTATCTTGGTGTAATTTGTTTGACCTTATATATAAATATTTGTTTCTGGAAAAAAAAAATAAACTCCAAATCACGCTAGAATCACGAAACACGTTTTAGGAGAAACTTATATATACGACATGTTGATCTGAAAAACCCACACATCTCGACACCCTCACACACACTCACAACACGTCTCGAATATATTTGCACTTCGCCGGAGAAACCAGAAGTCACCGGAGAAACCCGCAAGTCGTCGGGACCGAACGGAGATCGACGGGGACATTTCCGACTCGTTTCGGTATACGATTTCTTATCCCGTTTGTTACTCGTGTAATCTGCTGTTAATATGTATTTAATTCTGATATTTTTCTTCATTCAAACAACTAAACTTATGAGCTAGGTTGAAATTTGAGTAATTCTGTAATTTTAGACAAAGAACCGAAATGAAGGTGTGTCGGTGGCACTGTAGCCACCGACTTTCTCTTTTAATCAGTTAAGCTCTTCAACGTGCATGTTTTCCTTTTGAGCAGGTCAGCTTTGACGCCGGTGATTCATGATCCCGTCAGTTTTTCTCCATCACGGCTCTAAACTTTGGCTCACTCTCGGCTACAACTTTGTAATTTAGAAGATACCTGTGGCGACACACTCAATACCGGTGGCAATTGGCTTTTATGGAGAGAATGGCAATATCGTAATTATATGGAAAGGTCATTAATGTAATTGGGTCAGTGAGGCAAAGCCGGTGGAAACCCACCGACTTTGTCCTTTAAGATGTATAACAATACAATATCCAATTTTTATTATTAATATATAACACATGTGGTCCCGATACATAAAAATACTTTATTACGAATATGATTATGTATTAAACGAATTTTATATCGCCACGTCGATAAACTTATAAAAACGAATATGATATATAGTTCAAAATTAAATTATCTTTTAAATAATTAGATTATATTAAATTTATTTTTGTAATTTAATATCAACAAATATTAAGTTTAATCTCATTATTATAGAAGATATTTACATAGCTCCTTAAGTTCACATTTGACCGGTGATATAAATTAATGGGGCGGGTTTTATTTGGATTTAAAAAAAACAAAATAAATTAAATAAGTAAAAAGACAAAAATGCATCTAGGGGGCAGATGTTTGTCTTTAATAGGCTAGGGTTTGCTATTCAGAAAGGGTTAGCGGCGCAGCTTGTTGCTCGCTTACCTGCGATATTGATGTAACTCGGCCAGTATTTTATATATTTAAAAGTTTATTTTTATTGTAAAAAAAATTAATTAACTCTTTTGATGAAGTTAATGAGCTGGATGAAAATGGTAAAAAAATGCAAAACTCAGGAACAGATGAGAAAAAATTGTTATTGGTTATTGGTTATTTATTTTTAACTAGGTTATGGACCCGTGTATTACACGGGTTGAATAATCAAAATGACATAATTTATAAATTTGTAAATATATTTAAAAAATGAAATTACGTATATTTGGAGATTTATGAATTATAAGTGTCATAATAATAAAAAAAAAGTTGTATAATTAAGAGTTATATTCAAAAAAAATATATATGTGAAGATTTATGAGTTATAACTATAACCTTTTAGTTTTCATTATTATATGTATTTTCAATCATTAAGAAGTGTTTAGATATTTAATAATTATATCAATTTCATTATTCAACCTGTATATAAGGTGAAGTTCGTTTCTAGCCTAGTTATTTTTTATTTTCGATACTTACAACTGAAATTTTAATTGAAAATCATATAAAGTACTACATATGATTCTTCAAGTAATACAACTAAAAAATATAGAGATTGAAATACAGGGCCTAACGAATCCAGTGGGCCTCAGCCCAGTGCCACATGGGTTTAGATGGAGAAAATACGATGGCCCATTTCTTCATTGATGAAGTCATAGTAATGGTTATTGTTATCAAGATACTCCCAGAACCAACTTTAACATTCTTAGGAGAGTTGAGATAACATGCATACAGTTGTTGCATGTTCTTGTCAGATTTCTTTTAATGGTGAACCTGCATCTAGAAAATAAAAATACAAAAAAGTGATCAAATTACTATTAAAAAAAAGAAATTAAAAAAGACAAACACTGTAGATATGACCTGAGAGACATCCAACAGAACTCCATTTAGTCCAACAAATCTGAAGTCCAAAGAAAATTGCAAAATGCTTTAATTCTTTAAATATTGTTAATGTCATCTATTTGTTTCATATCATTTGATAAATCTATACATAGTTTTGAAAGTAAATACTTTGTAACTTTTGTAATATCAATGGGGTTTATGTGGACATGAGTAGGTGAGAGTGCATATAGGTTCATGATGCTTATTGTTAATGGTTTGCTAGGCTATCTGCATTGCAGGATAATGTCAACTTGATTAGATGGGCAGAGTGCATTAAGAACTAAGCTGAATGTTTTTTATATAAACAGATTAGAATGCTAATCTGCAGTGTAAAGAGTCTTTACCAATTACCATATTTTTGACAAATTTTGGAAAATGGACAAAAGTTAACAAACCTTTATTTATTTCCAACATCTTCAGAAAGGGCTAGTTGAATGACAACCTTCAAACAATAAGTTGGGTAAACAGGAGGATTTACGAAAACTGACTTAACTAATTTATCATGCTTCACATTTGTAGTTGTTGTCATTAATTAACCCATTTTTTACTCACCCTAAAACCGACAGTGTTATTAATGGGTACCCTTCCTACCCACTATAAGGGCATAAGAAATAAAATACCTTCTTCAACCAGGGGAGGATTCAGGCTGGTTCACCGGGTTCCCGGGAACCCAGTCGATTTGAAAAAAAAAAACGTTTTTTTGTAGTGTAAACCATGTATGATTTGGAAAAAAACGTTTTTTTATGATTTCCATGTAGTAATGTAGAATCTAGAGTATACACATTAACAAATAGTTTGCAGAATTCAGAGTGATAAACCTGAGATCTTGTCAAGATATATGGGACATGGTGAAAACTTTGTGGGATCTGTACCTGTAATACATCGATACCATTTGTAATTTCAAAATAAAAACAAATGAAACTATGCAATCAATCGAAATAACATACGATGGTAGGGGAAATTGACCCGAGTCAGCGTAAACGAACCAATCTTGATAGACCTACTGGTGTCATCGATCCCCAAAATCAATTGTATTGTAATTGAAAATCTGACTTGCAGATCTCAAAAAAAAAAAAAAAAAAAAAAAAAAAAAAAAAAAAAAAAAAGATGGAGAGGAAGAAGATAATTGTAAGATAAACATCAAATCAAATCGCTGAAACAAATCGATGTAAGATAAACTCACCTTGGAGAGGAAGAATTGTAAACCCTAATGACGTTCAGTAAGATGGATCGGCTTAAAATTGCTTTACGATAATGTGTGACTCATCTTTGAGAGGAAGATTTGAAAACACTCCTTCATTAAGATTGATCCGCTGAGATGTGGTTCATGATGGTGTGCAGCGTTGTATCTTTAGGCTGTGTTCCAGAGATCCACTTAACAGGGGACGGGAGGGGAGGGAAAATGGTGTTCCAGAGATCCACTTAACAGGGGAGGGGAGGGAAAATTGGGTTTTTTTTTTGCCTGAAAATAGTCTTTCCAATTTGGAAAGACATGGAGGGGAGGGGAGGGGAGGGGAGGGGAGGGAAGGGAAGGGGAGGGATTTTTAACTCGGGAACACACCGTTAGGGTTTCAATGATGGATTAGCAAGTAAATAAAACACGGGTTGGACCTAATTAAGGGCTTGTTTGGCTAAGCTTTTCAAAACTACTTATTTGCTTATTTGCTTTTCTGAAAAACAAATAAGCAAATAAGTAGTTTTGAAAAGCTTTAAAATGGAGTTTTTCAAAATGACTTATTTGCTTATTTGCTTTTCAGAAAGCAAATAAGTCATTTTGAAAAGCTCAGCCAAACAGCTCCTAACTATAGGATCCGCATCCCAGACTTCATGAGCGGGAAAAACAAACTAATATGCCCCGAGAGAAGGACACGTGTCCCCAAATTAGTTTACTTTATTATATGTATAGATTATTACTCCATCCGTCCCATTAAAAGTGTCATATTTTGAATTTTCAAAGTCTTTATTTATAAACTTTGACCTTAAATAATTTTGTTTGTGTTAGATAATACTTGATGAAAGTTATATGATTTGAGTGTGTTTTACAAGTATTTTTATCGGGTTAATTTTCATCAAGTTTTATATAACACAAAAAATATATAATTAAAGTCAAAGTTTATAAATAAAGACTTTGAAAATTCAAAATATGACACTTTTAATGGGACGGAGGTAGTATATTATTATAATTATAAATTATTATTATTATCTAAGTCATTAGGTTATAGTCTCGTGTGTTACACGGGTTTACGTATAATATTATCTTTATTCAACCTATGTAATACGCGTGTCTATAAGCTAGTGGTTTTAGTATAAAAAGATTTGGGTTTAATAAGGAAATGTAAATGGATTTAAAAGGTTAATAAAATCAGAAATTCAATAGCATCAAGGAATGTTTAAAAAACACGGGAGAGTCAAAAGGGGTTTTAGTAATCAAAGTCATATGAAAAAAAAAATATAAATTAAATATCTTCATAGCAAGGTGAAAGAAAATAGCGGAATAAGATATGCATATCTTACTTAATTGCAATGAAATCTTAAGGAATCAAGAAAATGTGAAAACCCAGTAACAATTTTTTTTAAAGCCTGCTATAGGTTTTATTTAATTTTTATGAGATTGATGTTCTAGGTTTTTGGTGGTTGTTTAGTTTGTTTGATTGTTAACACAAGTTGTTAGGCTACTCGGTATGAGGATCGGCTTTGGACCGTCCCCTACCGGCGCCGGTCCTCCTTCCATGCTGCCCCCCAAGCCGCGTCCTCACCGTCCTTTGGAGGACGTCTCCGACGGTCTACAACAAGACAAAAAGACAGTCATCCCCTCTCTAACACACCTATACATGCAAATATATACATATACATTTTAGGTCCATCCCCCCATTTCCGTACCTCCATCCTCTTTGCACGATCCTCAAACCCATCCTACGTGACGCCTACTTGGCGGATCATCCTACAAGAGAGGACCATCACGATACCGTATAGCCTTAATTTATTGAGCTTTGGCAAATATGTCTTTAATTTCTTCTTTAGTTACTTTTAACGAAACATATACATATATATACTTATTCTTACAATAACTTAAAAGTTTTATAGGATAAAATACTCGTAGTGTGGTCATGACTCAAATGACTACCACCAACCTCCATGTCAGCGTCATGTCACCCCACGCCACGCCACGCCACGTCAACGCCATGTGAACCACCATAGTTTGCACAGGTGACAGTGTAGCGGTGATTCCAGATCCTACGTGACAATTCCTGACCCAAACCACCATCTTCATACCCCATAGCCTAACTTAACTAAAATACATATGTTTTGTAAAATAGTTTATGTAAGATTTGGGCAAGTTAAAAAGCAATGAAATTGATTTGACTATTACAGGGCGATTGGGCCAGAGGCCCAGAACTGCCTGTTGGGCTTGACAAAGGTCTGCCGATGGGCTACACAGTCGAAATTAAAAAGACCAAACCAATTAAGAAACTTATTGATCAGCTATAATTTTTTAATAACATGTTTTATGGTTCGGTTTAACGACTTTGATTTATGGTTCGGTTTAACGACTTTGATTATACATGCATGACTATGAACTAACCGAACCGATATTAATGCTCAGTGTGGTAAAAAATTGGGACTAGTCGGCGATTAATCGATAGTCAGCTAGTAACTGACTAATTTTTCGTTAATCGGTAGTTGGCCCTAGTCAGCCCTAATCGGCCAGCAAAATAGGCGATTCCCACCAGATTCCTGCCAAAAACCTGTAAATTCCGGTCAATTTCCAACCAAACCATGTAGATTCCGCCGATTAATCATGTATACTAAAAAAATAGGTTGATGAGGGGTTAAAACATGTCTTCTTAATATATTTACCTATAAAAATGTGTATATGTATACATAAAACTTAAAATTACATATAAAAATCCCAATCCGATTAATCCCGACAACTAGCTAGCAATATTTACAAGCATGCTTTTTATGAATATGTTGAGTATCAAATCGGTTTAGAGAAAAATAAGAGAGGCTGAAGCAATTTCCGGTTCATATATGAAATTCAAAATATATGTTGCCCTTTTATAGGCTTACATGAATATCGAAAAACATGGCCCACTATCTTTGGTTGAAAAGAGGTGTATGGTTTTGGTTGAAAATCAAAGGTTCTTTGGGCTCAACCAACCTCTAGTTTTCTTTTCTTTATAGTGTATGGTTATGGTTAAAAATCCGTCTTAACAGATTTTGCGAAATTTCAGTGTTGACTTAAGGCAAATCGATAGTGAAGTATGCGTTTGGCTACAAAAGGAAATAACTGACATCAAGATGTAAGATTCACCACCACAACAATAGTCATATGATACGCCTTCATATGATACGACATAGGAACACACGTTGTTAGTATAGACTTCACCGACAGCATGTCGTCGTTAAAAATATCGTAGCCGCAGTTTCGACGCTAAAATTCAAACAACTAGCGACACTTTTTATCGCACGTGTAATAAGTGCGTATATTTTTTTTAAGTTTTTCTTTTTTGTAATAACATATATTACATAAATAAAAACACAATTTATTTGTTTAATAGGGTTTCATAAATTTCGTCATCTTAACTGGATTTTCATTTTGTTTTTTTTTTTATATATACACACACATGTGATGTGAATTTGAGTGGCTGGGGCATGTGTCAAGCATCCTGCATTTTTCTAATAACGTATATGGTCCCAACAACTTATAAGTTATTTAATTGCATTATTATTCAGATACTCTATATTTTAGTGGAATATATAAACAAATGCAAAATGGTGTTACTTCATACCTCGAAACCCAAACATATGTTAGCCGAGTATTGTGTTTGAATATTTATTTTCTATAATCAATCACTATAACTATATACCATATGATGTATTTTAGTTATTAGTTATGTATAATAATTCAGTCAATGTTATACACCAAATAGTATAAACTAGAAGATTATTTTCATTTGTAAGGAAATTAATAGAAACTTAGAGAAACTCGTACCACTCGTACCTATTATATATGTATGTAAGAAATGATGGCATTAACTAGATAATAAGTACGTCAATTTTGATCAGCAAAACGATTAAAAGAAAAATAAATAAATAAATAAAATGAGGTAGAATAGAATTGGAGCTTTTAAACAATTAGAGTAAGATTGGAGTTTTCAAACAATAAAGGTAAGATTAATAGTGGCGTAGAAAGAATTTTTTTCTTATGGTGTCACTTCTTTCGATATATCGGTTTGTAATAATCCAGAGTTAAAATTTTATGCTCGGGTCGGGTTGAGTTGGGCTGAATTACATAATAAAAATCAATATAATGATAAAAGTACAATGTCATTGAAAATAACACAATAAAAATACAAAGTCCTTTAAAATATATCAAAAATACATGTTATAGTTGCTCCCAACGTATTTTCATATTTTGAAAACGATTCGTAATGTCTTCATTCGCAACTTTCACAAACAACTCCTTTTCAATATGATACATGCTATAATCGTTATTGGATTAAAAAAGTTACATGAACATTCTAATGATTTAAAGTTTACTATTTTAAAATTACCTACTTGAGCTTAATTTTTAAACTATAAATTTATTTATTAAATAAAACGTTTAGAAAATAAAATAATGGTGTCGCTCTTACAAAACAATGGTGTTGTCCAAATTTTTTCTATTACACATACATATAATACACAAATTTGAATAGTGCCAGCCGATCTGTTGCCGAGTATGTGGCTCGGCACTAAAGATTAATGGACTCTAGTTACGACACATATAACGCTGATCTATTTAAAAAGTAATACATTAGGTTAAAGTTAATATATATTATGGAATGTTATTTGACCAAGTAGGCATAAAAAAAATTAAATAATAGATCTCATGAAAAATTAAATTGATAAAACATCTTAATTAATTGAACTTAGTAATATATTTCATTTCAATTATTGTTTAGAAAATACATAGTTACCACAACAACAACAACAACCAATTTAAAATGAAAAATATTTTTATTTTCTTTGGCAATCTTAAACGTAAAACGTCCCATGTAATTAGAGACGTTATATATTTGTTAGTCTTTAATTTTTTTTATCAATATGTTTTTGTTCCACTAAATAATTTTTATGCGGTTTTAAAGGATTATTTTTTTAATATTTATATACACATATATATAATATTATTTCGATCAAAGTTTAAGTAAAAAACAATTTATTTGTTAGATAACACTATATATGAAGCTTAGCCATGTTATGACTTTCATCGAAGGATAGATTAATCAATAATATGATGATGTAGGTGTGTGTACCCATGGAAATCCGTCAAAAATCATAGCATGGGTAATTTGAATTTGACATATTTCATAGAAGGATTATCGACAAGTTATTTAGCGACTGGTGACCGACAGATAACGACTGTTGCCATAACAATTTCACCTTCATATTTGAAATATAGTTGCCATAACAATTTCACCCACATACTTGAAACATAGTAAAGTTGCTATTTTTAGGCTTGAAACACCCGACGATTACCACCAAACTTTCGTTACAATTTATATAATATTATTATTATTATTGATGGACAACTCGCCGCATGCTAGACCCCACACTGAGAAAGCATGGGCGAGAATCTTATCCTCACATGTCCGTTGGATTGTCGTTGGCGACAATGTCCCATGATATCTGACCAAATCTTGACTTACCCACGTCGGGTGTTCATCAGTAACTCGTTGATAATTCTCGGTTTTCCCTCGTTAGGCTATCCATCGGCAATTACCTAGTAGTGTTCGAGAAGCGACGTTCGCGTGTTCCATCAATTGATACATCTAGAAAATAGGCCAATGCAGAATTTGAACTAATTTTTTGGGGTTATGTTTGAACTGCATTACAAACGAAAAAAAAAGGCAAGCAGCAAACCCTAAAAACACATGAGGGCTCAAGAAATAATGCTTTCTTGCTTCTTTACTTCGAGAATTTCCAGTGAATTATACAAATTTTTTTCCAACTCAAATCATAAGTAAGATCACAAGAAGTTGCAATTACAACAAGTAATCGATCACACGATCGATAGAGAGATTTGTTGAATCAAAGAGAAAGTCTTAGCTCCAAGTCTAATTCTTGGCTACCATTTGAATCTGAATTCTGACTGCCTGAATCATGTTGATCTTTCCTTATCTTCTTCCTCAATGAATCCTTCAGATGCCATAAATAAATACAGAAAATTAGGAACTAAAGGGATTATAACTTAATTTTACTTCTTTTGATTAAAAAAAAAAAAACATGATCATGTAGTACATAGTTATATACACTCACCTCTACTAATTCTGGGCTAAAAAAGTGTCTATTTATGCCTGCAGGTTGTGCATAGCTTGCATCCCATCTGA
Source organism: Helianthus tuberosus (assembly GCA_030545235.1). Lineage (NCBI taxonomy): Eukaryota > Viridiplantae > Streptophyta > Magnoliopsida > Asterales > Asteraceae > Helianthus > Helianthus tuberosus. The sequence continues at coordinate 5,950,679 of CM060407.1, forward strand.
TGAAAGATGTGGTGAATGAGGATCACTTAAATAATTCATTCAATTAAACCAAATTCAAGAAAAGTAAAATGATGATCAAAGATTAATTAAATAATGTAAAAATCATTGATATATGATTCTCACAAATGATGGAAATACAAGAAAGTTTACCCTGGATTGCTGCTAGCAAATTGTGATTCACCATATACATAATTTGTTCTTTCAAGTTCACCAGTACCCATCTGTAGTTTTCAAGATTCATAGCATATGAGTTCATAATATCTTCAAAAATATGTATATATGTTTACAAAGTGTATAACTGTGACATGGGACTTTAGAGAAGTAATCAAGTTGGTCAAAGATAATTATATATTAGGGTTTATGGTGCCAATTATTGAAAATATATACCATGTGGGAATGGTGTCCTTGCAAAGTATTGAAAGAGGCTGTAGATGGTGAAGTATATGAGAAGGAAGATGATGATGAATATGCTGTTTGAATCCTAATATCCTCCTGCATATATGTAAAGATTCAGTTAACAAAAAATAAAGAACATCAATGGAATCAAGTGATATAACTTCTCAAGCATCATAACTCAAGGGGACCTATAAATTTGCTAAAAATCAAAGAAAAAAGCACTTTTTTCTTTGGGTTGAACCTCTAGTTTTCTTTCTTTTGGATTTCTCTACATGTATGACTAGCAAGAAATATAACTCTATGGTTAAAACAAACTTAAAAGATTTAAACTTGATAAAAAATAGCCATCAACTGATGGAGGGTTAGGCTTCTTGAAAGCTGAAACCCTAATCTTTTTTGAATTAAACATGAAAAAAAGAACTCATTAAGGCATAGTTCAAATCAGTCAACTTGAACCCTCAAATTCCACTGTGAGTGTATGTGTGAAAGTGTTATAGAATTCCATGAAGTCTAGAGTTCCAAGACTTCTTCACTGGCATTTCAAGACCAAACCACTTTGTGTAACTGTGCTTGTGTGAGAGAAAGAGAAGTAACCTGTGGAAGCAAGCCCATTTGACTATGGAGTCTAATCTTCTCTAACTGAGCAACACCAAGACCTCTTTGGGGTTGCTTCGGCTTATCCGAACCGCTCTTTTTTCCTTTTCTTGATGACGATCCACCCGCAGACGATGATCTATCGTTCGAACCAGATTCACCATAATAGTTCATCTTTTTTCCTTCAAGATACTTATTGACTTGTTCACCAACTTTGAACTTTCAAAACCTTCTTATTCAGCTGCTGCTTCTTCTGTGAATCTGATAATATATAATACTAAAATATATAAGATATCTCTTCAAACTTGCTACCCTTTTTATAGCTGTCAATTCTTACAAAAAAAAAAACCTCAGTGATTGTAGCCTCGCTGGATCAGATTGCATTTAGATATACCTTGCAGATCCTGGCCCTCATCATTTCTATATATATTTGCTTAGATCTTATATTTTCTTTTAATCATTTTTTGATTATAAAATCTTTTAAATAATTAAGAAAATTGTTTATGGTGACTTAAATTCGGGATAGAGGATCCTGTCGCCGTAAGAAGCACTGGTATTCTTGTAGTAAGATTTTTATAACCCACATTGATTAGTGGTTTCACAAATAACGAAAAATAGATTGCATAAAATATTGTTTGATATAAACTAAATATATATAATAGGTTATTATATAAAGAGGTTTCTTTCTCTAATAATTAAGTACAGATATGAAAGTAACTTATAATGGTTGATTTCTATTAAACGAATGACATAGTAATTAAAATAAGTAACGAAAGAAAAAAACAAGAATTTATGTATATATAATTTTTAAAGTTGATTAGGATGGTGCATCAACTTGTACATAATAAGCTCATCATATTCACATAGAAGGTGAGGTCCCGAGCTAAATGCTATTTTATCATTTCATAAAAGGCTTGAATTTGTGTTATCGAATTAAAATATACCTTTTGGTTGATGGGGCATTTATACACGGGTTTAGCAGGTGAAAATCTCACTCATTGTAGACATACTACAAGAATAATGGGTAATAACGGCGACACCAATAGCGGCAACAGGCCATATATCGTTGCTATTGATTGATCTGGAACGCGGTGTTCCATGTTAAACCCCAGTCATCCATTTGTTATCTTGATCTAACGGTTGGGGTGAAACAAACTCAATAGCGGCGACACATTAGGGTAATAGCGGTGCCACCTCACTACTAGAAAAATTAAAATTTCTGACACCATTTTCCATAGGAAATGCGTCACAACTGGCGATTTTCTACGAATTTGTGACGAAATGCATATGTAGGAAAACCACCCGTAGGAAACTGGTTTCTTACGCATTTTCTACGCATTTTCCTACCCATTTCTGACAGAAAAGGGCTGTCACAAATTGCTACACATTTTCTACGCATTTTCCTACCCATTTAACGGAAGTTAATTTTTAATTTTTGCTACACAATTGTCACGAAATTTAATTTTTATATTTTTCTACACAATTGTCACGAAATTTAATTTTCTAGGAATTTGTGACGAAATGCATATGTAGTTAAACCACTTGTTGGAAACTGGTTTCTTTACATATTTTCTACGCATTTTCCTATCCATTTCTGACAGAAAAAGGCTGTCACAAATTGCTACACATTTTCTACGCATTTTCCTACCTATTTAACGGAAGTTAATTTTTAATTTTTGCTAAATAATTGTCACGAAATTTAATGTTTTTTCTAGTTTTATTCTATTTATAAAACATCATACAAAAGCAAATAAAACTAAAAACTATAAAAATTCAATAACATTAATCATAAATTTATACAAACTTACATACAAAAAATGTATAAAATCTACTAGCATAAAGAAAATAAAATTACATATCCGACACACGGATGGTTGAATCGCATTCCCAATCGAAATCCAAATCCAAATCCAAATGGCAACTTAGATTCATTCTTGCTTGCATATCCGACACACGGATGGTTGAAGTGGAGGTGCCAAGCAACATGTCAACAACTTCTCCATTGATGCCCATAAATATCAGACAATCAACTTTTTACAAACGTAACACAACAAGATTAGCCTGTATACTCTAAGCTAAATGAACAAGATCCATACTCTAGATCTGATATAGCATCCGGTTTACTGAAATAAACATTTCTCGTAAACAGGACATGAAAAAATTTCTTGCAAACAGGAGGGTTTACCGTGAAGTTTGTCGGTCGGAGATAAAGACCGCCGCCGTGAGTGGCGTCTCCGGTCGCCGGCCCTCGAAACATCATCGTCTTCATCTGATCTCGTCACCACCATCATCATCATTCACGGCGGCTCCATCCTCGCCCGCGTCAGCCACCGGAATCGAGAGAGACAGGGAACCGAAGGGGGGTCGTCTACTGCTGGGTGTTGTCGGAAAAGGGGGAGTCGAAGGGGGTGTGGCCGGTTGTCGGAAAAGGGGGAGTCGAAGGGGGGTCGTCTGCTGCTGTGTTGTAGGTGAGATTGTTAGGGTTTTATTCATAGAGAAATAGAGAAGATAAGATGCAGAACTTTGAGTCCAGATCTATGTGATGATTTATGACCCTAAATTCTGATGTTTCATCAAAGCCCAGATCTATGTGATGATTTATGTCCGATTTATGATTAAGAACCCTAAATCGCACATCAACAAACCGAGAAAGAAACAGAGAGTACGCACTCAGATCTGAACTGAAGGGTGGTATTTTGAAAGTGATTTATTTACCACATGCCTCCATCACGTGTTTATATGGTAATAATAAAACTAGTTGCCTCCACTGAGTCTGAACCAAGCCACTACCACTACTGTCGTCTTTGACCGGCTGAGTTGAAGAAGCTTGATATTGACCAGGTTAACAATACATATGTATAACACGGGTATACACAGATTGACCCGCGTTAAATCTGACCTGAACCGAACCGTGACCCGAGCCGAAACAAAACCGGAACCATCATGAAGCTGATGTCATCTATTTTAACCAAACCTGAATCGATCTGGAAGTATCCGAACCACCAACATTACCAACAACAGCAAATCGTCTTCACCATCAAAACCAAACCGTTAAAGTAGCCAGGAAAAACGTCGAAGGAACGGTTCCTACACAATAAATTTTCCATCACAAATGCGTAGCTAGTTGCTACACATTTCCTACACAATATGGTAATAAATTTTCCATCACAAATGCGTAGCAAGTTGCTACACATTTCCTACACAATAAATTTTCCATCACAAATGCGTAGCTAGTTGCTACACATTTCCTACACAATATGGTAATAAATTTTCCATCATAAATGCGTAGCAAGTTGCTACACATTTCCTACACAATAAATTTTCCATCACAAATGCGTAACAAGTTGCTACACATTTCCTACGCAATAATTAATAATAATGCTGATTAAACATTAAAATATAATCTAAGTATAATAATAAATAATTCGTCATAAATGCGTAGCAAGTTGCTACGCATTTCTGACGCAACAATTAATATTTAAATGAATTTAACATATAAATCTAATTCCAACAAATAAATAATGGTTCCGTCAGAAATGCGTAGCAAGTTGCTACGCATTTCCGACACAATACTTAGAATTAGTATATTTGTCACTATTGTGTCACAAATTGCCCAAAAAATAAGGTCTTTTTTCCGTAGGAAATGCGTAGTAAATGTGTCAGAATTTGCGACGCATTTTTTTGCGTAGGAAATTTCCGTAGCAAAATGACCACTTTTCTAGTAGTGCCTGTCACCCCTATTACCCTTACTCAGACTGCACAACTAAAAGCGAGATTTCTCCCTTTTTCCCCATTTTTCCACCAAACACTTCATCTCTCTCACGGGTTTATCTCTAAAATCGGTCATTCTTCATCAATTTCACCAAGATCTACTCCAAATCGGTTAGTATTCTTTGTTTAAGTAGATTTTATTCTTGATTTTGTTACACATTTTGTTAATTTCTTGATTTTGGGTGTATGTATGTGTGTATGCTAGAGAATTGTGGTCACCCATCACGTCTCCTCCACCACCACGAGTAGAATCATCATTTTGACGGTTAGTTTTATATTTATTTTTGTTCAGATATGAGAAATTGTGTAATTTTGGGTTTTTGTAGTGTCACACCCCGATTCCCGGTGGGCCCGGATGGGTCGTGACGGTTGTGTTACAGTATCACAATATAATAATGCGCGGAAGTATTAGAATAAAAGTATTCATTTAATGAAAGTCTGGATATATAATAAAAGTCATACAAGCGTTTGAGTATAAGCCCACATGCGGAATCTAATAAACAGAGCTTTAGACATTATAGGCCTTAAGCTTGAGGAGTTGCAAATTCCTTAGCCTTCATTCTAGCCGACCCAAATTCCCAGCCAAATAGTAAGGTTCAGCACCTGCGGTTCAATCTTTTGAAAATACGTCAGCTTTCGCTAGTAAATACAATTAACTGACTCGCTTTGAAAATAGTTTTTCAAAAAGAGTTTTATACATATAGAAAACCCGTAGGTATTCATTTAATATTTCTTGGGATTCTTTCTTGTCACCAGATTTACATACTTGTCATTCAATTGGAACCAGAGATCAGATCTGGTCATTTTCAAGTGCTATAATGATTAACGTACACACCAAAGTCGAATAAAACATGTCTTACAGTTGGTATGCCTACCCCTGCATGCTATTCCGTATGGCCATGATAGTTAATGAGTCGGGACGCCCGGACACGGTACCATTAACCCCCAATTGTTTCAGTTATCAAGTAAAACAAATTAAACCGAGTTCTTACATTTATGAGCAGTCATAGTCGACTCATTTATGTAATACTCGCTCCAAGTTGCGTATTCGCCATACCCCAAGTTTAAAAACAAAATAAGTTAAGAGTATTTACCTTTTTTCTAGCTTCCAATCAATAAGATTATAATTTAGCAAAAGCTGCAAGTAAAAGTATTATTGACCCAAGTCTGATTATCTGGGGGGGTTCTATATTCTGGAATGAACAAAATTATTATTTCTTAGAATGTATACAGCTCAAAGGTTAGCCCCTTTAGATATGACCCGTTACTTAAGAATAGGTTCGTTAGATTAAGCGTAGATCGAATAGAATGTGGTTTATACCTATCCGATTGCAATGACCCAATGGATAAAGGTTATTTAACCAAGCATTCTGATTTGGAAAGGTTTTGAAATATATAGACCCGTTACGCCAAAATTATACGTACTAGGTTCGTATAATTAGTTATGCGCGTATAAGCGGGTTCGGAAGGTTAGATAGGTCATATGACAAGTCTAAGGTGTCAAAATACTTTTTATAACATTATACATTCTCCCTTAAAGTCAGAATATTGATCTCTTTGGTTTGAAAACCATTTACGTAGTTTTTAAGACAAGAAGGGCATAATTGTCCTTTTTAAGATATAAGTTCTAGGCTTGTCATATAACCTATCAAACAACATGACCAAAAGGTATAACTTCTAAGGGTTATACCTTATGCTAACATGGTCATAATATCAGTTCTAAACAAGTCCTAACGTTGACCAAACGGATCAGAATCAAAAGTCAAAGCAAAAGTCAATCTGCTTGACTTTCGATATAAAATTTAACTCTAAATAAGAAATGACGAGTTGGACATGTTTAGACATGTCCTAATATGTTTTATAAACTGATATGATGTCAAAACTTCAAGTTTTAATAGATAGAAACTTGATTAGCGTGATTTGCAAAGTTTACGTTTTTGATCATTTATTTAATATAAATGCGACTCGTCATTTCGCCTACATAACGTGATCTTTAGAAGGTATGATCCCAGGGGATCATAACCTTCATTATTATGATTACGTAACCATTTTCGAATCGAACGTTGGCTTGACCATAATGGTCATAACCGAAAGTCAAATAGAAAGTCAAACTGTTTGACTTTTGGCTAATAACTAGCCTATAAAATGAAATAGACTATGAAAGAACACTTACTTGTGTTCTAGGATAAGCTTGAACTCAGTAGGAGGCTTCCTTGAATCAAGAAACACTCCAAGAAAGAATTGAGAAAATGAGCAAGTTGAGAGTTTGCACAAGATGGCTATCTATAGTTGTAGAAAGATTGTAAGATGTTGCCATGTGTTGAGGAGTGTTCTAAGATCATTACATGTTCCTAGTGATGTGTTAGAACCAGAGGAAATGGTGGCAAAACAAGCTAGGTGTCAAGTTGTAAGGTTATGCTTGGAGACCAGGCATAAAACTGCCAGTGAGCTCCCTTACGGACAGTAAGGGTTTAATGCTTACGGACTGTAAGGACCTCAGCGCATCAGCGGATTAATTAGCTTACGGTCCGTAAGCCAAAAGAGCTTACGGTCCGTATGAGTTGCCAGAAAATTATGTTTTGAGATTTTGACATCTCTAGTCCTTGGACTTTGATCCTTTTTGCCATTTGGCAATTATAGTCCCTCTCCTTCCTCATAGTTGGGATTAGTCGGAGATACGGAACACGTTTCAATGAACGTAGAATGTAATTCCTTCCTCCTTCCACATAGTCGGGACAAATTGAAGGATTGGATATGTTTCGTTACATAGTTGAACGAAAAATTCCCTCTCCTTAGTTGGAGATTCGGGACACGTGTCGTCTCATAGTTGGACGAAATTTACGGGTGTTACATGTAGGTATGTAAATGTGTATGTAAGGATGTATGTTGTATGTAAATGTGTATATGTTAGTAAATGTATGTGAAAATGTATAATTTATGTATACTTGGTGAAAATGTGTGTATGTAAGTCTATGTATGTGTGTATGTAGGTTTATGTTAGCATGTAATGTGTATATTAGCTTGTAAGTATGTATAAATTATGTGTTTTTGGTGAAAATGTGTGTAAATTAGTATGTATGTGTGTACGTTAGCTTGTAAGTATGTATAAATTATGTGTACAGTAAATCCTCTATAAATTAATACTCGATAAATTAATAAACTCGATAAAATTAATAATGTGTCCAGTCCTAACTTGGGACCAGTACAAAATTGGATCCCAATCGATATAATAATAAGATAATAACTTTTTTTGAAATCCCGGTGTGTATATATTGGTCCCAACGAAACTATAAATTAATAATTATTAAAAGATTTCGAATTCTAAGATTGTCTAGTAAAAAATGAATCTATTTGTTTTTTTGTTGAACTTCAAATCTTTCTTGAGTTCATCTTTAAATCTTCTCATTGCACATAAGAGTTAGGGCATTGCCTTCTCGTATTACAACAAAAAATTGTGAAGATTTGTTGCCGCGTGCAATGCACTTAAGAAATGTGCATTGAAACTTGTTTTTGTAATTTATTTTTTGGTACCATGAATTAACTTTTTGTATTAAAAACAATGAACTTGAAAAATTCTTAATTTGTGAGTGTACACTGTACTTAGAAATTTAAAGGTCATACGTAAAACCACGCTAAATTAATAAATTATTAATTTATCGATATAATAATATGTCGCTAAATTAATAAAATATCTCGGTCCCAACATTATTAATTTATCGAGGTTTTACTGTACTTGGTTATAATGTGTGTATGTGAGTCTATGTATACATGTACATAGGTGTTTGTAAGAATGTATAAATAATGTGTATTTGAGGAAAATGTGTGTATGTTAGTATGTAAATGTTGAAAAAATTGTGTAATTTTGGGTTTGTGTAGGAATGTAAATGTGTATGTAAGGATGTATGTTGAAAAATGGTTGCGCTTTTGCACCTGTTAGTTTCCGCGTTTGCAGCCGTTTAACGGCGCGTTTACGGCTACAAACGCGGTAGGAAACAAGTGCAAAAGCAGCCATTAACTGTTTTAACGTATTTTATATAATGTTTTAACTTCTTTATTTAATTCCTAGGAAAACTTCAATTTTGATGAAGTTGACCAAGATTTGGAAGCTCAGAACTTGATAGACGGCATTAAGCATGTGCTTATGAAGCAGTACTCCTGCCGCAAGCTCGACGCTAAAAAGGATTTCTTGGTAATAGAGATTATGATGACGTCAAAAGAGCAAGGGCATACCACCCTATGGATATGTCTTATGAAAACTGGCAGAGAACCATTGATCACTTCTTGACCCCAAATATATTGCAAGATGTGAGGCTAACGCAAAAGTCCGCCAGCTTCAACTATTCCCAAACCGTGGGGGGCAGCGTCATACAGTAGCATCGCCTACAAACATGTAATGCTATATATGTGTGTGTTTGTATGTTTGTGTTTATTTAATGTCTAATCTAAGTTTTAATGTTAAACAGGGTTTGAAACATCTCGCTACGTACCGCAAAACTCACATCGATAAAGATGGGAATTGGGTTGACGCATTAGCCAAGCAGAATTTGTAAGTATTTATCTAAAGTATAATTCTCTATAATATATATATATATATATATAGGTAAAGAGTAAAATACAAATGCGCTTATCGTACGATACGTACGCGATCATCCCAGCCGTTCGATCAGGTGCAGATCTGGTGCGAATTCAATACATATCGCGTGTGAAAAAATGGTTAGCATGGGGTAGTGTGAAAAATGGCATGGGGTGTGTAGATGGACAAAATCGCATGTGGAAGATTTGAATATCGCATGTGAAAAAATGGCAAGGGGTAATGTGAAAAATGGCATGGGGTGTGTAGAATCGCATGTGGAAGATTGAATATCGCATGTGAAAAAATGGCTAGCATGGGGTAATGTGAAAAATAGCATGGGGTGTGTAGAATCGCATGTGGAAAATTGAATATCGCATGTGAAAAAATGGCATGGGGTAATGTGAAAAATGGCATGGGGTGTGTAGAATCGCATGTGGAAAATTGAATATCGCATGTGAAAAAATGGCATGGGGTAATGTGAAAAATGGCATGGGGTGTGTAGAATCGCATGTGGAAAATTGAATATCGCATGTGAAAAAATGGCTAGCATGGGGTAATGTGAAAAATGGCATGGGGTGTGTAGAATCGCATGTGGAAAATTGAATATCGCATGTGAAAAATCTGTGTGTGTTACTGTTCATCTTCTTCGATTGTTGGTCGATCATTGTTAGTCTTCTTCCGTTTGACCCTTACAACTCCCAAATTAGTAGTTCTTATTATCGATATCGCACTAAAAGGAACGAAGGGAGGTTGGGGAAGAATATTTTCAGGTTTTTGAATTTGATTTAGGGTTTGATTTTGAACTATCATCGGTCAATTACAGAGATTTATGACCTCGCAATGACGTTTTTAACCTTCCTGGTATGATTTAAATATATTAAAATGATTAATTTAATCATTTAAATTAGTTTCGCCCGCGTTTAATCGATTGAAGATCGTACGGCTGAGGGCATCGCGTACATAATGTAGGATAAGAGGTATTGTATGTTAACCGGCCTCTATATATATAAATATATATATATATATACATATATATATATATATATGATTATCTTCGTAAAATAAAGCTTAATTTAGAACACGAGATTATGGGTCAAAATGAATATGGCGGAGAAGGCGGTGGTTAACCGCCGAATGAGGTTGCCGCTGTGACAACTCGAATTTCCGACGTTCTTTATTCGCATTTAATGCACGTTGACTTGACTATATGGTTGTGTTATGATAAAACTAGTGTGTTTGCATGGTTATGTGTGATTGTATAACATGTGTACTGTTGTAAAACTTAAACTGTTAAGAACCCGACGAAACACAAGGCTGTTTCGCCATAACCCATTCCGACGAAACAGGCTGTTTCGCCATGAACACTCCGACGAAACAGAAGTCTGTTTCGCCGGCCCAGTAATTCACGAAGCCCAGCTTAGGCCCAGTACGTAAACTCGCATATTACTACGTGAACCAACCTCTTGTTTCACATTCTTGAGCAATCTGAAACCCTAGAGGACACTCTACTGTGTGACGGCAAACTAGAACCCACCGGAAACCCTTGTACGATCAAACCATCATCTCGGTTAGTAAATCTATGTGTCTTGATTGATCCTTCATCCATGTATGTGTCTATGTGTCATGTGATTCTGCTTTGATGTTGTATATTTGAAATCGATACATGTTAAATATTAGGGTTCTTGTTATGATGATGATGATATGGATTTCGATATGAATATTGTAGTCGGATATAAATGGTTTTATGCGAAACTTAATATGATTGAATACTCGGTTCTGGATGTTGTTATTATGATCTGATTCTGAATGCAAGTTAGCATCTTGATAGGGTTTGATGATGTGATGTTGTAATCGATATGTTGTATACGTAAGCTAGGGTTCGTGCTAGACGTTAAAACACCGTGATGCTTGTGTTAGAATTATGTGATAATGAATCCTGTGAATGAATGATTCTGCATGATCGATGTTATTGATGTCGGCTGCTAACATGATTAGAGTTTCTGTGTATTTCGTAACTGCTGTAACTGTGTCTACGAATCAGACATTCGACGAAACAGGAATCTCGGCGAAACAGAATGTGTTTCGCCAAGAGTCGTCGACGAATTAGAATCCTGTTTCGCCAAGCAAAGCCACGACGAAACAGAATGTGTTTCGTCACTATATGTGTTTCGCCACTATGTGTGTTTCGCCAACTCACTTGTTTCGCCAACTATTGTGTTTCGCCATATATGTGTTTCGCCGAGCTGTGCTGTAACATGAGTTGATTCTGTTAAGTGTTAACTGGAATATTTAACTGCTGTTAGACGTTAGACATGACTTGTATGATTTTGATTATGTGTTACATGTTCATACATGCACAACTTGAACACAAACTAATTTCACATACGTGCATACTTTAGGACGTGATTGATTATTTGCGAGCATACACTTAGCATACCGAGCAAACCAAGGTGAGTTCACACAAGCCAAGGCATGGGGTTCCCAGGGGGGAATGGGGATTTGATGATTACTGTACACACATAGATGACAGAACCTACTGCTAGACTAGTAACACTTATTGAACGATCTTCGCACACCTGCCAAGGACATTGGCCGCGATATTATGACTGACTTCGCACACCTGCCAAGGACATTGGCCGCGAACTAAATTTACACATCTTCGCACACCTGCCTAGAGAGGCCGCGATACAAACAAACCTAGTCTAGAAAAACTTGGGGAAAGACCTTCCCCAACGTCTTCGCACACCTGCCTGGAGGGCCGCGATGGAAACTAATACGATACATTGTAACGAACGAACATACTACTACTCACGCTATACCATTACTGAACTATTAACTGTGAACTCGCTCAACTAGTTGTTGACTCTCTCTTGCATGCCTTGCAGGACCTTAGGTACATATGGAGCTTGCACAGGGAGGAGCAGGTCGTTGTGGGACATGGATCGATAATGCCATGTTAACTATCTAAACGTTTGAATTTACGATTTACATTGGGTTTACATACTATTGCTTCCGCTATACACTTATTGATGTTTGGTTTTGAAAACACCTTTCGTATTGATGAATGATTTTACTACTTACTTATATGTTCAATATGATTGGTGGCTTGATCCTGGTCAGTCACGCCTCCAAGCGGTGATACTCCGCGTGTGGATTTTGGGGGTGTGACAGATTGGTATCAGAGCCATTGGTTATAGTGAACTCGGTTTTAATAAAGGGAAAACGATTTTGTTAAAACCAGACTATAACCAGAACAGTGCTCTCAACGATCCACAACGACGCTTCGCTCCACGTGCAAGGCTCAACATCATAGGTACTACTATTCATGTTACTTTACCTACTTGCTAGAATTACATAGAACTTTGCTCGTGGTATGCTCAGATTACAGAACCTACTATACGTTATTGCTTGAGAATACTTGTGTGCTCACTCTCTTCGCACTATTCGCGAACCTCTCTTACACATGTCCTCCTTGATGTCAAGATCATGAGTGGACGCGTTAACCTAACTCAAGCCCAGTTGGCGGCTTCGATCACTGAACAAGTTACTGCAGCACTCGCAGCTGCCCAGACAGGAGGTGTAACCTGCCATCACCACTTACTCCAGGATTTTTAGATCCTACTCTTGTAACTCAACACTTGTGCTTAATTTTGATTACTCTTACGCACACGACAAGTCAACACGCTCAGCCACCTGTGTGCACATACACGACTTTTATGGACTGTCGTCCTACTACTTTCAGCGACACTGAAGGAGCTGTTGGACTCCTCCATTAGTTCGAGGAACTCGAATCGGCCTTCAAATGTGCGAATGACCTGAGGCTCGTAAGGTGAAATATGCCACTGATACTCTCGAAGGCACTGCGCAAACTTGGTGGAACGCGCAAGTTACGATGTTGGAGCTGGCGGCTGCTAATGCCACCCCATGGAATGATTTTAAGGAACCTATCAAACGTGAAGACAGTAGTTATGATGCCATCCACAAGTTGGAAGTGGAGTCCTTTAACATGAAGATGACGGGGTCAGAGATAGAAGCGTGCACGATAACGATCCAACAAACTGACAATTTTGTGTCCAACTATGGTGGATCCTCCCATAAAGAGCTTTGAGCTGTACCTCAAAGGCTTAGTACCAGGAATTCAAAACCATGTGAAGACGGCTAAACTTGCTACTATTCAAGATGTTACTCATCTTGCTCATCGTCTCACAGACCAGGCAGTGGGACAGAACAAGCTGCCTCAACGTATCAGCGATACTACTACCACTACTACTTCAACTACTTCTGCTACCCTCAGTAACAATGGATGAAAGTGGGATGGAACCTCTAGCAAGGGTTCGACTACGATTCCGTCCCAGGCACAGCAGTGAAAGGTCGATGACAACTAAAGTCCTGATCAGCAACATTTAGTATTCAAGGGCAGGGTGGATACAAGGGAAACCACCCTAAGCGCAAACGATGTAACCTGCACCACAGCGGGCCGGGCAAACGCAATCATTGTCAATAATGCAACAAGCTTGGTCATGGAACCAAAGATGGTAGAAACTCACGTCCTGCAAACCAGAACCAACAACAACAGCCACAAGATCTATAGAATCGGCGACAACAGCATGGTAACAAGGGATGTTATCAGATGGTGCTGAAGGTCACTTCAAAAGACACTGCCCACGGTCGAACCAGAACCAGAATCAGAACCACAATCAAAGAAACAGGAACAATAATGGAGGCAACAATGGGGGTAATAACGACGACAAGGGTGCCAGGGGTCGAGTGTTCGTGATTGGTCAGGGTGATACTAGTAATGACCTCAACGTTGCGATAGTTACGACATCGTCATTGGTATGGATTGGTTATCCCAACAACAAGCAGAGATCCTATGCAAGGAGAAGATCATTCGTATCCCACGTTCTGGTGAAGAACCTCTCGAAGTTCAAGGCGACAAGAGTGGTGTCGTGAGTGGCGTCCTTTCCTTCCTGAAGGCTCAGAAGTGTTTGCGAAAGGGCCACACAGCTGTTTTAGCTCTCGTTACCGATTCATCGAAGAAAGAGAAAAAGATTGAGGATATTCCTGTAGTACGTGACTTTCCTCAAGTGTTTCCTGAGGAATTACCTGGGTTACCGCCTCATCGTCAAGTCGAATTTCAGATCGAGCTCGCTCCAGGAGCAGCACCTATAGCTCGAGCACCTTATCGTTTAGCTCCAACTGAATTGGAAGAACTGTCTAAGCAACTACAAGAACTCTTGGAAAAGGGTTTCATACGTCCTAGCACTTCGCCCTGGGGAGCTCCAGTGTTATTCGTAAAGAAGAAAGACGGTACGTTCAGGATGTGTATAGACTACCGTGAACTCAACAAGGTGACGATCAAGAATCGTTATCCTCTTCCGCGCATAGATGATTTATTCGACCAGCTGCAAGGGTCGAGCTACTACTCCAAGATAGACTTAAGGTCAGGATACCACCAGCTGAGAGTCCGGGATGAGGACGTCTCCAAAACAGCGTTCAGAACACGCTACGGCCACTACGAGTTTATGGTCATGCCATTCGGGCTAACGAACGTGCCTGCCGTATTTATGGATCTTATGAACAGGGTGTGCAAACCCTATCTCGACAAGTTCGTCATTGTTTTCATCGACGACATCCTGATTTATTCGAAGAGTCAGGAGGAACACGAGCAGCACCTACGACTCATACTGGAACTTCTACGAACGGAACAGCTATACGCTAAGTTTTCTAAATGTGACTTCTGGCTTCGTGAAGTCCACTTTTTGGGCCACGTGGTGAACAAAGATGGGATCCATGTAGATCCATCCAAGGTGGATTCGATCAAGAACTGGCCTGCACCTCGTACACCAACGGAAATACGTCAATTCTTAGGTTTGGCGGGTTATTACAGACGTTTCATCAAAGACTTCTCAAAGATTGCTCAGCCGCTTACACTACTGACACAGAAAGGTGTTGTTTACCGTTGGGGTAATGCACAGGAAACAGCGTTCCAACACTTAAAGGATAGACTCTGTAGCGCACCTATCCTCTCACTGCCTGAAGGCACGGACGATTTCGTAGTCTACTGCGACGCATCTATCCAAGGTCTTGGATGTGTATTGATGCAGAGGGATAAAGTTATTGCTTATGCTTCGCGCCAACTTAAAATTCACGAACGGAATTACACGACACACGACCTAGAGCTGGGAGCGGTTGTGTTTTGCACTTAAGATATGGCGACACTACTTGTACGGTACCAAATGTGCTATCTACACTGATCACAGAAGCCTCGAACATATCTTCAAACAGAAAGAACTGAATATGCGACAGCGACGATGGGTCGAACTGCTAAACGACTACGAATGCTCAATCAGGTACCATCCAGGCAAAGCCAATGTTGTGGCTGACGCCCTCAGTCGAAAGGACACCGCGCCTAAGCGCGTGCGAGCTTTACAACTCACTATACAGTCTAGTCTTCCTTCCCAGATACGAAATGCTCAGGTAGAAGCATTGAAACCAGAAAACGTCAGGGCAAAAGCCCTACGCGGCTCAAGGCAACGCTTAGAACAGAAGGAAGATGGTGCTTACTACGTCACAGGACGCATTTGGGTCCCACTCTATGGTAACCTACGCGAGCTTGTAATGGATGAAGCTCATAAGTCTCGCTACTCGGTACATCCAGGTTCGGATAAAAAGTACCACGACATCAAAACTACATACTGGTGGCCTAGCATGAAGGCCCACATAGTCACATATGTTAGCAAATGCTTGACTTGTGCGAGAGTCAAGGCAGAATATCAGAAACCGTCAGGACCACTCCAACAACCTGAGATACCACAATGGAAATGGGAGCAAATTTCCATGGATTTTATTACTGGCTTACCTAGATCTCAGCGCGGAAACGATACTATTTGGGTGATCGTGGATCGACTCACAAAGTCTGCTCACTTCTTGGCTATCAAAGAAACAGACAAGTTTTCTACATTAGCAGACATCTATTTGAAAGAAGTGGCCTCAAGGCACGGGGTGCCAACCTCTATTATCTCTGATCGTGACGCACGTTTTACTTCAGAACTGTGGCAAGCAATGCATAAATCTTTTGGCTCTCGTTTAGACATGAGCACGGCGTATCATCCTCAGACCGATGGGCAGTCTGAGCGCACTATTCAAACTCTAGAAGACATGCTTCGGGCGTGCGTAATTGACTTTGGCAATGGTTGGGAGAAACATCTGCCACTCGTGGAATTTTCATACAATAACAGCTACCACACCAGCATTAAAGCTGCTCCATTCGAGGCATTGTACGGGCGTAAATGCCGGTCACCTCTCTGTTGGGCAGAGGTGGGAGAAAGTCAAATCACGGGTCCAGAAATGGTAGTTGATACTACTGAAAAGATTGCACAAATACGACAACGCATGGCGGCAGCTCGTGACCGTCAGAAAGTATACGCTGATAAAGACAGGAAACTACTCGAATTCCAAGTTGGGGATCGAGCGCTACTTAAAGTTTCACCCTGGAAGGGTGTGGTTCGTTTTGGCAAACGCGGCAAACTAAATCCACGATATGTTGGACCTTTCGAGGTTATTGAGAAAATAGGCAAAGTGGCTTACAGATTGAACTTACCACCTGAACTCAGTGCAGTTCACAACGTCTTCCACGTGTCGAATCTGAAGAAATGTACGTCAGATGAGACCCACGTAGTTCCCTTGAAGGAACTCACTATCGACGAACGGTTGAACTTCGTCGAGGAACCGGTTGAAATTACGGACCGGGATGTTAAGGTCCTAAAGAACACGAGAATCCCTCTTGTACGAGTTCGTTGGAACTCCCGCCGCGGCCCAGAGTTCACCTGGGAGCGTGAAGATCAAATGGAACTCAAATATCCCCAGTTATTCAGAAACCAAGCAACTACTACTGAGGTTGAAGCTACCAATGCAGAATTTCGGGACGAAATTCCAAATCAACGGGGGGATAATGTGACACCCCAAGAAAAACCAGTAATCTTCGCAAACCTGCTCGAGGAGCCGCGATACGACACAGGTAAACAACGTCACACTACTAGCTTCCTCAGTAACTGCATGCTAAATTTCGGGACGAAATTTCTTTCAAGTTGGGGATAATGTGACAACTCGAATTTCCGACGTTCTTTATTCGCATTTAATGCACGTTGACTTGACTATATGGTTGTGTTATGATAAAACTAGTGTGTTTGCATGGTTATGTGTGATTGTATAACATGTGTACTGTTGTAAAACTTAAACTGTTAAGAACCCGACGAAACACAAGGCTGTTTCGCCATAACCCATTCCGACGAAACAGGCTGTTTCGCCATGAACACTCCGACGAAACAGAAGTCTGTTTCGCCGGCCCAGTAATTCACGAAGCCCAGCTTAGGCCCAGTACGTAAACTCGCATATTACTACGTGAACCAACCTCTTGTTTCACATTCTTGAGCAATCTGAAACCCTAGAGGACACTCTACTGTGTGACGGCAAACTAGAACCCACCGGAAACCCTTGTGCGATCAAACCATCATCTCGGTTAGTAAATCTATGTGTCTTGATTGATCCTTCATCCATGTATGTGTCTATGTGTCATGTGATTCTGCTTTGATGTTGTATATTTGAAATCGATACATGTTAAATATTAGGGTTCTTGTTATGATGATGATGATATGGATTTCGATATGAATATTGTAGTCGGATATAAATGGTTTTATGCGAAACTTAATATGATTGAATACTCGGTTCTGGATGTTGTTATTATGATCTGATTCTGAATGCAAGTTAGCATCTTGATAGGGTTTGATGATGTGATGTTGTAATCGATATGTTGTATACGTAAGCTAGGGTTCGTGCTAGACGTTAAAACACCGTGATGCTTGTGTTAGAATTATGTGATAATGAATCCTGTGAATGAATGATTCTGCATGATCGATGTTATTGATGTCGGCTGCTAACATGATTAGAGTTTCTGTGTATTTCGTAACTGCTGTAACTGTGTCTACGAATCAGACATTCGACGAAACAGGAATCTCGGCGAAACAGAATGTGTTTCGCCAAGAGTCGTCGACGAATTAGAATCCTGTTTCGCCAAGCAAAGCCACGACGAAACAGAATGTGTTTCGTCACTATATGTGTTTCGCCACTATGTGTGTTTCGCCAACTCACTTGTTTCGCCAACTATTGTGTTTCGCCATATATGTGTTTCGCCGAGCTGTGCTGTAACATGAGTTGATTCTGTTAAGTGTTAACTGGAATATTTAACTGCTGTTAGACGTTAGACATGACTTGTATGATTTTGATTATGTGTTACATGTTCATACATGCACAACTTGAACACAAACTAATTTCACATACGTGCATACTTTAGGACGTGATTGATTATTTGCGAGCATACACTTAGCATACCGAGCAAACCAAGGTGAGTTCACACAAGCCAAGGCATGGGGTTCCCAGGGGGGAATGGGGATTTGATGATTACTGTACACACATAGATGACAGAACCTACTGCTAGACTAGTAACACTTATTGAACGATCTTCGCACACCTGCCAAGGACATTGGCCGCGATATTATGACTGACTTCGCACACCTGCCAAGGACATTGGCCGCGAACTAAATTTACACATCTTCGCACACCTGCCTAGAGAGGCCGCGATACAAACAAACCTAGTCTAGAAAAACTTGGGGAAAGACCTTCCCCAACGTCTTCGCACACCTGCCTGGAGGGCCGCGATGGAAACTAATACGATACATTGTAACGAACGAACATACTACTACTCACGCTATACCATTACTGAACTATTAACTGTGAACTCGCTCAACTAGTTGTTGACTCTCTCTTGCATGCCTTGCAGGACCTTAGGTACATATGGAGCTTGCACAGGGAGGAGCAGGTCGTTGTGGGACATGGATCGATAATGCCATGTTAACTATCTAAACGTTTGAATTTACGATTTACATTGGGTTTACATACTATTGCTTCCGCTATACACTTATTGATGTTTGGTTTTGAAAACACCTTTCGTATTGATGAATGATTTTACTACTTACTTATATGTTCAATATGATTGGTGGCTTGATCCTGGTCAGTCACGCCTCCAAGCGGTGATACTCCGCGTGTGGATTTTGGGGGTGTGACAGCCGCGTTTCAGAATGTGTTAGATGATCGACGGGGATGGATACGGGGGATTGGGCATAAACCTTCTTCCAATATGCCCTCGAATGTGTTGGGTGTGCAACATCAAACTCAACAAACCTTTTCTGAGGTAAACTATACAATTTTACTTTAAAAAGTTATACAAGTATCAATGAGCGCATGTTACTTTGGCAAACGCATGTTACTTTGGTAAATGTATGTTGGTAGTATGTTAATGTACTAATATAGGTTTTGATATGTATTAATGTAGGAATATGTTTCGAGTTTGCTCCAAACCCCGGCATTTTTAAATCAACTCGATTCCTATCTTACTTCGAAGGGAAAGCAAGCCGCAAACGACGAAGATGACATTTTTGACAAGGAAGATGACGATGACGATGACTATTAAGTATTATCAACATATGACAACTATCTTGTAGTTTTCGGATGTTATTTTCGGATGTTATTATCGACATATCAAGTATCATTCAATTTTAGGATGTTTTTGTACGGATTAAACGTTTTATGCAATTACGGGATGTTAAGTATTATGTTTATTTAGTTTTTTTGTGTTGCGGAAAACTGGAAAATTGGCAGATTTGTATATAGCAGGAAATATTGAAAATGCAACAAAAAATTAAAAAAAAAAAGACTTTTAGCGACGACATGTGTCACCGCTATTGGTATACACATTTAGCAAAGATATATTACCAGCGACATGAAGCAATAGCGGCGACAAGAGGCCCTTAACGGGCCAAGCTTTATTGGCGATCATTTAACGGCGATATGTAGCCGCTATTAACAATAGCGGTGCAGTCGCGCAGATCAACCTTTTTAGCGGCGACATCTGTCGCCGCTATTGCCCCGTTTTCTTGTAGTGACACATGACTTTCTAGATGGTAAAGTACATTGTAGCTAGGTATGTTGTTGACCAAAACTAAGAAATAGACGAAGATTGAACAATGATAACAAGATACGAATTTGCGAAAGTATGAACTTCCATTGATCTTGATGGGTATATATGCATATTGATCGACACCCTATGAATCGACACAACGATTCTAAATACCAATTCAACCTAAAACCTAAACCGACATCACTGGTAGTTTGTGATGTATTACAAGTTTGATCCTTCTAGTTACATCACTAAACTTGTCTTGACACTTTGATATATCTAACCCTAAACTTTACATGTGAGGGATTAGTGCTAACATTCACCCCTTTAATCATGGATATGTAAAGATAGAATCTTGATATCTTATCTTCAAATCTTCTTTCTTCATTTCTTTACACCATTAATCTTTAATCTTGAACTTTGGCTTCCATTCTTTTGAATACTTCTTCGATCACTGCAAATGACTTAATTCTTCAACTTCGATTTATCTCTCACATATCACTTCATATGACTTTGACCACTGCAAGTTACACGGATTTTGATCTTTAGTGCCTCACACAATGATTTGTCTTTTCTTAGAATCATATGGGTTTACTTTTCCGGTGCCTCACACGACTCAAATCGATCTCACCTAGATTTTTTTATTTTGATTCTCATCGTAGTTGTATCACACAATAATCTTCTTTCTTATCCAGTCTTAGGATAAGTCTTAGGATAACTCGACTGCAACATTCATGTGTTGCTTTTATCGAATTAGTGGTAGCGGTGTTCTGGCTCATCATTTGAACTCATCCCTACTTCCCAGGAAATTACCACACTTCCTTCGACCAACAACCAACCACATCTTGCCACATACCAAGTGGAACAGCTTTTTCTCCATCTAACTTGTGTTGGTGAACCGGAAAAACTTCATCTAGCCGTGATCAACCCACTTGCAGTGGTGTATCACTTTATAACAACCCTAAAGAAAAACCGACACCCTCATAAATTTTCCGACACCCTAAAAATATTTTAAATACCCCTATATGTCTTAAAATACACCCCGTATGTGAAAACCGAGCCCAAAATATGTTAAGCCATTAAAAATAAATTAAAAAAAAAAACAAAGAAATTGGGTTTCAGACGGGTCGCGTAAGCCTTCGCTTAACCCTTACGCGGGCCGCGACAAGGTGAAAGCTGGCGAAACACTAGGCCGCCACGTGGCGCAACACACAGCAACCCTATGCAATGACCCGGACAAGCTATGCCGTTGACTCCCTTTGACGCGGGCCGCGTAGGCCCTTGTCTTGTTTTACGCGGGCCGCGAGAAACCCGAACTCTGCCCCTATAAAGCTGGAGCTCGGGCCTTCAGTCGAATTCGCTCAAACTTTTCAATTCTCTCTGAATTTCTACGTAGTATACACTATACTCGGGCAAAATACCCCCCTAAATAACGAAGTTCTTCTCCGTTGTAAGTATCATAACCCCTGGATACGTATTAGATACTCTGCCCGATTGATCTAGGGTTCCGTAACGGCTGTCGTGGTTCTGCCCAACGTAGTCATTGGAATGCCGTCTCGGGGAGGGTATTACTAATGTTAAAATGGGTTATTATACTAACACGTATACATTTGTGAAATTTATAGATAATTCCCAGGGAACCCTTACTGAAAACCTAAGACAGCAATGTGAGTAATCTCCTTTTTGTAAACAGTTTTTACAAAACCTTAACTATTTTATAATGCAATTTAGCAGTGATTGAGTCTTTGTAATTCTACGATTACTGCCGGTATGTTGGAGTTTTGTATACAAAATGTGAGACACGTTACCATTGGACGAAGAGTTAGCCAATGTGTAATATGACCCACCAGTCAGGATTGACAGTACTGAATGAGTAATTGAGTAGATATAAACATTGTAATCGCTCTCAATACTGTTTAAACTAAATTAATGTTTCTTGATTAAACTGGGATTCACTCACCAGTATTTCTCACTGACAAATGTTTTTAAAACGCGTTTCAGGTAACAAAATGTGAAAGCCAATTAGAAGCCAGCTGGACAGCACTGAAGGCTTGGAAAAGTGGCTATAAAAGTTACATAAATAAAGAAGGCGTTTTATTTCAAAATAAAATGGGATGTATCCCTATAAATCAGTTTGTAATGAAAACTTGGGTTTTATCCCAATGTGTTTATCTCTATAAAATGTGGTGTTTTACTCTGATAAAATATTTCCTAACTACGATCCAGATGTAAATTCTGCTGCCAAATTAATAAACACCGATACCACCGACACTGAGTTCGCGGCCGCCCGTTCCCGGGACAGATAAGGGGCGGGGGTTGCGACAGAAGGTGGTATCAGAGCCTTGCCACTGATTCAGCCACAGAAGTGTTCTGCTGACACCAAAATTCAAATTGTTAGGAAATAAATTACAGGAATACGTGCATAATTGTATTTCTTGTTATGTGTTATTTGACTATTTGTTAGTTTACAATATGAGTGACCAAGGACCATCTGACGCGTACCGTCAATTGTCTGGTTCGCCTAGAAGCGACGGTGCCTCTTCTCACCCTGCCCTCTCAGGGTACTCTGCTGATACGGAAGAAGGAATATTCGTGTTTAAAGCTCAGTCTGAAGAGCCATTCCCTCAGAAAAAGAGAGGATGGTTCAGTCGAGGGGCACATGAGCGTAGGAAGCATATGAAAAAGTTACAAGATCAGAGAGCACTAGCAGCAGCCAAAAGAGAAACTGATGCCTATGCCCAGGATATGCTTAATAGGGGTATAGCCAACATCCACATCCTAGCAACTACTGCAGCTGACCCTAACCTGGAGCAAATGATAGCACCCCAACCACAACCACCAATTCCTGACCAACCGATGGAGATAGAAAACCCTGAAAATCAAGTAGAAATGCATGATTTCGACCCGGAGGAAATACCTAGGATACCTGCACCAAATCCCTTAGACCCAAATTATGACCCCTGGTGGGATGACTTTAGGGACTATGTGCAACGCTACCCGATAAACGAAGATATGCCCATGCCAAACTTAGGAGCCTACCCAGGTTTGGACCCTCTAGATCCCTATTACGATAACGATGTATACATCAGGGAGATTTTAGAAAATCCTTACCAATTCCAGGCACCTACACCTCCGTACCATGAACCCGCACCTCAGATTCCGAACCCAGTCCTAGAACCTGCACCCCCAATGAGTGCAGAAAATGTACAAGAACTCAGGACATTTGGTGAGGAAATTTTAGAGAATAGTGAAAGGATGGGACAGGTGGGAGAACGAATCGTCTGGAAGTACGACGACCACAATATGGATTTCTGGATGAATCCATATCCATGAATGTGATGGTAAAAACGATAGTAATAATAATAATATAATAATATATGTGTGTATGAAAAAAAAAACTACGGATGCCTATTACTAGTAGTGTAACTTTAAATTTCAGTCGGTATTGTAATTTTAATTTCAGTACTGGTGTGTAGTAGATGCATATTATATAAAAATAGAGTAAAGTAGCAACGATCGACACTTTTGACCAAAATGCGTGTCATGTGATTGGTTATATTAAATATTATTTTGCGATATTAATACGTGGTGACTGTTTAAAATTCAGATGGCCGACGAAGGAAATCAAGAAAATCTGAATAACGATAACCAGAGTAACATTAACTTGGTTAATGAGAATCCGAACAACAATAACAATGGAAACCAAGTGGATAATAGTGCTATTCAACACATAGTGGCACAAGGAATCATAGATGCAATGTCATTTATTATTCAAACTGTTAAAGAAGCGGATAATAAAAGTAAGCATAGCAGTAAGCGACCAACTGCACCAGAACACAGCGTAAACAATGGACCTGTACTTCAAATGCCCATTCCCAAAAGGAGAAGAACCGTGTCTTACGGTTGTTCTTATAAAGAATTCTGGTCCTGTAAACCAATAGAATTCTCGGGCAATGAAGAACCCATTGCAGCTCTACGCTGGATAGAAAAGACTGAGGCTGTTCTGAAAATAAGCAAGTGTACTGAAGAAGACAAAATAATGTTTGCTTCTAATTTATTTAAAAACTCAGCTTTAGAATGGTGGAACACTATCCTCCAGTCAAGAGGAAGTGATAGGGTATACAACATGGAATGGGAGGAATTTAAGAATATGGTAGAAAGGAAATTCTGCCCTCCCAATGAAAAGGAACAGATAGCAAATAAGTTTCTGAATCTTAGGATGACCGGGGTAGATAGTAAGGGTTATACTACTACATTCTTTGAATATGCTAGAATAGTACCAACCCTTGCATCACCTGAACCAGTATTAATCTCCCGTTATATCTGGGGATTAATTGGAGAAATTATGTAGTCAAGGCAGCTAGACCTCAAACTATAGAAGAAGCTGTAGAACTAGCAAACACCTTGACAAATGAATTAATCCGTACTAGAGAAGAAGATCAGAGAAGAAATCTAGCTCAAAGACTTACCCAGGAATTCTGATCTGGAAATTCCAACCGTGGGAAAAATGTAGGTTCCACATCTGCACCTTATTGCAAGTATTGCAAAAGGAAGCATTCTGGAAGATGCTCCATATATTGCAATTTATGCAAAATATCAGGACACAAGGAAGAAGACTGCAGGAGGAAAGCCAACAACAGGATATGCTACAACTGTGGGAAACAAGGTCATATCAAGCCAAATTGTCCAAAATTAGCTCCAGCTACAAATAACAAGAACACTAAAAATGCTAGAGCATTTGTTCTGACTGCAGATGAAGCCAAGATGATTCCAGACGTGATAGCCGGTACGTTTTTAGTTAATGATGTTTTTGCTAAAGTATTGTTTGACTCTGGTGCAAACCAAAGTTTTATTAATACTTCATTTTGCAAACTTCTAAATCAGTAATTAACTAAACTACCACAAGAATGTCTAGTAGAGACAGCAAATGGAGAAATGATAAGAATTTCTGAAATCTTGCATGGGGCAAGAATAGAGTTTTTAAATCAAAAGTTTATTGCAAACCTTTACCCAATGAATCTGGCTGGGTTTGATGTCGTTTTAGGAATTGATTGGTTAACAGCCAATAAAGCCATTATTTTATGTGATCAAAAGTCAATCCAAGTAAATTCACCAAATGGTGAAAAGATCACAATTAAAGGCGATAAACCATCTAGATCCCCGAAATTCATCTCTGTGATGAAAACTGCAAGCTATATAAGAAAAGGGTCTATAGTGTATTTGATTTCTATAATCACTAACACTAAAGGAAAAGAACTAAAAGATATTCCAGTAGTGTCTCGGTTTTCAGATGTCTTTCCAGAAGAACTGCCAGGACTACCGCCAGACAGAGAAGTTGAATTCAGAATCCATCTATTACCAGGAACAGCACCAATTGCCAAAGCACCTTACCGATTGGCACCAGCAGAGATGCAAGAACTAAAGAAACAATTAGACGAATTGTTGAAGAAAGGATTCATTCAGCCAAGCTCATCGCCATGGGGAGCACCAATTTTATTCGTTAAAAAGAAGGACGGATCAATGCGTATGTGCATTGACTATCGTGAATTGAACAAGGTCACAATTAAGAACCTGTACCCATTACCGAGAATCGATGATCTGTTCGATCAATTGCAAGGAGCTCGATTTTTCTCAAAAATCGATTTAAGGTCAGGATATCATCAATTAAAGGTACAGGAAGAGGACATTCCTAAGACCGCCTTTCGAACAAGGTATGGTCATTATGAATTTACTGTCATGCCATTTGGTTTAACCAATACCCCAGCTGCATTTATGGACATGATGAACCGAATATGTAAGCCATATTTGGATAAATTCATTATTGTCTTTATAGATGATATTCTAATTTACTCTAAAAGTAAAGAAGATCATGCAAAGCATTTGCACGCCCTTTTAAGTCTATTAAGAAGGGAAAAACTTTATGCTAAGTTTTCAAAATGAGAGTTTTGGTTAGAACAGGTATAGTTTCTTGGACACTTAGTCAACCGTGAAGGAATTCATGTGGATCCCACAAAAATCGAGGCGATTACCAAATGGAAGACCCCTGAATCACCAACCGAGGTTAGAAGTTTCTTTGGATTGACCGGTTATTATAGAAGATTTATTCGAGATTTTTCTAGAATAGCCATTCCTTTAACTAAGTTAACCTGTAAATCCATTAAGTTTGAATGGGGACCAAAACAAGAAGAAGCATTTAGAATTCTTAAACAGAGATTAACTAATACACCCATACTAGCGTTACCAGAAGGAACTGAAGACTTTGTAGTCTATTGTGACGCCTCTAAATTAGGTTATGGATGTGTAGTAATGCAACGTCAAAAGGTTATAGCTTACGCATCCAGACAACTTAAGAATCATGAAGAGAATTATTCAACCCATGATTTGGAATTAGGAGCTATAATTTTTGCCCTTAAGATTTGGAGACATTACCTTTATGGTAGTAAGTTTACCATATTTACTGATCATAAGAGTTTAAAGTATGTTTTTGGGCAAAAAGAATTAAATATGAGACAAAGACGCTGGATGGAAATGCTTAGTGATTATGATTGTGATATCCAGTATCATGAAGGAAAAGCAAATGTAGTGGCAGTTACTTTAAGTCGAAAGTATCATGAAAAGCCAAAAAGGGTACGTTCTCTTAAATTAAATCTATAAGTAAATTTAAATGAAAAAATTAGAAAAGCACAAGAATCAGTAATCAAGGATGATACTAAAAAACTAAAAGGTATGATTAAGGAATTAGAACAAGGAACAGATGGAATTTGGAGATTCCATAAGAAGAGAATGTGGATACCTAAATTAGGAAACCTACGCCATCGTATATTAGAAGAAGCCCATAAGTCCAAATATACGATGCACCCAGGAAGCGATAAAATGTACCATGAAGAGAATTATTCAACCCATGATTTGGAATTAGGAGCTATAATTTTTGCCCTTAAGATTTGGAGACATTACCTTTATGGTAGTAAGTTTACCATATTTACTGATCATAAGAGTTTAAAGTATGTTTTTGGGCAAAAAGAATTAAATATGAGACAAAGACGCTGGATGGAAATGCTTAGTGATTATGATTGTGATATCCAGTATCATGAAGGAAAAGCAAATGTAGTGGCAGTTACTTTAAGTCGAAAGTATCATGAAAAGCCAAAAAGGGTACGTTCTCTTAAATTAAATCTATAAGTAGATTTAAATGAAAAAATTAGAAAAGCACAAGAATCAGTAATCAAGGATGATACTGAAAAACTAAAAGGTATGATTAAGGAATTAGAACAAGGAACAGATGGAATTTGGAGATTCCATAAGAAGAGAATGTGGATACCTAAATTAGGAAACCTACGCCATCGTATATTAGAAGAAGCCCATAAGTCCAAATATACGATGCACCCAGGAAGCGATAAAATGTACCAGGATTTAAGAAAGAATTTTTGGTGGATAGGAATGAAAAAGGATATAGCTGCTTATGTTTCTAAATGTTTAACATGTTCACAAGTTAAAGCTGAACACCAGAAACCCTCAGGTTTATTGCAGCAGCTAGAAATGCCAGTGTGGAAATGGGAATTGATAACAATGGATTTTGTTACCAAATTACCCAAAACAAGGAAAGGTAATGATACAATCTGGGTGATTGTAGATAGGCTACCAAGTCAGCTTATTTCCTACCAATGAAAGAAACTTTCAATATGGAACAATTAGCTAAATTATATGTAAATGAAATAGTTTCATTACATGGAATTCCTTTATCAATTATATCTGATAGGGATAGCCGTTTTACCTCTCATTTCTGGTCAAGTTTTCAAAAAGCAATGGGAACCAAGTTAAATCTAAGCACAGCTTACCATCCTCAAACGGACGGACAAAGCGAAAGGACAATTCAGACAATGGAAGATATGCTTAGAGCTTGTGTAATTGATTTCGGAGGTAATTGGGATGATCATTTACCTTTAATAGAATTTTCTTATAATAACAGTTATCACACAAGTATCAATGTTGCACCATTCGAAGCACTTTATGGACGAAAGTGCCGAACCCCAGTCTGTTGGGCAGAAATTGGGGAAAAGCAACTATCTGGACCTGAAATAGTGCAAGAAACAACCGACAAGATTATTCAAGTCAAGGAACGACTGAAAACAGCACGTGATCGACAAAAGAGCTATGCTGATAACCGGCGAAAACCATTGGAATTTCAAGTAGGGGACCGAGTATTGTTAAAAGTCTCTCCTTGAAAAGGAGTGGTTGATTTATCAAAAAGGGAAAGCTAAGTCCCAGGTATGTTGGACCTTTTGAGATTATTAGAAGAATAGGACCTGTAGCCTATCAGCTACAACTGCCAGAGGAAATGACAGGAATACATGATGTATTTCATGTATTTAATCTCAAGAAATGCCTAGCTGATGAATCACTTGTAGTGCCTCTAAAGGATATAGAAGTAAATGAACAACTCAAGTTTGTAGAAAGGCCTCTACAGATTGAAGACAGGAAAGTCAAGAACCTCAAGCATAAGAGATTAGCTCTGGTCAAAGTGAAGTGGGACTCCAAAAGAGGACCTGAGTACACATGGGAGCTTGAATCGGAAATGCAAAAGAAATATTCACACTTATTCCAGTAGATCTTGAGGACGAGCTCTAAATCAAGGTGGGGAGGATATAACAACCCTAAAGAAAAACCGACACCCTCATAAATTTTCCGACACCCTAAAAATATTTGAAATACCCCTATATGTCTTAAAATACACCCCGTATGTGAAAACCGAGCCCAAAATATGTTATGCCATTAAAAATAAATTAAAAAAAACAAAGAAATTGGGTTTCAGGCGGGCCACGTAAGCCTTCGCTTAACCCTACGTGGGCCGCGACAAGGTGAAAGCTGGCGAAACCCTAGGCCGCCACGTGGCCCAACACACGGCAACCCTATGCAATGACCCGGACAAGCTATGCCGTTGACTCCCTTTGACGCGGGCCGCGTAGGCCCTTGTCTTGTTTTACGCGGGCCGCGAGAAACCCGAACTCAGCCCCTATAAAGCTGGAGCTCGGGCCTTCAGTCGAATTCGCTCAAACTTTTCAATTCTCTCTGAATTTCTACGTAGTATACACTATACTCGGGCATAATACCCCCCTAAATAACGAAGTTCTGCTCCGTTGTAAGTATCATAACCCCTGGATACGTATTAGATACTCTGCCCGATTGATCTAGGGTTCCGTAACGGCTGTCGTGGTTCTGCCCAACGTAGTCGTTGGAATGCCGTCTCGGGGAGGGTATTACTAATGTTAAAATGGGTTATTATACTAACACGTATACACTTGTGAAATTTATAGATAATTCCCAGGGAACCCTTACTGAAAACCTAAGACAGCAATGTGAGTAATCTCCTTTTTGTAAACAGTTTTTACAAAACCTTAACTATTTTATAATGCAATTTAGTAGTGATTGAGTCTTTGTAATTCTACGATTACTGCCGGTATGTTGGAGTTTTGTATACAAAATGTGAGACACGTTACCATTGGACGAAGAGTTAGCCAATGTGTAATATGACCCACCAGTCAGGATTGACAGTACTGAATGAGTAATTGAGTAGATATAAACATTGTAATCGCTCTCAATACTGTTTAAACTAAATTAATGTTTCTTGACTAAACTGGGATTCACTCACCAGTATTTCCCACTGACAAATGTTTTTAAAACGCGTTTCAGGTAACAAAATGTGAAAGCCAATTAGAAGCCAGCTGGACAGCACTGAAGGCTTGGAAAAGTGGCTATAAAAGTTACCTAAATAAAGAAGGCGTTTTATTTCAAAATAAAATGGGATGTATCCCTATAAATCAGTTTGTAATAAAAACTTGGGTTTTATCCCAATGTGTTTATCTCTATAAAATGTGGTGTTTTACTCTGATAAAATATTTCCTAACTACGATCCTGATGTAAATTCCGCTGCCAAATTAATAAACACTGATACCACCGACACTGAGTTCGCGGCCGCCCGTTCCCAGGACAGATAAGGGGTTGGGGTTGCGACACACTTAAACCTGGGGAACCCAAGGCCTCATAACGGGAGTGCCCCTCGTCCATTTAGTGGGGCTGCATGATGGTGTGTGGTTTGGTGGAGGGATGGACCTAGGGTTTTTCATAGGGGGTGATTAAGGGGATTAACCAAAATTTTATGGGGGCGATCGAGATTTTAGCATGTAAAAAATACTATAAAAATTCATGGACGTCAGTTGACTTCATAGTTATACCATGGGTCCGCCCCTACATTAGTGTTAGTTTTGGTTTTGGTTTTAGAACATCTTAAATCACATGAAGAGCACTTATTAAACTAATCTCTAAATTATAAATACTAACAATGATTATCAACATGTATTATATGACTGCTAAATATATTTTCAGGATAAACAATGTACTTAGGGTGTCCGGAGTGGGCGGCAAACCCACTCGGCAAAGCCGGTTCACTGCGCGGTAACACCGCCGCTGGTGGGTTTTGCCGCTCGGTGAAGATGTAGACGCGGTAATGGGTTGCCGAAGCGGGGAGAGGGAGGGAAGGAGAGAGAGGGGGTGTGTGTAGTGGGGTCCATGCCATCTCAACCAATCACACATTTTTCCTCTTTTTTAAATAGTTTACCAATTCATGAAGTGTCTAACCATTGCCAACACTTTTGAGCATAGTTTAAACAATTAAGGTTGAATGACATGGCACACTTTCATTGATTGATTTTGAAGTTTACCACTTTCAAGTGTCTAACCACTTCCTACACCCTTATTAAAAGTTTATAGATGCTATATGGTAACTAAAAATGTACTTTTGAAACGTAAATTGATTATTAAACTTTTAAATAAGTTATTTTTTAAATATAAACTACTAAAACAAATACAGTTTGGATGTTAAACTGTTAAAAAAGTTGTTAAAAAAATATATAATAGTTTTAAAAACACTATTATAACAAAAGTTATACTATTCATATATAAAAGTTTATGAATAAAAAACATTTAACGTGTTTGTTGTGAAATGCGGATGTGTAACAGTAGATCATACATACATTTTCTTTATTTAATTTGAGTCAAGCTGATTTGGTCATGGATTATGTCACAGCTACCATATCATTGATCTCTCACCTACTTTGCAGCAATAACAAATTCCATTAATAAACTATTCATCATTATGTAGTTTTATGTTATTAAAAACAATCTTCTTCTCTTTTTCCTTTTTTACTTTTTATTACTTTTTTGCGTTTGAAACCTTATTTTGCTTCATAAGCCTACGTTAAATAGCTCCATTGAGTCGGGTATCATTTTTCGAAGTAATTCCTATAAGTATGAAACTCATATGAGATACGGAGAAATAGGCTATATATGTCGAACCTACAAAAGTAACAAAATCGTTGCATCTTCTCAACAAACGAAATTAATTTCTAACCGATACTCTCTTTTAGTAATGTTAGTTTGCTCGGTAGGTATGTAATAAAAACCGAGTGAAGATATGCATAAAAAAGCAAGAATTCTAACTTAAAAGGAGAAAATATAACTAAAAACAATAACTTTTTTACTTTTATAAACTATTGTTTTATATATCTTAAAATGGATGATAGATTATTTTTTTTATAATAGTTTCATAATTATTAGCATATTCTTTTGTACAAATGTAAACACTCACAATTAATAGCATTTTTTATATGTTCAACATGAAAAGCATTTTGCACTTCTCTATCGTAAGGTCTACCTTGACTTAATTAAATAATTTGTGTTCCATTTTTTATTATTAGCCTACTAATGATGTAACCATTTTGACCCAAAGGTATTATAAATCCGAGAATGTTGAAGGGATGAAGGAGATGTAATTTAAACTATTACAAGTTATATACATATTTTTTAATGATTAATGAACTAACGCTCACATTCTAGCAAGAAACTAAACATGAAGAAAAAGAAAGAGCTTTAGAATATGGGGTGTGGAGGGTTTGGGTTGAGGACATTGTTTGACACGTGACAGGTGTGAGCTTCATCAGTTAACACTTAAAAAAGTGGGGTGTGGAAGGGGCGTGGCCAGGCCGGTGTTGTGGAAGGGGCCAGCCAAACGGTCATCAACATCCAGCCATACATTGACAGCCACGTCACCCCAGACCAGCACCCCACGCCAAGCAGTATTGCCACGCTAAGCGGGCAACGCTGACCAAAACGCCAACCAATGGTGGAGCAACCAGCGTTAAAGGGCCAACAACGCCCAAAAGCCACGCCCACATCCATCAGTCTTACAAAGTCAGCATGGGGTTTTGTAAACTATTACAAATTATTTGTTTTACAAAGATGTGTTGAAAGTATGAAGGACGCTCAATAATAAGGTAAAGAGTAAATTACGATTTTAGCCCCTGTAGTTATATCACTTTTACTATATTAGTTCAAAATAAGATTTTTTAACATCTGTGCCCCCATGGTCTCTATAACACTATTTTGGCCACTGAGTCCAACTCAAACCCTTACCCTAGTTAATTATTTGTCACATGGCAGGCACATGATGGGCATATTTGTAATTTCACCTCCCCTCTTTATTGACTATATAAAGAAAACCCTAGACATTACTTTATCAATTCATCTTCTTCATGAGTTCTTCTCAAACCCTAATTTGATCTGCATATGTGGGTTTGATCTGCATATGTGGTTTTGATCTGCATATCTTGAGAAAACCCTAGACATTACTCGTTTTCACCTTCTTTTAATCTTTCTACATAACCTCTTATAACTCGCACCCTTTTCACTCGAATCCTCCAGCATTGAAGTGGGTTTTTGTTTTACAAGTTTAATTCGCACACAATCAATCAGTTTCAATCAAAACCCTCAACATTAAAGTGGGTTTTTTATTTTCAAGATTCTCAAACAATCGATCAGTTTCAATTAAAATCTCATCTTTGAAGTGGGTTTTTGTTTTACTCCATCAATTTCAATCAAAACCCTCAACATTGAAGTGGGTTTTTAATATTGTGAGTTACAACACCCCTGCTCCGATTGCTTGTGCTTGTTGCTTGTACTGCTCTGATTGCTTGTGCTTGTTGACTGTACTGCTCCGATTGCTTGTTTTACTGCTCCGATTGCTTGTGCTTGTTGATTGTACTGCTCCGATTGCTTGTGCTTGTTGACTGTAATGCTCCGATTGCTTGTTTTACTACTCGATTGCTTGTGCTTGTTGCTTCTGATGCTTGTGCTTGTTGACTGTACTGCTCTGTTTCTTCTGTTATCTTTTCTTGTTTCCAAAAACCCCTCTTTCTTCAACATTGTGAGTTACAAGAACAATCATTATAAATAAGTTGAACAAACCCTTGATGAATTATGCTAAAAAGTTAGTGAATTTGTGTCACAACCCCTGACCCCACCCTGGACGGAATCGGGAGCCGCGAACCAGTTCAGTGGTACCGGTGGTTATTTAGAAAAGTAGTGCAGCGGAAATTTCATCAGGACCGTGAGTTAGGAAAAATATCAGAGTTTAGAAAACACCGGATTTTTATTTATTAAATAGATAGGATAAAACCATGTTTTGAAATGTAGCTTTAATATGGGATAAACCCGAATACATAAAACAACTTTTCTTAATTTAATTTAATTGATAAATTGAGCCACTTCTGTAAGCCTTTTGGTGCCGTATCCAACTCTTATTCCGATCTACTGTAATTACCAGAAACGCGTTTTAAAAACATTTGGTCAGCAGGAAATACTGGTGAGTTCATTCAGTTTGTACAAAAATGACACATTGTTATAGATTACAGCATAAGAGCGATTACAATGGCTACTATCTTATTGTTATCTGACGCCGTGTCACACCCTGGTGACGAGGTCATACCACTATTGTGTCCTTTCGCCCAAGTAGTGCTGATTATCACAGTTAGGTTTGTTTACCTAATCGTGAGAAATTAGTAATGCGCACAATACCCCACTTGCCAGTGAGTTAAGATAACCACGACTTAATCCCTGTAATTATAACTTTGGAAAATAATTTGAAATTTAGTAAAACCGTTGATAAAAAGAGAATGACTCACCTTGTTAGCATATAGTCTTGATTAAACAAGCATCTACTTTACAGTTCTGAATCTTCTGATGATTAAGCATCTTGTTTGATTGTAAGTGTATAGTTTGGAGTTTTCTGATAGTTAAACATATGGTTTAACAGAGTGAAATACGTTTTAGTGTAAAACCATATCAAACCTAATGATGGTCACGACATCAGGACCTTAACGAAATTCACAAAGTATAGTCTTTGTATAGACATTGTTTTGGCATCCGTTTAAGAATCTTAACGAAATTCACAAAGTATAGTCTTTGTTTAGACAGCGCTTTGGCATCCGTTTCAGAATCTTAACGAAATTCTGTAACACCCCAAAATATGGTAAATGATAAATAAAGAAATTAAATTGGTTAGTGGAAAGTTTTGATTTATTGATAACTAGTTAAGTAAAAGACTTAAGTTAAATACTCCCTCAAGTGGGAGGACTAAATGTGTAACTAATGAATAAAGGGGGCTAATTAAGAGAAAAACAAAAACAAACCCACACACAGTACGTGTGTGGATCGACCTGGAGCAAAGAAAAACAAGGGTTCACCCTTGTTCTCATCAAATTCACCAAATTAACAAGGAAAAATCGATGTTTATCAGTTGCATGTGGTAAAAACTCGATCAATTACCCATACCCAATCAAGTAGTAAGTCGAATTTCTAGATTTGATGAATTGTAGAAGTAGGGTTTCGACCCAATCATGAAATTGTATATGATTTGTGTTGTTTAGATGTTAAGGATACTCCTTAGAGTAGAAATCATGCTTTATTTTGGTTAATTGAAAGAAAACCTCTATAAACCCACTTTGTGAAATTTGTGCTATGAATATGAAGATTATAGGAATGATGAATATATGTAATTTGGCATGTAATTCAGCTTGTAGTACCCGAATGCTAGATAAATTGATATAGATTAAAGGAATTGTAAGAATTAGATTGAGTAGTGATGACATATAGGATGAATAGCAAATCATGCTTAAAATGCTTGTACACTATGCTTTAATGATGCAACGCACACTAGGTGTTTGATGAAATGCTTGAAAGAGTAATTATGTGTAAATTGAAATGTGATGGAATGAAAGTTAGGGTACTAAACGAATGAATGAATATGTTGATCTAGGTGTGAAGGAAGAAGGTTCGAATTCTAAGAAATCGGAAGGATCTCAAGACCGAGGTATGTTTCGTTACATACAAAAACCTTACTTAAAATTTTGTTATAGCATCCTAATTAACTATTGTCAAATGTTATGGTGGTTAGTAAGTAACTAGCAAATCCCTTGCGGATTTGGTTGTTATGAAAGTGATAATAAGCTAAGCAAGTCGACCGATTCTAGTGAACAAGTCGATCAAGAGTAAGCTTCCATCCGTTTTGAACGGATGGTTTTGAATAAGAATAAGCTTTCATCCGTTTTGAACGGATGGTTTCGAATGCTATGATAAATGTTAGAAGCTTAATCCGTTATACGGATAGAAAGAAGAATTCTATGTTGAAAGCAATTAACCCGACTAAACGGGTTGATTATGTATGCTTAACTCTCATTGAGAGTGTTTATGCCAAATCCCAAGTAATTGGGTAGTCGAATGCGTATGAAAGATGAAAGCCCATATACGGATGGAACTAAAACGAAGGAGTTATAGTTTAACAAATATGATGACTAACTTTTTAAAACTTTGTTGTTGGATGTAGGTAAATCCTCCCTTTAGGCGATCCGGAGCTTGGAGCGAGCACATGTCGATGTCTTGTTATACCGAACGCTTCCACTAGTTTATATGCATACTTTTGGGTCTATGTCTTGTTATTCTGTTTCATCTTGTTAGAAGTCTTACACTTGAAAACTTGTTGTCTTTGTTTTGGGTAGTTTAATGTTAATAGGGTCGTTGATGGATGATGTTTATTATGTGTTAAAACAGGGGGTATGCTCGTTCTACAAACGGGTCATGCCCAAATTTTGTTAAAAGTTTATAAACAATGTTAATTACAAGGTCTTGATTTTGATAAGTTGTTGTTTTTTTTTATTTATATAAATAAGCGGTCGTAACAAGTTGGTATCAGAGCATAAGGTTTGAGGGATTCGGCAAGAGTCTTAATGCTCGAACTCAAACCGATGGCTCGTGCAAGTATGCTCGCTCCAAGATCGCCAAGGAGGTAAAATTTTAAACATTCGTTTAATATGAACATGTATAATGCACTACGGTTTAAGAGTTAAGATTTGTTATGTTATGAAGCATTAATATGGGCTAAATGAGAAATCCCGAGACCCGTGAAGCTGAAAACGGACTCGGAAAGTAGTCGGAACAGCCAAAAACAACCTGCAGCGTTTTGTTAAACGAGGGCCCGTCGCCGACGGGTTAACCCCCCGTCGCCGACGGCCCACCTTTGTCCGACGCTTTAACCTCCTGTCGACGGGGATTTGTGTCCGACGCCCAAATCAAGAGCCCGTCGCCGACGGCTCACCTAATGCAGCCCGCTGATTTTTGTTTGTTTTTCACATGTTATGTTGTTGGGCTGTCCGAAGAGTTAATTAATAACTACGGAAAGTCCGTATAAGGCTTAATAAGTGTATACGATCACAATTAGTGATTACAACAAGAATGGATTCGTAAGAATCCAAAAGCGATGAACCGAATGACACAATATAGATTAAGTAAATGCTGATTAATGGATAATTATATACTGAAAGTTGTGATTGGATTAAATGAAAGCGTGACATTGTGTAGATGGCTGAAGCAAGCAACGTTAATGACGATGATGATGCTGCTCGTCAAGAAGCGTTTTACAGCAAGGTCACAGAAGTGGCAGAAGGGGTTATGCAAGCTAATCTTCCACGGTTAGCTCAAGAAGTAGAAAGTCGGGTGTTGGGAGTTGTGGATGCCATGATGACTAGCAAGATTGAAGAACTGAAAGAACTGATAGAGGGATCTAAAAGCAAAAGCAAAGAAAGACGGTGCACGTATAAAGACTTCATGGCGTGTCATCCCGCAACGTATGATGGTAAAATCGACCCGATCGCATGTCAAAGATGGATTTCAAATATCGAAGCAGTATTTATTCGAAGTCGTTGTGATGTTGAAGATAAGGTGATGTTCGCTACTGGCCAACTCACGCTTCAGGCGAAGGATTGGTGGGATGCACACAGTAAAGAAATAGGGGAGGATAGACTACAAGTGATGACTTGGCAAGAATTCAAGGAACCCTTTATGAGATACCATTGCCCTCAGTCGGCTATTGATAAGATCCAAGAGGATTTCTTGCGTCTCCGACAGAAAAACGAGTCGATAAATGAAATATCAAATGCTTTCATGGATAAGATGAAGTTCTGTGGGGACTTTGTGAAGACTGAAAGGATGAAGATCAATCGCTTTTACGGGGTGTTAAAGGCGGAATTTAGGGAGTTCATTACTCCCTCGAAATGTGAAACCCTTGATGAGCTCATCAATCTGGCACGGGATAGAGAAATCGAAATTAAGAGACAAGAAGAACGTGGGGAAAAGAGATCAAGCGAGAAAGGTGCAAGTTCGAGTCCATCCAAAAAGGGGAGGTATCAAGATCAAGGAAGGAAAGATAAGTCGAAAGGTGGTATCACTCCTTGTAAGACTTGTGGAAAGCTTCATACCGGGGAGTGTCTGTTAGGCAAGAAGGGGTGCTACAAGTGTGGTAAGGAGGGACACTCGTCTTTTCAATGTCCAAATAACTCGAAGACTTGTTTCAACTGTTTTGAAAAGGGGCATGTGAAGACGGAGTGTCCAAAACTCCAACAAGGATCAAAGAAGGAGGGAAAGAACGAAGAAAGCTCTAAAGCGAAAGGGAGGATGTTTCAAATCACCTCCGAAGAAGCTAAGTCTCATCCGAATGTGGTTTCAGGTATCTTTCTACTCAACTCCCTACCGGTTTATGTTTTGTTTGATACCGGGGCCACTATGTCATTTATTTCAAATGAAATCATACAACATCCTTCATTTAAGATCGAACGAATGCCGATGCCTTTAGAAGTAGAGATAGCTGATAGTAAGATTTATATGCTACACGAGATTTGTAAAAATTGCAAATTTACCATAGAAGATGAAGAATTTGATATCGACCTCATACCTATGGTTCTGGGGGAATTCAAAATGATAGTGGGTATGGATTGGATGGCCCGACACCAAGCGGGAATTAATTGTGAAACCAAAACGGTACATGTTCAGTCCCCAAGTGGAAAACGAATAACTATACAAGGAGAGAGAATGATGGAAGCGAAACTTTGTACCCTCGTTCAAGCCGCTAAGTATACACTTAACGGGGGTAAGGCATACCTAGCTTACGTGGTAGATGCTCAACGAGATTTTCCGAAGCTTGAAGATGTAGAGATCGTGAATGAATTTCCGGATGTATTTCCGGATGAATTGCCGGGACTCCCCCCCGAAAGAGAAATAGAGTTTCGCATCGAACTGAATCCGGTTGCGAAGCCGGTTGCGAAGGCTCCTTATAGATTGGCTCCCACCGAAATGCGGGAGCTAATGACACAATTACAAGACTTGCTAGACAAGGGCTTTATACGTCCGAGTGTGTCACCTTGGGGAGCGCCCGTCTTATTTGTTAAGAAGAAAGACGGGTCGATGCGCATGTGCATCGACTACAGAGAATTAAACAAGCTAACTATCAAGAACCGCTACCCTTTGCCAAGAATTGATGATCTTTTTGATCAATTGCAAGGGGCGAGTTGGTTCTCCAAGATAGATTTGCGTTCGGGTTACCATCAAGTTAGAGTACGGGAAGAAGATATTCCGAAAACCGCGTTCAGAACCCGTTATGGGCATTATGAATTTTTAGTCATGTCTTTCGGATTGACGAATGCGCCGGCTGCGTTTATGGATCTTATGAACCGGGTATGTCGTCCCATGTTAGATAAATCCGTGATCGTGTTCATAGATGATATTCTAGTCTACTCGCGAAGCAAGGCCGAACATGCAAGACATTTGCGTGAAGTGCTGGAAGTTCTCCGTAAAGAGAAACTTTACGCAAAATTTTCGAAATGCGCCTTTTGGCTCAGAGAGGTGCAGTTTCTGGGTCATGTGATCAATTCGGAGGGAGTCTTAGTAGATCCATCAAAGATCGATGCTGTAATGAAATGGGTTCCTCCAAAGAACCCGACTGAAATAAGAAGTTTTCTAGGCCTTGCGGGATATTACAGAAGGTTTATACAGGATTTTTCGAAGATAGCCTTGCCCTTAACAAAGCTGACGAGGAAGAAAGAGAAGTTTGTGTGGGGTAAAGAACAGGAGGAAGCCTTTCGAGTACTAAAAGAGAAGTTATCATGTCCACCGGTCTTGACATTACCGGATGGGACTGAAGACCTGGTGGTCTATTCAGACGCGTCACATCAGGGTTTAGGTTGCGTATTGATGCAAAGGGGAAGGGTTATCGCTTATGCTTCACGACAATTGAAATTGCATGAGGTAAACTACCCAACACACGATTTGGAATTGGCAGCGGTAGTATTTGCCTTAAAAATTTGGAGGCATTATCTATATGGCGTGAAGTGCACAATTTATTCGGATCACAAAAGCCTTAAATATTTCTTTGAGCAGAAAGACTTGAATATGAGGCAACGGAGGTGGTTAGAACTTATCAAAGATTACGATTGTGATATCTTTTATCACCCGGGAAAAGCGAATGTAGTAGCCGACGCGTTAAGCCGAAAGGAATATCCGCCTCCCATTCGAGTAAAATCCATGAAGATGATAGTTACGCCGCGATTACTCGAGACGATACGTGATTCCCAAATAAAATCACTCGCAGCTGAAGATGTAAAGAAAGAAAGATTGAAAGGAGTAACCGATAAGCTAGAAGAAAATTCGATCGGGCTCAAAACGAGATTTGGCCGAATTTGGATACCCCGCTTCTGCGAAGTCAAGACTGCGTTACTTGAAGAAGCTCATAAGTCACGATATTCGGTTCACCCCGGGGCTACAAAGATGTATCAG
This sequence comes from Helianthus tuberosus, assembly GCA_030545235.1. Taxonomy (NCBI): domain Eukaryota; kingdom Viridiplantae; phylum Streptophyta; class Magnoliopsida; order Asterales; family Asteraceae; genus Helianthus; species Helianthus tuberosus. The sequence continues at coordinate 5,991,016 of CM060407.1, forward strand.
GATTTGAAGACCAATTATTGGTGGCCGGGCATGAAACGTGATATCGTTAAGTATGTCGCGAAATGCTTAACATGTTCCCAAGTGAAAGCAGAGCATCAAAAACCATACGGGGAGTTGCAGCCTTTAGAGATCCCGGTATGGAAGTGGGAGGAAGTAACAATGGATTTGGTAACTAAGCTTCCTAGAACGAAAAAGGGGCACGATACAATATGGGTAATCGTAGATCGGCTTACGAAAAGCGCTCATTTTCTACCTATCAAAGAGGCTTACTCCTCCGAGATAATGGCAGAAATATATGTGAATGAAATCATATCTCGACACGGGGTGCCTGTGTCAATCGTTTCGGACCGGGACACCAGATTTACCTCACGTTACTGGCGAAAGTTTCACGAGAGTGTGGGCACGAGGTTACACATAAGCACCGCCTACCACCCTCAGACTGACGGCCAGTCAGAAAGAACCATTCAAACACTTATCGATATGCTGAGAGCGTGTGCATTAGACTTTGGGGGAAGCTGGGCTGACCATCTACCCCTAGTGGAATTCTCTTATAATAATAGTTACCATAGTGGCATTAAAATGGCTCCATATGAACTCCTGTACGGAAGAAAATGTAGAACTCCCGTATGTTGGGGTGAAGTGGGGCAAAGAGAGCTTGCGCCAAGTGGTCTAATAGCCGTAACAAATGAAAAGATAAAATTGGTAAGAGCGCGACTGAAAGCGGCCCAGGATCGGCAAAAAGTTTACGCGAAAAAGAAAAGGCGACCTATTGAATTTCAAGTCGGAGATTTCGCTCTGTTGAAAGTGTCCCCATGGAAGGGTATAATCCGTTTTCGCAAGCGGGGCAAATTATGTCCTCGATATATTGGACAGTTCAAAGTCTTGGCTCGAGTTGGAAGAGTCACATATCGATTAGAACTACCGCCTACTCTAGACGGGATTCATAATACCTTCCACGTGTCGCAGTTGAGGAAGAGTCCTACGGACGAAACAGCATTAGTACCACTCGATGATATTGAGTTGGACGAGGGATTAAACTACGTCGAAAGACCCGTAGCCATTAAAGACTTCAAAGTAAAGAATCTCCGCAACAAAACTGTTAAACAAGTGTTGGTGCAATGGCAACACCGAAAAGGTTCGGATCTCACATGGGAAGCAGAAGATGAAATGAGGAAACACTATCCTTTTCTTTTCGGTATGTCAATAATTAAAGTTGTTATATAATCAGGTTTCGGGGACGAAACCTCTTTTAAGGGGGGTAGACTTGTAACACCCCAAAATATGGTAAATGATAAATAAAGAAATTAACTTGGTTAGTGGAAAGTTTTGATTTATTGATAACTAGTTAAGTAAAAGACTTAAGTTAAATACTCCCTCAAGTGGGAGGACTAAATGTGTAACTAATGAATAAAGGGGGCTAATTAAGAGAAAAACAAAAACAAACCCACACACAGTACGTGTGTGGATCGACCTGGAGCAAAGAAAAACAAGGGTTCACCCTTGTTCTCATCAAATTCACCAAATTAACAAGGAAAAATCGATGTTTATCAGTTGCATGTGGTAAAAACTCGATCAATTACCCATACCCAATCAAGTAGTAAGTCGAATTTCTAGATTTGATGAATTGTAGAAGTAGGGTTTCGACCCAATCATGAAATTGTGATATGATTTGTGTTGTTTAGATGTTAAGGATACTCCTTAGAGTAGAAATCATGCTTTATTTTGGTTAATTGAAAGAAAACCTCTATAAACCCACTTTGTGAAATTTGTGCTATGAATATGAAGATTATAGGAATGATGAATATATGTAATTTGGCATGTAATTCAGCTTGTAGTACCCGAATGCTAGATAAATTGATATAGATTAAAGGAATTGTAAGAATTAGATTGAGTAGTGATGACATATAGGATGAATAGCAAATCATGCTTAAAATGCTTGTACACTATGCTTTAATGATGCAACGCACACTAGGTGTTTGATGAAATGCTTGAAAGAGTAATTATGTGTAAATTGAAATGTGATGGAATGAAAGTTAGGGTACTAAACGAATGAATGAATATGTTGATCTAGGTGTGAAGGAAGAAGGTTCGAATTCTAAGAAATCGGAAGGATCTCAAGACCGAGGTATGTTTCGTTACATACAAAAACCTTACTTAAAATTTTGTTATAGCATCCTAATTAACTATTGTCAAATGTTATGGTGGTTAGTAAGTAACTAGCAAATCCCTTGCGGATTTGGTTGTTATGAAAGTGATAATAAGCTAAGCAAGTCGACCGATTCTAGTGAACAAGTCGATCAAGAGTAAGCTTCCATCCGTTTTGAACGGATGGTTTTGAATAAGAATAAGCTTTCATCCGTTTTGAACGGATGGTTTCGAATGCTATGATAAATGTTAGAAGCTTAATCCGTTATACGGATAGAAAGAAGAATTCTATGTTGAAAGCAATTAACCCGACTAAACGGGTTGATTATGTATGCTTAACTCTCATTGAGAGTGTTTATGCCAAATTCCAAGTAATTGGGTAGTCGAATGCGTATGAAAGATGAAAGCCCATATACGGATGGAACTAAAACGAAGGAGTTATAGTTTAACAAATATGATGACTAACTTTTTAAAACTTTGTTGTTGGATGTAGGTAAATCCTCCCTTTAGGCGATCCGGAGCTTGGAGCGAGCACATGTCGATGTCTTGTTATACCGAACGCTTCCGCTAGTTTATATGCATACTTTTGGGTCTATGTCTTGTTATTCTGTTTCATCTTGTTAGAAGTCTTACACTTGAAAACTTGTTGTCTTTGTTTTGGGTAGTTTAATGTTAATAGGGTCGTTGATGGATGATGTTTATTATGTGTAAAAACAGGGGGTATGCTCGTTCTACAAACGGGTCATGCCCAAATTTTGTTAAAAGTTTATAAACAATGTTAATTACAAGGTCTTGATTTTGATAAGTTGTTGTTTTTTTTATTTATATAAATAAGCGGTCGTAACAAATTCACAAAGTATAGTCTTTGGCATTCGTTAGTTGGTTCCCGAATCGATCGGACAGAATATCGCATCGGTGATTATTGGTTAGAACACCAACGTATAGAGAGAGAAGAATAGAAGAAATGAGCAAAGAAAAATGAATCCTAAGCTTCCTATTTATAGGTAGGAAATATGAAATTTCTAGGAAATTTCATATAGCTTTTCTAGGAAGTTATCTATACATTTTCTAGGAAGCTTCCTACCCATATATATATCTTCTTATACCTTCCTTGCACCTTCCTTTGATATTATCTATCTCATATATATTTATTTTCATGTATATCTATTTAGGTGTTTAATTTACTTACTTAATTAATCTTACTTAGCTTAATTAATCTCGCTTAGCTTAATTAATCTCGCTTAGCTTAATTAATCTTGCTTAACTGATTAATTAATCATACTTAACTTAATTAATCATACTTAACTGATTAATTAATCTTACTTAGCTGATTAAGTTTAACTTATCTATTAAGGTTTCTTAACCGCTAAGTTATCTTAACTACTAACTTTACTTAACCACTAAGTTTTCCTTAACTATTAAGTTTACTTAATCGCTAAGTATTCTAGCTTAGTAGTTCCCTGGTTACAAGTTCTAATTTCTAGCTACAATGGAACTCGTATTAGTGTATTACTCAATTCAACTTTAACTATAATCACGAGATCAAAACTCACTACGAATGACAAAGTATAGCCGTATACAGGCAGCACTTAAACATCCGTTGGATCAGTTTCAATCAATCGGATATAGTACCGTGTCCGTGATTAGAGTTATTACCCTGATAACGAGTAGAGTTTCGGGTTTTAGAGTATAATACCCTAGCTATTACTTTGCTATAATAGAAACTAAAAGAAGAAAAGAATTGAGCGACTTTCAACTGAACTCGAACTCCTTATTTATAGGGCTGGAAATGGGGCGTGTCGCGGCCCGCGTAAACTCGAAGGAACATCTACGCGGCCCGCGAGGAAGTCTAGGTCGGCTGAGTCATCAGAGGTTTCGACACGTGTCATGCCATGTGGCTTTGATCGTTATCCGGTAGTTTGCATTGCTGTCACGGCCCGCGTAAGCTTGGCTTAACTCTTACGCGGCCCGCGAGCGAACCAAAAATCTTGTTTTTCTTGATTTCTCCAAGCACGAAGGTATTTCGGGTCCGTTTCTCACACTCGGGGTGTATTTAGGAGCGTTTAGGGTCCTAGGAGAGTCGTTACAATTTGCTCAGAGGATTAAAGCTTAGAATTATCTCTAACCATCTGATTAACTGATTTGGTAAAGGGGGAGGGGAAATTACAAATATGCCCATCATGTGTCTGCCATGTGACAAATAGTTAACCAGGGTAAGGGGTTGAGTTAGACTCAGGGGCCAAAATAGTTAGTTACAGAGACCATGGGGGCACAGATGTTAAAAAAATCCTATTTTGGGCTAATATAGTAAAAGTGATATAACCACAGCGGCCAAAATCGTAATTTACTCTAAGGTAAATAATTTTTAACATGTTATCTTTCATGATTTTTTTTGTATCACACGAACATGATTAATTATGGAGTTATGATATTAATAACTATATGTGTGTTTAATTTCGTGGCCAAATTGCCAATGATCTCTAGATCAAATGGTGGAAGATTTGCATTTCTCTTGGAAGATACAGGTGCAACTCACACTTGGTGCAGAGTGAGACACTGGTGGGCAATGATAGGAGACCCAAAGAAACATGGGTTCGATCCTTGAGCTAAACGAGTTTTACTGGTAATTTCACCATCGTGCCTACGGGCAGGTGGGTTACCGGGTTTTCTCCGGAATTGGTGGTGGACTCGGGTTACTCTTGGAGTACTTTGTTTTATCCAGTGGGTGCCCCAAAAGTGCTCGGGATTGATTCTGTTGGTCGTTCAAAAAATCACCGCCAAATTTGGGTAACAAAGTTCTTTTAGAACCAAAATTTTTATTATAATTGATTGTTGACCTCAATAAATATACTAAACTGTAATATTAAATGTGTTTAAAAAGCTTTATTAATTAGAGCATAAAAAATAGAAGCCAGGAAGAATCTAACCTCAGTGACCTAAAATCACTTTCACACTTAACATGTCATTAAAATATTATTCACTAGCCCATACTCATATAAAAAAATTGATATTTGAACTAAACTAATAAAAAACATCATTGCTTTAATCATGATTGAACATAAAAAAATAATAAGAAGCGATTGTCTGTCCCAAAAGACGCCTGCTCCCTCATGGTTAAAGATTGGTATTCGCCAATTAAAAAGCACTTATATTTAGTGTATATATTATGCAAGTAACAACAAATCTACATGGTCATATATCTAATGAGTTAACAATAGACGTGTACATTAATTTACACTATTACAAACAAATGAAATTATTAGTATACAAACTAAACGACACAAATTTTGTGAAGATTGTAGGTGTTATGTGAAATTAGTATACTAAAATAAATGTGTACTTTAGTGAAACTGAGAGAAGTAAATGAAAAGAAGACTAAAAGAAAATAAAAGGTTGTAGTTATAGAACGACCCGAAAGAAAAGATGATGCCGATGACCAAAAGAAGGTCAGTAAGCAAAAGGATTATCTCAATCAGCGAGTGAGAGTAATGAGTTGGTCGGTCATGTGTTGACACTGACTACCACAAGTTAGTGTTTGATACTAAAGAATGAAACTTTAGAGTGTCAACGACATGCCATTATCACCGTATAGCGTTGGTAATATTGTGTGAATGTGTGTGTATATATAAGGGTTGAATGTTAAAGAATTTGCTAATATGTTATTCTTTGTATAATTTGCTTTTACTCGTAATTTAGTAATTTAAAAGCGAGTAAGATAAAATTTAAATTAAGAGGAGACATAACAAAATGACACTTATCATGGTTGTAAAACAACGTATGCAAGGCCGAGTACTCCCCGAGTAGTCGCTACAAGGTAGGCTGCCGAGACGACTTTCTTCAACTCCGCCTAATTACTCATAATCGATCAAATGCGGTCAACATCGGCCAAAATCAGATCTAGTAGGTCAACTCAGGCCGAGTTTGACTTCAAATAAAATAAAACATAATTTCTATGCCTATCATATTAAAGAATGAATATGAATTTCACGTATTTTGTTATAAATATTAGCAAATTTATGTTATTTGGCATATACTAAATTTCTGAAAACTAATTTCTTTATAATTTAACATGTCCGAGTACTCCCCGTGTACTCTCCGCCTAGTCCGAGTACTCTCAACTCCCCGCTCAACCGACTAGGGAGCGCCTAGCGACTTTTGCAACCATGCACTTGATACATATAAAAATCATGATTATGGGTTATAAAAATAATGATTATTCTTAAAGACAGTGGCGGATCTAAAAAAATTTTCCACTGGATTTCTTTTGGTAGATTCTCACTAATTCTCACTATTTTTTTCCAAATCATATGAGATTCTCACTAATTTTTCCCATATTTTCTGAACCGAATGAGTTCCTGTGAACCCACTAAAGTGGCCTAGATCCGCCCCTTCTTAAAGAATCAAATATGTTTGTTATACCAAATTATTAAGAGGAGACATGTCAAAATGATGCTAGAATTAATGTGTGTATGGATATATAATACATTTATGGTTTATACACACGTATTAACACAAAGCCAAAACAAATTATTTGTTTGAAAGATATTTAATAATTATTTTGGTCATAGAAATGGGCGAGAGAACATATGATTCACGAGATAATAATTAATTGAGGTGAAAATATTGGAGTGTGCGTTTTATTTGAAAATAAATAATTTATTTATTATAGATGATGAGTGTCCATGCACCAAATGGTCCAAATCCAATCGAGCTGTTTCACGCCATATTTGTGGGATCGTATAATGAGTTGTCAACCCCAAATTCGATCCATTAAAGTTTAACCGAAAAAACTTAAAAATATAATAATGCATAATAACTAGGAATTTTAGTTGTTTATTGAGAGAGATCTGAAATAATATATTTCATGATTGATAAATATATAAATTGTAATTGATAACTATAACGTATGTTAATAGTTAATAACTATGTTATAACCCCGTGTATCACACGGGTTGAATAAATGAATTTTATATACTAAATAATAAAACAAATAATAAAAAATTATATCTATAAGAACCATATATATTGTACGGGTTGAATAAATGTAATTTTACATAACAAATAAAAAAATTATATCTTTAAAACCATGTGTATTACACGGATTGAATAAATGTAATATTGTTTACCAAATAATAAAAAAAGTTATAACTTTAAAAACCATCGTGTATTACGCAGGTTGAATAAATATTATTTTATACACCAAATAATAAGAAAATTATATTTAAAAAAAACTAATGGATATACTCGGTACGCGATAGATATGGTGATTATTGAGATGATTATTGAAAAGAAGATATAGTGATCAAACATGTTATTCAAGAAGCAAATAAGCAGCAATTTGAGTGATAAAAATAAATTATATTGAAAAATCATGTAATAAATCTAATTTTATATATAAAGTAATATTGAAAGTTATATACAATTTGTTAAAAATTTATGTAATAAAATCAATATAATAATTTTTTAATTAATGAAAATAAAAATATATTATCACAAAGTTTGGTTTTGGTGATAAATAATTTGGCTATTTAAAAATCTCTTAAATTAACAATTTAAATTTAAGAATAATATTTTATTAGAAAAATATAAGTATTTTATTCGACATTTAAAGTATGATAAGATTTAATAATAATTTTTTTATTTAGTTAATATAAGATAGAAAAAAATATGATTGAATAGTTGGGTAAGAGGAAACTAAAAATTGTAGTTGTCATATAAGATGTTAGGTAATATAAATAATGAAGATAATATGATATAGAAAATCAAATAAATAATATTATAATGAGAAGTATACATTAAATTTAAACTAAATAATAATTATCTATAGTTAAATAGAAAAGATTAAACTAAATAATATTTAGTAGGAGAGTTATCAATAATTAATTAGATGAGGTTAAACTAAATAATAATTATCTATAAGAGATTAAACTAAATAATTTTTAGAAGAGATTAAACTAAATAATAATTATCCATAAGAGACATGGCCTAATATGATAATAAGTGTCCCCCAAATGTTTTCTTTTATTATATAGTACTAGTAGTAAAAACCCGTGTGCAAACACGGGTGGTTTTAGAAAACCATGCATACCACATTTTATTAGTCGATGAATGACTAAACAGTTTTTAAGGTTTAATTAAAAATGGATTATAAAGAAAGGGAACATCATTTAAATAACAAACATGGTTAATAATTTTAACACAATAAAGCAAAGATTAAATACAATCGAGCACTAATGCTTTATACAAATTTTACATAGCCCATTTTATTAAAAGTAGTTAATCCAGTTACAACCAACTTTTTATAATCATCGTTGGTTTTACTCATCGTTGTAAGAAAAAATCGATGATTACAAAGGTTTCGGATACACCGCCTTTTCCGTTAGTCACTCGACCCTGCCTAGAAAATTTCTTGGCTCTGGCCATGATACAAACCAACCATGTCCCTACAAAATATTATGTACACAAACTTGTTAAATTATAACTCGCTTGTTAAATAACTGGCTTGGATTTGTAAACGAACTGAGCTCGAGTCAAGGTAAGTTTGTCTTGTTGACTCGCTTGTTAGGCTCGTTTTCACATATAGAAATTATAACTCAAAAGTATAACACATGTAATAGAATTAATATATATATATATATATATATATATATAGAGGATCCTGTACATTAATCCAGAAGTTTGAGAAGTGTATTATAACACTATATAACACCATATAAACACCGTATAACAATATGTAATACCATATAACACTATATAACAAATATAACACTATAGTTTGTCTGATAGCATGTCTATGATAGATGTATAGTGTTATATATTGTTATATAGTGTCATATAGTGTTATATGGTGTTACATAGTGTTATACGGTGTTTATATGGTGTTATAATACACTTCTCACACTTCTCACACTTCTGGATTAATGTACAGGATCCCTACTATATATATATATATATATATATATATATCAATTATCATATACATATATCAATTATCTCTAACTATATATTAAGTCTATTAACATGTTATAAGATGTAGAAAATATAAATTCTTTTGTTAATAATATTAGTATTTTATGTATGTTAGAAAAATTATTTTCGTTTTTTTAAAATATCAATATATGTAAAATAATAGAATTATTTTTTTCAATAAGCAGGATGGCTCGAGCTTTTACAAGCCAAGCTCGGGGCCCGAGCTAAACATTCTTCTCGTTGAGAAAAATGAGTGGAGTCTGAACCCAACGTTGGGCAGCTCGGCATGGCTCTTTTAGACTCGATTTCATCCCTAAGGAGAGCAGCCCGAAAATGGTCATGACCTTGAGGTGGCGGTTTCCGAATCCGAATCCGGATGCCGCTAACAAACAAACTTAAATATAAATATTTACAAAAATTATAACAATAATTATAATAGACAATAAAATCAGCTAACAATACATACCTTCTTGTAGTAGTCTTTAGACTTGCTGAACGTAATCAGATCATCCAATATATCCTTCTTCTTTTTTGGATCCATCACAAGCGTATCAAACGTAGATGCGTGCTCGAATATGATATGGCTCCCAATCATATTCCTGTAACCATGCCAATCGTATGATATGGCTCGAATATGATCAGGGATGGTTTTGCTTGAACTCCACCAGATCTTGACCCCATTCAACTCATCAGTGACTTCTTCATAATCATCCATACTAAGGACAACAAACTCACAGTCTTTGAGCACATTTACCTTGACCCATTTGGCTCGGTTAGATGAATTGGCACTGAGGTAACGTTCGATGGCAGCGTACGCTTTGTTCCGCTCAAAGTATTTTGAGTGGTATTCATGAAAACTGACCTGGACATAAGGGTATACATATCCAATGACCTTGTGAGTATACATTTCAACTGCCCATGAAACTGATCATGAAACCATTGCCCGAACATTGCATATATGAACATGTTGACCGCGAAAATCGGCCCTAACTGACTCACATCCCCCGTCATTGATGATTAAATTAAAAGGTTATTTTTCTTCCTTAAAAAGGAAAAGATATTAATTAATTGGTGGGTTTAATTAATAATTATTATGATGGAGTAACTCTAAATAACTGTTTAGAGTAACTTCAAATCCAACAAATCTTGTAGACACTATCTTAAAGTCCTTGTGATAAATGACTTTAAAGCTCAAATGATTATTTATGAAATATTTTTCTTCTTTGCTCTACAGTAGTTAATGAAAGAATAAATTTATGGATATTAATTATTAAATAGTTGAGTGAAAACTTGGTTACAAATTTTTTTTTAATAAACTTTGTTCAAAAGTTACTTACCTTAATTCTTATGTTTTAAGTTTATTAGCTCAAAGACATAAGCCCAAATTTAATAAACTTTCTATAAAACTTTCCCCATCAAATTATGCAAGAATCTTTTGATCGGATCAACACCTTCTTTTATTGAAGAAGATTGAAGTGGATCGAGATATTGAATCTTCATCATCTTCTTCTTTCAAGTTCCAGAGCATATAAATCAACCTTTATTAAACACAATACAATTATAATTCAGTTAGCAGCAACCTCTGTTGAAACCTCTGTTTTTAAACCACTATTTTTAAAACCTCTGTTTGGCTAAAAATTCATCCACTGCTGAAATGTATCCTTTGTTCTCATAACCTCTGTTTATCCTATCCATTGTCGATAGACGACAGTGGTTAGGATAAACAGAGGTTATGAGAACAAAGGGTACATTTCAACAGTGGATGGATTTTTAGCCAAGCAGAGGTTTTAAAAAACAGTGGTTTAAAAACATAGGTTTCCTAACATAAACGAGGTTTCCAACAAAGGTTTCCTATTAGTATAAACCAAAAAACATTCAAAAAACAAATCTAAGAATTCGAAATACAGATCTAAGAATTTTTGAATCAAACGAGAATTCGATATTATCAAACCTTTAACCGTCAATCACCGAATCAAACCAGAATTCAATCAAATCAAACCAATATCACTGAAATAATTCTGATCGCCGCTAACACCAGCACTATCTCCGCCACTTTCTTCAACTACAGAATCAGCAAAATACAACAAATCATCTTAGCAAATTAAGAACGATTATGGCTCAATTTATCACATCACAAATCAAACAACAAATCATCTTAGCAAATTAAGAACGAACTGGCAAAATGCCGATCATACCCTCTGATACGGTTTCTACACCAGTTTAACACTACAGTAATCAAAAGCCGTTTTGTAAGATACCTTCAAAATGAAACCGACATAAAAGGGTTTTTAATTCATCTAATACCAGTTAACTCGATTTATAAAATGTTCAGCAACATCTTGATCATCTGTAACAATGCACTCGGTGTGGGAACTGAAATAGATAGGAAAAAGTTACCAGAAATCTAAAAATAGAAAGAAAAAGTAAGAATAATTAATTATAGAAATAAATGGTATAAAAAAAAGCTTTAACTACCTTCCATAACTGTGTATATGATCTATGGCCTCATCAACCTGTTTTGGCTCCAGAGTCACAGAAATGTATCACTTCCTCTATTTTAAATGACATACTTGTATGATGTTGCTATAACTCCTTTTGTTTTCCATCAGAAATCTGTCAAGTCTTGGGCTTTCTGGAGGAATTGGATATCAACTTTCAAGTTTGATATCAGTAACTAACTTGTAAGAACAAATAATGGCATCCTTCCTTTTAAGTCTTAATAATTTCTTTGCTCACATGATGTCATCTGGTGATGCAGTGATGTAAGCAACAACAATTTTGGAAATTAGGTACCTTATAGCCTTCCTCCAAACATCACAAGATTGTATGATCTTAACTTTCTCTCACCTAATGAATGGGTTCCATTTCTCACTTGTCATCTTGTAATGCAGAAATCTTGCCAGATGTCGATTTAGTGGCACCTTTCCATATTCCATATCACAAATGACTTCTCTAAAGTTCTTGTGAGACCATTACAGTATTTCCTCCCTCCTGTAACAATTGCGTAGAGGTAGGTGACATCATGTGAGCAAAGAAATTATTAAGACTTAAAAGGAAGCGTATTCAAAGTAAAAACAAACAGACCTTCTCTAAAATTCTTGTGAGACCATTACAATATAAAAAAGCTTTAACTACCTTCTATAACTGTGTATATGATCTATGGCCTCATCAACCTGTTCTGGCTCCAGAGTCACAGAAATGTATCACTTCCTCCATATTCCATATCACAAATGACTTCTCTAAACTCCATATTCCATATCACAAATGACTTCTCTAAACTCTCTGTATAACCTTCCTGCTGTGCTTCAATTCTCCTCCATTTTTCTCTTCAGCTGATAATTGTTTTAGTGGCAAATTATAGGAAGTGGCCGTAATTTTCAATCCCATTATAATTGTTTCGTCATCCGAATGCAATACAAATCCAAATTCTTTTGATAGATTATAATTCTTTAGTATTCTTTTAATTCCTTCCACAAATTCCAATTCTTTTAAATAAAATCCACGAAACTAACACACCTTTAAGACTTTCTATATAATTTAACTTGACAATTGTAATGAACTATTTACTTAAACCTCTGGAATTTCATTTATCGTACTAACAGTAACATTAACAAAAAAATAATAACTAATTACAAAAGAAAAATATACACTTGTGGAAGTGTATATTTTTCATTTATACAATATTTAAATGGGAACATGATACAATATTTGTGTCTGTTATGTCCATATTAAAAATATGTTGATTATGAGGAGTTTAAGATGCTTCCCATACCTTGTAATCATTTCCCTGAACCGCTAACGACCATTTCTGGGATTTATCTTCAACTACGAAAACCAATGTATTAACGAATTTATTAATAAAACTAATCTATTATTAAAAGTAAAAACAAACAGACCTTCAAATCTCCAGGTTCACCGACAAACGGATCATCTGGAACTCAGGAGAAATCAAACTGAAACTCAAACCTGCTATACAACAACCGAAAAACGAATATATATATATATATATATATCTTCCGAAGAGTATTCAAATTCTGTTAACCGTCGTCAATCAACGAAAATTGAAGCGGAATGATTGTAATGAAATTGTTAGTAGGATTGGGGAAACGATGCAGAGAGTAATGACGATGAAAAGCCCCAAGTTACGGAGATGAAAAAGCTTCGGCAACGTTTTCGTCGTGAACAACCGTCGTGGGTGACCGGAAACCCTAATTTTGACAGATTGTTTCTTTTTTGTAATCTCACTGCCGATATTTGTGGGTTTGGTTTGATTTTCCTCCAAGAAGCAAGTATAATGGAAACGATGACTTGATTTGTGCAGGATGATTTAGTGGAGATTACTCTCTCAATTGTGAACAGAAAAAAAATTAGGGCTTTGAGAGAGAGAGAGAAAGTTGAGAGTTGATAAGGAGAAATTAAAAAGAAGTTTTTATAGTATATGATTTGAATTTTGAATATGAAACCAGAATTTTGAATTTGGCCAGAGGTTTGAATTTTGAATGATGGGCAGATGTTTGAAGAAGAAAGGTGTTGGATAAATAATGACAGACCTTTGCCCTTTTGAATGAGGACAGAGCTTTGAAATATGAGGGAGGGTCAGAGCTTTACCCTTTTGTATATGTAGGCAGACCTTTGAAAAACTGATTGTGTGCCAGACTTTGAATTTTAAAGTGTTTTATATATTAAGCTTTATGATGTCACTATGGCTCTCTCACCTCAGCTTTGAAATTTGTTGGACAGCCTCAATGGCTGCCACCTAAGCCTTATTTATGTCACTCAGATTTCTCCTTTTATAGAAAGTATAGATAGATATGGATATAGATATTAGTAACTTTGAAAATTAAAAAGAATAAAATTAAATGGTTTAGCTATAACATGCATGTATACCGACTCGAAGTGTTATTTAGCATTTTGAAATATAAATTGCAAGGGACTCTTTTATTGATTAAAAAGTAATAAAATATTGACGTGGCAATTTTTGTTTATATCAAATGTTGGAGAAAACTTTTACCAGGCCTATTTAAATAATAAAAAGTAGTAGAGAATTAACAAATAATATATTGTTAATCAAACCACTTAGAAGGAGAATAATGTATAGAAAGAGAGAGATGTTTATTTCGTTGTTCAACTATGTTATGAACTTTTACCTAATATGAAATAGAACTAGTGGTTTCAACACCCGCGCGTTGCGCGGGACACAGTTGGAATTCTGTACATAGCGCACACCATGACAATTGATTAACAAAGTCGTAAAATTGACCAGCATTGCGGATCTATACATCAAAACTTAATGACGAAAGAAACTGTGTCATCACTGTGTTCTGTTGCACTGTTGTTTTAGTCTATTAGCCAGAAATAAAACGATTTCTTTCCCTATTGTCATCATTGAACCAAAAGATAGAAGGAAACAAATGAGAGCGAAACCCCAAAACCTGCATGTTCAATTGAATATTTTAGATTTTTCTTATTCCAATTGCCTCTCTGAAGCATTAAAACTAAAGTTGTTACTCCAAAATTAAACATGATTCATAGTTGTTCTTTTTTACTAAAATTTGTTATCTTCATTCAATGAGGATGCTTCTCATTCAGAAAGATTCTAAGGCTTCCAAAAAGATGCTTTTAAAAAATTAGTTGTGCTCATTAAAGATAATTTATTTCAAAGTTCAAACACTATTAGTCAGATACAAAAATCAATCGAGAGATAGATAAACTTTGAATCTGAAATGATATAGTGTGCCTTTAAAAGAGTAATTTCATTGTTGAATACCCATTTTCACAGCTTAATACATGAAAAGTAACATTTTATAATCACGAAAAAGGCAGCTGCGTTTTACACCTTGCTGTAACAACTTTAAATAGGCAAATTACTTTTTACCTACAAAACCACTCTAAATTGCGAGAAGACCCGAACACGATTTAAATTGGTCCTTAAACTACACTTCAAACGAACAACTCAACGTTTAAATAGGCAAATTACTTTTTACCTACAAAACCACTGTAAATGATAAGAAGACCCGAACATGATTTAATTGGTCCTTATGACCTTTTAACCAAATACTTCAAATCAACGTGCATAATGTGATAGACATACATTTTTTTAACGGCAAATTTCTTTTTATTCCTGTTTTCTGTGGGACTTGAACCCAAGACCTCTCCCTCAAGGTGTTTAAAGGCTTTGCCTTTACCAATGGACCACCCCCCATTAGCATAGACATACATACCTTTGGGCTTTGGTGAATGTGAAACCTACTTGTTAACCTTCAACCTTACAACACTTGATTTCCTAAAATCAAAACAGATTCAAAGATATAAATATCAATAACTCCTAATAAGCCGATAAACCAAAACATTACACTGTCAATAAAATAGAATGACTTGCTGCAAAAATATGTATACAATAGACAGGGAAAATGATGACAAATAATATTCTTTTGGTAGCAACTGCTTTTATCATAAGGCGTACATTGAATTTCACTGATAACAACCGCAAAGTAAAACGAAACTGAAAAGAAAACCTCGAAGACAATGACATACACCCCTAATCAACGTCCATTACAACACAGATAAATCGAAAGCAGAAACTTTAGAATCCTGAGAGTTCGATTGCCGCGACCGCAAAGCAGAAGCGAGGAGAAAACATAAGGCACGAGAAAACCCCAAATCATCATTGGTTCGTCAAGAAGTTAATCCCATAGTAGAGCGTGTAATCACTACATAGAACCTAGAAAATTGGTTTACAACGTGGTTAGCCAGAAAAAGAACAACACGCTACTGATGAAAGATACAAAGTAGAGCGTGTAATCACTACAAAATTGGTTTGCTTGCAGGTCCTGCAATAATTATTGATTATTTACCAACAACCTTCTTCATTACCATTAATCATTACCACCTCAAACACAACCAACACCATCATCATCGCCATACACATAGCTACCATCCCCCTCTTTGCCTTCGCTGTTGCTACCGGAAACCCAAACCACCGCCATCACCGATATCCCCGAAAATCTACACCACCACTGAACTCTATTAGGTTGAACTTGGTGCCGACGGAGTTGGAAGGGCGCCACCATAAAATCCGTCAGCCGCCGAAGCTCATCTAAAACCACTGTCTCCTGGTTCGAGAGACCAAAACGAAGAAGAGCACAACCATCATGGCTTCGATTCGTCGACAAAGGATGCTTCGGTAGCCACTTTGTGTGGCGTTTGTGTCATAGAAGAAAACGGGAAGCAGTGGAGGTTTTGAGAAGACGACCACGTGTTCTGTAGCGGATAGACGGAGGTAATGACCGACAGTTGTAGGTGCGTAAAACCTGAAAACCGGAACTGTTCTTAAGACCTACGCAAATTGTTATTATGTATAATTACATAATAAACTATAAGTCAAATATATTTATAATATGACAAATCACATCTACACAATAAACAATTATATTTGTAAAACTCTTCCATGGTTATCAACTTACTATGTTTGAAAATATTGACTAGTTAAAAAACTTTGCAAGGAGAATCTCATGGGACAATACCATAGGTAATGAAAAGAAGTGTAGCACATATTCTATGTGTGTGTGTGTGAGATACTCCTAGACAGTGTTGTAGTAATCGCTAGTCGTTAATCGGGCGGCGGGGTGGGGACTAGCGATTAATCGGAATTTATGGGGACGGGTGGGGACTAGTGTTGTAGTAATCGCTAGTGTTGTAGTAATCGCTAGTCGTTAGTCGCTAGTCGTTTAATCGTCTATAATCTATACATACTCTCCATCCTGTGACGGTTCTCGTTGGTATTAGTTCATTCTTTTCGTTAGTTATTACCGTCATACCTCCTTTCTTTGGAACTACTTGGACGGGACTTACCCAAGGACTATCGGAGATAGGATAGATAAGTCCGGCATCAAGTAGCTTGATGACTTCGTTTTTAACCACTTCTTGAACATTTGGATTTACTCGACGTTGTGGTTGTATGACCGATTTGTAGTCATCATTCATCAAAATTTTGTGTGTGCACATAGAAGGACTAATTCCTTTTATGTCTACAAGTTTCCAAGCTATTGCATTTTTATGTTTTTTCAAAAGATTAATTAATTTTTCTTTTTCTAAGTTATCTAATTTAGACGAAATAATTACAGGTAAATTACCGTCTTTGTCTAGAAAAGCATATTCCAAACCTTTTGGAAGTTCTTTGAGCTCGAGTGGTGGGTCTTTAGGAGACTCCTTATTTGGTTGCTCGTTTCGATCAAGAACTTTAAAAGTTTGTTCTATGGCGACCTCTTCTTCAACAAAGTGGTCAATCTCTTCACTTGTATCGGGTGGTTCATCTTCATCTTCAATTAGGGGGTCATTATTGCCGAAAGGATATTTCATTGATCGTTCGAGATCGACACTTCTTTTAAATGCCCCTAATTGAAGAGGTAAATTGTTGAACTTCCGGTTTTTCAAAGCTTCGTGAGTTTTTACAAATGGTCGTCCCAACACTAGAGGAGCGTCATCGAGGATGACAAAGTCGGTCGGGATTACCATTTGATTTGTTTGAACCAAGACATCTTCAACTATACCGATTGATTTTATTACTTTCCAATTGGATAGAAAAATGGGTATTTGAAGTGGAGAAAAATCGCTAATACTTAATTTTTCGAAAATGTAATTAGGCATTATGTTAACACAAAGATCTTTATCGATTGTGACATTACTAATAAACGAATTTTGAAAGAAACATGGAACCGGTGTAATGTTAATTTCAAATGGGTCTTCTTTTATTAGCGACGTTTGATCATTAGTTAACTTAACACTTACCGTTTCGTCAATTTTAGCGTTAGTGTTTAACTCTTTTAAAAACTTAGCATGAGTGGGTACTAAACAATGGTTTTCGAAAGAAGGTGACAAGAGATTAATTTCTTCAAAATTAGACTCTTCTTGAATGTTAACGTTGTCGGACTCACCTTTTTCGTTGTTTAACTCATGTGTCGGTTTTTCACTTATTTGTTCTTCCATTTTTACACTTTCGGTTATCTCTTCCTTTTTTAATTCTTCTCTTGCGCGGGACTCCTCTTCCCTTGCGCGAGCTTCTTTTATACATCTATCGATAACTCTTATGTGTTCTAATATCCTATCGGTCACTTCGGTTATAGAAAAAGAATCGGTGTTTTCTAAGCTTGAATCCGGTTGTTCGACCCTTTGTTCCTCATAATACCCATATGAAGTCGATGGTTCGCACCATTGTTCTTCATTGTAAGCATATGATGGATAAGGTTCGTAATTTTGTTCTCCATAATACTCATATGAGGTGGGTTGTTCACGCCAAGGTTCCTCATAGTAAGCATACGAAGGTGGTGGCTCATATCTTGGTTCCTCAAAGTATGAGTATGAAGGCTCATACCTTGGTTCATCAAAATATGAGTATGAGGGAGGAGGTTCATACCTTTGGTCTTCATAGGATGTGTATGAAGTTGATGGCTCGTACCTGGGCTCCTCATAGTAGGTGTATGAATTGGATGGTTGATATGAGTGATTATTTTGAACCGATCGTGCGTTACGACAATTAGTGCAATAATTACCCCTATAATCATCCTCCTCATAGGTGTAGTTGTAACCTCCTGAGTATTGATCCATAAGAATCACTCAGCAGACCACAACTGAGTCTCGAGATCAGAAAACAAAAATAAAAACGGAAACAGAGGCTGGACACGGCCCCGTGTTCAGTGAGCACGGCCCCGTGTTCAGGATCTGTATCTGGGCATTTTAATTAAATTTACTGATTTCGTTGAGCACGGGGCGTGTTCAGTGAGCACGGCCCGTGTTCAAGCTACTGTTACTGGGTGTTTTTATGAAAATGTGCAGCACGGCCCCGTGTACAGGTTACTGTAAATGCAAAACTAAACTAAAATGCAGAAAAATGTGCGCGCTTTTTTAAAAAAAGGTTTTGAAAAACTGATTAGGCCGTCGATTTTAAGCTTTCTTAAAATCCTTGTGTCCCCGGCAACGGCGCCAAAAAAACTTGATGTGCGTGAAAGTGTTATATATATTAGGTGTATATTTTAAGCCCTTTTAACACTTATTTTTAGCCAAGTTTTAAATTTATAAAACACGATATTTTACTAACACTAAACACACATATGGGCAAGTGCACCCATCGTGAGCGTAGTATAGCGTTGGTAAGATACCGAGGTCGTCCAAGGACACAAGAGCTTTTAGTACCGGTTTATCCTCAACGTCTAATCAAAATAAAAAGTTTAGAAAAATGTTTTAAACTAAGAAAAATAAAAACTAACTAAAATGCTGAAAATAAAAATAAAAATAAAACAGATAGACAAGATGAATCACTTGGTTCCGACTCGTATCTAGTATAACCTTTGATTATTTCCGCACTTTTGCACATAATTAAGAGATTATCTTAGTTATTGTATGTCACACCCCAACCGATGACGGAATCATCGGGGCGTGGCACTGAGCGAAACAGATTGTCCAGAAGTTTCCATAACAACTATCATTACCATTTAATTAAACATCACGTCCCATACCGTAACTTAAACAGTAAATAGTTATTACAGGCAAAGCATCAAGACAAATATTCTGTTCCGACAACTCAGATTTAAACATAACAAATTTATTCGTTGGTTTCTAGGACTCCGGTTCCTAGCTTCAATTTCATCACAGCCCGAGAAGTATATAAGCAACCTAAGCACCTGTCACATACGTTAAAGTAAAGTCAATACATAAAATGTAAAGGTGAGCATAGAAGTTTGATAATAGCATAATAGAGTTCGAATTCGTTTACGCATAACCAGCACGTACACATAGTGAAATGAAGCACGTTAGTTATCGACATAGATCCATCGATACCAATGACTGCGGGTTGACTGCCCGAGGCAGTTCGCAATACATGATTACCACTGTAATCCATGCAAGTAAAAGATCCTTAACAACCCCCGTGAGAACGGGTGCTGAGTCCAAACTATAGTACTATCGTTGCTAAGGCAGGTAGACAGCATTCCATGTGTAAACATAACAAACAAGCATCCATAAGCCACGTATAACATGCATAATTGGTTTAGCGTTAAAATAGTTTGAGTAGTGTGATTGTTGTAGTTTGAATATTCGTAACGTATGTAACACCCAAAAGTGCTAAAGCAAAAAGGGTTCGAGTATACTCACAGTGATTAATGGATTGAAGGGAGCGCTTTACAGCGAGTACGGTTAGCCTGAATAGATTCGATAACGTAAGGATAAGTGGCGCATAAAACAGTACAAAGTGAGAGTGGTTAGGATGGCTGATCGTGCGGATCAGCTATCCGTGAGGGGAAGTCATCCGTGCGCATGACCTATCCGTGCGGATGGTGATGCGTGCGGATGGTGATCCATCCGGATAAGCTATCCGTGCGTGTGACTGTCCGTGCGGATGGTAATCCGTGCGGATCAGTTGTGCGTGCGGATGACTTATCCGTACGGACAAATTGTTTGTGTGGATAAACTTTCAAGTGGATTGTTTCTTCCTAAGGATGTGTTTGTGTATGATGGCTTGTGCTTTGAAGTTTTCGTTGTAGCATTTAGAAAACACATAAGTGTTTCTACCTTTCAAGCCGGTCGCGCGGACGACAGTCCGTGCGTATGGTAGTCCGTGCGGACAAAGGTGATCCGTGCGGATAGTCTGTGCGCGCGGGCAGAGATAATCCGTCCGGATAGCCTGTCCGTGCGTACGACTTGGCCGTGCGGATGAACACTGTTTGAATTTATGTTAAGGCCTTAGTATCTCATGATCCGAAGAGTAATTCATTCAGAGGTCGTCCGTCCGGATTGCTCATTCGTCGATACTCAAACCTTATTTGAAAGGTGGGTCCCAAGGGTAGCTCGTCCGGGTGACAATCCGCCCGTATGGTCTGTGCGCGCGGACAGCTTGCCCGTGCGGACAGCTTGCCCATGCGGACAGCTTGCCCGTGCGGACAGCTTGCCCGTGCGGACAGCTAGCCCGTGCGGACAGCTAGCCCGTGCGGACAACTGGTCTGGTTGTTCCGTTCGTCTACACTGGGTTTCTGTTGTCGTTTATCGAGACGTTCTGATTACGTGGCAACCACTTGGAATTGTATTCTCACCCGTGTGACTAGACCGGTCAGGAACCACCCTAACTCGGCCTGTCGGCGACTCAGAACGGTCATCCCGGTTATCCCCGAAATCAGTTGTCTGTGGGTAGGATTCCAGATCTAGAACTAGTGAATCACTATTAACGAGTAGAACACTAGAACCGACCAGATTCGTACCGGTTTTAAGGGTAAAAGAAGAAGAGAACTGAGGTTTATTTCTTTCAACTCCTTTATCCTTAGAAGAGTTTAGATCTAGGTGAAGTTATTGTGAAATCTTGTAGAAATCGTTTAGATCTGAGATATTCTTGGTGGAATGAGGTCAAGCTTGAAGTTCATAAGAACTTCATGATGACGTCACCCGAGAATACCTCACATCCGGATGATTTCATGGTTAAAAGTGAAGATTTGAAAGATAGGAATGTGTAGAATCGTGTAGTGATCAAGAATGTACAAGAATTAGTGCAAGATCTTACCTGGATTGAGAGAAATCTGAGAAAAAGTGAAGAATGCGTGTGGTTCGGACGTCACTTGCCAAAAGTGAAAAAAGTGGAGAGTGACCCGTGTATTTATAGGATTCCAAAAAGGGAAAGGGGTTGAACCGTGCGCATGGCACGTACCCGGGTAGGCTATCCGCGCGGACTGGCCATCCGTGCGGACTGGCAATCCGTGCGGACTGGCAATCCGTGCGGACTGGCAATCCGTGCGGACTGGCCATCCGTGCGGATGCCGCCTGTTTTGGTGTGTTCGGTGCGATGTTGCTTCGGTTTCGATTTGCGAGCGATTCGATAGGGTTTCCTAGTCAAATTACTTTCAGTCCCAACTACTTCTTATACGGTTCGACTCGGAATTCGGGTTCGGGTTCGTTTACATTCGAGTTAGACTTCGAGTTCGCTTGATTATCACAACATAACATAAAATAAACATGCACAGGTAACACGTAAGGCACACACACACGTATAAATGACAAGTAAAATATATATCTCGAGTTACGGTTCGATGTCGATTTGATTAGCATAGCTTGATTAACTTTATCGCATTGTTACTTCCTATCATTCACAGTCGTTGGTCGATTGAAATACGGTTAGCATGATTCGATTATTGTCATGTACGACATTTACTCCACATAATATAAATAAAATAAGAACATTTCTACGAGTCAAGTCGCGCGAAATCGGTCGTTGACTTTGACCTTGACTTTGACTTTGACTTTCACTCGTGAAAACACGGGGTGTTACATTGTAGTAGGCCCCTCTTTTGAAGGTGACGTTACCCTCACCCCAGTAGTTTGAGTCAGCAAGGATACAATCCTAAAAGGGTGGATTATTGGAAGATAATGAATTAAGTTATTAATGCAATATTGTGGTAGGCCCCTCTTTTGGAGGTGACGTTACCCTCGACTAAGTAGTCTGAGTCAGCAGGGATACAGTCCTAAATAGCCGGGTTATAGTATTAATAGTAGTTAACTTATGAGGGGATCAAAGAGTTTGGACCCCCGCCATCCAATACCGTGAAGCATTGAAGGAGGTCCTACTAAATTTGACCCAGGTCCATTGCAGGACCTCTAAACGCTGAACAATGGCAAGACCTTTACCAAACCGTTCCCTTAACCCCCGACCAGGTAGCCAACATACCTCCATATAGACCGTGGAGATATGAATGGTGAAAATCCTTTATTTTATATAGACAGTAAAATAATGCCAAGACACCACGGACAAACGATAAGGAAAGATCACCTTCAACATAAGTAACTAGTTATTAAAGTCATTAATACAAAACCAAATAAAAAGTGCAAAAGATTAGAAATAAAAAGTATTATACTAGACACTTTGTCTTCACCAAGTGATGTAAGAGACTTAGGCAAACATGCCTTGATTGTCAAGAACTCTTACGATCAATCTTGGATCCCGAGACGACTCACACACTCTATGATGGACAATGGATGATGGTGGTGGATGATGGTGTTGTGATGGTGGTGGGTGGTGGATGAAGTGTGAGAGAGGTGGTGTGCCAAGGGATGAGTTGAAATGAAACCAAGCACTCCTATTTATAGGCTGAACAGGAGGCTGGGCACGCCCCCGTGTCCGCTGGACACGGCCCCGTGCCTGTCTGACAATCTCTCTCTTCATTAATTGTAATTCGCAATTACAATTAATGCGCCTGCAGTACTTTCGCCACGCCCCCGTGTTCACTGGGCACGGCCCCGTGGTGGGCAATAGAAGCTTCTATAGGTTTGTCTTTTCTGCTGCTTCTTGGGCACGGCCCCGTGCTGGCGAAGCACGGGGCGTGTTCAGCCTTCTGCCTTCTCTATTTTGCTTGGGAAGATGCCGTTGAGGGGTCGGGCAATCCACTTATGTCCTTTTCTTGTATTTATGTTGGATTCAGCTGTCTTTTTGCTTCTTTTGTGTTTTTGAGCTCATTTAATCCTGAAAATACAAAAGGAAGACAAAAACACTATTTTTCCAATATTAGTACTTAAAAAGGGTTAGTTTTATGCCTCATTTGATGTAATTTATATGTTGCATTTTACACACATCAATAGTAGTAATTTTAGATCACGCGGTTATTGTATATCAGTCACTATTAACTAAGGAATCTGTCATTGCTTATTAATAGTTTCTACAGATAGAATAACCAACCAACCAATTTGAAAGCAAATTCTAGTGACACCCCTGCCATGGACTCATCTCTTAGACCCTCGTTAAATGATCGTTGCTTCTTTAATCCTTCGAGGTTCCTTGGTGATGTAAATCAAAATAGATTTGAATGGTTGTACACTCCACACCTCCTAACTTGTTGATTATAATATTATCAACATTTACAAAATAAACACAAATTGCTTGTTAAAAATATACTCGGAGTTATACCATTATGCTATTGTAATTTGTTATATATATATATATATATATATATATATAAAGTACATATTCAAAACACAAACATGAACATGTATATATTATAAAATGTCCATTCATGGTTAATTGAATCAATCTAGTAATAAGCCGCAGTGTTCCGGTGCGGGCGTAAAATCATGCCAAGTACATCAACGCCTCACCATTTTCAGGGACCGCCAACACCGGTAAAAGCTCTAAAAAAAATAAATAACGAAAAAAATTAAATCAAAGGAAAAGTAGATGTAAAAATGTTAAACTACACACGCGAAATGTAAAACATAGAAAACAATAACTAAGTCGATTTAGGACCAACATGTTAAAAATGGGGTCGTTAAGCAGGAAAAAAATAGGCTAAAGAAGGTTGAACCACACACACGTTGCGTGCATATTAACTCGCAAAATTTAGATCAAAACATAATATGAAAACTTTGTAAAAGACGAAAAGTATAGTAGACCAAAATTGAAAGTGATCAAATATTGGGGCGTAAAACAATGCTAAGTAGCACCGATGCCACACCACTGCCAGCGGCCACCAACATTGGAAAAACTCCTAAAAACAAAATAAATAAAAAAGAAAAAAATAACATTGAATGAAAAGCAAACATAAAATCGTTCAACACTGAAAAACTCGTAAAAATAAAATAAATGAAAACGAATATACTACATTATATATTAGAAGTTTTTTTGGTTGGATTTAAAACCTAAATGAATATACTATATTGTATATTAGAAGTTTTTTGCTGGATTTAAAACCTTAAAACTAATTTTATTGTATTTAAAATCGTGTAATCTTGTTAAATAATATTATATAGGATTCGGTTAATTAAGAACAATAACGAGTTATGAGAACCATGAGAACTTCTACTTCCCGCGCGAGTTGAACCATTATTTTTACACAAACTTAGATGAAAATATTATAAACACATATGTAAAAAAAATGTCGGGTCAATAGTTACGCTTGATGTAAATTTTGTTTACGTCTGATATAAATTTTGTTTATGACAATGTAATTTTTTTGTATCCGATGTAAATTTTTGCATGCGACATTTTTATTTTTTATTTTTTTTATGTTTGCTGGAACAAGTGATTTCTTTTAGGATTTTTGAGAATGTTTGCTGGAACAAGTGGTTTCTTTTAGGATTTTTGAGAAAAAAATAATTTTTAAAAAAAACCTTTTGGAAGGCTTATAGTTTTCATAGTTAACACAACACAATGTAAGCCAATGAGGTGGTGGTGGAGTGGTATGGCGAGAGACTTGGTGTTCTAAGGGACCCAAGTTCAATTCCTGCTCTCCCCATTATTTTCTGCGGTAACTGGTGATGATGGGAGACTAGGCGAGGAGGCGGAGATCGCTAGTTCGATCCTTGAACTGAGCGGGTTTTACCTCACAGCACTGTCATGCCTTTGGGCGAGTGTGCACGGGCTTCGGCCCTAGGTGAGGGTTTTCCCCGGTTCGGAGACAAGTATATCCCAATGTGATGAACTTCGCCAGTAGCCCATTTGGAGGATTCATTGGTCGTTCGATAAAAAAAACACAACTCAATGTAGTTCTTATTTTACCCTTTCCCAACATGTGTAATACACAAATTTATAAACTAGTAAATAAATAAACAAATATGTGTGTACATATCTCAAGGTACACACATATATCTTTACTATATACACATAAAAGTTGAGACATTATTATTTGAAAAGATCTCTAATTATTTGGAAAAGTATAAGAAGTCACGATGTGTTGGCATATGAGCCATTGATTTGCACTCAAAGGGTGTCCAAATTCCGGATCTTTATTATAAACACGAATATAATTAATTAAGGATGGGATTAAGTAGATTATTAGATTTTGTTCGATTGTGTTTGGTTTTAGCATTAATTAAACTAACAAATAGAGATTTATTAACATATTAATTAATTAGCTTTAAAACAAAGGCAAAAGCAAGTGGAGAATATCTACAGTAGATTGAGGGCACATGGAATACCAGAGGGGTTTATCACTTCACACCACACGATTTGCAAAGGAAAATCCCTTAAAGAATGCTACTTCAAGATTTTATTTTTACAAGTTAAAATAAATAAATATATATGTTCATAATACCTCCAAATCAATCCAACCAAGCACCATATCACCTTTAATCTTATTATATTAAATCTTGGTTTTTTTAATTTATTATAGTAAAATGGATGACTTTTTAACCCAGCTGTTCTGATCTCTGACATTTTTGTTTATTAAAATTATCCCTTCATTAATCATTAAAGTTGTTAGTTTAAGACCTTATAATTGGACATTTAAAAAGGTGATTAGAAATAAATGAAATTCCACGTCTTTCACTATCACATTTGTTTGGTATTATTTTATATGTTTATATGATGATTAGATTATTAGTCTTGTGAGTTTGATGTTTATTTTTTTTAGAGTAAAATGTTAAAATGGTCCCTCATTTTAGACCACTTTTGTCACTTTAGTTCAAAAATGAAACCTTTTTGCATGTGGGTTTCATTTTTGTTGTCATTTTTACCCAATTGGCAAACTAGGTTAGAATTTTCTATTAACTTCTCTCTTTTTTTTTTTTGTCGTTTTCCTCATTTAATTAAAATGTATATGGCATAAAATGACGATTATACCCTTTATTTAAATAAGAAAATGACAAAAATGGGAGAAGTTAACAGAAAAATCTAACCCGGTTTGTCAATTTAATGAAAATGACAATAAAAATGAAATCTTAGGGACCCAGTTACAAAAATTTTAACTTTTGGACTGAATTGACAAAAGTGGTCTAAACTCAAGGATTATTTCGGCATTTTACTCATTTTTTTTCAATATCATGAAAACTCAAACATAAAATCTTATCATTAGTCTATAAGAACTAGAATATGATAAACTTGAGTGAAACTCAAACATAAAATCTGATAATATTTATTACCAGTGGACTTTAGGTGTTATTTCTTTTTTTTAAGTATGTATGTTTGATCATTTTATTTTATAATTTTAACACCCTTTGAACAAGAAGCTGGAACTAAAATATATTTGATTATTTGAATGAATTATCAGATAATAGATTTTCTTAATACATTATATGATGCTAAATAAAACTAACGTCAATAATGATTTTACATATGATATAACGTTAATTATATAAAGACTGATAGTGTGCATCTGTTTATATTAAATTTTTATCTGACATTTATGATTTTTCCGTGTCAGAATTATGGATACCCTGCGGCATGGATACCTGACTTATGTTTATGATGAAAATAAATCTAATAATTCTATTTTTTTTTATTTTAATAAAACAAAAAAATTATGGTATTTAATGAAGAATGAAAATCCATGGATTTTGTTAGTTGATTTGCAGAAAATTTGATTCGTGGAACTTGTCTTTTTATTTATCCATTTATAAATGATAAATCATATTAATTTTCTTATACTAGCATAACTTTTTTTTTAAAGGTATTAAAAAAAGTTTATTTACTCGCTAAATAATTTATTAATATTTAATTAACTTTGTTCTTACAAATGACGTGTCACTAAGAAAATATTTTACAATTCGGTGATATAATTGCAAAAATAAAAACAAATGATAAAATATTGTTTAAGGTACATGATTATAGAAAAGTGAAAGTATATACTAATGGTGGATGTCATTCTCTACACATTGTAATCTAGTGTCCTTTTCATCCAACTGTGTGATTGTGATATCCTAAATAAACCTTGAATAATCGATGAATTATGAAGTTTTATAACAATCATGAAGTGGATGGATGGTAAAGATTAGTTACTGTATGTTTACTTTTAACCAGTGGTGAAGCTTGAGATTTCCGCGGGTGGGGGGGGGGGGGGGGGGTTGAAAACGTATATACCCAAAAATTTCTATACAACCAGGGGGTCGAAAACGTATATTACACTACTGAGCGAAAAGTTTCTGGAGGTCGAACGTCCCCCCTCCCCCGGCCCCTTAATAGTTGCGCCCCTGCTTTTAACATCATTCTTTTCAAGTTTTACAATTTGTCATAAATTTTTATTCTTTTTAACATCAATAGTTTTCTAATTTCAATTTTGTTTCCTTATACTTTTCACATCGCAACACGCAGATCATAAATCGACTTAGTTATTTTTTTTCTATATTTTACATTTCGGTCAAACTTTTACGAGTTAACAGCCACAATGCGAGTGTTTGGTTCAACGTTTTTACGTATACTTTTTGTTCGATTTAACGGCCCCGCCGCAAAGCGCGGTGTCACACCCCGAAAACGTCGCAATAGAAATACAAACGTAGTATTGACGGAAGTTGGTACCCATCAGTATTTAGTGGATGATGCATTAATAAATTTTGGACGTTAAACTTAATTTAAACACAACCATTTAAGTTTTAAAGTGAAAACACAACCACGACATAGTTGTTTGATCCCTTATGGATTTTAAAGTTATTTAAACGTTGTCTAAAAACATAGTTTCATTATTAGCATTAACTAAACACACAACATGCCAAAATCCTGAAGTCAAATAAGGTAAAGATGTAAATCCCATATAAAAATTAATAATAATATATTATTAACTATACATCACAAAAGATTAAGAAAAAATAATGTTTCAAATATCATAACTCATATATATCAAACTCTTAATTTTGTTCAAATTTCATTAAAACAATTAAATTTCTAAATAGCTTTGTTACTTTTATGAACATGACAAAGCCACAAAACACTAGGTGGTGTTGTAGTCTTGTAGATAGTGATAGGCATATCGGTTTTTTTTTACCCGTAATCGGTTCCTAACTGGACCCGGTTCTTGTTAGAGTGTGGGGGGACCGGTTCTTGTAGGAACCGGGTCCAGTTTCTAACCGAGTTTAGAGCTTTATTACTGGAACCGATAGTAACCGATTTCGGGTAGGGTTGGAACCGGTTTCTCTGAAGAACCGGTTTCACTGGGTAAGTCCATAAAATCCCTGAAATGTTACTGTGGAATCCGTTCTTAAAAAAAATTCCTTATATTGAAGAACCGGTTCCAACGGCTAGGAATCGATTCTAACGGTAATAATGCATTAAATGAACAATTTGCAACGGCTAGGAATCGATTCCAACGGTAATAAAATCAATAAAGGCAAGAATTTAATGCACCGGGTTCTTTTTGTTTACGGAGGAACTGGTTCCGGGTAGGAACCGGGTACGACCCTGTTTTTTTTTTATAAAATGTGGAACCGGGTAAGAACCTACGGGTTTTTTGAACCCGGAACCGGTTCTTCTATACAACGGATAGGAACTGGAACTGGAACCGGTTCCTGGTCGGGTCTACCAGGTCGGGTTTGGAACCGGTTATTATGCCCATCTCTACCTGTGTAGATTATAGTGATGTAGTATGGACCACAAATACAAGTTTACAACCATCGGAAAGATCCTTCTCTCATGGCCCAGTTTTAAAATACTCGGCCCACATGCTGATGTGATAAAAGAGGGGTATAAATGAAAATCGCATCAAGCTATTACCTGGGCTGATATGATAAAATAAAAGCCCAACCCATTTTCAGATGTCAATTAACTAATTAAGTAAGCCCAACCCATTTTCAAGTTAATTAATTAAGTAAATTTGTTTTTTTTTTACGATTATACTAGGTTATTGCCCCGTGTAATACACGGGGTGAATCATAATTATAATGTAAAATAAAAAAAATTATGTTCATAATATGATCTAAGTATATATAATATAGAGTAATATGCAGACCAATACGAAATAAATATTCAAGTTTGTATAAGCCATTCATAATAATATGATGTGTTATTTGTTTTAGGATTTGTCGTAAGAACTTAAAATTTTGTACCACTACTAATATTTATTGTGACATTTTCTTGTTCAAAGGTAACGTGTCTGATTTTATCTGATAATAGATTATTCTGACGGTTAATGTTGGCATAATATTATATTTTCTACCATCCAAATATAGTTTCCTCACTTTCGCTATCATTAACATTAATATAAGGTATGCTCGTATTCAAAGCTATAAACCAATATGAATTGTACAAAATAATTACTTTTATCACAATTAGTAAGGAAACCGCCCCTGGGCGTGATTGGTCATTTTTTTTTGTTTTGACGTGTTTTAAATCACGCTTTCGGGGCAAGTTGTTGGCCAATCAGCTTTATCTTCCTTTTCATTGTCCAATGAGATTATTTGATTTTTTTTTATTTAATTTTATTATAAACATAATGCCCCACAACCCCATTACACTCATTTTAGAAAACGCCCCATAATGCACCATTGCTGACTGGGCTGCCACATGGCACAAAACGCCTAAGGATGGGGTGTTAACCACTACTAATGGTCTTATAAATATTAGAATTAACCCTTTTTCTAACAAACCTGCTTTAAAAGATAGTTTTCTTAAAAACCTGTATATACTAATTCCAATTATACAGTAACTTTTATATTTCCTTTGACTTGTAATTTTTATACAAATATGTAACTGGAAAAAAAAAAGTTTTTTCTTCTTACGAATTGATTAAATGATTACTAATTTTATGGGTTTTTGTTTAATAATTTAAAATCAAAACTAAATCCATAAATTATAGATTAGATTTAAAACACATTTTAGAATTTAGATTTACAATCAAAATAAAATTCTAATATAATATTTAAATCTTTTTAATTTAAAATTTAAAATTTATCAATAAATTATTGATGCTCTCATTGAATGACATGTGTCCAAAATCAGGTTTCTTTTATTATATAGTATAGATAGATTTGTAGTTTCAGTTAAAAATTAATCTTTTTATATGTTGACGTTAATAAAAACATATAATAAGGGAACATAAGCAATCAAATGGCTCATCTTCACGTTCACAAAAGCTTCAAAACTCAAGAGTTCTGGAAATAAAATTCAATCTCAAAAACCAAGAGGAGATTAATTTATAGACATTATTATGTACCAAAGAGGAGATTACAGACCCGTTATGGAGTTTGACCCGTGCAAACAATTTGGGCCCAACGGATGAGAAATGTCCCCTCAACCCGAATCACAACCGGCCACAAGAAAACCAAGTCGGTTCATCATCCGCCTATGTAAAACAATGCGTTGGACAATCGAGGAAGAACGTGCGTTAGCTCGAGCATGAGTTCATCATCACTAAAGTTTTCATTTTTTTTTATGAGTAAATTACAAAGTTCGTCCTTTATGTATGTCATTTATTACAAAGTATGTCCTTTATCTTTAATAAGCTCAGAAAACATACTTAATGTTTGCAAACCCTTGCGTGTTATGTCCTTTAGCCCTAACTGAGTTAGTTTTTATAGTTAAATCTGACCAGGTGGATCCTACATGAGGGTATTTTAGACATTTTACTCTAATTACTAAAATAAACAATTATAAAAAAAACAAAAACACCGTATCATAGTACCACCACCACCACCACCGCCATAGCACCACTGCCGCCCTAACATCAACACCGTCATAACACCACCGCAGGTATGAAACTGAACTAATATCACCCCACGATTTCTCTCCTCTGTTCGGATTCATTAATGTATTTGAAGGTGAGATTCAGATCTACAC
Organism: Helianthus tuberosus; assembly: GCA_030545235.1. NCBI lineage: Eukaryota > Viridiplantae > Streptophyta > Magnoliopsida > Asterales > Asteraceae > Helianthus > Helianthus tuberosus. The sequence goes on from CM060407.1 coordinate 6,022,631, forward strand.
GTGATGGGTGGAGATGAGTTGGAGGATGCAATGGTGGTGGCAATGGCAGTTTACATAACACCGATTGTGGCCTTCGTATTCCTTAAACCCTTTGAATTTCACAGCTCTGGGTCTATTACGGCCCTTTGCATCTGAAACCCGGTGGTTTTCCATTATCGCTTACAGAATTCACCAAACCAGTTCCAAGATACACAATCGATTCAAATGTATTTAGTTCCATATCTATAAATCCTCACTATAATATGCCCACATTATACACAGTCTTACCCATTCTTAAAACCACAAAACCACCACAATTTGACAAAAAAAAAAAAAGAAACAGAGTATTAACAGATGTGGTCACGCACCACCCAAACGTCACGCGCCGCCTCTCTGGCTGCTGAAACAAAACCCTCTCACCATCGATCTGCCAGATCCCAAGCCGTCGATTTATTCGTTATCTACCCCCAAATCATCATTTTTTCAGCCACATCTTGAAACTCGAACATGTTAGATCTGAACAATCGAACAGAGAGTTGGAGGTGGTGGTTAGGGTTGGGGTTTTAAAGGCATAGGCGGTGGTGCTAGGCGATGGTGGAGGTGGAGGCTGATTGTTAGGCGATAGTGGAGGTGGTGGCTGGTGGGAGAGGTTGATGGTTCTGGTTAGGTCAGGTCAGGTGGTGGGGTGGTGCGGTGGAGAGGATGCTGGGGGTGGTGCGGTGGGAGATGTGGGTGGTGGATGGTGGTAGGAAGTGGTGGCAACGGCAGCGGCAGGTGGGTGATGGTAGGGTAGCAGGTAGCTTTCGAGGAAGATAGATGAGATACAAAAAGGATTTAAGTGTCTGCTACATACATATACAGTAGAATGACCAAAATACCCTCATATGGGGTCCACTTTATCAGATTTAACCATGAAAACTAACTAAGTTAGGGCTAAAGGACATAACATGCAAGGGTTTGCAAACATTAAGAATGTTTTCTGAGCTTATTAAAGATAAAGGACATACTTTGTAATAAATGACATACATAAAGAACGAACTTTGTAATTTACTCTTTTTTTAATTTAGAAATTGTTTTTAGTTTAATTTAATATTGACTGTTTCTTTTAATTACATATTACATATTTAAATGATAAGTAAATAAAGTTAAAAGAAATATTAAAAGATAATTACATAATCCTCAACAAAGCCTCTCTACAACACCCCTTCGGTGGTGAAACAGGTGAAATTAAAGTGTGCCTACGTCATCATCATCATCATACTCAGTAAATTTCACCAATAGCAAAGCTAAGGTAGCGTCTGAGGAGGGTAAGATGTAGACAGCCTTACCTCTACCTCGTAGGAATAGAGAGCATTCTTCCAATGAGACCCCCGGCTTGATAGTAGTTTTGCATCAAGCCTTAGACATAAGGCACGCAACACTCAACAATTGAGACAACTGTCGATTAGTGCATGTACCCCCTTGTCTTTCGGCTATCAACGCCACCACATGATGCGTGATTAACCATCTCCCTCTTTTAGCGTTATTCTCACGAAAGTGTGCCTACGCGATAACACTTTTTTAAGATTTTGATTAACCAACCTCAACGAAGTCCTCATAACACATAATTGAAACAAATAATAATAAAAATTAAACATTCTAAAAATATTACAGTTATAAGTTACCCCCATGTTTTTAACCGCCTGTCACCACTTAAAAAAAATAAATAAATAAAATCAAAGATAAAAATATGAAAACTATTAAAAGATGATGAGATAAGGGTTTAAAGACCCACCTTTCATTTATCTGTTTTTCATCATCAGTCATTCACGAAGACAAGCATATAGCGATAACACAGCACAAAGCTTACAACTTTCTTCAAAGAAACCGGCTCTTCTCTTCAGGGTAACTTCATTTTCCACTTGGGTATCTTTAATTTCTCAATTATACGAACTGGGTCGGTGTAAAGCTGCGTAATTTACAATCTTGTTTCAATTCTGTATGATTAATTGAAGTTAATTATGTGTGGTGTTTGTAACCCCCAATTTCTGTGTGGCTTATCTGTACTGGATATGGTTTAATTATCCACAAATTAATTTGTTTAAAACTATTGAAATTAAATGGTGAAATGTTTTTTTTTTTTTTTTTTGTTAAATCTTGAATGCAATTTATCAATACAGTTGCTAAGAACATAATCCACCAGTTCTTCTTGATGAAAGTTTGGTTATTTTTTGTGGGTTTTGTAAATTGTGAAATGGGTTTAAACTATGTAGCATTTACTTATCCTATTTGAATGTGATTGTATGTGGTTTCTTGTTATTGTTTTTGTAGCAAAGTTGAGATTTTTATCTTCTAATGTAATACTTGGTTCCACTTCCATTAACAACATCCATATGATATTGAAGATAATGTTAAAGATGAGATGAGATAAGTTGTGTTGCAAGTTGGATATTCGGGTTTAGACTATTTGGATAAACTTGTGGTGAATTGGTTTTTTGGCCGTTTTTATCATGGTTGTAAAAATCCCGACTAGCCTCTGATTAGTTGCCAATTAATCGCTAGTCGGAGGTTCACCAAGTAATTTTTATCTAATCGGCCAATTAATTAGTAGGCGGTTAACAGTGGTCAAGTCCAGTCCTAATCGGCCAAAAATCACTGGCAGTCTAGTGATTCCGGCCAGATTCTTGACCAAAACCTATAAATTCCGGCAATTAATCCTATCTACTTGAAAATATGGATTGAAGAAGGTGTTAAAACATGTCGACTTGAAAAAATACATGTAAAAATGTTTGTATATACATATTAAACTGAAAATTACATATAAAATCCCAATCCGATTAATCTCTGTTGATCCGGATTAATCGCTAGTCGGTACTCCACTGGCCGACTAGCGCCTAGCTATTCTTACAACACGACTTTTTATAATAGAAGCCAATATTGTTTCTTTGGCAATGTACTACTAATATTTACCTGATAATAATAAAAATATTTTTGCAATTTAATTGGTGAATGGTATAGTTGGGTAATGCCGTAACGGTTTGGGTCATTCTAGTTGGGTAACGGGTTTGACTGACCCGCCCAAATTTTTCCCTTGTTTAGTTTCATAAGTAATAAAAAGACTATTACTTAAAGAAAGATCCATTTTTTAGTCATGCATTTTACCTGATTCTGTTATCAGTGACTTTTATGCTGTAACCCGTTCAATCTGTCCCCCTTTCATTAGATTTTAAACTTTCTACACCATTCGATCTAATAGCCACTAAATATGACCCAACGTGACCTGTATATGGTGTATTCGCTTAACAGGTGAAGAAGCTGATGAAGAATTAGCATAGTTACTAACCAACCCGACCTGCACCAGACTCTATTCATATTCAGATAACAAGATGACACCCGTTATACCATCACCAACAAGCAGTATTTCCCTTATCCCCGGGTGCACTTTCGATACAATAAATACCAAAAACGGTTCGATAAAATGCTGTAATATAAAAAGATCGAGCCGTAGAACCGTACGGTCCCTACATGGTCAATCCAGTTTATTGCCTCTATCAACATCTCTTAGATTATTTCCACATATCCGAACATTCGGGTCCCACCATAAACCAAGATTCGTAGCACCGTCAGCCACTGGGGTCGATGTGGATGTAACGACGGAACAAGTTGACCAATCGGCTCCGGTTTCCGATCAAGATTCTAGTCAAACGTCGGAATCGACATCAACCGTTGATAAGTCGAAACAAAGATCAAGGCCCGCTAGAAAAAGTGAAATGCCGCCAGTGAAAAACGAAGAATTGATCGTTGGTGCGACTTTCACCGGTAAAGTTAGATCGATCCAACCGTTCGGAGCGTTTGTTGACTTTGGAGCGTTCACAGACGGGTTGGTTCATGTTTCGCGGTTAAGTGATAGTTACGTTAAGGATGTTGCAAGTGTTGTTTCGGTTGGACAAGAAGTGAAGGTGAAGTTAGTGGAGGCGAACATCGAAACGGGCCGGATCGCGTTGACCATGCGGGAAAGTGAGCCTGCTAGTGGCGGCGAGACGTCTAGACCTCCTAGAAAAACGGGTCAAAAGTCAAACCAGAGGCGGGAAAGAGACGAGGGAAGAAAAAGTACAAAATTCGTGAAGGGTCAAGAACTTGAAGGGACCGTAAAGAATCTTACACGTTCGGGTGCATTTATAAACCTTCCGGAAGGTGAGGAAGGGTTTTTACCGGCTTCTGAAGAAGCCGATGAAGGGTTTGGAAGTATAATGGGTGACGGGTCGTCGCTTGAAATCGGTCAAGAAGTCAAAGTTCGGGTCTTGAGAATTGCAAGAGGCCAAGTAACCTTGACTATGAAGGGCGACACCGATAATAAAGAGTTGGACTCAAAGCTTCAAGGAAAGGTTTATACGGCTACAAATCCGTTTCTTGTAGCGTTCCGTAATAACAAAGATATTGCTTCGTTTTTGGACGATAGGGTGAAAGTCGAAGAGAAGAATGTAGAAATAGCTAGTGAAACCGATACACAACCGTCAGTTGAAGAGACTGAAGTAGTCGAACCAGAAGAGGAAAAAGTCGAAGCTGTTTCTAATGAAGAAGTCAAAGATGAAATTGTTGCTCCCGAAACAGAAGATGATGAAAAAGTTGAAGCTGTTTCTGATGAAACGGTCGAAGATGAAATTGTTTCTCCCGAAACAGAAGACAATGAAGAAGTCAAAGCTGTTTCTGATGAAGTCAAAGATGAAATTGTTTCCCCCGAAACAGAAGACAATGAAGAAGTCAAAGCTGTTACCGATGAAGTCAAAGATGAAGAAGTCAAAGCTGTTTCTGATGAAAAAGTCGAAGATGAAATTGTATCTAGTGAACCTGTATCCGAAGAAATTACTAGTGAAGCATCAGGTGCAGATGAGGATGTAAAAATTGAACCCGTACCCGAAGAAATTACTAGTGAAGAGAAAGTAGAGATACCTGAGGAGACAGTTAACGCAAGTGAAGAAGTACCTACTCTCGAAAGCATAACTGAAGGTTTGAGTTCTTGCGTTTTGGCTAGATACGATACTCATGATTTAACCACGTTTTTAATACAGTCGTAACTGAAATTACTTCTTATGAATCAGATGTGGCGGAGCCCGTTTCTGACGAAAATGGTAGCGTTACTAGCTCAATCGAACAAGATGCCCCTGTAATTGAGGAAAATGGGACTGAAGGTTTAAATTATTGCTCTTTGACTACTTATACTTTTAGTTTTTAAATTGTTGTTATTACTTAAATTTATTTCTGATATCTATTAAAAATGAAACAATTATATTTATGCAAGTAGATGCTGAAATTCCGCCTGCAACACCAGTTGCGGAAGTCGTAGAGGATCAAATTGAAGAAACTGAAACAAACGCTCAAGTGGACGCTGAAATTCCCGTTGAGGATGAAAAGGTTGAAGCAGCTGCCCCTGCAGAAGCCACTACCGAAGGTTTATAATTATAATTTATTATTTTATTATATACTATTTTTTGTATCACGTTTTATTACAGTTATATAACCAATTTTTCGAAATTCCAGTTGAGAGCGAAAAAGTTGAAGTACCCGTCCCCGTAGAAGCCACTGCTAAAGGTATATTATTATAAATTATTATTTACTATATATCTTGTATCATGTTTTATTACAGTTATATAACCAATTTTTGAAATTCCAGTTGAGGATGAAAAAGTTGAAGTAGCTGCCCCGGCAGAAGCCACTACTAAAGGTTTATTATTATAATTTAGAGTAAAATGCCATTTTCGTCCCTGAGGTTTGGCCAGTTTTGCGACTTTCGTCCAAAGGTTTGTTTTTCCGCATCTGGATCCAAACGGTTTGAAATCTTGCCATTTTCATCCGGCTCGTTAACTCCATCCATTTTTCTCCGTTAAGTCAAGGGTATTTCCATCTTTTTTGTTAACTCAAAGGGCAATTTGGTCTTTTTCACTTTATGTAAAAAGACCGAATACCCCTGAAAAAGACCGAATTGCCCTTTAAGTTAACAAAAAGGACGGAAATACCCTTGACTTAACGGAGAAAATGGATGGAGTTAACGAGCCGGATGAAAATGGCAAGATTTCAAACCTTTTGGATCCAGATGCGAAAAAACAAACCTTTGGACGAAACTCGCAAAACAGGCCAAACCTCGGGACAAAATGGCATTTTACTCTATAATTTATTATTTACTAATTATTGTATCATGCTTTATAATGGTTATATAACCAATTTTTTGGTAATTATGACAGCAACAATATCCCCGGCTCTAGTGAAGCAACTGCGCGAAGAAACCGGTGCGGGTATGATGGACTGCAAGAAAGCCCTAGCGGAAACCGAGGGCGATTTAGTCAAAGCACAAGAATACCTTAGAAAGAAAGGTTTAGCAAGTGCTGACAAAAAAGCAAGCCGGGCGACAGCCGAAGGTAGAATCGGGTCCTACATTCACGACAGCAGAATCGGTGTCTTAGTAGAAGTCAACTGCGAGACCGATTTCGTATCACGTGGAGACATTTTTAAAGAATTAGTCAATGATTTAGCAATGCAAGTGGCCGCATGCCCTCAGGTTCAATATCTAGTACCCGAAGACGTACCGAAAGAAACGATTGAAAAAGAGAAAGCGATCGAGATGCAAAAAGAAGACCTTTTGTCGAAACCCGAGCAATTTAGGTCGAAAATTGTTGACGGGAGAATTAAGAAGAGGCTTGATGAGCTGGCGTTGCTTGAACAGGCGTACATTAAGAATGATAAGGTTGTGGTCAAAGATTTTATAAAGTCAACGATTGCGACGATTGGAGAGAATATAAAGGTTAAAAGGTTTGTGAGGTTTAACCTCGGGGAAGGGCTTGAAAAGAAAACACAAGATTTCGCCGCTGAAGTTGCCGCTCAAACTACGGCTAAGAAGGCGTCTGCACCGACAGCCGAACCACAGCCTGCCGCAACCGAAGAAGTTAAAACTGTTGATGAGTAAGTTCATCGTTCCTGTGTTCAAATTAGGGGTGCTAAACGGGTCGGGTTCGCAGGCTGGCGGGTTCAACCCAACCCAAACGGGCCAAACACGACGCGAACCCGAAAATCATGTCATACATATGAACCCGAACATGACCCGTTCAACCCGAATTTATTTACTTTTAATTTTTTTTTTTTGCAAATTAATATATTAAAATTCTTATTTACTATAATTTTTTTAATTTATATAATACAACTAGCTTAGAACCCCGTGTATTACACGGGTTAAATAAATGTAATTTTATATACTAAACTAAAACAATTATTCTTTAAAAATCTCGTTTATTACATGAGTTGAATAAATGTAATTTTATATTACAAATAATAAAAACCCGTGTATTGTACGGGTTGAATAAATCTAATTATATATATACTAAATAATAAAAAAAGTTATATCTTTAAAAACACTGTGCATTACACGGGTTAAATAAATGTAATTTTATAACCTTGTATATTACACGGGTTGAATGAATGTAATTTTATAAACTAAATAATAAAAAAATTATATCTTTATAAACCTCGTGTATTATACGGGTTGAATAAATCTAACTATATGTACTAAATCATCATCATCATACTCGGTAAATCCCACCAATAGCAAAGCTAAGGTAGGGTCCGAGGAGGGTAAGATGTAGAGGCTGCTTTCAGTGAGACCCTCGACTCGATAGTAGTTTTGCATCAAGCTTTGGACATAAGGCACATAACACTCAGCAATCGGGACAACGACGGATTAGTGCATGTTCCCTTTTATCTTTCTGTTATCAATGCCACCACATGATGATGATGCATTATTAACCGTCCGCCGCTTTTAACGTTATTTTCACGAACTTAGTAAAATAACGTTAAAATTAGTGCAATTTCACTTTTGCCCTCCGAGCGTCCACACATATACTGATATACATTATATGCGCATACCGCAATCGGGGCGAATATATACTAAATAATAAAAAAAAGTTATATCTTTAAAAACACCATGTATTAAACGGGTTAAATAAATTTAATTTTGTATAGTAAATAATATGCTATTGGATTCGTTTAAAAAATCATAAATCACAAACTTGGTTAAGTTTAATTCGAATCGATTAGAACCCGAATTGAAAAATCAAAAACAAAATTATATTATTAGCTTCTCTTCCTAATTAGTGTTTTTTTTTTAAGTTTGATCTAATGTCTAATAAGTTATTTTGTATATTTTGTTTGTACTTTAAATTTTTTATATGAGCGTATTATTGTTTTTTTAAGTTTCAGATTATTGTTTTGTGCTATTATTTAAAAAATATCTTTAACGTATAACTTAAATTTGAAGGTAATATCTTATTAGAAAAAATAGAATATATATAACTTAAATTTGAAGATAATATATTATTAGAAAAAATCGAATAATTCTATCTGATATTCAAAGTAAGATAAGATTTAATATTAATTGATTATTTATTATTTAATTAATTGATATAAGATAAGTATGAAAAAACAGGAAATTACAAATGTAGACGTCTTCCATGAATGACACGTGTCACTTATTGGTTTCTTTTATTATATAGTATAGATTACATTTTAATAATAAAATCTTATGTCAATTTCTCTTTTTAAGTTATAATTATGGCATAAAATACATTGTAAAATAATAAAATATAATATAAATAGGTTAAACGGGTCAACCCATGAACCTGACCCGTTTAGCTAAACGGGTTCGTGGGTTCAACCTGAAACTGACCCGAACCCGTTTAGACTAAACCCAAACCCATGAATTTCGGGTTAGATTCGTGGCGTGTTTTTGGGTTGTGTCAAAAATTTACACCCCTAGTTCAAATGGGGTTTGGCTTGAAACACATGTCAGGTATGGGTCAAAATGTGTACGGGTCAAAACGAGTAGTTCTTTTGCTACAATCGAGATTGTCCCGGTTTTGTTAAAAGAAAGTTATATTTTCATATATAATCGGTGTTGTCATGTTCAAACAATAAAATCTTTTACAATGATGTTTTCTCTCTTATAGGGCACCAAAAGCAACGATTTCAGCGGCATTAGTAAAACAACTGCGCGAAGAAACCGGTGCGGGTATGATGGACTGCAAAAAGGCCCTGTCCGAAACAGGTGGCGATATCGAGAAAGCCCAAGAATATCTTCGGAAGAAAGGCCTTTCAACCGCAGACAAGAAATCAGCCCGTTTAGCAGCCGAGGGCAGAATCGGGTCATACATTCACGACTCCCGTATCGGAGTCCTAATCGAAGTCAACTGCGAAACGGACTTCGTGGGCCGAAGTGAAAAATTCAAAGAGTTAGTCGATGACTTAGCGATGCAAGTTGTCGCATGCCCGAAAGTCGAGTACGTTTCAATCGAGGACATTCCCGAGAGCATCGTAAACAAAGAAAAAGATATCGAGATGCAACGAGAAGATATTCTGTCGAAACCCGAAAATATTAGGGGAAAGATTGTTGAGGGGAGGGTGTCGAAACGGCTGGGTGAGCTTGCGCTTCTTGAACAACCGTTTCTTAAAGACGATTCGGTTCTTGTGAAGGATTTCGTGAAGCAGACGGTTGCAGCCATCGGTGAGAACATTAAGGTTAGAAGGTTTGTTCGGTTTACGCTCGGTGAGTCGACATCTGAAGAACCCGAAACCGCAACCGAGTCATGAAGTTGAAGAGAGTTTGTTTAGCAGGATGATTGAAGAAGACAGAGATGGTTTGTTTTGCATTTTTGTACCGGATTTTAAGTTTTCTTGAATTATTATTTGCCATTTACAGAACATGTATTACTACTTTGTTTATCAACTTCAAATTGAATAATGTTACATTCACATAAAGTATTTCAATGATATATAAATTATTAAATCTTATTTAGGTTAATGTTGGGTCGGGTATTGGTGGAACTGGGTCGGGTATGTAATTGGCAACGGGTTTGGACCGGAGCGGTTTAGTCTTTTGGGCTTGCAAATTATTTTTGAATGTGACATGTTTTGGGCTGCATCTTGTTTACAAAAACACTACGGTGCTGTTTGTTTTTTCGAAAACGTTTCATTAAAAAACGTCTACGCGAGCTCTTCTTCGTGCAGACTTGGCCCAGCAACTTCTAGGATTTTCTAAGGTCTGCAGAGAGTTAAACACAACCACTCACCACCACCCCATCATCACCACCACCACAGTTCACCACTACCGTCCATCACCACCACCACCACCACCGTCCACCGTCTATCACCACCACCGTCCCCACCCACTACCATCCATGACCACCACCATCGTCCACCAACCACCTCCACCGTCCATACACCACCACCAGTTTATTTTAGAAGTCTGCATTAGTTAAAAAACAAACAACCTTTTTTTTCTTGCAGACTGCAGAGGTTTGGTCCACCTCTTCTTCTACATATGTCTACAGATGTGGTCCGCTGCAGACATTTTACCTCTTAAAAAACAATCATCACCTACATGTGTTTGGGTACCTTCGTAGAGGAGTTACCAAACGTTGAATATCCTCCTAGGAATTTCAAAGAAAATAACATGCATATGACGTGTCATTTTGGTATTCTCTATTCAAACAAAGTTGAATAGTCTCTTGGAAAATTAATCCTTAAAACAAGTTCACATTGGATTGACACACAAATGGCTTTAAATGTATCATCAAAATCAACACACAATAGAGAATACCAAAATCACACGTTATATGCATGTTCTAATTTGACTAGATTTTTTTTAAGGTGTGAATTATCCGTGAATGTCGGGAGGTCTAGCATACGTTGTCTTAACCGGGTTCGTGCTAGAGAGCCCCCTCGCACAATAGATCCCCAATTTAAACCCTCAATAAGAAACCTCTATCACCCAAACTCGAACTTAAGACCTGGAGAGGAAAACTCACCCGGACCCACCATAAGTGGAACTTAAATACCCGTGGCCACCACCAGAGCACTAATGGTGGTTGACTAGATTTTCTAGATGCTAGTTATTTTCTAATGAAAGCTACCATTCAAAAAAAAAGTTCCAACCGTTAAGCAAGGATGATGATGATGAGAAAATTCAAGATCTTATCTTGAAATATCTCCAAAATATATTGACATGACTAGTAATTAAACGGCTTAATCAATATATTTATCATCATCAATAAATCTCATCAATAGCAAAGTTAAGGTATGGTATGGTATGAGAAGGGTAAGATGTAGACAGCCTTACCTCTACCTCGTAGGAATGGAGAGGCTGCTTCCAGTGAGATCCCCGACTCAATAGTAGTTTTGCATCAAGCCTTGGACATGAGGCACATAACACTCAGCAATCGGGACAAAGACCGATTAGTGCATATACCCTTTTGTCTTTCAGCTATCATAACCACCGCATGATGCATGATTAATCGTCCCCAGCTTTTAACGTTATTTTCACGAAATTAGTAAAATAACATTAAAATTAGTGCACTTTCACTTTTACCCCCCGATGACCCACACATATATACATTATATGTGCATACCTCAAGCAGGGCGTTAATCAATATATTTAACATTTCATTAATTCATTTCATTTAAAAACATGCAACTTTCAATTTCACGTGTGTTTGAGTGTTAATATCAATCACTTGCCAAATAAACATCCACCACTTGTATTGTATGCCAAACAGTACTAAACTGTTGACGAAGTTCCCCACGTTTTAGACCTTAAACAGCATATCCACGTGTCACAATATCATCCACTTATAAAAACCCTAAGATCCACTTAAAAACACACACACACACAAAGAGACACAAAGATGAGGTTTTTCTTGATGTTATATGCATGGTATGTAGTAGGGTTATGTTTCTTGGTGAGTAGAGGGGAATGTGTGATTCATAAGTCTTTATTGAAAAAGATTGATGGTGTAAACAAGGTTGGTTCATATATTGGTGTTGTTGTCCCAAATGGGTTCGAAATGAATCCGCTTTTGCAATCGTCGAGCTTTGTAGTGGATCAAACGCGTCCCTATCTTGATGTTTCTGGTAAGCCCATGTGTATAATGTACATGTTGCATCATGAATTCATGATTCATCAAGTACATGATCACCTCCTGACCTTGATAGCTATATCTTAGATATTAGGACCATATGGTTCGGATCACCATGTTATATATGGAAGTAGGGGCGATAATTCTTGACACGACCCGAAACCCGACACAAAAAAGGTTTTGGTTGACCAATACAACCTGTTTAAAAAACGGGCCAGGCTCTGGTTGACCTTTTAACCCATTTAAGTATTTAGAAAAAAAAAAACTATTTTATTCTTGTTTTTTTTTTCCGTTTCGCATTTACATAGCTAATTATAATTAATAATGTTAGTTTTGACACACCATAGTATTTAATTGTTACACTCATACTCGTCATTAAACACGTTATCGATATTTAAAAAATGGGTTAAACGGGTCGTGTTCGGGTTGACCCAAATTTATGTGTGATCGGGTTAGGGTTGAAATCTTTGACACGAATAATAATATGGGTCGGGTTTGGGTTGCACGTGTGAACCCACCAACTCGACACAGTTAACACCCTCTATGGAAGCCCGACTGGGCCGGACCACCAATGCTCCATATTATAGATTTATAGTTGGGTTGGAAAATGGTGCATTATATGTTTATATATCTAGAAATATTAATCCTTGTGATCATCCTTGTTACTAGTGTTATATGTTTATATATCTAGAAATACTAATCCTTGTTACTAGTATTCTTGAAATAGTCTAACCTAATTAAGACATTTTTTTTAACAGGAAGAAGGTTTCGTATAGGAACTCTCGAAAATCAAAGGGTTATTATCGTCATGACCGGATTAAGCATGGTATGTAACCAAAATCTAGCTAAGACTAAGATTCAATTGTATTTGTCCATATTGTTACATCACAAACTATATATGAATTGCATTTCTTTCTTTTTAGCAACATGTACACATTTGATCATATCTTAATCATTAATATGTGAAGCTAAACGCGGGCATTACGACACAATTGTTGTTGAGTCTGTTCAACGTGAAAGGCGTTCTACATTTTGGTATAGCCGGAAATGCAAATACTGAGCTTGAAATCGGAGATGTGGTCATCCCCAAGTTTTGGGCTCATACGGGCTTGTGGTCATGGCAGGTATATAATATTTTCGCGTTGATGATTTAAAAAAGAACGAATGCGTATAGTATTAATAAGTAATAACAATAAACTTTTTGTCACTATAGAGATATGGACAAGGGCCCGAAAGCGAGCTACCTCTAGAATCCAATGGGGACTACACTAGAGACGTTGGTTACCTAAAGTTCTCGGACTACAACAATGACACAACCATAGACAACCTTTTAAATAACGTTTGGTATCAACCCGAAGAAGTATTCCCAATCAATACAACTCCGGAAACCAGACAACATGTATTTTGGGTACCCGTTGACAAGCACTACTTCACGCTTTCCAAGAAACTCGAGGTACTATTCTTTCTATTCATAAGTTGATACAATGATACTTATTACGAAAACAAAATGACCCGAATCATGATTTTGTGATTGTGTAGGATTTGAAGTTGGAGGAGTGTATAGATGCTACAACTTGTTTACCAAGGGTACCGAAAGTGGCAAGAGTTGAGAGGGGTGTGAGTGCAAACATGTTCATAGACAATGGGGCTTATAGAACTTTTTTAAACTCCAAATTTAATGTGACCCCTATTGATATGGAGAGTGCTGCAGTTGCCTTAATTTGCTATCAACAAAAAATTCCATTTATTGCAATTAGAGCTCTTTCTGATTTGGCTGGTGGAGGTTCTTCAATTTCTAATGAAGCTTCCACTTTTGCCCCTTTGGCAGCTCAAAATGCAGTTGCTACATTGATTAAATTTGTGCAACTATTGCACTCATAATGGTGGTTTATGTAACTTCATAATGTTATTTGGATTTCTTGTATACAATGGCGGAGCTTATTGTAAAGTGGGGTGTGCACCCCCCCCCCCACCCCGCGAATGTTTCGGTTAGAAGTGTAAAATTTCCTATTTTTCGTTCGAAAATTTTAAAATTATATAGGATTGTCTCCTCAGTTATTTTGCATAAATATTTATACAGTATATAAGTTGGGTCAAATGACTTTCCGCCCCCTCGGAACTTTTGGTCAAACTCCACCACTGCTTGTATAATAGTGTGTATATATAATATAATGAGTAAATATTTCTTGTTTTGTAACATATATTGTTGTTTGTAAGTTTGTTTCATTCCTTGTATGAAAGTGTGCATTTTTCTAATGTGTAATCTTTTTCTCTATTGAAAAAGACACATCCATGATATATTAGAAATTTAGAATAATGGTTTTATTTTTTGTTTGTTACTTATTTCCCTTTTTATATAATCATTTTTGTTTTTGTATTTTATTTCTTCTTGTTTGATCTTTTCCTAATCCAAACTTATCTAAAAGTTTGAATCTTAATTTTCCCATGAAAGATCCTCAAAGAAATCGAAATCACCGGATAAATATTCTAATTGCACTACTAGAAAACATCATTTTTCCCACAAAAAGTTTCCCACAAATTTTCTACAACTCAATTTTTGCTACAAGTTTCCTACCATTTTCCGACAAAACGGAAAAACAAAAAAAAAACCCAAAACTTATCCACAATTTTCTGACAAAATTGCCACACAACAAGCATTTGTAGCAATTTTGCAGCAAAATATATTACCTTTGTGACAAACTTCCTACAAAATAAATAAGAAATTTAAATTATTTGTTACTATGGCAAAATAAATAATTTAAAAAATAAAATTTCTAAATTTGTCGGTAATTTGTAGCAACTAGCTACAAATTTGCGACAATTGTAATTTATTTAATTTTCAAGTCTGAATTTCAATAAAATAAATAATTAAATAAAATAAAGTGTTAAATCTGTAGGAAATTTGTAGCAAATTGACCCTACTTGCTACAGTTTTTCGACAAAAAAGGGTTATATATTTCTTAACTTAGCTAAATAAAAAAATTTATAAATAAAATGCTAAATTTGTTGAAAATTTGTAGCAAATTGACCTAGTTTGCTACAATTTTCTTACAAAAAAAGTTATTATATTTGTAATATCTAAATTTTGGTAAAATAAATAAATCAAAAAAAAATAAAACTTTATTTGTAGCAAATTTGTAGCAAGTTGCTACAGATTTCCTACAAAAAAGTTATTTTATTTGTTAATTTATCAATTTCAGAAAAACATATATTTTTTAGAAATAAAATGTTAAATTTGTCGGCAATTTGTAGTAAACTAACACCAGTAGCTACAGATTTCCTACAAAAACATATTGTTATTTATCAATTATAAAAAAATATATAGTTTTAAAAATAAAATTTTACATTTGTCGATAATTTGTAGGAAATTGACAACAGTTCCTACAGATTTCCTACAAACAGAAAGTTATTTTATTTGCTATTTATCAAATTTAGAAAACATATATTTTTAAAAAATAAAATTTTAAATTTGTCGAAAATTTGTAGCAAGAGGGAAAGGCCCTTCCCTTTTGGGCCGGTTGTGGGTGAGGAGGGATTCGAACCCCCAACATTGTGGTTCGTAGCCACGTGCTCTAATCCTCTGAGCTACAAGCCCTATACTATACTATACTATATTGTACTTTACTGTATTGTACTGTACTGTACTGTACGATACTATACGATACTATACTATACGATACGATACTATACTACACTATACTACACTAGACTACACTATACTTGAAGGGGTAAGGTCCCAAAAACCTCATAATAAGTGCTTGGGACCACACCACCACCTCGCCTTTCAACCCTTTTTACCTTGCGCGGCCGCGCACTGGTCTTACAAAAGAAGGGCTCAAGATACCGACGACAGTCAACATTTGCGCGCCAAAAGGAAATCATAAATCCTTGCGCTTTCTTCCATGAGTAAAGGATGAAATTCCTGAATTAAACACCTCCGCTTAATATCCAGACTTGGATATTATTTACCCAGAGTTGGGATTTATTTATTCGGCTGACTCCACACGGTAAGGAGTCGCACCAGATTACAGCAGTAATCTTCTAGAAAGAGTTTAATCGTGCACCACTAAGACGGTTATAACCGTCTGGATACATGTTGACACCTCAGGCATCCCTGAAATCACAACGATAGCATGCAGTTGGAGAGTAATCTCCACTTGATCACTTTCCACATGGCAAACCCCAGCCATAGATCAAATCAGCGATCCGTGTGCACTCACGTCGGATCAAGAAGCTTGACGGAAGGAAATGTAACCGCTTACGGGGTTAGCATCTTCCGTCAACTTTTCACTAACGGGTTTTCCCGCCCAAAGACTACCGGCTATAAATATGAGAACTATTCAGGTATGAAATTCAAGTTACACACACTTCTTCAATACTTCTTCTTCTTCATAACCCATACTTATTCTCACACCGGAGTCGGGTCAAGGAGAAAACCCCTTTCTCCCCTTGGCGAGGCTAACGGTGCTTCTTTTTTGCAGAGTTATCGGAGAAGGAGATCAGTTGTAGTTGAATCCAAACGAGAGAGAACGACCCCTTTATGCAGACTCAAACCCCCTAGATTATCCGATTCCGGTCGTTGATCTAGTGTTTCTTCAATACTACACTTACTATACTATACTATACGATTCGATACGATACGATACGATACGATACGATATGAGACGATACGATACGATACTATACTATACTATACGATACTATACTATAGTATACGATACTATACGATATTATACTACATTATATGATACGATACCATACCATACTAAACTATACGATACGATACGATACGATACGATACGATATTATACTATACTATACTATATTATACGATACCATGCCATACCATACCATGCTATACTATATAGCATACTATACCATACCATACTATACTATATACCATACTATACTGTACGATGCCATACGATCCTATACCGTGGTTCATAGCCACATTCTCTAATCCTTTAAGCTACAAGCCCTATACTATACTATACTATACTATACTATACTATACTATACTATACTATACTATACTATACTATATATACTATATTGTATTGTACTGTACTGTACGATATTGTACGATACTATATTATACGATACTATACTACACTATACTACACTAGACTACACTATACTGCACTTACTATACTATACTATACGATTCGATACGATATGAGACGATACGATACTATACTATAGCATACGATACTATACGATACTATACTACACTATACGATACGATACCATACCATACTAAGCTATACTATACAATACGATATGATATTATACTATACTATACTATACGATACCATGCCATACCATGCTATAACCATACTATAGTACTATACTATATATCATACTATACTATACTGTACGATGCCATACGATCCTATACCATACAACACGACACTATATTACTATATACCATACTATACTATACGATGCCATACGATCATATACCATACAACACGACACTATATTACTATATACCATGCTGTACGATGCCATACGATCCTATACCATACACCACGACACTATATTACAATACCATACTGTATGATGCCATACGGTCATATACAATACAAGTATACTACACCACACTATAGTATACTCACTACTAGAAAATAGGCCTAATGCAACTTTTTAGATGCAACCCTTTTTAAATGAATTGCATTTGACTCTAATGCAACTTCATTGAGCATAAAGGTTGCATTAGAAGATCTGATGCAACCTTTTCATTAAAAAGTTGATAATTTTACAAAGAATGCAACTTTTTTATTGTAAGGTTGCATTGAAATTTTTTTAATGCAACTCTTATGTTAAAAGGTTGCATCCACACTCTGTCGTGTCATGACGTAATTACTTATTTGCCCATAAACTTTCACCGATAAAAAAATTTTAAGTTGACAAATTCCATAAAAATGATGAAACATATAGGAACTTTATTATTTTAATATGATGTAACTTTAGTTTAAAAAATATTTTTTTTCTTGTTTATTAAAAATGTAAAAAATCTCTTTCTTCATATATAATAATGAATTAAATATTAGAAAATGTAATTTGTGTAAATTAATATATAAAAATATATTAATTCTAGAATTTATCAAAGTAACTTGTTCCCTCTCAATTGATGGGATTTTAACATGTTTATCAAAGCAATTTCATCCATATGAAATAAAAACGCAGCGGAAATAAAGTTTAAAACATGTTACTTTTATAAGATATAAAACCATTTATATGCAAAATCCCAAAACCCGGATCCATATATGAAAATGCATACTATCAAACACAACCATAGGGTGTTTAGAATACTACCTTCTTGGAGTACAAGGATGATGAAACGGATGATGCTTCTTGAAATGGTTGTCCTCAAGAGTAGAAGACCTCAAGCTTGTATACCCCAAGCTTCCAACAAACACCTTGAGATTAGCTAGGATTTTAACACCAAAGATCAAAAACCGAACACTTGAAAACACCCTCTTATGACCGATTTTAGAGAGCAAGAACACAAGTCTTCCATGGCTCATTTGGTCATCCAATTTATTTATAGTCTAAGAGAGAATCTTGCCACCACCAACTCCCAATCAAAATGCATGCAAGTATGACAACATGCATGTCATTCTATTGGACCAAACCACTTAGGGAAGACCACCCAATTAGGATCCATGCAAATGCATGAAATGTGAGTGGAACAAGATCATATCTTGGTAAGACAAAAAGGGGGGGGGGGGTGGCGGCCCACTTATTTCATAAAAAAATTCAATTTCTTTTATAAATAATTCAAGTCTTGGTTTATATATTTATAACTTTTATAAATATAACACTACATAAATGCAAGACTTTATACAACCTTTTAAAATGTTATTTAACCCATTAAATAACAAAATAAAATATTCTCTCAAAATAAATTATCCATATAATTTATTAGTTTATCAAGTGTAATTATTTAGAAAACCAATTTCTAAATATTGTAAGTGTTAATATTTATTTGTTTGATCATATCACAAATAAATAATATAAGTGTTTGTCTAGCTTGTTATTGGGTATGACTCGACTTGGATCATAACGTACTAGCCACATCAATTTAATATGTGTCTTGGGCATACAGAGTCCAACAATCTCCCACTTGCACAAGATACATAGAAGATTGATGCAAGTAGTAAATGACTCCTAACTACGGTTTACTACCCCCAATACGTATGACTATATTTGCCATTCAATAACATCATCCCTTTCAAGTCCCTTACTTGAACATGATTTAGGTGAATCTATCATTTATCCTTTCGTTACAGATGTCATGTTAAACCCAGAGACATAGAGTGATCACTCTCTGTTGATTTAACTTTATCAGGCCTTAGACATCTTACTCTCAACGAATAAGAGGAACAAATCCCTTCTTGACTACATACGTCTCTCACAATCACCTTGTATCACACCTGAGCTCAGCCTTATGTACTGTCATATTACTGACAGCGAAGAAATAAGTCAAGGCATAATATTTGGTGAATATCAAGACCCAATATGTATCTCAGGTCATAGGATACTATGATATTCGCCTTAACTCAAAACTTACTTATGATCAATCACAAATGATTCCATGCAGTAATATTTGAGAGCGAGTCAGTCCAATATTTGTATCCCACAAATATCTATGAACTTTGGTAGCAACACTTTGCTCTATATTCATATCTAATGAATATCCACCAATCCAAATTCATAATAGTCTTACATTCATATTTGTAATATGATCGACTACGGACATTTAGAATAATTAACTTATTCACGGATTTAAACATGCTAATATGAAACATAACTCAAAATACCATAAAAGAGTTAAAATAACAATTGTTTCAATATCCAAATACAAAATTGATCAAATCCAATCACTAGAATATCGAAGTCCTAAGGCACATGTATGACCCTCATGTTTTGCCCTGTCAAGGAGCTTCGTGAGTGGATCCGCAATGTTTTGATCGGTGTGAACTTGGCGGATACATATCTTTCCTTTTTCAACTTCATCCCTTATGTAGTTGAATCTCCGCTCGATATGTCTAGTCTTTTGGTGCGCACGAGGTTCCTTGATTTGAGCAATCGCACCCTCGTTATCACAAAAGATCTCTAGGGGGTCTTGAATGGTAGGGACCACCCCTAGGTCGGCTATGAATTTCTTCAACCATGCAGCTTCTTGGGCTGCCAATGAAGCGGCGATGTATTCTGATTCTGTAGTGGACAATGCTACCACGTCTTGTTTTGAGCTCTTCCAAGAGACTGCTCCTCCATTTAAAATGAAGACATACCCCGATTGTGATCGAGAATCACTTCGATCGATTTGGAAACTCGCGTCCGTGTAACCCTTTACAACGAGTTCCTCCTCACCAGATCCATATATTAAGAACATATCCTTAGTCCTCCTAAGATATTTCAATATGCTTTTAACAGCCATCCAATGACTGTTACCAGGATTTTGCTGGTATCTACTCGTCATGCTCAAGGCGTATGAGACGTCCGGTCTGGTGCATATCATTGCATACATGATGGATCCTATAGCTGACGCATATGGGATTCTTTTCATTTTCTCTTGCTCATCCTTTGAGCTTGGACATTGAGATGTATTCAATATTGTCCCCTTTTGAATAGGTACAAAACCTCTCTTAGAGTTCTCCATTTGGAATCTATTCAAGACTTTGTCAATGTATGCACTTTGGTTTAAACCTATCAAGCGCCTTGATCTATCCCTATAGACCTTTATTCCCAAAATGCAGGCTACTTCACCAAGATCCTTAATGGAAAAACAACTTCCAAGCCAAGCTTTTACACCTTCCATGGTTGGAATGTCATTCCCAAATAGTAGAATGTCATCGACATACAGTACTAAGAAAGGGATGATGCTCCCACTAGCTTTCTTATACACACAAGCTTCATCGCCGTTCTTGATGAATCCAAAATTCTTAATTTCTTCATCAAAACGGTGATTCCAACTTCTAGATGCTTGTTTCAATCCATAGATTGATTTCTTTAACTTGCATACTTTGTCAGGATGTTTTGGATCGACAAAACCTTCAGGCTGAACCATATAGACATCTTCATCAAGATATCCATTAAGAAAAGCCGTTTTGACATCCAATTGCCAGATCTCATAGTCATAATATGCAGCTATGGCAAATAATATCCTGATCGACTTTAGCATCGCCACAGGCGAGAAGGTCTAATCATAATCAATCCCTTGAGTTTGAGTGAAACCTTTTGCTACAAGTCTTGCTTTATAAGTATCCAAGTTACCATGCATATCTGTTTTCTTCTTGAAAACCCACTTACTTCCAACTACTTTAGAGTTAAGTGGTGGCACAACCAATTCCCAAACTTGGTTGTCATACATGGATTGCATCTCTATGTTCATGGCTTCAAGCCATTTGTCGCAATCGGATTTTGACATTGCATCATGGTATGTGGTTGGTTCATCTGAATCTACCACGTAGCATCCATCTATGAAAAATCCATATCTTTCAGGTGGATTACTAATTCTACCAGATCTGCGAACATTTTGTGTGTTCTAATCAACCTCTTGATCGTTTTCAACAACCTCTTGTTGAGTGCTAGTATCAACCAAACGTGTATCGTCTTGTGGTTCTTGATCCTCCTCAAGTTCCATTGTTCTACCACTAGTTCCTTCCATAAGGAACTTAGCTTCTAAGAACTTACCCTTTCGAGCAACAAATACCTTTTGCTCGGTTGGGTCGTAGAAATAATATCCTATATCATCTTTAGGATATCCTACAAAGATACACTTAGTAGATCGGACTTCCAATTTATTTGGAGTGTATTGCTTAACATAAGCTTCACAACCCCAAACCCTTAAGAATGATAATGATGGAGGGTTTCCATGCCATATTTCAAAAGGTGTCTTTTCCACTTTCTTGGTTAGGGCCATATTTAGTATGCGAACTGCGGAGAGCAAAGCGTAACCCCAAAATGATAGAGGTAATGTGCTTCTAGCCATCATTGATCGAACCATATCTAATAGAGTTCGATTTCTCCTTTCGGACACACCATTGTGCTGTGGTGTTCCTGGTGGAGTAAGTTGTGAGATAATCCCACAACTCCTAAAATGATCTTGAAAAGCACCACTAAGGTATTCACCTCCTCTATCGGTGCGAAGGACTTTGATTGTTTTCTTGAGTTGATTTTCAACTTCATTTTTGAAGTCTTTGAACATTTCAAATGCTTCATCCTTGTGTCTTAGTAAGTACACATAACCATAACGACTATAGTCGTCGATAAAGGTAATGAAGTATCTTTCACCATTCCTAGTTATTGGCTTAAAAGGACCACATACATCTGAATGTATGATACCTAGTAAGTCTTTAGCCCTTTCAAATGTTCCACTAAAGGGTGTCTTGGTCATTTTGCCTTGTAAACAAGATTCGCATACATCAAATGAATTATCTTCACTTGTATTCAAAAGACCACTTTTCTGAAGTGTATGTATGCGATTCTTGCTTATATGTCCAAGGCGACAATGCCAAAGGTAGGAATCACTCAAATCCATTTTGAGTTTCTTGTTGGTTACTTGGTACATTGAGCTATCATATGATGCGTTATCATGATCTAATTCATAAATACCATTTAAAGACATAGCTTTAAAATAAAACACATCATTCATAGAAACATAAATGTCTTGGTTAACAAATTCGAAATTAAAACCACATTGTCTTAAAAGGGAAACTGAAATTATGTTCCTAGTTAAACTAGGAGCATACAAAACATTCTTCAAAATAACTTCCAAACCACTTGGAAGCTCTAAAACGTAGTCTCCTTGAGCTTCGACATCAACCTTTGCTCCGTTGCCCATGAAGAGACTAGTGTCTCCCTTCTTGTAATGTTTATTTCTTTTGAACCCCTGCAACGAATTGCAAATATGAGTTCCACATCCGGTATCTAGTACCCATGTGTTAGAAGAAATAACATTAAGCTCAACATGTATCATAAAGATAGTACCTGAGGTTTGCCCTGCATCCCTCTTATTTTTCAACTCCTTGAGATAGGTTGGACAATTTCTCTTCCAGTGTCTTATCTCACCACATTCAAAACATGGGTCATTTGTAGCAACCTTTTGCTTCTTCTCCTTCGGTTTGGTGGGTTCTGCTTTAGCTTTTCCCTTTCCCTTGACGTGTCCCTTTCTTTTAGCATAGTTTGCTTTAGAGTCGGGGTGGGGCCTCTTCTTGTTGCTTCCTTCATTGATCGCTAGGACGGGTAAAGCCTTTTTGCCCATTCCTGCTTCGGCCGTTTTGAGCATTGCATGAAGCTCACCAATGCTCTTGTCCCATCCATTCATGTTGTAATTCATTACAAAACTCTCAAATTTCTTTGTTAAAGAGTTGAGGATCAAATCCGTAGCCAACTCTTTAGAGACGGGACAATTTAGCCGTTCGAGGCGATCAATGTGGCTTTTCATCTTGAGAACATAAGATGATACCGATTGGGTTTCCTCCATTCGACATGCATGAAGCGCTCGAACAGTTTCGAAGCGTTCTACCCTTGCTTGTTGTAGGAACATTTCCTTTAACTGGGTAATCATGTCGTATGCCCCGTGATGTTCAAAATCCTTTTGAATTTCAGGAATCATAGTTCCCAACATGAGGCAAGAGGCTTGCATGGAGTCCTCGGTATACTTAACCCAATCGTTGTAGGCTTCCACATCTTCCACGTTAGGTTCATCGGGAATAGGATCGTCCAACACATAGGATATCTTCTCTTGCTTGAGAACGATTCTCAAGTTTCGAAACCAATCCATGAAGTTGTTATGGTTGAGACGATCCTTTTCAAGGATGGTTCTTAGTGATAGGTTTCGGACGATTTGGTTAGTCGAGTTTGCATTGTTAGCGGCCATCTACAAAATTTAACAAGTTCAATTTTAGTATTTTCGATATTATATTTTAATCATTAATACCCTTTTGTGTCTTAAAGACAATTAATAATTAAAATCTAGAATCCAACGTTGCATTTAAATATTGGTTAGGTGACCTTTATCCCTCTATTTAAATTAACAAGGTAGTCAATGTTTGACAATTGCAACTCTTTGCAATTTCTAGCCATATGGGATCGGTTAAAACATCTTTATGTTTAGTTGGCATGTTTAATCCCATCAACACCTTTGTTCCCCATGCTTCGGTGACCCTAAGTTCATGGTTTCCAAATCAAGTCGTCCAACTTACACACACGTGTGAGTTTATACACATAAGTGGTTAGGTGACCTTTATCCCACAAACATGGTAAACCCACCTCGAACATACAAGTTTCCTCAAATGTGGTTAGGTGACCTTTATCCCACAATAAGAGTTCCCAAGTGTTTCGAGTGTTGTATAAAAGGATGGTGTTTGACTTGTTTCAATAAAAGGGTTTTGAATATTTCAAAATTCTAGTTTAGAAAATATTATGTACCATACATTTGCATGCATTCAAATCAATGGTACTTTAGTGAAAACTAATTTTCAAGGTTCTTTTTAATAAAACCCATTTTATTATAAAATCATTAATTTTTAATAAAACCTTTATTAACCATTTTAATGATTTTGTCAAGAACCAATTTTACGCTTGTTGTTGATTATTAGTTTGTTAAGTCATGCATATCTACCTATCATTTAAACAACAAAATAAACAACCACACAAGCATAACAATAGGTGCATAATCATAGCCAACTATTTTGACAACACTTGTTAGCCGAAACAAGTGTGCCAAAAGGTCATTCCTAAAGGGTGAAAATTGACACAAGTAATGTGTCGATGAACTCCCACTTGATCCCGCATCCAAATGCTTCAAGTCTCCATCTTGTGTTGTGATTTCTCCACCTTCTTTGAGCTTCCAAAAGTCTTTTATTTTCAGCTCCAAACTCCTTTGGACTTCAAAAAATGTGTTTTGGTTATCGGGTTAAAATCCCGTTGAGAACGATGAAGTTCTTTGGACCGAATATTATGGTCCAAACCAAATCCGCATTTTTGTGTGCATCTTCTTTTACAAAATATATCCTAATACATTTTTCTAGTAAAATAAAATGCACCAAATCTATTTATTTTACATACCAAATGAAAATAAATAAATTACATATCTTCTAATGGAAGAACAAAATAATAATTATTACAACCCATTGAAATAATAAATAAAATAGATCACAACACAATCATTCAACACAAGGTCATGGCTAGGTCATATGCACCAAAATATATATCCAAATATATATATATTAATTTCAAGAAGCATAAAAAAAATGGTTCCCTTTTGTGACCATTTTCGGCTATGTTCAAAAAACCGAAAAGGTAAGTTTTGTCCAAACTAACAAATTCATCTATATGAAATAATTTTTCAAGATTCCCTTATGCATGTAAGAAAATAATCTTGAAAAACAAAGGGTTAACCATGTTAAAATTTTCGGCCATAGGGTTTTATTCAAACCCGAAACCCGAAATTTTTAATCTATTGAAGCATGCACTCATATAAGCGGCTCTAGATGCCATTGATGGGATTTTAACATGTTTATCAAAGCAATTTCATCCATATGAAATAAAAACGCAGCGGAAATAAAGTTTAAAACATGTTACTTTTATAAGATATAAAACCATTTATATGCAAAATCCCAAAACCCGGATCCATATATGAAAATGCATACTATCAAACACAACCATAGGGTGTTTAGAATACTACCTTCTTGGAGTACAAGGATGATGAAACGGATGATGCTTCTTGAAATGGTTGTCCTCAAGAGTAGAAGACCTCAAGCTTGTATACCCCAAGCTTCCAACAAACACCTTGAGATTAGCTAGGATTTTAACACCAAAGATAAAAAACTGAACACTTGAAAACACCCTCTTATGACCGATTTTAGAGAGCAAGAACACAAGTCTTCCATGGCTCATTTGGTCATCCAATTTATTTATAGTCTAAGAGAGAATCTTGCCACCACCAACTCCCAATCAAATGCATGCAAGTATGACAACATGCATGTCATTCTATTGGACCAAACCACTTAGGGAAGACCACCCAATTAGGATCCATGCAAATGCATGAAATGTGAGTGGAACAAGATCATATCTTGGTAAGACAAAAAGGGGGGGGGGGGGTGGCGGCCCACTTATTTTATAAAAAAATTCAATTTCTTTTATAAATAATTCAAGTCTTGGTTTATATATTTATAACTTTTATAAATATAACACTACATAAATGCAAGACTTTATACAACCTTTTAAAATGTTATTTAACCCATTAAATAACAAAATAAAATATTCTCTCAAAATAAATTATCCATATAATTTATTAGTTTATCAAGTGTAATTATTTAGAAAACCAATTTCTAAATATTGTAAGTGTTAATATTTATTTGTTTGATCATATCACAAATAAATAATATAAGTGTTTGTCTAGCTTGTTATTGGGTATGACTCGACTTGGATCATAACGTACTAGCCACATCAATTTAATATGTGTCTTGGGCATACAGAGTCCAACATCAATTTGTGCTAAAATTTATTGAAATATTAGAAATTCCCTCCTGAATTATATTTCCCCCTAAATCCCAGAACTTCCAACCCCACTTCCATAATTCACGCCATCACTTTGTATGCATTTGCGCCTACCCCCTTCAACCTCCAGCAAACAGCCGTCTCCCACCTCCACCTCTAGTCGTCCACCGCCGCAGCGCCGTCCACCTCCACCTTTCAGGCGTCCACCACTCCAAATCTCTCTCAGGTGTGTTATAACTTGTTGATGTTATCATGTTAATTTTCAATTTCTTGTCTTTTAATATGCTTTAAACTATGATTAGTTATGTTAATTTATAGTGTGTTGAAACATAGAATTTTTAATGTTAATTTTAACTTGTTGTATTGAAGCTTAGAAGTTAGCCATTTAGGGATGTTGTTGATGCAGGGAAGGTGTTCGATGAAATGTTATTGAAATTGGACAGTTGAGTTAAAGGAATTGTTTATATTTGTTGGTTGAAGTGTACCCTTTTAAGGAAATTATTATTTAACCAACATATTGATAATAGAGAGTATTAATTAGTTCCGATTAGAGTTGTTGATTATTCAGTATGTGGTGAAAGTAGATGAGGATGTGAGATCAAACATAGCAACACTTAAATCCACGCTTAAGTCAAGAGTTAGAAAATTATCAAATAAGTTGCAGGTGTCAAACTGAGAATTCTTTTTTCTTTTTTTTTTTCATGCATTCAATATGGCTTTTTTGATCTTTAACTCTCTTGAGAAGACCTATGGTTGGCTAGTCCAAATAACTGTTTCATTCATGTAGAGTGCCTATGTATGCCCAGTGAATTTAATTCTATTATCATCCAGTCCATATATATTTATTTGCCTGCATAAAACAAGTCAAACATCTGAAAATATTATCAACGAAGCCAGAAGAAATGAACACGGTTTGTTGAACACATTACTTCCTGAACCGCTGACATTTTGTGACACTAGTGTGAATAAGAACGCAAACTAAGGCACCATTAACCACTGACTTGCTTATGTGTATGAGTTCCTTGTATCGTGTTTTTTTATGACACTAGTGTGAATAAGAACGCAAACTAAGGCACTATTAACCACTGACTTGCTTATGTGTATGAGTTCCTTGTATCGTATTTTTTATGACACTAGTGTGAATAAGAACGCAAACTAAGGCCTTATACGTATGCTGTCATTAGTTATTATGTTTGCTCATTCATCAGTCTCTAACTTGTGAAAATGTGAACTTTATTTAAGTTTTTTTTTGCTGCTGTTAGGGTATAATTGTTATGAATTTGAGATTCGGGTTTGAAGATAATAAGCTTTTGTTAGTTCAGGATTCGGGTTTCAGCCTTTTGTCGGTTCAGGATTCGGATTTTAGTTTCAGTCTTTACCTAACTATCCTTGGCTATAATAAGCTTTGAAGATAATTCATTAACGGACATTGTTTGGTACGCACATTGTATATTATTTCATATCATAGGATTTGTCAATCTTATATTATCCAGTCTTGTATTATAGTCTTATACTATCTATCTGATCTTTCTTGTTCTATTAAATGCAGGGGGCACATTATGAATGGTAGTAAAGATAATTCTGTTCATGGTCGTGGTGCTGGTGGTGGTCATGGTGCTGGTGCTGGTGGTCGTGGTCTTCGTGATGGAAAGAAAAAGCAAGTTGTACCAGGGAAACGCATTGATAGTGACATTGTTATCGATCTCAATCTTAGTCGAGATGCTGGTGATATTGCTACTGGGAAACGAAGATTCGAAATGTTGGATCCAAAAAATCCCAATAAGAAGGTAGTTGTTGATCCAAATCATGTATGGAGCCGTGGGCGGTATCTGATGATACGAAATCCAGATGGTAAATCAAGTGCATTTCAGAGAGTCGGAGCTGCTGGTGTTTCTAGCCAAGTGGGTGAGGGTGATGTGATCACTATGATACAAAATCCAGGAGGTAAAACAATTGCATTTACGAGAGTTGGAGCTGGTAATTCTAGTCAAGTGAGTGAGGGTGATGAGATGGCTGATGTAGCTGGGTTGTCTGATACCACTATGCCTCATGTGTCACGGGATAATGTTGATGATGATGATGATGTTTTCAGTGAGGATTTCGATGATGGTCAAGATAGTGACCATGGTGATGGTGGCGATAATTATGGTGGTGGCGACAACGGTGGCGATGATGATGGTGACGATGGTGTTGGCGACGATGGTGTTGGCGATGAGAGGGAATTTATACAATGCGACAAAAAGGGGTATATTTTTAATTTCTACATTATAATTTTATTAAGATTATTAGTGTTATAAATTATAAACATGATTATATGTTTTTTTTTTCAATATTGTAGTTTTACAAACAAAAAGGTAAACAAACGTGCAAAGGATATACTTGAACAGTGTTATGACGGAGATTGGGTCACATTTAAAAAGGTCCCACAAAACGCCAGGATGCGGATGTTTGATCGATTTCGGGTAATTCATCAATTAAATATTTATATCTGTTTTGATTATTTGTTTTAATTATGGCATTTTTACCCTATGTTTTTATAGACCAAGTATAGATGGCGTGCACGAGCTGAGCAGGCCATATATGATACATTTATCGACGTGCTCAAAAGTCGATTTAGAGATATCATGAGAAATTTGAGAGAAGAGTCTAAACAAAAAGCTAAGGTTGGAAGGCGTAAAGTACCAGTTAAAGGATACAATATTGCTACCCTATTAGAATTTCCACCTGAAGGGTTTCCCCTTGAAAAATGGCAAAGGATGTGTGCGGTACGGAATTCATATGTTTATTCATATTATGTTCTTATTCATGATCCCTTTTTAGATTGTGGTTGTTGTTACAACAGTTAAATTGTTCAGTTAAAACTATTATAAAATGCAATGAATATGTTAACCTGGTTACTTTTAAAAAGTTAAAACTTATGCTGATATTGTTAAAAATCGGCTATTAAAACAGTTTACAGTTAAACTGTTAGAACAGTGATGCCGTTGTTAACAGTAAACTGTTTTACAATTTATGCGAGTGTAACGCAGCAGCATAGTTAAGTGCATACGCAGCGTCGTTAAACTGTTTTACAATTTATACGAGTATCGGCTTCGTCGGACGCGCGCCGCAATCGGACGCGCGCCGCAGTCGGACGCGTGCACAACAACGGCAGTCGGTTAAAAATCGGGTATTAAAACTGTTAAACTGATGCTGATATTGGCCATTTGGTAAAAAAACGGCTATTAAAACAGTTTACAGTTAAACCATTAGAACACGCAGCAGCGTCGTTAAGCGTGTTTTACAATTTATGAGAGCAGCGGCGTGGCTAAGTGCAAACGCAGCGTCGTTAAACTGTTTTACAATTTATGCGAGCAGCGACGTCGTCGACACGCGCCAGCAGCGGTAATCGGACGCGCGCGCAGCGGTCGTGTTGGGTTAATTGGGTTTGTTCACGGGTCACGGGTTCTAACCAGGTTTAACCGATAAGGAAAACGGTTCGTTTACGGATCATGGTTTGTTCGGATGGGTGGCCCGGATTACTTATTTATGCATGTGTTAATATTGAACAAAAGGAATTATACCCATGATTTAGAAACTGCATGCAAAGGAGAAATGGTCAAGTTTGACCGAGTTTCATGCAAGTGGAACGTTGGAGTGGGTTGTTGTGATTCAATTTGGCATGTGTTTTTCTGTTTGTTTTTTTTTTTTTTTTTTTTTTTTTTTTGAATGAAAAACTTGCTGTTTATTCGATGAAAGGGTTACATACAATACAACTATTCTATCCTATTTATACTAAAAAACTAAATAGCACATGCTAAAATAGATAACAAAATATCAGCAACAAACTTCACAATTCCCTCCATGATCTCCACCAATTTACTCTCAAACTTGACCATTTCTTACTAACGTGCACATTTGAGATCATGGGTATAATTCCATTATTCTAATAAGATTAAGTCAAACAACTCTTGACCCGTAACGAACCCGCGACCTGATAACGTGCCGACCCGTGACCAGCAAACAAACCCGAATAATCCAACAGGTCGGAAGCACGCTCAGCAGCGGCGGTCGGACGCGCGCAGCAGCAGCGGCGGTCGGACGCGCGCGCAGCAGCGGCGGTCGGACGCGCGCAGCAGCGTCGGTCGGACGCGCGCGCAGCAGCGTCGGTCGGACGCGCGCGCAGCAGCGTCGGTCGGACGCGAGCAGCAGCAGCGTTGGTCGGACGCGCGCAGCAGCAGCGTTGGTCGGCGTAACCTTTATGTGTTGACAACTGGCCTTCCTAATGCATTGTATAGATGCTTTTGGTCTCTGATGCTCCCTTATAAAAAAGGATTCTGTGCAAGGGCGTTATTTTCTTTGGGATCGAAGAGTATGTAACCAGATGAATTTGGTCATTTACTTGACAAAAAACTTTTGAAAGTTGCCAATCAGTATCAAAGTATTAACAAGTTTCAACCTTTCAAATTAACTCTATTATAACCCTTAATTCTCAACAGGTGAAACCAAAATTTTCTTTTTTGTCATTTTCTGTTTCCAAATTTTTTAACAAGTAATTTAGAATTTTCTTAAGAATTGAATACCGAGTACAAATTCAAGTACAAATTTTTAAATACGTACTTGTTTAAACTTTTTTTTTCAAAAATTCAAGAACAAACTTTTATTAAAATCGAAATTGATTCAAAATATAGTACTTATATGGTATTGTTAACTATACAAAGTATTGGTATTGTAACAAACTGAACCGATGTTGACCGGACAATATAGGTATCCGTAACGAATTTATCGGAATAGGTGTCAGTATTCATATTTTGTGGTTTTCGATTAGTGTTGTAACAATCCGGACTGATACTTAGCGAACAACGTCGGTCCCGAACCAGTGTCGGTGTTCATTTTTATGGTCTTCGACTTGTCGTGTCAGGATTCGGGTTTCAGTTTTAGTCATTTTTATGGTTTTCAGTCTTTTGTCGGTTCAGGATTCGGGTTTCAGTTTCAGTCTTTTGTCGTCGGACGAGCGCATCAGCGTCGTCGGCCACGCGCATCGGCGTTGTCGGACGTGCGCAGCAGCGTCGTCAGATGTAGCGAGCAGCGTCGTCGGACGCGCATAACAGCGTTGTCGAGTGCATACGCAGCAGCAACGACGGTCGCTCGCAGTAGCTTCGTCTGATCGATTTATTGGACCATGCTCACCCCTAATTTTTATTATTACAGCACTGGAACACCGAAAAATGGCAAAAAAAGTTTGAAGCCGGGAGAGCAAACATCAAAAATGACTTATGTCGTCATACAGGCGGGTCAATAGGATTTGATCAACACCGTGTCAACATGGTCAGCTAATCATAGTTCTAATTTTTATTAACTACCTTTACATTTAACACCACAATTTACATTACTCCCTTTTATGTAGGAAAAAGAAAAGGGTAAATCAGTTGGATACCTGAAAGTGTTCTTACAGACCCACGCCACTAAGGAATGCAAAAAGATGTTAAAAGATGGGGAGATAAGTGAAAAAGATTATGATCGGTTAAAGTTTGTTACCGAGCGTGCAAAACGTTCATATGTAAGCTCTCTTTTATCATTTATCTATAATTATCCTGTCACTTTTACGAGTTGAAAACATTCATTTGATAAAATTTTAGGTCGCGTACGCGAAACAACTTGAAGACTTGTATGGGGACATAGAATGCGATGATTTAGCTTTGTGGAAGAGTCTACATCCTGAACGTAAGGATCACAAGACGTTTGGGATAGGATCTTCTGATCCTGATTTTTTGGTGACCGGAAAAACATCATCCAGTATTTGCGGGTCTAACGATGATGCCCGACACTCACAAGAGGTATCTTTATTTATTCTTGTTATTTTGATAACGTTAAAAAATTTAAGATATTGGGAAGAATGAGTTTGCTGATATGGGTTCAATATGGCGGTGGTATTGAAGGTAGGCCCGTCCTTTTTATCCGACACCCGACTTTCAAGTTTAGCTATAAAATGAAAAAACATGTGTTTTTCAAGTTTAGCTGTAAAATGAAAAAACATGTGTTTTTTTTTCAAAAATATGTGAAATGAAAAAACAACTGAGGCGCGCGTTTCGTTTCGAGGCGGAAATATTTTGCCTAGGCGTACGTGTTGTTTAATCTGTACAAAATGTGCAGTTAAATGTGTATGATAATGTGTTTAAATGTGTTGAATCTTTTTTATGTTGTAACCATTGAATCTAATGAATTTTGATGAGAAAATTCTTTTTTTTTTGATGTTAACTATTTATTTTTTTTATAATACATATAGTTTTAATATTTATTTATTAATACCGCCTCGTCTCGCCGCGATACTTACGGCGAAGGGAAAACGCCTCGAAACTCATTTCCGTTTTTTTAAACCTTGGACAGGCCTAATTGGTATGACGCTCATCTTGAAACAAAATAGATGTAAATAAGTAGGAAATAGAGTTATTCACCATATGATAATATGTTTGATCTGAGGCATTTAACAATAGTATGATATTCGATTCGGGTTTCAGGTAAAAATTGAAACAAAATATATGTAAATAAGTAGGAAATAGAGTTATTCACTAGATGATAATAGGTTTGATGCGGTTCTTATATAATTCAAGATGGCCCCTTTTTACCCGAAATCCGATACCCGACTCGAATATCGTATTATTGTTAAATGATATGTGAATTTTGACGATATGTTTTTGTTAATACGTATTAATTATATCTTTTTGTACAACTTTTAGCTTCAAAAAGTTCAAGAAGAATTAGAAAAAGAACGAGAGGCCCGGCAAAACATAGAATCTCGTTTCGAACAATTTCAACAAGAGCGCGAAAAAGAGCGGGCCGACCAAGCGGCATGGCAAAAAGCTATGGAAGAAAAGCTGAAAAACATCGGAAATAAGTAAAAACTCTCGTCTTGTTAAGTATTGAAATGTTAAAGATCGGATTAGTTTTGAATGATTTTAATTAGGATTTTTTGTGCGTTTTGGAATGGTTGAGAATTTTTGGAATGTCTCGGAATGTTCCTTTAATATTTTTTGAATGTTTTAGAATTTTGCTGCAATTTTTTTGGAATATAATAGTAAATTTTGCTGCATTTTTTTATAAAAAAATGGTTTTTTTAATTTTTTATAGTTTGTCACAAATCTGTCGCAAACAGGTTGTAGTAAATTTGTCGCAACCTTCAAATATTTTTTTGGTTTGTAGGAAATTTGTAGCAAATTGTTAAGAGAAAGTTTTATACTTTTGTAGGAATTTTGTCGCAAAATAAAATGCAAAAAAGGCAAAATTGTCGAAGAATTGTAGGAAAAAAATAGAACCTCTTTGTCAGAAATTTGTAGCAAAAAGATAAAATTTTTTTGTCGAAAATTTGTAGTAAAAAGATAAACCTTTTTTGTCGGAAATTTGTAGGAAGAAGTTAACACTTTTTGTAGGAAATTCGTCGAAAAATAAGAAACTTAAAATAAATATTTTGTAGGAAAGTTGTCGAAAAATAATAAAACTAATAATAATAAAATTTTATTATCTTTATTAGTAATAATATTATTATTATCATTAATAATAAATATAGAATAATATTAAAAACATAATTTTGTGGGAAATTTGTAGCTTATTTATAAAAAAAACTGAAAAATAGATTTGTGGCAAAATTGTCGCAAAATTGGCGACATTTGTTTTTTGTGAGAATTTTGTCGAAAGTTTTGTGGGAATTTTGTCACTAAACTGATTTCCGACAAGTTTATTTCACACCGAAAAATTTGTAGCAAAATTGTAGCAACAACCATTTTCCCACAGATTTCCTACAAATATGGCTGTCACAAAAAGACCAAATTTCTAGTAAACTATCTTCAAGTTATTTTCTAATGAAAGCTACCATTCAAAAAAAAAGTTTCAACCGTTAATCAAGGATGATGATGAGAAAATTCAAGATCTTATCTTGAAATATCTCCAAAATATGTTGACATGACTAGGTGTAATTAAACGACTTAATCAATATATTTATCGGTAAATCTCACCAATAGCAAAGCTAAGGTATGGCATGAGGAGGGTAAGATGTAGACAGCCTTACCTCTACCTCGTAGGAATGGAGAGGCTGCTTCCAGAGAGATCCCCGACTCAATAGTAGTTTTGCATCAAGCCTTGGACATGAGGCACATAACACTCAGCAATCGGGACAAAGACCGATTAGTGCATATACCCTTTTGTCTTTCAGCTACCAACGCCACCACATGATGCATGATTAATCGTCCCCCGCTTTTAACGTTATTTTCACGAAATTAGTAAAATAACATTAAAATTAGTGTACTTTCACTTTTGCCCCCCAATGGCCCACACATATATACATTACTAGTAGCGTGCCCGATTGATGCGGCGGGGGCGACACTTTGCATTGCGGCACTCGTTTCTGTTAGTTTTCTTATTCATATAATGTTTATGATAACATTATTGTGGTGGATATATGTCATAAGTCTTACACATATGTAAAGTTTTGTTTTTTATAAAAATTTATAATTAAAAGACAAAAAAAATTGTTTTTTTATAAAAAATTAATAATTAAAAGACAAAAAATAAAAGATAAGTTGTTATAATTGTAAAGTATGTCTATTTTTTTGGTTAAATTATAAAGTATAATTTTATTCTTTAAAATTCATAACTTTTTTTAAATATCCGCATAGTACTCATCCAATAAACTTTAAGTTTAAAATTTTCGTATTTATAAAAATAAAAAATAGTATTTGACTCGTAAGTACGTTTTAGAACTTTAACTTAAATTGTTAAATTTTGTTTTTTACAGATATAAAAAATTTATATTTTTTATAAAATTTCAAGAACTGTTTTTATAAAAAAAATAGGGTGTTAAGAGTTTATATCTTTATTAACTTTATATCATACTAAGTTCAGATTTTTAGTTCCTAACTAATCTTATCTATGTAAGTCTACTTTTAACTTATAATCCCTAAAAATATGCAACACAATCTACTATGTATCTAGTTAAGTTGGTAAAGAATTCTTTTGAAACTGACTAATATTATCTATAACAATATAGTTGAACTTATAATTTCTAAAAATTGGCACTCGAGATATTTTTAATTGGGGTTTCTGGTTTGTGCTTGAGTCGACACTATCTTCTAATTCCTCTTCTTTGTCATTGTCCTCAGAATGGTCTAGATTAATAACCTCACTCCATTTCCATTCAGAGAGTCTCTTCCTTTAAGTCTCAAACTTCCGATCCTTAAAAAAGACAAAAATTGAATACAAAAGTTAAAAAAAGATTATATAAATCTTAAAATTACCTTTTCACTAAATTCACGTTGAAGATTAGACTTGTATGGACTAACATTGCACCATAAGAAATAATATCAACACTTTTATCACCATCATCCTGCAATAAAACACGCATATATTAACATAACCCAACATGTTAATATGAAAGATATACGCAAAAATAATACTTAAAAACCAGCAAAATCAAATGCGTTGTTTAAATTGGCATGTTCATCATGCAATTGAATCTGTAGGATCGGATTGTGACCCAAACGAGTCGTTCGGAAGAGCTCAAATCCGTTTCAGAGGCGGAAACAGAGAAACGGATGTGAAAATAGCTTGATTCACACTTTAATCCTCTTGTATATTGATTTTACAATGTTTACAATCAGTAGGAAAACCGGCAGCACCTCGGTATCACTCTGCAAATTCTGTTGAAAACTGTTACAAATGAAATGCCCACTAACCTATTTATACTACTCTGACTTTCGCTTGAAGACACATATGACCACTCAAGCGAAACCCTCTAATTGACAAATTCAAGCGAAACACACTAATATACATATTCAAGCGAAAGACACATTCAAGCAAAAGACTAGAATTCAGTTTTGTCTTCTTGTGATGATGCCATTGATGATGTCACTTTGATGATGTCACTTTGATGATGTCATCATTGTATAATATGACATCATTCTTGAACAAATTCGCAACAAACTCGAGACTCGATATAAGACGAAGTCGACAGATGAATGCACTAACAAACTCCCCCTCAGATGTTGACGAGTCTTAAGTGTCGAGTCTTCTCAATCTTCAGTCTTTGGGCTTCCTTCAGGATCTCTATCTGGCTCTATCCTATCTCCAATTCTCTTTCAGAATCTCTGACTCCTAGCTCTTGCATCTTCAGACTCTCTTTCTCTAACAGACTCCCCCTCAACTTGTGCTGGGATCATAGTCTGGCTTTCACAGGTTCAGGTATCGTAACCTGACTCTCCTGCATATTCTCTACCCAAAACATAAGTTTCATAAAAGATAAGATATAACAAATTTAGAAACTTTGCTAATCACTTGAAGACACAACCCTGAACAAAAAGATTTATCATGTAAATTTCTGATGAATCACATGAATATATATCATTTTCATTTCAATCATTTTCAAACAAACTTTCCCAAACCTGTTCGTCATGTTCAGCACTTGGAATTTTGAAAATCAGCTTTCCAACATCAGTCGTCTAAAATCTTTTTGAATTTTTCAAAATTTATGCTAAAACACACCGAAAATCTTTTTGGATTTTTGATATAACAGAAATGAAATGCAGAAAAGAAATATTTACAAACAATATTTTTGTGAGTTTGTGTAAGAGGATCATATCAGTTTTTGAGACAAATCACCAACACCGTTAAGCTTTAAACATTTTAAGTTCTAAACGATTCACTTAGATTGTCAGTATACTGGTCCACTTAAATTTTCACACAAAGTTCAATTGTTTCGAGATACGAGATTAATGTCTTAAGCACTTAAACTTATTCGCGTGTCCCACCTCAGAATATACTCCCGTATCCAGATCCCAATATTCAGTCTTACAGGTAAGTATACCTAGATGATATCTGTAAGGGGTTAAATTGCGAAACCGTGAGAGCTCAGGTCAGAACTTCCGTTCAGCAGAGAGATGACGGCTCGACTTTTGGTTGGTCCCCTTTAGAGGATCTTTTTTACAACAGCATTAATTAGCAATTTTATTGTCTATTTTTGCTGAGGGCGGCGCTATATTTCAAGCAAGCAGTAAAGTATTCTCCGGGGACTAGGCCATTGCTTCCGCAAAATCAGAAGTCCCGGGATAATACCCCAGATATCACTAAGCATAAAGACCTAGTATCTCAGAAAGAGGGGTCCTTCAAACAAGATTTCGGGGGTTACCCATATATCCGAGAGATGTTTCCCCACGATATAAGCAAGTTTGAATTTAGGTTTATATCTCGTCACAATCTACTAAATGTGCAAAAACCTACTCACACATCCACAGTGAGATCGTTTATCACATTTGACTTTCCAATTCTTTAGCATGCTGTGATCGTCCACTGATGTACTATCATTTCCTCTTTTATACAACAAAACTCATTTTCATTTTTACTGTTTTTGTCTTTTTGCCAGTAGGTTTTATCATGTTTTTGGCTTTTTCAAATTTTCAAATGTTTTTGGATTTTCTGAAAATTTTTACTCCCCCTAAAATGCAAACACATTTTAGGAAATTTGAAAATAAACTGTACAATAAAGTGACAACTGATATCAAATCACTTCAAATCGCCATCCACTAGGCATAAACAATCAGAACTCCCCCTTACAACAAACTATTTTCCCATTGTGATTTCAAAACACTTAAGTTTGTTTTAATCAAATGGTTTTTCCGGAAAATTAGTTTTGTTGATTTTTCAAACTTGTAAGTTAGGGGTTCATCATATCGTTTTCAAAAATACCACTTGTAAGTATGGTTCAATCAAGTTCAACTCAATAACCTTGATTAACCATTTGTTAATGAAAATCTCTTTCAACTACTTACAGGTTCACTCACCAACTATAAACACTTGTAAAACAAAATATAACAATTTAAAGATATCACCTATACTTTACCAACTGTACCACTTGTAAGATCATTTTCTAAGAAAGATGCCGATTCCTGCTCCACTCTTACCAACCTGGGAGCTCCGGCAAGTCAGGATTTTTAGTTTGGAAAAACTTTCCCACAAGCCTGATCAGCCTTGGGAGATTCTGGGACACATCTATCCCACCAACATTTTGATTTATAAAAATCTTTTGCAGTTTTAACCTTCCCATCAACCATCTTCCCAAAAATATGTTTGACTTTTCCATTGAAAGTCTTCTCAACATCAAATTCTCCCTTATCAGTGAAGAATTGATTTGAGATCTCTACCTTTCCCACTTTCGACATCAGATTTTCCTTTGACAATTGAGGAAAATTCTCATCGTTCACTTCTGGAACGGAACTCACAATCTTTTTCTCAACCAATGACTCCTCTGATTTTATGGAATCAGATTCATTGTCAGAACAACTATCTGTTTTAACCACCCACTTTTGTTTACTCAAATCACCTCTTCTTTTGTAAAACCTTTTTGAACTTTCTCCTTCCTCAGAAGTAGAATTTTCAAACTTTTTAACATTTTTCACAAGTTGTTCTTTCTTATCAACACAAGTCTTTCTCAAAACAGAGTTAGAAGAAACTCCCTGTTTTTGGTAGTTGGTCTTGGGGCAATTCCAAGCTATGTGTCCAACTTCCTGGCATTTGAAACAGGTTCTTCTGTCAACTCTTTGAGCAAACTTTCTCACATTCTTCTTCACTTCAGCAAGAAACTCCTGGTTTGACTGTTTCCAGAAAGGTTTCTTCTGCTCATCTTCAGAACTTCCACCTGAAACAAATTTTGTTTTTGGTTTATAAGTTTTCTGATTTTTATAATTTTCTGACGAATTAAAGCCAAGACCTTTCTTTTTGAGATTACCATTATGGTTTGGTTTCTTTTGAAAACCATAACCACAACCATAACCCATTTTCTTGTTCAATCTCTGTTGAATTCTTGAAGTGTACTTTTTAGGTTTTTCATGAAGATTTAAATCTTTTATTTCAGAAATATTAATTTCTGTTAATTTGAAAACCTGTTTGATCATTTCAGTTTTTACACTTCTTATTGGAAATTCCTCATCAGAATATAATTTGTCTGAATCATACAAAGTATAAGCCACTTTGATTGATCCATCATTCAAATTAGATTTTGATAACAAAAATTATTTGTTGTAAACCCTTTTAACCGGTGAACTCGGACTCTTTTCTGACGAACTCGAACTTTCAGACTTAGACTCCGGTTTTGGCTCTTCATCCATATCTAACACCTGATCGACCACTTTCTTTACTAACTCAGACTCATGATCAGTGTCAGACGCTGTGAATGTAACATCAATATTGTCTGGTAATTCATCAATGATTTCAGACTTTAACTTGATATTGAGAGCCTTATTAACTCGATCCTCATTTGGCTTTCTGGGAGAATAAGTTTCATGGATCGGGGGCGGACATCTGTTATACTTGACACTTGGTTTCTTACCAGTATCAGTATCTTCAATCTTTTCCTTCTTAAATGCCTCCAAACCAGCAACAGTAGGATAAACACGATCAATCAAATAATCACAAGTAGTATAACTCAACAGTAATCGTTTAATCCTTTCACTTTCAATCTTCTCAAGTTCTAACTCCTTCTTCAGCTGAGCACAATCTTCAATATAATCATTGATTACACTCTGCTTTGTCATTAATGTTGCACTCATCTTTTCCATTGCATTTTCGATTTCTGAATTTGTCTTTTTCAGACGATCAACTGTGTTGTTCAGCACATCATAAGATTCCTTCACATACTTCACATCGCACAGTAAATCTTCTTTTATCTTCTCCAGATCATCAATCTTCTTATCTTTCTCCTCACAAGCTTCACAAGATTCTGAACACTTTGAACACGGTTTTTCAACTTCAACCAATTTTTCAACTATATTTTCAACCTCGACAGTCTTTTCAACTTCAACGAGTTTCTCCATTTCAACATTTTTTTCTACTTCCACAATTTTTTCAACTTCGACGACTTTTTCAACTTCAACTACCTTTTCAACTTCAACAATCTTTTCCACCACTTTCTCCACTTCAACGATTTTCTCAGCTACTTTCTCAATCACTTGATCAACATTTGCTTCTCCAGCTTCTGTCTTTGTCTTTTCATCAGCTTGCATTTTTGCTGCTTCCAGCTCTTTCCTCAATCTTGCAATCTTCTTCTGATACAGCATCTCCATTTTATCTGCAAAAAACAAGTTAAAACTAGTAGGATCTATGCCTTTTCTTGCTTTGTTGAGATGTTCTTCCTCATCATCAGTATCCACATCACTTCCAAGATCTGGAAAAATCGGGA
Source organism: Helianthus tuberosus (assembly GCA_030545235.1). Taxonomy (NCBI): domain Eukaryota; kingdom Viridiplantae; phylum Streptophyta; class Magnoliopsida; order Asterales; family Asteraceae; genus Helianthus; species Helianthus tuberosus. The sequence goes on from CM060407.1 coordinate 6,063,254, forward strand.
TTCTTTTCTGATTAGTCTCATCTTCACCCTGAATTCTAGCAACAAAACCTGAATCAGATGGAATGTATTTATCCCAGCTAAATCCTTCAGCAACAAATTCATCATCTTGATGAATAAGTAAAGCTTTCTTCTTTCCATCTTCAATAGCACGAGCATGTGCAGTTTGTGGTTGTTGAGCAATCTGATGGAAAATTGATTTCTGATAATAATTGTTCCTATCTTGATTCCCGGTTGCTTCTTTGCTTTTGCACTCTCTTTTAAAATGTCCTTTTCCTTTGCAACGGAAACAGGTAACTTTTGATTTATCAAAACCCAACTGAGAAGTAGCCATTCCTTGAAATTCATCTCTGCCAGTAATTTCTTGAAACTTTTCAGCTCTCCTCCAAGCACTCGCTAAGCACCATTTTATATCCATCAACTCAATTTCTTCAGCATCAATTTGGTCGTAATCCTCTTTGGTAAGCATCGGATTACCAATCTTCCCACTGATCAAACTTTCGTAAGATTCTAACATAGCAACCAGTGATGCCATGTGTTGCTTGGCAACTTCCGGAGACAGATTCTGACCATTTTGAATGTTTAAGGTAACATTGCACTGAAGGTTTGTTGAGTTTTGTCGTTGAGAACTTGATGTTGTGCTGTTTGGATCAAAACATGAGAATGATGAAGAATATCCACCACTTTGAGTCACATTACTACTCTTTGTTCCAGACGAACTGTCAGCACTAAAACCGGTTTGAATCTTTGGACTAGGGCTGGGGGTAGCCTCAAACTTGTTCCCTCGGTAATACAGACTGACATCTTGTTTGGCATTCGGGTTCGTCATTATAGCAGTTTTCTGAATATCCAGCTCCTGCTCTTCAATCTTTTGAATGAATTGTGCCAGATTCATACTCTCAGACTTTCTTGTGTGTTTTAAAATCATCAAATAAATTCCCCATTTTTGTTGTGGTAGTGCTTCAGCTAGTTTATCGACCCACTCATCATCTTCTTTCTCAATATTGAATCTTTTCATTTCCAAAACTAGATGACAATATCTATCAATAGTCTGCTTTGTTGTTTCATAGTCGAAAGCTGAAAACATGTCAAATGACTTCTTCAACAACTCCTTTTCCATGTTTCAAAGTCAAAGTTTCACAATCACAAACTTTCTTGTTTCAAAAATACTGTTCTCCAACGAGCTGGATCACCTCGTAAAAACACCGGCAGATCACCTCAGTATCAAATCTGGAATTCGTTCCAAATGAATAGAACACTCCCCTATTTATACTATCCTAGGTTTCGCTGGAAGACACACATGTCAGCTTCAAGCGAGACCATTTAAGCGAAACCTACAATCTTGACTTTCAAGCGAACTACAAATAATATAACATTCTGATTTGTTAATGCATGTTGTTTTCACGTGATGTTGCAATTGATGATGTCACAATTATGATGTCATCTTTGTATAAGATGATGTCACACTTGTTCAGATCCGCAACGCAACCGAGACTCGATATAAGACGAAGTCAACAGATGAATGCACTAACAGAATCTGAAAAATCAAATAAGTTAACATTGTCATAAAAGTAAATAAAAGAAAACAATTATTCACTGCTGCATTATAACAACTGACCTTAGAATTTTCAATCTCGCATGCTTGGTTTTTCGTAACAATTGAATTCAGAACTGGATCCATTTTTTTAACTTTGTTTAGCAATAGATATAGAGGTATCCAATAGTAGTATCCATAGAAGTGCATGAGGGTTTAATTTTAGATTTGCCACCCCTTTATTTAGGAAGTTTGTTGTGGTTAGTTTTAAGTTTTTATAAAGTATATATAAGTATAGATATTAGAGAGTTCTAATAAAATAAAATGTGATGCATAATATCTTCATTTTATATTACGGTACTTTTAATTCTTTTTGTTTTTGTTTGTATGGATGGAGCCCATCTTTGTAAATTAAGTGCATGATCACAAGTATTAATTACTTGTACATTAAAGCATTATCGACTTGTACCTTTTAATCCGTGCGTCGATATTGAACAAGACAACTACCGAAACGTTGACAAAAATGTGTGTTTGAGTGTTAATATCAATCACTTGCCAAATAAACATGCACCACTTGTGTGCCAAACAAGTACTAAACTGTTGACGAACAGTGGCGTCTCTGAGAATTCACGTACCCTGTTCGAGCTCGAAAAATGTGCCCATATGCTTTAACGAAAATTGTTTTTTTTATTTTTATTTTTTAAAATCATATTAGTATTGGGTGGGGCCCAATAAATCTAATGTTAAGTTGGGTAAATTATAAAGCGTAAAAAGTACTTTGATAATGGGCCTATATATTGGATTTGTATGTGTTTACAATTTTTTTTTAAATAACATATGTATATCGATATTTTTTTAAAATCCCGTGCCCCTCGAAATCACGGGCCTTGTGCGGAAGTCCTCCCCACACAACATAAGAGCCGCCCATGTTGACGAAGTTCCCCACGTTTTAGACCTTAAACAACATATCCACATCACACTTTCAATATCATCCACTTATAAAAACCCTAAGATCCAATCTTTGTAGATCAAACATTAACTTAAACCTTAAAAACACACACACAAAGATGAGGTTTTTCTTGATGTTATATGCTTGGTATGTAATAGGGTTATGTTTCTTGGTGAGTAGAGGGGAATGTGTGATTCATAAGTCTTTATTGAAAGATATTGATGGAGTAAACAAGGTTGGTTCATATATTGGTGTTGTTGTCCCAGATGGGTTCGAAATGAATCCGCTTTTGCAATCGTCGAGCTTTATAGCGGATCAAACGCGTCCCTATCTTGATATTTCTGGTAAGCCCATGTGTATAATTTACATGTTGCATCATGAATTCATGATTCATCAACTACACGATCACCTCCGGGCCTTGATAGCTATATCTTAGATATTAGGACCATATGGTTCGGATCACCATGTTATATATGGAAGTAGGGGCAATACTTCTTGACACGACCCGAAACCCAACACAAAAAAAGCTTTGGGTTGACTAATGCAACCTGTTTAAAAAACGGGCAGGGCTCGGGTTGACCCTTTAACCCGTTTAAGTATTTAGAAAAAAAAAACTATTTTTTTTTTGTTTTTTTTTTTTCGTTTCCCATTTACATAGCTAATTATAATTAATAATGTTAGTTTTGACACACCATAGTATTTAATTGTTACACTCATACACTCGCCATTAAACACATTATCCATATTTAAAAAAATGGGTTAAACGAGTCGTGTTTAGGTTGACCCGAATTTATGTGTGATCGGGTTAGGGTTGAAATCTTTGACACGAATAATAATACAGGTCGGGTTTGGGTTGCACGTGTGAACCCGCCAACTCGACACAGTTGACACCCTCTATGGAAGCCCGACTGGCTCCATATTATAGATTTATAGTTGGGTTGGAAAATGGTGCATTATATGTTTATATATCTAGAAATAATAATCCTTATTACTAGTATTATATGTCTATATATCTAGAAATAATAATCCTTGTTACTAGTATTCTTGAAATAGTCTTAACCTAATTAAGACATATTTTTTTAACAGGAAGAAGGTTTCGTATAGGAACTCTCGAAAATCAAAGGGTTATTATGTAACCAAAATCTAGCTAAGACTAAGATTCAATTGTATATGTCCATATTATTACATCACAAACTATATATGAATTGCATTTCTTTCTTTTTAGCAACATGTACACATTTGATCATATCTTAATCATTAATATGTGAAGCTAAATGCGGGCATTACGACACAATTGTTGTTGAGTCTGTTCAACGTGAAAGGCGTTCTACATTTTGGTATAGCCGGAAATGCAAATACTAAACTTGAAATCGGAGATGTGGTCATCCCCAAGTTTTGGGCTCATACGGGCTTGTGGTCATGGCAGGTATATAATATTTTTGCGTCGATGATTTAAAAAAGAACGAATGCGTATAGTATTAATAAGTAATAACAATAAACCTTTTGTCACTATAGAGATATGGAAAAGGGCCCGAAAGCGAGTTACCTCTAGAATCCAATGGGGACTACACTAGAGACGTTGGTTACCTAAAGTTCTCGGACTACAATAATGACACAACTGTAGACAACCTTTTAAATAACGTTTGGTATCAACCCGAAGAAGTATTCCCAATCAATACAACTCCAGAAACTAGACAACATGTATTTTGGGTACCCGTTGACAAGCACTACTTCGCGCTTTCCAAGAAACTCGAGGTACTATTCTTTCTATTCATAAGTCGATACAATGATACTTATTCCAAAACCAAAATGACCCGAATCATGATTTTGTGATCATGTAGGATTTGAAGTTGGAGGAGTGTATAGATGCTACAACTTGTGTACCAAGGGTACCTAAAGTGGCAAGAGTTGAGAGGGGTGTGAGTGCAAACAGGAAGAAGGTTTCGTATAGGAACTCTAGAAAATCAAAGGGTTATTATCGTCATGACCGGATTAAGCATGGTATGTAACCAAAATCTAGCTAAGACTAAGATTCAATTGTATATGTCCATATTATTACATCACAAACTATATATGAATTGCATTTCTTTCTTTTTAGCAACATGTACATATTTGATCATATCTTTAATCATTAATATGTGAAGCTAAACGCGGGCATTACGACACAATTGTTGTTGAGCCTATTCAACGTGAAAGGTGTTCTACATTTTGGTATAGCCGGAAATGCAAATACTAAACTTGAAATCGGAGATGTGGTCATCCCCAAGTTTTGGGCTCATACGGGCTTGTGGTCATGGCAGGTATATAATATTTTCGCGTCGATGATTTAAAAAAGAACGAATGTGTATAGTATTAATAAGTAATAACAATAAACTTTTTGTCACTATAGAGATATGGACAAGGGCCCGAAAGCGAGCTACCTCTAGAATCCAATGGGGACTACACTAGAGACGTTGGTTACCTAAAGTTCTCGGACTACAACAATGACACAACCATAGACAACCTTTTAAATAACGTTTGGTATCAACCCGAAGAAGTATTCCCAATCAATACAACTCCGGAAACCAGACAACATGTATTTTGGGTACCCGTTGACAAGCACTACTTCACGCTTTCCAAGAAACTCGACGTACTATTCTTTCTATTCATAAGTTGATACAATGATACTTATTACGAAAACAAAATGACCCGAATCATGATTTTGTGATTGTGTAGGATTTGAAGTTGGAGGAGTGTATAGATGCTACAACTTGTTTACCAAGGGTACCGAAAGTGGCAAGAGTTGAGAGGGGTGTGAGTGCAAACATGTTCATAGACAATGGGGTTTATAGAACTTTTTTAAACTCCAAATTTAATGTGACCCCTATTGATATGGAGAGTGCTGCAGTTGCCTTAATTTGCTATCAACAAAAAATTCCATTTATTGCAATTAGAGCTCTTTCTGATTTGGCTGGTGGAGGTTCTTCAATTTCTAATGAAGCTTCCACTTTTGCCCCTTTGGCAGCTCAAAATGCAGTTGCTACATTGATTAAATTTGTGCAACTATTGCCCTCATAATGGTGGTTTATGTAACTTCATAATGTTATTTGGATTTCTTGTATACAATGGCGGAGCTTATTGTAAAGTGGGGTGTGCACCCCCCCCCCCCCACCACGCGAATGTTTCGGTTAGAAGTGTAAAATTTCCTATTTTTCGTTCGAAAATTTTAAAATTATATAGGATTGTCCCCTCAGTTATTTTGCCTAAATATTTATACAGTATATAAGTTGGGTCAAATGACTTTCCGCCCCCTTGGAACTTTTGGTCAAACTCCACCACTGCTTGAATAATAGTGTGTATATATAATATAATGAGTAGATATTTCTTGTTTTGTAACATATATTGTTGTTTGTAAGTTTGTTTCATTCCTTGTATGAAAGTGTGCATTTTTCTAATGTGTAATCTTTTTCTCTATTGAAAAAGACACATCCATGATATATTAGAAATTTAGAATAATGGTTTTATTTTTTGTTTGTTACTTATTTCCCTTTTTATATAATCATTTTTGTTTTTGTATTTTATTTCAGTTGGACAAATTCAAGTAATCTTGTTTGATCTTTTCCTAATCCAAACTTATCTAAAAGTTTGAATCTTAGGTTCTGTTTGTTTTTTGGCCAGAAGTACTTCTGGCCACTTATGTCTGCGCGACGCAGACGCGCGCAGACTTTTGATGTCTGCAGCTTGTTTGTTTTCTCGCAGACCTTTCATTAAAAAAGGTCTGCGAGACCTCTTCTTGGAGCAGACATGGACCCAAGTCTTCTCCTCGCAGACGTTTACCTCTTCTTGGCACCACCTGCACCTCCGACACCACTGCTCCGCCACCACCTCCACTCCGCCACCGCCACCACCTCCACCTCCGACACCCCTGCTCCGCCACCACCTCCACCTTCGACACCCCTGCTCCGACACCATCATCGTCATCATCTGTTATCATCATCATCATCATCATCGATGGCAAACAAAACCCCCAAATCGATCGGAAACAAACCCCCCCAAATTGATCACATCTGTTATCATCATCATCGACACCACCTCCACCTCCGAAACCCCCACCTCCGCTGACACCCATCGACCTCCACCTCCGAAACCCTAAATCGATGGCAAACAAAACACCCCAAATCGATCAGAAACAAAACCCCCAAATCGTCATCGATCTGTTACATCATCATCATCATCGATCTGTTACATCATCATCATCATCGATCTGCATCATCATCATCATCATCGATCTGTGGTGTAGTGGTGACGGTGGTGGCTGTGGTGTAGTGGTGACGGTGGTGGCGTTGGTGAAGTGGTGGCGGTGGTGACGGTGGTGAAGTGGTGGCGGTGGTGAAGTGGTGGTCGCTGGAGAAGTGGAGGTGTGAAGGCGGAGGTGGTGACGGTGGTGGTGATGATGGCGGTGGTGAAGTGGTGGCGGTGGTGAAGTGGTGGCGGTGGTGATGATGGCGGTGGTGCAGATTGTAGAGAGAGAGTAGAGAGAGATACTGTGTGTTGTGTGTGTGTTTTAAACCTAGAAGAGGTTTTATATAAAAAAAAAAACAAACCCTCTTCTCCTCCTTGCAGACTGCAGACATTTGGTCCACCTCTTCTCCAGCAGATGCCTGCAGATGTGGTCCGCAGACTGCAGACCTTTTCCTACAGAAAAAACAAACAGCACCTTAATTTTCCCATGAAAGATCCTCAAAGAAATCGAAATCACCGGATAAATATTCTAATTCAAACTATCTTCAAGTTATTTTCTAATGAAAGCTACCATTCAAAAAAAAAGTTTCAACCGTTAATCAAGGATGATGATGAGAAAATTCAAGATCTTATCTTGAAATATCTCCAAAATATGTTGACATGACTAGGTGTAATTAAACGACTTAATCAATATATTTATCGGTAAATCTCACCAATAGCAAAGCTAAGGTATGGTATGAGGAGGGTAAGATGTAGACAGCCTTACCTCTACCTCGTAGGAATGGAGAGGCTGCTTCCAGTGAGATCCCCGACTCAATAGTAGTTTTGCATCAAGCCTTGGACATGAGGCACATAACACTCAGCAATCGGGAGAAAGACCGATTAGTGCATATACCCTTTTGTCTTTCAGCTATCAACGCCACCACATGATGCATGATTAATCGTCCCCCGCTTTTAACGTTATTTTCACGAAATTAGTAAAATAACATTAAAATTAGTGCACTTTCACTTTTGCCCCCCAATGGCCCACACATATATACATTACTAGTAGCGTGCCCGATCGATGCGGCGGGGGCGACACTTTGCATTGCGGCACTCGTTTCTGTTAGTTTTCTTATTCGTATAATGTTTATGATAACATTATTGTGGTGGATATATGTCATAAGTCTTACACATATGTAAAGTTTTGTTTTTTATAAAAATTAATAATTAAAAGACAAAAAAAATTGTTTTTTTAATAAAAAAAATAATAATTAAAAGACAAAAAATAAAAGATAAGTTGTTATAATTGTAAAGTATGTTTATTTTTTTGGTTAAATTATAAAGTATAATTTTATTCTTTAAAATTCATAACTTTTTTTAAATATCCGCATAGTACTCATCCAATAAACTTTAAGTTTAAAATTTTTGTTTTTATAAAAATAAAAAATAGTATTTGACTCGTAAGTACGTTTTAGAACTTTAACTTAAATTGTTAAATTTTGTTTTTTTACATATATAAAAAATTTATATTTTTTATAAAATTTCAAGAACTGTTTTTATAAAAAAATAAGGTGTTAAGAGTTTATATCTTTATTAACTTTATATCATACTAAGTTCAGATTTTTAGTTCCTAACTAATCTTATATATGTAAGTCTACTTTTAACTTAAAATCCCTAAAAATATGCAACACAATCTACTATGTATCTAGTTAAGTTGGTAAAGAATTCTTTTGAAACTGACTAATATTATCTATAACAATATAGTTGAACTTATAATTTCTAAAAATTGGCACTCGAGATATTTTTAATTGGGGTTTCTGGTTTGTGCTTGAGTCGACACTATCTTCTAATTCCTCTTCTTTGTCATTGTCCTCAGAATGGTCTAGATTAATAACCTCACTCCATTTCCATTCAGAAAGTCTCTTCCTTTAAGTCTCAAACTTCCGATCCTTAAAAAAGACAAAAATTGAATACAAAAGTTAAAAAAAGATTATATAAATCTTAAAATTACCTTTTCACTAAATTCACGTTGAAGATTAGACTTGTATGGACTAAACATTGCACCATAAGAAATAATATCAACACTTTTATCACCATCATCCTGCAATAAAACACGCATATATTAACATAACCCAACATGTTAATATGAAAGATATACGCAAAAATAATACTTAAAAACCAGCAAAATCAATACCTTAGAAGCTTGTTCGACAAATGGGTTGTTTAAATTGGCATGTTCATCATGCAATTGAATCTGAAAAATCAAATAAGTTAACATTGTCATAAAAGTAAATAAAAGAAAACAATTATTCACTGCTGCAATATAACAACTGACCTTAGAATTTTCAATCTCGCATGCTTGGTTTTTCGTAACAATTGAATTCAGAACTGGATCCATTTTTTAACTTTGTTTAGCAATAGATATAGAGGTATCCAATAGTAGTATGCATAGAAGTGCATGAGGGTTTAATTTTAGATTTGCCACCCCTTTATTTAGGAAGTTTGTTGTGGTTAGTTTTAAGTTTTTATAAAGTATATATAAGTATAGATATTAGAGAGTTCTAATAAAATAAAATGTGATATATAATATCTTCATTTTATATTACGGTACTTTTAATTCTTTTTGTTTTTGTTTGTATGGATGGAGCCCATCTTTGTAAATTAGGTGCATTAGATCACAAGTATTAATTACTTGTACATTAAAGCATTATCAACTTGTACATTTTAATCCGTGCGTCGATATTGAACAAGACAACTACCGAAACGTTGACAAAAATGTGTGTTTGAGTGTTAATATCAATCACTTGCCAAATAAACATGCACACTTGTATGCCAAACAAGTACTAAACTGTTGATGAACAGTGGCGTCTCTGAGAATTCACGTACCCTATTCAAGCTCGAAAAATGTGCCCATATGCTTTAACGAAAATTGTTTTTTTTTTATTTTTATTTTTTAAAATCATATTAGTATTGGGTGGGGCCCAGTAAATCTAATGTTAAGTTGGGTAAATTATAAAGCGTAAAAAGTACTTTGATAATGGGCCTATATATTGGATTTGTATGTGTTTACAATTTTTTTTAAATAACATATGTATATCGATATTTTTTTAAAATCCCGTGCCCCTCGAAATCACGGGCCTTGTGCGGAAGTCCTCCCCACACACCATAAGAGCCGCCCATGTTGACGAAGTTCCCCACGTTTTAGACCTTAAACAACATATCCACATCACACTTTCAATATCATCCACTTATAAAAACCCTAAGATCCAATCTTTGTAGATCAAACATTAACTTAAACCTTAAAAACACACACACAGAGATGAGGTTTTTCTTGATGTTATATGCTTGGTATGTAATAGGGTTATGTTTCTTGGTGAGTAGAGGGGAATGTGTGATTCATAAGTCTTTATTGAAAGATATTGATGGTGTAAACAAGGTTGGTTCATATATTGGTGTTGTTGTCCCAGATGGGTTCGAAATGAATCCGCTTTTGCAATCGTCGAGCTTTATAGCGGATCAAACGCGTCCCTATCTTGATATTTCTGGTAAGCCCATGTGTATAATTTACATGTTGCATCATGAATTCATGATTCATCAACTACACGATCACCTCCGGGCCTTGATAGCTATATCTTAGATATTAGGACCATATGGTTCGGATCACCATGTTATATATGGAAGTAGGGGCAATACTTCTTGACACGACCCGAAACCCAACACAAAAAAAGCTTTGGGTTGACTAATGCAACCTGTTTAAAAAACGGGCAGGGCTCGGGTTGACCCTTTAACCCGTTTAAGTATTTAGAAAAAAAAAACTATTTTTTTTTTGTTTTTTTTTTTTCGTTTCCCATTTACATAGCTAATTATAATTAATAATGTTAGTTTTGACACACCATAGTATTTAATTGTTACACTCATACACTCGCCATTAAACACATTATCCATATTTAAAAAAATGGGTTAAACGAGTCGTGTTTAGGTTGACCCGAATTTATGTGTGATCGGGTTAGGGTTGAAATCTTTGACACGAATAATAATACAGGTCGGGTTTGGGTTGCACGTGTGAACCCGCCAACTTGACACAGTTGACACCCTCTATGGAAGCCCGACTGGCTCCATATTATAGATTTATAGTTGGGTTGGAAAATGGTGCATTATATGTTTATATATCTAGAAATAATAATCCTTATTACTAGTATTATATGTCTATATATCTAGAAATAATAATCCTTGTTACTAGTATTCTTGAAATAGTCTTAACCTAATTAAGACATATTTTTTTAACAGGAAGAAGGTTTCGTATAGGAACTCTCGAAAATCAAAGGGTTATTATGTAACCAAAATCTAGCTAAGACTAAGATTCAATTGTATATGTCCATATTATTACATCACAAACTATATATGAATTGCATTTCTTTCTTTTTAGCAACATGTACACATTTGATCATATCTTAATCATTAATATGTGAAGCTAAATGCGGGCATTACGACACAATTGTTGTTGAGTCTGTTCAACGTGAAAGGCATTCTACATTTTGGTATAGCCGGAAATGCAAATACTAAACTTGAAATCGGAGATGTGGTCATCCCCAAGTTTTGGGCTCATACGGGCTTGTGGTCATGGCAGGTATATAATATTTTTGCGTCGATGATTTAAAAAAGAACGAATGCGTATAGTATTAATAAGTAATAACAATAAACCTTTTGTCACTATAGAGATATGGAAAAGGGCCCGAAAGCGAGTTACCTCTAGAATCCAATGGGGACTACACTAGAGACGTTGGCTACCTAAAGTTCTCGGACTACAATAATGACACAACTGTAGACAACCTTTTAAATAACGTTTGGTATCAACCCGAAGAAGTATTCCCAATCAATACAACTCCAGAAACTAGACAACATGTATTTTGGGTACCCGTTGACAAGCACTACTTCGCGCTTTCCAAGAAACTCGAGGTACTATTCTTTCTATTCATAAGTCGATACAATGATACTTATTCCAAAACCAAAATGACCCGAATCATGATTTTGTGATCATGTAGGATTTGAAGTTGGAGGAGTGTATAGATGCTACAACTTGTGTACCAAGGGTACCTAAAGTGGCAAGAGTTGAGAGGGGTGTGAGTGCAAACATGTTTATAGACAATGGGGCATATAGAACATTTTTAAACTCCAAATTTAATGTGACCCCTATTGATATGGAGAGTGCTGCAGTTGCCTTAATTTGCTATCAACAAAAAATTCCATTTATTGCAATTAGAGGTCTTTCTGATTTGGCTGGTGGAGGTTCTTCAATTTCTAATGAAGCTTCCACTTTTGCCCCTTTGGCAGCTCAAAATGCAGTTGCTACATTGATTAAATTTGTGCAACTATTGCACTCATAATGGTGGTTTATGTAACTTCATAATGTTATTTGGATTTCTTGTATATAATGGCGGAGCTTATTGTAAAGTGGGGTGTCCCCCCCCCCCCCCCCCCCCGCGCGCGAATGTTTCGGTTAGAAGTGTAAAAATTCCTATCTTTCGTTCGAAAATTTTAAAATTATATAGGATTGTCCCCCCAGTTATTTTGCCTAAATATTTATACAATATATAAGTTGGGTCCCATGACTTTCCGCCCCCTCGGAACTTTTGGTCAAGCTCCGCCACTGCTTGTATAATAGTGTGTATATATAATATAATGAGTAAATATTTCTTGTTTTGTAACATATATTGTTGTTTGTAAGTTTGTTTCATTCCTTGTATGAAAGTGTGCATTTTTCTAATGTGTAATCTTTTTCTCTATTGAAAAAGACACATCCATGATATATTAGAAATTTAGAATAATGGTTTTATTTTTTGTTTGTTACTTATTTCCCTTTTATATGATAATTTTTGTTTTTGTATTTTATTTCAGTTGGACAAATTCAAGTAATCTTGTTTGATCTTTTCTTAATCCAAACTTATCTAAAAGTTTGAATCTTAATTTTCCCATGAAAGATCCTCAAAGAAATCGAAATCACCGGATAAATATTCTAATTCAAACTATCTTCAAGAAACATTTCTTGCTGGACTTTAATCATCAGATTCTAAGGCCGAAATTAAGATGCAAATCGATAATTACAAGAAAAACATAAACATTGCATCATTGTCAGGCTGATTTTCCCAAGCAAAATGCTGTCTTGTATCCAAATACAACAAAACATCAACAATGCAAATAGTTGGACTAATAGTTTACAAACTAATTCTCTATAAGTTCTCGAAAAATCTTTACATTTTCGTTTATACCATTTAGTGTTCTTGATTCTTTCAAGGAATGATGGAAGATACTGAGAGTCAGATTAGTAGTGGAAAGCATACACCACCTAAAGACTTTGTATGTCCAATAACAACACTTATATTCAATGATCCGGTTACTCTAGAAACGGGTCAAACTTATGAACGAAAAGCTATTCAAGAATGGATCAATAGAGGAAACTACACATGTCCGATCACACACCAGAAGCTTCACAATCTTCAACTTCCTAAAACTAACTATGTCCTCAAAAGGCTGATTGCTAGCTGGAAAGAATTAACACCTAGCAATGATCAGTTTGAACATCAAGAAATCAATTATGTTCATGTCCCTCAAACGGGTTATGAATCTTATGATTATTCTCGCGATATTGTCGTCAACCAAGCGGCGATTGATGGAAACATTAACGAGCTTAGACTTGTGATCACGGATCTTTGTACTTCACAAGTTTTGAAAAAGGCGGAATTGGCGGTTCTCAAGATTGAAAGATTCTGGAAAGAAGCGAAAATGGAAGGTGAGATTCAAAACTTGTTGTCGAAACCGCCGGTTGTCAATGGGTTTGTAGAGATTTTGTTCAATTCTGTTGACACCCGAGTGTTGAAAGCGACAGTTTTTCTTCTGTGTGAGGTGGGTTCAAGAGATAAGGATGTGATTTCGACTCTAACACGCGTTGATTCTGATGTGGAATGCATAATTTTCCTATTCAAGAACGGTTTGTTTGAGGCCGTTGTGTTGATTTACCTTTTGAGACCTTCTATTTCCACTTTTTTACAAATGGATATGGCGAATAAGCTTCTAACTGTCGTCCAGAAACGCGAAGATGAGTTTTCGAAAATGTGTATGAATCCAAAAGCGGCTTCCGTGATACTATTGGCTCAAGTTATCGAAAATGATGATGATAATGGTGCGGTTTTAGAAGTCATTAAAAGTATTATTTCTGGGAAGACTATAGAATGCATTATTAAGTGTTTGGAATTGGAATATACAGAAGAAAGAGTTGCAGCCATGAAAATACTTTTGAGATGTATACAAGAAGATGGAAAGTGTAGAAACGTTATAGCGGATAAAGCTGAACTTGCTCCGGTTTTAGAGTGCTTTCTTGAAGTCAACGATCAAGAACAGTTTGAGATTATACAGTTTCTTACAGAGTTAGTTAAACTAAACAGGTATCTCTTTCCTTACATGTGTAGATGATTTTACGGTTAATTTCATGGTATAACAACTATAAGAGTAAAATGTCATTTTCGTCGCTGAGGTTTGGCCAGTTTTGCGACTTTTGTCCTAAGGTTTGTATTTCTGCATCTGGATCCAAACGGTTTGAAATCTTGCCATTTTCATCAGGCTCGTTAACTCCATCTATTTTTCTCCGTTAAGTGAGGGGTATTTCCATCGTTTTTGTTAACTTAAAGGGCAATTTGGTCTTTTCAGGGGTATTTGGTCTTTTGACATAAAGTGAAAAAGACTAAATTGCCCTTTAACTTAACAAAAAAGACGGAAATACCCTTAACTTAACGGAGAAAAATGGATGAAGTTCACGAGCCAGATGAAAATGCAAGATTTCAAACCTTTTGGATACAGATGCGGAAAAACAAACCTTTGGATGAAAGTCGCAAAACTGGCTAAATCTCAGGGACGAAAATGACATTTTACGCCAACCATAAACTGTCATTTTGTTATGCCCGGTTTGAAACTTTGGTCTCTTTCAACTAGGAGAACATTCAATAATCAGATCTTGCATATCATAAAAGATGAAGGTGCTTACAGTACTATGCACACGCTACTCGTGCATCTACAAACGGCTCACGGCGACCAGTCCCCGATAATTGCTGGTCTCCTTCTGCAACTTGACCTTCTGGTTAGGCTCTTCGCCTGTTTTTTATTCCATACGTTTAAATATAAACGTTTAAGCTATATAGATATGAGTGATAATCATTGCAGTTGGAACCAAGAAAGATGAGTGTTTACAGAGAAGAAGCTATAGATAATCTAATATTATGTCTCCAGAATTCTGACTCTCCCAGTACTCAACTTGCTGCAGCCGACACACTTTTGACCCTCCAAGGGCGGTTTTCTTATTCCGGGAAGCCTCTTGTTCGTAAATTTCTTCTGAAACGTGCGGGAATTGATAAGCATTATAGAACTACAATGCGGTCCGGAGATGATCAAGAAACTATGGTTTGTAGTTTGATAGTGTATATATATATATATATATATATATATACATGTGTGTGTGTGAATGGTTTACATACAAAAGGCTCTTAACGTGCGACGGTACGCAACCACCAATATAACGTGCGTAATTATGCAAATAACGTGTGTAATTAGGGTTAACCCAACCCATGCGTAATTATGCAAATAACATGCGTAATTATGTATTATAACGTGCGTAATTATGCAATAACGCACATAATTATGCAAAGTTAATTACTACTGTGCCACCGCGTTCAATTGAAGGCCTAGATTAGATCAGATGTTTTGTTGAGATGCTCGCGTACGCATCGCACGATAAGGTGGTCTTGTACGTTAACCGGCCTCATATATATACATGCAATTATTGACATAACTTATTTCATTCTATATATGACATTTTACTTAAGGAAGAGGAGAAGGCGGCGCAAGAATGGGAGAAAAAGATGGCGTTTGTGTTAGTGAACCATGAGGCCGGGCTTATTTTTGAGGCGTTAGCCGAAGGATTAAAGAGTAGACATGCCGAAATATGTATGGAGTGTTTTGTTTCCGCGACTTGGCTTCTAGACATGCTGACACATCTTCCGGAAATGGGGATACAAGAAATCGCACGAATCTGTTTGCTTAAACGGTTCGTGTCAATCTTTAAGTCTGCAAAAGATACAGAAGATAAAACTATTGCCATGCTTGCACTTAGTAGTTTCATCCATGATCCTGGTTAGCATCCATTTATTAATAACTTCATGCTTATAATTTTCATTATTCATTTATTCATGTCAATCTTTGTGTTTCTTTTGGAGTTTTTCAGATGGGATACGCGATATTACCATCTACAAGAAGGATATTAGCAAGGGTCTAAGAGAATTCAAGAAATCATCTACTATTGCATCTGAAATGCTCAAAGTTTTTTCTGAAGGGAGTGATTCTAGCATTGTAAGTAGTCCCAAACACCCTCAGAACCATGGTTGTACAAATCCCGACCAGCATTCGATTAGTCGTCGATTAATCGCTAGTTGGAGGTTTACCAAGTAATTTTCCTCGAATCGGCCAATTAATCGCCAGACGGTCAACGGCAGCCCTATGCCGTCCTAATCGGCTAAAAATCGGCTGTTCCAGACAGATTCCGGCCAAAATATGGCCATTTTCGCGGTCAAACCTTGTAAATTTTTGTGACTAATTTTGTCTACTTAAAAAAATGAGCCGATCAGGGGTTAAAACTTGTCTTGCTAAAAAATTACACATAAAAACGTGTGCGTATATACATAAAACTAAAGATTACATATAAAAATCACAATCCGATTAATCCCGATATTAATCGCTAGTCCGTACCCCACTGGCCAACTAGCGCCTAGCGGTTCTTACAACACTGCTCAAAACACAATAAAATCATGATTTAAAACAATAATGGCCGCTTCGTTCTTTATGGTATCAGGAACTGTGGAATCATAAAGAATTGGCTCAAGAAGATTGCAGCATAAATGGAGTTGTTTTATCAATAACATGCCACAAAGACAAGATCTTTTCAGGCCATTCAGATGGTACAATAAAGGTAAATATTTTTGTTTCAAAACATGAAATTAAATCTACACATAAAGCTAAATATTATAATCCATTAGAACTGATAAAAAGATCCTTTTTTTTTATTTTTTTAACAAAACAACAAAGATCTGGACTGGTAAAAATACAAGCAAAGGTAAAGGCAGTGTTCTTCGTCTTACCCAAGAGATTCGAGAACACACGAAAGCAGTCACCAGCTTAACGGTTCCACCATCAGGAAACACTCTATATAGCGGATCACACGATAAAACCATCAGGGTAAGAAATGGGCTTCTATGATACATTTTGTCCATATATTATTAATCAACTCATATGTCCTAATTACGATAGAAATAATTACAATAAACCTTAGCTAATATCATCTGCTTGATGACGCAGGTTTGGTCGATTAACAAGGAAGACGTTTATTGCGAAGAAGTGTATGATGTGAAAGAACATGTCAACAATCTGCTTGTCGCAAACAACATCGCGTGCTTTATTCCACAAGGCGCTGGAATCAAGGTATAACTAGAGTGTGCTAATATTCTGAGTCTGTTAAACTGGGATTACTGGTAGTTAAATCGGTTACTAGCCGTTAGTTTGGTAGTTAAAACCACCAGTAGGCTAACCCAACTATAATTGGAATTGTAAGATCATAATTAGGGATTTAGGGGTGTGAATTTCTGACACGACCCGAAAACACGACACGAACCTAACACGAAATTCGCGGGTTTGGGTTTAGTCTAAACAGGTTCGGATCAGTTTCTAAACGGGTCGGGTTGGTGGGTTGACCCGTTTAACTTATATTATATATTTTTACAATATGTTTTACGTTATAAATTAAATTGGGTGTCTTTTATGCCATAATTATAATGTAAAAAGAGAAATTGACATAAGATTTTATAGTTTAAATGTAATTGTAGCTTGGGCTGGTTTTTTAGCTTGGGCTCCTATCTTATGAGTTTATTTTTTCAATTTCTATGAGGTGTGATATAGTTTTATATATATATATATATATATAGGTTTTCACCTTTTCTCGGTGTCGTAGTTTTACTAACAAGCACTTACTTATTTATTCGTTTATTATTATTTTTCAGAGCCGGCTATGGGCCTGTGTGGGAAGTGCCACCGCACAAGGCCCATAGTATCATAGGGCCCAAAATTATTTAAAAAATATTTAAGTTATATATAACTATATTGTAGAAATCAGATATACAGATACAGTCTTTGGTTCAATGGGTGCGCCTCTTGTCTATGGCTTCAGCGTCTCAGTGTTCGAATCCCCCAAGTTTTGTTTTATCCTTTTTACTTATCTTTGGGCCTCAAGAATTGATTTTGATTGAATAATGGGAAACAGGGGGAAAGGCCCCAACTCCCGAATTTCAAGCCAGTGTTTTAGTCATTAATTTTTATTTTTCATATATGAATTTAAAGGTCCATGAATTTGTAAGTCGTTTGTTTCTCATTTAATTTAATTATTTACATAAAAAAAAATATATGCATCTTTTCTTGTTTAAACTCATAGTTTCTTTTATTTCTCATTTAATCATTTAAATCATTTACATAAAAAAAACTTTACATCTTTTCTTGTTTAAACTTGTAGTTTCTTTTGTTTCTCATTTAATTATTTAAAATATAAACCTAATTGAACTCAATTTCTAGTTCTATTTATTTTATTTGTATGAAAATATTCCTATTGCCAAACAAATTTGATACGTTTACATGTATTAGAGTTGTTTTTGGTTAAAGAATTTAAGTGTTGGTTCTTTTTGTTTGTCCGGAGGGCGTTTAAACTAATGTTAGGTGTATTAGTTTATTTGTAACATAAAAAAGAAAATCGCATGTTATAAACCCAATTCGCATGTTGATAATGCATCGCGTACACAATATACGTTAACCAGCCTCTATTTATATGTGTGTGTTTTATGTTTAGGGGCCAATTTTTTTTACTCGCACAGGGCCCAAGAATTCTTAAGGATTCTCGGGGACGGCCCTGTTATTTTTATTTCTATCTTTTGTAGTAGTGGCATGCTTATATATGTTTTTTAGAAGCTTATGTCTTGGTTATGGTTTTTGGAGCCGGGGGTCTCACTGGAAGCAGCCTCTCTATCCCCTGGGATAGAGGTAAGGCGTGCCTACATCCTACCCTCCCCAGACCCTATCAATAGCTTCGCTATATGTGGGATTATACTGGGTATGGTTGTTGTTGTTGTTGTAGTTTAAATGTAATTGTAGTATATACATTTTTGTTCTTTTGTAGTAAACTTTAATTTCAACATATATTAATTTGCGGAAAAATTAAAAAATTCGGGTTGAATAGGTCGTGTTCGGGTCTACGCGTGAATATTTGGGTCGTGTTCAGGTTTATATGTATGACACGGGTTCAGGTCGTGTTTGGGTTCTTCTAAAATTTTCGGGTTCTGGTCGGGTTGAACCCGCGAACCCGACCCATATTATCTCTAAATCATTTCTCCTTTTATTAGATTAATTCGTGGAACGGAGAATCAAAGTTATTGAATCCAAGTAAAGTCGTTAAGTGTTTAGCGCTTGTTAACGGAAGATTGTACTCAGGATGTCTAGATAACAGCATTCAGGTACATTATTTGCTCGTGATTTCGCGTTTTTAGCTAAGAGTCTTGTTATTATCAGACTTATAATGTTGCAGGATATCGATTTGTCGAGTGGAACATTAACATCTGTTCAAAGTGGGTCGAGAAAGCTTCTAGCGAAAGGGAATCGAGTGAATGTGTTGCAGGTTCATGATGGATTGATATATGCTGCTTGTTCTTCCATTGAAGGAACTGCATTTAAGGTAACGGGTCAAGTTGGGTAACGGTTTTACCGGTCATTTTTTCCAGCAGTAATGGGTCAAGTTGGGTAACGGTATACAGTAAAGTACACGGATAGTCCTTGTGGTTTACCAAAGTTTTAGATTTGGTCCCCAGCTTTCCAAAAGTACATGGATGGTCATTGTGGTTTTCACTTTGTAACACATTTAGTACCCAATTTAAAAAAAAAAAGTACATGGATACTCCTTATGGTTTACACTTTGTAACACATTTAATCCCTAACTGGGACCTGCTAAAACCTTTAGATTTGTTGGTTGAGGACTAAATACGTTACAACGTGCAAACCACAAAAACTAGGGACCAAATCCAAAATTTTGATAAACCGCAGGGACCATCTGTATACTTACTAAATAATAATTATCATGTTGTATTTACTAAAAATGTAGATACACTAGAAAAAAAAAAGCTAAAAGAATATGAATTTTTTGTTTTTGATACTTCTAACTTATACCGGTTAAAAATCAGGTCGATTATTATTATTATTATTATTTTTGACATATTATTTTTTGTTTTTTCTTAAAGATTTGGGACGCTTCAACTTATGATTTGGTCCAGTCTATCTCGTTGACAAGTGAAGTACGTACGATGGCTATAAGCTCAGAGTTTATTTACTTCGGTTGCAAAACAGGGACGTTGGAAGTATGGTGTAGAAACAAACTCGTGAAGAAAGAAGCACTACAAATTGGTTCAAACTCGAAAGTTTTGTGCATGGCTCTCGACGACAATGAAGATCTATTAGTGATCGGAACATCTGATGGTAAAGTTCAGGTAAATAAATTTAAACTATATTTTTTAAAGTTGTTTTATAACAATTTTAGCCTTGATGTTTTATTGGATTTAATTGTTTGTGTTGATTTGTAGGTATGGGGAGTGAGCTAAAAAAGGAAGATGTTCATAATGAATTATGAGAACTTATAAAGTGGTTGGTTCTATGATGGTTGTCATTTTACAAAAAGTTAAATAATTTTAGTGCGTATATAGTTATGTTTTACATATTTAGAAACATAATTTTTATAAATATTAATCAAATTGTATCATAAAAAGTATATTGATGAATGATTTCTTATTTTCTATCTGTCAAAACGAAACTGCAACTATATTTATTAACTAGTGATACAAAAATTATAAAACAACAATAGATAAGCGTTGAAACTCATGATATACTTTCAACCCCCCCCCCCCCCCCCCCCCCTCCACACACACACACACACCAAAAATCCCTGATGAACTCCAATACCTAGTCAACCTAGCCGCGGGGGCGCAGGATTTAAGGGGCGGGGAGGGGCGCCTGACCCCCCGAACTTTTCGGTCAGTATTGTTATATATGTACGTTTTGTATAGGATTTTGTAGGTATATACGTTTTCGACCCCCCGGTTTTATAAAAAAAATTAGGTATAATTTTTTTATTTATATAACCCAAATAAAATATTTAATTAGCCCAAATCATTATATTTGGTAGAATACTAGAATCTATATTATATAACCCAAATCAAATCATTATATAGCCCAACTTAAAAGCCCACCCTATAAAAAAAGCCCAAATTCGTTTACTTAGGGCTGCAATTTATGTGATTTAGGTTGAAATTAGGGGTGAAATTGGTCCGAATTTTTGCCCTAAACTTGTTGAATCTTTCTGTAACTATATCTAATTTTATTTTTTTAATCTTATTGTGATTTGATTTAGACAGAAATTTGAGTTTGAAATTTAGGGTGATTTGTTAACTTGTTTTGTTATTAGATTATGCTATGGGGAAGAATAAAATGATAATTTTTTTTAATGTTTGGGAGCGTTTTTTATTTGATATTAATGTTTGACCCAACCCAACCCAACCCAACCCGACCTGAATCGAATCACCGACGTCCAACCCGAACACACACCTCAAAACTACGCGATAGAAATTTTTTTTTAGATCCGTTACCTTTCGACCCCCGAACTTCTTTTTCAAGCTTCGCCACTGCCTAGCCGTACTAAATCTTTCCTCAAACCAACTCTCCGACACAATCCCTCCCTCGTTATCAATGTGTAGTTACCTTAACATTATCGACTTACACGACAACTCGTTAACCAGACCAATCCCCCCACAGCTAGGGGGACTGGTCCGGTTAACTGTTTTTGATGTGTCAGATAACAAGTTGTCCGGTCCGGGTTCCCGAGGAAGATTTAACGTGAGCTCGTTTGATCGGAATAAAGGTCTTTATGGGTACCCGTTGGGCCCGATGAAGAGTAAAGGGTTGTCGGTTTTTGGGCGATTGTGGCGATTGGGTTGGGGAGCTTGGTGTTGAGTTTTACGGTTGTTTGTGTGTGGTTGAGATCGTTGGAGAAGAGGAAAGGAAGGTGCAGAATATGGGCATGTTTGGCTAAGCTTTTTGAACTTGTTGACTTATTAGCTTTTTTAAAAAGCTAATAAGAAGATTTTGTGTGTGGCAAACCTAAAAGGACTTTTCAAAATGACTTTTTGTATAAGAGAAAAAATCATTTTTGAAAAGTTAAGATATTGTAACTTTTTGAACAAACTTATAACTTTTCAAAAGCCAAATTACTAGATTACCCCTGTTTTAACACTCCTTGCATTCTTTACCAAAAAAAAAACACTCCTTGCATTTGCCCTACAACACGTTCTTGTTCAACACAGCAAACAAACAGCCGCCACTGGAGAATTGACGCCGCTGCACAGCTCCGACTCCGCCACTGGTTCAACACAGACGCCGCAGGTATGTTATTTTTGTTTTCTGCAATTCCGGTCGAACTGAATACTCTTCTTCTTTACATTATTTCCACTAACACTAATATTGACTGATGAGTATGTAATCTAATTATATTTTGAATATGACGATTTGATTGCAAGTTGTAGCTGGATTTAGGCAATTGAGTGAAAAGTGTGATGATATTGAAAACGGAGTTTTTTTGGTTAAATTTAACACTAGATCGAGTTTGTAATTTAACTATAAGTTGAATTTGGCGATCTGATTGCAAGTTGTAGTCGGAATTATGCAATTGAGTGAAAATATTGCAGTTTAGTTTGTATACTCTAACCAGTTTTCAAGCTCACTGTGCATCAAATTAGTTCACTTTTTGCACTGCATCTAATTAGTTCTTGTTTAATTTGTTATTTGTTTGCATTGCATCAAATTTGTTCAATCTGTTTGTATCATTTTAGATTAGGAATATTGTTGATCTTGTATATGTATCAGATAATGGATGATTACCAAACAAATGTTGTTGAACAACTTATAAAAGAATGTCCCTTTTAGTCATTTTACATCAATAAGTTAAGCCAAACACTTTTTAAAAAACAACTTATTGACTTATTGACTTTTCCCACCCTATAAGCTAATCCAAACACTTTTTTAAAAACCCGTTTTCAAAAAGTCATAAGTCAATAATAAGTCCTTTTCACAAAAAGTTCTTTTTAGGTTAAATAAGCTTAGCCAAACATGCCCATAGTACTACAAGGGACTGAAGTGACTAAAAATATAAACACAGGGGCTCAATCATACACACAACAAAAACTATCCTTGTAGGGTGAAGAAGGTATTCAAAATCATCTATTCCCCTCCTGCCATCGTCTTCTTCACTTTCAAGCAACCAAAAATGTCAAACACCAAAGAACAAAACCCAGAACAAGAAGAACCACAAGAACTCACCTTTGAACAAATCGGATTAGACCCACGTCTAATTCACGCCTTAACCAAGAAAAACATCCAACAACCCACTCCAATTCAACAAACCGGAATCCCATTAATCCTCGTAAGCTCCCTTTTTAACGTTTGTAATCTAGTCTTCTGTTCGATTCAGTCATTGATTGATTTGATGTTTTTGTGTGGAATAACAGGAGGGTAAAGATGTAGTTGCTCGTGCGAAAACGGGTTCTGGTAAAACGTTTGCTTACTTGCTTCCGTTGCTTCAAAAACTCATGTTGTTGGATAGTAATAGTAGTAGTGTTTCATTGGCGAAAGCATTGGCTCCTACTGCTATCATTCTTGTTCCGTCAAGAGAGCTTTGTCAGCAGGTATAAAGATTTGATTTTTATTGTAAAAATGTGTTTTTTTAGCTTTTTTTTGGGGAGTAGGGCTTAGCTTTTTAGGGTTTGGGGTTTTTTCTTTTTTTTGGATAAATGAGCTTTCGCCCGGCAAACTGTATAAATGAAGGAAAAGGATTACATGTTTAAAGGGGCATACCCCCGCCTACCTAGCAACGAATTACCAAAACAAGCTTTGGTAATCGATAACTCGAAAAACATACAACACCTACTAACATTTAACATCCTAGTAGGGATGATATGTTCTCCTACCAAAATACGGGAATAACTACAAACAAGAACAAAACACTCTACGCTATTACAAATTAACACCAAAGAATAAACGTCTGTATCATGAAGACACCCGGTGCGATCCATAGAAAATAAAACAAGCCAGTTTTGGCCTTCAAAAGCCATATGCAGCAACAAATAAAGATGGACCCAAAGCTTAACATCACAAGATCTGGCCTGCTTTATAACCCTCTGGATGGGCCGAACACTCCCATAGTAAATAAAACCACCAATGGGCTGCACACACCAATCCCACGCAAACCTGGCCAAAATAATCAAACTTGGATGCCATCCTCGGATCTAAATCAAACCCTGTGCTGAAGAGGGAATAATAAACCCGATGCAGGCACTGAGAAACAACCTCATAGGACAAATTTTTAAACCCGGACCACCCCCCAACATCGCTGCCAATCCGCAAACTCGAGATAAAAACAGACCAAAGCACATACCCAGATCTGGAAGACAGACAGGAAAGATCAGAAGCCAGACGACCAAAATCGTATATCAAGCCCAGATGCCAGAACTGAGACAGCAGCAAACTCGCTCCAAAACACAGACCAAAAAGCAGATACGGGCCAATTTTTGACAAATCAGAACCGGAGAAAGCAGTAAATCCGGACATAATTTGCACACCCCAAAAAATATTTAGAGAAAACGGTAGAACCGAACCAACTTTTCGACAAAACAGAACCTGGATCCACTGAATACAAACCGAAAAATTATACCCATCTTCTATCCATCTATGAATAACAGGAACGCAGCTCCAACATACTTGGTCAGCCCCAAAGATTAGCCGGTAGAAACAACCAAAAACAAGTAATAATAAACCCAAAACCACAAAAGGCCACCAAAAAACGCAGAAACACAGACAAAAGACAGCAGGAAACTCTACAAACGAGGACGACGAACACATCCAAAACTTATCGTTTAGAAGGTTTTGCCACTACGGGATCAAAGTATTTACCCGTCTTTGCAAGCTGAGAAATAAATTGGGCCGAGCCGCTATCATCCTCATACACATCCTCAACACAGAAGTCAGGATCCAGATCAAGTTCCATACATTTATCATGAAAAAACTCCCATTCCCCGTCAACCCACTCTTCTTGATCCTCCGCTTTAACCACTTGGTTTTCACTTTGGAGGGCATCAAGAATACGCTTTTTCTGAGCATCCGTAATACCATAATCTTTATCCAGGATACGGTTCAAGGATTCTGTTGGTTTAAATTGACTCCAAGTAGGTAAGATGCGACCCATGTCTATTGGACTTTGTTGATTCGTGGTGCACATCTCCTCAGTACCACTACTTTGCGGATAAAGATCCATTGGCTCCCCGACCAAGTTGTTCGATTTAATACTCGCCTCAAAATTTAGCACCGAGAACCCAGCGGTCTCCATGTGATCAGGAGCACATGTGGAACTTTTAGGGTGCACCGTGGAGTCGATGCCATCATTGAGCGAATTAAGCGCCTCAAACCTGTCAGAGCAAGAGGTGGTAGATTGTTTTGCAGCTGGCTGATGAGCTGTTGCAGAGGGTTTTTGGGGCTGTTTAACAGCGGGTTTATGGTGAGACAGACCATGAATAGCCCGGCCAAAATTAAAACCCGTGCCCCCCTTTTTAGTACCACTGGGACCCGCCTGATTAGATGTTTTACCCGCTGCATTATCAGACACAATGTTCACCCCTGAAACCGTATTACCATTCCCTTTTGACTTACCAGTAGCTTTCTCATTAGTTTTAGTATGGGTTGGAATTTTTCTCTTATTCTCCACCTTTGTGTACACACCCTCTTGGTCATTCGGGCATTTTTCAACACGAGCTTGAGCTGTTGGACTGACTGGATTCTGAGGTGTTGAGGCCATTTCTTCCACAGTTCTAGGCCTATGATTACAGTTCTTAATTGAGTGACCAAACACCACACAGTGGTCACAGACTGCCGGTTTCCATTGATAAGTTATATTCAAAACTCCCACCCGAGCCTCACCATTCGGTCCACTAGGGTACTCAACTTCAATTTGACTAGGCAGTTTGAACTCATCTTTTGCATCGACTAACATTCTAGCAAAACCCAGTTTCCCGGAGTTATTAACCACACGCGCTTGAGTTACTCTGTCCATTAACAACGGTTTCCCTACCCCACTAAATACAATGCTCATTCCTCTTTTTGTCCCTAATTCCATGGGCACATCATGCACCATAACCCACAAAGGAATAGAGTTTGGCTCACTACGCTGAAGGCATAAACCCGGTTCCCATTTGTTAAGGATGATCGGGATATTGTTTACTAACTATGGGCCTTTTTCTACTACCCCATTCGGCCCCGCTTCACTGTTAAACTTGAAGAAATAAAAACCCGTAGTGCTTTTCGAGATGTCAGAAATATCATAAGCTTTCCATAACCGTTTAAGGCACACATTGACTCGATTAAAATCCATTGATGTTCCCAAGAAATATCCATAAAGATATAAAGGGAACACCTTAGCTGACATCTACTGATAAAAACACGGCATTTGCCCTCAGGGGTAATAACCGGGGGTATGTATTTCAAATTGATGTCATTTTCATCATTGTTGATTCTTATTTGATCCGCAAATGATAAACCCGACTGTTTATGTTTCTGCCAAACATTTTCTGTAGGAGCATTCAGCTCAGTTCGAACATTCAGACCATTCCCCATCCCCAAGTTCACAGTCTCATAAGAATTAGAAACACTATTTGACGCTGAGGGCAATACCTGGGTCACGGACACACCCTTAATAGCTGAGACACCATCTGTAGAGTCTTGGGTAGCAACATTTGTACACTCCACCCTGTTCAAGTCATGACCAAGCTGAGAGTTATCGCTGTGTACCTTTGGCATGGCCTGGTCACTCGAGTTGGCATCCAATTGCACAGTATTCGGGACATCCTCTTCCATGTGGGTGGATTCGGATTCAAGATGGATCTCCTGGGGCTCCGTTTCTACATTTTGTTCAACCATGCCCTGCAAATTTGCTTCAGCTTCAATGACGGTTGCCCATCTCACTGGCCCCTTTTTCGATTTGGCAATAATTCGTTGGGTTTCCTCGACGAATCCTTTGATACGGAGGTCAGATAGAGCTGGACCATACTTGACAACTGGTTTAGCACGTTTCTGATTCCTGAATCTCTTGATTTTAACACTACCCTTTTTAGGTTTTGCTGATTTGAAGCCGCCAGGTGGGAGACCAGCTTCTTGCATCAAAGCTTGGTCATGAGCGACCTTTTCAGCCCTAATTTGATCCAGCTCCACATTACCAGATCTCGTGCTCGCTCTGGTTCTCCGAACTGCAACTTTAGGGGGGCAGGGATGAACGTTTTGAGCCTTAATCGTTGCTTGAGAGGGACAAGCATCATCCTTGAGGCCTGAATTCACGAAATCCAGAGGAGTAGGGAGAGAGGTGCTTGAATACCCTCCTATATTCTCATTAGATTTTTGCAGATGGGGGGAAATCACGGGAGATTGTACCGAGGTTATAGATATATCAGGTGGAATCGGAGGTTTTGGAGGTGGATTTTGTGGAATTTCTTCCACAAAAGATGGGATTTCGGACATGAAGATGAGAAGTCAGCCGTAAGTTTGAGAGAGAGTTCTAGAGAGAGAAGTTAGAGAGAGAAAAAAATTTGTGCAAATGAAAAACCATGGGGGTTTGGGGTTTGGTAATGCGTAGATAGAGTTTTCGCATAAGTAGTTAATGTGGTAAAATATCGGATATCTGTCAAGGACTGATATTTGAGATATCGCTTATCGTGGTGGGATATCGGTAATTTTAATATCATGTTAAATTTATATATATAGCAACTTAACACTAACAATTCAGTATACTCTCCTACCGTTAACAAATTAACCTTTTGCAACTTCCAAAACACGAATAATTGTAGCAAGTAGGAACTGACCAAGAGTTAAAACACTAATAGCAATAGTTAGAAGAAAGACGAATGGTAGAACTAAGAAGAAAGGTACTGATATCGGGAAAATCGGTGATATATCGGTCAACATCGCCGATATTATCGGTATCGATATTCTGACCGATATTTTGCACCGATATCTCGGTAGGGGACTGATAACCGATATATCATTGATATATCGGGATATTAACTACATACTTTCGCATTAAAAGGCGTTTTCAGATGATCCCAACCCTTGTAAATAATTTAATTGTGGGTATTGTTGAACAGGTTTATTCGGAGGTGGTGTCATTAGTTGAGTTGTGCAGAGTACAGTTGAAAGTGGTTCAGTTGACGGGTGAACCAAGTTTTTCGGAAATGGTTGGTTTGGTTCTTTTTGTTGTTATGGGAAGTTTTTTTTGGGGTTTGGAGTTGAAATGGTGATGTTTGGTTGTGTGTTTTGGTTTGTAGGCGAGTGAATTAGCGGGGCCTCCGGATGTTTTTGTTTCGACCCCTGCGTGCATTCAACGGTGCTTATCTTCGGGTGTTCTTCAGGCGAAAGGGATACAAGATTCTCTTTCGATTCTTGTTCTTGATGAGGTTTGAATCTCTTGCAAGGTTTTGGTTTTTTATATGGTTTTGTATTGTTGTTTGCTGTTCACAAACATTCAAGTGGGCTGTTGTTTGATATTCAAATTGAACTAGTATTAAGTCCCCCGCGTTGCGACGGGGGCATAAACCTTGTCAAGTAGCACTAATGCTACACAACTACCAGCGACCAGTAAAACCGGAAAAGCTCATAAAAACAAAATAAACAAAAAGGAAAAAAATAATACCGAACGAAAAGCATATGTAAATCGTTGAACCACGACGCATGCCTGTTGCGGCATTTTAATGCGAAGAAATTAGACTGAACTTTTTGCGTGTTAGTGGAGATTATGTAGTTTTCATATAGAAATTTTTGGGTATTACGTTTTTGACCCCCCGGTTTTATAGAATTTTTTGTACATACGTTTTCGACCCCCCGGTTGGAAATCTCAAGCTTCGCTACTGGGTCCTGTCAAACGGGAAAAAAGTAGACGAAAAATGTTAAACCCACACGCACATTGCGGCGTGTTTACTCGCAAAATTAGAACGAAACGTAAAACGAAAAATTTACAAAAAGATGAAAAATATGGAGATCAAAGTTTAAAATAAAAGTGTGTTGAGTGAAATTGGAAAAAAATGAAAATTTTTAGGTTAAAAGTAAAAAAAAAAAAACAAAGAGGTTAAAGTGTAAAAAAATGAAAACCTTTGGATTAGAAATGAAAACTCAATTTTTTTTTTGAAAAACTCCCCATGCTTATTGTACAACTTTGTAAAACACCAACATGTTCCTAATTTATAATATGGTAATATTTAAGATTAAGATTTAGTTCACCTTTTGTTTGCCATTTTGCCCTTACCTTAGCTCTGCCATAGCGTTCGTCATGGCATATAGATTTTTTTAGGGGAGCATATAGGTACTCTCAAGTAGGGCTGCAAGCGAACCGAACGTTCAGCGAAGAGTTCGTGAACACATTATTTCCTTATCGAACATACACGAACAAAGCCTTGTTTGTGTTTGTTCGGTTCGTTTGCAGCCCTACTTTCAAGGGGTTTCGTGCTACTTTATAGTTCCCTTATCACTTTTATGTTGGCGGTAGTTTACTATCATTATTTTTAGTACTTTTGTGTATGGTTGATGCTTTGATGCCCATTTATTGGTATCTATATAATATTCCACATGTAAATAAATCTTTTGGAGCCGGGGGTCTCAGTAAATTTACTGGGTACATTTGTTTGCTAGGTTTGCTTCATTTGAAATTTAGAATCTTGCGAAAGAATAGAGTGATCTACCATGTCAGATTAAGCTTGGATCATATGGCTGTTTTAGTTGAATGAATTTTTGTTGAATCTTGTTTATGCTATTACTGATTTGTGGCTGTAAACTTGTAATCAGGCGGATCTTCTTTTCACTTATGGATATGAGAAGAATCTTAAAGATCTCAAAGCTCACATTCCGAATCGATGCCAGTGCCTTCTTATGTCTGCTACCTCAAGGTAACTAACTGTATAATTTCACTTTACTTATGCGAAGATATAATATTCATGCTTAGAAAATATAACCATTATAAGACTCTCTTCTTTGAGATTCAAATTTGGTCATGTAACTTTTGCAGTGAAGATGTTGAAAGTTTGAAGAAGCTTTATCTACACAATCCCTACATTCTTACTTTACCAGATGTCGGTGATGGAAAGGACGATATCGTCCCTAAAAATGTTCAGCAATTTTGGGTAAGACCGTAAAAGCTATAGTTTTATCTTTTTTTTTTTTTTTTTTTTTTTGTGCTCATTCCTACTTTTATATTCGAGTTAACTGCCATTTTCGTCCCTGTGGTTTGGTCACTTTGGCCATTTCAGTCCATTTTTCAAAAATGCGCCATTTTCGTCCCCCACGTTCTGGAAAGGTGCCATTTCAGTCCAAAAATCATAACCCAGTTAAGTCAGTTTGTAAATAAGGACTGATTGTGTAAATTTGTAACATAAAGGACTGATTGTGTAAATTTGAAAAATGGACTGAAATGGCAGTTAACACCACCACCACTAGCCCTGCCACCACCACCACTCCGTTGCCACCACCACCACCACCGCCACCACCGCCACCACAGCCACCACAGCCCTGCCACCACCACCACTCCGCTGCCACCACCACCACTCCGCTGCCACCACCACCGCCACCACCGCCACCACAGCCACCACCGCCACCACAGCCACTGCCACCACCACCACCGCCGCCGCCGCCGGAACCACCACCATCAACGTCATGGCAAGACCCATATTTTCAGACGTTTGTATGTAATATAAAGTCAGAATTTATTGTATTTAATCCGAAAAGTAAACGAGCAAAACAAAGGAACGAGAACGGTATACCGAAACGAATGCTTTATATATATATATGTAAGCATCAACTGGCAAATGCTTGTAACAATCTGAACAGGAGGATACAATCGTATAAATTCTAGCAAAATAAGACACATTTTGTTACCTTCAGGGAGCTATAAGCCTATAACACCCTTGATTTCAACTTTAAGAACATAATGCAGAACATATGTAATAATTAATTAATTCATACATATACAATATATACATTTACTTGTAAATATCATTTGTATGTATCAATTGTATAAATTGTAACAAAACAAGACACATTATGTTACCTTCAGGGAGCGTACGGAGTCTAGGCAAGCCAGACGGAATAACATCATCACCATGAACCGCCGTGACGTCAGGCAACGAATTCGCAGACCGGCGATATCGATCATTCGCTATCTTCTTCCGGTTCTTTTCAATATTATTATAATGTAGAGTGTTTGATTCGTCATCTCGCTCCTTCTCAACGAGTTTTGCAAACTCGAGCAACTGATCTAGGGTTTTCCGGTGCATGTAGTACGCCGATACGGCCACAAATGAGGCTCCGACGAGTGCCGCCATAGCTAGATGCAAGGCGTATGCGTCCATTTTGTATAGATTTGTATAATGGTGGTGAATGAAACAGGGGGTTCTGTGTGAAGTGTAAACCCTACTTACTGATGAATTGAACAGAGGGGTTGTATAAAGTCCCCGTAACCCGCAAGCTTTTCGTTTCGGTATACCGTTCTCGTTCCTTTGTTTTGCTCGTTTACTTTTCGGATTAAATACAATAAATTCTGACTTTATATTACATACAAACGTCTGAAAATATGGGTCTTGCCATGACGTTGATGGTGGTGGTTCCGGCGGTGGTGGTGGCAGTGGCGGTGGTGGCGGTGGTGGTGGCAGCGGAGTGGTGGCAGGGCTGTGGTGGCGGTGGTGGTGGTGGCAGCGGAGTGGTGGTGGTGGCAGGGCTAGTGGTGGTGGTGTTAACTGCCATTTCAGTCCATTTTTCAAATTTACACAATCAGTCCTTTATGTTACAAATTTACACAATCAGTCCTTATTTACAAACTGGGTTATGATTTTTGGACTGAAATGGCACCTTTCCAGAACGTGGGGGACGAAAATGGCGCATTTTTGAAAAATGGACTGAAATGGCCAAAGTGACCAAACCACAGGGACGAAAATGGCAGTTAACTCTTTATATTCAGATACAATGCAGCGAACGGGATAAGCTTCTCCACATTCTCGCACTTTTGAAGCTCGATCTTGTACAAAAGAAAATTTTAGTATTTACAAACACCATCGACACAAGTTTTAGACTTAAACTGTTTCTTGAACAGGTATTATTTTGACATGTTGACCTGTTTTTGTGCATCTTAGAACTCAAACCTCTATTAACATAACCTTTTATTTACAGTTTGGTATAAAATCCGCTGTGTTAAATGCTGAGTTGCCCGTAAATTCAAGGCTACATATCCTAGAGGTATCCAGTTTGGCTCATTTTTTAAAACTTTATAATATTTTCCTAAATATAATATGCTTAAAAGATGTGATCCGTGTTCAGGGATTCAACGCTGGGCTCATTGATTATTTGATTACAACCGATGATAGTGAAACGAAAGAAAAGGAACAAACCGACGCAGATAAGCAGGCCGAAAAGAAAAAGTCAAAAAAACATAAGAAGCGGAAGTTGGACTCAGAGTTTGGTGTCGTTAGAGGCATAGATTTCAAAAACGTTTATACGGTCATAAACTTTGATATGCCTTTGAGTGCTGCAGGATATGTTCATCGAATCGGGCGAACTGGACGAGCATTTAACACGGGTCAATCTGTTTCGATCGTAAGTCGTTTTGACTACTGAAGACCTTTTGTCTCTGACTTGTTGATTTCTTGATTCTTAAACAACTTCTTCATAATTCATATAAATGTTAAGACTTTAATGCTGATTTTGAAACAGGTTTCTCCTGATGAGATGGAAGTATTCGAAGAAATTAAATCGTTTTTGGGAGAAGACGAAGAGAAAGACTTGACATATATTGCTCCGTTTCCGCTTTTGGAGAAGAATGCTGTCGAGTTTTTACGGTATAGAGCTGAGGTAATTGGTCGATTGATTTAATTTGGATTTTATAATTTAAAAAAAAAGTCAAATCAAGTATTTATTATACAGATTGATTTTTGCAGGATGTTGCAAGGAGTGTGACGAAAATCGTCGTCAAAGAAGCCCGAGCTCAAGATCTTCGCAATGAAATTCTTAATTCTGACAAGTTAGTTCGTTAACTATTTTATATAGCATTCTTTATGTGACATTCCTCTACAAAATAAGTTCTTAAAATAATTAAAATAACTTCTATTTTCCTTCTACTATTACACATGCCTTTTTTTGTTGGTTTTAAAGTCTATGTTTAGGGTTAAATTTTTGTTGGTCAATATTCATTTGGGTTAGAGTGTTTGGTCAATATTTATATTTTGATGATTTACTCGTTCAGGTTGAAAGCTCATTTTCAAGAAAATCCAAGGGATTTAGGTAAGAAAAGTGAAAATTGTCCCTAGAACCGTAATTTATACACGACACAACCTATATTGATTTGATCTCTGAAAAGTTATTATTTTTTATTTGAAAGATCTTCTGAAGCATGACAAGCTTCTAAGCAAGAAAGCCCCTGCGCCTCATCTACGTGATGTGCCTGAGTACCTGCTGGACCCGACAACTCAACAAGCTAGCAAATTTGTTAAACTCACCCGAGCCGCTATGGGAAGAAATAACAACAATAACAGCGGCAGGGGTCGTAAAGCCAGACCCAAAAAAGCCGGAGATCCCCTCAAGACTTTTTCTGCAGACGTATGCGTTGCCCTTTCGTAAATATTATCCATCTTTTTGTTATAGGTTCTATTTGTTTATAATTTTTTGTTTTTGATATGATCAGGCTAAAGGGCAGAAGAGGAAAGGCAAAGAGTTTGGGCCAAAACAGAAAAAGAAGCAACAAGTATGATTGTAAAAATCTACCAAAATTTTGTAGCATTGTTGAATTACATTTTGAGGGATCTTAATCATATAGCTTTCAGATGTACTTTGGAAAAGATTAATTAGCTAACAATATCAGGATTATGGCAAAGTTGTAATATCCCCCCGGTTAAAAGTTCGTCTCCAAGGAGGAGAACGAACCGACCCAAAGTACCTAAAAGATTTCACATCCGCAATAATCTCCGTTGGATTAGCATGTATGCCTCTAAAAATCAAATCGTTGCGATCTTTCCAAATACGCCAACATGTGATAATGATCAAACCTTGAATTGCTTCTTTATAAACGAGAGGTCGACCACAATTCTTGAAAATGTCAACCAAATCTTTAGTGTCAAAAGCAAAAATCGTCGGAATTTTGCACCATTGAGAGATCCCTTGCCACATGCCACAAGAAAACGCACAGCCAGTGAAAAGATGTGCAGCCGATTCCACTCCTTCCTCGCACAACCAACAATACAAATCAGCAATAGAAATGCTCCTTCTCGCCAACGCAGCTCTTGTAGGAATTCTGTCGAGGACCGCCCTCCATAAGATGTTACACTTCGAAGGAATCCACTTGCACCAAACCAAAACAACTGCGGACCTGATAAATTTAGCTGCAACGATCCAGTCTTTAACATCAGCCACCGAGAATTCAGCAGTAGCACCCTTCCAGTGCCACGAATCTGCAGCGGCTGAAAGAGTTATACCCGCAACCTGTTGACAAAGTTCCGTCAATTCCATAGTTTCATTCGGAGTGGATGGTTGTTTTTTTCCAATTCCACGCAAACTCCCTAACTCCCCCACGCTTGAGCATACGATCCGCGACTCGACAAAACTTGTCGCCTTCTATTCTATAAAGATTCGGGAACCTAGTCTTTAATATAGGTGCCTGAAACTTCTGCAAAAAAGGTTCAATAACCACATCAACTCTGTGCTATTCACTTACTCTAAAGAGTGTCATATTGGCGGATTTTGAAAAGAAATCAGTGTATACAGTTGTGGATCTACATAAGATCGATACCACTTTGTTGAAAGTAAAAAAGTTGGTCTTCGCCGATTTTGGAAGTGCTTGCTTCGTGTTCTATACGAGCGGACGGGTTTTACGCCTGTTAAATGATAAATAATAATCGACATCTCAAATAAAAAATATGTTCATAATAACCCACCCATTTTGTCACTTCTAACGAATATTTTGAGGTGGAACATACACACACACACATATGCGGAGGGATCTATGCAGAACACTGTATATTGCAAGAATACGCAAAACAAAACGAAGCATTCGCTTCTCTAATCTTAAAAATGTGCAAGTACGAAGTAAAAAGTTTCTAAATATATGAACCACTGATAAAAAAATTAAAATAGTTTAAATTTGTTATGCGTGTTCTTGCAAAAATTTTTATGAAATGAAACTCTCCCTATGTGTGTATGTATATACGTGTGTGTATGTATTTACGTGTGTGCAAAAATTAAAGACCCCTATAACAATTTCTTGAATTTCCGGCCGAAATTCCCTTCGAAACAATCCTACTTTTCGTATTTTTCCCCTTATGAATCATTTTCGTACCCGTATCCGCTTGCTGATAGTTATTCGTCAACGCAACCGAATAAAACTCACCAACCGAATCATCACCCTCCAACACAACACTAGGGTACTTCCAAGTAATCGCGGACCCCGTTTCCACTTGGGTCCACGAAATCTTGGATTTTCGACCCGCACAAAGACCCCGTTTCGTCACAAAATTATAAATCCCACCTCGCCCGTTTTCATCCCCAGCGTACCAATTCTGCACCGTCGAGTATTTAACCTCCGCCCCCTCGTTACAATAAAGTTCCACCACCGCAGCATGAAGCTGATTCGTGTCGTAAGACGGGGCCGTACACCCCTCTAAATACTCGACAAAACTTCTATCGTCAGCTACTATCAGCGTCCTCTCGAACTGACCCGTTTCCATCGCGTTTATCCTAAAATACGTCGAGATTTGCATCTGGCATTTCGTGTCTTTCGGTATATACACAAAAGACCCATCACTAAACACTGCAGAATTCAAAGCAGCATAGTAGTTATCATTGTTTGAAACAACTTTCCCTAAATACTTCTTAACCAGATCCGGATACTCCTTAATCACATCCGAAATCGAACAAAAGATCACACCCGATTTCGCTAAAATCTTTCTATGAGTAGTAGCAATAGAAACACTATCAAGAACAGCATCCACAGCAACATTAACATTAACATCACCCAATGTTTTCTTTTCATTCAACTGAACCCCTAACTTATCAAATAACTTAATGTGTTCAGGATCAACTTCATCAAGATGATTCAAAGGTGGTTTCTTTTTGGGTTCAGAATAATAACAAACATTTTGAAAATCTATTTTTGGGTAATTATTATCAGACCAATTGGGTTCAGTCATGTGACAGAACTTATGATAAGAATTTAACCTAAACTCAAGCATCCAATCAGGTTCTTTTTTTATTGAAGATATTAACCTAATTATTTGTTCTGAAAGGCCTTTAGGGATTGTGAATGAATCAATATCTTGAGTAAACCCCCATTTGTAATCTCTTTTGAGGAAGTTGTTAAGTGGGTCATCATTGATTGGAGATGAGGATGATTTACCTTCGGCTTTGAGGTTCAAAACCCTAGATTTTTTTGTTGTTTTGGATGAAAAATTGGAACTTGTGAATGACCCTTTTGAGATTTTGGGGTTTTCTGAAATGGGTTGTGAAGAAAAGGTTGAAAGAACGCCGTTTGTGACGAGAGATGCCATGGATTTGGTGGGTGTTTGTTTTTTTCTGTTGAAGTCTGGTTTGTGATAAAATATTATTCACAAGTCAGGGTTTTATCATAACTAGAACCCTAATTGCTTAAGCGAACATGTTGGAGCCCTAATCTCAAGTGTACCTGTGATCGAAGTGAAGAACAGTAAAATTGGAGCCCTAATTTGATGAAACGTGCCTGTTGGAGCCTTACACTCTGTTCCCGAGTCTCATTTAACCAGTGGGGGAGGGAAAAGAGATGAAAATATGAAAAACCATGTTCCCGAGTTTCATTTAACAGGGGGAGGGGAGGGAAAATGAGGGAAAATGGAAGAAAATATGACCAAATATGACCATATATTCATCCTCTCAAATTGGAGAGATTAGGAGAGAAAATTTTCCTTCCCCTCCCATTGTTAAATGAGACTCGGGAACAAAGTGTTAATCTTAGACGAAAAGCATCAAACACACCTGAGATCGAAGTGAAGACCATTGAAATTGAAGCCCTAATTGGTGAAGCGTAGCTGAAAACTCAAACGAACTGCGATCACTAATTGCTGGAGAGTAGGAACAGGGACGATTTGGAAACCTAGAACGGCAATGGGGCTGGGTGTTTGGGTTGTAAGTCTTAAGACCGGCAGATTCCGGTCATAAGAAACCGGGAGACGGAACTGTTGATAAGGAGTTTCAAGATTTGTTATTATATAAAATAATAATGCTCCAAAAGTTATCAAATTTCTAAAACAACCAACAAAATACTTTATAACAATGTTCAAAAGTTATCAAATTTCTAAAACAACCAACAAAATACTTTATAAATAAGGGTAGATGTAACACCTCGAAAATTCGTGTGTAATGGAATAACGACACGTGTCATGAAAGACGAAACACGTTGTAAACCCGGATTAAATAAAGATGCCTTGGCAGGATTGAAAAGTGGCGTCATGTTAATTTTTACCTCTGAACACCTCATTTATAAATCCCAAGACCCAAGTTTTTATATATATTAAACATCTATTAGGTCTAAAATCCAGCAATGGGTTGACAATAACGAATTGGAAATGCATGATAGGATCCCACGAAGAAAAGAATGATAAACCTTCATTTTCGGTACTTGTTTTGGGATTCCAAAGCAAACAAAACCAAAGTGGTAGGGTATGATACAGTATAAGGCACAATTGGAAGGTCCCTAGGTGATAATTGAGGCCCCAAAGTCGTAATTAGAGGTTACCCTTTCGAATACACCAAAGAATAAACAATTTTGGCCCCTGATGAACGCTTGCGCACCGCAGCAAGGGGAGCCTTGCGGTGCGCAAGCAACTGCCCAGCGACAGAAAACCTGCTGCAGTCGGTTTTGCGCGATTCTGACCGATCTCTCTGGTATTTCTCACTATTGGGCGACCCCTAAAATGTTCCTAGACCCCAGAGACACTTGTGGGACAATTGTGGTCACTTGTAGCCTTAGTTGTCAACATCTTATGGTGATTACAACTAGTATATAAGGCCTTCAAGTTTACAAACATTCCTCACAACTTCTCCTGCATTCTTGGATCATTTCTGGAGCTATCAAGCAGCCTCAAGTGATAAAAATTCGTGCATAGGACCTTTGTAAGTTGCCTAACCTTCTCTAATTAGTTTTAGCTTAGTTATTTAGCTAAAAGTCAAACCGTCGTAATTACGGTTTGACTTCGAGATTAGTCAACAATGGCTCAGTCATACCTCGAATTAAAAGTAGTTATAAGTTGGTAATCATGTGGGTAATAAAACCTCAAAAAGGTTTCCCCTGATCACCACTCTAACCAGGTCAAAAGTCGGGTCAAACTTATAATTAAAAAGTCAACAGGAAGTCTAAAATGTCATTTTTGCATAATTAACATTGTAGATCATATACAACCTGTTGGATCATTATTATAACTTAGTAATAAGTGCAAGGACATGTCTAAACATGTTCAACCCGACAATTTCCTGTTTAGACTCGGTTCGGAACCGAAAGTCACATGGTTTGACTTTCACTTTGACTTTCAGTTCTGACCCGTTTAGGCATGTTTTAGAAATGCCTCAGAGCTTTAATTGGACTAGGTTACATGTTAGTACAACCCTCTGTGATTATACACCTTGGTTCATTAGTTATCCAATTAATATGCATGTTTCCGTTAATTGCTCATATGTTGACCATTATGCCCTTATTACTTTAAAACGTGATTTATGAAAATGTAAAAGTGTAGAAACCTTGATTACTGATATATAAACTTGTATGCAAAGTTTGACATCAGTTTGACTTGTAGATTAGGAGTTATGCTCATTATCGCAAATTTAAAGCTTTATGTTAATAAAATGGCGTAATTAGCATATAGCCTAGTTAAGCGTACTTTTTGGTATCAAACTTAATACCCACTGATGTAATATATTATTTTTGGATTTTTAAAGATTTTTAATTAATTTTAGGCGGAGCATAACTAGTAGTCGTAGGCTTAATCCGGTAATTGTCGGTTTTGCCCTTACGGGCCATAAAATGAGTTTTACATATCTAAACGACTCCAAACCTTTTGCTACTGATCACATATGATAAATAAATTATATTAAGCCTTCTGGAAATATAAAAATATCAGATTTAAGTATCGAACCCGGAAATGGCCTTTAATCGCCTTATTAAGCGTTTTTAACGCATAGTATGTTTTAAAATCATATTGAACATACCCGGGTTGATACCTACTGATATAAGAGGCAAATTATGATATTTTAACAGTAAGCAAAGGTTGATAAACTCAGACTTCAGTTTTGAGCTTTTCGGCTTATGTGAAATTACCAAAATACCCCTATGGGGCATAGTTTGGTTAAAAATGATAAATTTCTGTTAATGCACTTTAGGTGATAAGTGCATGCCTTCCAATTTATAGGGTCTTTATTGGATATGTATTGAAACTTAGTCCAAGTTTTAACCTTGGACATTTGTCCAAGTTTTAGTCTAGACTTTTGTCTGAGTTTATGTTTAGGACAAAAGTCAGAGTTTTGTGTAGTATGTTTTGTCCGGGCTTCTAGTTTGTCTTGGAAGTCCGAGGTTTGCCTTGTATATATACCTTTATGTGGAATAGACAAGGTAGCGATTCTGTGTGAAATTCTGTGCACCTAACCCTAATCATTGTGTGTGTGTTTTGTCTGGCGGCTGCTTTGTGTGAGTGACGTCATTCATCTTCCTCATCAAGAATACTCAGTGTATTCTTGATTTCTCTCACAAATCTTTGCATACTAGTGTTTCATCTGCAGTGGTTAATCATCAGGTGGATTCCGCACACCTGTTGGTGGCTTTAGCTGAGTGAGATCTTGGATTAGGAGGCCTTACAAGTGGTATCAGAGCAGTGTGCTCATACTACTGTAGGTGTTTCTTAGTTTGAAGGTTTTTGTGAGAAAAGTTCAAGCTTTGATAGGGATTAGTGAGTGTTTAGTGAGTTTTTGTATTTTATTCATGATTCTTCATTCATATCTAGTGATTTGATGATGGATTTTGAGTAGTTTGGTGATTTTTAGTGTTGTTCTTCATCTGGGTTTTACAGGGGTTTTGGTTCTTGTTCATACAGTGTTGAAAGTTGAAAAAGATTCCTGAGTTTGATCTTTGGAAGATTTGTCCGTGTTTTAAATTCTGTGTTTGTGTCTCCGGGGTATTGTTGAACCAGTATGAAGTCACATTGGAGAGATAGTCCGGAGATTGGTTCTTCTGAGTTTTGAGAACTCTTGCCTGTTCTGAGTTTCAAATCTCAACTCTTGTCTAACCTTTTCTTAGAGTCTGAGTTTTAACCTCTTTAGATAGGGAGTCCGAATTTTTAGATAGGTTTTGTGGATTCTTTGTGTCCGTGTTTTATCTTGTTAGTAGA
Source organism: Helianthus tuberosus (assembly GCA_030545235.1). Classification (NCBI taxonomy): domain Eukaryota; kingdom Viridiplantae; phylum Streptophyta; class Magnoliopsida; order Asterales; family Asteraceae; genus Helianthus; species Helianthus tuberosus. The sequence goes on from CM060407.1 coordinate 6,103,572, forward strand.
GTCCGAGGTTTAACTTTTATTTATTAGTAATATTAGTCTGAATTTTAGCTTCTAGTTATTTTTAGAGTCTGAGTTTTTAGAGTCCGAGTTTTAATTGAAGTTAGTGGTCTGAGTTTTTTGTTGAAGTTTGAGTCCGATTTTTAACTCCTTGTTAGGTCCGAATTTTAGAACCTCTTTACTAGGTCAGAATTTCTGTCTAGAAACTTTTACCTGAGTCCGAGTTTCACCTAAGATGACTTGTACCTGAGTCCGAGTTTCACCTTAGTTCCCTTGAGTCCGAGTTTTGTGTCATATGTCAGAGTTTCCTTATTTGTCTCGAGTCAGAGTTTTAAAGTTATCTTGTTCATCCGAGTCCGAGTTTTTATTATTATTAGCTCCAGTCCGAGTATTATTAGGTCCGAGTCATTAGATCTGAGTTTTTAATTTTCGTTTAGTCCGAATTTTTACTTTTGTTCGAATTTTAACCTCCTTTTAGAGTCCGAACTTTATATTATCTTAGGGAGTCCGAGTTTTGCTTTCCTTTCATTAGTGTGTTTATTTAATCCTGTTTGTCCGATTTTTAAAACTCTAAGTGTGTGTCCGAGGTTTGGGATTTATTTCAGGTTCTGATCCGGGTGTTACATTCTGATTAAAGCCTCAGACATTTCACTCCGTGTTTTCTCTCCGAGTTTTGGACTTGGAAGCTCTCTGAGTAACTCTTTTGCTTGGAAACCTACTGTTAACCTTCTGTGAACTTCTATTTCATTCAAACATTGTTCAAATGGCGAACAATCTTACTGCAATGGTTCAGAATCTCAAACACAATGCTGAAGTGGGGAGTAACGACAAGCCTCCTCTGTTGATTAATGAATTGGATTTCCCAGAATGGAAGGATCGGTTTGAGAGGTATGTTAGAGCAAAAGACATCAAGATTTGGTTGTGTATCGTTAAAGGATGTGGAGCTACTCCAGTACGTACGTTAACGATTGATACTTATTTGGCACTCACTGACGACCAGAAGAAATTTTATGATTGTGAAGAGAAAGCTATGTCAATGATTACGATGGCTATGACACAATCTATACTTCACACTTTTCGTAAGAGAAGTAGCTCGAAGGAGTTGTGGGATAGCATGATCGAGCGCTATGAAGGAAATGCAATATACAAGAAACGACGACTCGAACGTTTGAAGACTCAATTCGTTGTGTTTAAAGCTTTAAGGAATGAATCATTTGATGACACAGTGAACCGATTTTATCATCTGCTGAGTGAACTTGATAGAAGTCAAGAGGGTATCTACACTGAATTTGAGAAGGTTGAGAAGTTTCTGAATTGCCTTCCCAAAGAATGGAATATGTACACCGCTTTGATTAGAGAAGGTGTTCTCTATGGGGAGCTCTCATTGGAAGAAGTTGTACAAAAACTGAAGGGTTATGCTTGGAATATGGAAGATCAAGCATCTGATTTCGAGAAGATCCAAGATCCTCAGTTATATAAAGCTTCAAAACCGACGGATAAGGGTAGTAATGGAGTAAACGGTGTTGCCCTATATTCAGAGAATGAAGTTCCTACAAGTGAACACGCCTTTATAAGCAACAATGTCAATTCAAGTGGACCAACAAATTCCAATCAAGGAATGTACTCTTCTAGTGGAGCTCAGAAATCTCAAGCGACAAGCTTGAACATTCCAAAGGTAGATGCAAGCTGTTTAAAGTTGATTGAAGAAAACATGAGCCTTTTGGCGTCCTTCATGACTGCCTACGAGAACTTCTGTCTTGGAAAGCTCGTTGAACCGTCAAGTCTCGATGAGGACTTTGACCAGATAGACCAAGACGAAATGGAAGAACTTGATCTACAACTCAATATGGCACTCTTAGTCCGTAGAGCGAAGAAATTTATGTTGAGAACGGGTAGGAAGTTCATAGGAGGTCAGACAAAGACTCGAATGGGAGTCGACATGTCAAAGGTGAAATGTCACAACTGCGGCATCTACGGGCATTTCGCACGTGATTGTCGGAAGCCGAAGATGGAAAGATCGAACAGAGAAAACTACTCTCAATGAAACAACTCAAGACCTCACAACAATTCAGCAACTACTTCCAACTCAAGTGCTCGTCCAAGTGGTTCTGAAAATCTTACACCTTCAACAAACAATGCTATGGTGGCTCAATCTTTACAAAAAGTGACTGAGCCTTACGACTGGGGTTGTGCATTGGAAGACATTTCAGGAGCTATTGTGTCACAAGCCTTTATAGCTGAAATTGTCAACGAAGAAGTGTGTGAAGAGATTGTCGAAGAGACTAGCATTGAGGAACTTGCGGTTGTAGCTGAAGAAGTGTGTGAAGAGATTGTCGAAGAGACTAGCATTGAGGAACTTGCGGTTGTAGCTGAGGTTCTTGGGGAAGAGTTGGATTCGGGAAATGTTGTTGAGAATGAAGATAACTTGAATGAAGAGTCTGTTGAAAAGGCTAACAAAACAGAAGATGATGAAAAAGGAGAATGCTTTGAGTTCAACATCTCCACAGCTGAAATGCAGCAATTTGCGGATGCAGAAGCTAAAAGGTTGGAAGAAAACTCCGGAGAAAATGAAGCGTGTGCATTCATGGCTGGCATTGAGGTAAAATCATCTTCTGTAGATAAGCGATGTGCTAGATGTGTTGAGTTTGTCGCCAAGATTGATAGATATGCACTTCATAACACAAACTTAATTGCAGATTTAGAAAAATCCAGAGAACTCATTGCTGTTTTGTCTAATTCGGATAAAGAACACCGAATTAAGATAAAAGCGATGAAAAATGATATCTCTGAATTTGAGAGACTTGTGGCTCAGGGAACTGTTAAAAATCAAGAATTAAAATCTGAACTTGAAATGAACCAAAATTGTGTTTTGGAAAAGAACAAAATCATTTTGGAAAAAGATAATCTGATTTTAGATTTGCAACGAAAAATTGAAAAGTTCGGGGATTCATCTGAAGTGATGAACTTCTGTATTAACAGCCAACGTCTCAAAGAATCTGAGGAAGAAATGTTCGGCATCGGTTATAAGAAAGTGCCTCCTCCGGTAAACCATAATTATACATCGATGCCAAGCATTGATCCTGAATTGGCAAATTTTGTGCCAAAGACCCCTCTGACGGTTGAACCGCAAAGTGAGTCAGAAGCTAAACCAGATGAGGCTTCTGACTCAGAACAGTCGAAGGTGAGTGAAGTTACTAAGAAAAATGAGCTAAATTTTGATAACATTGAGAATTTGATAAGCAATAAAATTTTGGAAATTTTCAATCAAGTTCAAAATGCGAAGTCAAAACCAAAGTCACGTGGGAAATCCAAAAAGAATTTGAAAAATATCCCTAAAACTGAGTTTGTTAAAGGGGAAGATTTTATCAAAGAAGAAGAGAAAATCGAAATAGGTTCAAACTCTCAGTTTGTCAACCAAATTTTGAAAAATCCCACTAACACCTCATCATCTTCGACCAGTTATGAGGAACGTCCAAAGAATGCTGCAAAAGTTCGCAAATGTTATAAGTGTCGTGGGAAAGGACACTTAGCAGCAGATTGTCCAAATGACAAGGGTAAATCCCACGTTGATCCTGATCAAAAGAAACCTTTTGTTGAAGAACCGCAAAATGAAACAGTTAATGTTGAAAAGAAAAACAGTAAAAATCAGAAGGTTGAGAAAAACAAAGTGATTAAACAAGAAGTAAAACCGGTTGTCAAAAAAAAATGTTAGATCACAACAAAATCAGGATCATGGGGAGAAACCAGTTGTTATAAATCGTGGTAAAGGATCGGAAAGTTCATCTCAAAAACATGATACTCGTGAGAAAACCCCTCACAGACGACAAAATCATGTTACTTTCCAAACACATGAGAATGACCAACGTTCTGGAGGTTCGAGCAATAACAATGTTAGACCTCATGCACAGAACAGATTCGTGAATGACCGAAATGCGTCACCCCCCCGATTTCCAAATCAAAGACAGCATTCGGATAATCATCCACGATCATTCTCAAGACACGATGATGTTCCTAGATTTGGTAGGAATTTTGAGCCACCCAGGAATCAAAATTACAGTTACCAAAACTATGGAAGCCGAGGTTATGGAAACTCTAGTTATACCAACAGATCGTCAACTCCGTATAATCCACGATTTGCGGGGAGTCATTCCAACAATTTCCGAAATGGAAATGGAGGACACAATGGCAATGATGGTTATTTCAAAGAGTTTTCTTATGTTGATGAATCGGGACGACCCAAGACCATCATGGCTTGGGTCCCACACTCTAACTAAATTTTCTTGTTGGGGAGTGTAGGAGCAGCTGAAGAGAGCTATCTATATTTGGTATATCGATAGTGGCTGTTCCAGACACATGACAGGAAATAGAGAGTTTTTGAACAATTTTAAACAAATTCGTGGTGGTTATGTGAACTTTGCCGGTGAGAAGGGTGGATACATCACCGGTGAAGGTTCTGTGTCAAATGGAAAAATTACGCTGCATAAAGTGAACTACGTTGAAGAACTTAAGCATAACTTGATGTCGGTTTCTCAAATTTGTGATAACAAGTACACGATGTTGTTCACCGATAAAGCTTGCTTCGTTTTGCGTCCGGGATTTGTTGTTCCTGAAGATTGGATTGTTATGAGGGCTCCAAGGGTGAATAACACATATGTCATGGACATGCGCCCGTTGGTTAACTCGTCTGCTCCAGTGACATGTCTACTTTCGAAGGCGACTGAAGATCAATCGTATCTCTGGCATAGGAGAATGGGCCACGTGCATCTGCGAAAAATGAACCACTTAGTGAAAAACAACTTAGTGTTGGGGGTTCCCTTACGTAGTTTCAATATGCACAACAAATGTGAATCATGTGAAAAAGGAAAAATCAAACGAAAGCCTCATAAACTGAAAACAGTTAACTCAATCCAAAAACCACTTGAATTACTTCACATGGATCTTTTCGGCCCGATCCATGTTGCGAGCATTGGTGGGATGTCTTATTGCTTAGTTGTCACTGACGATTTCTCACGTTACTCATGGGTATTTTTCTTAAAAACAAAGGATCAAACTGCTGGTATTTTAAGAGACTTATTCAAACAACTTGAGAAAAATTATTCACTTCCTATTAAGAAAATCCGAAGTGACAACGGCACTGAGTTTAAAAATCATTATATGGATGAGTTATGTCAGGAAATGGGAATAGTTCATCAGTTCAGCGCTCCATATGTTCCTCAACAGAACGGAGTTGCAGAACGGAAGAATCGTACCCTAATTGAGGCGGCCCGAACTATGCTTTCTGAATCAAAATTGCCAATTTTCTTCTAGGCCGAGGCGGTAAACACTGCATGTTATGTGTTAAATCATGTGCTTACAGTCAAAAGAGAAGATAAAACGTGTTATGAATTGCTTGAAAACAAGAAACCAAACTTATCTGGTTTTCAACCTTTTGGGATCAAGTGTGTTATCAAACGCACCAAAGATACTCCTAAAATGGGGGAAGTTGGAGAAGTTGGGTTCTTTTTGGGTTATGCCAATGGAACTCCCAACAAACGCGTTTATAACGTTAAGAAGCGTACAGTGGAGATCGTGTTTGATATAACTCCTTTGAGTTACGATCCTCCACCGTCCGAATTCGGTCCCAAAAGCGGTTATGATTATGATAAATTATTTGATTCATTTGATCTTCCTGATGTTTCAGAAGAAGATTCGGAGGTTGTATACACACATCTTGTGAACAAAGATGAAGTGGATGCGAGCTGGAGAGCAAGTATTCCTACTAATGTGTCTTCGAATGTTCCAGTCGCTGATTCTTCGATTGTAAACGAAGTTGTTGCTGAGCAGATCCCCAATGCAGCTGCTCAATCTACAAGTGGTGATCTTTACGTTGACTTTTCCGCATATCCAAATGTTAATGTGTCTTCTGGGAATGATCAAGCTTCTAGTAGTAATGCAAATGCTGAGGGGGAGATTCAATCGAATTTGGGAAACAATCTTCAAGCTCCGGCAATTCCAGTTCCAAGAACAAATATTCATCATCCTGTTGATAATATTATTGGGAATCCAAATGCAGGAGTGCAAACGCGAAGGAGTATTTCAGAGATGCAATGTCTGTTCTCTGCTATCAAGAAAGAAGAAATCTACAATCTTAGCCTGCATGAATGTTTTATCTCTCAGATAGAGCCGAAGAACTATCAAATGGCTCTGAAGGATAATTCTTGGTGTGAGGCGATGCAAGAAGAGTTAGCTCAGTTCGACAAGTTAAAGGTGTGGAATTTGGTCGATCTTCCAAAGGGCCAACATGCAATCAACACGAAGTGGGTTTTCAAGTGCAAGAAAGACGATAAGGGTGTTGTCGTCCGAAACAAAGCACGGTTGGTTGTTCAAGGCTTCAATCAAGAGGAAGGGATTGATTATACCGAAGTTTATGCACCAGTGGCAAGACTGGAAGCCATTCGTTTGTTTCTAGCTTTTGCTGCACACATGCGTTTCAAAGTCTATCAGTTGGATGTGAAAAGCGCGTTCCTTTACGGGAAATTGCATGAAACTGTGTATGTATCCCAACCACCGGGTTTCGAAGCTCCAGGATCTGACAACAAAGTCTATCTGTTGGACAAAGCTCTCTACGGTCTCCATCAGGCTCCTCGAGCATGGTATGAGACGTTGTCAAAGCATCTATTGGAGCATGGGTTCTCGCGTGGCGCGATTGACTCCACACTGTTCATATTGAAGAAAGGGGGAGATTTTCTGATCGTGCAAATTTACGTTGATGACATAATTTTTGGTTCTTCAAATGAAGAATTGTGTCGTGAGTTCGAAGCAGTGATGAAGTCAAAATTTGAAATGAGCGCGATGGGCGAGTTATCCTTCTTTTTAGGTCTTCAAGTGAGTCAAGAAAAAACCGGGACGTACGTGCATCAGACAAAGTATGTCCACGAGATTCTCAAAAGATTTGGATTGGAAGATAGCTTACCCTATGACACGCCTCTCCCGACAAATCTCAAGCTTTCACCTGATAAGGAGAAAGATCCTGAAGTGGATCCGACTCTATATCGAGCAATGATAGGTTCACTGATGTATCTTACTGCTTCACGACCAGATATTATGTTCTCTGTTTGTTTGTGTGCTAGGTACTAATCAACTCCGAAGGAGTCTCACTTGAAAGCGGTCAAGCGTATCTTCAGATATCTGAAAGGGACGCCTAAGCTTGGATTGTGGTATCCAGCTGAAGGTGGTCTGGATTTGATGGCGTATGCTGACGCAGACTTCGGAGGGTGCCCGATGAACAGAAAGTCAACCTCTGGCGGCGCACAACTTCTTGGGAACCGTCTTGTCTCTTGGCAATGCAAAAAGCAAGTTGCCGTTTCTCTATCCACGTGCGAGGCCGAGTACATTGCTGCATCAAGTTGTTGTGCTCAGGTCTTATGGATTCAACAGCAAATGAGGGACTACGGTTTGAATTTTACTCGAACACCTATTCTTGTCGATAACAACTCTGCCATTTCCATAACTAACAATCCAGTTAATCACTCACGCACTAAGCACATAGATGTTAGGCATCATTTCATTCGCGACTGTGCTGAGAAGGGTTTAATAGAAGTGGTTAGGGTAGACACCTTGGATAATCTTGCCGACCTGTTTACAAAGACATTCGATTGGGCTAGATTTGAAAATCTGGTCCGAACGATTGGCATGTGATGTGCGGTCACAACCTGCTTTTTGTTTGAAAGACTTTAATGTTGTATGAAACGTGTTGTTCAAAAGCCTTGGTATGTAAAAAGCTTGATGTGAGGTTGTTTATTCAGATGCTTAAAAGTTGGACATGCTTTGGCCTAATAGGTATAGGTACTCTCATTGGGATGGTCCCCAGGTAGGCAACGGGTCCTTATTGGATTTGTGCGAATGCCAACCTAGACAGGAGTTCCCAATTTAACGGTACTTAACCCTTCCAGTTACTACATGTCCGAGCATATGATATTTCTTTTTTTATTTTCAAAACAAGTTTTAAATGGAATTGCTACTAAACCACACACAATCGGCAAGTGCACCGGTCGCGGTGTAGTGTAGATGGCAAGACCGGATATCAATCCGTGGACACTATGGGCAGCCTTTAGATACTGAACCTCTATCGAATATAAAGTTGAATTTTAAAGGTTTGATTTAAATTGATTTTTGATTTTTTAAATAATAATTTACTTGAATGAAGAAAGCAAAACAAGAAAAGTGAAACAAATAAACAAACACACAGTATAACAATCACAGAAACAAAGTTTTACAAATATATAATGATAAACGGACTACCTGGGTTTTGAAATCCCTAAAATCATGCAATGCTAATTTGACAATAATAACAGTTAAATATCTTTTTCCTTTGAATAACCCCCCGTTAGAGATGTATTAAACAATAGATTAAGACGAAATGTGAAGTGCTAGAACGAACCGGCTCGAGCTATCGATACCAAATCCCACGAGTATCAGACCTTTGGGACCTCAGAGACTAAGTTGTGAGAAGATCTTAAAAACATGAAGCAGAAGTATTATTGAAACATTGAAATCCTAGGAAACCTTAGACGCGAAAAAATAAATGAATCCGAGTTATCGGTCACCCAATTTACCCAACAACGGCTAGCTAATAACCTAGCATACATGGATCTTATTTCTAATCACCAAGTAAGTTTGCATCTTTAATTGGTTTGATTTTAATACTTGATTAACTTGTTGATCGAAAGTTAATGTTTTTATCGAAAAGACAAGGCCCGCATCGATAATCAAAAGATTAACAATTCGGATTGAAATAGTAATATGGTTTAAAGTTACTAATTTCAATAACCAAGTTATAAGCAATTAAAGGACAGTATAAAGTCAAGTTCAACAATACTTCATGTAAATCACACCAAATAACTGAAATTACTTCAAATATACATTACAATCATTAAGTTCATCATAACCCAGGTAGTTTACAAATTTAAGCACACATATTATACAAATACAGAAAGTAAACACAATTATAAACACAAGGTAACATGGTAAAAAGTAAAAGATACGAGAACTTAACGTTTGTCGGACATTTGTCGGAACCGGGACGCTTTTAACTCGAACCGAGAGCTTCCGAGACCTCCAAAGACCTCCAAAGGTGCTCCAATATCGACTACATTGCTCCAAACCCGAAGTTTTTATGTTGGAGAGGTGTATTTTCGAGTTACAAGTGAAGGCTATTTATAGTTGAGATTTTTGAGCTTCTGGGACTAGCTTACGGACCTCAACGTTGACAATGTTGAGGTCCGTAAGCCCACATATTGCGACGACAGCCAACTGCTCCATTTACCGACGAAAAAGTCGTTGCCGACACTACCTTACGGACCTCAACGTTGGGAGTGTTGAGGTCCGTAAGCCCTTTGATGTTGACTTTTTGCTCCTGCGCACACACTCCTTACGGACCTCAACACTGAAAACCTTACGGTCCGTAAGCTTTCTTCAAAAACAAATTTCATTTTTGGATTCCTCTCGTCGAGCTACCCCAAAAGCATATCTTATGGCTCCCGTAACTCATTTCCTAGCTCCGGATATGTCAAAAATGAAGTTCTGACTGTTTCTGGCGCGTATTTATGTTCTTTTCTTCAGTTCTTCTTCATTCGGACTCCGTTTTATTCGCCATTTTTGCCCCCTTTATCGATCTTGTACCGTTTTCTCGTATAATCCACATATATTTCACAGTTTCCTGTAAATATAACATATAATCAAATAAGTACCATTATCGCGAGAAAATCATATTCAAACAGATTAAAATGTAAGGAATTTGATGTATAAAATGTGTATGATTTAAGACACATCAAATATCCCCACACTTAACCTTTTGCTTGTCCCTAAGCAAAATCCTAAACAACATGTCAAACTTAAACAATTAAACAATAACGCATGTTTCGAACAAATTTAAATATGAATTACAAAATCTTTAAACACAGAAGTTTCACAAGACTTACAACGTTCAAAAGGTTGATAAATCAAGAAAATGAACGATAAACCGAGAATACTTAATCAAAATTTTCTTACTTTTAAGTAATTAACTATGCAAAAACAATACTACTCACTGAATTCACTCTTCTCTCGAATAATATGTATATAATTTCAAGTGAACTCTCAAAACCAGACTGTGAAGCATGACTATTATAAGCTTGTACGTCAATCAAATCTCTACCTTATTGTTATAAGTCGATACAAATCAAGAGGACTTTTATTGTGGGTAGGTAAGGGCAAAAGGTAGGTTGTTTATTTGGAAGAAAGTGGTTAACAGGAGATTTTACGAAAAACCGGAAAAATACATGATAAGAATATACATTCTTTTGGTCTTTTGACCATAACTTTATTCTATTTTTCATTTTTTTTCATTTTTTTTTTTCATTTTTTTCATCTTTTTCAAAAAAAAAAATTTTGTACTTCTGTATAATACAAAGATAAACGTTCCGGTTTGCAAAGGGTAACAACAGAAGGTAATAGGTACAAAGTGGTGTCTAAAGGAGAAAGGTGAATTTTTACAAAGAAATGATGATCCTAATGCCTCTTGAGATTTTGTATCAATAAATAAACCAAAGGTTTTGAAATGTATCAAAACGTACAAGTTCTAAAGTAATGTGACAAGTCGGTAAACACACATGAAACGAAAGTAGTGTTTATGTATTAAACACTTTTTAGGCTCAAATCTTACTGTCATGTGGTAATGTAAGGGTTGAAGGTTTTGTTATTGCATAGTTAATTTACTTTCTAGTTAGAAAAATTATGTTAAGTATTTCGTAAAAATTTTCACAAAAACTTGATTCAAACAACCTACTATCCCGCAACTTAAAGAAATATGTATTTTCAGATTTTGTAAATTCAACATTTAAATTGTTTTTGACAGACGTTTTGCAAAATGTTCAAGTTTTAAATGCGTTCAAAGGATCGGGACAAGTAGAGCATTTATTTATTTATTTTTTTTTTATTGTATATACTAAATATTATACAAAATCCTCATCCCCACACTTGAAAAACACATTGTCCTCAATGTGTGAAAATGAGAAATGAAAATAAACACACTTGCATAGAAATTAAAAAATGTTACTTCCCTGATGTGTTGCCGTATTCCTGAATATGTGTTGCCTCGTCGCATTATATCAATTTTCGTTCAATTCCTGTATACGACGCTTACAAAATAATAAGTCAACACATCAAATAGAAATAAACATAACAAGCATAATTAAACATAAAAACACCAAACATAAATTATTTACAAACCCAGGGATTTTTGTAACGTCTTTTTGTCAAGCCCAGTTTTTTTCGAAAATGTGTGCGATGTCTTCCTTAACCCTATAGTGTACATAACTTCCAACTCTAATGGAGCGTTCGGCCTCAAGCCTAATAGCGCCCACCCTCATTAATTGAATGTACTCACTTTGGGATTCCGTTTGACTTTGCTTACATTTTCCAGTTTGTGACCAGTTTCCACATCCTATGCATTTCTCGTAGCGTTTTGCTCTTCTTTTCATTGCACTTTTGGATGTTCCACAAAATGGTGGTGTTTGTTCTTGATGACGCCATTCTTTCCTTACCCCAGCGCTTAGGAGAAAGATTTTCTCCTTAAGTTCTGCAGGCAACCCTGGTTTTGCAAATTCTAAACAACAAAGCAAATTAAGATCAAACGGATGCATTTTAAACCTAAATTACACTTAGGAGATGTTGCTGAGATTTGTAAGCAGTTCCGAAATCACCCGAATGGAGATTGAGTACGGGTGGTGTGATTCAAACCTGCATAAACAAAAACAAGCAACAACCCAAGCAGTACTGACTCGACACAAAACAAACGACTCAAAAACACAAAATTTTTTTACAAAACCTCCCCACACTTGAATTTAATCAGGAGGTTTTTCTTTGATCTGGACCCTATCCAACCCATTCAATTCCACCCGGTTCTCAAAAATAGTTAAAAATTTAATGGTGGAATAATACAATATTTTGAAATTTTGAAAGGGGTCAGACCACCAGAATTTAAACTTACCTGGACCAAACTTGATAAAATTCATGTAATGAGGAGGATGGTTGTCTTTGCATTTTAATGTTGCCTGAAGCTTCCTTTTGCACCATCTTTGCATCCTCAAGATATGTTGATCCAAGTTTCTTCGTGTTTTCCCCCGTGTTTTTAATTGTGGTGGTGATCCAGCTTCTAGCTTTTCCACGGGCCAACTTTCAAACTCCTCAGCCACTGTCTTTTCTTCTTCGTTTGGTATTTGTTTGATTTCCATAATCGGTTCACCTTTCAGTAATTTTTCTAAATAGGCAAGATCACCGATTGGGTCAAATTCTTCATTTTCAATAGTTGGCAATCCTACCAACTCATCACCAAACTCTTCTTCCCAAGATGGTTCATGGTCTTTCTCATCCTCCATCTTGTCAAGTGGCTTTTCTTCAACTTCTCCAATTAGAGCTGCTGAGTATCGAGGCACCTCTAATTCAATCTCTTCTACTACCCCCTCATCGTCATCACTCCAAAAGTCATCATCGATATTCCATGGTGTAGGACACCAATGTTTAGAATTAACGACTTGCTGAACCGGAGGTGGGATTTCAGTGTCCATTTTTGTCTCCGGTTCTCTATCTGACAATTCTGGATGACCGGGTAGCTCCTCTTCCATCTCTTCTTTCATTAATCTCCTATATTCAGCCAGCTTCGCATCTATCTCTGCATCATCACAGGAAAAATCAATTATGAATTTAACATTTTTCTCTTCCTGTTTTACCTTATTATCTTCACCAATACCCTCAGCATCCTTCAATGTTGTCTCCATATTGGTTAGCTCTGTGGCATCTACCGACTCGTCATTCATGTCTTGATTTAAAGTCAAATCATCCTTGTCGGCCCAATATATCCCCTTTGTATCCGAAGGCATTGCCCATCGAAAAGAGTTCGGACAATCTTTAGACTTGTGCGGTCCAGCGCAGTTCCCACAAAATGGATTTATGATTTGATCGTTGTTTTTCATCTTTTCTAACATTTGTTTTTGTAATTCGCAATTTTGCTTCATTAAAGATTTTGTTTGAGCGATTAGATCTTCGTTTTTCATCTTTTCTAACATTTGTTCTAGTAGTTCGCAGTTTTGCTTCAATGAAGATGTCATCTGAGCGACTTGACATTCCACAAATGTCGGAAAATAAGGTGGGTACTTGCTTTCGTTGCATGGTTGATATGGAGAAGAAAAATAGTCTTGATATGGTTGTGGTTGTGAATATAAGTTAGAAGAGTAATCTGTGGAACACTCTGATGAATTTGGACAATATTTGGTATAATGATGTCCTCCACAGATAAAACACATTTTTTTTTAAAAAAATTCACAAAACAAACAAACAAACAAACAAACTTTAATCTAATAAAAACAAGTAAAACAAAATAACTTAATAGACGACTCGGGTAGTTCTCTAGAGTTTGCCAGTGTCCCCGGCAACGGCGCCAAAAACTTGATGTGCGGTCACAACCTGCTTTTTGTTTGAAAGACTTTAATGTTGTATGAAACGTGTTGTTCAAAAGCCTTGGTATGTAAAAAGCTTGATGTGAGGTTGTTTATTCAGATGCTTAAAAGTTGGACATGCTTTGGCCTAATAGGTATATGTACTCTCATTGGGATGGTCCACAGGTAGGCAACGGGTCCTTATTGGATTTGTGCGAATGCCAACCTAGACAGGAGTTCCCAATTTAACGGTACTTAACCCTTCCAGTTACTACATGTCCGAGCATATGATATTTCTTTTTATTTTCAAAACAAGTTTTAAATGGAATTGCTACTAAACCACACACAATCGGCAAGTGCACCGGTCGCGGTGTAGTGTAGATGGCAAGACCGGATATCAATCCGTGGACACTATGGGCAGCCTTTAGATACTGAACCTCTATCGAATATAAAGTTGAATTTTAAAGGTTTGATTTAAATTGATTTTTGATTTTTTAAATAATAATTTACTTGAATGAAGAAAGCAAAACAAGAAAAGTGAAACAAATAAACAAACACACAGTATAACAATCACAGAAACAACGTTTTACAAATATATAATGATAAACGGACTACCTGGGTTTTGAAATCCCTAAAATCATGCAATGCTAATTTGACAATAATAACAGTTAAATATCTTTTTCCTTTGAATAACCCCCCGTTAGAGATGTATTAAACAATAGATTAAGACGAAATGTGAAGTGCTAGAACGAACCGGCTCGAGCTATCGATACCAAATCCCACGAGTATCAGACCTTTGGGACCTCAGAGACTAAGTTGTGAGAAGATCTTAAAAACATGAAGCAGAAGTATTATTGAAACATTGAAATCCTAGGAAACCTTAGACGCGAAAAAATAAATGAATCCGAGTTATCGGTCACCCAATTTACCCAACAACGGCTAGCTAATAACCTAGCATACATGGATCTTATTTCTAATCACCAAGTAAGTTTGCATCTTTAATTGGTTTGATTTTAATACTTGATTAACTTGTTGATCGAAAGTTAATGTTTTTATCGAAAAGACAAGGCCCGCATCGATAATCAAAAGATTAACAATTCGGATTGAAATAGTAATATGGTTTAAAGTTACTAATTTCAATAACCAAGTTATAAGCAATTAAAGGACAGTATAAAGTCAAGTTCAACAATACTTCATGTAAATCACACCAAATAACTGAAATTACTTCAAATATACATTACAATCATTAAGTTCATCATAACCCAGGCAGTTTACAAATTTAAGCACACATATTATACAAATACAGAAAGTAAACACAATTATAAACACAAGGTAACATGGTAAAAAGTAAAAGATACGAGAACTTAACGTTTGTCGGACATTTGTCGGAACCGGGACGCTTTTAACTCGAACCGAGAGCTTCCGAGACCTCCAAAGACCTCCAAAGGTGCTCCAATATCGACTACATTGCTCCAAACCCGAAGTTTTTATGTTGGAGAGGTGTATTTTCGAGTTACAAGTGAAGGCTATTTATAGTTGAGATTTTTGAGCTTCTGGGACTAGCTTACGGACCTCAACGTTGACAATGTTGAGGTCCGTAAGCCCACATATTGCGACGACAGCCAACTGCTCCATTTACCGACGAAAAAGTCGTTGCCGACACTACCTTACGGACCTCAACGTTGGGAGTGTTGAGGTCCGTAAGCCCTTTGATGTTGACTTTTTGCTCCTGCGCACACACTCCTTACGGACCTCAACACTGAAAACCTTACGGTCCGTAAGCTTTCTTCAAAAACAAATTTCATTTTTGGATTCCTCTCGTCGAGCTACCCCAAAAGCATATCTTATGGCTCCCGTAACTCATTTCCTAGCTCCGGATATGTCAAAAATGAAGTTCTGACTGTTTCTGGCGCGTATTTATGTTCTTTTCTTCAGTTCTTCTTCATTCG
Source organism: Helianthus tuberosus (assembly GCA_030545235.1). Taxonomy (NCBI): domain Eukaryota; kingdom Viridiplantae; phylum Streptophyta; class Magnoliopsida; order Asterales; family Asteraceae; genus Helianthus; species Helianthus tuberosus. The sequence goes on from CM060407.1 coordinate 6,118,969, forward strand.
GACTCCGTTTTATTCGCCATTTTTGCCCCCTTTATCGATCTTGTACCGTTTTCTCGTATAATCCACATATATTTCACAGTTTCCTGTAAATATAACATATAATCAAATAAGTACCATTATCGCGAGAAAATCATATTCAAACAGATTAAAATGTAAGGAATTTGATGTATAAAATGTGTATGATTTAAGACACATCAGCATGATCAACCCCGAGTAAAATGCTTTTCAAAACTCGCATAGAAACTTTATTTTATGTTTTCTGTACAGTTCTTACCGCTTTCCTAAAATTGAAAAACTCCAAAAATATTTTACATAGTTGTAGGATAAATTTTAAGAAAAATACAAAAACATTTGAAAAATATAAAATGAAGTCGTGTTGAGATATAAGGGAAATGATAGTACATCGGTTAGTTGTATCTGGTGCAGGATTATAGTAATATATAAAATTAACCGTTAACTGTAACAGCTTCATTATACGTTGCTTCGGTAGGTTTAACGCGTCAATAAGAACCTGTTTTTGGTATATAAACATAATGAACTGCGTAACTTGTGTGGTACATCTCTCGGATATATGGTCTTGGTACCGTAATTTCGTTTGATAGATTGCCGAGGTTCTGAGATACGTGGTCTTTATGCTGTTTATCATCTGGGTATCATGGTTGTTTCTTTTACCGAAAACAACGGGGACGCAAGTCTAGATCTTCCATGATACCATACATACGTGTAAATATCATATAATACATGAAGCATTCGACCTCAATAAGTGATAAACAATCACATGTCCCTCAAAATATGTGATAATATATCACAGCTCTTTTGCGGGAGTCAAGTTCGTCTCTTTGTCTGTACGATGGTACTAACCTGTTCACGGACTTGCTCCTGTGCCCTCATGCATCTGAAAATCAAGTTCCTCATCAATAAGTGATTCTATCACATAGGGCTTGTTTTCAATTCTAAATAAGTGAGTATCTCACATCATTTTATACGTCAAAACAGATGATAAATGGTATACTCACCAGTAAGATGAACTCTCGTGCATACCTTGATACGGGAGTATATTCTGAGGTGGGTAAACATAGTTACAATCAGTTATTAATAAACTTAATAGCATATCTCGAAAACAGTGTTCGAAAGCGTGCTAAAGCTTAAGTGGACCACAATACCGTTGAACGTCTTGAACTGTTAATATCATTCTAAAAAACTTAAACTGAAGAACTATGCTTCTTGCGTTGGATATTGACAGAAAAACCGATATGATCCCTTTGCTCCGATTTCACAAAAAGATAATTAGTGTAAATACGTTCTTAGGTTTAATTTCTTTATTCAGTCAAAAATTCAAAAAAAAAAAAAAAAAAACCAAAAGGATTTTGCTTTCTTGTTTCTATGTGCGAGTTATCATTTTGAAAATTCTCTAAGGGTTGTGAACATTCTTTAATAAGGTGTTAAACATCAATTTAGGTAATCTTAAAATAAGTCTTTTTGTATAAAAATCGGTCGTGCAAGATCCATCTAAGTGTGTGGGTAATCACGTCATTTTAAGGTGTTTCGGTAAATCTGCTTCCAAGTTGTGATATTTTTCCAAAAGTATAAGTTTTGAAGTAAATTGTTCTGAATGATCGTGTCTTGAAATACAAATTATTACATATTGGTTGTTTAATATTTCAATTGTTGATTCCGGGGTATTGGAATTATTTTTGGGATCCAGGTTTGGGCTGAGTATCTCCGGGGTTAAGATTCTTAATCCGGTTTTGCCCTTACGGGCCATAAAATGAGTTTTACATATCTAAACGAGTCCAAACCTTTTGCTACTGATCACATATGATAAATAAATTATTTTAAGCCTTCTGGAAATATAAAAATATCAGATTTAAGTATCGAACCCGGAAATGGCCTTTAATCGCCTTATTAAGCGTTTTTAACGCATAGTATGTTTTAAAATCATATTGAACATACCCGGGTTGATACCTACTGATATAAGAGGCAAATTATGATATTTTAACAGTAAGCAAAGGTTGATAAACTCAGACTTCAGTTTTGAGCTTTTCGGCTTATGTGAAATTACCAAAATACCCCTATGGGGCATAGTTTGGTTAAAAATGATAAATTTCTGTTAATGCACTTTAGGTGATAAGTGCATGCCTTCCAATTTATAGGGTCTTTATTGGATATGTATTGAAACTTAGTCCAAGTTTTAACCTTGGACATTTGTCCAAGTTTTAGTCTAGACTTTTGTCTGAGTTTATGTTTAGGACAAATGTCAGAGTTTTGTGTAGTATGTTTTGTCCGGGCTTCTAGTTTGTCTTGGAAGTCCGGGGTTTGCCTTGTATATATACCTTTATGTGGAATAGACAAGGTAGCGATTCTGTGTGAAATTCTGTGCACCTAACCCTAATCATTGTGTGTGTGTGTTTTGTCTGGCGGCTGCTTTGTGTGAGTGACGTCATTCATCTTCCTCATCAAGAATACTCAGTGTATTCTTGATTTCTCTCACAAATCTTTGCATACTAGTGTTTCATCTGCAGTGGTTAATCATCAGGTGGATTCCGCACACCTGTTGGTGGCTTTAGCTGAGTGAGATCTTGGATTAGGAGGCCTTACAAGTGGTATCAGAGCAGTGTGCTCATACTACTGTAGGTGTTTCTTAGTTTGAAGGTTTTTGTGAGAAAAGTTCAAGCTTTGATAGGGATTAGTGAGTGTTTAGTGAGTTTTTGTATTTTATTCATGATTCTTCATTCATATCTAGTGATTTGATGATGGATTTTGAGTAGTTTGGTGATTTTTAGTGTTGTTCTTCATCTGGGTTTTACAGGGGTTTTGGTTCTTGTTCATACAGTGTTGAAAGTTGAAAAAGATTCCTGAGTTTGATCTTTGGAAGATTTGTCCGTGTTTTAAATTCTGTGTTTGTGTCTCCGGGGTATTGTTGAACCAGTGTGAAGTCACATTGGAGAGATAGTCCGGAGATTGGTTCTTCTGAGTTCTGAGAACTCTTGCCTGTTCTGAGTTTCAAATCTCAACTCTTGTCTAACCTTTTCTTAGAGTCTGAGTTTTAACCTCTTTAGATAGGGAGTCCGAATTTTTAGATAGGTTTTGTGGATTCTTTGTGTCCGTGTTTTATCTTGTTAGTAGAGTCCGAGGTTTAACTTTTATTTATTAGTAATATTAGTCTGAATTTTAGCTTCTAGTTATTTTTAGAGTCTGAGTTTTAATTGAAGTTAGTGGTCTGAGTTTTTTGTTGAAGTTTGAGTCCGATTTTTAACTCCTTGTTAGGTCCGAATTTTAGAACCTCTTTACTAGGTCAGAATTTCTGTCTAGAAACTTTTACCTGAGTCCGAGTTTCACCTAAGATGACTTGTACCTGAGTCCGAGTTTCACCTTAGTTCCCTTGAGTCCGAGTTTTGTGTCATATGTCAGAGTTTCCTTATTTGTCTCGAGTCAGAGTTTTAAAGTTATCTTGTTCATCCGAGTCCGAGTATTATTAGGTCCGAGTCATTAGATCTGAGTTTTTAATTTTCGTTTAGTCCGAATTTTTACTTTTGTCCGAATTTTAACCTCCTTTTAGAGTCCGAACTTTATATTATCTTAGGGAGACCGAGTTTTGCTTTCCTTTCATTAGTGTGTTTATTTAATCCTGTTTGTCCGATTTTTAAAACTCTAAGTGTGTGTCCGAGGTTTGGGATTTATTTCAGGTTCTGATCCGGGTGTTAGATTCTGATTAAAGCCTCAGACATTTCACTCCGTGTTTTCTCTCCGAGTTTTGGACTTGGAAGCTCTCTAAGTAACTCTTTTGCTTGGAAACCTACTGTTAACCTTCTGTGAACTTCTATTTCATTCAAACATTGTTCAAATGGCGAACAATCTTACTGCAATGGTTCAGAATCTCAAACACAATGCTGAAGTGGGGAGTAACGACAAGCCTCCTCTGTTGATTAATGAATTGGATTTCCCAGAATGGAAGGATCGGTTTGAGAGGTATGTTAGAGCAAAAGACATCAAGATTTGGTTGTGTATCGTTAAAGGATGTGGAGCTACTCCAGTACGTACGTTAACGATTGATACTTATTTGGCACTCACTGACGACCAGAAGAAATTTTATGATTGTGAAGAGAAAGCTATGTCAATGATTACGATGGCTATGACACAATCTATACTTCACACTTTTCGTAAGAGAAGTAGCTCGAAGGAGTTGTGGGATAGCATGATCGAGCGCTATGAAGGAAATGCAATATACAAGAAACGACGACTCGAACGTTTGAAGACTCAATTCGTTGTGTTTAAAGCTTTAAGGAATGAATCATTTGATGACACAGTGAACCGATTTTATCATCTGCTGAGTGAACTTGATAGAAGTCAAGAGGGTATCTACACTGAATTTGAGAAGGTTGAGAAGTTTCTGAATTGCCTTCCCAAAGAATGGAATATGTACACCGCTTTGATTAGAGAAGGTGTTCTCTATGAGGAGCTCTCATTGGAAGAAGTTGTACAAAAACTGAAGGGTTATGCTTGGAATATGGAAGATCAAGCATCTGATTTCGAGAAGATCCAAGATCCTCAGTTATATAAAGCTTCAAAACCGACGGATAAGGGTAGTAATGGAGTAAACGGTGTTGCCCTATATTCAGAGAATGAAGTTCCTACAAGTGAACACGCCTTTATAAGCAACAATGTCAATTCAAGTGGACCAACAAATTCCAATCAAGGAATGTACTCTTCTAGTGGAACTCAGAAATCTCAAGCGACAAGCTTGAACATTCCAAAGGTAGATGCAAGCTGTTTAAAGTTGATTGAAGAAAACATGAGCCTTTTGGCGTCCTTCATGACTGCCTACGAGAACTTCTGTCTTGGAAAGCTCGTTGAACCGTCAAGTCTCGATGAGGACTTTGACCAGATAGACCAAGACGAAATGGAAGAACTTGATCTACAACTCAATATGGCACTCTTAGTCCGTAGAGCGAAGAAATTTCTGTTGAGAACGGGTAGGAAGTTCATAGGAGGTCAGACAAAGACTCGAATGGGAGTCGACATGTCAAAGGTGAAATGTCACAACTGCGGCATCTACGGGCATTTCGCACGTGATTGTCGGAAGCCGAAGATGGAAAGATCGAACAGAGAAAACTACTCTCAAGGAAACAACTCAAGACCTCACAACAATTCAGCAACTACTTCCAACTCAAGTGCTCGTCCAAGTTGAATGTATTTACCAGTGTAAACTGACGTATTTTCCCAAAAAGATTAAATGCAGGTACTAAGCGAAATTGGCTGGGATTTCTCCTTAGCATCATTAGAAGTCTCGCAAGCTTAAGATGCCTGAAGTCTGTTGAACCATAAATGTTATTTTATTCGATCCTACTGTGGATAAACATCCGGATATTGTGACCTTGATTACAATAAATAAATTCGGTTGTATCATATTTTTAAATTGCTTCCGCTGTGCATATTAATATTGTGTTGTTTGACTATTACGTTGCCAACCATAACGTCACGATATTCCCCCACCGGGCCCACCGGTGACACGTGGAAATCGGGGTGTGACAGTAGATGAGTACATAAACAAAATACTTTATAAGTGTAAATCATAATTATTCATTTGACTAATTTTAGAAGTCCTAATGAATGAGCATTGCATAGTGTATATCCACTTGCTGAATTAGAGATAGTGTGATTGGTTATGCATTTCGACAGTGAATTAATGGACGACTAATAAAGGTTGACTTCAAATATCCACGAAGAAAACAAATAACTTTATGGATGCACCACATTTTGTCACGTGTTACATATTTTTTAAAATCCTGACACGTTTTGTCAGGAGAGAGAAAGAGCACATGTTACACATTTTTCATCTGTTACATACATGTAGCATCACATGTTACACTTTTTTGTTTGTTTTCAACAGCAGATTTTTGCAAGGTTTACGAAATGTAACATTGTCAAACTTAGTTTTTACGAATTTTCATTGTGTAGTGCATGTAAAAAATATGTTACATACATGTAGCATCACATGTTACACTTTTTTGTTTGTTTTCAACAGCAGATTTTTGCAGGGTTTACGAAGTGTAACATTGTCGAACTTAGTTTTTACGAGTTTTCATTGTGTAGTGCGTGTAAAAAATATGTTACATACATGTAGCATCACATGTTACACTTTTTTATTTGTTTTCAACAACAAATTTTTGCAGGGTTTACGAAGTGTAACATTGTCGAACTTCGTTTTTACGAGTTTTCATTGTGTAATGCATGCAAAAAATATGTTATATGTTTTATAGAAAATTTTAGTGTAGCAGAAAAAACCTATTACACTTTTTGTGTCAGACAGAAAAGTGAAAAGGCAAAAGCTGTTACGTGTACTTTTTGTTAGTCTGTTACGTAGCCAGAATAACTGTTTTAGGTAACATCTAATCTCAATCATAGATTTTTTAATGAATGATGGAGATTGAGTTTTCAAAGTATTTTTAACTCAAAAGGGTTTATAATTATCCTTGTATATATGAATTAAAAAAGAAAACTAATAAAAGTGCTTAAAATGAAGATTTCATGTGTAGTAATGTGTCTTTGTTTAGGCAACTTGTTAGTTATTTCTCCCATTTCATGATATATAACTGAATCATTGTGTGGTCATCATGTCTATTAGCCGTTACACGCCTAATGACAACAATGTTTAATACACTAATTAATGCCTTGACACATGCATGATGGAGATGGATATATCAGGTGGTTTTGTTGGTGTCACGATAATACTTCAGTAGTCCATCAGTGATCTAAGTTTACCGTTAAAAAATCAATAACTATTCATACACAACCACCGGTCAATACTTTGGTCTAATAGACAACACTCTGGACCTCTGAGAGGGCGGCCAATGTTGTGCTCAACCAGTGGCGAAGCTTGAACGAAAAATCAGTGGGGACCGAACTCTCAAAATCCAAATCAGTGGGGAGCCGGACTCTTAAAAAGTCCAATATTTTACACTAAAAAACAAAAATTTTCGGTAAACTTAACACTACGAGCGAAAAATCAGTGGGGGTCGAGGCATCCCCGGGCCACCAATAACCTTCGCCGATGTGCTTAAGGCCACCATATGTGATAGACATCTTACATTATATTTATGGCCAGTGGCAGAGCTTGAATGAAAAACAGGGGGATAGATTCTCAAAATCCAAATCAGGGTTAGCCGAACTCTTAAAACCACAATATTTTACACTACAAAAAATCGGTAGAAATAACACTATGAAGCGAAAAATCAGGAGGGCCAGGACACTTCTTGGCCACCAAGAAGCTTCACCCCTGTTTACGGTAATTGGTCCAAAAATATTCTACCACTATATATACACTTTTTCACATACAAGAACGCATGCATACATCTTTTTTTTTGAAAGGAAAACTTCATTAAACAAACACCAACGGACTATCTCCAAGACGGAGATAGCCGCGGACAAACACAATTACATCGGCTCAAGGAAAAAAGAATTACCCCTACTTCTATACCAAAGAAAGATTAACGATTTTACATCCGAAACAACATGGCTCACACTCCTAGAAATGTTGGAAAAAACCTTTTCGTTCCTCGCCTTCCAAATTCTCCAACACGTTATAATAAAAATACCGTACACAATGCTTCTCCTAGACTTTGAGCCGCTCATTTGATCAACAATCTTCGGTATATCATCGATAGAAAACATAATCATCCGAGGTAACCTGCACCAAGAAGCGATGCCATTCCAAACTCCATCCGCGAACCTGCATACAGTAAACAAGTGATCTGCTGTTTCATCGACATCTTCACAAAAAAACGCAGCATCTGTGACTAGTCGATATGTTCCTTCTACGAAGCGCACATCGAGTGGGGATTCTGTCTAGAAGGGCTCTCCACATGAAAATATTGCACTTGCTTGGAATCCACTTGCACCATTCAAATTGGTTACTAACCTCCTCAGAGCCAGTGCTTTTTAACCAATCTTTTACCTCTTTAACCATGTAATCCTTCGAATCACCAATACTCCAAACCCACGAATCTTCGGCCTGTGAAAGACGAGTCCCCGTGATCAATCTTTGACACTCGACAACTTCAATCATCTCTTGCTCAGTTGCCGGGTATCTCTTCCAATCCCAAGTGATCAAATTACCATCATTTTGAGTCTCAATCCTATCCGCCAACACACACCACTTATCCGACTCAAGCCGAAATAGAGACGGAAATCGTTGTTTAAGAGGCATGTGGTCGATCCAAGGGTCGATCCAAAACCTTATATTTGTACCATTACCCACACTACCTTTAATCATTCCAACAAACGGAACCTCTCCCACTTTTAGCTTTCGACTGCACAAGACTATTTTAGTCCATGCTCTTGTGTCACACCCCGATTTCCACGTGTCACCGGTGGGCCCGGTGGGGAGTATCGTGACGTGGTTGGCAACATAATAGTCAAACAACACAATATTTAATATGCACAGCGGAAGCAATATAAAAGATAAGTTTCAACCGAATTTAATATTGTAATTTCAAATGTCACAATATTCGGAAGTTTATCCACAGACGGATCGGAAATAAAATGGAAACAATAGTTCAACAGACTTCAGGCATCTTAAGCTTGCGAGACTTCTAGTGATGCTAAGGAGAAATCCCAGCCAATTACGCTTAGTACCTGCATTTAATCTTTTTGGGAAAATACGTCAGTTTACACTGGTAAATACAATCAACTGACTCATTTTAAAATGATTGAAAATTGATTTGGATGCACGTAGCATAAACATTTTTATTTAACTTGGGAGAATTATTTAATATTATAATCTTGTGAACGAATTACATGTTACTTGTGCGTTCAGTAGCCCGGATCGTGTCCGGGTTAAAGATCAATAGACCCACCACCTTATTCTTTTTTGCACTGACGGGTGTACGCCTACACCCCGCGCTTAAGTCGTGGCCATTTCGTAAAATGATGCCAGGGATATCCGGGACATGGTCATTAACCCCCCAAAGGCTTTAAGTAAACAAGACTGTTTAAACGAGCCGATCAAATTATTCAATTAACCACCCAACGATGGAAGATTTGATGTCCGATCAAGCGGTATTCTATATACCGTAACCCAAGCCCGTATAGGGAAAATAAGTTAAAAGTATTTACCTGATCAATGTAATAATCACAATAAGCAAATGCAAGTAGCTTTTACTGGTACTCCTAATCTGGAACGAAGGTTTATAATAACCTATTAGATTTCTAACGGGTCCTTAATTAAGCCTTAGCTTAGACCGGTTAGTTTCAATGATACGGTTCGTACGCACTATTAAGCGAAGACCGGATAGAATGTGATTTAGACCCGGCAAGTTCGGAGACTTGCTTAATATGGGTATTTCATACACACTCTGGATTTTGAGATAAAACCGATAAGGTTTGACCCGTTTCGGCTAATTTATGTAAACTAGTTACATAAACCGAACCGCACACGTAATAAGCGTAACGGGTAATAATGAGAGCCATTTACAGGTTTCCTAAGTTAATATGCTCCAAATATGTTGTGACATCAGTAAGATATCATTTATTATGCCCGAAATGAATTTAAACACAAACTATGCCCCGTAGGGGTAGTTTGGTCATTTATAAGGTGATAAAAGAGTTTAAGTAATATCCTGAGTTACAGGTCTGATGTAATCAGCAAAGATAATCAATTTTCTAAGTTATATCAGCAGGGTAAAGTATATATGTGAAATTTATCAATTATAACCAAACTATGCACCGTAGGGGCATCTTGGTAATTTTACATAAGCCGAAAAGCTCAAAACTGAAGTCTGAGTTTAACAACTTTTGCTTACTGTTAAAATATTATAATTTACCTCAAATATCAGTAGGTATCACCCTTAGTATGTTTAAAATAGTTCTAGTACATACTAGGCGTTAAAAACGCTTAATTAGGCGATTAGAAGCCGTTTCCGGGTTCTATATAGAAATCTGATATTTTTATTATTCCAGGAGGTTTAAAATAATTTATTTATCATATGTAATCAGTAGCAAAAGGTTTGGAGTCGTTTAGATATGTAAAACTCATTTTATAGTCCGTAAGGGCAAAACCGACAATTACCGGATTAAGCCTACGACTACAAGTTATGCTCAGCCTAAAATTAATTAAAAATCTTCAAAAATCCCAAAATTATATGGTACATCAGTGGGTAATGGGCTTGATATCAAAAAGTAGGCTTAACTAGGCTATACGCTAATTACGCCATTTAATTAACATAAAGCTTTCATTTTGCGCTAATGAGCATAACTCTCAATCTACACCACCAATTTATCTCAAATTTTGGGTACAAGTTTATATATCAGAAATTAAAGTTTCTACTCTTTTACATTTTCAAAAATCACGTTTTAAGGTGAAAAGGGCATAATGGTCAACATATGAGCAATTAACGGAAACATGCATATTAATTGGATAACTAATGAACCAAGGTGTATAATCACAGAGGGTTATACTAGCATGTAACCTAGTCCAATTAAAGCTCTGAGGCATTTCTAAAACATGCCTAAACGGGTCAGAACTGAAAGTCAAAGCAAAAGTCAAACTATGCGACTTTCGGTTCCAAACCGGGTCTAAACAGGAAATTGTTGGGTTGAACATGTTTAGACATGTTCTTACACTTATTACCAAGTTATATTAATGATCAAACAGGTTGTATATGTTCTACATTGCTAATTATGCATAAATTAGAAAATAAGCATGCTGTTGACTTTTTAATAACAAGTTTGACCCGACATTTGACCTAGTTAGAGTGGGAATCAGTGGGAACCCTTTTAAGGGTTTATTGCCCACATAATTACCAACTTATAACTACTTTCAATTCGACTAATCATTGGACCATTAGTGATTAATCGTTAAGTCAACCGTTAATTACGACGGTTTGACTTTTAAGCTAAAACTAAGCAAAAACTTAACTAAGAAAGGTTAAGCAAACTTACAAGAGTCCTATGAACGACCAGAGATCACTTGAGAGAAGTCTTGAGCTCCAGAATGATCAGGAATGCAAGAATGAAGGTGTGAAGAACTTGTTGCAACAATGGCCCTTTATATAGTGTTTAAATCACCATAGATTGTTGACACACAAGTCTACAACTGACCACAATTCATCCACAAGTGTCCCTAAGTGTCTAGGACTGTTTAGGGGTCGCCCACAATGTGAAAATATCTGTTTTGGGTTGATTCTGCGCGTTTACAGGCTGCTGCCTGATGTTGCTGTTACTGTGTGTCTGACGCGGCCCGCGTAAGACACCTTAAGGTCTTACGCGGCCCGCCTGGACCCCGTAAACAGATTTTACATTTTCTATTTTCCACATCTTTGTCCCTTGGCTCTTCGAAAGGTCAACTAGCTTATATTTTTGCACTTTGACCCCTTCTTATTTACCTACAAGGGTTTTAGGACTTATACCCACTTTGCCAAGTCCCTGGACACTTTTGGTTAACCCGAAAAGTCATAACTTTCAACGTTAACGCTTTAACCCCTTGTATACGAATTTGATCATAACTTTCTCATACGATAACGAAACTTTATGAAATTTATATCGTGCATTCTAGTGAGTATAATTAACCGTTACAAAGCTTCGGGTTTGCTAAAAGGTCACTAAGAGGTATAACTTAAACATGTTGACACATTTAACCCCTGTAGTTTGTAATCTCTCACTTTCTTTCATATTTAGCTTCGTATGATCCATGATTTATTCGTTTGAAGATATGAGCATCATGTAGGGTTAGTGTAAAGTATATTTATTCACTGTTGACATTTAGAACTCGTATATTCACATACTTTCCATGATTGTCAACTTTAGTCCTTTCAGAATATTCTTTCACACGTTCAAACTTATGACACGTGTCAACACATTATAGGACGTGAATTTTCGAGGTGTTACATCCTGAAAACTTGTTATTACACGGGAACATATCCCATCTTCTACGAGACCCATGAATAGCATCTATAACTTTCCTCCAAAGCGCTTCTCGATCTTTACGATATCTCCATAACCACTTTAAAACCAAAGCATTATTACTCACCTCTAGTCTATTGATGCCCAAACCACCATTTTTCTTAGAACATGTAACCGTCTCCCATCCAACCCAATGAACTTTATTCACATCGACACTTCCACCCCAAAGAAACCTCCTGATCAAAGCCTCCAATTTATTCACCACCACAACTGGCGCTTTATATAACGAAAAATAATACATCGGAAGGCTCTCCAGTCCGATTTTATAAGAACAACCCTCCCGCCAATGGAGAGGGCCTTAGCCTTCCAATTTGATAACCGATTATTGAAGACCTTCACAACAGGATCCCAACTATTTATCCGACCCATATTATCGCCCACTTGAACTCCCAAATAAGTAAACGGAGTAGAGCCCGCTCTACACCCCAACTCAACTGCTTTAACACCCACCTCATCTAAACTCTTCCCAACCCCATAAAGAGTAGATTTATGGATGTTAATTCTCAAACCAGAACACAAATGGAAAATCCTCAAAATACGCCTCATAGGCTTGAAATTAAAATCCGACCACTCGCCATGGCAACATCAGTATACAACAGATGAGAAATAACAGGTCCTCCATTAGGGAGAGACACCCCATTAAAAGACCCAATATCACTTGCTTTTTTTAAAAGACCTGAGAGCGCTTCCATAATAATAATGAACAGAAACGGAGAAATGGGATCACCTTGGCGAATACCTTTACCACAACCAAACTCAAATGTCGGAGACCCATTAACCAGAACCGACGAACGAGCAGAAGAAACAACACCATAAATCCATTTACACCAAGTTTCCGGGAAGTTCATCTGTCTCATAACCATCATTAAAAAAGCCCAATTAACATTATCATACGCTTTCTCGAAATCGATCTTGAATAAAAAATACTATTTCCCACTTCGCCTGGCCCACGACAATATTTCATTGATCAAAAGCGGGCCGTCTAATATATACCTCCCCGAAATAAATGCCGACTGAGTTTCATTAGTGATGCTGTTCATAACATTCTTCAATCTATTCGCTAGGACTTTAGAAATAACTTTACTGTTCACCCCAATCAAGTTAATAGGACGGTATTCACCAAGCTCAATAGGTGTCACGACCCCCGGCCTGGTTTGACCCGGTTCAGGAGCCGCGGGACAGAAATCCCGTGGTATTTATTTAATTGAGTTGACAGCGGAAGATTTTAACAGGATTTGTTTTTAAAACTGAAAATGCCCGATTATTTTATTTCATAATTCGAAATAACCCCGTAATTTACAATCAAGGCGATTTCACTGGGAAACCCCTATTTTACAAAACATGTTTCTTTATTTATATTGAGCCACTTCCTTAAGTTTGTAGTGCTTCACGGCACTTTTCCTGGATCACAACAGATCACCTGAAACATGTTTGAAAAAGGTTTTGTCAGCAGGGAAATACTGGTGAATCATTCTTTTTACTAAAACGACGCGTTGTTATAATTTACAGTATTAAGAGCGATTACAATGTTTATACATATCACCCATCTACCCACGGTATTTATCACTCGACCACCTATTGGCTATCTCGTTGTCCAATGGTGTCTGTGATTATGGTCATATCACCCCTTGGCTAACCCGTTGTCCAATGGTGACGGTTATCAAGTATTGTATACAAAACCCCACATACCGGCTGTAATTTGGAGATTACAAAGACTTAATCCCTGTAATTATAACTTTTGAAAACAATTTGAGGTATTGTAAAATACTTTTGATAAAAGAGAATGACTCACATTGCAGATTTAACACGGGCAGAGTCTAGCCTACTGATTAGCCTTGTTAACCTAGTTTAAATAACAATGCACACAAAACTAGGTTAGTAACTAATACAGCATTTACGATAACTCACGAGATTAAACCCTCACAATGAATGACAAAGTGCGATACTTAAACATCCATCGAATTCACGACGAATGACAAAGCATAACCCTAATGTGGGCAGCACTTAAACATCCATTGGATAGTTTCAATCGATCGGACATTGAATCGTAGCAGCGATCGAGTTATTACCCTGTTGTCGCGACAACGTTTCGTGAATTGTGTATGTTTTAGGACTGTTTCTATAATATCTCAGTGTACGCTTTGAGTTTTAACGTCGAACGAACACGAAATTGCAATAGCCAAACTCCCCTATTTATACTTGGAAAACCGCGCCCTCGCGTGGCGCGAGGGTCCATCGCGTGGTGCGAGGGGCACCCTACTACCATAGGGTAGCCTCATGTCCCAGTAGCTCAGGTGAGTTGGTTGCTCGCTAAAATTCGTATTACACGTAAAACTGTGTTGATATTATCAACTAGGGTTTACCCCCCCTGAGTTTTAGGGGCCCTGATCCTGATTCTGATTATTCTGAAAATTTTAGGGTTTATGCAGGATCACTTGGGGGTCTTAATTAGGGTTTCCTATTGAATCAAATATAATAATAAATAATAGTTTTGGTGAGAGTTGTTACATCCTCCCCACCTTAATAAAAATCTCGTCCTCGAGATTTACTGGAACAAGTGAGGATACTTTCGCTTCATTTCTGATTCCATCTCCCAAGTGTATTCAGATCCTTTCTTCGAATCCCACTTAACTTTGACCAGCACTAGCCGCTTGTGCTTGAGAAACTTGATCTTTCTATCTTCTATTTGTAATGGCTTCTCAACAAACTTCAACTTTTCATTTACCTCTATATCTTGAAGAGGTACTACCAAGGATTCGTCAGATAGATATTTCTTGAGATTGGATACATGAAATACATCATGTATTCCAGCTAACTCTTCTGGTAGTTGTAAACGATAAGCAACTGGTCCAATTCGTTGGATGACTGGAAATGGTCCTACGTATCGTGGACTTAGCTTTCCTTTCTTACCGAACCGAACTACTCCTTTCCAAGGAGAAACTTTTAACAATACCCTATCTCCAACTTGGAATTCTAACGGCTTGCGTCGATTATCTGCATAGCTTTTCTGACGGTCACGAGCAGTCTTTAGTCTTTCCTTGATTTGAGTGATCTTGTCAGTGGTTTCTTGCACTATTTCAGGACCTGACAATTGACTTTCTCCTATTTCTGCCCAACAAACTGGAGTTCTGCATTTACGTCCGTACAGTGCTTCGAATGGGGCTGCTTCTATGCTTGAGTGATAACTATTGTTTTAGGAGAATTCAATTAAGGGTAGGTGGTCATCCCAATTTCCACCAAAATCTATCACACATGCTCGGAGCATGTCTTCTAGGGTTTGTATCATCCTTTCACTTTGCCCGTCTGTTTGTGGATGATATGCAGTACTCAAATTTAGTCGGGTTCCCATTGCTTCCTGGAAACTTGTCCAGAAGTGGGAAGTGAAACGACTATCCCTATCCGATACAATGGAGAGTGGAATTCCATGTAAGGATACTACTTCGTCTACGTATAACTTAGCTAACTTTTCCATGCTAAAGGTTTCCTTCATGGGTAGAAAATGAGCTGACTTGGTTAATCGATCCACGATTACCCAAATCGCATTATTACCTTTTCTGGTTTTGGGTAACTTAGTAACGAAATCCATTGTTATAAGTTCCCATTTCCATACAGGCATTTCTAATTGTTGTAGTAGACCTGAAGGTTTCTTGTGTTCTGCCTTAACTTGTGAACAAGTAAGACATTTAGAAACATATATAGCTATGTCCTTTTTCATTCCTATCCACCAGAAATTATTCCTTAAATCTTGGTACATTTTATTGTTTCCTGGATGCATGGTATACCTAGATTTATGAGCTTCTTCTAAAATTTTATCTCTTAATTCTCCTTGTTTAGGTACCCAAATCCTTTTCTTATGGAATCTCCAAATTCCATCACTTCCTTGTTCTAATTCTTTTATTTGTCCTTTCATTCCTTCAGCATCATCCTTGATTGTTGTTTCTTGAACCTTCTTTAGTTGTTCCATTAAATCTAACTGTAGATTTAATCTAAGAGCACGAACTCGTTGTTGTTTCTCATGATACTTACGAATTAAGGCATCTGCAACTACATTTGCCTTTCCTTCGTGATATTGGATATCACAGTCGTAGTCACTTAGTATTTCCATCCATCTCCTTTGTCTCATGTTTAACTCTTTTTGCCCAAATATATATCTTAAACTTTTATGATCTGTATAGATAGTAAACTTACTTCCATACAGATAGTGTCTCCAAATCTTAAGGGCAAAAATTATGGCTCCTAATTCTAAATCATGAGTCGTATAGTTTTCCTCGTGCGTTTTCAATTGTCTTGAGGCATACGCAATTACCTTCTTGCGTTGCATTAGCACACATCCTAATCCTAGCTTAGAAGCATCGCAGTATACCTCAAAATCCTCTGTTCCTTCTGGCAAGGCTAGAATTGGGGCATTTGTTGACTTTTGTTTCAAAATTCTAAAAGCCTCTTCTTGCCTAGGTCCCCATTCAAACTTAACCGATTTACATGTTAGTTTAGTTAATGGCACTGCTATTTTAGAAAAATCCTTAATAAATCGTTTATAGTAACCAGCTAATCCTAGAAAGCTTCTAATTTCCATAGCTGTTTGTGGAACCTTCCATTTGGTGATTGCTTCTATTTTAGCAAGATCTACGTGAATGCCTTTGTGATTCACCGTGTGTCCTAAAAATTGCACTTCCTGTAGCCAAAATTCACACTTCGAGAATTTGGCATAAAGCTTCTCTCTTCTTAACAAAGTTAAGAGTGCATGCAAGTGCTGACAATGCTCGTCCTGACTTTTGGAATAAATAAGTATATCGTCTATAAAGACAATTACAAATTTATCCAAGTACGGTTTACAGATTCTATTCATTATGTCCATGAATGTTGCAGGTGCATTCGTTAATCCAAAGGGCATGACTGTAAACTCGTAATGACCATACCTAGTTCTGAAAGCAGTTTTAGGTATGTCTTCTTCTTGTACCTTTAATTGATGATATCCAGAGCGTAAGTCTATTTTAGAAAAGTATCTAGCTCCTTGAAGTTGATCGAATAGATCATCAATCCTAGGTAATGGGTATCGATTCTTAATTGTAACCTTATTCAATTCTTTATAATCAATACACATTCTCATCGAACCGTCCTTTTTCTTTACAAACAACACTGGTGCTCCCCAAGGGGATGAACTAGGTTGTATGAATCCTTTGCTTAGTAATTCATCTAATTGCTTTTTCAGTTCTAACATTTCTGTGGGTGCTAACCGATAAGGTGCCTTGGCTATCGGTGTAGTTCCAGAAATTAGATGAATCCTAAATTCTACTTCCCTGTCGGGTGGTAATCCCGGGAGTTCTTCTGGGAATACATCTGGGTATTCCGAGACTACAGGAATCTCCTTAAATTCTTTATCCTTAGTACTAATGATTACAGAAATCATATACACTATTCCTTGCTTTCGTTCATAACTAGCAACTTTCATTACTGAAATGAACTTCATGGGTTTACGTGGCTTATCTCCTGTAATTATGATTACTTCTCCGGTGGGTGCACGAATTTCTATAGAGTTCTTATCACAAAGAATTCGAGCATGGTTGGCTTCCAACCAATCCATTCCTAACACAACATCGAACCCAGCTAAATTCATTGGTAATAGGTTTGCATGAAATTTATGACCTGGAAGTTCTATATTTCCTTTTTGCAAAACTTTATCTATGTTAACAGAATTCCCATCTGCCGTTTCGACTGTAAAAATCTGCCTAAGGTTGGTTAAGGGTAAATTAAGAGCTTGGCAGAATGAAGTATTGATAAAACTTTGGTTTGCACCAGAGTCAAATAATACTTTCGCATACATGTTGTGAACTAGGAACGTACCAGCTATCACATCTGGAATGAGTTCTGCTTCTTGAGTGGTCAGTTGGAATGCTCTGGCATTCTTCTTAGTAGCTCCGTCGGCTGTCTTGTCTTTATTGTCTGCTGGTTTAACCAATTTAGGACATTCTGTTTTGAAATGCCCAGCTTCTCCACAGTTATAGCAGATCCTGGTTTTCTTTCTGCAGTCTTCTTCACGATGTCCTACAACTTTGCAAAAATTGCAGGTTACATTGCATTTTCCAAAATGTTTCTTTCTGCAATTCCTGCAGAACGGCGGAGTTGAGGATTGACCCGTTCCTCTTTTCTTGAAGTTGCTATTCTTACCCACACGAAATCCTTGGGTAATTTTCTGAGCCAGTTCCTTTTTCCTATTTTCATCTCTTGTGCGTACCAGCTCGTCAGTTAGGGTGTTAGCTAATTCTACCGCATCGTCAATAGTGCGAGGTCTCGCAGCTTTAACAATATTACGGATTTCGCTAATCAATCCCCAAATATAGCGAGAAATAAGTACCGGTTCTGGCGAAGCCAGTGTTGGTACCACTCTAGCATATTCGAAAAATGTCGAAGTATATCCTCGACAGTCTACACCCATCATTCGATGGTTTAGGAACTTATTTGCCATTTGTTCTTTTTCGTATTCGGGACATAATTTTCTTTCTATTAGACTTTTAAATTCTTCCCAATTCATGGCATAGGCCACATTTCTTCCTTTGGATTGAAGTACTGTATTCCACCATTCTAGCGCCCCTTCTTTGAAAAGATTCGACGCGTACATGACCTTGTCGTCTTCAGCACATTTACTTATTATGATCACTGCCTCGGTTTTCTCTAACCAACGCAGTGCCGCAGTCGCCCCTTCATTGCCTACGAATTCAGCTGGTTTACAAGCAAGAAATTCTTTGTAAGTGCAACCAGATGTTGCAGCTTTCATTTTCTTAGGGAGCGGGGCCTGTCGTAGATCATTATCGTTGTTAGTATGATTATCGCCTCCGTTTACACTATTACTAAAATTATCGCCTTGTGTACGTTTACTAGGAATAATTTGTTGAGGTTCAACTGGATTTCTAGCAGCAGCAAGTATTGCTGGAATAGCATTGGCTATCCCTTGAGCAACGATATTCTCTATATCTTGCTTAGTCATAAATTGATCCTCCTGGTGTTGCTCAGATTGATTAACCTCGTTAACTGGTTCATTATTAGCGTTTTCCATCTGATAATTAATATATATAATTTATTAGTATAGAATAAATAGCAATTATACACAAACAATCATACAAATTTCACAACACACATATATATATCCAAAATTATCGATTCCTCGATTTCCCTTTTTATATATCATATTATGCATCCGTACACACTGTTATGTTACAAAGTTTTATTATTATTTTACAAGATTATATTTTTATTACTATTATTTATTATTATTATTATTATACAATCACAGTTACGTTCTCACACCATCCCTTCTGCTGATATGTCAGTAACGATGCTCCCTCTCGTCGTACTTCCAGGAGATTTGCTCTCCCACCTCCCTAATCCTAATCCTATTCCCTGCACCTATCAGCTCCTCGCCAAAATGGCGGAGTTCAGCTAAATTTTCATTGCTCATTGGTGGGTTTGGTATAGGTTCTGGGTCGAACTGAGGGAAAAAGGTGTAAGGATTATTGAGTAGGTTTTGAAACTGCCAGTCGTTGGTCCACCATTCGTCCATTTCTCCTAAAGGTTGAGTATGGATTAAAGGTTCTGGGATGGCTGGTTCCAAATTTATTGGAAGTTGAGTTTCGGCATGATAGGGGTAAAGGTTGGTATTGATAGGTCTAATGATATCGCAGCTTGCCAATATGCGATCCAACTCTTCTTGTAATGGCAACTCCTCGACTTGTTTAGAACTTTCCCCAATTTCCATTTCTACTTGCCTAGTATTTTCCTCAATCTCTATTCCTTTTCCTTTATCAATGGGATTTTCTATTTTGGGAACTCTCCTAGTTGCTGGTTTCCTCCTGCGTACACGCCTCCAGCCTACGAATCTTCTCATTTTCTTAGGTTTTGGTTTCTCCGGAGGTGGAGCGTTAAATTCCATAGGTTCTTCCACATCGGGTATGTAACCAGTAAAGTCTTTGGAAACTTCTATTTTCACCGGATAGAGATTGAGATTCTGAAGAGCTTCAGATAACTCATTCATGCTGTTTAGCATATATGCAAAAATACTAAGTTAAAATTTTATAACAAAAGTTCACAGATAACCTTTAAGTATTATTGCATACCGTGTGACTAATTTAATACAAAGGACAACTGAAAATTAAATATACTAGGGTTTATTGTAAACTTATTTATTTACTGGGTAAAGTTTCTGGTTTGTAGGTGATAAAGGTACTAATACTGGGTCAGGGTATTTTAAAGATTTGCATTTACTGCTACAGTGGCTAGCATATAGAGATTTACCCATTTTTTTTATCTAACTTGTCTTCCCATGGTGGGTTACTGCCAAATTTCTGGGTTTCCTGATTAACTCCCATTTCTTTTGGTTGTAATTTCTTTATTTTCTCCTGACTTTTCCTAATAATCAAACTTCTTTTATTAGGAGAAAGTGGTTCTTCATATTGTGCCTTTCGAACAAATATCCCTTCCTCAGTATCTGTTGGGTATTTTGAGGATGAAGTTCCTTTTACTTTCGGTGAAGTATTTAATTTATGGTAGATATCTGAAAGTCTTTGCTTACCCATACTGTAAATAAATATTCAAATAATAAAATACGTAATCACAAAAATGGCAATCAGTGAAATTAAGTATTTTCTAAATACTTAATTGGCTTAAATCAGTGGCTCTGATACCACCTTTTTCTGTCACGACCCCCGGCCCGGTTTGACCCGGTTCAGGAGCCGCGGGACAGAAATCCCGTGGTATTTATTTAATTGAGTTGACAGCGGAAGATTTTAACAGGATTTTTTTTAAACTGAAAATGCCCGATTATTTTATTTCATAATTCGAAATAAGCCCGTAATTTACAATCAAGGCGATTTCACTGGGAAACCCTTATTTTACAAAACATGTTTCTTTATTTATATTGAGCCACTTCCTTAAGTTTGTAGTGCTTCACGGCACTTTTCCTGGATCACAACAGATCACCTGAAACATGTTTGAAAAAGGTTTTGTCAGCAGGGAAATACTGGTGAATCATTCTTTTTACTAAAACGACGCGTTGTTATAATTTACAGTATTAAGAGCGATTACAATGTTTATACATATCACCCATCTACCCACGGTATTTATCACTCGACCACCTATTGGCTATCTCGTTGTCCAATGGTGTCTGTGATTATGGTCATATCACCCCTTGGCTAACCCGTTGTCCAATGGTGACGGTTATCAAGTATTGTATACAAAACCCCACATATCGGCTGTAATTTGGAGATTACAAAGACTTAATCCCTGTAATTATAACTTTTGAAAACAATTTGAGGTATTGTAAAATACTTTTGATAAAAGAGAATGACTCACATTGCAGATTTAACACGGGTAGAGTCTAGCCTACTGATTAGCCTTGTTAACCTAGTTAAAATAACAATGCACACAAAACTAGGTTAGTAACTAATACAGCATTTACGATAACTCACGAGATTAAACCCTCACAATGAATGACAAAGTGCGATACTTAAACATCCATCGAATTCACGATGAATGACAAAGCATAACCCTAATGTGGGCAGCACTTAAACATCCATTGGATAGTTTCAATCGATCGGACATTGAATCGTAGCAGCGATCGAGTTATTACCCTGTTGTCACGGCAGCGTTTCGTGAATTGTGTGTGTTTTAGGACTGTTTCTATAATATCTCAGTGTACGTTTTGAGTTTTAACGTCGAACGAACACGAAATTGCAATAGCCAAACTCCCCTATTTATACTTGGAAAACCGCGCCCTCGCGTGGCACGAGGGTCCGTCGCGTGGCGCGAGGGGCACCCTACTACCATAGGGTAGCCTCGTGTCCCAGTAGCTCAAGTGAGTTGGTTGCTCGCTAAAATTCGTATTACACGTAAAACTGTGTTGATATTATCAACTAGGGTTTACCCCCCCCCCCCCCCTGAGTTTTAGGGGCCCTGATCCTGATTCTGATTATTCTGAAAATTTTAGGGTTTATGCAGGATCACTTGGGGGTCTTAATTAGGGTTTCCTATTGAATCAAATATAATAATAAATAATAGTTTTGGTGAGAGTTGTTACAATAGGATCATTCACCTTAGGAACCAATGTGATGAAAGAAGACCCAACTTCTTTACTGATCGAACCCGTATGAAAAAAAATGATTAAAAACACTTACAAAATCAGCCGCAAGAGAAGGCCAAAATCTTTTAACGAACCGAAAGTTAAACCCGTCTGGACCAGGAGCTTTAGAACTACCGCAACCAAACACCGCTTCGTTAATTTCGTTTTCGGAAAAAGGACGGGTAATATCAATCGCTTGCTGATCATGAAGTTTTTTAATACCATAACACGCAAGAAATGGCCGAACATTTAAGTCTTCAACAAACTTATCTCTGAAGAATCGAAACACTTCTCTTTTTATCTCGGTTGGTTTAGAAATCCATCTCCCATTCACATTTAAGCCCGGTATATAATTACTAACACGCCGGCTATTAATCATACCATGAAAAAATCTCGTGTTCTCATCCCAATCCTTAGCCCACCGAACTCGAGACCTCTGTCTAAGATCGTTTACCTTGAAACTTTCAAGTTCGAACACCCGCTTCTTGGCTTCTATGTACACCCATTGTTCCACCTCATTTAAATCTCTATCATCTAATATAGAATCCAAATTTTATACCTCTGCTCGCAAACCCGCCTCCTCTTCCTTCTCATCAGCCACCATTTGTTGTGCCCATTCCCTAATTACCATCTTGAGCTTTTTAAGCTTGCTTAACAGAACCATATCAGGAGGGCCCCTTCCCACGCAATCTTGCAACCCAACTAGAACAACTTCCTCAAATATTTCCCTTTGTAACCAAGAATCAAAAAACCGAAAAGGTTTAACG
Organism: Helianthus tuberosus; assembly: GCA_030545235.1. NCBI lineage: Eukaryota > Viridiplantae > Streptophyta > Magnoliopsida > Asterales > Asteraceae > Helianthus > Helianthus tuberosus. The sequence continues at coordinate 6,141,802 of CM060407.1, forward strand.
CCAAAATTCCTATTCTCCACCTTTAGAAGTAAAGGACAATGATCGGATTTATCACGAGCAAGGGTCCGATACACCGCATTAGGCCATTCATTAACAAAGTTCCAAGAAACAAAAATCCTGTCTATGTGACTAAGTTTATCACCGGCTTTGAATGTAAACTTCATTCCCCTTAAGACAAATTCATATAACCCTGACCCTTCAAGAAATTCATTAAACTCATTCGCCTCCGTCATATTAAACTTAGAGTTCCTCCTTTCCGAACTCTCACGAACACAGTTAAAATCACCGCCTACTATCCAATAATTATCATTTGAGCCAATATTCCTAGATAATTCTTCCCAAAGCAACCTTTTATCACCCAAAGTTTGTGGAGAATACACATTAATCACCGTACAGATCTTCCCACTATCCTTTATCGAGCCTTTGATAGCAAGAAACCACCGATTCTTGACAACCGAATGCAAAACAAACCTCTTGGAATACCAAAAGGAAATAATACCTCCGGAACGGCCCGACGGCCCCACCCATTCAAACTGAAAATCACCCGAACCCCAAAATTTATTAACATCCAAATTTCCAATCGACTCAAATTGAGTCTCTTGGAGCATAAGAAACCCAACTTCATTAACATTTCTCAATTTCCGAACCCAAGCACTCTTCATATCCGAACTAAACCTTCCCGAACCCAATCCTCTAATGTTCAAAGATAATATATTCATTTATTAACCACTTGAAAGCCTTCTTCCACAATAGAATTTGCTAGATTAACTTCAAAAGAATCAATATTATCGGCTCCAAGTACCTTACCCAAATTGATCGTTTCTGAAACCTCAACCGTGACTTCATCATCGATCCTTTGAGAGAACGTCTCTGGCCCCGAATCCACATGAGCACCTGCATGATTCACATCTTCGACCACTACTTCACGGTTCAAATCGGGTGTAAGGAAATTAATTGGAGATCCCTGCTCCTGATCACCGTCTTGCGCGCCATTAGCTCCCTCATTAAAATTAAATATGAACCGATCCAAATCAAATGGATCATCTCCGTCCCGGGACCTTTTCTTCGGCCGATCATGCTCCGAAGGAGATACCGATGCTTCACCTCTTGATTTTTTTCTAGAAAACTTACCCCTTTTTTTCTTACTCTCCTTGCCTTGGTTAGTATCCTTGAAATGCTTACTGAAAACCTCCATCACCTTAGGAATACTCCCCTCTGTTTGACCATCAGCAACTACATTCTCCTCATTACCCCCTACACCTGATTCCTCCATAATAACTTCCTCCTCCCTCATATTCCCATCTTTGTCTCTAGGCCCCTCGGTTTCCTGAACCTCCGGAATCAACGTTCCTTCATCATCCTCCATAGACACTATACAATCTGGTATCCACTCCCCACATTCCTCTTCAATCAAAACCGAAAAAGTCTCCTGCTTCCATTTCAATGCAAGTCCAAAACTACATACATTTGGTACTACTTCATTACCGTGATACTAACTCTTACATATCATATAATCCATAACTAAAGAACAACTCTAAGGCGTCTATTCAACACTCGAGACCAAGTCCAAGTCCAATCATATGTATCCTTGTAAATCCCGTTAGAATATTAATGTAATAATAATTATCCTATTAAAGTATACTTGATCTAAAGTGTAAAATATAATATATCATTGTAACTTACTTTGAATATAATACACCATAAATTGGGTAGAACAATTCTTGCTTACTAAGTCATTACCGTGATACTAACTCTTACGTTAGAGTCTGATCTAGGGGTGAACAATAATCGAACCGTTAATCAAAATCAAACTGATGAAACTGAATTAACCGAAAATTGATTACCAGTTTCCTGTTTTTCTTTACCCTCACCGAACCGAACTAAACCATTCATATTTTAATCTATTTATAGCTTTAATACCTTTGTTTCATGTGTTTCATGTTTTATACCTTCAATTTATCTTATTTATAACTCTATTTCACGTATCTATACCTCCATTTCATGTACTTATACCTCAATTTTATGCAGTAGCAAAGCTTAACCCGAATGACGGGGGGGTCGAAAACGTATATACAAAAAAATTTCTATAGAACCGGGGATCGAAAACATATATATCCAAAAATTTCTATACGAAAACTACGTATATAACACTACGGTTCTCATCTTTCATACAACTTTTTAGTTTTTCTTATTTAATCTTTAGCTAGACACCATTATAGTTGATTTATTGTTCATTTATTATGCTTGAATTTGGAAATGAATAAGATAGATGTTTCGTTTTGATTGAATTTTTATTTGATAAAGCCATTTCGTTACGGAGAATAATATAGAAATGAATCAAAATCATTTCCTAATACAGAAATTGAATAAAAGAAAATCATTTCGTTACAGATAATAACACAGAAATGAATTAAAATCATTTCCTTATAGAGGAATCAAATAAAAGAAAATCAGTTTTTAAGAATTTTTATTGAGTTAAATGTCATTTTAGTCCTTGTGATTTGACCATTTGACCAGTTTAGTCCAAAGGTTTCAAACGTTGTCATTTTAGCCCGCTGGGTTAACTTCATCCATTTTTTCTGTTAACGAGAAGGGGAATTCGGTCATTTTATATGGCCGAATTGCCCTTCTAGTTAACAGAATTATATATAATATAACTGAATTGTCCTTCTCGTTAACAGAAAAAATAGATGAAATTAACCCAGTAGACTAAAATGACAACGTTTGAAACTATTTGGACTAAAATAACAACGTTTCATACCTTTAGACTAAACTGCCAAAATGACCCAAACCACAGAGACTAAAATGACATTTAACTTATTTTTATCAAAACTACTTAGTTTTGCATGATTTAGCACATGGCTGATATATCTTGTCAACACGACCTGTTAAGATATGAACACGACACAAAATCTTATCGTGTCAAATTTTCAAAACACGAACCCGATGTTAAACAGGTTATACGAAATGACCTGTTAAGACACGAAAAAATTATCAGCGTATCACATGACTTGTTCAGACACGAACATTACATGTTAAGACACAAATACGACAACACGAAACATGTTAACTCACTGTAGGTTCATTTCGAAATTGACGACCCTAATTTAGCATAACATTCTTATATTCATTTTCCACATCACATAATTATTATTATTATTCTATTAAATATGAATATAATACACCGTAATTATTATTACTATTATTTGATAGATGATTGGGCAGAACGTTTCTTCGGTTACTCAGTCTTTTAGTAAGAAGCCGGACCCGAAACACTTAAAAAAATATAATAATAATTCCGTGAAGTCCGCTCCACCCTACAATATAAATACTTGAACCACTCGTCATCACCAGTATTCATCAAATGGGTCCGATCAAAGTTGGTGACAGCATTCCCGACGGAACTCTTGCACACTTCGACGAGAAAGATGAGATGCAACAGGTCTCCGTTCACTCTCTCGCCGCCGGCAAGAAAGTCGTCATCTTTGGTGTCCCCGGTGCCTTTACTCCCACTTGCAGGTACCTTTGTTAAATCTTAATAATAGTCCGATAGGATTGTTTGATTTGATGTGCATGTTTATAGGTTTTCGTATGATTAATTATCGACATGTTAATTTGTGAGAATAAAGTATAGATAGGATTGTTTGCTTTGATGGTGTTTATGATTTGCGCATGGTAACGTGTTTAGTTCCAAAAGTAACACGATTGGTCCCTATGGTTTGTACTTTATAGCGCATTTAGTCCTCAATTTTTGCCAAAAGTACACGGATGGTCCTTATGGTTTGCAGTTTGCAACGCCTTTAGTCACTATCTTTTAGTAGAGGTGTACAAATCGTTTTTTTTTAACCGGTCCGGTTTTTAACCAAACAGGTTATTTTTGTGTGGGGAAAAAACCTGTTCGGTTTTTTAACTGTTTTTCACAATAGGAAATTAGGAACCCAAACTGGTATAACCAGTTCGGTCCGGTTTATAACCGGTTTGTGCCAAAAAAAACCGGTTATTTTTGTGTGGGAAAAAAACTGGTTCGCCTTTTTAACCGGTTTTTCACGATGGGAACCTAAACTGGTATAGCCGTTTCGGTTTATAACCGGTTTGTGCCAAAAAAAAACCAGTTTTTAACCGGTTTCGGTTTTTAAACCAGTTTCCAAGATCAAGATCCCTAACTAGTATACTAACCGACGGTTCGGTTCGGGTTGGAACCGGTTTAAAAAAAAACCAGTTAAAAAAAATCCGGTTTCAGTTTTTCTTTTTTCCGGTTTCGATCCTAAAAACGTTTTTTTGTACACCTCTACCTTTTATTTACTAAATGTGTTACAAAGTGCAAACCACAGGGATCATCCGTGTAGCTTTGGCAAAAAGTTGGGTACTAAATGCGTTACAAAGTTCAAATCACAGGATCATCCATGTACTTTTAGAAAGCTAGGGACTAAATCCATTTTTTAGTTAACCACAGGGACCATCCGTGTACTTTAGTCAACTTGTTATATAAATTTGATTGATTGGCTTAAACATAATTAGAGAACTATACAAATGCCCTTTGGCTTGAGCTTACCTAGCCGAGAAAGGGCTCGAGTGGTTTGCTTTGCTGCCTTATATATATGGTGTGGTTTAACTAAAAAGTGCATAGCGCCCTGCCACGTTGTTGACAATGCGCTTTAACGTGGAGTCTTAGCATATGTATATTCTTTTGGCACAGTATGAAGCATGTCCCGAGCTTCATTGAGAAATCTGAAGAACTTAAATCAAAGGGTGTGGAGGAGCTTTTGTTGATTAGTGGTAAGTCTTGTAAACTAAATTTATTCTAGAACTGAAGTTATAACTGAAGTGTGTTTTTTATTTGTAGTGAATGACCCTTTTGTGATGAAGGCATGGAAAAAGTCATACCCAGAGACCAAAAATGTGAAGTTCTTAGCCGACGGGTCTGCAACCTACACCCGTGCACTTGGGCTTGAGCTTGACCTAGCTGAGAAAGGGCTCGGTGTTAGGTCAAGGCGGTTCGCTCTGTTGGTGGATAACTTGAAGGTGGTGGTTGCTAATGTTGAAGAAGGTGGTGAGTTCACTGTGTCCGGTGCAGATGAGATCTTGGCCGCTCTGTAAATTACTCTATAAGATCATTTAATAGCGTTTTGGTTTATGGAGATTGAGGTTTGTGGTTGAAGAAGCAGTATTTTGTGGAATACTTGTTAAAGATAGTTAAAATAAATGGAGTAAAATAACATCTTTGTGGTTCTTGGTTTATGGAGATTGAGGTTTGTGGTTTATGGCGGTATGGTACTGGTTCAGTACGGGTAAGGCAAAAATAACCAAAACTACCGAAACTGAAAAACCCTGAAAATGAATACCGATACTGATACCGACTTTGTTTGGTCGGTCTTTGTTCAATACAGTATTGATACTCGGTAAAAAGTGTTCATTCCCAAATCAAAATACGTTCCTAAGATGTTTACATCACGTTCTAATATGGACAAAGCTTATCCATTAAACACGCATATGGTTTCCGATTGCTAGAGGTGCACAAGGATCATTACCGCCCCAAGAAAATGTACTTAATTAAGAAGTATCATACTTAATCACGATCGGTGAACGAATGCAACTCACAAAGGCCTAATATTGTGTTCTCAGTACATCAGCTAAGTAAATACAGTTTGAATAAATAGATGGACATTATAATAAAATAAAACACATATAATGAATATTTATGGGATACGTGAATTAGGTCTCTTATGCCATAACATAACTGATGTAATATAATTTTCCAAACCTAAAATGCTTATTTGATATCATCCTAAAATATATTGTTAATATGGTATAATAAGCGGTATAAAACTATAAAAGATGTATTTTAAATGATTATCAATACTACATTATATATAATCACTCCATTGTAATTAATTCCATATATAAATAAGCAAGTTATATGTGCATTATGACTTGTACCTTGTGCTTGGGGAGTGTTTCAAAAAAAAAACTAGGTTTTTCACATTTAACACAAACATTTCATATTTTACATTTTAATCCATTTTCATTTTTTTTACTTTTAACCCAAAGTTTTCCATCTTTTATAATTTAACACAACACTTTATTATTTACAACTTTCGTACCCCATACTTTTTATCTTTTGCAAGTTTTTCGTTTTACGTTTCGTTCTAAATTTTGTGAGTTAACATGTCGTAGCGTGCATGTGAGGTTCAACGTTTTTGCTATATTTTTTCATATTTGACAGACCCGTCGCAACGCGTCCATTTTTCCTCTTTTGAAAAGTTCGCCGCAACGGGCGGGTCGTAGATCGACTAAGTTATTATTTTCTACGTTTTACGTTTCTGGTTAATTTCTTCGCATTAAGACACTGTAACGGGTGTGCGTGGTTCAACGATTTTAGTCTGCTTTTCGTTCAGTGTAATTTTTACCATTTTATCTATTTTATTTTTACGATGTTGAGAGTCGATGTGGTTGTGGCATTGGTGCTACTTGGCACGGTTTTACGAACGTTTTTAACCTATTAAATTTTTTACTAATTTTTTGTTTCAGTTTACCCCTATACTTCCTTTACTTAAAAATTATTTTTTACGTGCATATTTTATGTACGGGTATGTGTAAATATGATTTCTTCTACATTCCGACGTAAATTTTTTTTTATAGACGAGTCAGGTCAAATATAATACGTTTTCGTTTAAAGAAACCATTTTTACGTGCATATTTCTATGTACGTTTTCGTATAAATTCAAGTTGTTCTACGTTTCGACGTAAACTTTTTTTGCGAAATGATTCAGATCAAATATAATATGTTTTCGTGTTTATTTTATGTATGTTTCGTAAAGTTTGTTTCGAACCGAGTGGAGTCAAATTATGGTTTCTTTTTGTCCCTTTTTTTTTCGAAAGCTCTAATTAATCCCTTTCGATTACATGTGCATATTTTCCTTCATACCCGTTACGTTTTCTTTGTATAAGTTGGGTCACATATAATACGTTATAATTATTCGATATGAATTCCATTTACTTACGTTTGATCCAATCACAATACTTATACAGGTTACACTGAGTTCAACTGGATACGTCGAAATGTGTGTTTTCATATGGTTAATACATCATATAACGTTTGGACTAATCCATTCAATGTTTACGATGTACCCGCGCCGCAACGCGGACGGGTCTTAACCCTAGTTAAGATAAAGTTTTATATATGTGTGATATATATAATATAATTATACACAATGTATATACACATATGTGTTAGACAAGTGGTTGATTGGATAACATTTCTCTTTTAATTCTCATATATAATACTACTGAGCGAAAAGTTTGGGGGATCAGGCGTCCCCTCCTGCCCCTTATGTACTTCGCCCCTGCATATAGACCTAACATATTATATCTTTTAAGTTTTAAGTTTGTGTTTTGCAACAACATTGTTCAGTTTTAATGCTTTTATTGATACAAAATATTACTTTGATAATGAAGTTTATAAAAATAGATTAATTTGGTTTCATTAACAAAGCAAATTAATTAAAACAAAATTTAAATGGTTGAAATAATTTGGTTGTTTTGTATTTAAACTTATATTGAGAATACACAAATTATGTAACATATTTTATTATATTAGTCTAATGCAACATTTAACATTGGAGATGCTAAAAAGTCAAAAGTCAAAATTTATAATCTTTCTTGAGTTTTAAAAAATTTACTTTTTTACAACTGTACTCAATCTTAAACCATATACCTCTAAACTAAACAATCTTTATTTCTCAAAAGAAAAAAAAAACAACCTTTAATGTGCTACTTCAACAAAAATAAATATTATAATTGTTTCAAATAATGTAATATTTTAATTTCCATATGCAACTCATATTAGTCATGTTACCGTTTGAGAAGAAACATGCTGTATGCATTTCAAATGAAAGGATCTTTTTTAGATTTCAAAATCCATTGAGAGGGATGACCCAATTAGTCAATAAAGTGACCCATCTTTGATGACTTTTCCTTTGGATTTAATTATATATATTACAAGTTAAATACATAGATATGTACTAATGATAAGCTATAGTTTTTATTTTATTATCATAACTTGTATATTTGTTAATCTAAAAGTATAAATTGGAGTTTGAACGTTATCAAACTAAATATTATTATGTTATTTTGAAGTTTTTTTAAATATTGATTATAGTATTATTGTTGTTGCATAATATAGGAAATATATACTCCTTGTTATAAAAAAAACACTTCACATGTACATCTAATATCATTTCACCAATCCTATATCTAACATTTGTATTAAAAATTCATTTTTTTTCTTTGATATCAACATAATGAGATAAATTTTGAAACGTGTTACAATGTATAAACTAACAACATGATACTATCATAGTTCAAAAGAACCGAGCACTATAACTATCGTTGTATCACATAGTCCACCTTTGATTGTTGGCATTGCCATTGAATAGCTTCTGGACGAGAAAACCATGTCGTAAGTCTCCATTTGTCAACACATGTTTTTTTTATTCTGAAAGTCCATCAAATCGCTAACGTTTTATAGAAGTTTATAAAAACCACTAATTACACATATGCTGGAGTTGGAATTAAGAACACGACGCAAATGTTGTTTGGGAAGTACTCGCAAGTGACGAAAACTATGGATTTATAGATATGTTTTTTTTTGTTCTTGAGTTACGACTTATGATATCTAGTTGCGTACATTTTGGTTGTGATTTTTATTGGGATTCGAATGCTCTAAACAATTAAACAAACAAACGTACCCAGTATAATCTCATTCGTATCAAGCTCTAGTCAATTATTATTATATTTATTATTGATGTAAGTTTATCTTTTTGTTAAAAAGAACATTTAAAGTATTATACCACTAATAAATTATTGTAGATTTATATATACCACTAAACTTGAAGCAAGGCCGGCCTCTCTCTGTCTTGACATATCTACATAAGCTCTGTCAATTTGTCTCCATATTAAATATACTCATTCACCATTGTCTTTTCTGTTCAAACTTTCTCCCCTTTCAACCTCTTCTTCAAATACCAAGTTCAACTCCTTACAAACATCCACTCTTATATTATACTTAACATCACAAGCTCAAGATGAGTGCTTCAAAGTTCATAAAATGTGTTTGTGTTGGTGATGGAGCTGTTGGTAAAACTTGTATGCTCATTTGTTATACCAGTAACAAGTTCCCCACTGTCAGTCTCTCTCTCTCTCTCTTTACATGTGTGTATACACAGGGGCGAAGTATAGAAGGGGCCGGGGCGCCCGACCCACCGAACTTTTTGCTCAGTAGTGTCATATATGTAGTTTTCGTATAGAAATTTTTGGGTATATACGTTTTCGACCCCCGGTTCTATAGAAATTTCTGGGTATATCCGTTTTCGACCCGTCATTCGGGTCAAGCTTCGCTGGGTATATCAAGAAAAAAAGTGCTTTATACCCTTTACTATTCTTGATTCTTGGTGGGTATATCAAGAAATGAAACTAAACTCCATTTTCTTGATGATTGCTTGTTGGTTTGTTCTAATTTTGGGCTTTCTTGCATTAAAGTTTGTATCTTTAGGCTCTTTTCTTGCAAATCAGAACTATACCACCCTTTAATGTTCTTAATTATTTATGGGTATCTCACAAAATGTAAATAAACTCCATTTTCTTGATGATTGCTTGTTGGTTTGTTCTAATTTGGGCTTTCTTGCATTAAAGTTTGTATCTTTAGGCTCTTTTCTTGCAAATCAGACTTATATACCCTTTAATGTTCTTAATTATTTATGGGTATCTCACAAAATGTAAATAAACTCCACTTTCTTGATGATCACATGTTGGTTTGATAAAATTTTTGGTTTCTTGCATTCAAGTTTGATTCTTTTTGGCTCTTTTACAGTTTACTAATTTTTAGGGTTTATTTGCAGGACTATATTCCTACAGTATTTGACAATTTCAGTGCCAATGTGGCTGTTGATGGAAGTATTGTAAATTTGGGACTTTGGGATACTGCTGGTATATATACTAAAGATCCAAAATTTACAGTCTTTCTTTGTGTTTTTAACTTGTTATGGTTTACTTTCTTTCTGACAATAAAGTTTTGATTTTAAAGGTCAAGAAGATTATAGCAGATTAAGACCATTAAGCTACAGAGGTGCAGACATTTTTGTGTTGGCTTTTTCTTTAATCAGTAGAGCAAGCTATGAGAATGTCCTCAAGAAGGTACCTCCTTTTAATATATGAAGTTAAAAGCTAACAACCAATGTTATCATAACTGAACTGGATCGGTGTCTGACGGGAACCGAACCGCCTACACAATCAGTCTAGTTGAATACTTTTGAACCATCTTCATTTGCGCTGGTTAGACCAGTTAAAGCGACAAACCATATCGGTGGTTGGACCAGAATTTCAATTTTTTTATGCTTTCTTTTTTTATTTTTCGCAAAAATCTTGCATTTACGTATTTATTTGTTACTTTATATTTTATATATTGTTAACGTTACAAATTCACACCAAAAGATAAAGTAGTTTCATGTTTTGTATTAAATTGTTTATCATACCTTCCGGTTTTTTAAACCAGTCCGACTAGTGGACCAGTAAAACAGTTGGTTTGATAAATGGCCCGTTTACGAAAAAAAAGCGCTAATAATTAAAGAATAAATTTAAAAAGGAAATTAACATAATGTTCAAAATGTAAAGTGGGTCTTTCTGATTTCAAATTCTTCAACATCTAAAGAATCTTGAATCTTGAAAAAGAAAAGACCCCATCTTCAAATTGATGCTTATTATTGATTTTTTTTTAATTTTTTTTTTTAAATTTTAATCTTTTTATAGTGGATGCCTGAGCTTCGAAGATTCGCACCCAATGTTCCAGTTGTGCTCGTCGGGACCAAACTAGGTAAACAATATTAATTTTTCTTATACATGTTTTGGCAATTTAGGAATCTTGAAAAGCAAGCATATAATCCAAGATTACAAAATGTTTTCTGATTTTTTGTTTCCAGATCTTCGTGATGACAAGGGATATTTATCTGATCATACGAGTTATAATGCTATAACATATTCAGAGGTTCTAATTCATCAATCTTTTCATATTCAAATACATGTTGATCTATTTGACTTTAATGGGTTTGACTCATAAAAGTCAAACTGAACTCTAATGAAATTATTCATGTTTAGGGGGAGGAACTAAGGAAACAAATAGGTGCAGTTGCTTATATAGAATGCAGCTCCAAGACTCAACAGGTACTAGACTTGCTATATATGTTTAAGCATTAAAAACCAAATTTGTTTAAAATTTTGAATTAGTTTTTTGACGCTTTTTGGGTTGACGAACTACTTGCTAGAATGTTAAAGCGGTTTTTGATTCCGCCATCAAGGCAGTGCTACAACCGCGGCGTATTAAGGAGGAGGCGGCTATGGCTATGAAAAGGCGCAAAACCTATGGTTGCTCATTCGTGTGAGTATTGTTGTACCGTCCGAACTACTTATCTGATTATTTATGGGCGGAAAAATGAATATATAAATTGAGGTTTCTTATTATAATTTATAAACCGTTTATTTCAATTTGTAATATACTTTTGATGTTAATAATGTAATGTGTTGATTGCAGGGACATTGTTTGTGGAGGTTGTGCTGCTTAGGAAAGGTTCATTCATGGATGAATATAAGACATTTGACATCAATTTATTTCCATGTGTTTGATTTCATTACTAATATTTATTAATGTGTAATTGTGTTTATCAAAAGGTTACATATTAAGGTCTCATTTTGTTTCTTTAAATATGCAAATCCAGAAAAGTTTGTATTAGCAGATTGCTTTGTGATGCTATCAGGGTGATTCCAAATAAGAATGTTTATACTAGTGACTAGATTATAAATCATTATAACTAGGTTGTTCCCACCCGCACGTTACGACAGGGAACCAACCTTTTTTGAAAAGCAAAAATAACCATAGTAATTAAAAGTCTGTAAAATAACATAAATTAATATTACAAATTTTCTGTAAAATAACATAAATTAATATTATTTGAAACTATATATAAAAAGATGAAACATGTAAAAAAATCATGACATCATAACAAAAATTCATTTAAAATTTAAAGCAGTAACTTTTTTAAAGTCCAGGGATTGTAGTGTAATGCGGTTTTAAAAGAGTAAAAATAACATTATTAAAGTTCATGGGAGGTGTGATAAATTTATTAAAACTCAGAGGGTAAGAACGTAAATTGGTTTAAAAACCTAACAAAATTTGTGTTTTACACTTTTTTGTAATTGTCTTTTACGCACTGCGTTTTACTAATCGTGTTTTGTCTTACTATATGTTTCCATCCGTCGCGCGCAAAATACTAGTAAAAGAATGAAAATCAATAATGAATGTTTCAACTAAATATGCAAGAAGTGTACGGTGAAAGAATGTAAGAATAAAAACAAATCGGGTTGTAAATCAATATACAAGGGAAAATGTTTGAACCAATCAAATCGATTAAGCTCAAATTCAAACCAATTCGGGACAAAAAAAAAAGTTTTTTTGACATGTTTTTCAAATCGGCCATGTTCAAACTGGTTTCAGGGAACGAGACCAATGTTTTAAAAACCGGTTTTTAAGTCATATCGGGTTGGGCTATAAAATGGTTCAACCGGTTGAACCGGGTTGTATCGGGCGGTTAAACCGGGTTACTAGTTAACCTTATAAATTCCAAAAAATACAAATTCATCTAAAAAAACAATCAAATCTCAACTTGAATTTATGTAACCGATCATAGTTTTATCTAAAAACGACTATTTTTATTGTAACTTATTAAGCATTTTAAGAATATTTTTATTAGTTATAAACAATATTGCATTGTACGAGGTGAGTAATAATTTCAACAACGATGAAATATTAGAATAGAAGACACTAGGTTAATTACCGGAACTATGGAAGATAAATATTACCTTAATATCGTCTTTTATTAAAATTAAGAAATCAAATCTTAAGATAATGCAAACCGGTTCAACGGTTTGAACCGGTAGAACCGGATTTACCGCCGGTACGTAAGATATACCGTATTCGGGTTTTACCGGCCTTTATCGTACCGGACTCGTGTCCGATATCCGGTTTAACCGGTATAACCGGACGGTTCATACCGGTATTTAAAACATTGAACGAGACTATTAATTAACGGGTTGGGTCGGGTTCAAACAGTTTTGGGCCAAACCTGTTTTTTTGGTGAAGTGGGTCAGATTATGAATTGGTTTGGCCAAAAAAACGGTTTTTTTGACATGTTTTCAAATCGGGCCAGGTCCAACCGATTTCAGGAAAACAAAAAATGCACACCCGACCCGACACGACACCCAGCCTGATTGACTCGACCCGTGAGACCCGATATTTTCTACAATAAGGGCACGAATTGCAATAAATGTCTAGGGTTTATACATACACCTTTTGCTGAACCCAAGAGTGAATCGGAGCTGTAGAGACGAGATGAGTTCGCGAGACAAGGATGCGACGGCGCCTCACCAACCGCTTCTCAGCAGCCTCGTCGTCCGCCCTACCGATAGCGGCGGCGGTGGTGGTGGAAGCGATTACGAGCCCGGCGAAGTTCGCCGTGATCCGCCTCCGTATTCTCGTTCTGATCGGTTTGATGATGATAATAATAGTCATGGTTCGTTCTATCGCTTCTTTACGGTTTTTTTTCTAATACTCGTTGTTGTATGCTTAGATCTACTGGTTATTTCTTGTTTTATGCCTGTGTATTATTGTTTTTATAATTTGTTCATAGGATTTAGATTCTCAAATCGATGCAAATTAACACAGTTTTTCTTTACGATAATTATTTGATTTGTATTATTCTATGTAGTTAATATTGGTGATATATCGGGCAGAATATCCGTACCGATTTTATTTGTGATATTGACCGACATATCACCGATATTTGACCGATGTTACCGATATATCATATATATAAATTCTGCATGATATTAAAATTACCGAGATAACCTATATCTCAAATATCGGTTATCCGATATTTTACCGTATTAAATGCATAGGTATTATTATTTATGATTAGTTTACGTCATAACTGAAGAACTGATTGATATGAGAATAATTGTTTTGATTTTAGATGTTATTAAGGCGATATAATTGTCCTGATTTTAGATGTGATTAGACCATGCGTAGTGGGGCGTTTTTTTTAAAAAAAATTGCCCAATCACGCCCAATAACGCCCCTTCCCCACTACACCTGGGCGTTATTGGGCGTTATCTTGCAAAAAATGCTCCTTGGCGTGGTTTGAAAAACACCGAATGGGGAAAAGTTGGCCAATCACATTAGAGATTCCATTTGCTTGGCCAATAAGATTTTTAGGTGTTTTTTTTTTAATTTTATTTTACTACAAAACATATTGCCCAATAATGCCCCATCCCCAGTACACCCATTTTAGAAAACGCCCAATAATTCCCCATTGCTGACTGGGCTGCCACATGGCGCAAAACGCCCAAGGGTATCAAGTTGCCCACTACGCATGGTCTTAGGAGGACTTTGGATATAACAAGTATTTGCGCATGTTTGTCGGGCGGTACCTTTTTAGATTGCGTTGAATGCCAGGCAGACGCGATCTGTTTAGATATTTTTTTCTGTCGGTTTGTAAAAGACAATGATTTGACTTATTAATCACATAGTGATAAATATGTATTTATTGAGAAATAACTATTTGCCTTGATAAGTAGAAGTGTTGATACAAAATTTATATGTACGTTAAAACACGTGTGGATCTCTAAAATGTCATTGGTAGATATGTTTACTCGATTAATGTTTACTCGATTAAAACAGCTTTTTTGAGATTCTATGATACTTTTATAGTAACTTTTGGACTTCTCACGATACTCAACTTGCTTACCACTTACCAGTTCACGAGGAATCTTAGCAGTATGAACTATGAAGCAATATCTTAATTGCTTTGAACTTACCATGGTTTCGTTGTGTGGAGCAGTAACCAGTCGGAGTGTTGCATTTGTCATTGATTATGTTATTGTGTTTTACAGCTGAGAAAAAGATGGCTGGTGCAAGAACTTTGTGGTCTTGAGGAAGCCGGTTATTTTGTTTTGAATAGTGGGGTATCTGAATTTGGTTTCGGGAATTGGTTTCTTGGGGTATGAATGGGGAAAATATAATTAATGGATGCTAATGCTTGGTCCAGTTGGGTTTCACAACAGGATTTCTAAGCTGTCATTGGGGTTTTACCTGTTTGGGTATTATGATTATGGTATCTGTTATAAGTTGTTGAAATAACAATTGGGTGTATGGCACATTTCGAAGAAAATGTTCTGGAGTTCTGGTCGCCTATGGGTGGTTTTACAGGGTTCGGGGAAAAGTACAGTGCTTTTGTGGTGCCAACAATTTGGTTTAAAAGAACAAGTATGACCTCATTTTTGACCATTTGGATTCATATGGTGGTTAATTGGTTAGCTCGTAGGTTCGTATTCCGTTTCAAATTGGGTACATTGTGCAGAGGCTTATAGCCTAGCAGTATCAAGGTGTGGAGAAAAAGGGTCCTGTCACATGCGGTTGAGGGTTCAACGTATATTTAGGAGTAGGATTAGAGGGGTGTGTGCGTTGGCCGGTCAATAAAAAACGGGAGACGCTCAACGTTTATCTAGTATACTGGTTATAGTTACACTGCGGAAGTATTGCTAAAGGCTGGTTTTAGGTTTGCTTCATTAGATTCTTTTGGTTTTTTTATTTTGATTCGCAAAGAGGGTTTTGAATTTTCAAGGAATTTTAGGGTTAAGTTTTATATTTAGTGACCGATGGGTTGTATTCTTGTATTGCTGCTTCACTGCAGGTGATCCTACAAAAAGGGCGGTTATTTTTGTAATGCTGTTATTGGTTTCTTGAACTATTATGCTTATGGGGGTAAAATGATGAAATCGTTTGGTAGTTGCTTCCTTTGGTTTTGGGTATTTGAGAAATGAATCGGACTTTCATTTATGAGGTTTTTTATACGCTGAACATGGACCCACGTATATATTTGGATGGTTTTTCAGGGTATAGAATGCGTGCAGGTTCCGTGTCACCTGTACGCCGCCGAAACGGAAGTCATCATTACAGTCCTGATTATGACCATTCAAACGGGGCCCCACCAGCTCGCAATCGTGGATTTGGCAGAGGGAGAGAGTCTGACAGATATCGAGATTATTCACCTCCTTCTTATGGTCGTGGGAGGTTTGGTGGTGGAGGTAGGTTTGGCGGCAGAGGCGGGTTTCATGGCGGCAGTTCTATGGGTGGCCGTGGTTTCAGAGTCGGTGGTGATGTTATACCCAGAAATAACCCTAATGTTCGTCCACGAGAGGGTGATTGGATGTGCACTGATCCCACGTAAGTTCTCTATATTCTGTCAATTTCAACGCATTATTTATTAAATAAAATTTATAGAAAAAGAAAAAAAGTGTGTGGATTTGCCTAACAATCCCGACTCCAGTTTTACTTGTATTAATGCTCTGGCAATTTCATGTATATTTTTTATTAAAATGCCATTTTCGTCACTGATTTTGGCCAGTTTTGCTACTATCGTACAAAGGTTTGTTGTTCTGCATCTACATCCAAAAGGTTTGAAGTCTTGCCATTTTCATCCGGCTCATTGACTCCATCCATTTTTCTCGGTTAAGTCAGGGGTATTTCATCTTTTTTGTCAACTTAGGGGGCAATTCGGTTATTTTCACTTTATGTACAATCATTTAGCATAATGTAAAGTATTCAAAAGATCAAATTGCCCTTTAAGTTAACAAAAAAAGACAAAAATACCCCTGACTTAACGGAGAGAAATAGATGGAGTTAACAAGCTGGATGAAAATGGCATTTTACTCTAAATTGTTTCAAAGTGCATAGTAAATAAAATATCATATTTTGCCCGTATCATGGTAAATAAAATAAAACATGTTACCTATAAGATTTTTGCTTTACTGAAAAAATGGGAAGACATTATTTGTTTAAATGATTAATATTCATGATGTTTTCCTATTTCTTGTTGGTGTACTATTTCAGATGCAACAATCTGAACTTTGCAAGGCGTGAGAACTGTAACAACTGCAATCGTTCCCGTTACGCACCACCCGGAAGTCCTCCTAGGAGGGGGTATCCGGGCCCACCTCTTATGCCCCGTCGTTTCCCTGGGCCACCACTGGACCGATCACCCGGAAGATCCTTTAACAACGGCTACAGGTCTCCACCACGAGGGTTTGGTAGGGATGGTCCTAGAGATTTTGGGGTTGCGGGTCCACCTTTGCATGGGCGGTTCCAGAGGGACCATCACAGGCCCGACTACTTTGAAGACGAATTAAGGGACCGGAACAACAGGTTCGATAGGCCAATGGTTCCGCCACCGGAGTGGGGAAGAGACCGAAAAGGGTATGACAGGCGGCCGTTATCTCCACCTGGACCGGCACCAGCATCGCCGCCGCCTGTAGGCCGTGGCGGCGGGCGGTGGCTTCGTGATGAGCGAGAACGGAGTAGGTCTCCGGTTAGAGGTGGTGGACCTAAAGATTATAGGCGGGATGGTTACATGGATAGGGGACGAGAGGAGCGTAGAGGTATCGGGCGTGACCCGTATTAAGTATAAGGTTGGTTTAGGTATGCGGTTTTAGAACGCGAATGTGTACTTGTGAGCCTTACATAAGATGTTATGTTTGGTGGTTGTGTTTTAGTTTTTGAACCATGCATTTTGATGACAAACTACATATCCAGTCATCCTGCAATTTTTGAACTTACAAGTACAACAAACAGTCTTGCATTAAACTTTTAAATTGGTGCGATGAATTAACTTATTTGTGCTCAATCCAGTGATAAAAGCTTTGCAATATTTGTAATTATATGTCACTAACCACATTCATATGTCATCAACTCTCAATATTCCAATTTCCAACAGGTGAAAAAGATGTCTCAAGAATTTCACAAAATATATCCTCAACCCGCGACTCGTTTAACAAACTTATTCCAACAACGAAAACTAAATTTATTGTTCGCAAACCAACATCCTTCTGGAGTTCTGGTAATTTGATCCGTGTATAACCAATTTCTACAGACGAGCCCTTGAGCTTGTAGACGCCGACAATGGAGCACTCTGCAAAACAGATAAATGCATCAGAATCATTTAAATGGATAAAACCGACAAACGAAAATGAACAATAAGGCGGATGGTTGCATTCTCACCAAGGGGACACCATTTTTCGCTCTTTCTTCAAGAAATCTTGATGGCTTGTAAAAGTCGCTATATTTTTCAGACCATTTCTTGAGACTTGCATATATGTGTTTAGCCCCAACTAAATCTCCCCAGAACACAATACCACCACTAAAATAAATAAAAATAAGATGCTTAATATTACCCTCAATAGGTAAGATGAAAAATGCCGCAAAATGAAGCATCTTTTAGTCAAACGCCGCAAAAAGGTCCATACAAGAAAATTATGTTACTTTTAAGAGTGAATTTCAGTGATTGTCCTTTATCTTTATTCTCATTTTGAGGCGCTGCCATTATGTTCAAAATTGACGAGGTTTGTCCTTTTTGTTTTCATATCATACACGTTTTGTCCTTTAGGCCTAACCCAGTTAGTTTTTTCAGTTAAATTTGGTCATGTGTTTTGCACATGAGGGCATTTTTGTCAATTCAAAGGTTGCAGAAGCTTTGAGCTGTAAATATGCCATTGAACTTACCTTCGAATTGACAAAAATGCCCTCATGTGCAAAGCATGTGACCGACTTTAACTGAAAAAACTAACTGGGTTAGGCCTAAAGGACAAAACGTGTATGATATGAAAACATAAAGGACAAAACTCGTCAATTTTGAACATAAAGGACAGCGCCTGAAAATGGGTATAAAGATAAAGGACAATTCTTGAAATTCACTCTTACTTTAATAATTAGAAACATGAAAAACTAACCGGTAAGAAGGAAAACTCATTCCAAGAACAGATGCAACATCAAGATCAGATGCCCGGACCACAACTCCTTCTTCTAGAACACGGCATGCCTCGTTCACTACCGGAAACAATATCATTTCAACTATTTCTTGGTCGGTAATGTTTATAGGCTGCAAATACATATTCCACAAAAACACATTAGTGTAAGCATTTAAAAAACTTTAGGTGACTTTCAACATTTTTTACCAATTTGACCCAATTGAGATCATAAAACACAACCGAAACCAACTTGTTTAACTTATTCATAATAAACGGGTCAAAAACGCCACCTCGGTATCTGACATTTCACTTCCTTTATTATGGAAAAAAACGGTACCTTTCCTCCGGGCATAATGTTGACTTGTCTTCTAGCCTCTTCTAAAATCGGGAACACTTGTGGATCAGGTTTTGGCTTGCTACCCTTCTCGTAAGTATAATATCCTTTTCCATTATTTTTACCTGAAAAATTAGTCTTGTGTAAGAAAAAAGAGCCTTTCGTTCAAGATCATGACAAATGAAGCGTTTCCGAAACATATTCAAGAAATTACCGTTTCGTCCACTTTTAATCATAAGGTCAGTTATAGGAGACCGGAATGTACGATCAGGAAAAGCTTTGGCAAATTCTTTACCGACAGCAACAGCTACACCATATCCCGCTAAATCTTGAAGCCTAAATTCACAGATTCATATAACATTTTTGAGATTGAATAAAATTAAAGTTAAAAAAATATTTAAGAAAAAACTTACTGGAACGGGCCCATGGGGAGTCCAAAGCTACTGATCAATCTGTCAATTCTAAATATATCAACACCTAAATGAAGCAAGACATATGCACCCTGTGTGTACGGAAAAAAAGTGCGGTTAACAGCAAATCCGGTACAGTTTCCCACCACAACCGGAGCCTTTTTAATGATTTTTCCAACTGTCATAAGATCTAAAATCACTTGTGCAGAAGTCTTTTCTGTTCTGACTATCTCCAATAGAGGCATAATATGAGCCGGGCTGTAGTCAATTTACAAAAAAAAAAAAAAAAAAAATAGTAAGACAAGCGTTAGTTCAAAATTCCCTATCATCTTAACAAAAAATATATAAATAATTAGTTAGAAGACATGGATAATGAATTGTAACCTAAAGAAATGTGCCCCTATAACTCGATCTTGAGATTTTGTTTTCTCTCCGACTAAGTTGAGATCAATGGTAGATGTGTTGGTTGCCAAAATGCAATGAGGGGGACACACTTTCTCGAGTTCGCTAAAAATCTTTTGCTTCAGTGGAACATTCTCAATAACCGCCTGCAATAAGGACGACTCGATAAGAACATAAAGTTCATATTCTTATGTTTTTAAGATGTAAAATAACTAATAACAGACATTCTTTTAAATAAGAACGTACCTCTATAACCATATCCACATCTCTAAATTCCGAGTAATCTAATACGCCTTTAATCATCGATAAGGCTTTTTCAGCTTGTGCCTGTGCTAACCTCTTCCTTGCAACCAAACCTCGAACATTTCCTATCGAACAAAGTGTTATCACCGTAAGTTTTTCTAAAAATATAAATCCTTTATGTGAAAAAGAATAAGCTACATTGAAGGTGGAAAAAAGCAGGTTGGGTAACGGGTCAAAATGATCGAAATATAAATATAAAGATTTTTTTACCTTCTATTGTTTTTATGCCCTTTTGAAGATACTCAGAGTTGACTTCCTTAAGAACAACGTTTATGTTACCAAGAATTAGGGCTGTAGCTATTCCTGACCCCATTAGACCTCCGCCAATCACCGCAACTTTTTTAACAGCCCGTGGCTTTAGCCCGATATCGGTTACTTTAGGTACCTTTTAATTGAAAAAAAAAATCAAATTGAGATTTTCTAAATGTTTAAAATTTAAAAAGAAAAGAAGAAAATGTATTAAATTTTGGTTCTACCTTTGAGATTGCACGTTGTGCAAAGAATACATGAACAAGGCCTTTCGCTGTGTCGGAAAGAACGAGCTCGTTAAACACCTTGACCTCCTGAAAAGAAAAAAACAATATTTTGGATCACCATATTTTTGTTTAGCTTTTATAACATTTAGGTGTATATATATTATATTATATATATATATATATATATATATATAGGGAAAGGCTAAAATGAGAACCACATTGAGTTGTGAGAACCGTGAGAGCTAGGCCTTACAAAAGGTTTCTTAAAAACAAATCCCAAAAATTAAAAAAAAAAAAATCAATTGTTTCAGAAAAGAAAAAATGTCGCCTGTGAAGGTTTACATCGCCATAAAAAAAATACTGGTGACGTCATCGTTTTTTAAAAGAAATTTACATCAATGTAGATGGAGAATAACTACCAGCTCGAATTGTTTTTTTTTCAGATGTGTTTCTAACATTTTCATTTACATTTGTGCAAAAAATGGTGGCAAAACTCGCGCAGGAAGTGGTTCTTAATTGAACCGGATCCCTTATAAAAACACATGTACTCAAACACTAGAAATTGACTAGTGTGACTTAAAATTGTAATAATTAGATAATCACTTTAAAGAAAACACATCCAAACAGTAACAAGAAATGAAAAGGTAAAACGAAAATACCTTCAAAACGCCAGCGTATCCACCACGAACAATACCTTCTTCAATCACATCAAGGCATGCTTGATGTTGTGGCATATTAGGGGCCGTCCGTTTGGCTGATTGTCTAGCTTTTTTTATGATCTCACGGGCTTCGGAAAGAGAACCGATCTTATCCGTCCGATGAAGTGAGCGGACCCAAGGTTTACGGGCCTCTGCTATGTCTAAAGCCCATTGCCTAGACACTTTTAATAAATCTTGAGGAGGTGCAATAGCATCAATAAGACCTAGCTTGTTCCCTTCCTCCGATAGTATCGGTTTAGATGTCTACAAACGAAATCCTTAAATTAATATCAAAGTTAATGATGAATCATGATCCAACGGGTTCAGGTTGGAATGGGTTTTTAGTACGGTACTTGCTAACATTTTTTCACCATTTTTTATGAATAGCTATTATGTAAAATAGGATTACGAAATCTATGTTATTAACAATACACATAGGGTGACTTTCAACATGTTTGACCCAGTTGACCTGCTTCCCTCTTAGCTACCTAGTTTATTTGGCCTATTTGACCCGTCAGACATAGACCATAACCGAAAAAGGACCCATGCACAAGTAAATAGGTCGAAACTGCCACCTAGGGGTGCAAACGAGCCGAGCGGCTCGAGAAAAAGCTTGAAACAAGCCGAGCCTTATCGAGCTTGAGCCTAAAATAAAGCTCGTTTATTTATCGAGCCTAAGCTCGAGCCTAACATGTGAAGCTCGTTAGGCTCGTCGAGCCTTATCGAGGTTTTTATTAATATTTAATAAAAGAGAAAAATGCCCGGATAGTCCCTGTGGTTTCACCTTTTTTCACCTATAGTCCCTATCTTTCTAAAACTACTTGAATAGTCCCTGTGGTTTTCCGTTTTGTTCTCGGATAGTCCCTGGGTCTAACTTCAGTTACTTTTCTCAGTTAAGTGGGTGTTGAAATGACCAAAATACCCTTTCCTTAAAAGGCCAAACCATAGGGACTATCAGGGCATTTTTGTCATATATTTATTCAAAGTAATAAAAAAAAACCAAAAAAAGAAACCATTAATTTTTTTTCTTGATTTATACATCATCATCATCATCCAGCACTACCAGTACATTATCACCATTAAATACCATCATGTCTCTCCTAACACCACCATCATCATCCCCTCTTTGTGTGCTGCCACCACCTCTAATCCCATCGGAAAACAACCGGAAGAACGATTATAGAATTCCACTTTCAGATCTGTGACAAAACCCCCAAATCCACGATGTACGGCGGCGGTCGCTTTTTCCGATGAACCGGCGGTGGTTGTTGATTTGTCGCCGGAGAAGCTCCAATCAGAACAGTGCTCGGTGGTGTGTGGTGATTGTTGCGGAACCAGAGAGACAGAGAGGAAGAGAGAGAGAGAGAGAGAGAGAGAGAGACCGAGGAGAGGGAGAGAGATGGCGGAGCTTGTGTGGTGAGCTAATGTTGTGTATAAGGGTAGGCTGCAGAATCAGAGGTGGATTGCAGTTAAGAAGTTTTCGAAAATGGCGTGGCCCGATCCGAAACAGTTTGCGGTATCGATTGCTTTTCGGTTTTCGTTTCGGTTTGGTTTGATTTGGGTGTTAGGGTTTTGTTGCTGGTTTTGATGTTTAGGGTTTACTGTTTTGAATGGCATTATTATGTGGTTGATTAGGTTTGGAAGATTGATTGTTCTTGTTTTGATTAATTGTGCATTTGGGTCATTGGTTGTTGTAGTTCTTGCTTTTCTAAAGAACCCAGATCAGAAAACAATAATATTCACCAAAACACTCATCAACACTCTCCATCAAACGGTAAAGGTGCTGCCTTTGCCGGAGATGGTGGCGGTGTGCCGGTGTTTTCTAATAACTTTAGTTCTGAGTTCATTGTGTTTGAAAGTGGGGAGAAAGCTCCTAATGTTGTGTATAAGGTGGTGGTGGTCAGTGGTTGTGGTCAGGTTGTGGCGGCGGTGGAGGTGGAGGTGGAGGTGATGGTGGTGGTGGTACCAGAGAGAGAGAGAGAGAGAGAGAGCAGGGAGAGAGGGATAATCTGTGACATATATATATATATATTAGTATGAAGAAGGTGCCCGGATAGTCCCTATGGTTTGGCCTTTTAAGGAAAGGGTATTTTGGTCATTTCAACACCCACTTAACTGAGAAAAGTAACTGAAGTTAGACCCAGGGACTATCCGAGAACAAAACGGAAAACCACAGGGACTATTCAAGTAGTTTTAGAAAGATAGGGACTATAGGTGAAAAAAGGTGAAACCACAGGGACTATCCGGGCATTTTTCTCTTAATAAAATTACCCCTTATTTAAAGTTGTCTAGTAAACTAGCCGAGCTTATTTAAACTTGTTTACGAGTCGAGCCTGAACCTAAAAAATAAGCTTGTTTAGTAAACGAGCCCGATCCCGAGCTTCACTTATCGAGCTTGCGAGCCTAAACGAGTCGATTATTTATATTATTTTTATCTAATATATTAATTAATAGATAACAAACGAGCAGAGCTCGAGCTCGGGCTCGGCTCATTTGCACCCCTAAGTCGCCTCTTGTTGAATAATAAATATATAGAATCAACTGTAATAAAAGGTGTCGGGAAAGATATGTTTCGACGTGAACTCACCAACATTATATCGATTGCCTTTGACAACCCCAAAAGCCTCGGAAGTCTCTGGGTACCTGGAACACCATATTTCATTATTTAGTGAACTTCATTCTTAAGATAATATTAGTAAGATGTAAAATATGGATGATAAAAGTTATAAACATATATGTACCTCCAAAGCCAGGCATAATTCCAAGAGACAATTCAGGCAAGCCAAGTTGAGTCTTTGGAGCTGCGATACGCGCATGACATGCCTGCATTAACCAACAAGATAAAATCATAAAAAGAAGTTTATTTTTGGAAAGAAAAAAAAAAGAACGGAACTTGTGAATGAATTTGGATGCAAAAAAGTGAAAAACTACAGACCATTGCAACTTCTAGCCCACCCCCGAGTGCGAGTCCTTGCACAGCAGCAACTATAGGTTTCTTCGCATCTAAATGTACACAAAAGGGGAAAGAAAGAATGCATATGTTAACAAATGTATGGGAAAGTTTAAAATTAAGTTTATATACAACCTTCGAGTGTGTTGGTCACAAGTTCAACGGATACATCAGGTAGATGAGATATGTCTCCTGCCATGAAAACGGTTAAAATTTTAGCACATGTTTGAGAAACAGCATCCGTAAAAAAAGGTTTAAAAAAAGATATATAACAAAGCCATTACCAGTCCGGTGAACTTTCTGGAAAACATTGATGTCGAACCCACCGGAAAATCTACCGTTCTTGCCTTCATAAAAGTAAGAGAAATCAAGTTTAATATAACGACGTTTTTTTTTTTTTTTGAACGGCAAACAACAACATTTTATTCATCACCAAACTTTAACACAATACAATGGTTAGTAAGCTACTAAGCCAACCACCTTTACATCATCGCCTATAACATAATAAAATTACATACAATCGAAAACAATATATTGATTATTAATATAACGACGTTAGTTTGACACTTTGACTATGTAAATAAGTAAACATATGCTTCCTCTAAATTAATAGTAATGAACAGAAAATATTATTTTACAGGAATTACAAATTAAAAAATGTTGGTGATGAATTAGGGGGTGTTTGGGATGACTTTTTAAACAGAAACAGATGATCAGCTTATTGAAAACAGCTTATTTTAATTAATGAATTAACTTTTGGATGGGTATTGTATGTGTTCAAGAAAAAGTCAAAAGAGTGTTTAAAAAAACCTAATGTATATCTTGAAATGTTCAACTTTAATTTAGCATTTTTTTAAGAATCAAGCAACCTTCTTGTTGAAAAAAAGATTAAAAAGGGTATTTCTTTTTTGTTTAGTGTCAACTGTATCAATACCTAATCATGTCTTTCTACCAAACACACATATTTAACTAAAAACAAAAAGAGTTAAATGTCATTTTAGTCCATGTGGTTTGGGTCATTTTGCTAGTTTAGTCCAAAGGTTTTATTTTTCGCCTGTGGGTCCAAAAAGGTTTCATCTTTGCCATTTTAGTCCACTGGGTTAACTTCATCCATTTTTTCTGTTAACGAGAAGGGTCATTCGGTCATTTTATATGTAATTCTGTTAACTAGAAGGGCAATTCGGCCATATAAAATGACCGAATTGCCCTTCTCGTTAACAGAAAAATGAATGAACCCAGTGGACTAAAATGACAACGGTGAAACCTTTTTGGACCAGGTAAAAAATAAAACTTTTGGACTAAACTGGCAAATTGGCATTTAACTAAAAACAAAAATATTAAATTCAAGCCATCATCAGTCACTTTCTTTGTTAGGTTTTACCAAACCCTAAATAGAACAAACACTCAATTCAATAAAAAGAAAGATCTTGATCCAAACAGATGATAAATCATAAAAACATCATAATTCAATAAATATTAAAAAAATGGAATTTTTTTCATTACCAGTCAAAACCAGAGCTTTTACATCATCTCTCCTCATAGCCTCTGCCAATTTCTCCTTCAATCCAGCAAGAACTTAAAAAAAAAAAAAAAAAAACTGTTAGTTAAATGGGGCAAGATCAAAGCAAAAGCCAATGAATCTAAATAAAGAAACTATATTGACATAATATGAATGTTTTTATGATATTTTTAAAGAATTGAATAGAATAAATAAAGGGATAAAGAAGGTTACTTGGAAGAGCTAAAGCGTTAACAGGGGGGTTTGAGATGGTGATGAGAGCAACACCATCGGAACCCACCTCCATCGTGACAGTTGCTTCCGCCATTTTTGTTAATTTTTTTTAGTCTATGAATGTCAACGAAGAAGAAGAAGGCGATCATGGTATTTATAAACAGAAAATAGCATTAGTTAATTACAAAAGTGGTCCTTTATGAATTAGTCATTTTAAAAAATAGTTATACGAATACGGTTATGTGTCTTGTGTCCAATGCTTAATGCAAAACTACTATCGAGCCGGAGGTCTCACTGGAGGCTTGAACACTAAAAAATGGACCTCATTGAAAAAGTTTCCTTGGTTCGCCACTGGGTACTGGTATAAAAAATGTTCGGTACAATACGGTACGAGTTCGGTACCGGTATCAGAAAGTAAAATTCGGTAAAATGTCGGTGTTGTACCGAACCGAAAGTATCGATATCAAAACGCCAAAAAGTGGGTACCGAAAATAATTAGGTATGGAAAATATATTCCTAAATGGGTAGTTATTATAACCAGGGATGAGCGTGGTATTGGTACCGAAAATCGTCAAAATTCGGTGTCAGTACCGAAAATGCTCGGTACGACCCCGATACCGGTACGGAAACAGTATGGTAGCGTATTTGAAGGTAAAAACCGGTATTTTACCATTATTGTACTGAACCGAAAAAGCAGATACCTAAAACGTCAAAAAGTGGGTATCGAAAATAATTCGATATGGGAAATTTGGTATCGATGTCAAGTACCAAACGTTCATTCCTAGTTATAATTTTTTTAAGTAATAGTGTAACAAATATTAGAAAAATTTTGTAATTCCAATTCCAATGTGTCACAACCCCCGTCCCCTAATAACTCGGGAATGGGCGGCCGTGACCAGTTTCGGTGGTATCGGTGTTTATTATTTTGGCAGCGGAAATTACATCAGGACCGTAGTTAGAAATATTTTATCAGAGTAAAATACCACGCTTTTATAATATTAAACTCATGGAAAATTCCCAAGTTTCAAGTACACACATTTTCATAGGGATAAACACTATTTTATTTAAATAAAAACCATCTCTTTATTTAGGTAACTTTTATTGCCACTTTCCAAGCCTTCAGTGCTGTCCAGCTGGCTTCTATTTGGCTTTCACATTTTGTTACCTGAAACGCGTTTAAAAACATTTTGTCAGTGGGAAATACTGGTGAGTGAATCCCAGTTTAATCAAAACAGGTTTTATCAGTCTACAGCATTGAGGGCGGTCGCGCAATTACATTTGCTTCCATCTACTTTAATTACCACCCACGGTACTGTCAACCCGACTTGTGGTCATGTTACTACTCACAATGTAGTAACAAATTTTGTATACAAAACCCCAACATACCGACGATAATTGTAGAATACAAATACTCAATCACTGTTTAATATAATGTTAATCATATGAGGTTTTGTAAAAACAATTTGCAAAAAGGAGGATTACTCACAAAAAGGTTTACAAAAAATAAAGATTACTCACATTGCTGTCTTAGGGTTTTCCTTTAGGATTTCCTGGTGATTATCTATTAAGTACACAAATGCACACGTGTTAGTATAATAACCCAATATTTACATTAGTAATACCCTCCCCGAGACGGCATTCCAACGACTACGTCGGGCAGAACCACGACAGCCGTTACGGAACCCTGGATCAATCGGGCAGTGTATCTAATACGTAACCGGGGGTTATAATACTTACAACGAGGCAGAATTCGTTATTTAGGGGGTATTATGCCCGGGTATAATGTATACTACGTAGAAATTGAGAGAGAAAGTGAAAGACTGAATGATTTGAAAGTGAAACTGATCGTCCCTATTTATAGTTGTGATCCGTCCATCTCTCGCGCCCCGCGACATATGGGTTATAGGATTTAGCATTGACCGGTCATCGAACTAGACTCGACACGATCTCGACACGTGGCATCCTGGGGGCTCGCCCTGGTGGTTGGCTGTCGCGCCCCGCGTAGCCTGAAGGCAAAGCCTTCGCGGCCCGCGAGCGACCCCATTTTATTTTTTTTATTTAATTTTTAATTATGTAAAGTATTTTGGGCTCGGTTTTCGCATACGGGGTATGTTTTAAGACATATAGGGACATAATGGTATATTTTAAATATTTTTAGGGTGTCGAAAAATTATTTAGGATAGTTGTTATAGAATGCTACTTTTTGTTTAACTATAAATTGTTTGGTGTTTTGTTATGCTGCTATCTTTGTATGATATATGTTGATATAGTTGTGTGTGAATGATGATATTTATTTTCATCATGCATGTGAGACATAAGAAAAGACCATATTCAAAAAAATTGGAAGTGTGGAACATGCATATAGATAATGCTATTTTCTGGCCATTATTGGAGTGTGAAAAGCTAAAAAGTATAAAGGGGTGTGGAGTAAGATAAAAGGATTAGTTGAATACAATTAATTATTTTAATATTATGTAGTTTTTTAGTAATTTCAGTTTGTTAATCGTTCGTCTACATCCATATACTTCTACACGTATAACTTTGTACTTGTACATTTTATGGTATAGTATCGTCTATTAGTACAATAACATTATAAAGTTGCATTCAGTACTCTAGCGAAACGAAAATAAACATTGTTAAGTTTTGGAGAGGGTGGCCCGGTGAGGAAGTTGTGGACAAAGTGTTTGACATGAGTGGGACGACAAAAGAACGAAAAGGAAGAAACACATGAAAAGTTAGAGGTTCGTTTTTTATTTAAATTGAATAAATTTTTAACATCGGTTAATTAAAGAATACATGTTACATGGTTACTAAATAGCGTGATTACATAATCCGTAATTAAAAGAATAAGCATATTAAATGATCGGGTGGCTCCGCTAATGGTATTATAATACTCTAGTGATCCGTCAGTGATTTAAATTTGCCGTTAAAAAATAATAATAAGCAAATCTATCAAAATATGTAAAGGTATGAATGAACTATGAAGTATTCATGTAACTACTTAATTTGATTAAAAAAGGGAACGTTGACTAGAAAAAGTAGTGCGGTTGTTTGGTTGTTGGCTTGTTGCCATGTTCACATAGAAATAATCAATTATTGCCAAGACACTTTGGCTAGCAGACTCAGGCGGCTATTCAACAAAATCACCCCACTATTTGTAATTGTTTTCTATATCTTATTTAGATTTATATAATGGGTTGACAAAAGAATATGTTTGATAACAAGTTGATCATATCAATATGCTTGTTTATTAACCACTAGGGCGTGTGTAATTTTGAAAAGAAAATATTTTTTTTATTATTATTGATTTACGTTACTTATTCTTGTTTTTGGAAATTATTGATTTATGTTTATAAGATCACTTATTCTTGTTTTTGGAAAGTCCCTGTCTAATTTTGAAAAGAAAAATATTTTTATAATTATATATTTGTTTAGTAGGGTAAGGATAGTGTAAATTAATTCAGAAGTGTGAGAAGTGTATTATAACACTATATAACACCATATAAACACTGTATATCACTATGTAACACCATATAACACTATATACCACTATATAACAATATATAACACTATACATCTATCATAGACATGTTATCAGACAAAATATAGTGTTATATTTGTTATATAGTGTTACATAGTGTTATATGGTGTTATACGGTGTTTATATGGTGTTATATAGTGTTATGTATTGTGTTATAATACACTTCTCACACTATTGATTAATGTACAGGATCATCTACCTTGTTTACTATATATAACATTTGCGTTTTCAAGATATGATGAATAGTGAATTAATTTGATTGGTCAACTTCTAAATCTATGATTTTGTGCATATTATTTTTTTCCTAATTTTCAATGTTAATTAAAAAAATTGATAAAAGTTTTTTTTTCCTAATTATATATAAATTATAATAAATCAAAACCATCTTAAGCCACATAGCTTTCTCTTAAATATTTAATTACCACGTGGCAATATATTGTGAGCCGTTGATTGAATTTGAGCGGTAAAGAAAACAAGGGTATTCAAGACTTTTTTTTCTCTCTCATGCTATTCAATCATGTATAATCTATTCACTCAATTAAATT
Organism: Helianthus tuberosus; assembly: GCA_030545235.1. Lineage (NCBI taxonomy): Eukaryota > Viridiplantae > Streptophyta > Magnoliopsida > Asterales > Asteraceae > Helianthus > Helianthus tuberosus. Next base: position 6,172,096 of record CM060407.1, read on the forward strand.
CGAGTTTCTTATATTACTACTCTGCTTCCTTTTAATATTTTTTTTTCTTTTAAACCTTAAATCGAATTACATGTTTGTTAACATTCAAATAATTGTGGTCAACGTTTGCTAACATTCAAAAAAAATTTGTTAACATTCAAATTTCAAATTCCATTAATTTTGGCTACATTTATTATTTTCTAAAATTATGAGTGAAAATTGTTAATATAGTAAATGTATATTTTGTGGATAATTTTGTTGTTTAAGGTAAACTGTCAAATAGCACTGATCTCACACAACCGTCAGCGACCACCAACATTGAAGTTGTGGCGTGTTAAATCGAAGAAATAGACCGAAATGTAGAACATTTAAAGAAAATAACTAAGTCGATCTAGGACTCATGCGTTACGACGAACCTGTCAAATGAGAAAAAAAAAGACGTAAAAACATTGAACAACACATGGACGTTGCGACATGTTAACTCGCAAAATTATGAAAGAAACGTAAAACCGTTGAATCACACACGCACGTTGCGCTGTGTTAACTCACAAAATTTAGTATGAAATGTAAAACGAAAATTTGGGAAGGATGAAAAGTATAGGAAACCAAAGTTGAAAGTAAAAAAGTTGTGAGGTTAAATTACAAAAGATAAAAAAATTTGGGTTAAAAGCAAAAAAAAAAATCATTTTTGTGAGGTTAAAACTGTAAGAAACCGAAAGATAGAACATATAAAAAAATCACAAAGTTAACCAATGACTCGGGCGTTGAGACGAACCTATGAAATGAAAAACAATAGACGTAAAATCTTTAACTATATATGGACGTTGCGCCATATTACCTCGCAAAATTATGAAGGAAATGTAAAAACGTTGAAGTACACACACGTTGCTTCGTGGTAACTTACAAAATTTAGTACGAAATGTAAAATGAAAATCTACGAAAGATGAAAATTATAAGGGACCAACGTTAAATATAAAAAAAATTGAGGTTACATTATAAAAGAAGTAAAGTTTTGGCTTTAAATTAAAAAAAATCAATTTTGTGAAGTTAATATTGCAAGAAATTCAAAGATTTGGATTAAAAGTAATTTTTTTTTTAAACCACCCAAAGCATATGGTACAAGATCTTATGCATACAAAACTTTGCTAATTTATAGTATATAAATTAAGGTTATCATTAACTGTAACTATTCATTGGGTCATATTTTTAATATATAGGTAATTAAAAAAAGTTTTTCCTTGATTTAATAAATAATAATTCGACATAACTATATTATTTTGTTTTATGTAAATATATTATTTTTTTGTTTTACTTAACAAGTTAATATATGCCGTTTGTTATATATAAAAAATAATAAAAACATAAATAAACTATTATGTGTCTTGACTTCTTAAGGTAGAGTAGGGTGGTGTTTGTTTTTTGGAAGAAGAGCTTCCTGGCCTCTTCTGTCTGCACCGTGCAGACGCGGGAAGAGGTTTAGGTGCTGTAGAGTGTTTGTTTTTTTTTTCGAGAAGTGCTTTTTACCTCTCCCCAACCTCTTCTTGGGGAAGAGATGAGACCTTAGCTTCTCCAAGCAGAGGTTTACCTCTTCTTGGCACCACCTCCACCTCCACCCCTGCTCCGCCACCACCACCACCCCTGCTCCGCCACCACCACCCCTGCTCCGCCACCACCACCTCCACCTCTGCAAACCCTAATCGACCACCACCTCCACCTCTGCAAACCCTAATCGACCTCTGCAAACCCTAATCGACCACCACCTCCACCTCTGCAAACCCTAATCGACCTCTGCAAACCCTAATCGACCACCACCTCCGAAACAAACCCCCCAAATCGATCAGAAACAAAACCCCCAAATCGACCTCCACCTCCGAAACCCTAAATCGATGGCGGTGATGATGATGGCGGTGGTGAAGTGGTGGTGATGATGGCGGTGGTGATGATGACGGTGGTGAAGTGGTGGTGATGATGGCGGTGGTGATGATGACGGTGGTGAAGTGGTGGCGGTGGTGAAGATGACGGTGGTGAAGTGGTGGCGGTGGTGATGATGGCGGTGGTGATGATGACGGTGGTGAAGTGGTGGCGGTGGTGAAGATGGCGGTGGTAGAGAGAGAGTAGAGAGAGATATGTGTGTGTGTTTGTGTGTGTTTGTGTGTGAAGAGGTTTTATATAAAAAAAAACAAACCCTCTTCTCCTTGCAGACTGAAGACATTTGGTCCACCTCTTCTCCTGCAGATGCCTGCAGATGTGGCCTGCAGCAGAAGAGGTTTTCCAGCAGAAAAAACAAACAGCACCTAGATCTTTCACAAAATCATACCATCTTTATCACGCAGCTCCGTAAGGAGCTTTTCGTCAAAAACTAACTCGAAGGGCGCATCTCTTATGTGGACATGTGATAATGGATGACCTATGGTCGTCGTCCTTCAAGATCATGGAATGTAATTCCAGTTATAAGAAATATTTTCTTTATACAACCCGTGTAACACACGGGATCTTAAACTAGTATTACTATATATAAAAAAACCATGAATATTGTTATGTTTATAATTTTTATTAGCATGAAAAATGTTAGTTTTTATCATTATATTTTCTATTTAATTATAATAATTAATTAATTATGAACATATTTTATTTTTCTTTTATAACTTTTAAGATATGATGTATTATAAAATTACAAGCATGCAATTGCGACATGCCTATATTTATTTACATTTCAACAAAAGTTTTTATATAAATCGAAAATATAGTTGAACTTTATGTTCTTTACCATGACGATACCGGTATCAATATTCGCTTTTATGGTTTTCTCGACGTTCCTTCTAATGTTGTGATGAACAAAACAATTCTGACCGAATAATTATCCAAACTGGTACCGGTATCATTATTATCTAAACCGGTACCAGTGTTTGTTTTAATGGTTTTCGATTCAAATAAAACATGTGTCAATATCCTTTTGGGCATATTTCTATAGTTTGCTATACCGAGTACCAGTATCATACCACTATTATAACAAACGCAATCAATGCTGATCAAATAGTTGTTGCAACGCGCATGGATTTAACTAGTCGATTTACGTTTATAAGATCACTTACTCTTGTTTTTGGAAGTATGGATTTCTATGTATAGAGGAAAGTTGGATTCATGTTAAGGACCTTTTGGGAATTAAAAGTGGTGAAAAGAGACAAAAACTTGATAGTTATTGAATCTTTACTTTCTTATTGTATATTATAACATTTGAATGAATATCACTAGCAGCTTCAAAATTGGTATACAAAATAGACTTGCTCACTAAAGTTTCTGACTTGCAATGTATATTTATATTTATATTAGGTGTTTATTTTAAGACGGAAACACATAAGTTGAATTACAAAGGAAAGTAGTAATAATTTGATTTGGGGTAACGGTACAAAATTGAATTTATCATGTGCCGTAATAGAACTAAAAATTTGGCAAGGTAAAGTACTTCTTTGAAACTGAAAATGTTGGTATTAATTTGAAAATACAACATTTGGCAAGTATAATAAATTGTATGGTAAAGTATAGTAGATTGTATGGTAAAGTATTTCTTAGGCAAGTATAACATTCCCAACTTTCGGTTTGTACACCAACACTCCCAACTTTCAACTTATTGGCCGATAACACTTCCTAACTAACTAAACCCTAACCCATTTAGTTTTTGCTGATGTGACATCCGATGTGGCCATTTTTGCTGACGCGGCATATGACATGGCAGTTGATGTGACATTTCTTGATGATGTGGCGGCTGATGTGGCAGCTGACATGGCATTTTTATGATGTGACGGTTGACATCAGCTAACTGTGTTAGGGTTCTGTTAGTTAGGGAGTGTTATTGGCCAATAAGTTGAAAGTTGGGAGTGCTGGTGTACAAACCGAAAGCTGAGAGTGCTATCGACCAATTGATAAAAGTTTGGGATATTTAAATCAAATATCCCTTATATATAGGCAACTTCATGACGTTTGAATTGTCAGGACACGTCTTTATATAAATAGCATTCACATTCATTTCATCATTTTTCCACCCTAAATTACACTAAAAAGCACTAATTTTCTCTCTTTTTCAATTAAAAAATATTTTTATACCGTTATCATTATCTTTTCTCTCTCCTCCACTCACAGCCACTTTTTATAATCTTTATATTATAAAAACTTCACACACAGAATTTAATGAAATGGATGTGAATGCTCTAAACTGTCACAATGGTTTATTGATAACAACCAACCAAAAGGTTACAATTTTTTTCGCGCATCACGTTTATAACAACCCTCCTGAATTTTTCTGACACCCCTAGAATATTTAGAACACCCTTATACACCTCGTATACGATAACCGGGCCCAAAATACTTTATCTAAATTAAAAATAAAAGTTCTACGCGGGCCTCGAGCGAGGAGACAAACGACGTGACCCGGTGCCGCCACATGTCGAACTCGTGTCAAGCCTACCCTGTAAGTGGTCAAAGCTAGAGCCTACGACCCCCTATGTCGCGGGGTGCGAAGATCCCTTAAGGATCCTTCGCGGGCCGCGAGGCAGACCATATCAGGCCCTATAAATTGAGAGTCTCGGCTCTCATTTGAAATCGTTCAAACACACAAATTCTCTCTCAATTTCTGTAGTGTAGAAGTAATTCCCAGGCATTATACCCCCTAATTAACGAAGTTCTGTCTCGTTGTAAGTATCATAACCCCCGGTTACGTATTAGATACGCTGCCCGATTGATCTAGTGCTCCGTAACGACTGTCGAGGTTCTGCCCGACGTAGTCGTTGGAGTTCCGTCTCGGGGAGGGTATAACTAATGTAAATTGGGTTATTCTACTAACGCGTGTGCATTGTTTAATTAATAGATTATACCTACTAACGGAGAAGTGATTAGGATTACAGGAGATAAACCACGGAAACCCATGAAGTTCATATCAGTAATGAAAGTTGCTAATTATGAACGAAAACAAGGAATAGTGTATATGATTTCAGTAATCATTAGCACTAAAGGAAAAGATCTTAAGGAAATACCAGTAGTATCAGAATATTCTGATATATTTCCAGAAGATTTACCAGGGTTACCTCCAGATAGGGAAGTAGAATTTAGGATTCATTTAATTCCAGGAACTACACCGATAGCCAAGGCACCTTATCGGTTAGCACCCACAGAAATGTTAGAATTGAAAAAGCAATTAGATGAATTACTAAGTAAAGGATTCATACAATCTAGCTCATCCCCTTGGGGAGCGCCAGTGTTGTTTGTGAAGAAAAAGGATGGTTCAATGAGAATGTGTATCGATTATAGGGAATTGAATAAGGTTACAATTAAGAATCGATATCCATTACCTAGGATTGATGATCTTTTTGATCAACTTCAGGGGGCTAGATATTTTTCTAAGATAGATTTACGCTCTGGATATCATCAATTGAAGGTACAAGAAGAAGACATACCTAAGACTGCTTTCAGAACTAGGTATGGTCATTACGAGTTTACAGTCATGCCTTTCGGGTTAACGAATGCACCTGCAGCATTCATGGACATGATGAATAGGATCTGTAAACCGTACTTGGATAAATTTGTAATTGTTTTCATAGACGATATACTTATTTATTCCAAAAGTCAGACCGAGCATTGTGAACATCTTCATGCACTCTTAACTTTGTTAAGAAAAGAAAAGTTGTACGCCAAATTCTCGAAATGCGAATTCTGGCTAAAGGAAGTGCAATTTTTAGGACACATAGTAAATCATGAAGGTATTCATGTAGATCCTGCTAAGATAGAGGCAATTACCAAGTGGAAGGTTCCACAAACAGCAATGGAAATTAGAAGTTTTATAGGTTTAGCTGGGTATTATAGACGGTTTATTAAGGATTTTTCCAAGATAGCCGTACCATTAACTAAGTTAACCTGTAAAGCCACTAAGTTTGAATGGGGATCTAAACAGGAAGAAGCCTTTAGGATTTTGAAGCAGAAACTAACCCATGCACCAATCTTAGCCTTACCAGAAGGAACTGAAGATTTTGAAGTGTATTGTGATGCTTCAAAATTAGGATATGGATGTGTGCTTATGCAACGTAAAAAGGTAATTGCATACGCATCAAGGCAGTTGAAAAAGCACGAAGAGAATTATACGACTCATGATTTAGAATTAGGAGCCGTAATTTTTGCCCTTAAGATTTGGAGACACTATCTTTACGGAAGTAAATTTACTGTCTATACCGACCACAAAAGTTTAAAATATATATTTGGGCAAAAAGAGTTAAACATGAGGCAAAGGAGATGGATGGAAATTTTAAGTGACTACGACTGTGATATTCAGTATCACGAAGGAAAGGCGAATGTAGTTGCAGATGCCTTAAGTCGTAAGTATTATGAGAAACAACGAAGGGTTCGTGCTCTCAGATTAAATCTACAAATAGATTTAATAGAACAATTGAAGAATGTTCAAATTACAGCAATCAAGGATGATGCTGAAGGGATGAAAGGACGAATCAAGGAATTAGAGCAAGGAGCAGATGGAATTTGGAGATTCCATAAAAGTAGAATCTAGGTACCTAAGCAGGGAGACTTAAGACCTAAGATTTTAGAAGAAGCTCATAAATCTAGGTATACTATGCACCCAGGAAACAATAAGATGTACCAAGATTTAAGGAAGAATTTCTGGTGGATAGGAATGAAAAGGGACATAGCCAGTTATGTTTCTAAATGTCTTACTTGTTCACAAGTTAAAGCCGAACATCAGAAACCTTCAGGATTACTACAACAATTAGAGATGCCAGTATGGAAATGGGAACTTATAACAATGGATTTTGTTACTAAGTTACCTAAAACCAGAAAAGGTAATGATGCGATTTGGGTAATTGTGGATCGATTAACCAAATCAGCTCACTTTCTACCTATGAAAGAAACCTTTAGTATGGAAAGACTGGCTAAATTATATGTAGATGAAGTTGTATCCTTACATGGAGTTCCACTCTCCATTGTTTCGGATAGAGATAGTCGTTTTACTTCCCATTTCTGGAAAAGTTTCCAGCAAGCTATGGGAACTCGACTAAACCTGAGCACTGCATATCATCCACAAACAGACGGACAAAGTGAAAGGACGATCCAAACTCTAGAAGACATGCTCCGAGCATGTGTAATAGACTTTGGTGGAAGTTGGGATGATCACTTACCATTAATTGAATTTTCCTATAACAATAGTTATCATTCAAGCATTGAAACAGCTCCATTCGAGGCACTGTATGGAAGAAAGTGCAGAACCCCAGTTTGCTGGGCAGAAATAGGGGAAAGTCAGTTATCAGGACCTGAAATAGTGCAAGAGACAACTGATAAGATTACTCAAATCAAGGAAAGATTGAAGACGGCTCGAGATCGTCAGAAAAGTTATGCAGACAATAGAAGCAAGCCGTTAGAATTTCAAGTTGGAGACCGAGTACTGTTGAAAGTTTCTCCTTGGAAAGGAGTAGTCAGATTTGGAAAGAAAGGAAAGCTAAGTCCAAGGTATGTAGGACCATTTCCAGTGATCCAACGTATAGGACCAGTAGCTTATCGTTTACAATTACCAGAAGAATTATCTGGAGTACATAATGTATTTCATGTATCCAATCTCAAGAAATGCTTATCAGATGAATCTCTGGTAGTACCTCTTCAAGATATAGAAGTAAACGAAAAGTTGAAATTTGTTGAGAAACCTCTTCAAATTGAGGATCGAAAGATCAAATTTCTCAAGCACAAACGACTAGTTTTAGTCAAAGTAAAGTGGGATTCAAAGAGGGGAGCTGAATACACTTGGGAACTGGAGTCAGAAATGAAGAAAAAGTATCCACACTTGTTCCAGTAAATCTCGAGGATGAGATTTTTCTTAAGGTGGGGAGAATGTAACAACTCTCATCAAAAGTATTAGTTAATAAAATAATTAGTCAAAAAGGAAACCCTAATTGAGAGACCCAAGTGATTCTGAACAAACCCTGAAAATTTCATAATTTTCAGAATCAGGATTAGGGCCCCTAAAACTCAAGGGGGGTAAACCCTAGTGGATAATTATCCACTAAAATTCGTTGTCAAATTACTGAAAATTGAAAGTGGCAACTCAGCAAGGCTAGTCCCAGTCGTGGCTAGTCTATAGGCCTATTTTTAACCCATACGCATCGTAGCAGGTTATGGCCTACGATGCGCAGGCCTTTAAAAGACCCATACGCATCGTAGGGGATGTTTTGCTACGATGCGCAGGGCATCCCAAAATTCACCTATAAATAGCAGACATTGGCATTCGTTTTCTGAACATTTTACGTCGACATAATTCTCACAAATACACTGATTTACGTTCTGCTATTCCAAAATTCAACCCCCGGGTATCGAAATTCTGCTACAAAACAGGGTATTAGCACAATCGCTGCTACGATTCAATTATTCGAAGATCAAGATATCCAATGCATGTTTAAATGCCGCCCACATTAGGGTTATACTTTATCGTTCGTCATTAATTTGACGGATTGTCGTTAATTCGATAGGTAAAGTATTATACTTTATCGTTCGTTGTTAATTCAACGGATCATCGTTAATTCGATGGGTAAAGTATTATACCTTGTCGTTCATTGTTAATTCAATGGATCATCGTTAATTCGATGGACAAAGTATTGCATTTTTGACATTTATTGTGATAAGTTGATCTCGTAAATTATCGTAATTGCTGGATTGATTACTAACCCAGTTTTGTGTGCATTATTTATATTAGGTTAACAAGGCTAAATCATAGATTAGACTCTGACCATATTAAATCAGCAATGTGAGTCATTCTCTCTTTTTATCAAATCTATTTACAAAATCCTGTTTATTTTCAAAGTTATAATTACGGGGATTAAGTCTTTGTAATCACCAAGTTACAGCCGGTATGTGGGGTTTTGTATACATTACTTGATAATCGTCACCATTGGGGCAGCCAGTGGGGGATATGACCATAGTCACAGACACCATTGGACGAATGGGCCAATGGGTCGAGTGGCAAGTACCGTGGGTAGTTGGCTTGATATCAGAAACATTGTAATCGCTCTTAATACTGTAAATTATAACAAATGTGTCATTTTAGTAAATAGAATGATTCACTCAGTATTTCCCGCTGACAAAACCTTTTTCAAACATTTTTCAGGTGATCTGTTGTAATTCAGGAAAAGTGCTGTGGAGTATTTCAAGCTTAAAGATAGTGGCTCAATATAAACTAAATAAATGATTTTGTAATATCACGCTTTTCTAGTAAAAACATAATATTGTAAATTATCGGGGTTTTATCCCGAATTGTGAAATAAAATAATCGGGGAAAATTTTAGCTTTAAGCGATCCTGTTTCCGCTGTTAAACTCAATTAAATAAATACCGCAGTATTTTCTGCCGCGGCTCCTGAAACGGGTCGGGGGCCGTGACAGAAAAAGGTGGTATCAGAGCCACTGGGTTAAGCTGATACTCAAATTTTTCCTGATTACAGCCACTGGGTTAAGCTGATACTCAAATTTTTCCTGATTACAGCCACTGGGTTAAGTTGATTAAGTATTTGGAAATACTTAAATTTTTCATGATTACTATTATGTGATTATTTGTATTATTAACTGACTATTTGATTATTTGCTAGTTACAGTATGGGTAAGAAAAAGCTGTCAAGCATTTATCTTAAATTAGAGAAATCATCTAATGAAAAAGGAAGTTCATCCCGAACCATATCCTCAAGTCAGTCTGAAATTCCTGAAGAAGGAATATTCGTGCGTAAGGCACAATACGAGGAATCACTTTCTCCTCACAGGAGGGAAATGATTATTAAGAAAAGTAAAGAGAAAATTCGGGAAAAGAGGATTAAACGGGAAACTCAAGAAGTAATTGATAAATCACCTTGGGAAGATAAACTAGATGAGAAATGGGCTAATTTATATATGCTAGCCACCGTAGCAGAAAATATAAATCTTTAAAGTTTAGCACCCTATTCTCATAAATCTAGAAACCTTGTGTGATAAATAAAATTTGAAACCTAAGTGTGGTTGTCAGTTATCTTTGTAAATCAACTAGTACATTGTGTGAAATAAATTACAAAGTTTATTTGTAAATTTTAACTTAGTATTTTATGCATTTTGCATATATGCTACATCAGCATGAGTGAGATAACCGAAGATTTCCAGAATCTTAATCTTTATCCCGTAACTGTCGAAGCTTCCAAAGAATATATTAGCTACTATCCCGATATTGAACAACCAGTAGAATTCAAGGTTCCACCCCTGAGCAAGCCAAAACAGAAGAAAAGAACTTATGTAGGATGGAGGAAAATCCGTAAGAAGAAGCCAGCTAAGAAACTGCCCAAAATAAATAATCCTTTGAAAAAGGGAAAAGAAGTCATAACCGGAGAGAATTTCAAACCACAAGAAATGGAAACTGGAGACAAAAAGAAGGATAAGGAGGTAGAAATACAATTGGAGGAAATTACTAAAGAAGTAATAATGGAAGTTGGGCAAGGGTCTATACCAGCTCAGAGAGAAATCAGAGAGAGTTCCAATCCAACCCAGGAAAGAACTTTTCAAGACGAAATAGATTTTCTGTTAGAAAACTGTGAGACGATTCAGCCTGTCCAAACAAATCTTTTTACCTATCCTATTGAAAACCAATTCTCTATGAATTGGGAACCAGCAGCAATTCCAGATCCAATAGTCCACTCCCAACCCATAGGAATGGACGAATGGTGGACGAACGATTGGCAATTTCAAAATATTGTCAACGATCCTTACACTTTTCTTCCACAATTCGATCCAGAACCATTACCTAATCCACCCATGAGCAATGAAAACATGGCTGAACTTCGCCACTTTGGCGAAGAGTTGTTTGATATGGGAAATAGAATGAGGGAGATAGGTGGACAGATTGCTTGGAAATACGACGAGAGGGAAATGCGTTTTTAACAACAAGTGACGAGAGATAAATGGTAGTTGTATAATAGTACTAATAAAGTTAGTCTGTAAATAATCAATAAAACTTTGTATGATATCTGTGAGTAATGATGCATATTATAATAGATATATAAATGAAATCGAAAGATCGATTATTTTGACTATATCTGTATTATACCATTTTCTGATTGTTTGTATATAATTATTATTTGTCAGTTACTAATAAAATTTATATATATATACATTATCAGATGGCAAACAGTGGTAATGAACCTATTAATGAAGTTAATCATTCTGAACAACATTCAAGAGATCAATATATGACTCGGCAAGATATCGAAAACATTGTTGCTCAAGGGATAGCCAATGCTATTCCAGCATTCGTCGCTGCTATAAAGAATCCACCCGAACCGCAACAACTTGTTCCGAGCAAACAGATTACTGAAGATAACTTCAGTAATAATGTAAATGGAGGCAATAAGCATGATAATCATAATAAGGAACCACATCAAGCTCCATTAACCAAGAAAATGAAAACTGCAACGCCTGGTTGCACTTTCAAAGAATTCCTTGCTTGTAAACCCACTGAATTTGCAGGCAATGAAGGAGCAACTGCATCACTGCGTTGGTTAGAGAAAACCGAAGCAGTCATTGCAATAAGTAAATGTGGTAAAGATGATCAGGTCATGTATTCATCCAATCTGTTCAAAGAAGGAGCACTCGAGTGGTGGAATACTGTGTTACAATCAAAAGGAAGAGCAATAGCTTATGCTATGACTTGGGAAGAATTTAAAGGTTTGGTGGAAAGAAAATTCTGTCCTGAGTATGAGAAGGAACAGATGGCGAATAAATTTCTAAATCATCGGATGATGAGTGTGGACTGTCGCGGTTATACCTCGACATTCTTCGAATATGCTAGAGTGGTACCAACATTGGCTTCGCCAGAACCGGTACTCATTTCTCGCTATATTTGGGGGCTAATTGGCGAAATCCGCAATATTGTTAAAGCTGCGAGACCTCGCACTATTGATGATGCGGTAGAATTAGCCAACACTCTGACTGATGAATTGGTGCGCACAAGAGATGAAGATAGGAAGAAGGCACTAGCTCAGAAAATTACCCAAGGATTTCGTGTGGGTAATAATAACAGCTTCAAGAGAAAAAGCACAGGGCAATCTCCAGGTCCGTCATTCTGCAGAAAATGCAAAAAGAAGCATTATGGAAGATGCGATATCACTTGCAATTTTTGCAAAGCTGTAGGACATCGTGAGGAGAACTGCAAAAAGAAAACAGTAATCTGTTTTAATTGTGGTGAAGCGGGGCATTACAAAACAGAATGTCCTAAATTGGTCAAACCAGTAGATAACAAACCCAAGACGACAGAAGGAACTACTAAGAAGAATGCTAGGGCATTTCAGCTGACCACTCAAGAAGCCGAACTTATTCCAGATGTGATAGCGGGTACGTTCCTAGTTCACAACGTGTTTGCAAAAGTATTATTTGACTCTGGTGCAAACCAAAGTTTTATAAATACTTCATTCTGTCAAGCTCTTAGTTTACCTTTAACCACTATTAGGCAGATTTTTACCGTTGAAACCGCAGACGGAAATTCAGTTAAAATAGATAAAGTATTGCAAGAAGGAAACATAGAACTTTTAGGACATAAATTCTCTGCAAGACTATTGCCGATGAATTTAGCTGAATTTGATGTTGTCTTAGGAATGGATTGGTTAGTAGCCAACCATGCTAGAATCCTTTGTGATCAGAATTCTATAGAAATTCAATCACCTTCCGGAGAAGTGATTAGGATTACAGGAGATAAACCACGGAAACCCATGAAGTTCATATCAGTAATGAAAGTTGCTAATTATGAACGAAAACAAGGAATAGTGTATATGATTTCAGTAATCATTAGCACTAAAGGAAAAGATCTTAAGGAAATACCAGTAGTATCAGAATATTCTGATATATTTCCAGAAGATTTACCAGGGTTACCTCCAGATAGGGAAGTAGAATTTAGGATTCATTTAATTCCAGGAACTACACCGATAGCCAAGGCACCTTATCGGTTAGCACCCACAGAAATGTTAGAATTGAAAAAGCAATTAGATGAATTACTAAGTAAAGGATTCATACAATCTAGCTCATCCCCTTGGGGAGCGCCAGTGTTGTTTGTGAAGAAAAAGGATGGTTCAATGAGAATGTGTATCGATTATAGGGAATTGAATAAGGTTACAATTAAGAATTGATATCCATTACCTAGGATTGATGATCTTTTTGATCAACTTCAGGGGGCTAGATATTTTTCTAAGATAGATTTACGCTCTGGATATCATCAATTGAAGGTACAAGAAGAAGACATACCTAAGACTGCTTTCAGAACTAGGTATGGTCATTACGAGTTTACAGTCATGCCTTTCGGGTTAACGAATGCACCTGCAGCATTCATGGACATGATGAATAGGATCTGTAAACCGTACTTGGATAAATTTGTAATTGTTTTCATAGACGATATACTTATTTATTCCAAAAGTCAGACCGAGCATTGTGAACATCTTCATGCACTCTTAACTTTGTTAAGAAAAGAAAAGTTGTACGCCAAATTCTCGAAATGCGAATTCTGGCTAAAGGAAGTGCAATTTTTAGGACACATAGTAAATCATGAAGGTATTCATGTAGATCCTGCTAAGATAGAGGCAATTACCAAGTGGAAGGTTCCACAAACAGCAATGGAAATTAGAAGTTTTATAGGTTTAGCTGGGTATTATAGACGGTTTATTAAGGATTTTTCCAAGATAGCCGTACCATTAACTAAGTTAACCTGTAAAGCCACTAAGTTTGAATGGGGATCTAAACAGGAAGAAGCCTTTAGGATTTTGAAGCAGAAACTAACCCATGCACCAATCTTAGCCTTACCAGAAGGAACTGAAGATTTTGAAGTGTATTGTGATGCTTCAAAATTAGGATATGGATGTGTGCTTATGCAACGTAAAAAGGTAATTGCATACGCATCAAGGCAGTTGAAAAAGCACGAAGAGAATTATACGACTCATGATTTAGAATTAGGAGCCGTAATTTTTGCCCTTAAGATTTGGAGACACTATCTTTACGGAAGTAAATTTACTGTCTATACCGACCACAAAAGTTTAAAATATATATTTGGGCAAAAAGAGTTAAACATGAGGCAAAGGAGATGGATGGAAATTTTAAGTGACTACGACTGTGATATTCAGTATCACGAAGGAAAGGCGAATGTAGTTGCAGATGCCTTAAGTCGTAAGTATTATGAGAAACAACGAAGGGTTCGTGCTCTCAGATTAAATCTACAAATAGATTTAATAGAACAATTGAAGAATGTTCAAATTACAGCAATCAAGGATGATGCTGAAGGGATGAAAGGACGAATCAAGGAATTAGAGCAAGGAGCAGATGGAATTTGGAGATTCCATAAAAGTAGAATCTAGGTACCTAAGCAGGGAGACTTAAGACCTAAGATTTTAGAAGAAGCTCATAAATCTAGGTATACTATGCACCCAGGAAACAATAAGATGTACCAAGATTTAAGGAAGAATTTCTGGTGGATAGGAATGAAAAGGGACATAGCCAGTTATGTTTCTAAATGTCTTACTTGTTCACAAGTTAAAGCCGAACATCAGAAACCTTCAGGATTACTACAACAATTAGAGATGCCAGTATGGAAATGGGAACTTATAACAATGGATTTTGTTACTAAGTTACCTAAAACCAGAAAAGGTAATGATGCGATTTGGGTAATTGTGGATCGATTAACCAAATCAGCTCACTTTCTACCTATGAAAGAAACCTTTAGTATGGAAAGACTGGCTAAATTATATGTAGATGAAGTTGTATCCTTACATGGAGTTCCACTCTCCATTGTTTCGGATAGAGATAGTCGTTTTACTTCCCATTTCTGGAAAAGTTTCCAGCAAGCTATGGGAACTCGACTAAACCTGAGCACTGCATATCATCCACAAACAGACGGACAAAGTGAAAGGACGATCCAAACTCTAGAAGACATGCTCCGAGCATGTGTAATAGACTTTGGTGGAAGTTGGGATGATCACTTACCATTAATTGAATTTTCCTATAACAATAGTTATCATTCAAGCATTGAAACAGCTCCATTCGAGGCACTGTATGGAAGAAAGTGCAGAACCCCAGTTTGCTGGGCAGAAATAGGGGAAAGTCAGTTATCAGGACCTGAAATAGTGCAAGAGACAACTGATAAGATTACTCAAATCAAGGAAAGATTGAAGACGGCTCGAGATCGTCAGAAAAGTTATGCAGACAATAGAAGCAAGCCGTTAGAATTTCAAGTTGGAGACCGAGTACTGTTGAAAGTTTCTCCTTGGAAAGGAGTAGTCAGATTTGGAAAGAAAGGAAAGCTAAGTCCAAGGTATGTAGGACCATTTCCAGTGATCCAACGTATAGGACCAGTAGCTTATCGTTTACAATTACCAGAAGAATTATCTGGAGTACATAATGTATTTCATGTATCCAATCTCAAGAAATGCTTATCAGATGAATCTCTGGTAGTACCTCTTCAAGATATAGAAGTAAACGAAAAGTTGAAATTTGTTGAGAAACCTCTTCAAATTGAGGATCGAAAGATCAAATTTCTCAAGCACAAACGACTAGTTTTAGTCAAAGTAAAGTGGGATTCAAAGAGGGGAGCTGAATACACTTGGGAACTGGAGTCAGAAATGAAGAAAAAGTATCCACACCTGTTCCAGTAAATCTCGAGGATGAGATTTTTCTTAAGGTGGGGAGAATGTAACAACTCTCATCAAAAGTATTAGTTAATAAAATAATTAGTCAAAAAGGAAACCCTAATTGAGAGACCCAAGTGATTCTGAACAAACCCTGAAAATTTCATAATTTTCAGAATCAGGATTAGGGCCCCTAAAACTCAAGGGGGGTAAACCCTAGTGGATAATTATCCACTAAAATTCGTTGTCAAATTACTGAAAATTGAAAGTGGCAACTCAGCAAGGCTAGTCCCAGTCGTGGCTAGTCTATAGGCCTATTTTTAACCCATACGCATCGTAGCAGGTTATGGCCTACGATGCGCAGGCCTTTAAAAGACCCATACGCATCGTAGGGGATGTTTTGCTACGATGCGCAGGGCATCCCAAAATTCACCTATAAATAGCAGACATTGGCATTCGTTTTCTGAACATTTTACGTCGACATAATTCTCACAAATACACTGATTTACGTTCTGCTATTCCAAAATTCAACCCCCGGGTATCGAAATTCTGCTACAAAACAGGGTATTAGCACAATCGCTGCTACGATTCAATTATTCGAAGATCAAGATATCCAATGCATGTTTAAATGCCGCCCACATTAGGGTTATACTTTATCGTTCGTCATTAATTTGACGGATTGTCGTTAATTCGATAGGTAAAGTATTATACTTTATCGTTCGTTGTTAATTCAACGGATCATCGTTAATTCGATGGGTAAAGTATTATACCTTGTCGTTCATTGTTAATTCAATGGATCATCGTTAATTCGATGGACAAAGTATTGCATTTTTGACATTTATTGTGATAAGTTGATCTCGTAAATTATCGTAATTGCTGGATTGATTACTAACCCAGTTTTGTGTGCATTATTTATATTAGGTTAACAAGGCTAAATCATAGATTAGACTCTGACCATATTAAATCAGCAATGTGAGTCATTCTCTCTTTTTATCAAATCTATTTACAAAATCCTGTTTATTTTCAAAGTTATAATTACGGGGATTAAGTCTTTGTAATCACCAAGTTACAGCCGGTATGTGGGGTTTTGTATACATTACTTGATAATCGTCACCATTGGGGCAGCCAGTGGGGGATATGACCATAGTCACAGACACCATTGGACGAATGGGCCAATGGGTCGAGTGGCAAGTACCGTGGGTAGTTGGCTTGATATCAGAAACATTGTAATCGCTCTTAATACTGTAAATTATAACAAATGTGTCATTTTAGTAAATAGAATGATTCACTCAGTATTTCCCGCTGACAAAACCTTTTTCAAACATTTTTCAGGTGATCTGTTGTAATTCAGGAAAAGTGCTGTGGAGTATTTCAAGCTTAAAGATAGTGGCTCAATATAAACTAAATAAATGATTTTGTAATATCACGCTTTTCTAGTAAAAACATAATATTGTAAATTATCGGGGTTTTATCCCGAATTGTGAAATAAAATAATCGGGGGAAATTTTAGCTTTAAGCGATCCTGTTTCCGCTGTTAAACTCAATTAAATAAATACCGCAGTATTTTCTGCCGCGGCTCCTGAAACGGGTCGGGGGCCGTGACATAAATGTTCCAGATTAAGGAATTCGTGGACTAGAAACATAAAGGTGTCACTTATTTGACACAAGCAATGACGGATGAACTGGAGTCTGAGATATAGAAATCTCTGTAACCTCCTTGTATCTTAACTATCTTCTCCTAAGATTACCCTGGTTACCCATGAGGGACAGGTAGGATTAAGATTTATATCTCAGTTAAAGGCTGTATTATTATGAAATCTCCAAGACGGCTAGTACCGTCATTGGAAGAATCGAAACCCTGATAACTAAGTTTTAAAGTAGAGGGTTCACATAGCCTAGCTCGATACATCGATAGTTTAATATTGTTAAATAAACAAGACGGTTCATTCTGCTTATGCATTATTTACCGCAACCCTAATTAGGCAATGATTAAGAATTGCCAACAGCTGCCCTGAATCGTCGACTTGTTCGACTAACTACAAGGATCAGCTAACCATTGTAAATTTGTTAAGTAGTGGTTGGAATAACCATCTCACCTTAAGATAAGCATTTCTATGATAGTTGATATGTAAGCATCAAGGCTACTCCCTTGGAGACCCTGTAAAGATAGAATGATAAACATCTATTGTAGGGGCAATAGATTGGTAAGTTCAATTACCAGGATCTAAGGGCAAATTATTGGTGGATAGGCTTGAAGAAGTCTGTAGCCACCTATGTAGCTAAATGCTTGACTTGTGCGCAAGTCAAAGCTGAGCATCAGAAACCGTCAGGTTCGCTACAACAGCTTGAACTTCCTACGTGGAAGTGGGAAATGATAACTATGGATTTTATTACCAAGTTACCCAAGACCAGGAAAGGAAATGGTACAATATGAGTTGTAGTTGATAGACTGACTAAATCAGCACATTTCTTACCCATCAAGGAGACTTATAGCTCCGACATGTTGGCCCAGTTATACGTTGATAAGATTGTAGCCTTACATGGCATACCTGTGTCTATTATCTCTGACCGAGATACTAGATACACGTTACATTTTTGGAAGAGTTTCCAACAATCTTTGGGCACACGTTTGAATTTTAGTACGGCCAATCATCCTCAGACTGACGGTCAGAGTGAGCGTACTATTCAAACGTTGGAAGATATGCTACGTACATGTGCGATCGATTTGGGTGGTAGTTGGGATAAGAACTTACCATTAATCGAATTCTCCTACAACAATAGCTACCACACCAGCATAAAGGCTGCGCCTTTTGAGGCATTACATGGTAGAAAGTGTAGATCGCCCATATGTTGGGCGGAAGTTGGAGATGTCCAATTGTCAGGACCAGAGATAGTCTTCGAAACGACGGACAAGATTATCCAGATTCGTGACCGTCTCAAAGCTGCCCAAGATAGGCAGAAGAGCTACGCAAATCTGAAGCGTAAAGCTTTTCACTTCGAAGTAGGTGATAAAGTGTGGCTTAAAGTATCACCCGGGAAGGGAGTGATGCGGTTTGGTAAGAGAGGCAAGCTAAGCCCGAGATACATAGGACCTTTCGAGGTTATCGAACGTATCGTGTCAGTTGCCTATAAGTTAAACTTACCGGAAGAGCTCAGTGGAATTCACAATGTGTTCCACATCTGCAATCTGAAGAAGTGTTTCGCTGACGAATCACTAGTAATACCCCATACAGATGTGCATATAGACGAGAGCTTAAAATTTGTTGAAAAACCTTTGTCGATTGAAGATCGACAGGTAAAGAAGCTTCGAAGGAAGCATGTACCTATTGTTAAGGTCAAATGGGATGTCCGTAGAGGTCCCGAATTCACGTGGGAGGTTAAATCCACGATGAAAAAAAAGTACCCTTACTTGTTTCAGTAAATCTCGGGTCGAGATTTATTTTAAGGGGGTGAGGATGTAACACCTCGAAAATTCACGTCCTATAATGTGTTGACACGTGTCATAAAGTTTGAACGTGTGAAAGAATGTTACAAAAGGACTAAAGTTGACAAACATGGAAAGTATGTGATTTTACGGGTTCTAAATGTCAACAGTGAATAAATATACTTCATAATAACCCTACATGATGTTTATAACATCAAACGAATAAATCATGGATCATACGAAGCAAAAAGTGAGGGATTACAAACTACAGGGGTTAAATGTGTCAACATGTTTAAAGATATACCTCTGAGTGACCTTTTGACAAACCCGAAGCTTTGTAAATGTTAATTATGCTCACTAGAATGCGCGATATAAATTTCATAAAGTTTCGTTATCGTATGAGAAAGTTGTGATCAAATTCGTGTGCAAGGGGTTAAAGCGTTAACGTTGAAAGTTATGACTTTTCGGGCTAACCGGAAGTGTCCAGGGACTTGGCAAAGTGGGTATAAGTCCTAAAGTCCTTAAGGGTATATAATAAAGGGGTCAAAATGCAATTAGAAGCTTAGTTGCCCTTTCAAATAGGCCAAGAGACAAGATTTGGAAAATAGAAATTTGAATTTCTGATTTTGAGGCTGAGGCGGCCCGCTTCAACATCAATGAAGCCTCAGGCGGGCCGCGTGAGGCGCCCAGAACCAGAAAAACGACCAGCAGCCTGTATACGCGGAATTTCGACTTTGAACCGATCTTTATGCATTATGGGCGACCCCTAGGCACCCCCTAAGCATCTAGGACACATGTGGGAAGGTTGTGGTGTGTGCTAGACCTTGTTGTCAACATATTGTGGTGCTTAATCCACTATAAAAGGCCACAAGTGTTCATCTTTGCAAACACACCTTCATCTGCATTTGTGGATCACTTCTGGAGCTCAAACTTCCTCTCAAGTGTTCTCTAATAGTGCATAGGACTCTTGTAAGTCTGCTAATCCTTCTTTAATTGAGTTTAGCTTAGTATTTTAGCTAAAAGTCAAACCGTCGTAATTACGGTTTGACTTCGAGATTAGTCAGCAATGGCTTAGTCATATCTCGAATTAAAAGTAGTTATAAGTAGGTATTTAAGTGGGTAATAAAACCTCAAAAGGGTTCCCCCTGATTACCACTCTAACCAGGTCAAAAGTCGGGTCAAACTTATATTTAAAAAGTCAACAGGAAGCTTAAAATGCCATTTATGCATAATTAACATTGTAGATCATATACAACCTGTTGGATCATTGTTATAACTTGGTAATAAGTGTAAGAACATGTCTAAACATGTTCAACCCGACAATTTCCTGTTTAGACCCGGTTCGGAACCGAAAGTCACATAGTTTGACTTTCACTTTGACTTTCAGTTCTGACCCATTTAGGCATGTTTTAGAAATGCCTCAGAGCTTTAATTGGACTAGGTTACATGTTAGAATAACCCTCTGTGATGTTACACCTTGGTTCATTAGTTATCCAATTAATATGCATGTTTCCGTTAATTGCTCATATGTTGACCATTATGCCCTTATTACCTTAAAACGTGATTTTGGAAATGTAAAAGAGTAGAAACTTTAATTACTGATATATAAACTTGTATGCAAAGTTTGACATCAGTTTGAATTGTAGATTTAGAGTTATGCTCAATATCGCAAAATTAAAGCTTTATGTTAATAAAACGGCGTAATTAGCGTATAGCCTAGTTAAGCCTACTTTTTGACATCAAATCTTTTACCCACTGATGTAATGTATTATTTTGGGATTTTTAAAGATTTTTAATAAATTTTAGGCTGAGCATAACTAGTAGTCGTAGGCTTAATCCGGTAATTGTCGGTTTTGCCCTTACGGGACATAAAATGAGTTTTACATATCTAAACGACTCCAAACCTTTTTCTACTGATCACATATGATAAATAAATTATTTAAAGCCTTCTGGAAATATAAAAATATCAGATTTAAGTATCGAACCCGGAAATGGCCTTTAATCGCCTTATTAAGCGTTTTTAACGCAAAGTATGTATTAAAATTATATTAGACATACCCGGGTTGATACCTACTGATATATGAGGCAAATTATAATATTTTAACAGTAAGCAAAGTTTGATAAACTCAGACTTCAGTTCTGAGCTTTTCGGCTTATGTGAAATTACCAAAATATCCCTACGGGGCATAGTTTGGTTAAAAATGATAAATTTCACATATATGCTTTATCCTACTGATATAACTTAGCAAATTATGTATTTTTGCTGATTACATCAGACCAGTAACTCAGGTTGTTACTTAAACTCTTTTATAAACTTTTAAATGACCAAACTACCCCTACGGGGCCTAGTTTGTGTTTAAACACGTTTCGGGCATAATGAAAGACATCTTACTGATGTCACAACATATTTGAGGCATAATTAACTTAGGAAACCTGTATATAACTCTCATGAATACCCGTCACGCTTATTACGCGTACGGTTCGGTTTATGTAACAAATTTACATAAATTAGCCGAAACGGGTCAAACCTTATCGGTTTTATCTCAAGATCCAGAATGTGTATGAAATACCCATATTAAACAAGTCTCTGAACTTGTCGGGTCTAAATCACATTCTATCCGGTCTTCGCTTAATCGTGCGTACGAACCGTGTCTTTGAAACTAACCGGTCTAAGCTTAAGCTTAACTGAAGACCCGTTAGGATTCTAATAGGTTATTAAAAACCTTCGTTCCAGATTAGGAGCCCGATAAAAGCTATCTGTACTTGCTGATTTGATATACGGCTGGGATTGAATTTATATTTAGCTCAGGTAAATACTTTTAACTTATTTTCCCTATACGGGCTTGGGTACGGTATATAGCATACCGCTTGATCAGGCATCAAATCTCCACAGTTGAGTGGGTAGTTGAATAATTTGATCGGCTCGTTTAAACAGTCTTGTTTACTTAAAGCCTTTGGGGGGTTGATGACCATGTCCCGGATATCCTTGGCATCATCTTACGAGATGGCCACGACCTGAGCACGGGGTGTAGGCGTACACCTGTCAGTGTATAACTCTATGATGTGGTGTGTCTATTGATCTTTAACCCGGACAAGATCCGGGCGACTGAACGCACAAGTAACATGTAATTCGTTCACAAGATTATAATATTAAATAATTCTCCCAAGTTAAAAAGATTAATCTTGCCTCTGTGCATTTTAATCAAATTATAAAACATTTATGCCATGTGCATCCAAACAAATTTTTTAAATCATTTTCCAAAATGAGTCAGTTGATTGTATTTACCAGTGTAAACTGACGTATTTTCCAAAAAGGCTAAATGCAGGTACTATACGAAATTGGCTGGATATTTCTCCTTAGCATCAATAGAAGTCTCGCAAGCTTAAGATGCCTAAAAGTCTGTTGAACCATCGTTTCCATTTTATGTTCGATCCTTCTGTGGATAAACTTCCGAATATTGTGACAGTTGATATTACAATAATAAATTCGGTTGTATTATATCTTTACATTTGCTTCCGCTGTGCATATCGAATATTGTGTTGTTTGACTATTATGTTGCCAACCACGTCACGATACTCCCCACCGGGCCCACCGGCGACACGTGGAAATCGGGGTGTGACACGAACCTCATAACTCAGTACACTGACCTCAACCTTTTAGATCCCTTTTGGAATAACAAACGATGAACGTAGAATGTAACAAAGAAACCCATGCCACCTATGAGCCAGAGAAGTTTGGAAAAACTTCGCTCATGGGATACAAATTCGTAAATGAAGGAGATAAAATTCGGCAAATAGGAGAAAAGCTTATATGAAAAAAATGTTAAGCAGGAGTGTGTGTAAATATTATGCTCAATTCTATTCTTTGAAAATTAATACCTGATAAATGTTCATAATTCAGATGGCTAACGAAGTAAATCACGATAATGAGAATAACGGAAACCTAAGAGATAACAGTACCATCCAACACATAGTAGCAGCAGGAATTATAAATGCTAGGCCATAGTATAAGCTTCAAGATAAGCTAATTACTTGTGTAGATAAATTATGATGGATTTTGGTATGCCGTGAGGATAATGACTAGAACAGTGCAAATATGATAAATAAGCAATAACACTTGGCCACTGTTATTTCTTGTTTATTAGTATTACTCGGTTCTAGAGTATGATCCATCATGAGAATACTAATTTCCTTGTTTCTTGATGCAAGCCATAATAAATTATGATTTTTTCCAGTTATGGAAATACAATGATAAATTACCTCTCCGGCAAGACTGGGTATGATGTGGTAGACACTCCAGCTTGTCCGGGTAAGATGAGGGTACCTCTCCGGTGAGACCGGGTGAGATGAGGTATATATTATGGAATTCCCTAAGTGGTACCCTGACCAGATGTCTGACCTGTTTTGAAAATATGAAACTATTAGATACATTAACCTTATGAATGGTGTGTATATTGCAATATGTGAAATATATGATTGTATAGATATGTATATATATATATATAAGGAAATCCAAAAGACCATAATAATTAGGGATAAATCATGAACAGATGTGTCAATGATAATTTTAGATTTATTTAATCAGGAATCTCTCGTATACATTCTGATGACAAACATTATTTCGTTTAATCATCCATCTTGTAATTCGTGTGACAAGATGAACGGCAGGAACTCTTTAAATTGGAATGCCATCAAAAGTATAAGAATTCCCCTTGCGTTACTTTAGATTAATGACGCATTAGGAAACCTGTAACTAAAAAAAAATTTGACTAAGACGATTGAAGCACCTAAGACAAATGCTAGAGCATTTGTTCTGACTGCAGAGGAAGCAAAGATGATTCCGGATGTGATTGCTGATATGTTTTTAGTTAATGATGTTTTTGCTAAAGTATTATTTGACTCTGGTGCGAACCAAAGTTTTATTAATACCTCAATTTGCAAAATTCTCAATCAACCATTAGCTAAACTTCAACAAGAATGTCTAGCAGAGACAACAAATGGAGAATTCATTAAGATCACTGAAATCTTGCAAGGAGCAAGAATAGAAATTTTAAACCAGCATTTTATTGCTAACCTATACCCAATGAAACTGGCCGGATTTGATATTGTATTAGGAATGGATTGGTTAGTAGCCAATAAATCCAGTATTCTATGTGATCAAAAGTCCATACAAGTAAATTCACCGAAGGGTGAAAAGATCACAGTTAAAGGAGATAAGACAAACAGATCCACAAAATTCATCTCTGTAATGAAAACTGCAAGCTATGTAAGCAAAGGATCACTAGTGTATATGATTTTCATAATCATTAACACTAAAGGAAAAGAATTGAAAGATATTCTTATAAGTATCTCAATTCTCAGGTGTATTTCCAGAAGAATTACCAGGACTACCGCCAGACAGAGAAGTCGAATTCAGAATTCATCTGCTACCAGGAACAGCGTCGATTGCCAAGGCACCTTACCGTTTGGCACCCGCAGAAATGCAAGAGCTAAAGAAACAGCTAGATAAAATTTTGGAGAAAGAATTCATACAGCCAAGCTCATCGCCATGGGGAGCACCGATCTAGTTCGTCAAAAAGAAAGACGGATCAATGCGTATGTGCATTGATTACCGTGAATTGAATAAGGTCACGATTAAAAATCGGTACCTATTACCGAGAATCGATGATCTGTTTGATCAATTGCAAGGAGCTTGATTCTTTTCTAAGATCGGTTTACGTTCAATTAAAGGTACATGAAGAGGACATTCCTAAGACCGCTTTTAGAACAAGGTATGGCCATTATGAATTTACTGTCATGCCATTTGGTTTAACCAATGCCCCAGCCGTATTTATGGACATGATGAACCGAATATGTAAGCCATATTTGGATAAATTCATAATTGTCTTTATAAATGATATTCTTATTTACTCTAAGAGTAAAGAGGAACATGCAGCGCATCTGCATGCACTCCTAAATTTGCTGAGAAAAGAAAAGCTTTACGCTAAATTTTTGAAATGTGAATTTTGGTTAAAAGAAGTGCAATTTCTTGGACATTTAGTTAATCATGAAGGAATTCATGTGGATTCCACAAAGATTGAGGCAATTACTAAATGGAAAATCCCTGAGTCACCAACCGAGGTTAGAAGTTTTCTAGGATTGGCCTGTCCCAACCCCCGTCCCCTAGATACCCGGGAACGGGCGGCCGCGGCCAGTTTCAGGGGTATCGGTGTTTATCAATTTTGGCAGCGGAAATTTACATCAGGACCATAGTTAGGAACTATTTTATCAGAGTAAAATACCACGCTTTTAAACACATGGGAAATTCCCAAGTTTCAAGTACACACATTTTCATAGGGATAAACCCTATTTTATTTAAATAAAACATCTCTTTATTTATGTGACTTTTATAGCCACTTTTCCAAGCCTTCAGTGTTGTCCAGCTGGCTTCTATTTAGCTTTCACATTTTGTTACCTGGAATGCGTTTAAAAACATTTTGTCAGTGGGAAATACTGGTGAGTGAATCCCAGTTTAATCAAGACAGATTTTATCATTCGCAGTATTGACGACGATCGCGTAATTACATTTGTTTATTTTATACCTTAAGTACCACCCACGGTACTGTCAGTCTGACTGACTTATGGTCATGTTACTACTCACAGTGTAGTAACAAATTTTGTATACAAAACCCCAAATATACCGACGATAATTGTAGAATACAAATACTCAATCACTGGTAATATAATATAAAACAATTGAGGTTTTGCAAAAACAGTTTGCAAAAAGTTTACTAAAAGGAGATTACTCACATTGCTGTCTTAGGGTTTTCCTTTAGGATTTCCTAGTGATTATCTATTTATTACACAATGCACACACGTTAGTATAATAACCCAATATTTACATTTGTAATACCCTTCCCGAGACAGAATTCCAACGACTACGTCAGGCAGAACCTCGACAGCCCTTACGGAACCCTAGATCAATCAGGCAGCGTATCTAATACGTAACCGGGGGTTATGATACTTACAACGAGGCAGAACTTCATTAATTAGGGGGGTATTATGCCGGATACTACTTCAAATATTTAGAAAATTAGAGAGAAATTCGATTGTAGGACGAATTGGAATGAACAGCCGATGCTCCCAATTTATAGGACTGATCTCGCAGTCTCTCACGGCCCGCGAAGGATCCTTAAGGGATCTTCGTGCCCGCGACGTAGGGGTGTAGACTCTAGGGTTGCTGATTCGTTGATATAGGTTCGACACGAATGGTGACACGTGGCAGCCTGGGGGCTCGCCTTTGTGACCAGCTGTCGCGCCTCGCGTAGGCTGAAGGCAAGGCCTTCGCGGCCCGCGAGCGCCTATATTTTCTTGTTTTTATTTTATCTTTAATTATATAAAGGTATTTAGGGTCAAATTTCGTATATATGGTGTATTTTAAGACATATAGGGATGTTATAATTATATTAGGGGTGTCGGAAATATTTTAGGAGGGTTGTTATATGGCCGGCTATTATAGACGATTTATTCAAGATTTTTCCAGAATAGCCATTCCCTTAACAAAGCTAACCTGTAAGTCTATTAAGTTTGAATGGGGACCAAAACAAGAAGAAGCCTTTAGAATTCTTAAGCAAAGACTAACCAACGCAACCATACTAGCGTTACCAGAAGGAACTGAAGACTTTGTAGTCTATTGTGACGCTTCTAAGTTAGGTTATGGATGTGTGTTGATGCAACGTCAAAAGGTTATAGCCTATGCTTATAGACAACTTAAGAATCATGAAGAAAATTATACCACACATGATTTAGAATTAGGAGCCATAATTTTTTGCCCTTAAGATTTGGAGACACTATTTATATGAAAATAAATTTGTTGTCTTCACTTATCATAAGAGTTTAAGGTACATTTTTGGGCAAAAAGAGTTGAATATGAGACAGAGACGCTGGATGGAATTTCTTAGTAATTATGATTGCAATATCCAGTATCATACAGGAAAGGCTAACGTAGTAGCCGATGCTTTAAGTCGAAAGTGTCATGAGAAGCCAAGGAAAGTACGTTCTCTTAAATTAAATATGCAGATAGATTTAAACGAACAAATTAGAACCGTACGAGAATCAGTAATCAATGATGATACTGAGAAATTGAAAGAAATGATTAAGGAATTAGAACAAGGAACAGATGGAATTTGGAGATTCCATAAGAAAAGGATGTGGATACCCAAATTAGGAAACCTACGCCACCGAATATTAGAAGAAGCCCATAAGTCTAAGTATACGATGCACCCTGGAAGTGACAAGATGTATCAAGATTTAAGAAAGAATTTTTGTTGGATAGGAATGAAAAAGGATATAGCAGCTTATGTTGCCAAATGTCTAACTTATTCACAGGTTAAAGCTGAATATTAGAAACCCTCAAATTTATTACAGCCATTGGAAATGCCTGTATGGAAGTGGGAATTGATAACAATGGACTCTGTTACCAAATTACCCAAGACACGAAAAGGTAATGATACAATCTGGGTGATTGTAGATAGGCTAACTAAATCTGCTCATTTCTTTCCAATGAAGGAAACTTTCAGTATGGAACAACTAGCCAAGTTATATGTTAACGAAATAGTTTCATTACATGGTATTCCTTTATCAATTATTTCTGATAGAGATAACCGTTTTACTTCTCATTTTTGGACAAGTTTCCAAAAAGCAATGGGAACCAAGCTAAATCTAAGCACTGCTTATCATCCTCAAACGGATGAACAAAGCAAAAGGACCATTCAGACAATGGAAGATATGCTTAGAGCTTACGTCACACCCCCAAAATACCACCTGCGAAAACCACGCTGGGCGTGTGACGTACCAGGACCTAGCCACCAATCACATTAAACTATTCACAAGATATTAAAATAAACTCCCATTTATTGAATCAAACATTCTAAATCATATCATCAGTTTAACAGGTTCAACGGAAGCAATTAGTAAATCATTGTTTAAATGTTTCAAAACCAAATATATGCAAAAACAGTAAGCTCATCATGCGTATCCAAGCAGTACGACCCATGACCACTCCAGCAATCCCAGATAGCAAGTTCCTTGTCCATGAAATCTAACGACCTGTGAGCATGCAACAAGTGTATCAGACAACGCTGGTGAGTTCATAGTTTTACGAAAATGTTAATTGCCAATTGTTTAGTTTAGTTCATTGATAATGTTGATAATAACTCGAGTACCGTACAAGATGGCTCCAGATTGTTTTGCCCGTCCCCAATGCCCCCTATCTAAGCATTGGTCATGATTAAGGTAATTAGTTCACGCCCGTCCTCTCATGTACGGTGTGAGGTTGCCAAGCCTAATAGCGCTATCAACTAATACCCCGTTACCTCTCAGGTAACTACTCGGTAGAAGATGGGACTTAAGGTGATAGGAAATGAGTGTATTTTCCAACATCCCAGTTTTTACCCAGAAAATACTTATTCCTCTCAGGAATACCCAATTGACTGTCCCACCCACCGGGACGCGCTCAAGAGAAATGAACTCACCTTAGTTTTGCTCGGTATGTTAAGTTACCCGTTCCAAGTTGGTCAACCAAACCCTACCGTGGTTACCAATAACATCACTCTCATAATCAATCAAGTCACGCATTTTTCACAGATTGCATTCATCACAAGGATCATCGTATATCACATAGCGAGTACTCAGTTTTCATATAAGTCCACATCCGATGTGCAAGTCACATAACAACATTTAACAGATGCATTGTCTACTCACACGAGTCAAGTCAAGTTCCTCTTTTCTAGTTAATATTGTTAACATGGAACAAACATAGTTGTATAAACAGAAACATTCATCATCATACACATCATCACTCTTCAACTGTTCTGTCTCTTTGCCCTTTTTCAGCATCCTCACGAAGAACCAGTTCTTCGTGGGATGTCTTCTCGGCGAAGAACAATTCTTCGTAGAGAAGGAATGTGACGAAGAACCCTTACGGCGAAGAACAATTCTTCGTCGAGAAGGAATGTGACGAAGAACCAGGTTCTTCGTCGAACCATGTTCTTCGTGGGGGAGGTCTTTCGTCACAACCTCACCAGTCAGTTACAAATCCTATATTCCAGCCGTAACAGATGTAACAAGTTTGACAGTTTTCGAATCGGATCAAACAACACTTTTCAACCATGAACATGTACCCTAATTATGAACAATCATCAGCCACTCAAAACATTGCAGTTCTCATTCCTCATACAAACCATGCTAAACAATCATTGACCCTAATCGCATAATCAGATTATTTGTTTATCATGACATAAATTCATCAATCAGAATTATCAAATCACAACATGAACGTGTACAAATCATCGGAACCCTCATCATGCAAATTCTAGATTCACAATATCATTACTGAAACCCTAATTTTACATATGATCACATCCTCAGGATTTTATCAATTAACAATGACAGGCACTAACCGCGATACCGGAGTGATTAGTTTGTTTGAAGATGAAGGGCTTCGAGACCCACAGTTGCCGTCGCACAGGGAGGAGAGGGAGAGAGTGTTTTAGGGTTTGATATTGCAGGTTATGCGTGGTTATACAAAAAAGTAACAGTTAGGCCCAACCTGTCCCACTAACAATACCTGGACCGAGGCCCCTTTCTAGCGAAGGACCTCTTGACGAAGAACTATACTTCGTCAAGGGTGTTGACGACGAAGAACCCTCCTTCATTGGGATAAACCCTATTTTATTTAAATAAAACATCTCTTTATTTAGGTAACTTTTATAGCCACTTTTCCAAGCCTTCAGTGTTGTCCAGCTGGCTTCTATTTGGCTTTCACATTTTGTTACCTGGAACGCGTTTAAAAAAATTTTGTCAGTGGGAAATACTGGTGAGTGAATCCCAGTTTAATCAAGACAGATTTTATCATTCGCAGTATTGAGGACGATCGCGTAATTACATTTGTTTATTTTCTACCTTAATTACCACCCACGGTACTGTCAGTCTGACTTATGGTCATGTTACTACTCACAGTGTAGTAACAAATTTTGTATAAAAAACCCCAAATATACCGACGATAATTATAGAATACAAATACTCAATCACTGGTAATATAATATAAAACAATTGAGGTTTTGTAAAAACAGTTTGCAAAAAGGTTTACAAAAAGGAGATTACTCACATTGCTGTCTTAGGGTTTTCCTTTAGGATTTCCTGGTGATTATCTATTAATTACACAATGCACACGCGTTAGTATAATAACCCAATATTTACATTAGTAATACCCTCCCCGAGACAGATTTCCAACGACTACGTCAGGCAGAACCTCGACAGCCATTACGGAACCCTAGATCAATCGGGCAGCGTATCTAATACGTAACCGTGGGTTATGATACTTACAACGAGGCAGAACTTCGTTTATTAGGGGGGTATTATGCCCGATACTACTTCAAATATTCAGAAATTTAGAGAGAAATTCGATTGTGGGACGAATTGGAATGAACAGCCAATGCTCCCAATTTATAGGACCGATCTCGAAGTTTCTCACGGCCCGCTAAGGATCCTTAAGGGATCTTCGCGCCCCGCGACGTAGGGGTGTAGACTCTAGGGTTGCTGATTCGTTGATATAGGTTCGACACGAATGGTGACACGTGGCAGCCTGGGGGCTCGCCCTGGTGACCAGCTGTCGCGCCCCGCGTAGCCTGAAGGCAAGGCCTTCGCGGCCCGCGAGCGCCTATATTTTCTTGTTTTTATTTTGTTTTTAATTATATAAAGTTATTTAGGGTCAAATTTCGTATATAGGGTGTATTTTAAGACATATAGTGATGTTATAATTATATTAGGGGTGTCGGAAATATTTTAGGAGGGTTGTTATATCCTCCCCACCTTGTTTTAGAACTCGTCCTTGAGGTCTACTGAAATAGGTGCGGGTATTTATTTTGCATCTCTGATTCAAGCTCCCAAGTGTATTCTGGTCCTCGTTTAGAATCCTATTTCACTTTGACTAGAACCAATCTCTTGTGTTTGAGATTCTTGATTTTCCTGTCTTCAATTTGTAGAGGTCTTTCTACAAATTTTAACTGCTCATTTACCTCTATATCCTTAAGAGGTATTACAAGTTATTCATCGGCTAAGCACTTTTTGAGGTTACATACATGAAATACATCATGTATTCCTGCCATTTCCTCTGGCAGTCGTAGCTGATAGGCTACAAATCCTATTCTTCTAATAATCTCAAAAGGTCCGACATACCTGGGGCTTAACTTTCCCCTTTTGATGAATCTTACCACTCCTTTCCAAGGAGAGACTTTCAATAACACCTTGTCTCCTACTTGAAATTCCAACGGCTTTCTCCTGTTATCAGCATAACTCTTTTGTCGATCGCGTGCTGCTTTCAGTCGTTCCTTGACTTGAATAATCTTGTCGGTTGTTTCTTGTACTACCTCAGGTCCGGATAATTGCTTTTCTCCAATTTCTGCCCAACAGACCGGAGTTCGGCACTTTCGTCCATAAAGTGCTTGGAATGGTGTAGCCTTGATACTGGTATGATAGATGTTATTGTAAGAAAATTGTATTAGTAGTAAATGATCGTCCCAATTACCTCCGAAATCAATTACACAAGCTCTAAGCATATCCTCCATTGTCTGAATTGTCCTTTCGCTTTGTCCGTCTGTTTGAGGATGGTAGGTTGTGCTTAGATTTAGCTTGGTTCCCATTGCTTTTTGGAAAGTTGTCCAAAAATGAGAGGTAAAACGGCTATCTCTATCAGAAACAATTCATAAATGAATTCCATGTAATGAAACTATTTCATTTACATATAACTTAGCTAATTGTTCTATACTGAAAGTTTCCTTCATTGGTAGAAAATGAGCTGACTTAGTTAGCATGTCTACAATCACCCAGATTGTATCATTACCTTTTCTTGTTTTGGGTAATTTGGTAACAAAATCCATTGTTATCAATTCCCACTTCCAAACCGGCATTTCTAACTGTTGCAGCAATCCTGAGGGTTTCTGGTGTTCAGCTTTAACTTGGGAACAAGTTAGACACTTGGCAACATAAGTTGCTATATCCTTTTTCATTCCTGTCCACCAAAAATTCTTTCTTAAGTCCTGATACATCTTATCACTTCCAGGATGCATCGTATACTTAGACTTATGGGCTTCTTCTAATATATGGTGACGTAGGTTTCCTAATTTAGGTATCCACATTCTTTTCTTATGGAATCTCCAAATTCCATCTATTCCTTGATCTAATTCCTTAATCATTCCTTTCAACTTCTCAGTATCATCCTTGATTACTGATTCTTGTGCTTCTCTAATATGTTCATTTAAATCTACTTGTAGATTTAATTTAAGAGAACGTACTCTTTTTGGCTTTTCATGATACTTTCGACTTAAAGCATCAGCTGCTACATTAGCTTTTCCGGCAGAATACTGGATATTACAATCATAATCACTAAGTATTTCCATCCAGCGTCTTTGTCTCATATTCAATTCCTTTTGCCCGAAAACATACCTTAAAGTCTTATGATCGGTGAAAATGGTAAACTTACTACCGTAAAGGTAATATCTCCAAATTTTCAGGGCAAAAATTATAGCTCCTAGTTCTAAATCATGGGTTGAATAATTCTCTTCATGATTCTTAAGTTGTCTAGAGGCGTAGGCTATAACCTTTTGATGTTGCATCAACACACATCCATAACCTAACTTAGAAGCGTCACAATAGACTACAAAGTCTTTAGTTCCTTCTGGTAATGCTAGTATGGGTGCGTTGGTCAATCTTTGCTTAAGGATTCTAAAGGCTTCTTCTTGTTTTGGTCCCCATTCAAACTTAACAGATTTACAGGTTAGCTTAGTTAAGGGAATGGCTATTCTAGAAAAATCTCGGATAAATCTCCTATAATAACCGGCCAGTCCTAAGAAACTTCTAACCTCGGTTGGTGATTAAGGGGTTTTCCATTTGGTAATTGCCTCAATCTTTGTGGGATCCACATGAATTCCTTCATGATTGACTAAATGTCCAAGAAACTGTACCTGTTCTAACCAAAACTCGCACTTCGAAAACTTTGTATAAAGCTTTACTTTTCTTAATAAATCTAGAAGTGCATGCAGATGCTTGGCATGTTCCTCTTTACTCTTAGAGTAAATGAGAATATCATCTATAAAGACAATTATGAATTTATCCAAATATGGCTTACATATTCGGTTCATCGTGTCCATAAATGCGGCTGGGGCATTGGTTAGACCAAATGGCATGACAGTAAATTCATAATGGCCATACCTTGTTCTGAAAGCGGTCTTAGGAATGTCCTCTTCCTGTACCTTTAATTGATGATATCCTGAGCGTAAATCGATCTTGGAGAAAAATCGAGCTCCTTGCAATTGATCAAATAAATCATTGATTCTCGGTAATGGGTACCGATTTTTAATCGTAACTTTGTTCAATTCACGGTAATCAATGCACATACGCATCGATCCATCTTTTTTCTTAACGAATAAGATCGGCGCTCCCCACGGCGATAAACTTGGCTGTATGAATCCTTTCTCCAACAATTCGTCTAACTGCTTTTTTAGTTCCTGCATTTCTGCGGGTGCCAAACGGTAAGGTGCTTTGGCAATCGGTGCTGTTCCTGGTAGTAGATGAATTCTAAATTTGACTTCTCTGTCTGAAGGTAGTCCTGGTAGTTCTTCTGGAAACACATCTGAAAACTGAGATACTACTGGAATATCTTTCAGTTCTTTTCCTTTAATGTTAGCGATTATAGAAATCAAATACACTAATGATCCTTTCCTTATATAACTAGTTGTTTTCATCATAGAGATGAATTTTGTAGATCTAGATGGCTTATCTCCTTTAATTGTGATCTTTTCACCCCTTGGTGAATTTACTTGGATTGACTTTTGATCACATAGAATACTGGCTTTATTGGCTACTAACCAATCCATTCCTAATACAACATCAAATCCTGCCAGATTCCTCGGATAAAGGTTTGAAATAAACTTTTGATTTAAAAATTCTATTCTTGCTCCCTGCAAGAATTCAGAAATCTTAATGGTTTCCCCATTTGTTGTTTCTACTAGACATTCTTGTGGGAGTTTAGTTAATGGTTGATTGAGAAGTTTGCAAAACGAAGTATTAATAAAACTTTGGTTTGCACCAGAGTCAAATAATACTTTAGCAAAAACGTCATTAACTAAAAATGTACCGGCTATCACGTCCGGGAACATTTTTACTTCTTCTGCAGTTAGAACAAATGCTCTAGCATTTTTAGTAGTCTTGTTGCCCATGGCTGGAGCTAGTTTCAGACAGTGTGGCTTGATGTGACCTTTTTCTCCACAGTTGAAGCACACTCCATTGCTAGGTTTCTTCCTGCAGTCTTCTTCCTTATGTCCTGGTATCTTGCAGAAGTTGCAGTAAGTGGAGCATCTTCCTGAATGTTTCTTCTTGCAGGCTTTACAGTAAGGTGCATAGGTAGAACCTATATTTTTCCCACGGTTGGAATTTCCATAACGAAATTCCTAGGTAAGCCTTTGAGCTAGGTTCCTCCTCTGGTCCTCTTCTCGTGTACGTACTAATTCATCTGTCAAGGTATTGGCTAGTTCTACAGCTTCTTCTATGGTTTGTGGTCTAGCTGCCTTGACTACATGCCTAATTTCACTGACTAATCCCCAGATGTAATGGGAGATTAATACCGGTTCTGGTGATGCAAGGGTTGGCACTATTCTAGCATATTCGAAAAATAACGTAGTGTAACCTTTACTATCCACTCCAGTCATTCTAAGGTTTAAGAACTTATTTGCTATCTGTTCCTTTTCATTGGGATGGCAGAATTTCCTTTCCACCATATTCTTAAATTCCTCCCATTCCATATTGTAAACCCTATCACTTCCTTTAGACTGGAGGATAGTGTTCCACCATTCTAAGGCTGAGTTCTTAAACAGATTGGAAGCAAACATTATCTTATCCTCTTCCGCTCACTTGCTTATTTTTAAGATGGCATCAGTCTTTTCTATCCAGCGTAGAGCTGCAACGACCCCATCATTGCCCGAGAATTCCATTGGTTTACATGTAACACCCGTCTCACTTAATTAATATTTTTAAGATAAAAGTAAGCATTTTTAAAACAAAATGCATCGTCTAAAACTTTGTTATAATTGAAGGCATACATAACGAAAGTATTCTAGTTAAATAACCAACCAGTTTAAACATCAAAAACGATAAGTTAAATGTTTACAAAATGAACATTGTAGATATCAAATTTAGATTAACGCGGAAGCTTCAAAATATTGTGTTCGGTTCTTGAATTCATGCTTGACCGCCATCCGGAGTAAGGCCAACTTCACCTAATGTCAAAACCACGTTAAATGTTAGTTTTGACAACGTTTAAACACGTATAATCAAGTCCTAAGGCTCAACAATGGAAACAAAATAAAATTTCTGAGATATAGGTCGGTCGCGCCCCGCAACCGTTTCCGTCTCATCTTACGCGGGCCGCGACAAGTGTCGCGCCGTGCGACCCTTTTGTTAATTCGCCGTCGCGTAGGGCGACGACCTATCTTTCACAGCAGGTTCGTTTTATTTTGCTGCAGATGCCCAGCTCTAGATTTAACCCAAAATACCAACTTAAAACTTGCATAACTTTTGCTATACAAGTCTGTTTCTCGTAATTCTTTTTCCTACGCGACCGTAATTAAATTACGGACCCGTCTAACAACATTGTTCACATTAAAATCCGATTTATAATCTGTTGACTTATATTTCCGCTATTTGATTGTTCGACCCGTTTGTCTACAAGTCCTAAAATTTGTTTTGTTATCATCACTTGTTTTCAACTATTTTACCCATTCCCAGGTTTACCAAACATTAGCGTTTCGCTCCTCTATCGAGGGCTACTTACGCATTTACGTCATGCTTTATTTTCAAAGATTCAAGCATGTTCTTTTTAATAATTTGACAAGTATAAATTTCTGAACTTTAGACCCAGTACCAAGGGTTCACTTGCAACAAGTCAAGCGTGTCCGCCTCACGGCTTACACATTCAACATTTTTAATCATTGAGTGATGATCCATTCACTTCAACATTTCCAATTCGACATTGTTTTGACCCGTTTGGTTGTCTAATGGAAACCACCATATCAAGGACATACCAAGCTTTAATCTAACCAATATTTTTGACCCGTTTCATTTGTCTAGTGAGCTTCGTCACTTCAGCGACATAACGAGTCTGTAATTTACGCTAATTGCAATTCAACAAGCTAGAATTAATAAATAAACATAATGTAACGGAACCACGGTTACATACTTGCATAATTCATCAACGTTGGTTTCTAACCATAATTACCCATTCCCGGGCTTGTTAATCTTAGCGTATCACTTCCATTCCATGGTTTACGCTTTATAACCCAATTTAACGAGTGATGTTTAAGTCATTTCAAACACTACCAATACGACCATTATTTAACCCGTTTGGTTTGTCGAGTGAGTTACATCACTTCATTGACGTTCCAAAACGGCTATTTTAAACAATATTATCAACAAACAAATTTATTTAACTATTTTGACCCGTTTGGTTGTCGAGTGAGTTACATCACTTCATTGACATACCAAACGCAATCATTTTCGCTATATCAATATTAAACATATCTACGACTAGGTTTATCTACGTAACTGTAACGAGACAGCAAGTCACGTACCTTTAGAGCAATCCTTTCAAACGCGTATCGCCACTAGCTTGTCCGCTTGACGTCCCGGTTTCTTTGCCTATAGAGTTCAACCATAGTTATTTAGAACTCTCTTATAGCATATAACGCATAATTTTCCCCACTAGTCCAATATGCGTTCTTAGTCGGGTTTTTAACATTTATCTTCTCTTAGGCATTACTTCAAACACCTAATGAGCATGATTTCATACAATTAAAAATAAAGTTCTTAATTAACTATTTAGCCAAGATTTAAGCCTCGTTTCACAAATTCATGTAATTTTTCATATCAACAAGTCTAAATTCACTCCATAGAGCTTAAATACACTAAGTTAACAATGTTAATCCTAGTGTTTAACATAATTCTACAAAACCCACTTGACACATGAGTGTAGGATCATGAATTCACAATTATAAGCATCAATTCAACAAGTAAATGGCTAGGGTTTAGTCCTAGACATTATTTCATTCTCAATTTCATCAAAACAATGATCATGCAGGCTCAAATTCGAATTTCATGAGTTCATCTAAAATTTAAGATGGAATCAAATAGTGAAATTTCACATACCTTATGATCCCTTCGCCGAGGTGATCACTAATCTATATTCAGATTTCAATTTTGACTTGATTTGAGCCTTCAATTTGTGAGTTTTGTGAGAGTTAGGGTTTGGAGAGGAAACCCCTGGTCGCCCCCTGTTCCTGATCGATCCAGACACACACATCTAGTGTGTGTTTGGTATTTTTTTTCTTTTTTTTTTTATAAAATCAAGTTTCCAAATTAGCACTCTTGGCCCTAAAACTATTGCCAAGTTAAACCTTGGGTGTTTTAACCAAGTTTCTTTGTTACATCTAGACTAATGACTAACTAGGTTAAACAATCCTAGTTAACTTAGTGGGTTCAGGGAAATCATAACCCGTTTTATTTTAAGTCCCGTTAACTCGGGCCTCTTATGAACTTTATTTACTCAAAAACTTTTATTCTCTTTTATTTACTACTAGGTTTATTTATTTAATACCTGATAATTACCGGGTTAATATTTATCACCTACGGCATCTTACCCGTTCATTAGTATTAACGTGGTTTGATTACTAAAACCCGTTTTTGGGGTGTTACAAGTCTACTCCCCTTAAAGAGGTTTCGTCCCCGAAACCTTCCTTATGTAGTTCATTAATTTAGGTCGAACGAACTTAGTTTCGTTTCTATGACCTTCTTTCTTTTTGATATAAAGTTTTTATTCGTATTTACGTGTGCATCTTTTAGGTACATATATGTTCTAATGGATCGTAACCTTTTATCATTTATTTCTTATCTTTGTCGCTTATTTGACCGGGTTGTCTTTTGACCGTCCTGTCACTGAGTCCGTTAGCATACTTACTTCACGCTAATCTTACATTGACAAGCGCCCTACATAGGTCACAACATTATTTTGACTATAACTTGTTTTATCGTCTAGACTGATTGGCCACCCTTTTACCTCATACCTCGTCATTCGGGTATACTATATTGCCGTCATCGGCCCTTTGCGTGTTTATAATTTCATATCTAGTAACTTATTTTACGTGGCTGTATTCTGTATCACTTTTGTGTCCGTGATCACCTCACGTTATGTTTAGGTTTACGTCAGCTTTTCATTATTATGAATCTTCTTTCGAATGCATCGTCTTACATCTACCAGTGTTAGGACCTATATCCATTAGTATTAACCATTTTCTGATTTCTCTCATAGTATTTATATGTGTTAGAACATCTTTTCTTACTAAAACTGAATTTTAGTTTAATGTTTTTTTTAACACATGTCAATTAATCATATCAAGAAATTGACGACAAGAATTATTCTTCTCCGTTATCATTTTACGCGAAAAATCATAACTGGTTCCCTTGCTTTATATTATCGACCTGTAGGTTCCTTTACTTAGCCACATAGGCTATTTTATTAGATCTTCGCCTTTTTAAGGTGAGACCCCATAGTTTGTTTCTTTGTATTTGTGACCCGAGGGTCATTTTGGTCCCGTAGACTTTTATATTGTTTATAACCCGAAGGGTATAGCGATCCCGTAGATCATCTTCTACTCATTTATTTAATTGTGTATATATATACGTATGGCATCTAGGCACCCCCTTTTTATGTTTAGAATAATTTGTTTTCGCTTTTGGAACTCGTTTGACCTTGACCGTAGTCTAAGGCTACACTTATTTTCTTTCGGATTATCTTTCCGACTCTATGACTTCTTTTGTCGTTTTCGTGTCGGTTTATCGCACTCATTATGTTGTTTGGTTTATGCC
This sequence comes from Helianthus tuberosus, assembly GCA_030545235.1. Classification (NCBI taxonomy): domain Eukaryota; kingdom Viridiplantae; phylum Streptophyta; class Magnoliopsida; order Asterales; family Asteraceae; genus Helianthus; species Helianthus tuberosus. The sequence continues at coordinate 6,211,097 of CM060407.1, forward strand.
CCTACTTCCTTTCAACCCGTTACCCGGGTTCTTTATCTTAATGTTTTTAACACTTTGGTTTCATTGGTTTGCATTTTTCTTTCCATACTCTTTTACGACCTATCACATAGATTCAGTAATATTTCACACTTTCACTATTCGGTTTGCGCTCACTTGGAATATCAAGTATTATACTTTATTCAGCCTGTCCGACATTGAAATAGTTGAACATAACTATCGAAATTTCTGTTTTGCAAAATTTCATTGTCTTTTAGTCATAACTCTTAATCTGAGTCTTTTGACTTTTAATCTGCGTCACCGTCTCTTTTATCAATGTCCCGAAGGTTCATTTCTTAGGCCTTGTTTGGTAAAACCATTGCTATTGTTATACGGCTCTTGGGGTTTACCCGTTTTCGTTCTAACACTTCTAATATGTTTATTTTACTAATCTTTTATTCAACCACACTCATCAATGTGATCATCGTTCTTCCTCATAAGGGTTTTATTAATAACATGCTACTTGGGTTTCTACCCATACCCGAGTTTTTAAATCCATATTTATTGATATTTCATTATCTATAGCTGCGAATAATACGCATTATCCATTTAGCTTCTCTCTCGATGATATTCCTATGCGAATCTTAATCTCTAAATTTTTAACCTTAATCCATTGTTACAATAACAAAATTAATTCATTTCATGTTATTGTTTCCTATCGTGGTATGGCATTTATCCACATCGTTTGTTGTCATAAACGATGTTTCTACACGTTTCATTTGGTTTGACCAAGCCTATAACCTTGTTTTCGCCATTTACTATTATTGTAATTTCCGGGTTCGAGTGCACACGCACTCCTTCCTATTGCAATATTTATCGAAATTACTTTTTCCTCGGTTTCACATACTCGCCCTTATTTCTTTATTTATATATATACATATATATATATATATTTTTCCTTTACATAATTCATTCACTTCACTAATCATATATGCCTATATGCAACTATCGTTCATTATGTGAATTGTTGCATTCTACTTGTCTTATCGTAATTTTGAACGTGTACTTGATTGGTACTCCGTTATCTCAAGTCATTACTTAATTTAGGTTCTTTGCTAGCATGTTCTTTGTCATGCTTCCGAACCTTTTGCCATCCCGATTATTTATCTCCCGTCATCTTCAGATGCGGTTATCATATCATTTGAACATTTCCAATTTATTTTTAATCTTGCTATTCAATATTACCCGTATTTTTATACGAGACATTCAAATATACTTACTTTACAAGTACTTATTTTATATTCAATCTACGATTGGGATTCATACTTCCTAATCATCTTTTACCGACATTAGACATCTCAATTCTGAAATGTTTATATCAATTGTCAAACATTTTGTTCCATCATCGTTTGCATCTTTCATTTTGATTTAGCCAAGTTTGTAAGTTGCTTAAGCCATTCGTGTTTAGTGCACTTTCCGGGTTTGAGTGTGTTAACACGCTCTTCCCATGCACATCAACTTGAATTCCTTTTTCTAACAATCTAATAAAATCTACTAAATAACTAATTCTTACCGGATGTTTGATCAAGCTTCGAACCGAACACACTTTGTCTTCAACCATGAGCTATGATTACCAACTTGTAACACCCGTCTCACTTAATTAATATTTTTAATATAAAAGTAAGCATTTTTAAAACAAAATGCATCGTCTAAAACTTTGTTATAATTGAAGGCATACATAACGAAAGTATTCTAGTTAAATAACCAACCAGTTTAAACATCGAAAACGATAAGTTAAATGTTTACAAAATGGACATTGTAGATATCAAATTTAGATTAACGCGGAAGCTTCAAAATATTGTGTTCGGTTCTTGAATTCATGCTTGACCGCCATCCGGAGTAAGGCCAACTTCACCTAATGTCAAAACCACGTTAAATGTTAGTTTTGACAACGTTTAAACACATATAATCAAGTCATAAGGCTCAACAATGGAAACAAAATAAAATTTCTGAGATATAGGTCGGTCGGTCCCCGCGACCGTTTCCGTCTCATCTTACGCGGGCCGCAACAAGTGTCGCGCCGCGCGACCCCTTTGTTAATTCGTCATCGCATAGTGCGACGGCCTATCTTTCACAGCAGGTTCGTTTTGTTTTGCTGCAGATGCCCAGCTCTATATTTAACCCAAAATACCAACTTAAAACTTGCATAACTTTTGCTATACAAGTCCGTTTCTCGTAATTATTTTTCCTACGCGACCGTAATTAAATTACGGACCCATCTAACAACATTGTTCACATTAAAATCCGATTTATAATCTGTTGACTTAAATTTCCGCTATTTGATTGTTCGACCCGTTTGTCTACAAGTCCTAAAATTTGTTTTGTTATCATCACTTGTTTTCAACTATTTTACCCATTCCCAGGTTTACCGAACATTAGCGTTTCGCTCCTCTACCGAGGGCTACTTACGCATTTACGTCATGCTTTATTTTCAAAGATTCAAGCATGTTCTTTTTAACAATTTGACAAGTATAAATTTCTAAACTTTAGACCCAGTACCAAGGGTTCACTTGCAACAAGTCAAGCGTGTCCGCCTCACGACTTACGCATTCAAAATTTTTAATCATTGAGTGATGACCCATTCACTTCAACATTTCCGATTCGACATTGTTTGGACCCGTTTGGTTATATAATGGAAACCACCATATCAAGGACATACCAAACTTTACTCTAACCAATATTTTTGACCCGTTTCATTTGTCTAGTGAGCTTCGTCACTTCAGCGACATAACGAGTCTGCAATTTGCGCTAATTTCAATTCAACAAGCTAGAATTAATAAATAAACATAATGTAACGGAACCACGGTTACATACTTGCATAATTCATCAACGTTGGTTTCTAACCATAATTACCCATTCCCGGGCTTGTTAATCTTAGCGTATCACTTCCATTCCATGGTTTACGCTTTATAACCCAATTTAACGAGTGATGTTTAAGTCATTTCAAACACTACCAATTCGACCATTATTTAACCCGTTTGGTTTGTCGAGTGAGTTACATCACTTCATTGATGTTCCAACACGGATATTTTAAACAATATTATCAACAAACATATTTATTTAACTATTTTGACCCGTTTGGTTGTCGAGTGAGTTACATCACTTCATTGACATACCAAACGCAATCATTTTCGCTATATCAATATTAAACATATCTACGACTAGGTTTATCTACGTAAGTGTAACGAGATAGCAAGTCACGTACCTTTAGAGCAATCCTTTCAAACGCGTATCGCCACTAGCTTGTCCGCTTGATGATGTGTGTAAAATGCAACATATAAATTACATCAAATGAGGCATAAAACTAACCCTTTTTTAGTACTAATATTGGAAAAAGAGTGTTTTTGTCTTCCTTTTGTATTTTCAGGATTAAATGAGCTCAAAAACGCAAAAGAAGCAAAAAGACAGCTAAATCCAACATAAATACAAGAAAAGGAACATTAGTGGATTGCCCGAACCCTCAACGGCACCTTCCAAAGCAAAATAGAGAAAACAGAAGGCTGAACACGCCCCGTGCTCAGCCAGCACGGGGCCGTGCCCAAGAAGCAGCAGAAAAGACAAACCTATAGAAGCTTCTATTGCCCACCACGGGCCGTGCTCAGCGGACACGGGGGCGTGTCGAAAGTATAGCAGGCGCATTTATTGTAATTGCGAATTACAATTAATGAGGAGAGAGAGTGTCAGACGGGCACGGGGCCGTGTCCAGCGGACACGGGGCCGTGTCCAGCTCTCTGTTCAGCCTATAAATAGGAGTGCTTGGATTCATTTCATCTCATCCCTTGGCACACCACCTCTCTCACACTTCATCCACCACCCACCACCATCATCCACCACCATCATCCATTGTCCATCATAGAGTGTGTGAGTCGTCTCGGGATCCAAGATTGATCGTAAGAGTTCTTGACAATCAAGGCCATGTTTGCCTAAGTCTCTTACATCACTTGGTGAAGACAAAGTGTCTAGTATAATACTTTTTATTTCTAATCTTTTGCACTTTTTATTTGGTTTTGTATTAATGACTTTAATAACTAGTTACTTATGTTGAAGGTGATCTTTCCTTATCGTTTGTCCGTGGTGTCTTGGCATTATTTTACTGTCTATATAAAATAAAGGATTTTCACCATTCATATCTCCACGGTCTATATGGAGGTATGTTGGCTACCTGGTAGGGGGTTAAGGGAACGGTTTGGTAAAGGTCTTGCCATTGTTCAGCGTTTAGAGGTCCTGCAATGGACCTGGGTCAAATTTAGTAGGACCTCCTTCAATACTTCACGGTATTGGATGGCGGGGGTCCAAACTCTTTGATCCCCTCATAAGTTAACTACTATTAATACTATAACCCGGCTATTTAGGACTGTATCCCTGCTGACTCAGACTACTTAGTCGAGGGTAACGTCACCGCCAAAAGCGGGGCCTACCACAATACTGCATTAATAACTTAATTCATTATCTTCCAATAATCCACCCCTTTAGGATTGTATCCCTGCTGACTCAAACTACTGGGGTGAGGGTAACGTCACCTTCAAAAGAGGGGCCTACTACAATAACTAAGATAATCTCTTAATTATGTGCAAAAGTGCGGAAATAATCAAAGGTTATACTAGATACGAGTCGGAACCAAGTGATTCATCTTGTCTATCTGTTTTTTTTTTATTTTTATTTTCAGCATTTTAGTTAGTTTTTATTTTTCTTAGTTTAAAACATTTTTCTAAACTTTTATTTTGGTTAGACGTTGAGGATAAACCGGTATTAAAAGCTCTTGTGTCCTTGGACGACCTCGGTATCTTACCAACGCTATACTACACTCAACGATGGGTGCACTTGCCCATATGTGTGTTTAGTGTTGGTGAAATATCGTGTTTTATAAATTTAAAACTTGGCTAAAATAAGTGTTAAAAGGGGCTTAAAATATACACCTAAAATATACGACACTTCGCACGCATCACTTGACGTCCCGTTTTCTTTGCCTATAGAGTTCAACCATAGTTATTTAGAACTCTCTTATAGCATATAACGCATAATTTTCCACACTAGTCCAATATGCGTTCTTAGTCGGGTTTTTAACATTTATCTTCTCTTAGGCATTACTTCAAACACCTAATGAGCATGATTTCATACAATTAAAAATCAAGTTCTTAATTTACTATTTAGCCAAGATTTAAGCATCCTTTCACAAATTCATGTAATTTTTCATATCAACAAGTCTAAATTCACTCCATGGAGCTTAAATACACTAAGTTAACAATGTTAATCCTAGTGTTTAACATAATTCTACAAAACCCACTTGACACATGAGTGTAGGATCATGAATTCACAATTATAAGCATCAATTCAACAAGTAAATGGCTAGGGTTTAGTCCTAGACATTATTTCATTCTCAATTTCATCAAAACAATGATCATGCATGCTCAAATTCGAATTTCATGAGTTCATCTAAAATTTAAGATGGAATCAAATAGTGAAATTTCACATACCTTATGATCCCTTCGCCGAGGTGATCACTAATCTATATTCAGATTTCAATTTTGACTTGATTTGAGCCTTCAATTTGTGAGTTTTGTGAGAGTTAGGGTTTGGAGAGGAAACCCCTGGTCGCCCCCTGTTCCTGATCGATCCAGACACACACATCTAGTGTGTGTTTGGTATTTTTTTTCTTTTTTTTTTTATAAAATTAAGTTTCCAAATTAGCACTCTTGGCCCTAAAACTATTGCTAAGTTAAACCTTGGGTGTTTTAACCAAGTTTCTTTGTTACATCTAGACTAATGACTAACTAGGTTAAACAATCCTAGTTAACTTAGTGGGTTCGGGGAAATCATAACCCGTTTCATTTTAAGTCCCGTTAACTCGGGCCTCTTATGAGTTTTATTTACTTAAAAACTTTTATTCTCTTTTTATTTACTACGAGGTTTATTTATTTAAATCCTGATAATTACCGGGTTAATATTTATCACCTACGGCATCTTACCCGTTCATTAGTATTAACGTGGTTTGATTACTAAAACCCGTTTTTGGGGTGTTACAGTTTACAAGACCAGAATTCTTTGTAAGAACAACCATAAGACATGGTTCTTCTTCTTTTGGGAATGGGCACTTGAAGTATGGGTCCATTGTTTACACTGTGTTCTGGTTCAATAGGTCGTTTACTGCCATGATTACTTTTATCATTATCTGCTTCCTTAACCGTTTTGATAATATATGACATTGCGTCTATAATACCTTGTTCTACTATGTGTTGGATGGCACTGTTATCCACTTAGTTTCCATTATTATTGTTATTCTGGTTATCGTTATTCTGGTTTTCCTGGTTTACTTCGTTGTCCATCTGAATTTTAAACATTTACCACGTATTAATATCACAAGATAATAATTAATGTAAGCAATCACACAATACACATATTGATCAAAATCGTCGAACATTGCGACTTTTACTCTTTCTTATATATTATGCGTCTAGTACAAACTGGAACTGAAATAAAAAAATACAATACTATTATGCATCCATAGCTATTTATCTATTATTACTACTATATATTATTATTATAATTATTATTAATATCTATAAAAAAAATTCAAACATACACACATATTATATATTATTATTCTATTATTATTATTATTACTATTACTGGTATGGGTTCATCCAGAACTCCATATTACGCTCGTCGTATTTCCAGACGAGCCTTTCACCTATTTACCTCATTCTCTCATTTCCTTCTAAAATCTCCTCACCAAAGGTTCGGAGTTCTTGCACATTTTCAACGCTCATGGGTGGTGCAGGGGCTGGTACTGGGTTTGGGAACTGGGGCATGGGTTCTTCGTAAGGATAAGGATTTTCTAGAATTTCCCTGATGTATTGGTCATTATCATAATAGGGGTCTAGAGGATCCTGGTCTGGGTAAGCTACTAGGTTCGGCATGGGTTCGTCTTCTGGTATTGGGTAGCGTTGTTGGTAATCCCTATGGTCGTCAAACCAGGGGTCATAGTCTAGGTCTGAGGGATGGGGTGCTGGTACTCTAGGTATCTCAGCTGGGTCAAAATCAGGCATTGGGATTTGGTTTTCTGGGTTGGCTTCAATTTTCATTGGTTGTGTGGGAAACAATGGTAATGGTTAAGGTGCTATGAGTTGCTCTAGATTAGGATCTGCAGCTGTAGTTGCTAAGATAAGAAAATTTGCTAGACTCCTATTGAGCATATCCTGAGTGTGGGTATCGGTTTCTCTTTTAGCGGCTGCTAAAGCACGCTGTTGTTGTAACTTTTTCATTATTTTTCTACGTTCATGCGCTCCTCTGCTGAACCATCCTCTCTTCTTGGGAGGGAATGACTCTTCAGATTGTGCCTTGAACACGAATATCCCATCTTTGTTGTCAGCCGAATACCCTGAGAGGGTAGGCTGTGAAGAGGTGCCTTCGTTCCTAGGTGAGCTAGACAACTGACGGTAGGCGTCGGAAGGTCCTTGGTCGCTCATACTGTAAACTAACAAATTGTCAAATAACACACAACAATAATATACAGATATGTACAAAATCCCATAGATTATTTCCTAACATATTGAATGAATTTTGGTGTCAGCAGAACACTTCTATGGCTGAATCAGTGGCTTAGCTCTGATACCACCTTCTGTCGCAACCCCAGTACCCTAGATACCCGGGAACGGGTGGCCGCAGCCAGTTTCAGTGGTATCGGTGTTTATCAATTTTGGCAGCGGAAATTTACATCAGCACCGTAGTTAGAAAATATTTTATCTGAGTAAAATACCACGCTTTTATAATATTAAACACATGGGAAATTCCCAAGTTTCAAGTACACACATTTTCATAGGGATAAACCCTATTTTATTTAAATAAAACATCTCTTTATTTAGGTAACTTTTATAGCCACTTTTCCAAGCCTTCGGTGCTGTCAAGCTGACTTCTATTTGGCTTTCACATTTTGTTACCTGGAACGCGTTTAAAAACATTTTGTCAGTGGAAAATACTGGTGAGTGAATCTCAGTTTAATCAAGATAGATTTTATCATTCGCAGTATTGAGGACGATCGTGTAATTACATTTGTTTATTTTCTACCTTAATTACCACCCACGGTACTGTCAGTCTGACTTATGGTCATGTTACTACTCACAGTGTAGTAACAAATTTTGTATACAAAACCCCAAATATACCGACGATAATTGTAGAATACAAATACTCAATCACTGGTAATATAATATAAAACAATTGAGGTTTTGTAAAAACAGTTTGCAAAAAGGTTTACAAAAAGGAGATTACTCACATTGCTGTCTTAGGGTTTTCCTTTAGGATTTCCTGGTGATTATCTATTAATTACACAATGCACACTTGTTAGTATAATAACTCAATATTTACATTAGCAATACCCTCCCCGAGAAAGAATTCCAACGACTACGTCAGGCAGAACCTCGACAGCCGTTACGGAACCCTAGATCAATCGGGCAGCGTATCTAATACGTAACCGGGGGTTATGATACTTACAACAAGGCGGAACTTCGTTAATTAGGGGTTATTATGCCCGATACTACTTCAAATATTCAGAAATTTAGAGAGAATTTCGATTGTGGGACGAATTGGAATGAACAGCCGATGCTCACAATTTATAGGACTGATCTCGCAGTCTCTCGCGGTCCGCGAAGGATCCTTAAGGGATCTTCGCGCCCCGCGACGTAGGGGTGTAGACTCTAGGGTTGTTGATTCGTTGATATAGGTTCGACACGAATGGTGACACGTGGCAGCCTGGGGGCTCGCCCTTGTGACCAGCTGTCGCGCCCCGCGTAGCCTGAAGGCAAGGCCTTCGCGGCCCCACGTGGCAGCCTGGGGGCTCGCCCTTGTTTTTATTTTATCTTTAATTATATAAAGGTATTTAGGGTCAAATTTCGTATATATGGTGTATTTTAAGACATATAGGGATGTTATAATTATATTAGGGGTGTAGGAAATATTTTAGGAGGGTTGTTATATGGCCGGTTATTATAGACGATTTATTCAAGATTTTTCCAGAATAGTCATTCCCTTAACAAAGCTAGCATGTAAGTCTATTAAGTTTGAATGGGGACCAAAACAAGAAGAAGTCTTCAGAATTCTTAAGCAAAGACTAACCAACGCAACCATACTAGCGTTACCAGAAGGAACTGAAGACTTTGTAGTCTATTGTGACGCTTCTAAGTTAGGTTATGGATGTGTGTTGATGCAACGTCAAAAGGTTATAGCCTATGCTTCTAGACAACTTAAGAATCATGAAGAAAATTATACCACACATGATTTAGAATTAGGAGCCATAATTTTTGCCCTTAAGATTTGGAGACACTATTTATATGGAAATAAATTTGTTGTCTTCACTGATCATAAGAGCTTAAGGTACATTTTTGGGCAAAAAGAGTTGAATATGAGACAGAGACGCTGGATGGAATTTCTTAGTAATTATGATTGCAATATCCAGTATCATACAGGAAAAGCTAACGTAGTAGCCGATGCTTTAAGTCGAAAGTGTTATGAGAAGCCAAGGAAAGTACGTTCTCTTAAATTAAATCTGCAGATAGATTTAAACGAACAAATTAGAACCGTATGAGAATCAGTAATCAAGGATGATATTGAGAAATTGAAAGAAATGATTAAGGAATTAGAACAAGGAACAGATGGAATTTGGAGATTCCATAAGAAAAAGATGTGGATACCCAAATTAGGAAACCTACGCCACCGAATATTAGAAGAAGCCCATAAGTCTAAGTATACGATGCATCCTGGAAGTGACAAGATGTATCAAGATTTAAGAAAGAATTTTTTGGTGGATAGGAATGAAAAAGGATATAGCAGCATATGTTGCCAAATGTCTAACATGTTCACAGGTTAAAGCTGAACATCAGAAACCCTCAAATTTGTTACAACCATTGGAAATGCCTGTATGGAAGTGGGAATTGATAACAATGGACTCTGTTACCAAATTACCCAAGACACGAAAAGGTAATGATACAATCTGGGTGATTGTAGATAGGCTAACTAAATCGGCTCATTTCTTGCCAATGAAGGAAACTTTCAGTATGGAACAACTAGCCAAGTTATATGTTAACGAAATAGTTTCATTACATGGTTTTCCTTTATCAATTATTTCTGATAGAGATAGCCGTTTTACTTCTCATTTTTGGACAAGTTTCCAAAAAGCAATAGGAACTAAGCTAAATCTAAGCACTGCTTATCATCCTCAAACGGATGAACAAAGCGAAAGGACCATTCAGACAATGGAAGATATGCTTAGAGCTTGTGTCACACCCCCAAAATACCACCTGCGAAAACCACGTTGGGCGTGTGACGTACCAGGACCTAGCCACCAATCACATTGAACTATTCACAAGATATTAAAATAAACTCCCATTTATTGAATCAAACATTCTAAATCATATCATCAGTTTAACAGGTTCAGCGGAAGTAATTAGTAAATCATTGTTTAAATGTTTCAAAACCAAATATATGCAAAAACAGTAAGCTCATCATGCGTATCCAGGCAGTACGACCCATGACCACTCCAGCAATCCCAGATAGCAAGTTCCTTGTCCATAAAATCTAACGACCTGCGAGCATGCAACAAGTGTATCAGACAACGCTGGTGAGTTCATAGTTTTACAAAAACGTTAATTGCCAATTGTTTAGTTTAGTTCATTGATAATGTTGATAATAACTCGAGTACCGTACAAGATGGCTCCAGATTGTTTTGCCCGTCCCCAATGCCCCCTATCTAAGCATTGGTCATGATTAAGGTAATTAGTTCACGCCCGTCCTCTCAGGTACGGTGTGAGGTTGCCAAGCCTAATAGCGCTATCTACTAATTCCCCGTTACCTCTCAGGTAACAACTCGGTAGAAGATGGGACTTAAGGTGATAGGAAATGAGTGTATTATCCAACATTTAACAGATGCATTGTCTACTCACACGAGTCAAGTCAAGTTCCTCTTTTCTAGTTAATATTGTTAACATGGAACAAACATAGTTGTATAAACAGAAACATTCATCATCATACACATCATCACTGTTCAACTGTTCTGTCTATCTGCCCTTTTTTAGCATCCTCACGAAGAACCAGTTCTTCGTGGGATGTCTTCTCGGCGAAGAACCCTTACGGCGAAGAACAATTCTTCGTCGAGAAGGAATGTGACGAAGAACCAGGTTCTTCATCGAACCATGTTCTTCGTGGGGGAGGTCTTTCGTCATAATCTCACCAGTCAGTTACAAGTCCTATATTCCAGCCGTAACAGATGTAACAAGTTTGACAGTTTTCGAATCGGATCAAACAGCACTTTTCAACCATGAACATGTACCCTAATTATTAACAATCATCAGCCACTCAAAACATAACAGTTCTCATTCCTCATTCAAACCATGCTAAACAATCATTGACCCTAATCGCATAATCAAATTATTAGTTTATCATGACATAAATTCATCAATCAGAATTATCAAATCACAACATGAACATGAACGTGTACAAATCATCGAAACCCTCATCATGCAAATTCTAGATTCACAATATCATTACTGAAAACCTAATTTGACATAAGATCACATCCTCAGGATTTTATCAATTAACAATGACAGGCACTAACCGCGATACCGGAGTGATTAGTTTGTTTGAAGATGAAGGGCTTCGAGACCCACCGTTGTCGTCGCACAGGGAGGAGAGGGAGAGAGTGTTTTAGGGTTTGATATTGCAGGTTATGCGTGGTTATACAAACAAAGTAACAGTTAGGCCCAACCTGTCCCACGAACAATTCCTGGGCCGAGGCCCCTTTCTGGCGAAGGACCTCTTGACGAAGAACTATACTTCGTCAAGGGTGTTGACGACGAAGATCCCTCCTTCGTCGAGGAGTGATTGTGACGAAGACTATTCTTCATCGGCATGGGTTTGGGCGAAGAACCCTAGTTCTTCGTCGACTTGGGTTTTTTTTTTCGTGAATCAAGTCTGAATCAAGTGTGGTGTTATGCTATGTCTAAACGCTACACAATAAACAACACCTACAACCAAAGATAACAATACTTTAATCATTCAAGTATCATGCACATGATACAACGTAAAATGAATTGTAAAAACAAGATTGTGAAACAAGTGATGCGTAGAGGAAAGACCTTGAAATCTCGGGTTGTCACAGCTTGTGTAATTGATTTCGGAGGAAATTGGGACGATTGTCTACCATTAATAGAATTTTCCCACAATAACAGCTATCATATCAGTATCAATGCTGCACCATTTGAAGCGCTTTATGGACGAAAGTGCCGAACTCCAGTCTGTTGGGCAGAAATTGGAGAAAAGCAACTATCTGGACCAGAGATAGTACAAGAAACAACAGACAGTATTATACAAGTCAAGTGAAGACTAAAAGCAGCACGCGATCGACAGAAGAGTTATGCTGATAACAGGCGAAAGCCATTGGAGTTTCAAGTCAGATATAAGGTTTTATTAAAAGTTTCTCCTTGGAAAGGAGTGGTAAGATTGATCAAAAGAGGAAAGCTAAGCCCCAGGTATGTTGGACCCTTTGAGATTATCAGAAGAATAGGACCAGTAGCTTATCAGCTACAACTGCTAGAGGAAATGACAGGAATACATGATGTATTTCATGTATGCAATCTCAAAAAGTGCTTAGCCGATGAATCACTAGTGGTACCTCTTAAGGATATAGAGGTAAATGAAAAGCTTAAGTTTGTAGAAAAGCCTCTACAAATTGAAGACAGGAAAGTAAAAAATCTCAAACACAAGAGACTAGTTCTAGTCAAAGTGAAATGGGATTCCAAAAGAGGGCCAGAGTACACATGGGAGCTTGAATCAGAAATGTAGAGAAAATATCCACACTTGTTCCAGTAGACCTCGAGGACGAGTTCTAAAACAAGGTGGGGATCAGGCCCTATAAATTGAGAGTCTCGGCTCTCATTTGAAATCGTTCAAACACACAAATTCTCTCTCAATTTTTGTAGTGTAGAAGTAATTCCCAGGCATTATACCCCCCTAATTAACGAAGTTCTGCCTCGTTGTAAGTATCATAACCCCCGGTTACGTATTAGATACGCTACCCGATTGATCTAGTGCTCCGTAACGACTGTCGAGGTTCTGCCCGACGTAGTCGTTGGAGTTCTGTCTCGGGGAGGGTATAACTAATGTAAATTGGGTTATTCTACTAACACGTGTGCATTGTTTAATTAATAGATTATAACCAGGAAACCACAAGGAAAATACCTAAATTAGCAATGTGAGTTTATCCTCTTTTTGTAAACCATTTTTGTGAGTAATCTCCTTTTTTGCAAACTGTTTTTACAAAACCTCAATCATTTTACATTATATTGCCACTGATTGAGTATTTGTAATGATACAATTATCGTCGGTATGTTGGGGTTTTGTATACAAAATTTGTTACTACGCTGTGAGTAGTAGCATGACCACCAGTCATTGATTGACAGTACCGTGGGTGGTAATTAAAGTATGAATTGGAAACAAATGAAATTGCTGATTGCCCTCAATACTGCTAATGATAAAACCTGTTTTGATTAAACTGGGATTCACTCACCAGTATTTCTTGCTGATAAAATGTTTTAAACACGTGTTTCAGGTAATAACATGTGAAAGCCAATAAAAGTCAGCTGGAGAGCACTAAAGGCTTAGAAAAGTGGCAATAAAAGTTACCTACATAAAGAGGAGAATTGTTTTCAAATAAATAGGGTTCACCCCTATAAATGTATTACAACTAAATATAGGGTTTTGTCCCACTTGTTAATTATAAAAATATTATCAGCAAAACCTGATTTTATTCCGATTAATTATTTTAAACAATTGGTGTTTAACTCTGATAAAAATATTTCCTAACTACGGTCCTGATGTAATTTCCGCTACCAAACTGATAAACACCGGTACCACCAAAACTGACTCACGGCGGCCCGCTCCTGGGGATAGGGGACGGGGGTCGTGACAACGTTTTGATAACCACTCTTAAAAGGTGTGACTTATGAAATCAGATATGTTTCATGGAACTAACTAGTTGGTATGGCTGGCAATTCTCACACGAAGACGATAACACGACACGAACCTACACGAAGTTATCATGTTTTATGTCTAAAACAGGTCGACACGATAAGACCTTAACATGTTTCGTGTCTAAACAGGTTAAAACCCGTTAACATGTTAAGACCCGTTAAGTACATGTTAATAATTAATAATTAATAATTAAAAATTAAAAAAATATTATATGTGGATGTGGACATGGGGTCATCTGTCGTAGGACTTTAGATGAATTATACACAAACGCACAAGGTTCTTTTTCAACAATTCAAACCCTAATTTTTAAATATCTCCCACAAACACCACCATTCCCAATTCGGTTCACAGTTTCCCCAATTCGGCCATGTTCGTGTCTTAAACAGGTCGTATTCGTGTCTTAACAGACCGTGTTCGTGTCTTAAACAAGTCGTATGATACGTTGGTAATTTTTTCGTGTTTTATCATGAATGAGTGGAAAAAAACAATGGAGCCTCTCTGAATGATTGCCACCTGTCCACTATTTAGTTTACTTTAGTATATGTATAGATTTGTTGAATTGGGAAAACATTTAAAAACTTGCAAGAGTTGGATATAACTTACATATGTTATTATCAAACATAGTATAGATATAAGGCCGGGGGGTGTAGCTTAACGCCACCCCACCACATCACATATTTTAGCGCCCCGGGGCGCTATCGACCACACCCAGGGAAGTAAATGGGGGGCGCTATAGTGTACTCGTCATTGTGTTAACGAGCAAAAAAAAGGGGGTGTGCAGGTGGGGCCCACCTCTTTTCAACCAATATATTTTTTTTTTTAATTTTGTTTAGAGTAAAGTCCTATTTGAGTCCCTGTGGTTTGTGCAGTTTAACCATTTGAATTCAAAAACCAAAACTGTCTTGATTTGAGTCCCTGTGGTCTCTAATTTTAATCATTTGAGTCCCTGTGGTCTTTAATTTTAACCATTTGAATCCAAAAACCAAATATTTCTGATTTGGATGTTGTTTACTTTTGGATTCAAATGGTTAAAATTAGAAACCACAGGGACTCAAATCAAGACAGTTTTGGTTTTTGGATTCAAATGGTTAAACTGCACAAACCACAAGGGCTCAAATAGGACTTTACTCTTTTGTTTACATGCAAGTTAAAGGGAGTGACTTTAAAGCCCCCATATGACATGGCGTCTAGGTGGATCTGACGTGGCGGGATAAAGCCCCTAGGGGCTTTATACCACATCCTCCAGCCTAAGGAAAAGGTTTAAATACATGGTTTTCTAAAAAAAGGAAGTCGTATGAAAGGTATCAAACGGACTTGGATTGAACTCATTCTAACGGCATTGGAACCGTCTCGTCGAACTCCATGATCATAGCTTTTAGGTTTTCGCTTTTGAATTTATAGCGTGTAGATTTTAGAACTTTTGTATAGATCATTATATCTTTTAACTTGAGATTGCATTTATTTTTTATTTTCTTTAGTGTTTCTTTTTTGCAATTTATTAGGTCTTATTTTCTTGGCATCGTATTATAATTTGCTATCTATTGTATTATATTTTATAATCCATTATGTCTGTTTACCCTTCCAAACTTACTGGTAAATACCCTCCACAATATTGGGTGCATTTGCCTAACTGAGTGAACAATAATTTGTATTCTTAATTAATTGACAGGTAACGCGTCAGACTTATTAATTAATATAAATACGAGTAGTTAGATGATAATTATGAATAGTGAATTTTGGTTTTATTTTAGATTAACCAACCAATTTTTCTCTTATTATTTTATACACTATCAACCTATAATAATAATTGAGCAAACTACTTCTGAGGACTTCAATTGTAATATAATTACTAGAAGGGTTAGGTCAAATACAATGTATTTAAAAAATAAGAAGTTATAAGAAGAGTATTTTACCAATAGGGTGGTGGTCTATTGGCAAAGGCAAAGCCTTTAAACACATTGGGAGATGGAGATATTGGGTTCAAGTCCCACATGCGACAAGAATAAAAAGAAATTTGCCTTTCAAAAAAAATAAGAAGAGTATCAAACGGACTCTAATTGACAACATTCAAGCGGCATTCAAACCGTTTCATCAAACTCTACAATATGAGATTTTAGGTTTCCACTTTTGGATTTACAGCTTGTAGATTTTAGAATTTTTGCTTATATCATTGTGTCTTTTCTATAATTGCGTTATTGTATGTATTTTGTGACTCATTGTGTCTTTTTTTCTTCGACATCGTTTTATATTTTTCGGATTGTGTTATATTTTGCTCGACATCTATCTATACTATATAATAAAAGAAACCAATAGAAGGACACATGTCATTCTTTGAAGCCATCTATTTTTATAGATAATTAATATCAATTAAAAGATAATTATAAAATTTAATTTAATATAAATTTAAACAATTCGTATAGGAGATAATATAATATTTTAAAATATTTATCAGATTTCAAAATTATTTATCCTGAAATTAACAAAAGATGTACGCTAAATATAAATTAATATAACTAAGTTTATTACTATGGCCGCGTTGCGGCGAACTTCTTTTGTCATTTAGTCTGTGTTTACATGTGTTTTGAAATCACTACGAGCGCGTTAAACCGAACCGTGCCGTATAGAACCGAACCGTTTCGAGCTGAACCGTATCGAACCGAACCGTTTCGAGCTGAACCGTTTCGAACCGAACCGTTTCGAGCTGAACCGTTTCGACGCGAACCGTCTCGACCCGTACCGTTTCGACCCGAACCGTTTCGAGCTGAACCGTTTCGACGCGAACCGTTTCGAAGCCGAACCGTTTCAAGCCGAACCGTTTCGAAACGGTTCGGTTTCGAAACGGTTCGGGTTCGAAACGGTACGGGTCGAAACGGTACGGTTCGGAACGGTACGGGTCGAAACGGTTCGGGTCGAAACGGTTCGCGTCGAAACGGTTCGCGTCGAAACGGTTCGGCTTCGAAACGGTACGGGTCAAAACGGTTCGGGTCGAAACGGTTCGGGTTCGAAACGGTACGGGTCGAAACGGTTCGGTTCGAAACGGTTCGCATCTTAACGGTACGGTTCGAAACGGTACGGGTCGAAACGGTTCAGCTCGAAACGGTTCGGATCGAAACGGTACAGGTCGAAACGGTTCGCGTCGAAACGGTTCAGCTCGAAACGGTTCGGTTCGAAACGGCGGCACGGTTCGGTTCGATACGGCACGGTTCGGTTCGAAACGGTACGGGTCGAAACGGTTCGGCTTGAAACGGTTCGGCCTCGAACTGTTTCGGGTGGGTATTGCAAAAATTCCACTTTATTATTCATTAACTTTGTCACGGGTCTATATGTTATATGTATATGTTATATGTGAGTGGATGTGTTGAACCAATAAGGAAAGTTTACTATTACTATGATTTGACAAGTACTATTCATTAGGTTGGTTTATTAATATATAGGATAATGTAAATGATTTATTTATTTTATTAAACTAAAGTAGTTAAGGGTAGAACCTATTTCAAAAATGCTTATAAGGGGTAAACAAAAATATTAATCAATGTTTATTGGTTCTATACTTTTATTTTCGTGTTCCACTCTCAACTCAAATACGGTAATCACTATGTTTACGTGACATTTATAAGAACCTTCACCGCAATCACCCCACCCATCGTATATCGAGTATATCCATTAGTTTTTTTTAAGATATAATTTTTATTAGATTTATTCAACCCGTGTAATAAATGAGTTTTTTTTAAATATATAACATTTTTATTTTTTACTATACAAAATTACATTTATTCAACTCGTGTAATACACGGGGTTTTTAAAAATATAACTTTTTTTATGTAGCATATAAAATTAGATTTATTCAATCCATATAGGGTTTATAAAGATATAACTATTTATTGTTTGATATATAAAATTACATGTGCTCAACCCGTATAACACATGAGTTTCTTAAAAATGTAACTCTTTTCATTATTTAATATATAAAATTAAATTTACTCAACCCATACAATACACCGGGTTCTTAAAGATATAACTTTTTTTATTATTTAATATATAAAATTACATCTATTCAACCCATGTAATAAACGAGATTTTTAAATATATATTTTTTTATTATTTGGTATATAAAATTATATTTATTCAACCAGTGTAATAAACGATATTTTTAAAGATATATTTTTATTATTTAGTATATAAAATTACATTTATTCAACCCGTGTAACACACGGGGTTCTAACCTAGTTGTGTTATATTGTGCGATCTATTGTATCTTTGTATACTTCTTAGATTTAGGAAACTTTGTAGGATAATTTTATCCATTCTTTAGAAAATACGTTGTTATTTAATGATTTGTGTATTATTTTTTGATAGTTACCAATATTTATTTTTATAATATAAAGTAATGTTGATTATATTTATTTCATTTTTTAATAATATAATATTATGCGTTATAAATAACTTATATACTATTACGACGTACTTATTTTTATCTATATTTTGAGGAAAGCTTTATTCAAAATCGAACGAGATATATATAATTGATTTTTTTGTATTGTGACAAACAGAAGGTCCAAACAATATTGCTACATGTATTCCGTTTTCTGTTTTCTCAACGTTCTGGTATAGATTTCGTTGAAAACGAAGGTGTATTCACATCTACATTTGTTTTTGTTTCTTTTGGTTGCTGTACCGCATCTTTTTTTTTCTTTCGATTGCTATATAGCATCTACATTTGTTTTTGTTTCTTTCGGTTGCTATACCGAGTGTCGGTATTATGTAAGTACTGTAATGAGCCGAACTGATACATATCGAAAGCCCTTTTGCTAAGATGTAGAATCCCACTAGTTGAACAATATCTACCAGTAATTTCAGGATAGATTTTTACATTTAGTATTATTTTTTTATAACAACAATCAGGCAGGATTTTTTTTCCATGAACATAACTTTCATAGGTAACCGGCCAACAAGCTGCGTCGCAACCCTTTAACATTGTCCCTCATTTAACACCGCAAGGAACCAAATACAACAAAAAAAACTTTTTGACTTAAAGTGATAAACATATCAAATCACAATGACTAAATAATACAAGAAAAAAAAAATTGAATGAAAGTGATAAACATATCAAATCACAAGGACGAAAATAATAGTTTACATTTTATTTTACATAATATAATTATCAGACTTTCCTCATTTTTATTTTATTTTATTTAATACATTGTCAAACTTAATCTATTTTGTTCACACAATTATAATTATTATACTAACTACTTCTATAAGACTTAAGTTATATTATATTATATTATAACACTATAATAATACAATTACTAGAACGACCAACTACTTCTATAAGACTTGGGGAATTGGTCTGTAATAATCTTACTTAGACCTTATTGGTGATTAATAATCCCATCTTAGAATATTTCCCTCACCAGTCTCACATTTCACCTATTTTTCCTATAATGGTCCCCCGTTAAAAAAACTTAACGGAGTTAAGTTTTTTTTTTTCCAGATTACAAACGGATTTTTTAGGGCTTTTGATCAGAACAACGATACGAGTCTATTGATGTAAAACTTACTTCGAAATGGTGCCCCAATTGACTTTATTTTTGTTAATTGGAAATTTAAACACCCGAATTGAAGGGTCATTTTCATCATTTGGAGCACCGTTTCGAGGCAAGTTTTACATCAATGGACTCGTATCGTCATTCTGATCAAAAGCCCTAAAAAATATGTTTATTATTTGGAAAAAAGCTTAACTCCGTTAAGTTTTTTTAACGGGGGACCATTGTAGGAAAAATAGATGAAAGGCGGGATTGGTGGGGGGAAATATTCTGATGTGGGATTATTAATGGCCAATAAGGTCTAGGTGAGATTATTACAGGCCAATTTCCCATAAGACTTTAATGGTAGCCGCTATATATGATACAATTACTAGATGAGCAGGGCCGAACCTATAGTATATGTAACCTAGGCTTGGGCCTAGGGCCTCTAAGAAAATAAGGCCTCCATTTAAAAGAAAATTAATATGCTAACTTTAATATTAGTGCAAACCTATTGTTTTAGATTTGTTTGATTCCTTATACAAGCAAACCACTATGTGTTATAGTTGTGTTAGATTTTTTCTTGGTTTTAAACATGGATAAAGGAGTATCATTTATAATAATCAAAGAAGAAAAAAGGGCCCCAAAATTTCGTTTCGTCTTGGACCTCCAAAAATGTTGGAACGGTCGTATAGATGACCTTTAAAAATAAGTTGTTATTTAATAAATTTTGTCTTATTTACTTATTTTATTGGACGATCTTAAAAAATACGTTGTTCTTTTAATTTTTTTTTGTCTTATTTACTTTTTTTATTTTTTGAGTAAATTGGCAAAATCGTTTATGAGGTTAGGTCATGTTAGTCAGTTTCATCCAAAACAACTTTTTCTATCATGTTGTCCTTTACTATTGGATTTTTTTGTCATTTTTATCCAAACGTCTAACTTTTTTTTTTCAAAATCGTCCTTGAGGTTTGGAATTTTTTGTCATTTTCATCCAATTTTTTGATAAAAATAACTAAAAGTAGACATTTTGATGAAAATGACAAAAAAAAACCCAAAAGTAAAGGACAATATGGTGTAAAAAAATTATTTTGGATGAAACTGACAAACATGTTCAAACTTGAGGGACGATTTTGACAATTTACTCTTATTTTTTTGATATAAATTAACGGTGAATTATCTTTTTTACCAATTATCTTTTTTACTGATTATTTTTTTATCATTCTAAAAATAGGGAAAAGATCAAATATGAAGTTTATTTTGGCTAGGAAGTATAGGAAGCAATCTTAGCCGTTCATCTTCTTTTTTAAAATTTTGGACGCGTGGGCTTTTTCGTCTTTTTACATTATCATATCTTCGTTCTAATTCGATTATAGATTTTGTTACCTCTCTTCTTAGTTCATCACTTTCATAACAGAATTGAAGATTCTATAACCCTAAATCGCAATTGATCGCAAATTCACCTCTTTTCAAGCATTAATCTTGTTTCGTTCGTCAATTCGATAACCTCAATGTCTTCTTCAGACTCTGTTGGTAAGTTTAGCTTCAATTTTGAGTAAATTTTTGTTATTTTTTCCGAAATTCATTGTTTTACGTTTTATAATTCGTGTTTCTGTTATTAATATTTGATTTTTCATAAGTTTAACTGTTATTGTTGTATAATTTAACATAATTGGTTCGTTTTGTTTCTTCATCATTTATTGCGTTTTAGTGAAGAGTTGCGTTTTATGATTTGATTCACATTATATGCATACAAACTTTAAATTTAAGATTGATGTAATATAAAGCTATAACTCTCATTGTTGTACAATTTTAGAGTTTTGTTCGTTTCATACATTGTTTTGTTTGTTCATCATTTGATGCGTTTTACTGAACGTATTGCGTTTTATGCTTTTATCCATATTAGTTCATATACAAACTTTAAAGGTCTGTATTTCTAAATTTTTATTAACATATTTTGAGATTTAACACTAAAAACATTATTATATAAGAGGTATTGCGTTTTATAGTTATTTGTTAATTGTTTCAGATCACATGATGCGTTTTACTGAACGTATTGCGTTTTATGCTTTTATCCATATTAGTTCATATACAAACTTTAAAGGTCTGTATTTCTAAATTTTTATTAACATATTTTGAGATTTAACACTAAAAAACATTATTATATAAGAGGTATTGCGTTTTATAGTTATTTGTTAATTGTTTCAGATAACATTTCCAAGTGGGAGGAACGTGTATGCTTAAACAGTGGAAGAAAGTTTTTCAAACCTAAAGTCAGTGGATCCATTACACCTGCTGTTGGAATGCTTTTTAAATCATTTGATGAGGCTTTTGCGTTTTATCAGAGATATGCACTTGCTGCAGGTTTTTCTGCAAAAAAAAAATACCTCTTGGAAAAATGGTGATGGTTTAGTGAAAATAAGATATATTGTCTGCTCAAAAGAAGGATTTCATGTTAGCAAAGAAATAGATTCTGGTTCAGTTGATGAGAATAGTAAAAAGATTGTTAGACGTAATAGAGGTTCAAAAAGAGTTGGATGCAATGCTCATGTGAAATTAATATTAGAGAACAATAATATGTTTAAAATCTACTACTTTGAAGAAGAACATAATCATATATTTGTTGAAGATGAAGATATTCATTTCTTGCCGGCTGCCAGAAGTATCGATTATGTTAAAGAAAGTTTTATATCTGGATTGTCTGCAATCAATATTGGACCTGTTAAAGCATTCAATATTATGAAAACAATGTATGGTGGTTTTGGTGAAGTTGGTGCTAGTAAAGTTGATTGTAAGAATTATAGAAGGGATTTGAATCTTTACATAGGAGAGTATGATGCAGAAATGGTAGTTAGGCGTCTTATTAGGAAGAAAGAATGTTGTCCTGGTTTCTCATGTGATTATATTATTGGTGAAGATAGAAGATTGAAAGGACTTTTCTGGGCTGATGAGCAATCAAAAACAAATTATACAGTGTTTGGTGACATAGTTGGTTTTGATGCTACTTATAAATCAAACAAGTAAGTTTTTTTCATTTATTGCGCTATATATTCTATTGCGTTATATATCCTGTTCTATTTTTTCTAATGCTTTTTTAATTTGTTTTTATGTAGGTATGATTTGGTTTTTGTACCATTTACTGGGATTGATAATCATTTTAGGAATGTCACATTTGGTGGTGCATTACTTGGTTCTGAGACTGCAGATTCTTATAGATGGATTTTAAGGTGCTTTGTTAATGCTTTTGGAAATGAGCCTAAAGTTGTTGTTACTGATCAAGATGCTGCAATGAAGAGAGCTATTAAGGATGTACTTTCAAGAAGTAGGCATAGGTTATGTATGTGGCATATATGGGAGAAATTGAAGACAAAGGTATTAACTGCGTTTTATGATATAATAAACTGCAATTTTATATAGTTTTATTATTGCGTTTTATGTATTATACAATAAGATCCCCAAACACTTTTATCAATAGAATTACAAAACAATTGCGTTTTACCATCAATGCATTATGTTTATCATTTTCAATATATTGCGTTTTAAATTATTGCGTTTTATGTTTAATAATTTTATTACTTTTTATACAGGTTGGTCCCGTTTTGTCAGCAAACATAGATTTTAATACAAGAATGAATCATGTTGTTTGGAATGATACTATTATTCCAGAAGATTTTGAAACTGAGTGGCATTCAATAATGTCTACTTTTGGATTGGAAAATCATGAGTGGTTAAAAGATATGTACGATCTTCGATTTGATTGGATTCCTGCTTATTACCATGGAGAGGATTTGGCTGGTCTTATGCGTACTACGTCTAGATGTGAAAGCGAGAATTACTTCTTTGGTCAGATTTGCAATCCAAGATGTACACTTGTTGAATTTTTCACTCATTTTGATACTGCAATGGATATTCAAAGGCATGAGCATAGGAGGAATGATCATGATACAAGGTATATTCAGTTTAAGACCTGGAGTGACTTTGTATTGGAGAAACAAGCATCAGAAATATATACCAAAACAATTTTTAAGGATATTCAGATTGAAATTGATGTTGCCATTACAAAGTGTATGTCAAAGTCTCTTGATACTGTGGGTGATGTTCAATATTATGAAATAAAGGATTTCAAACAGCCATGCACATCTTTATTCAAGGTAATTTTTTAAATTTATATTGTTTTAAATATCTATTGCGTTTTATTTTTTCCATCTTTTGTTGCGTTTTATCATTATATGTCATATACTTCCATTGAACGATCACACACATACAGAAATTTGAGAAAATCATACTCCATTGAAGTTCATGGCGTCGTCGAGAGATAATTTGAAGGTTTACCTTCGAGTTACTGAAAAGAAATCCGTCTCTGAAAACCCTAAATCATCAAAGAAGCCAAAAACATCATCAGCTGAAGAGAACATAGATCAAAAAGTAAATATTAGCCGAAAATCAACAATGAAACAACAAAGTAGTAGAAAACGCAAAGAGATTTCAGACAATGGTAATTTTATGTATTTTTGCTTTTTAACTGAATTCAAGTTACGTTTTATGAAGTGCAATAGACCTAATATATCATATCCCTTCCCAAAAATTGTTAATGAGTGATATCTTATCCCTATCTTAACATTTTTGTTATTAGAGACTACATTGCGTTTTATGTTAAAACTATGACCTAGGGTGATAATGTTTTTTATGGGATTTATATATTGTGAACTAATGCGTTTTATCTTAATAAATTTGCAAAAACAAAGAGATTATTATTATGATAATTGTAATCGAATTTTAAAACATTGCGTTTTATCTTTGAATTTGCTGAGATACATGTGTTGTTAACTATTGCGTTTTATCATAATACTATCAAAATTCTTTTTTTTACTTGACTAATGCGTTTTATATTAAAATATCATAAAAAACAAAATGAGATTATGTAATGTTAATTTGCTGTGTTAAATTTAATATGATGTAAAGTATTGCGTTTTATCTTAAAACTGTGAATTACTGCTTTTTATCTTTATAGTGTTAGCTAATGTGTTTTATCATAAATTTGTTAATTGACATTGTTTCATTATTCTGTTTAAAGTTAAAAAAAACAAGAGGAAAAACAAAAAAGGAGAAGAAAGAAAGTGGTGATTGAATCTTCAGAAGATACAGAGTCTGTTTCAAATGATGAAAATTCTAGTCGAGCTATAGTTCTGCATACTTCCGAACAACAACAAGTAAATTCAGGTAACATAAAACACATTTAACAAATTTCATGAAAAAAATATATGTTTCTAAAACACTTCAATGTATCAGATGATGATTTTGTTGATCCACCACCAAGACTGAAACAGACAAAAAATCAAAAGAAGGAAAAGGCAGAATCAAAACCAAAAAGATCATTGAGGAAAGATAAAACAGAAGAACAACCAGAACAACAACCATATTATGATTACGACGGAAAAAAATAAACATAAGATGTGCAGTCAATAATCTAAAAGATTATATTGAAAGTTTGTCAAAAGAGCAAAGGAAAGTTGTTAGAGAAATAGGGTTTGAGAGCATACTATCATTCAAGCTGCATTCAGTTCCACGCAAATTCGGATATTGGCTGGTAAAAAACTTTGATGCTGAAAATGACCAGATAAATACAGGAGATGAGAAGATTAAGATCACAGCTGAATTGATCCAAAAGGTATTTCAAATACCAAATGGAAAAACAGAGATTGAGGAAAAATTGAGGCCAAAAGATACTGATCTTATCATTAAATTCTGGCGCGGTCAATTCAGCAAAGATATTTTGAAGAGAATGTATGCGGCCAACTTGATTAAATATTTAAAATCAAGAAATGAGCTTGGAAGAATGTTCAAACTAAACTTCTTGGTTATATTTTTTACGGTCATGGCAGAGGCAATGCAAAGTAGTAACGTTAATCAAAGATTCTTGCCATCGATGAAAAGTGACAAAAAAACCCAGGATTTTAATTGGTGTGAATATATTCTGTCTGTTTTAACGCGTACAAGAAGACAATGGCCTGGAAATGACAAGCTCTTCAATGGACCTATTGCATTGTTAGCGGTATGAAATCTGATATTTCTTTATTGCTACATATTTGTTGAATGCTTGTTTAGGCTGCTTGTTTATATTCTTTGTTTAAAATATGTTTGTATAAAACGCAATGTATATAATGTTACAAAACGCAATGACTTGTTTATATTAGTTGTTTTTTTGTTTAAAACTATGTTTTATTAAAACGCAATGTTTGTGTAAAACGCAATGTATTTAAAGTTACAAAATATTAGTTGTGTAAGTTGTTTACAATGATTTATATTATAAAACGCAACAAAATTAGTATTGTTTATTTTTTTAAAACGCAATGATTCATACAGATACTATATGCTTACAAAAAACAAGTATTTGACGATGTTGAAAACACTGAAGAGTTCTCTCTTGATAAAATTGACTCTACAACATTACAAGAATTTGAAGATGAATTGGAAATTGCTACGCAAAATGAGGGGAGAGGTCTTGTAATGGATAAAAAGAAAAAAGAGAAAAAAGTCAGAAAGAATAAACAAAAAAAGAAAGATGAGGAGGAGGAGGAGGATGAATTTTATGTTTATCCATCTGAATCCGAGAATGAAAACGAAGAAATTTTTCAAGATGAATCTGAAGAAAAAGATGAAGACGATGCTGAAGAACACCCAAACATCAATATAAACTCAGAAGAGATAAAAGATGGAAACACCTTACTTAAAGCTGCAACAGACTGGATTGAACAAGAGAATCAAGAGGATGTTCAAAACAGCCAACTTAAAACCAATGAAACTGAGAAAACACAAACAGAAAGTGGAGGATCATGGGGGCAATTCTTCATTAAACCATCAATAGGAAATAGAGATAAATTGTGGGTAGACAGTCAATGCCGATTGCGTAATTTCATGCCATCACAAAATCAAAGTGAAGGTCTTTCTGACATTCATTCAACAAAAAGTGGCGATGAAAATATGAAGAACATTGAAGATAAAAAAATCAAAAGAAATATATGTTGTGACTGCCTTGGATAATCATTTTAAAGGATTTGAAGAAATTTTCGAAAGCATCCAATCACGCATAGATGAGATCATTGAAGAAATCCAAACAGTGAAACTGCTCATAACAAAGTAAACGAATGGGCGTCATTGATTGAAAATTTCAACCATCAAGCTAAAAAGCACAAGAAAGTTAATATTGATTCAACTCTGATGGAAACACCATCAAGATTTCTAAATTTGAGCCAAAATGAAGACACCGAAAATCAAATCATTTCAACTCCATTGATTGTAAAACACAATGATAATGCTATAAAACGCAATGAAGTTAACACAGCTGTAGTCCAGTCCTCCAATCCAGAAAAAATCAGTGAGAATGAACCTGCATCGATTCTGCAAACACACATTGAAAACCCTTCAATGGTACAATCATCATTTAGCGAAGAAACTTCATCATTAATGTTGGAGATAATCCAAAAGACAGATGAAGAAGAAAAAAAATCAAATCAAAAGAAAATTCAAAATGATGAGGTACCATCCTTTGATTTGAAAATTTCTCAGTTGTCTTCAAATGTTGATGAAAATGAAGTGGAAGTTGATGCTACTAGCCACGCTGCACAAACCGAAATTCAAGCGGAATCTGAAAATAAAACAATCGAAAAAGAAGTTCAAATTACTGGAATACAAACAATGTTTGATAGAATTGAAGAACAGAAAACTGAAAAGGAAATCAGTGATCTAATTCAAAACACATCATTCCTCAACCCACAAGAAGATCCGTATAAAACACCTGCAAAATCAGTTCATCAAGAACAACCAACAAGTGATATAACCAAAACAGAAGAAATAATCACAAGGATGGTACGACCAGATCGACATAAAAATGTACCGGAAGTATTTTGTTCACCATACTATCTAAGACAAGTAGCAATGAAGGAAGCAAGAACGGCACACGAAAACAACATATCGGGATATGCTTTCCATGCAGAAGGAGAAATGATGTAAAAAATCATTTATATACACTAACACAAAACAAAAATCAAAATATTATAATTTAATTATTTTTTTTTGCAGGGACACTCTCTTTGAAATTAAAGATCATGTATTTCTATATAGATATCCTGCTGAAACAATGAGGCCAGGATTGGAAATCACCGGAGAAGTAATCAATTGTTGGACATATATTTTGAATGAAGAAGAAAAAAGAAGATCAAAAGACAACAAAACTCCAAGATTTTTCTGTACTATTCGAATGCTGGTAAGATATATAAAACGCAATTTGTCTGTATTATAGAAATAATATACGTATAATGAAGTATTTTGAAGTTTGATTGAATGAAGTTTTATAAAACGCAATTGCCAGTTTTATTTCTTTCATAAAACGCAATGTATACTTTGTTTGAATTAAGTTTTATAAAACGCAGCTGTATGTTTTATTACCTTCATAAAACGCAGCTGTATGTTCTATTACCTTCATAAAACGCAATAATATGTTAATGTGTTTAATGTTATGCAGGCTTTACCATCGAGTGATAAGGAAGAAACTGAAAATGAAGAAAAGATGATACAAGCTTTCACAAAGAACATTGAAAAAATTCTTCAAGGTGCAAAGCTAAAAAAGCATAAAAGATTTTAAAATTATCCTTGTCCCGATTCTCCTTTCAGAGCATTTCTTTGTGATCTCGTTCAATCTTGAAGAGAAACAAATATTCATCATTGACAACAGTGCAAAAGAAGCCACAAATAAAGAAAAATATGGTGATGTGCCTGAAAATACAGTAAGTATTCTTACTTATGCTTTTAAAACACAAATATAAACCACCTAATCTTTTTGTTTTTTTTTTCTGTAGAGGAATGCTTTGGCGGCTTACCTTAAATATGTAGGACATGAAAAAGCAGATGAAATAAAGGGAATAACCCCTGTTAGAATGGAGATGAAATGGAGGACAAAAAATAACGGCATTGAGTGTGGTATATTCTGTATACGTCATATGGAATGTTATAATGGTGAAGCAGTCGAAAAATGGGATTGTGGGTTTAATGTGGAATATGAAGAACCTGCAATTATCAAAAAGGGTAAAAACAAAAACCAAGTCAACAAGCAGCCCTCACAACTTGATGATTTAAGAAGAAAGTTCACCGCAAAGATATTATTGCACGAAATCAACGAACTCAAAGATTATGTTATTGTGGACTCAAAGAAGTTTCGAAACCTCAGTGCGAAACTTAAAAAACAATCTTATGACACTAGTTTAAAAAGGATTAAAGACTTGCTTGCTCTTGCTGGTTTACTTTGATTTTGAAATGCTACTTATTATAAAATGCAATGTTTTTTTCTTTTAGCATAATTTTAATATAACTCAGTATTTTCTTGATCTTGCTGGTTTACTTTGAATTAGAAATGCTACTTATTATAAAACGCAATGTTTTTCTTTTAGCATAATTTTAATATAACGCAGTATTTTCTTGATCTTCCTGGTTACTTTGATTTAGAAATGTTACTTATTATAAAACGCAATGTTTTTTTCTTTGTGGATAAATTTCGTATAACGCAATATTTTGTTGATATATTTAAAATGCTCTTATTTGTTTGTTATTTTAAAACGCAATATGTATCCTTTCTTTTAAACATATTATTTAAATTTGTACAATTTATCAATAAAAATTTTATATAATATATTTAAAACAAAAGGATACATATATAGTAAAATTTTATTATTATAAAACGCAACATTTTAATAGTATGCTATAACTCAACATTGTCTATTTATTTGTTGTTTGACATAAGTTATTTATTCTATAACACATTACAAAGTGTTTCCTAATTATTCATTTCCAAACATATAACGCAGTATACCTTTATAACGCAATAATTTTTTTTAACTATTTTTATAACACAAAACAAATTAAAAGCTTAATTACAATAATGACAATCATAAAACTGATATATTATACTCTTCTAAAATGCAATGTTATAAAATAAAATAATAATAAATGAAGAGTAGATAAAACAAAGAAAAAACTGATAGCTTAATGACAAGGAAATTGATTAGACAAAAAGCCTTAAAAAGCCTTTTGGATTCCTGATAAAATACTGTATGATTGAACAATCAATTCAAAGAAAAAAATAAAATATAATCATTTTTATTATTAACACACTTGATTCAAATCCCTCTACCAATCCATTATATAAGAACAAAAACCCTAAACTATTTTCACATTC
Organism: Helianthus tuberosus; assembly: GCA_030545235.1. Lineage (NCBI taxonomy): Eukaryota > Viridiplantae > Streptophyta > Magnoliopsida > Asterales > Asteraceae > Helianthus > Helianthus tuberosus. Next base: position 6,240,902 of record CM060407.1, read on the forward strand.
CTCTCATCATACACCAAATACACCAATACCCAACAACAAAACACACACACAAACCCTAAAATGGCTAATCAACAACTATCAGTTTGGTGGGTTAAAAGAGACAATTTCGTTCTTCAATTCCTTGATGGAAAAAAAATAAGATACCATTCCGTTGCTTTTGTTCTTCAAAACTACAATGATAATGTGTTGAGAAGGATGAATGAAATAGGTATACCACCTGCTTGTTACTCAGATCAGACAGCCGCACTGTTCAGAATTCTACACAAAAGATTTGGAAATCCGAATCAAACTGCAACTGAAGATGCCCAAGTTACATCCTGGGAGTTCATTGAGGAAACTTTCAAAGTTTCAGTGACTTGGGACGATGGTGATGTGGAGATGTATGACCCAAAAGACATATCTACCAGTGAGGATATAAATTTTTTGAAGCAATTATCTGAAATACCAATCATCAACAACTATGCTAGCAAATTTGCAGAGAAGCTTCAAAAGGCAGTAGTCTCACAGGTTGAACTTTGGGTTGAATCTGAAAGTGATGAGGAAATCCCTGATGGAAGCTTAGGGTTCTCATCCGAAGAAGAAACAAACTTTGATCCATGATGCTGATCATGCTAGTAATTTTTATTTAATTTTGTAGTTTGAAAACATCATATTTGTTTATGATATCCACTTGCATTTCTTGTTTAATTTGATATATGTTCTGTTATAATAAAACGCAATAATCAAAAAATTCCATTTAAAGTATATAGTTCTATGTATAAAACGCAATAACAATATACTGTTGTTATCATAAAACGCAATTAACCAAAAAAAGTTGATATTTATGAAGGATATCACAAAACGCAATAACAAAAAGAGACGAAACCTATACATCATAAAACGCAATGACAAAATTTTTTTTCTTTCTTATTGATATCAGAATTTGACAAAATTTGTATACATACTTACATTGCATTGCTAGAACCTATAGCATTAGAAGAAACCTTATCTTTACATGTGCGACTGTTATGTCCTTTTCCACCACATACACGACACGATTTCTGGATCTTTGATGATTTCTGAATTGCAATCTCACGATTAGACTTGATCCTTTTTTATACACCGCATCCTTTGGTCCTTATTTTGATCGGGACACGAATCATAGAATCTGATTTTTCTAAGTTCCCTCCAATATCAGCAAATCTTTCTTTGCGACTAGGAGGCGGTGCAGCAACCATAACCTCATCCGCTTTATCAATATAACTTTTAATATGATCCCTGTAACGACGCAACTCATCTAAATCCCCAACCAGCCTATTAACCACATACTCATTTGCAACAACGATTTCTCTATAAACTTTATCAATTTCACTATTCCTACCTGAAGAAACACTAGATAAATGGTCGGAACCGAGATATCTAGGGGGTTTGAATCCGCATAAAAGGTAGGTTTCCTCTCGTTTGATTCGATTACAACTGATCTCCTTCTCCGATAACTCTGCAAAAAAAGAAGCACCGTTAGCCTCGCCAAGGGGAGAAAGGGGTTCTCTCCTTGACCCGACTCCGGTGTGAGAATAAGTATGGGTTATGAAGAAGTATTTGAGAAGTGTGTGTAACTTGAATTCATACCTGAGTTGTTTCTCATATTTATAGCCGGGAGTCTTTTGGGCGGGAAAACCCGTTAGTGAAAAGTTAACGGAAGATGCTAACCCCGTAAGCGGTTACATCTCCTTCCGTCAAGCTTCTCGATCCGACGTTAGTGCACACGGATCGCTGATTAGATCTATGGCTGGGGATTTGCCACGTGGAAAGTGATTAAGTGGAGTTTTCTCTCCAAATACATGCCATCGTTGTGGTTCCAATAGCGTCTGGGATGACGACACGTGTCCAGAAGGTTATAACCGTCTGGTGGTGCACGATTGAGTTTCTTCTAGAAGATTACTGTTGTAATCTGGTGTGACTCCTTATCGTAAGGAGTCAGCTGAATAATTAATATCCAAGTCAGGATATTAAGCGGAGGTATTTATTTTAGGATTTTCATCCTTTGCTAATGGGAGAAAGCGCAAGGATTTATGATTTCCTTTGGACGCGCGATTGTAGACTGTTGACTGTTTCTTGAGCCTTTCTTTTGTAAGACCAGTGCGCGGCCGCGCAAGGTTAAAAGGTTGAAAAGCAAGGTTGTGGTATGGTCCCAAGTACTTATTATGAGGTTTTTGGGACCTTACCCCTTCACTACCAATTTCATCAAACCGAATATTGCAATGATTTGATCCATTTGAAACAACATCTCTCATCCATCTTCTTTGAACGTATCTTCTAGGAAACTCAGTAATATCATCATACCGTAGACCATAAAATATATGGCGGCACAATATACCAAATTGTTCAAACCGTTTGCAAGAACAACTTATACTTAAACCATCTTCTTGTTTGCTGTATTGCACCTGTAAATAAGATTAAAAAGCTATATAAAATTAGTGAAATGTAATATAAAACACAATGAATAATAAATATAATATAGAAATAAGTATATGACATATAATGATAAAACGCAACAAAAGATGGAAAAAATAAAACGCAATAGATATTTAAAACAATATAAATTTAAAAAATTACCTTGAATAAAGATGTGCATGGCTGTTTGAAATCCTTTATTTCATAATATTGAACATCACCCACAGTATCAAGAGACTTTGACATACACTTTGTAATGGCAGCATCAGTTTCAATCTGAATATCCTTAAAAATTGTTTTGGTATATATTTCTGATGCTTGTTTCTCCAATACAAAGTCACTCCAGGTCTTACACTGAATATACCCTGTATCATGATCATTCCTCATATGCTCATGCCTTTGAATATCCATTGCAGTCTCAAAATGAGTGAAAAATTCAACAAGTGTACATCTTGGATTGCAAATCTGACCAAAGAAGTAATTCTCGCTTTCACATCTAGACGTAGTACGCATAAGACCAGCCAAATCCTCTCCATGGTAATAAGCAGGAATCCAATCAAATCGAAGATCGTACATATCTTTTAACCACTCATGATTTTCCAATCCAAAAGTAGACATTATTGAATGCCACTCAGTTTCAAAATCTTCTGGAATAATAGTATCATTCCAAACAACATGAGTCATTCTTGTATTAAAATCAATGTTTGCTGACAAAACAGGACCAACCTGTATAAAAAGTAATAAAATTATTAAACATAAAACGCAATATATTGAAAATGATAAACATAATGCATTGATGGTAAAACGCAATTGTTTTGTAATTCTATTGATAAAAGTGTTTGGGGATCTTATTGTATAATACATAAAACGCAATAATAAAACTATATAAAATTGCAGTTTATTATATCATAAAACGCAGTTAATACCTTTGTCTTCAATTTCTTCCATATATGCCACATACATAACCTATGCCTACTTCTTGAAAGTACATCCTTAATAGCTCTCTTCATTGCAGCATCTTGATCAGTAACAACAACTTTAGGCTCATTTCCAAAAGCATTAACAAAGCACCTTAAAATCCATCTATAAGAATCTGCAGTCTCAGAACCAAGTAATGCACCACCAAATGTGACATTCCTAAAATGATTATCAATCCCAGTAAATGGTACAAAAACCAAATCATACCTACATAAAAACAAATTAAAAAAGCATTAGAAAAAATAGAACAGGATATATAACGCAATAGAATATATAGCGCAATAAATGAAAAAAACTTACTTGTTTGATTTATAAGTAGCATCAAAACCAACTATGTCACCAAACACTGTATAATTTGTTTTTGATTGCTCATCAGCCCAGAAAAGTCCTTTCAATCTTCTATCTTCACCAATAACATAATCACATGAGAAACCAGGACAACATTCTTTCTTCCTAATAAGACGCCTAACTACCATTTCTGCATCATACTCTCCTATGTAAAGATTCAAATCCCTTCTATAATTCTTACAATCAACTTTACTAGCACCAACTTCACCAAAACCACCATACATTGTTTTCGTAATATTGAATGCTTTAACAGGTCCAATATTGATTGTAGACAATCCAGATATAAAACTTTCTTTAACATAATCGATACTTCTGGCAGCCGGCAAGAAATGAATATCTTCGTCTTCAACAAAGATGTTCTTCTTCAAAGTAGTAGATTTTAAACATATTATTGTTCTCTAATATTAATTTCACATGAGCATTGCATCCAACTCTTTTTGAACCTCTATTACGTCTAACAATCTTTTTACTATTCTCATCAACTGAACCAGAATCTATTTCTTTGCTAACATGAAATCCTTCTTTTGAGCAGACAATATATCTTATTTTCACTAAACCATCACCATTTTTCCAAGAGGTATTTTTTTTTTTGCAGAAAAACCTGCAGCAAGTGCATATCTCTGATAAAACGCAAAAGCCTCATCAAATGATTTAAAAAGCATTCCAACAGCAGGTGTAATGGATCCACTGACTTTAGGTTTGAAAAACTTTCTTCCACTGTTTAAGCATACACGTTCCTCCCACTTGGAAATGTTATCTGAAACAATTAACAAATAACTATAAAACGCAATACCTCTTATATAATAATGTTTTTAGTGTTAAATCTCAAAATATGTTAATAAAAATTTAGAAATACAGACCTTTAAAGTTTGTATATGAACTAATATGGATAAAAGCATAAAACGCAATACGTTCAGTAAAACGCATCAAATGATGAACAAACAAAACAATGTATGAAACGAACAAAACTCTAAAATTGTACAACAATGAGAGTTATAGCTTTATATTACATCAATCTTAAATTTAAAGTTTGTATGCATATAATGTGAATCAAATCATAAAACGCAACTCTTCATAAAACGCAATAAATGATGAAGAAACAAAACGAACCAATTATGTTAAATTATACAACAATAACAGTAGGCACGACAGTGAAATTACCGGTAAAAAAGTTAAATGTCCTTTTAGTTCCTGTGTTTTAGGTCATTTTTCAATTTAGTTCAAATATTTTATTTTTCGTATATGGGTCTAAAAAGGTTTCACCGTTTTCATTTTAGTCCACTGGGTTAACTTTATTCATTTTCTCTGTTAACGAGAAGAACAATTCAGTCATTTTATATGTAATTCTGTTAACTAGAAGGGCAATTCGGTCATATAAGATAAGGGTAAAGTTCTTGTACAAATAATCTTAACATACTAAACATACAAATTGAAGGAAAACTCAAAAAGACAAGGTGGCATTTTTGTAATTATCAATAACTATCAAAGTTACTCTACAAATATACCTAAAAAAACCTAACCACTCCCCCCCCCCCCCCCCTCCCAAAAAAAAACCTAAACCCCCCACCCCCCCCAAAAAAAAAACCTAAACCCCCCACCCCCCAAAAACCTAAAAAAAACCTACCCCCCCCCCCCACCCCCCAAAAACCTAAAAAAACCTACCCCCCACCCCCCAAAAACCTAAAAAAAAACCTAACCCCCCCCCCCCCCCACCCCCCAAAAACCTAAAAAAAACCTAACCCCCCCCCCCCCCCCCCCACCCAAGCTAAAATGCTAAAAACTAAACCCCCAAAAAACCTAAAAAAATAAAAAAAAAAACACACAAATTATTTTATTTTATTTTTTTAACATTTTTTATTAAAAAATCGCTACTTTTAGTAGTAGCAAAAAAAAAATTTTTTTTTTTTTTTTTTTGCTAACGAAATGTAGCGATTTTTTAATAAAAAATGTTTAAAAAAAATTGTGTTTTTTTAGGTATTTTTTGGTTGTAACCTTGTCTTTTTGGGTTTTCCTTCAATTTGTATGTTTAGTATGTTAAGATTATTTGTATTTGATCTTTTGCCTATAAGATAAATTAACCGAATTGTTGGAATTATTTAAATCCAATTTCCATCCTCAATTTGTGCATCAATTAACTAACTAGGGTTTGTTCATGGCGACTTCAAGAGCTGCTGTAACCAGACTCTGCTTTCGTCTTCAATCTCTCAAATTCAACCCTAAATCCTCTCTTTCTTCCTCATTCATCAAATCCACCCAGCTTTCTTCTTCCACTCGCATTACTTCCAGGTTTATTTCTTCAATTGAAACATTTCATTTTAATCTTACAATGCTATAACTTGATCAGGTTTTGCGTGTGGTTATCCTTAATGTATTCGCGTATATAGCATTATAGCTGACAAGAAGGGTGTCTGCATGATACAACGGGGAACATAGATACTACCAGAGGTGTGCACGGTTCGGTTCCGTTATGTTAGGTTATTGGCCTCAACCGAAACCGAAGTAACGGTTAATCTGTTTTATTAACCAATCAGTTTTCAGTTAATAAGTTTGTGGGTTCGGTTTAGTCAGTTAAATTGTTGATTTTCGTTTCGGTTTTAGTAATTACCAAAACCAAACTTGTGCTAAATTTTTTTGCTTAGAAATACGTGAAATAGATGTTAAAATACGTGAAATGGAGGTATAAAAGCTTGAAATGTATGAAAATATGAATGGTTTCTGAGGGTACAAAAATATCAATAACCAAATTTCGGTAAATTTGGTTGATTTTGGTTCATTTTCGTCTCCATTTACAGTTCGGTTATTACTCACCAGTAGAGACTGTTAATTACGTACCATATAATTTTTTTATTTAAAAAAAACTATAGCAATGCCATATTCAAATTAAAGACAAAAATTGCTTGCTTTGATGGTGTAATTTAAAAAATATATATATATTAACTTATGAAAAAGTTATAGCCGTTTAAAAATCGTGGGGTAGTTGGTTTAAAATAAGGAGGCAAAGGTGTGATTATCTTGGTTTAAAAAAGCGAGCTTGAAGCGTGAAGCGATGAAGCGTTTGGCATAACGCTTTTTTTGGCATGAAGCGTTATAACACCAATGTGGGACAAAGTATTTACTACCTTTTGACACTTTCATTCACACACCCAAAACTTCCAACATATAAGTCCTAATTTATGTTTTAACTATGTTTTTATGTGTTAAGTGTGTTTTTTAATCATGTTTTTGTGTTTATTATTGATTAACAAGTAGAATATGTTATATTGATGTGTACAGTATTTTTTTTATTTTTTATTTTTTATTTTGAGCGCTTCGAATACGTGAAGCTCTCGCTTCGCGCTTGAAGCTTCGCTTAAAGCTTTTAGAACCAAAACGCTTCGGAGCGCCTCGCGCTTTTTTAAACCAAGGTGATTATTATTTAAATAAACAAAAATTGCGTAAAATTTGAGGGGGCAAAGGTGTAAATATTGTTTAAAAGACATATTTGCCCCTAAAAAGTGGTTAACATGTGCATTATGTCATCCACCATATGCAACTATGGTTTGTATTACTTAAATTTTATTAAGATGTCATACTTGATGCATTGTAATTAATATAGTATAGATTAATAATCCACAATATTTTACGTTTCATTTTTCTTCAAGGATTATGGTGATTGGTGGTTTGTACAGTTGGTTAATGTATTACTTCGATTTGTTGTGTTAGGTTACCAGTGGAATTGAGCGCCTTGATAACGATGATGCCGTTGCACAGCGCCATTGCATCATCATGTTTAAAATCAGGGTTGTTGATGGAGACTCAAAGCTGGGGATTAGTCCCTCAAGGTCTGTTGTTTCATCAGAATTGTGTTTGATTTTGAATTTTTGCGTCACAACTAAAAGTTGATCGGCAATCAATCCAGATTGATCGATCTAATGATCACGTAATCTTGGCTTGGCGGATCACTGGATCTTGATGAACATGTGTCATAAGCTTGGTTTAAAAAAGCGCGCCTCAGGCGCGAGGCGCACTTTGTACATGAAGCGCAGCCTGAGACGCATTTTTTGGTGAAAAATCCACCCTAAGGCGCGCGCCTCATGTACATGACAATTTTTTTTGCAGCAACTGGTGGTACATCATGCTTTTCAGGCTGCACATGTATGTAATTTCAATATTAAAACACATATTAAGCTTCAGAGGCGGATGTAGTGTAGAAGCAGGGGTAGCACGGGCTACCCCTCAACTCCATCTACGTAGTGTAATATTTTTAATTTTTTTTTCAGTTTTATACAAAGGATACTCCTGATCCAAAAAAAAATTTGGGATACCCCTAAGTTTTTGGGCTAGATCCGCCAATGTTATTTGTGTCTAAATATAGGGTAAATGATCCTAGAAACCTATAGAATATATAAAAAAAGTTATATAATAGCCTTGCGCCTCGCGTACGAAAAGCCTCAGTTTTAGACCTCATCGATTTGTGCGCTTCGCGCTTTTTAAAACCAAGGTCATTAGTTATTGGGTTCTAACATTATTTCATGGTTAAAAATTTGCAGGAATTTCAATGCCTTTATGACACTCTTTCTGGAAAGCATGAGTGGGTCAAGCAAGTTCCTTTTTTTGACATGTAATGCTGCTACTTAGGATAACAACAATTATGTTCATTCAACTCATACAAATGAATGAATGAAATGATCATTTTTGATCTGTTTTCTCAATCTATGTTGAGTGTTTCCCCTTCAACCGAAATTGTTATGATTTTGATTCCTAGTTGTAGTATCGCAAGTTGATTAGTAATGTAACGATAACTTAAAACCAAAATGACAGCAATGTGGCGGTCAAGAGATTGCAATGCGCGATTTAAGAGTAAAATACGCTCATGTGGGGTCCGTTTGGTCAGATTTAACGATGAAAATAAACTTACTTAGGCTAAAGGACATAACATGCAAGGGTTTGCAAAACTCGAGTACGTTATTTGCTCATTTTGAAGATAAAGGACATAGTTTGCAATTTTGTGTAAACATAAAGGACGATTTTTGTAATTTACTCCCTCAAATATATTGTAATTATTCTATTTGCATTTTTTTTCAAGGCTAGCACACACTATTTGGGTTTTTTTAAATCAAAATAGGGTATTTTTTATATTAATCACACTTTCAAAAAAGTTCATACAATCCTGTTCTGAGGATATATATATTCCTAAAAAAAGATGCAATTTTCCGGCTCCAGTAAATGGGTTAAGTGTATAACAAAGTAACCAACTTTAGCCATGTTTATACTTTATACACAAGCTTCGTTTACGCTCTATAACGAGCAATGTCACGTCAAAGAAGCCGAACATTTCAAGACAAATTACTTAAATTTTTGTTTTTTGACACTTTTTGTGGCTAGAAAATTGACAAAAGTGATGCTTTTCATGCAATCAACCCCTTACCACCATTTTGCTTGAAACTTAGGTGCCTGGCAAATTTGAAGAAAAAAATGGGGCTGTAGCACATTAACACAGAAGATTACTGCAAAATTCATATAACTTGCATTTATATAAAAATTGCTATTCGTTTTTACTATTTATGCAAAAATCAACTAGTATTACACAAGCTCAAAATTTGATGGCTAGAGATTTGAGAAGCGACCAGAGCTATTAGATCCTTTCCGTCTTCTACGCCTCTTTTGCCTGATTCTCCAGAAATTTATAAGAAGCAAAATCCCTGTAACATTTCAACATCCGTTAACCAAACCAAACCATTAACCTTGATACAACTTCTATAACTGCAAAACGTTACTAACCTAAAACACCAACAGCAGCAGGTACAAGCCAATGACTTGGAAATACAACTGGTGCATCCAGCTGCAAAATTGAAATTATACACAGTTAAATCAATGCCATTTGTTTTGTGGGGCCGTCTCAATTCTAAAAGGGACCCACATCCTCATAAAACAAATTATACACAGTTAAATCAATGCCATTATAGCAACGATTTGGCCTATATTTTGAAACTGATTACGTGAGATAACAAAACAGGTTGTAGAGAATAAAGTACACGGCTGGTCCCTCTGGTTTACCAAAATTTTGGATTTGGTCCCTAGCTTTCTAAAAGTACACCGATGGTCTCTGTGGTTTGCACTTTGTAACGCATTTAGTACTCAGCCAACAAATCTAAGGGTTTTAGCATGTCCAAGTTAGGGACTAAATGCGTTACAACGTGCAAATCACATGGACCATCCATATACTTTTGGAAAAAGCTGGAGACTAAATGCGTTACAAAGTGCAAGCCATAGAACCATCCGTGTACTTTTAGAAAGCCAGGACCAAATCCAAAATTTAAGTAAACCACAGGGACCATCCGTGTACTTTACTCTAGAAAATGATAGGCTATTTTAAAAGAGTAGCCAAATCTCACAATGTAGACAATATGTGATTAAATAATTATATTTTATAGAAAATTGCCAAAGAGAGTAATCAAATTGACAATGTATCACCAAAAGAATTTTAAAAAACTTGAAGAGTTGTCAAAATTGAACTATATTTGGGTCCCTAAATTTGTCAAAAGTGAACTCTCACTCCTTTTGATCATTCAAAAGTCAAAACTAACTACTCCTAATAGTCACATACTCTGAAGCACAGTATGTTTATTTGAAAATTTAAAAACCAATTGTTGTAACTTAATAATCAATTCTAAGGGTTTGGTTACTTACATCATCTCTATACAGCAAGCCAAGGAATTTATTGCCAGAAGAATTTTCTTTACTTCTGTCAACAACTTTGGGGCTCTTTGAAATTGAGAAATCAGATGAAGAATTTAAGCCCATACCAAGATCAATCGCTTTATAACCCGGTAACCGCCGATTCCGACCTCTAACCTGTAACCCATACCCTTTTGTTCCCCAAACATCAAACCTGGAATCACTCCTGCAAATCAATTCCTTTCCGAGAACTGCAGAATACGTCGAGAAATTCAAATCAGTTCTTCGAGAGGGTAATTGATCGTCATCTTGGTGTAATGGTGTTTCTAATTTGACTGAATTTGAGAAAAGTATAGGATCTTTGACGTTTTTGCCAGTGAAATCCAGTATTTTGCGTAAAAGCCAATAACAGTTTGTAACCATATGACTGCTGTCCAAACAGTTGGAATCCCCATATACTGCAATTCGACTCCCTCCAACTTCTACGAGGCCAAGAATTGCTGAGTCAGCCTGCCACAACTCACACGTGTCATAATTAATATTTTTTTAAGAATAATGTATATCACAAAATACGAAAAATAGAAACTTGCTTATTTATTATTAGAGTAACATACACGGATGATCCCTGTGGTTAACTAAAAATATGCATTTGGTCCCTAACTTTTCAAAAGTACACGAACGGTACCTTGTGGTTTGCACTTTGTAACGCATTTAGTCTCCGCTAACAAATCTAAAGGTTCCAGCATGTCTAAGTTAGTAGGGCTGCAAATGAACTGATCCTGTTCGTGTTCGTTTGTTAAGGAAATGAACTTGTTCGTGTTCGTTTGTGTTTGTTTGTTCACTTTAGGCAACGAATGGAAACAAACGAACACAAACAATCGTTCATGAACAAAATGTTTAATACACTGACACTTATTTATATTTTATTTGTCAGAATTTTGAAGTATTTAAATAAAATATAAAAATTAAAAACACTAATGAAATATCGAACACAAACGAACACGTTACCAAACGAACACGTTACCAAACGTTCACGAACATAAATGAACAAATGTGGCCTCTGTTTATGTTCGTTCATTTAACTAAACGAACGAAAGTTCTCGGTCGTGTTTGTTTGTTTAATAAACGAACGAACACAAACAACCGCCGAACGGTTCACGAACTGTTTGCCGAATGTTTGGTTCGTTTGCAACTCTATAAGTTAGGATTAAATGCGTTACTAAGTGCAAACTACAAGGACCATTCGTAAACTTTTGCCATTAGTTGGGAACTAAATGCGTTACAAAGTACAAACTACAGGGACCATTCGTGTACTTTTGAAAAGTTATGGATCAAATCCAAAAGTTTGGTCAACCACAAGACCATCAGTGTACTTTACTGTTATTATTATGGAAAGAAATAGAAAAATTATGGAAAGAAATACAAAGGCTGAGGTTAGCTTACATTGTCTTTACCGCCAGCTAGGAAACTATGTGTGGCCCCACTTTCTGAGCTGTCATAAAACGGGAAACGATGCACAAACCCACCACTCGGAAACTTAACAATATTAGTCCCGGAAGCATACTTAATCAACTCATCATTCAAACTAAAATCACCATTCAAAATCCTATCTCCAAAAGCAATACCAAATGGAGCCAAAAGATCATTCAATGCCGGAATATTAGCACCACCGGTGACCGGAGTCCACCAACTCCGTGTATTATCATCAAAAAACCTCATCTTAACCATCGTATCAACGTTATACCAATCCCCAAACACAACCAAACTCAACCCCGTGTTCACAACATCATCCCTTAACTTTTGAATCTCTTCTTCGAAATACTCGTCTTCCAGATCCACCAACATTAAAGTTCCGTATTGACGAGCGTCAAAACAAGTCAACGGTGACCCGAGTGTTTCGATATAGTATCCCGCATCTCGTAACATATTAAACATGATATGGAAATTAGTATGTAAGTGATCCCCGTGCCAATCGAGAATATCGTTTCGAACATCTAACGAATCACGCGGAATGTAACCGGGTGGGTATTTGATGCTGTGAAACTGATCCCACAAAACCCTAACCGATCGTGATGGTGTCGGGATCACTCTTAATTTCAAATGTAACACACACGTACTGTGTCGAAACGAGGTTTCGCCTAAACCCGGTGGGCTGTAAACTTTAACGGTTACATTACCCTCGATTTCACCCGAAAATTGAGATCCTTCTTCTTTGATTTGCATGTGAAGCGCGAGAAAACCGGTCCACGGCCAGATGATATCCGAATACGTGAAATGGATACTCAAAAGATTACTTTCTTCATTCGACGGATGCCAAACGGGTGGACTTTCGATATAACCGATTACACCCATTCCGTTTAATATCGTCGTGTTGAATAGAACAGGCATTGCGTCTGCGTAAAGCGGTTGTTGGCAAAACGGCCATGCATATGGGCAGTCGGTGTAATCCAAAACGCTAGGGAAGATGCTGGCCCGCGGCTTGTAGCTTTTTAGTATTTCGTATGATTCCAACAGATCGACCCGACCCGCACCCTGTTCGTACATATTAGGGCCCGAAAGCTTTGCGGCCCCTTCGACTAGCGCTTGCTTCATGCTTGCCGGATTTAGAATTTGTTTTCTTTCGCTTTCGGGGATTACACTCACTAGTAGACAAACGACGCCAGCAACCACCGGACTTGCGACGCTTGTTCCTGATAACGTTTTACAACCCGTACTGATTTTCGATCCCATAATTTCTCGCCCGTATGCAACAACGTCAGGTTTCACACGTCCGTAACTGTCAAAACAAAATCCGTTACAATATAATGTTTTCAGTATTTTGTAGTGATTATTAGTCGGATATTTAACTACCCGTGAGGAATCTCCCAAGTGCTCATGCCACGTGACGAAAATGAAGCGATGTGATCGTTGTAATCTATACCGCCAACGCCAATAACATCACTTTGATCAGCGGGATTGTTCAGCGTACCATATAGAGGCCCGTCATTTCCAATTGCAGACACCATTATGATATTGCTCGCTGTCAATTCCAACACCTGGTAACATGTCAACACATGTTCGGGTCAAAACGAACCAGTTTGGAAAACGGGTCAAGAAGATTCTCACCTTCTCCACAAATGGAAGATCTAAGTAATCAGGACCGCCAATGCTCAAGTTTAGAACATCCATATTGCTTGCGATTGCATAATTAAACGCATCCAAAAACCACGACGTGTATGAAACCTGCAATAAGCTGAATAAAAACTTATTCTTTAAACAATTAAACACCTATTATTCATACATTACGGTTAAAAAGAACTACTCTAATAGTCTAATGATAACAACTAGTCATTTACGCATTGTAAAACCAAAACCGTACAATATGCATTACCTGCGCATCCGTAAACACACGAAAAGCATAGATCTCAGTATCCGGCGCAAACCCAAGGCATTCCGCGTCTTCACCAGCAATCACTCCAGCGACAAACGTACCATGTCCAAGATTATCATTTAAAGTATCTTCATTCGTCCAATTAGTACGCTCCTGAAAATGTAAAAACACGTACTTTATACTCTTTACCATATAAATCTTGCAAATTCAGACATTCAATATCAATAACAAAAACCTTAATGTTGCGGAAATGTGGATGATCCGAACGAATTCCCGTATCGAATATCGCCATCTTAACTTTCCCCCCTGTATACCCTTTGGACCAAAGTCCATCTGCCCCAAACAATGATGTAACTTGTGACTTCTGCAAACAAATAATCACACATTAAAAATCTCATTCAATCTGTTATAGGGCTGCAAACGAACCAAACGTTCGCCGAACAGTTCGTGAACCGTTCGACAGGAAGTTCGTTTGTGTTCGTTCGTTTATCAAACAAACGAACACGAACATGATATTTCGTTCGTTTAGTTAAATGAACGAACATGAACAAAGGCCGCGTTTGTTTTTTTATGTTCGTGAACGTTTGGTAAAGCGTTCGATAGTTCATTAGTGTTTTATGTTTTTATATTTTATTTAAATACTTCAAAATTCCAACAAATAAAATATTTAATAATTCTCAATGCTTTGTATATTATGTTCGTGAATGCTTGTTTGTGTTCGTTTGTTTCCAGTTGTGTTCATGAACATTAGTTCGTGCTCATTTGTGTTCATCAACGTTCGTTACCTAAAATTAACAAACAAACACAAATGAACACTAACATAAAATCTTGTTTGGTAAGTGTTCATGAACAGTTCGTGAACACATTCGTATGCAGCTCTAAATTCTGTTACCACTAACAATTAACAAACAAAACTATAATACAAATAACAATTTACATGTGATAAAAGTTCTCTTCTCCATTCAACTGTCTGATTATCCTCAAACGACATGGAAGTAAAGATCTTCCCAGGGCGCTTCTTCGCATCCGAAAACGCGCCAATTCGCTCAAACACCTTCTCATTTCCACCTAACAAGTTCCTCAACTGATAACTCGAATCAATTGTAACATCCTTAACCATCTCCAGCCGTTCAAACTCTTCAACAACCGAATTAACCGCCTCATCATCCACCGATACAACACCGAAATCCGTCGGAAACCTAGAAGCAGCATTATTTCTATCAATCCATTCCCAATTTGAAGAGCCGTTGAATTTCTTCTTCGTGTTATGTTCGAGATACTTCTTGTGGTGGTGTGCGTGCTTGTAATTGGTGAATCTGACTATGTAATTTGTTCGATGTGATTTGGGGGTTAGGGTTAGGGTTTGAGGGGATTTGGTGAAGTGAAAGAGGGAGATTGAGATTGAGATTGAGATGAAGAGGATGATGATGGATATTTTGAAGAGATTGTGAGTGTTTGTCTTCATGATAGTGGTGCTGCCGGAGATTGATTGAAGTTGTCGGACCGATCACTCATCGGAATCGGAATCGGAATCGGAATCGGAAAGTGAGATTGGTTAGGGGTTTCCAGATGGATCTCTGATTCATAGATTTTCTTGAAGATATTAAGGGCATGTTTGGGTAAGCTTTTAGAAACAACTTATTGACTTATTGGCTTCTTGGAAAAGTCAGGATTTTGTGACTTATTGACTTATTGGCTTTTTCCCCTCACATACACCCTCTTTGCCAAACATCATTTTAGAGCTTATGACTTTTCAAAAAGCCAATAAGTCAATAAGTTGTTTCAAAAAGCTTACCCAAACATGCCCTAAATGATGAAAGTATGAAAAAATATAAATATAAATGATGTTATAAATGTTCAAAGGTATGTTTATAAATGTTTGTTGATTTATATCACACCCCGACTTTCCACGTGTCACCGGTGGGCCCGGTGGGGAATATCGTGACGTAGTTGATATCATCATAGTCAAACAACACAATATATAAATGCACAGCGGAAGCAAAAGATAAATATATTACAATCCGAATATAAATTATATCCAGTATTACAACGGAAAGTAAAGGATCCACAGGCGGATCTTAAAATACAAATATTGTTCAACAGAATTTAGACGCCTAGAACTTGCAAGGTTCCTTATTAACGTCCTGAGCAGCTTCCAGCCTATTTACGTACTTGTACCTGTCACTTAGACTTTTGAAAATACGTCAGTTTTCACTGGTAAATACACTCAACCGACTCATTTGAAAAGAGTTTGTAAATTGGTTTGAATGCACTTCGGCACAAAATATGTAGACACATTGATTAAAATGCACAAGGCAAAATTAATCTTTTATACTTGATTAAAATGCACAGAGGCAAAATTAATCTTTTATAACTTGATTAAAATGCACAGAGGCAAAATTAATCTTTTATAACTTGGGACAAACTATATTTCATGTTATCAGTTTTACATAACTTGCTCTACATACGGGGCCCGGTTCTATGCCGGTTCATGATTAACCGACACACCACTATTCCCTTATTGGGAATCCCTTATTGGGTATAATTAATTAATAAGCATATGGCATCTGTCAGGTGTATGCCTACACCCCGTGCTTAGGTCGTGGCCATTGCATTTAATGAGTCAAGGATATCCAGGACACGATCGCATTAATCCCCAATGTTTCAGTCAAGCAATACGAATTAAAAACAGGTTATTTGGATTTCCCGACTCATTGGTCTTTGAATCCCATACCTGACCATGCGGTATTTATATTACCGTATCCCAAGCCCGTAATAGGGAAAATAAGTTAAGAGTATTTACCTGAGCTAGCTCCTGTCTTAAATAGCAAGAATTATAATAACTCAGTCGTATTCACTTAAGTAAGCGTAGGTACAATTTACCGGAAGGCTCTAGTCTGAAATGATGGTATAAATAACCAATTAGAATGCTAACAGGCCTTTTATAGTGATTTCAAACACCTTAGATTGTTGACAACTCAAGCTATTATGGACCATGAATCATCAACACATGTCCCTAAGGGCTAAAAATCAGTTTAGGCAACTCATGGAAGTGTTAAAGGGCAAGACTAGACGTTTGAATGGGCTGAACAGGCAAGAAAACGAGTTTCTGCATCTAGGAGACTGCTTGCGCACCGTAACAACCACAGTGTTGAGGTGCGCAAGCCCTTGGCCAGCAAACAGAAACTTTTAAATGTTGACAGTTTTAGCCCCTGTACCTCCAATTGCCATTTCCGACACATCCAAGGCCCGTTAAATCATTTTTAAGGCTCTACAATGATGTCTAAGTAAGGGGAACATGAAACATGTTCAAAAATATGCCGGATGTCAGTTCGTTTGGTCGTACGGTCACGTTGTTCGGCTAATTACGACGAAACACGGACGGACGCGAAAAACAATCCAAACAACGTGACGAATGGAATTTTATCAAGCCAAACACTAAAATAAAATATTTTAGTGCTTACATAAATTTTTGGGTGTCCGGGAATATTCAGAATGTAAGATATGCGCGTAAACGCAAACTTGTGCGCTTTTTGACACTTTTAGTCCATGCATGACTTAAAAGTTTATTTTTGCGCACTAAACACCTCAAAGCCTATATCTAAGCTATGAGAAGGATAATTAAGGTATGTATAACTCATGGTCATATTCCGGGAGGTCCGATAACATACGAATCGGCATACTTTAGCAGTTTGACGCTTTAGGTCCCCCTAATGCGCAAACTTGCGTAAGTCATCACTTAATAGTATTGAAGCCTCATATAATCCATATTAGGCATTCTTGAAAGTATTATTAAACATTATAATGCTTCGGGCTCGATAAAAGGTCATTCAGAGGTATAATTAAACATATTGACACTTTTAGTCCTTTATACTTGCAAAGTTGCGCGTAACTTCACTTCTGGGCATAAAAGCCTTGGATTGCCAATGATTGGCATTCCCGAGAGTATAATCAAATATCATGAGGCTCTCGGTTTGTTAAAAGGTCACTCAGAGGTAAGAATTAGCATGTTGACGCTTTTAACCCTTTATTGCGCAAACTTTCAATTAATCACATAAATGGCTACACTTGCTTAACAAGTGGCTCAATTGTGAATATAAAACCGTAAAAGGTTATTTAGAACTTATTTTAGGTATGATAATACTTCCAGTTCTTTCATAATCAAAGTTTTTCGATTTTTTCGAAAAATTAGTCCCTTAAATTCAACGTTTGACTTCATTAGGGTTTATTACACGTGTCAACACTTCATTGGACATGATTTTTCGAGGTGTTACATCCTCACCCCCTTAAAAGAAATCTCGACCTCGAGATTTGCTAGAATGATGGAAGTTTTTTCTGAAGTAGCATGGACTTACTTCCATAGTATATTTGGGCCTCTAAGGGTATCCCAGTTGACCTATACAATAGGTACATACTGTCCTTCGGAGCTTCTTAACCTGTCGATTCTTAGTCTATACAGGTTTATTGTCTAATCATAAAGTTTCATTAGTCTTCCTATCATTACGTGATAATGTTTTTCGGTTATTGGCGAAACACATCCTTCAGTCACTAGTGTGTAATGTATTGCGAGCTCCTTAAATAGGTTTTAGCTTATAAGCTACTTGATCTTGATACATTCGATTTCCTTCAAATGATTCTATACATTCAGAGCTTAACTAGCCTGATAATTTAACAAATTTGGCACACAGAGATGTCCGTACTCTCAGGCTTTGGTTCATCTATCGATGTCGGTGTCAGATAAATGACACATTCTCTTTACAAGTGCAAGGATGCCCTAAGTAGAGATATTTATAAGGATATTTTATATTGGATATTTTCTTTGAATACTACTAGTCGACTTCAGTACAATATGACCATTGGGATATCTCAGGGGTTCCATGCATTAAACCTCCATACTGATCAGGTATGGAAGCAATCTATGGGACACACTAGGATACGCCAATCCTCATATGGCACTCTAATCAAACATAGTTTGGCATTCGCAGGCGATATAAAATAATGGGAAAATAATAAAATAAAATAATATATATATTGTCGTACTCTTTCTGGGGAAGAGTACTCCAGATTCTTATGAAAGGATTATCTCCGAGGATGGGAGAGAGGGTCATTAAAGATTCCATTGGTAAATTATACCTCATTTTTAATATCTGAAGTTCTTATGAATGTAATCAAAAGCTTGCTAAGTTTATGTTTTACTAAGGTTTATTATCCCTTGCATTAACGTAAAATACTGAGCAGATACAATCGATGCTAGAAGGTAAAGACGTACCTAATGCTATTATTGATATGCACTGTCTCTGGCGTTCAACCGTTAGTTTAGGCGTTTCCTTTCTTATCCATCCCAGACTTAGCTGCTCCTTCCTTGGCAGCCTTAGGGCAATTAGTACTGATGTGCCCCTTTTCGCCACAGCTGAAACAGTTTGCATTCTTTATGTCCCTACATTCGTGGGACTGGTGGCCAGTTCTTTTGCAGATGCCACATTGCTTTATCTTTTGGTTTGATCGACACTGTCCCCAGTGTCTTCTGTTGCAGGTTTTGCATGTAGGCTTCTTGTTGGAATCCTGTTGGTTATTGTTGAGCTCGGATTTGCTCTTCTTAGGATTCTGGGAGTTATCCTCCTCCCTTTTACGTTTCCCATCTTCAGAGGCTTTGGCAGCCTTGTTTCTGACCACATCGAGTGTGAGAGATAGCGACAGATCTGCTGCCGACCTGAATGTAGTAGGTCTCGATGCTTTCACACTGGCCTTTATTTCTGGGGCTAAACCCCCAATAAAGCGAGCTATTCGCTTTGGTTCCGGTGTGATCAAATAAGGAACCAATCGAGACTTGGTATTGAAACTTGTAAGGTATGCTTGACAATCTAAGTTCTCCATGACTAATGACAAGAATTCAATCTCGATCTTCTCAACTTCATGTTGAGGACAGTAATTTTCTTTGATAAGAGCAACGAACTGATCCCAAGTCATGTTGTATAAAGGGATCTTCCCGGTGGCTTGAATCAACGATCTCCACCAGGCTAAGGCCTCACCCTTAAATGATTGCGACACAAACTTGACCACCTCCCTCTCAGCGCATCCGCTGATATCCACAACTGTATCCATCTCATCTAACCACATCATACAATCTACAGCTCCTTCCTCCCCAGTGAAATCCTGGGGTTTACATGAAACAAAGTACTTGTAGGAGCAACCCTTTTCACGGGGTCCTTGATTTAGTATGATCTGTTGAGACGGATCACTGTGATCATTAGAAGAGTGACGCTCGTCATCTTCCTTCTTGGGTTCATCCTTCTTGGAAGGTGGCTTCAAATGCGGTGTAGATAGGGTCCTACTCCGAGTCCCACTATACTCTTCATACTGCCGCTCCAATGCCTTTGTAACAGCGTTGTCTACCAACGCTTTCAATTCAGCACCCGTTAAATTAATCCGGGCGTTATCAGTATTTTCCCTTGGGTGGCTATTTATTTCATCTGAGCCAGCCATTTAATTGAACTGTTACAGAAAACAAGGACAATAGTTTACTTGGGAGTTTATTATGGAATTGTCTTTTATGACAATTCGTTAACCATGGTAACGGAGACCATATTTGGTTAATTTATTAATCACATTTATTTAGGATTTGTATTATAACTTATCCTAATTATAAAAACAATAACAATTTTACTAGTGGCACGAAAGGCCTAGTCACATGGACATTTATAAATTATAAGCTATGATTTCAGAGAATTCTAAAGGTGATGTATACCAATGACAACAAGAGCGACCACCCACGGATTATGACGTTTGGAGAGGTTTAAGATGTTCGAATGATGTATACCAACGACAACAAGAGACGAGCGTAGCTAACACCAAGAAACTTAAAGCAGAGTATCAACGACAATGGTTGATATTCAACGGAAAAATGAAAGAAATAATCAAAAGGTTAGATTCTTATTATTCTCAACCATCAAAAGTTGTAACTACCAGTAGGGTGTTTGATGAAATGCCTAAAAAGCTTGGGGATGTGATTCAAGAATCATCTGATATTTAATTCAAAACAAAGTGAAGAAGACAATGAAAATAATCAAGTTCGTAACTTTTTTTTAATGATACACCTATAGTTAGACTAATATGAAAACAATACTTTAAATCAATATATGGAGGTTGTAATTGAAGTTGGATGATCAAGAGACAACGAAGAATACATTTGTCCCTGAGCTTTTGTATGTATATGATGTTGAAAAAATTGATGAGGAGATAAGGAACAAAAAAAAAAATTAGCTCATGTGATGTAACTCAAGAACGAATTGATAAAAACACAATTTAGGGTAAACTCACTTTTATTATAATCAAGAAAAACTAGCTCAAAACTCGATTACAATAATCCCTCACGCTAATTCAACCCTAACACGGCTAAACTTATATAGGGAATTACAACTTGTTTCCCAAGTAATAGAGAGAACCCTAAAAGAACCCCAGAGCCCAAAACCAACATGTTTAGGTTCAACGCGGGCCGACCACAATTCTACACAATTGGGCCGTATTCAGTAATTGTCCAACATTCACCCCCCCCCAATTTTTGAATCGGTATCGAAAGATCTTCGACTCCAAGTAGTTTCCTCATCTCTTGAAACTTCACTCTTGCAAGTCCTTTCGTGAGTATGTCGGCTCTTTGCTCATCACTCGTTACATGCTCCACTTTGATGTCATCATTCTCTACACACTCACGGATATAATGATACCTTGCCTTGATGTGCTTGCTTCGACTATGAAAGACCGGGTTCTTCACGAGTGCTATCGCTGAAGTGTTGTCAACTCGTAACGGTACCTTGCTTAACTTCTTCCCCGTTAACTCCATGACCAAGTTTCTCAACCACACCGCTTGACAAGCCGCCGCACTTGCTGCCATATACTCGGCTTCACAACTTGAGAGAGCTACGGTACTTTGTTTTGAAGAACACCACGTTATTGGTGATGACCTGTAATAGAAGACGTGCCCCGTAGTGCTTCTTCCATCATCATCGTCGATGTTGTGACTACTATCGCTATAGCCACTCAAAATAGCACCTTTTTCTCGCGTATACTTTATCCCATAGCTTACGGTACCCTTAAGATATCGAAGTATTTGTTTTATCGCAAGAGAATGTGATACCTTTGGATTTTGCATGTACCGACTCACCATTCCAACCGCGAACGCCATATCCGGTCGGGTATGCAACAAGTAACGGAGGCAACCAACAACCTTCCGGAACTCGGTCGGATCCACTTCTTCTTCTTTCTCGGCTTTTGTCAGTTTCAGGTTCGGGTTCATCGGTACGTGTGTAGGATTGCAAGTGGACATGTTAGTTTCTTTGAGAATCTTTTGAGCATATGCTTCTTGCTTGACAGTGATAGCTCCATCTTCTTGAGTTACTTCTATGCCAAGATAGTAGGTCAGCTTACCTAGATCCGACATTTCAAAATTACTTGCCATTAGCCTTTTGAACTCCAAGATTTGAGAACAATTTGTTCCTGTCACAATGAGATCATCCACATAGACACCCACAAGGATCAAGTTTGCGTTGACCATCTTCCGATATACCGCTTGTTCTTGAGAACATCTTTGAAACTTCATATTTCTCAAGATACTATCTAGCTTCGTATTCCACGAGCGGGGTGCTTGTCTTAAACCATACAAGGCTTTTGTAAGCTTGTAAACCTTTCTATCTTCGTCGGGTTTAACAAAGCCTTCCGGTTGCATGACATAAACTTTCTCTTTTAACTCACCATGCAAAAACGCCGATTTAACGTCTAGATGGTGCATTTCCCAACCCTCACTCGCGGCTAGAGAAATCAACATTCGAACAGTTTCAAGTCTTGCTACGGGTGCAAAAACTTCATCAAAGTCCACTCCCTGTTTTTGCACGTAGCCTTTAGCCACAAGCCTTGCTTTAAATTTGTTGACCGAGCCATCCGCATTTCTTTTGATTTTGTAGACCCACTTTAACCCGATTGGTTTAACTCCATGTGGAAGATCAACAAGATTCCATGTTTTATTTTTTTCTATGGAATCAATCTCAACCTTCATAGCCTTCCTCCATTTCGGTTGTAAATTTGCTTCTTCAAATTTAGTTGGTTCACCTGTACAGCAAAGCAATAGTTCAAAGGTTTCTATCTCGGTTTTTAGAACATAATCGGTGAACCATGTCGGGTTCATCTTGGCACGGTTGGATCTTCGCAACGGGTTTTGGACTTGTGCAACTTCACTTGTCTCTTCTTCACTCTCATTCCCTTCTGTTTCATCAAGGTTATGAGAATTTTCAGCTGTGCTTGGCTCTTGGTCGACTTGTTCGAAATCGTTGTTTTCTGGGCTCGGTGGATGTGGCTGACTTGGTTCGGCTGCATCGGCTATTACGAAACCAGCCCCTGTCTCGATTCTACCATGCCAATCGAGTAAAAACATGCCGGGTTTATATTCATGAGTAACCTCGGTTGGTTTCTCCCAATTCCAGCTTGCATTTTCATCAAAATCTCGACACCTGCTGACGACGATTTTCCCGGTTTTCGGATTGAACAGTCGGTATGAACCGGACCCTGGTTCACTTCCCAAATATACCAAGCAGATAGCTCGATCATCGAGCTTGTTTATGCCGGGTTTCACTACTTTCGGGTATGCCAAACGCCCAAACACTCTGAGATATTGCAAATCCGGTTTCTTTTTCTTGAGCATCTCGTATGGTGTTGTGTTGGTTAAGGTCCTAGTAGTAACTCGGTTGATTATATATGTGGAGTGTCTAACCGCTTCCCCCCACATATAGTTTGGAACACTTCGGGCTTTCAAGATGCTTCTCGTCATTTCCATTAGTGTTCGGTTTCGTCTTTCCACCACCCCATTTTGTTGGGGTGAATATGGTGCTGTTAGGTGCCGGTTAATGGCTTGCTCCTCGCAATACCGGTTAAACATATGTGACGTAAACTCACCCCCCTATCGGTCCTTAGAGTTTTGACGACTTCACCGGTTTGTTTTTCCGTCAACCTTTTGTATAGCTTAAAAGTCTCGAACGCTTCACTTTTAGCTTTTAGCAAATAACTCCACATAAATCGTGAGTAATCATCAATCAAAACAAAAACATACCTATTACCCGCCACCGTAGGAGGAGTAATCGGACCGCATAAGTCACCATGAATCAACTCCAAAACACGAGTTGCTCTAAACGAGGCCGATTGAGGAAACGGTTGTCTTGTTTGCTTTCCAACTAAACAAGCTTCACACAACTTCTTTTCAGGTCTTAGAGGTGGTACGCCATTTACCATATTCTTTCTTGTCATGTTTGCAATTGATTCCCAATTAAGGTGGCCGAGTCTTGCATGCCAAAGCCAACTGTCATCTTCTAATCGTGCTTGTAAACGTACCGGTTTTCCCACCTTGAGCCGAGTCTTATAGAGCCTATTGGCGGCTCTCTTTACGGTCATAAGAATCTTTCCCCAGTTATCATGCAACACAAGTGTGTCGCCTTTCATATTAACCTCGCAACCCGTCTCGGTTGTTTGCCCGAGGCTAATAATGTTGCTCTTAAGACTTGGGATATAATAGATGTCGGTCAATAGCCGTTGTTCACCAGTTTTGGTTTCAAATAGAATTGACCCTTTTCCACATATGTCAACACAAGAATCATCCCCAAACCTTACCCTTCCTCTGACCCTTTTGTTTAATTCAGAAAAATAAGATATATTGCCAGTCATGTGATTACTCGCGCCATTATCCATATATCACATGTCTTCATCTTTGGATCTGAGTTCAAGCTTCTTTGGTAACACCTTTGATTCGTTCAAGAACACAGTTTCTTGAAGAGTTTCTATCATAAACACAGTAGGATCAGTTTCATCGGCTTCGGCTAAGTGGGCTTCATCTTTGTTTCGTTCTGGGCACCGCGACACAAAGTGTCCAAACTTATCACATCGGTAACATTGGATTTTGGACATATCTCGGTTTTTTTCTTTGCTTCGGTTTTTGTTTTCGTTGCTGGATCCTTCTTCTCTGTTGGAATGGCTCGAGTTGTTTCCACCGCGATTCCCTCGACCACGGTTCCCTCCACGACCCCGTGTTACTTGACCTCGGCCTCGATTGTTGGTCGACGATGATGATGTTTCGGTTTTATTGAACAATAACTTTGATTGTGGTTCAACGACATCTTCTTCCTTCAACCGTTCCTCATAAGCTTTCAATCTCCCAACAATATCTTCAAACTTTATAGTTTTGAGGTCCAACGTTTGTTCAAGGGTTGCAACGATGTGAATGTACTTACCACGTGGCAAACTTTTGAGAAACTTCTTGACGAGTTTTGTTTCGTCCATTGTTTCTCCTAATGATGCCAACTTCGAGGCTATGCAAGATAGTTTCCCGGCAAAATCATCGATCGCCTCGGTCTCCTTCATGCGCAGATTATCAAACTCGGTTGCTAGGGTTTGTAGTCGGGCTTCTTTGACTCGATCCGCACCAACGTTGCGAGATTTGATTGCATCTCAGATAGCTTTAGGACTATCCAAGTCGCCGATCTGCATGATCATGGACTCAGGTATCGATTGGAATATAAGAACAACCGCCATGTTATTCTTTTCTTCATCAGTTGATCCCGGTTCAATCGCTTCCCATACCTTATACACCTTCATGATTGCCTTCATGCGCAGCAACCAAACATTGTAGTTGGATGAGGAGAGCATCGGACATTGAACAGGTTGATGAACTGGTTCTTTTCCCTTCGACGGTGCCGACCCAGAGTTTGTCATCTTCTCTGACTGATCGTACAACCTTGATCGCCGGCTCTGATACCAATTCAAGAACGAATTGATAAAAACACAATTTAGGGTAAACTCACTTTTATTATAATCAAGAAAAACTAGCTCAAAACTCGATTACAATAATCCCTCACGCTAATTCAACCCTAACACGGCTAAACTTATATAGGGAATTACAACTTGTTTCCCAAGTAATAGAGAGAACCCTAAAAGAACCCCAGAGCCCAAAACCAACATGTTTCCGGTTCAACGCGGGCCGACCACAATTCTACACAATTGGGCCGTATTCAGTAATTGTCCAACAGTAACATATAGAAATCAATAAAAAATAGAGATGAAGTCAAATATAGCTCGTGCAAGGTTACAATTAAGTTTCATGTTATACATTTTTGACAAATTTGGTGAGTATGTTAAAGTCGTGGGTTCAGCTGAAGAACTTTGTTCATGGAAATACAATAAACGATTGATTTAGGTCGATGTCGGTTGGGTTTGTAATCTAAATGCAAGGGATATGATATTATGGAGTTCAAATTTGTTGTAAAACTAGAAGAAAAACAGGGTTTTTGAAGTTGGATTGAACACTAAGATGCAGTTTGTTTTATAAAAGTTAAAATGTCTACAGTCTGCGCAGCCCATCTGCAGATATATGTAGAAGAAGAGGTGGGCCAAACCTCTATAGTCTGCAAGAAGAAGACCGTTTATTTTTTAACGTATGTAGACTTCTAAATTAAATTGGCGGTGGTGTACGGACGATGGTGGTGGTGGGTGACGGTGTTTAACTTTCTGCAGACCTTAAAAGATCTTAAAAGTGTTTGGGTCAAGTTTGCACCAAGACGAGCTCGCGCAAACGTTTTTTAACAAAACATTTTCGGAAAAACAAACAGTTTGCAACTGGCAATGTCTGCGTGCGGTCTGTGCGGCGCAGACAAAAAAACCTGCACAATTTTTTGTTAGAAAAACGAACATCACCTAACAAAGGGAGTCACATGTACCCTGTCACGGCCCCCGACCCGGTTTTACCCGGTCCAGAAGCCGCGGGACAGAAACCCGTGGTATTGGTGGTTAATTTGGCAGCGGAATTATTAACAGCATCTTTTAAAACTAAAAATGCCCAATTATTTTATTTCACAATTTGGAGCAACCCCCGTAATATACAATAAAGGAATTTCACGGGGAAATTCCCTGTTTACACAAAAACATGTTTATTCATTTTACTGAGCCATTCTTATCCAAGCTTGGAGTGCTACGCGGCACTTTTCCTGGTTCACAGTAAATCACCTGAAACATGTTTAAAAAGATTTTATCAGCGGGCAAATGCCCATATCTTATAATTAGCTGGTTCAACTGTCACTCGGCCGAATCTATGACTGTGAACATATCACTAAATAGGCTCGCCCACCTAAAGTGATAAATCGTTAGTAGTAATGTGCACAAAACCCCCACTTACTGCCAGTAATTAAAGATTAGCAAAGACTTAATCACTGCAAAGTATAACTGGAAAACATTTAAGGTTTTACAAAGCAATTTTGATAAAAACAGAATGACTCACATTGCAAGTTTAGACGGGCAGAGTAAGCCTACTGATTAAGCCTGGTAACCTAGTTTAATAACAATGCACACAAAACTAGGTCAGTAACTTAATACAACATTTACGATAAATTCACGAAATCAAAACCCTCACTACGAATGACAAAGTATAGCCCGAATTCGGGCAGCACTTAAACATCCATCGGATCGGTTTCAATCGATCGGACATTGTATTGTAGCAGTGATCGAGTTATTACCCTGTAGTCATAGCAGCGTTTCCCTACTGAAATCTATGAAAATGAGCAGTACAGAACGTTTTTTGAGAAATTTTTCGAGTGCAGATGAAAGCCCCATGCACGTCCAATTTATAGCAATTTTTTTAGTCTCTCGCGGCCCGCGTAAACCTTAAGGGAATCTTACGCGGCCCGCGAGGGCCACCCTAGCTACGGCTAGGGCTGCCGTGTCATGCCGTAGGTCTGCCACGTGTCAGACACATGACATAAAGCTTATCCGTTGCATCCTCCAGCTGTCACGCCCCGCGTAAGCTTCCCTTAAGGCTTACGCGGTCTGCGAG
Organism: Helianthus tuberosus; assembly: GCA_030545235.1. Classification (NCBI taxonomy): domain Eukaryota; kingdom Viridiplantae; phylum Streptophyta; class Magnoliopsida; order Asterales; family Asteraceae; genus Helianthus; species Helianthus tuberosus. Next base: position 6,268,543 of record CM060407.1, read on the forward strand.
CGACCAGAAAAATTGAATTTCTTGGTTTTTTATGAGGATTAGGGTTTTAGGGGTCCGGGTTTCCATTTACGGGTCGTTTTGGGACATTTTTGCAGTTCCTTACATCCTCCCCACCTTATTTAAAATCTCGTCCTCGAGATTTACTGGAACAAGTGAGGATATTTTCGCTTCATTTCCGATTCCAGCTCCCATGTATACTCAGGTCCTCTTTTCGAATCCCATTTGACCTTGACTAGCATCAATCTCTTGTGCTTGAGGAACTTAATCTTTCTGTCTTCTATTTGGAGTGGTTTCTCAACAAATTTTAGCTTTTCATTTACCTCTATATCTTGAAGTGGTACTACCAGGGATTCGTCAGATAAACATTTCTTGAGATTGGATACATGAAATACATCATGTACTCCAGCCAGTTCTTCTAGTAGTTGTAAGCGATATGCAACCGGTCCTATGCGTTGGATAATTGTGAATGGTCCTATATACCTTGGACTCAACTTTCCTTTCTTACCAAACCAAACTACCCCTTTCCAAGGAGAAACTTTCAAGAGTACCTTATTTCCAATTTGAAATTCTAACGGCTTGCGTCGATTGTCTGCATAACTTTTTATGGCGATCTCGAGTCGTTTTCAGTCTTTCCTTGATTTGAGTTATCTTGTCGGTGGTTTCTTGCACAATTTCGGGACCTGATAATTGACTTTCTCCTATTTCTGCCCAGCATATGGGAGTTCTGCACTTCCGCCCATATAATGCTTCGAATGGGGCAGCATTAATGCTTGCATGATAACTATTGTTATAGGAGAATTCTATTAGTGGTAAGTGATCATCCCAGTTTCCACCGAAGTCTATTACACATGCCCTGAGCATGTCTTCGAGGGTTTGGATCGTCCTTTCACTTTGGCCATCAGTCTGAGGATGATAGGCAGTACTTAAATTTAATCGCGTCCCCATTGCTTGTTGGAAACTGGTCCAAAAATGCGAAGTGAAACGACTATCCCTATCTGACATAATGGAGAGTGGAACTCCATGTAAGGAGACTACCTCATCTACATATAACTTAGCCAATCTTTCCATGCTAAAGGTTTCCCTTATTGGCAGGAAATGAGCGAATTTGGTTAATCGATCCACAATCACCCAGATTGCATCGTTACTTTTCCTGGTTCTGGGCAGCTTAGTAAGAAAGTCCATTGTTATTAGTTCCCACTTCCATACAGGAATTTCTAACTGTTGAAGTAGACCTGAGGGTTTCTGGTGTTCTGCCTTAACTTATGAGCAAGTTAGACACTTAGAAACATATCTAGCTATATCCTTTTTCATTCCTATCCACCAGAAATTATTTCTTAAATCTTGGTACATCTTGTTGTTACCAGGATGCATGGTATACCTAGATTTATGGGCTTCTTCTAAAATCTTATCTCTTAAATCTCCTTGCTTAGGTACCCAAATCATTTTCTTATGGAATCTCCAAATTCCATCAGTCCCTTGTTCTAGTTCATTTATTCGTCCTTTCATTCCTTCAGCATCATCCTTGATTGCCGTTTCCTAAATATTCTTCAATTGTTCCATTAGATCTAACTGTAGATTTAATCTAAGAGCACGAACTCGCCTTTGTTTTTCATGGTACTTACGACTTAGGGCATCGGCCACTACATTTGCCTTTCCTTCGTGATATTGAATATTACAGTCGTAGTCACTTAAAATTTCCATCCATCTTCTTTGCCTCATGTTTAATTCTTTTTGCCCAAATATATATCTTAAGCTCTTATGATCTGTATAAACGGTAAACTTACTTCCATACAGATAATGTCTCCAAATTCTAAGGGCAAAAATTATTGCTCCTAACTCTAAGTCATGAGTTGTATATTTTTCTTCGTGCCTTTTCAATTGCCTTGAGGCATACGCAATTACTTTTTTGCGTTGCATCAGCACACATCCTAATCCTAGTTTAGAAGCATCACAAAAAACTTCAAAATCTTTTGTTCCGTCTGGTAAAGCTAGAATTGGGGCGTTTGTTAACTTTTGCTTTAAAATCTTAAAGGCCTCTTCTTGCCTAGGTCCCCATTCAAACTTAATTGTTTTGCAAGTTAACTTAGTTAATGGCACAACTATCTTAGAAAAAATCTTTAATGAATCGCCTATAGTATCCAGCTAATCCCATAAAACTTCTAACTTCCGTGGCTGTTTGCGGGACCTTCCATTTTGTGATTGCTTCTATTTTGGAGGGATCAACGTGAATACCTTCGTGATTCACCATGTGTCCTAAAAATTGCACTTCCTGTAGCCAAAATTCACACTTCGAGAATTTGGCGTAAAGCTTTTCCTTTATGAGCAAAGTCAAAAGTGCATGTAGTTGCTTACAATGCTCATCTTGGCTTTTGGAATAAATAAGTATATCGTCTATGAAGACAATTACGAATTTATCCAAATACGGTTTACAGATTCTATTCATCATGTCCATGAATGCTGCAGGAGCATTCGTTAACCCGAAGGGCATGACTGTAAACTCGTAATGACCATACATAGTTCTGAAGGCAGTTTTAGGTATGTCTTCTTCTTGTACCTTCAACTGATGATATCCGGAGCGCAAATCTATCTTAGAAAAATATCTAGCTCCTTGAAGTTGATCAAAAAGATCATCAATCCTAGGTAATGGGTATCGATTCTTAATTGTTATCTTATTCAATTCCCTATAATCGATACACATCCGCATCGAACCATCCTTATTTTTCACAAACAACACCGGCGCTCCCCACGGGGATGAACTAGTGACGTGATTGTCGTGGGTCACGCAAATTTAATCTCAATAACAACTGTAGATAGCGGTAATAGGGTATCGAACTCAGGGAGTATGTGGAAAGTGTGTTGATTTTATAGCTTTGCAATTAACTACCTTTAACCTAATTTGCAGAAAAATAAAGATCAATGATTTGGATTGTTGTTTTAGAAAACTAAATTAATAACTAATTGCGAATCAAAATTGGTTGTTAAGCAGATTAAGAGAAAGCGATCATCCTAAACTTCCGGTTTGCTTTTGACAATTGTATTAAATTCACTAGAAAGAATCACATAGACATGATTCATGTATGATTGTTTGTTGTGCTAAAAGGGAACTAAGTACTCGGATTACGAAAATGCGAGGTTGTTGTCACACCCCGAAAATTATCAGAGCTGGCGTGACTGGACTGGTATCTTCATTGCACAGCGGAAGCCAAATAAGCTAAGACTTTCTAGAAATATGAACGCCGCTAAGTACTCGAAACTCCAATGGATCTCCTTGGCAACCGTGCCATAACTTTGAAAAGTAACCTGAGAAAGAAACATGCGAAAAATCAACATAAAGTTGAGCGAGTTCATAGTTTGTTTGTAAAAGATTTGAAATAAATCTTTTGAGTTGTGAAAGATTTGAAATAAATCTTTGGAATAACCGGTTTTTGAAATAGTATTGAGAAAATGAATTTAAAAATCATTTTCTTGCCAAGTTATATGGAAACGTTGTGTTTGTAACACGTTATGTTCATAAAACCATGTATTTGTAAAGCCTTGTATTTGTAACATTCGCATAACCGTCAATGCCCACCCTGACTTTGACTCCATACCCGCATAATGCTTCGAATTTGTATAAAACATGGTAGTTAATTTGTATGACAAGAAGTTTCCGTAAGTATAAAATCCCTGGTATGTAGCAGATAAGGAAAAAGAGATCACCAATGGTTTGCAAGGCCATTGATATGTGTGAAGTGCAAGTAGGGAGACTCAAACCTAGCGGATTTATGCGTCGGGCACGAAGTCACCCCGAGGTCCGTTTCTAGTTTGGCCTGGGGCTGGGCTCGCTAGACCCAGATAGATCTACCGCTCCTGTCCCTCGGTCCTACCATGAGGACTAATGGCCTCATGTTGCTCCTACCCACTCACATGATCTAAGTAGTAAACCCTCCTTACGCTAATCATACCATGTATAAAATAAATCCCTGGTCACCCTGACCAGATCCCTGGTCACCCTGACCAGATCCCTGGTCACCCTGGCCGAATATCATTCACATTTCGAAAATAAGCATTTGTTTTGTAAAAACCGGTATATTTAGTATAAACCTTTCGTAATTCATTTGTGTTCCCCGAAATCCCTTCGTAATATGATTTAGAAATACGAGTTTTGCGTTAGTTCAAAACTTTGTATGTTTTTGCAAAATGTGCATGTCTTTCCACCCCGAAAACATTTATAAAAATGTAAAATAGTAAAGAGTGGGGGTTATGAACTCGCCTGAATATTCCTGTGCAAAGCTAGCTATATACGACTCCGTGATGTCGTTTCCAAGATGAGACTCGCTAGCGTGCATTCTACAATATTCCTAACACGGAATACCTTATAAGTTTCTAAACAAACGCAGTATCTAAACTACGTGTCATCGAGCTCTACCGAATCGTTAATCGAACGATTCAACGGTAAATTGTTAACTTAATAAAAATGATTAAGTTAAACTTGTTAAGTTCCGAGAAGTCGTTTGAGTATGTAGGAATATTCGTATGAAAGTATTATATAATAAACTTGTATTATATATATTGCGTCTTGTGTATATTTGCCAAAAATATACGTATATGCCGTTTCGGCGTTTGTAATAAATATAAAAAGTTATATTTATTTTGCGAAAGTATTATCGAGTTTGTTTGAAGTTTGAAATAAATAGATAAACTATATCTATTTTATAAAAGAATTCGTGTCGTTTATTACTTCAAATAAATATATAAACTATATTTATTTTAGCAAAACAATCGTCGTGTCGTTTGATATTTGAAATAAATATAAACTATACTTATTTTGATGAAACGAATTCGTGCTAAGCGATGCTTGAAATAAATATATATACTATATTTATTTAAAAAGAATTCGAGTTCGTTTGAAATAAATGTAATAACTATATTTATTTTGTTATCGAAATATTTTTCGTATCGTGGTTCTCGTAAGTTGTAAGTTGTTGTCGAAGGAAACTTTATATTTGTATCTCATAAAAGTCGCTTTATAACAATAGTTGTCGTTTTACAAGAAAAACACGTTTTTATAATAAAACTCGTTTTATTTTACGGGTTTTCTCGAAAAACGGGCAGAGTTTCCTCTGTTTTTGGACGCCCCGACAACACAAGTTGTCGTTATTTATCAAAATTCAATCAATCCAAGCAATATATAATAAATTTCCATCAAATATGCCAAAATAAAACGCAATAATCGCTAAAGGTATCGGTTCGAGCTCGTTCACGTTAATAATATAAAGATTATTAAATGACATAAATAATAGCGTCACTGAAATTCTTTACCAATTCTTGTGTCGAGTCGTTGAATGAGCTGACCGGCTGAGTTGACCGAGTTGACTCAGCGAGTTGACCAGGTCTGACCGAGTTGCACCGAGTCGAACCGAGTTACACCGAGTTGCACCGAGTCGAACCGAGTTGCACCGAGTTGCACCGAGTCGAGACCCGAACCCGAACCGTTTGACCCGAGTTGACCGTTGACCAGCTGATCTGTTGTTGACCTGAGTTGAACCGAAGCTTCCATGGAACCCCAAATAACCAACCTGATTAACATCACCGGAAAGTAACATCCGAACCATCTCGTGACTGAACCTTGAGCCGAAACAAACTGACCTGGACATGAACTCTGCTGGACCGATTCTGACCGGACTCGAACCACTGCGAAACCGTGAGACCCGTCGGACCAAAGGAAAGACCGCGGGATAATCGAACTGACCACCGGAAAAAGTGGACCGACCGGCACTTCCAAACAGGGACCCGTCGGATAATAACAAAATCCATCGGACCGAGACGCCGACCGCCGGTCGCTCACCACCATCACCGGTCCTCTGTCTCTCTCATCTCGATCTCTCGATCTCGCTCCCGTCTGGCCCCATTGCCGTCGCTCACCACCACCCAACAGTGGTGGTGGTTCGTCTTGCTGAACGAAGAGAGGGGGGTGTATGTATGCGCGTGTGCTTGGCCGGATATACAGCCGGAATTTCGGCTCCAATAATCAGACGAGAAGGAGAGGAGGAAGGGTTTGATTTGGGTTTTGTTTGTGAGAGTTGATTCCTCAGTGTTTGTTTTTGAAGGAAATTGAGGGTGGTTGGGCTTGTGATATGTCTGCACAAAAGAATAAGGGCATGGCCCTATTTATAAACTTGAATATGGTTTTGCTTAGTGGTTAATAAACAAGACCCACCAACATCCCCTTTATTCCTTGGTTATTATGCTCCAACTTTTAGGAACAAAATATTTTGTAGAGATTTTGTGTAGGTTGTAGAGATCTTAATAGGATTTCATAAATCTTGTGTAGATCTCGTAAATCTTGTGTGCTTTGGGCTTGGGCCCAGGGCCCACAAGCTCAATCCCCGTGTGTAAGTGGCCCGTAAATCCTACGAGACTCGTTGACAAAAACCGAACCCCGTTTAACGTCAAAAATTAAAATACATGAAATACGGTCGGTAGTCGTTATAGTCGCGCTCGTGCGTCGTTGCCGTTTGTAACCCGTTTTTCGATCCGGTTCCGACTGTAGTCACTAAAATTAATTACGGATGTAACACCTCGAAAATTCACGTCCTATAATGTGTTGACACGTGTCATAAAGTTTGAACGTGTGAAAGAATGTTATAAAAGGACTAAAGTTGACAAACATGGAAAGTATGAGATTATACGGATTCTAAGTGTCAACAGTGAATAAATATACTTCATAATAACCCTACATGATGTTCATAACATCAAACGAATAAATCATGGATCATACGAAGCTAAAAGTGAGAGATTACAAACTACAGGGGTTAAATGTGTCAACATGTTAAAGATATACCTCTGAGTGACCTTTTGACAAACCCGAAGCTTTGTAAATATAAATTATGCTCACTAGAATGCACGATTAAAATTTCATAAAGTTTCGTTATCGTATGAGAAAGTTATGATCAAATTCGTGTGCGAAGGGTTAAAGCGTAAACGTTGGAAGTTAAGACTTTTCGGGTAACAATAAAGTTAACCGGGGACTTAACAAAGTAGGTATATGTTTTAAAGCCCTTGTAGATAAATTATGAGGGTTCATATTGCAATAAACAAGTGTCTATTCGAAGTTTGAAGAGCCAAGGACCAATCTGCAATTTAATCAAAATTTGTTGGCTGAAATACACATGCTCGCGTAGCGCGAGCATGAAGCCTTATGGCGTCGCGCTACGCGAGGCCTACATCTGGGCAGAATTGTTTATTCTTTGATCCTTTGTCTGCCATTGCATTTGTAACCCACTTTAATCGATTTTCCTCATCACCCTTGGCCCCTAAACAACCCCTAGAACATCTAGGACACTTGTAAGTGAGTTGTGGTGGGTTGTAGACTTGTGTGTCAATCTTTTGTGGTGTTTAAAACACTATATAAGGGCCATGAGTTGCAAACATTCACTCACACCTTCATCTGCATTTCTTGAGCACTTCTGGAGCTTAGGAGCAGACCCAATACCTTCCTACTCGAGCTTAGGACTTGGGTAAGTATGCTAGACCTTCCTCGGTTTAGTTTTTGCTTAGTTATTAGCTTAAAAGTCAACCGTCGTAATTAACGGTTGACTTAACGATTAATCGCTAATGGTCCAGCGATTAGTCAAACTAAAAGTAGTTATAAGTTGGTAATTAGGTGGGTAATAAACCCCTAAAAAGGTTCCCCCTGATTCCCATTCTAACCAGGTCAAATGTCGGGTCAAACTTTTAATTAAAAAGTCAACATAAGGCTTAAAATGTCGTTTATGCATAATTAGCTATCTAGAACATATATAACCTGTTTGATCATTGTTATAACTTAGTAATAAGTGTAAGAACATGTCCAAACATGTTCAACCCGACTATTTCCTGTTTAGACCCGGTTCGGAACCGAAAGTCGCAAAGCTTTGACTTTTGCTTTGACTTCAGTTCTGACCCGTTTAGGTATGTTTTAGAAATACCTTAGAGCCTCATTTGGACCAGGTTACATGCAAGTATAACCCTCTATGATTATACACCTCGGTTCATTAGTTATCCGATTAATAAGCATGATTCCGTTAATTGCTCATATGTTGACCATTCTGCCCTTATTGCCTTAAAACGTGATTTATGAAAATGTAAAAGTGTAGAAACCTTAGTTACTGATATATAAACTTGTATGCAAAGTTTGACATCAGTTTGACTTGTAGATTAAGAGTTATGCTCATTGTCGCTAAATTAAAGCTTTATGTTAACAAAATAGCGTAATTAGCGTATAGCCTAGTTAAACATACTTTTTAATATCAAATATTTTACCCACTGATGTTATATATTATTTTGGGATTTTTAAATATTTTTAATTAATTTTAGGCCGAGCATAACTAGTAGTCGTAGGCTTAATCCGGTAATTGTCGGTTTTGCCCTTACGGGCCATAAAATGAGTTTTACTTATCTAAACGACTCCAAACCTTTTGCTACTGATCACATATGATTAATAAATTATTTTAAGCCTTCTGGAAATATAAAAATATCAGATTTAAGTATCAAACCCGGAAATGGCCTTTAATCGCCTTATTTAACGTTTTTAACGCATAGTATGTTTTAAAAGCATATTGAACATACCCGGGTTGATACCTACTGATATAAGAAGCAAATTATCATATTTTAACAGTAAGCAAAAGTTGATAAACTCAGACTTCAGTTTTGAGCTTGTCGGCTTGTGTGAAATTACCAAAATACCCCTACGGGGCCTAGTTTGGTTAAAAATGATAAGTTTCACATACTTGCTTTAGCCTACTGTTAAAAACTCATCAAATTGAGTATGTTTTCTGTTTACATCAGACCTGTAACTCAGTTAAACATCTAAACGCTTTTACAAACTTTAAAATGACCAAACTACCCCTACGGGGCATAGTTTGTGTTTAAATTAGTTCGGGGCATAACGAAAGACATCCTACTGATGTCACAACATATTTGAAGCATATTAACTTAGGAAACCTGTATATGGCTCTTACGGATACCCGTTACGCTTATTTCGCGTTCGGTTCGGTTTATGTAACAAGTTTACATAAATTAGCCGAAACGGGTTAAACCTTATCGGTTTTATCTCAAAATCCAGAATGTGAATAATAAGCCCATATTAAACAAGTCTTCAAACTTGTCGGGTCAGAATCACATTCTATCCGGTCTTCGCTTAATCGTGCGTACGAACCGTATCTTTGAAAACTAGCCGGTCTAAGCTCAAGCTTAATTAAAGACCCGTTAGGATTCTAATAGGTTATTAAAAACCTTCGTTCCAGATTAGGAGCCCAGTAAAAGCTATCTGTACTTGCTGATTTGATATACGGCTGGGATTGAATTTATATTTAGCTCAGGTAAATACTTTTAACTTATTTTCCCTATACGGGCTTGGGTTACGGTACATAGCGTACCGCTTGTTCGGGCATCAAATCTCCACGCTTAGTGGGTAGTTGAATAATTTGATCGGCTCGTTTTAAACAGATTTGTTTACTTTACAGCCTTTGGGGGGTTAATGACCATGTCCCGGATATCCTCGGCATCATCTTACGAGATGGCCACGACCTGAGCACGGGGTGTAGGCGTACACCTGTCAGTGTATAACTCTAGAATTGTGGTGTGTCTATTGATCTTTAACCCGGATACGTTCCGGGCTACTGAACGCATAAGTAACATGTAAATCGTTCCCAAGATTATAATATTAAATAATTCTCCCAAGTTAAAAAGATTAATTTTGCCTCTGTGCATTTTAATCAATGTGTCAAGATATTTTGTGCCACGTGCATTCAAAACAATTTACAAACTCTTTTTCCAAAATGAGTCAGTTGAATGTATTTACCAGTGTAAACTGACGTATTTTCCAAAAAGGCTAAATGCAGGTACTATACGAAATTGGCTGGATATGTCTCCTTAGCATCAATAGAAGTCTCGCAAGCTTAAGATGCCTAAAAGTCTGTTGAACTATTGTTTCCATTATATGTTCGATCCTTCTGTGGATAAACTTCCGAATATTGTGACAATTGATATTACAATAATAAATTCGGTTGTATTATATTTTCAATTGCTTCCGCTGTGCTTAATAATATTGTGTTGTTTGACTATTATGTTGCCAACCATGACGTCACGATACTCCCCACCGGGCCCACCGGTGACACGTGGAAATCGGGGTGTGACAACGGAGCTAAATATAGCGTAAAAATTTAATATTTGTCGGCATTTTCAGTATTATGTTCGGTTTCAATCCGATGTCGTTTGATGTTCCGCAGATTCCACGCGAATCTTCATACGCGTGCTGTAAAGTCGGACAAACGTTCCTGGGTACTCCAAAGGCCTAATTAAGTTAATCCGTGTTGTAAACACTATTTATTGTCGCGTTAATCGTCTGTTAATTACGTAATTAAGAGCCGTAAATTACGGGTTGTCACAGTTGTTACCCGATAACCAATTGATTAATATCCAACCCTAATCCCTCCCGTGATATCTCGATTGTTAGCAACACCAAGAACGTACGATTTAGGATATGATTATAACATCAATCAACAATTTACAAACAAACATTCACACACCATAATAAACAAATGCATTGCAAGTCTATTATTCTAGAAATACGAATCCAAACACAAAAGTCATAGACAAACCTTCAATTCAGGATGATCACCATAAGTTTAGCCGGACATAGCTTGGTGAATCATCATAACAATAAGTTTAGTGTTCATATGAATCAAAAACATCAACCCAATGTTAGAAAATTGTTTGCAACCAAGTACCAACAGCCAAAATCGCCCCTAGGATCTCCAATAATCGACCAATGATGAGATAACATGAAAATACATCATAAAACTGACTTAATGATGGCAGTTACGGTTTTCGCGTCATGTCCACCGTAAATTACGGTATCACCGTAATTTACGGTGATCTTCAAATTGTTACGGTGGAGACAGTCTGATTTACGGTGATGTAATGTTGACTTGTGTGCCTCCAAGGTGTATGTGTTGTCTGCCCAAGATGTGCCGCCCAACATGAGAAGTCCACGCGTGATGGCCCTCCAAAGAAGTCAGCCCAAATCTTCTTTTTCAATTGATGGCCCTTTGTCACGTGAATAACAAATGTGATGATGATGAGTTGATGTGATTCTTTTATAATAATCCAAAACCCTCACCCAAAAAGTCACGTGAAGTCTGATGTTGTTTGTAGCTCCCAAGAAAAAAACTCTGACGGCAGCGTAGATGATTGATGATGTTGGCGGCCCAATCGATAAATTCCACAAGACCCCTTAGATCGGCCCACTATGATAGAATTGATGTTTTCTTGTAAAATCCTCATGTGCACGTGGTTTCTTTCGGCCCAATTGTTAGCCGCCACCGTCAAGGATATCATATATATGATGTTTTGTATTCAAATTAATAATAACCTCAAAAGTCCAACAAGTAAGCCAATTCGATTGTTTCAATGTATGGTTGTTGGCCAGAGATCCACGTGACTTTGTATGTTTCTCCATCCTTGCATGTGCTATCCCACAAAAGTCCACCTCCAAAATCCCTTTTAATTCCTTGAACCACAAAGTCACATTGCCATTTAATTTCCAACCGTAGCCTACGTGTTCCAATTTAACCGAATTAAGCGATTTACCTGTAAAACACACGAACACTCGTAGTTATCACATTCATGATACATTACCGTGTAAAATATGGGATATGCACGTATTTAGCTCATTTAAGGGTTGTCCTACGGACCACCCGTCACATCCCCACACTTAACCGTTGCTTGTCCCAAGCAACTCATTAAATCAACTTTAAACAAGTGATCAATGTAAACCAAGCAAAAACAAGCAATCCTTTTACTAACCCCTTTTTAACACCCAACCAATGCACCCCTCTCTAAATCTCTCCTCTCGGCTACAAGTGAAAACTAGCAATATGAGCTAGACACACAAAGGCTAACGGGCGGTTGCACAACTATAGGTTTGTACCTAAATCGATCCTTTTCCTAAAATGTGTCAAACATGAATGCAAATCAAAGAGACTTTCAAGGTTGTAACGTGGCTAGGTGTATGGGTAGGAAATGGAATATATATGAAGTAGCGAAATTTAACCCGGTCTTTGTATTACACAATAAAACAAACGAACAACTACCAATCTAAACTACTATGTACAAGACAACTAAACATCCTTTCTTTTCTTTTTTTTTTTCATTTTTCATTGCTTTTTCTCTTTTTTTTTTTCAATCAAAGCAAACAATCATGCAATAAAGCATCAACATATCTACATCATATTACTAACACTAAAAGACCGGGTCAAATTGGATAAATTTTTAGGTAAGTAGCTAGGGGTAACAAATGATAGGCTTTTAGGCACAAAATTGGGCAACTAAATGTCCAAACCCCCACCCTTCTCACTACCATGCTCATATATATAACTTATGAGGTCCAACCCCCCAAATCCCACACTCGCACACACTAAAAACGAGGCTACCTAGATGCCCTTATCCTTTTCGCATTCATGTCCAACTAAGGACTCAAACCGCATTCAAGTACAAGTTCTAATGCACCCCCACCCGTAGCCACTCTCATCAAAGATAAGCATTATTTATGTACAAATGTGGCTTCAACTCTCACCAAGAATGAAAAGGGTCAAGGGTTGCCGATGCATCAATTTGGGGTTAATCTAGGGTGTTCAAATTTTCACATCGTTTCGCTTGATTTAAAAATTTTTAAAAATATTCAAACCCCCCCCCCCCATCCCCACACTTGGGATACATTGACCCCAATGTATGGTTTTAGGAGGCTTTGATCACTAAAATTCATTCAACATCAACAAACCCTTAAACACTCAAACCCCAAATTTCTTTTTGGATTTTTTTTTTAACATGACACCACCAACTTCTACAACCCCAACACAAACTAAACAACTAATACACCCCCAACCTCCCAACCATAAACAAAAGCAAACAACTAACTACCAATATTTCAAAGCTAAAGAACACAACAAGACTAAGGAAAGAGTACATCGACCTGGTGAAGTTTGCCACAACAGATGTTATAGATAATCCGACTTCCTATCACCACCTTCACCCAAATATCCGTACATCTTCCCCACACTTGAATGTCACCATGGCCCTGAAACATAGAAAGATAAAAACAACAAGATCAATATAAGACCCTGGGTTGCCTCCCGAGCAGCGCTAAGTTTTGAGTCTTCAGCCAGACCGAGCCACCCCCATTTATGGTGGCTCAAAGAATCGGTTCCTGCCATCTCCATCACTTCCTTGTGCCATTGAACAAAATGTATCCATCTTGTTTTGACTCGGTGGGTAATCAAATACACTCTTGCTCGCACCCATATATGTTTCTTCACGGTCCGGTGGGTGCTTTTTTCTCATTCGTGGTAACACATTTTTCATACAATCACTAGACTCACCACCCTTCCTCTCAATGGACTCATAACTAATCCCTCTAGTTTGAACATCAAAATACAACCTACGGTTCTTTTCGGTCATGGTAATAATCTCGTCTCTACAATTAATTTGAGCATTTGCTGTGTATAGAAACGGTCGACCTAAAATTACCCTTTGTTGTGATGCTATATTGGTAGAAGCATAGTCCAAAACTAGGAAATCCACCGGGTATTCAAATTCTCCCAACTGAATCTTAACATTCCTAACCATTCCCCGTGGACGCCTCCAACTTCCATCCGCCAAGCTCACCATGGTGTCTATACCTTCAAGTGGACCAAAGTCGTACATATTGTATAGATCGCTTGGTAGCACACTCATGCTTGCCCCGTAGTCTAACAATGCGTGAGGGATTTTTAATTTTCCCACACGGATAGGCACGATTGGCGCTTCATACTCTTTGTCATTCTCGACTTCGGCATCTTTTTCCAAACCTGCATTCACTTGATACGGAGAAGTTAGCAATGTTTCATTAAATTTAGTATTTGGAACGGTGCTTACCACATTGATGTTAATGCTTTTTGTGTTCTTGGGATTTGTCACCGTGTCACTTTGTAGTTGGCCTTTTGCTTTCTTCAATATCGCCACGTCACTCGCAAGTTGACCCATTTGAGTGGTCAACGATTGGATGCTTTTGTCACGAACCTCGTCTTTTTGCATCCGAACCTCATCACGTTGGTTCATTCGTTGCATTTCACTTTGCATCACTTTCAACATCTCCATCATCTCGTTTCCACCCGAAGAGCTTTGACCCGTTTGATATTGCCTTTGAAATCCTTGGTTTCCTTGGAAATTTGGGTTAGCTTGATTTGAAGGGTTCCCATACCGAAAATTTGGGTGGTTCCTCAACCCGGGGTGGTAAGTATTAGAATTCATGTTGTTGTAGTTTCTACCACCCCCTCCTTGACCTTGACCTTGAACCGCATGAACCTCTTCATATTGCCCTTCCACCATTCCTTGGCAATTTTCAGCCGCATGACCTATTTCATTACACAAAGCACAAACATCATAAATTTGGTTAGTAGTTTGAACATTACCATCATCTATTGCGTGCACTTGAGGTCGGGCAATGGCCGGTCGCGCTCTCCTCGATGCTTGAGCCTTTCTCTTTGATGTAATTGCCATATTTTCTAAGAACTCCCAATCATCGTTCTCATAATTTGTGCCAAAAGTCCCACCGGTAATGGACATCAAATCTCGAGCATCCTCGGGACTCAACCCCTCGTGGAAGGCATTCATCAACTCCCAAAGTTCAATCCCATGGTGAGGGCAATTCTTTATCATCATATTGAATCGTTCAAACACCTCATGGAACATTTCACCATGTTGTTGTGGGAAGCTCCTCAACCCCTTTCTAGCGTCGTTGGTCTTTTGGGCGGTATAGAATTCGTCTAGAAAAATTTGTTGCATCTCCGCCCAAGTATAAATAGATGCTGAAGGCAAAGTGTAGAACCACTTCTTTGCCTTGTCCTCCAAAGAAAACTGAAATAGGACCAACCTGACATCATCGGCCGAAAAACCTTGACTCCCAAAAGTATTGCAAATTGAGTCATAGGCCTCTAAATGGAAATACGGCTCCTCCGTTGCTAGCCCTTTGTACTTCGGCAAACTTTGCAAAGAATTTGTTCTTACTTCAAAGGTTCTCCCTTGGTTGTTGTGAGGGATAACCACCGGTGAAGGGTTTTGAGTAATTATCGGCCTGAAATGCGCTTCTATTCCCCGTGCTTGTTCCCTAAGATGCCTTCTTGGAACACCCAATCGACCCCTTGGACGAATAGGACCCATAGGTCTTGGTATATGCCCTTGTGGTACGAACGGTGGTTGAAATTGTTGTTGTGGCATCGGTGGTTGTTGAATCGGCCTTTGAAATTGTGGTTGTACATTTTGTGGCCGAACTTGTTGCAATGGAATAGGGCGTTGCATTGGTGGCCCTTGTGGTCTTGGCCGAATATGTTGCGGTATAAGTTGTTGTTGTGGTGGCACTCCACCTACACTTGTCATTCCTTGAGATTGACTTTGCACATAACCGAACTCTCCTTGATCACCATCACCCCCATACGCATAAGCATACCCATCTTCATCATAACCCTCAAAATCTTCGTATCATTCCTCATATCCATCTCCCCCTATACCAGAAGTTTGCCCAAATGGAATGGTCGAGTATTGAAAACCCGACTGGTTTGATGGTCTAAATGTAGAGGTAGTATGGACAACAGTCGAACCTTGTGGTACTGTATGGGTTGAGGATGATTGCCCTGAAACTGGAAAGAAGTGAGTGAATGGTGGAATCGTAGTAGATGGGCTAAAGGAAAGACTGGGTTCGACTTGAGTAGTGATCGGTTGTGTGGCGTTAGATGGTGTAGTGTCATGAGATGGAGTAGGAATTGTAGTGGAATTTGGTATGGTTGTGTTTGGTGATGGTTGTGTGGAAGTAGGTATAAATGACGAGGTCGTTTGACCCGTTGTGGGTGGTACTTGTGTTTCGTCCATGATGTTTCTTGGTGTAATGGGTGAAGTGGGTGAACCAATGATTCTGTTTTCGCGTAGTAAAACTCGGTTTTGCCTTAGCGTTCTTTCGATTTTCGGATCAAATGACAATGGTGAAGCTTTGTGAGAGCCTCTAGTATGCATGCACCTGTAGAACCAGCACACTAAACACACCAGTGTAAACCCGAAAATAACAAAGCAAAACTAACAAACTGACACACGTTGCGCACTACTCCCCGGCAACGGCGCCAAAATTTGACGTGATGTCGTGGTCACAATCAAATTTAATCCCAAAAACAACTGTAGATAGCGGTAATAGGGTATCGAACTCAGGGAGTATGTGGAAAGTGTGTTGATTTTATAGCTTTGCAATTAACTACCTTTAACCTAATTTGCAGAAAATAAAGATCAATGATTTGGATTGTTGTTTTAGAAAACTAAATTAATAACTAATTGCGAATCAAAATTGGTTATTAAGCAGATTAAGAGAAAGCGATCATCCTAAACTTCCGGTTTGCTTTTGACAATTGTATTAAATTCACTAGAAAGAATCACATAGACATGATTCATGTATGATTGTTTGTTGTGATAAAAGGGAACTAAGTACTCGGATTACGAAAATGCGAGGTTGTTACCCGATAACCAATTGATTAATATCCAACCCTAATCCCTCCCGTGATATCTCGATTGTTAGCAACACCAAGAACGTACGATTTAGGATATGATTATAACATCAATCAACAATTTACAAACAAACATTCACACACCATAATAAACAAATGCATTGCAAGTCTATTATTCTAGAAATACGAATCCAAACACAAAAGTCATAGACAAACCTTCAATTCAGGATGATCACCATAAGTTTAGCCGGACATAGCTTGGTGAATCATCATAACAATAAGTTTAGTGTTCATATGAATCAAAAACATCAACCCAATGTTAGAAAATTGTTTGCAACCAAGTACCAACAGCCAAAATCGCCCCTAGGATCTCCAATAATCGACCAATGATGAGATAACATGAAAATACATCATAAAACTGACTTAATGATGGCAGTTACGGTTTTCGCGTCATGTCCACCGTAAATTACGGTATCACCGTAATTTACGGTGATCTTCAAATTGTTACGGTGGAGACAGTCTGATTTACGGTGATGTAATGTTGACTTGTGTGCCTCCAAGGTGTATGTGTTGTCTGCCCAAGATGTGCCGCCCAACATGAGAAGTCCACGCGTGATGGCCCTCCAAAGAAGTCAGCCCAAATCTTCTTTTTCAATTGATGGCCCTTTGTCACGTGAATAACAAATGTGATGATGATGAGTTGATGTGATTCTTTTATAATAATCCAAAACCCTCACCCAAAAAGTCACGTGAAGTCTGATGTTGTTTGTAGCTTCCAAGAAAAAAACTCTGACGGCAGCGTAGATGATTGATGATGTTGGCGGCCCAATCGATAAATTCCACAAGACCCCTTAGATCGGCCCACTATGATAGAATTGATGTTTTCTTGTAAAATCCTCATGTGCACGTGGTTTCTTTCGGCCCAATTGTTAGCCGCCACCGTCAAGGATATCATATATATGATGTTTTCTATTCAAATTAATAATAACCTCAAAAGTCCAACAACTAAGCCAATTCGATTGTTTCAATGTATGGTTGTTGGCCAGAGATCCACGTGACTTTGTATGTTTCTCCATCCTTGCATGTGCTATCCCACAAAAGTCCACCTCCAAAATCCCTTTTAATTCCTTGAACCACAAAGTCACATTGCCATTTAATTTCCAACCGTAGCCTACGTGTTCCAATTTAACCGAATTAAGCGATTTACCTGTAAAACACACGAACACTCGTAGTTATCACATTCATGATACATTACCGTGTAAAATATGGGATATGCACGTATTTAGCTCATTTAAGGGTTGTCCTACGGACCACCCGTCAACTAGGTTGTATGAATCCTTTGCTTAATAATTCATCTAACTGCTTTTTCAGTTCTAACATTTCGGTGGGTGCTAACCGATAAGGTGCTTTAGTTATCGGTGTAGTTCCTGGAATTAGTTGAATTCTAAACTCTACTTTTCGATCTGGTGGTAGTCCTGGTAGCTCTTCTGGGAATACCTCCGGATATTCTGACACTACTGGAATTTCCTCAAGTTTCTTACCCTTAGTGTTAATGATTACTGAAATCATATACACTATCCCTTGTTTACGTTCATAACTTGCAACTTTCATTACTGAAATGAATTCATTGATTTAAGCGGCTTATCTCTTGTAACTATAATTACTTCTCCTGTGGGTGTATGAATTTCTATGGAATTCTTATCACAAAGGATTCGAGCATGGTTGGCTACTAACCAATCCATTCCTAATACGACATCGAATCCAGCTAAATTCATAGGCAGCAGGTTTGCGGAAAAATTATGGCCTGAGAGTTCTATCTTTCCTTCTTGCAAAATCTTATCTATTTTAACAGAATTCCCATCTGCCGTTTCTACCATAAAAACTTGCCTAAGTTTGGTTAAAGGTTGCTTAAGAGCTTGGCAGAATGAAGTATTTATAAAACTTTGGTTTGCACCAGAGTCAAACAATACTTTTGCGTAAACGTCGTGTACAAGAAACGTACCAGCTATCACATCGGGGATCAGATCTGCCACCTGTGTAGTTAGCTGGAAGGCTCTTGCATTCTTCTTATTAATTCCTTCAGCAGGTTTGGCCTTATTGTCCGCTGGCTTGACCAATTTAGGACATTCTGGTCTATAATGCCCAGCCTCTCCACAATTGTAGCAGATCTTTGATTTCTTCTTGCATTCCTCCTCTTGGTGGCCCGAAATTTTGCAGAAATTACAATTTTCCTTACATTTTCCAAAATGTTTCTTTTTACAATTTCCGCAAAATGGCGGGGTGGAAGATTGCCCAGTTCCCTTTCTCTTGAAATTACTATTATTACCCACACGAAATCCTTGGGTAATCTTTTGGGCCAATTCATTTTTCCTGTTTTCTTCTCTCATACGTACCAGCCTATCGGTTAAGGTGTTGGCTAATTCCACCGCATCGTCAATTGTGCGGGGTCTCGCAGCTTTGACGATATCACGGATCTCACTAATTAAACCCCAAATATAGCGAGAAATAAGTATCGGTTCTGGCGAAGCCAGAGTTGGTACAACTCTAGCATACTCGAAGAATTTTGAGTTATACCCTAGACAATCAACATCCACCATCCGATGGTTCAGGAACTTATTTGTCATTTGTTCCTTTTCATAGTCGGGACAAAATTTTCTTTCCACCAGTTCCTTGAATTCTTCCCAACTCATGGCGTAAGCCACGTCACTTCCTTTTGCCTGCAGTACCGTGTTCCACCATTCTAACGCCTCTTCCTTGAAAAGGTGGGACATATACATAACCTTCTCTTCCTCGGCACATTTACTTATTTTAATTACTACTTCGGTTTTCTCCAACCAACGCAACGCGGCAGTTGCCCCTTCATTGCCTGCAAATTCGATCGGTTTACAGGCAAGAAATTCTTTGTAAGTGCAACCAGGTGTTGCAGCTTTCGTTTTCTTAAGGAACGGGGCTTGAACCATATCATTATTATTATTGCCGCCTCCATTTACACTGTTACTGAAGTTGTCGTCGCGAGTACGTTTGCTGTGGTTGGCTTGTGAAGATTCAACAGGGTTTTTAACAGCAGCGACGATTGCTGGGATATCATTGGCTATTCCCTAAGCAATGATATTTTCAATATCTCGCCTATTAAGAAACTGGTCTTCATTGTTTTGTTCAGATTGGTTAACTTCATTTGCCGGTTGGTTTTCCACGTTTTCCATCTGAATTATTAACCATATATACAAATTATTGTCACAAAATAGATAGCGACCAAACACACAGCAGGCAATCACACATAATCAAGTTAACACGTATAGCCAAAATTGTCGACCTTGCGACTTTTATATTTTATATATATTAGTATGCATCGATACACACCATTTATTTTACAAGAGTTTTATTTTTATTATTAGTATACATTATTATATTATTATTATATTGTTTTTATATTATTACACAAACACATCACCACCGTCAGCTGGCCTTTCAGAAATGACGTTCCCTCTCGTCGTATTTTCATGAGATCTTCTCCCCCACTTCCCGGATCCTATTTCCTGCGTCCACTAGTTCCTCGCCATAGTGGCGGAGTTCAGCTAAGTTTTATGTGCTCATAGGTGGGTATGGTGCAGGTTCAGGTTCAAACTGGGGAAAATAAACATTAGGATTATTCATGAAATTCTGAAATTGCCAGTCACTCGTCCACCATTCCTCCAATTCTCCGGGTAGAAGTTGGTGGTTGACAATAGGGTCCGGAATTGCAGGTTCCAAATTAATTGGAAGTTTTTATTGGGCTGGGAAATTGAAAAGGTTTTCATTGGCAGGTCCGATGAGGTCCCAATTTGCAAGTTTTCGATCAAGCTCTTCCCACGGGGGCATCTCCTGGGCTTGACCGGAGCTTTCTCCTACTTCCTTTCCTTTCCCTTAGGGGTGTTCAAAACCGGATATCCGAAAATTCGGATATCCGAATATCGGATATCCGAAAATTTCGGATAGCTAATATCACTATCCGAATCCGTATCCGAAAATTCGGATATCCGAATTTCGGATATCCGAATTTTCGGATACGGATTCGGATAATAAAACGGATATCCACAATTCTAAAACAAAATATTCAAAGTTTAAAACAATATCCATTTTTTTCAATTCAACAAATGATCAATATTATGTTCAGAAACAAATAAACACAAGATTACGTTTGAAAATAATAACAGAGGCTATTAAAGTAGATTTAAATATAGTATTAATGTATGTATTATTCTTAGGAAATTAAAGAACTGAGGTTTATGCTTAGAAAATAGAAGAACAGAGTATGCAATCAGTCGATTGAAAGACAAAATCACAAACAAGTGTAAGAAAAGTCGAACAAAATAAAACGGCTTTGAACGGAACCTTTTGATCCAAAGATCGGAACAAATCAGGATGTAACCCTTCGATATACAACCGATTGATGTTCAGTCGCCACTTGGAATCGATGTTCGATGATAACCCTTGGTGAACTCGTGAGGTGGGCGGCAAAGTGAAAAGTGTCAAAGTGAGCAAGTGAGAATTGTATAGCTTTCAAATGGAACCCTTAGGGTATTGATTTATTTACATATATATTTAAATAAAAAACAGAAAATATTTTGGATATCGGATATCCGAAATATCCGAAAATTTTCAAAATTACTATCCGAATCCGAATTTTCGGATATCCGAAATTCGGATATCCGAAATTTCGGATATCCGAAAATTCGGATAATTCGGGTTCGGATTTTCGGATAATTCGGATTCGGTTTCGGATTCGGATGTTTTTGAACACCCCTACTTTCCCTTTATCTTTTGGGTCCTCTGTCTTTTTCACCTTTTGTGTGGGTGGCTTCTTCCTTCGACCGCGTTTCCAATCCAGGATTCTTCTTCTCTTCTTAGGCTTGGGTTTCTCCTGGGATGGGCCTGGAACACTGGTGGTTCTTCAGTATCCGCTTGATAGCCAGATTGGATTCCTGTTGTATCCAAATCAGTGGTATGGATGGTAAAATTTCGGAGTGCCTCTGACAGTTCATTCATGCTGATAGCACATATGAAGAAACACACAAATTTAAGTTAAAATTTTATTAAATTAAATTTTCACAGAATCACAGAATGGCAATTTGGAAAATTAAGTATTTCTAAATACTTACTTGGCTTAGATCAGTGGCTCTGATACCACCTTTTTCTGTCACGGCCCCCGGCCCGATTTTACCTGGTTCAGAAGCCGCGGGACAGAAGCCCGTGGTATTGGTGGTTAATTTGGCAGCGGAATTATTAACAGGATCTTTTAAAACTGAAAATGCCCAATTATTTTATTTCACAATTTGGAGCAACCCCCGTAATAAACAATAGAGGAATTTCACGGG
Organism: Helianthus tuberosus; assembly: GCA_030545235.1. NCBI lineage: Eukaryota > Viridiplantae > Streptophyta > Magnoliopsida > Asterales > Asteraceae > Helianthus > Helianthus tuberosus. The sequence continues at coordinate 6,290,441 of CM060407.1, forward strand.
GAAATTCCCTGTTTACACAAAAACATGTTTATTCATTTTACTGAGCCATTCTTATCCAATCTGGGAGTGCTACGCGACACTTTTCCTGGTTCACAGTAAATCACCTGAAACATGTTTAAAAAGATTTTATCAGCGGGGAAATACTGGCGAGTCATTCAATTTGAACAAAATGACACATTGTTACAATTTACAACATTAATAGTTTTTATATTTGCCCCTATCTTATAATTAGATGGTTCAGCTGTCACTCGACCGAATCTATGACTGTGGACATATCACTAATTAGGCTCGCCTACCTAAAGTGATAAATCGTTAGTAGTAATGTGCACAAAACCCCCACTTACTGCCAGTAACTAAAGATTAGCAAAGACTTAATCACTGCAAAATATAACTGGAAAACATTTAAGGTTTTATAAAGCAATTTTGATAAAAACAGAATGACTTACATTGCAAGTTTAGACGAGCAGAGTAAGCCTACTGATTAAGCCTGGTAACCTAGTTTAATAACAATGCACACGAAACTAGGTCAGTAACTTAATACAACATTTACGATAAATTCACGAAATCAAAACCCTCACGACGAATGACAAAGTATAGCCCGAATTCGGGCAACACTTAAACATCCATCGGATCGGTTTCAATCGATCGGACATTATATTGTAGCAGTGATCGAGTTATTACCCTGTAGTCGTAGCAGCGTTTCCCTACTGAAATCTATGAAAATGAGCAGTACAGAACGTTTTTAGATAAATTTTTCGAGTGCAGATGAAATCCCCATGCACGTCCAATTTATAGCAAATTTTTGAGTCTCTCGCGGCCCGCGTAAACCTTAAGGGAATCTTACGTGGCCCGCGAAGGCCACCCTAGCTACGGCTAGGGCTGCCGTGTCATGCCGTAGGTCTACCACGTGTCAGACACGTGGCATAAAGCTTATCTGTCGCATCCTCCAGCTGTCGCACCCCGCGTAAGCTTCCCTTAAGGCTTACGCGGCCCGCGAGCGACCAGAAAAATTGAATTTCTTGGTTTTTTATGAGGATTAGGGTTTTTGGGGTCCGGGTTTCCATTTACGGGTCGTTTTAGGACATTTTTGCAGTTCCTTACATACCCAAACATGTTAGGGACTTGGAATGGTTTTAAGCCAATAACACATCATGCATTAGTTATGGCTTTTGAGTAAGTTACATCATTTTATATACAATACAATATACTCATCTTTATAATTTAATGAAAAAAGGGTAACAAAGCACTCGGATATGACAAGTATGAGGAGCAGTCCATTGTTACTCGAGAGCATCAATTGATGTGTTCCTTACCTCATGATTAGCCAATTTATGAAACACCAGCCAGTTTCTCTGTATGGGCGAATACCATTGAGTGGGCTTGATCTTGTAACCTATGCTAGTGTTGTTGACAATTATGTAACATGTAATAGAAAAATAAGAGATGAATCTAACTAATACCTGGCAATCCAACAACTACATAGAGGGAAGTAGACATGCTCTTGATGTTGATCGAGTTCCTATTTAGGGTCTATAATTAAGATGGCTGAGGTGAGATTTGATACCCACAAATTTAGAGAGGCAAACATGTGGTGATGTTAAACCCCTGCCTAATGATCTTTATATACACCCAAGGGAAAACCATACTTAAAGATAATTATGTCCATTAAACAATTATCTATTCATCTGATAAGGATATTTACATGAATGATCATTTAATTAGATAAATGATAACTAAGGCCATAACCATACTCCGATTTTTGCATTATTGTTCAATAAATCATTTATTGGTTAGGGTGTTCTTCGGGTTTTAGGTTTTTTACTCAGACAAATTGACATGATTATCGACCCATTTGAAGTTCGGGTTGGTCGGATTCGAGTTAGTTTGGGTCGAGTTGTTCGGGTTCGAGTTAGTTTGGGTCGGGTTGTTCGGTTTCAAGTTAGTTTGGGTCAGGTTGTTCGGTTTCAAGTTAGTTTGGGTCAGGTTGTTCGGTTTCAGGTTTTGATGTAAAATGAAAATAAATGTTTTTTTTTTACAAAATATCTCAAAATTCATATATTACTACTAAAAGAATCACCAAAATTCAAACATCATTTGACAATATGCCAGTATGATATTATAATGTGAAAAAGTCTGAAAACTTAGTATTCCAAATACTAGACACCCCAAACTAAAAGAGATCTATAAAAAAAACACAATGACCGGGTTTTTCATGTCTGGTTGTTCGGGTTGGTCAAGTTTGAGTTTTATGGGTTCGTGTTTTTCAGGTATTCTCTAATTCGGGTCCGTGTGACTTTAAATTTGGGTTGGGTTTCGGGTTTGAGATTAAAATGGACAACTCTATACACTGATGAGTGGTGACAAATTTTCAGAAAACCCCAACCTGATCCGTCAAACAACAATTCCTTAAGGTGATGGGTGTGGATGGTGGAGGGGGATCTTAGTGGTTGACATGGCTTAGTGGCCACTAGTGAACACCACTCCCCATTAGTGAATGGTGATGATAGTGGATATTTCTAAGACGTTCATGAGAGTTGAACCAATAATGGGTAAGATTAAACTTCCGTTTTGCTCCCTGTGGTTTGGTCACTTTAACGGTTTTGCCCCAAACCTTTTAAAATAGCCATTTTACTCCCTGATCTTTGAAGGCATTCATGATTTTGCTCCCCGCCCCTAGCTCCATCCAAATTGTTTATTAACTGAAAGGGTATTTTGATAATTTCAAATATAAAACTGAGGGTATTTTAGTAAAACTATAAATAAAAGATTATATTATATATATAATAACAATACAGATTCATCCTCTCTCTCTCTCTCTTAACATACAAATTCATCTTCATCTCCATCGCTGCCACACATTCCAAACCATACCACCACTAAGGCACTGCCCCGTCAATTATACAACATTCCACCACTACGCCACACATTCCAAACCCTACCCCCATTCCATTTTCAAATGTGCAGCCGCACACCACAAACCCCCTCTCGTCTTCTCTGCCGGCGACCAGAGAAGTTCCGGCCGACCACCGACCTTCTTGTTTCTCCGACACACCAACCCCGCACAACCATCCCTTCCCCTCACCTACTTTCCTCTCACAATACACCCCTAACTTCCCCTGCAACCCCCTTTGCCCCGTCTTACACACACCACAACGAGCGAGAGATAGAGAGAGACGCGGAAGAGAGATGTCGGCGACGTCACCTGCTTTCCTCTGATGATACACTCCCAACTGCATCTGATGTTCGATGATGATGATGTTGTCGTTGATTGTTGAGGACGATGATGATTTACTGATACTGTTGGTGTCGACGGCGAAGGAAGCCGCCGGTGGCAGCCTCTCAACTGGATCTAGGGTTTCGAACCAAGGTTGTGGTGGTGGCCAGATCTGTGGAGTTTGCGATGGTGGTTGAGGACTGGTGGTGTTGGCGGTGGCGGGCTGGTGGTAATGGTGATGGCGGTTTGGTGGGAATGGCAGGTAGTGGTGGTAGTCAATTAGCAGCAGAGGGAGGGGATAGGTTGCAGGTGATGAATGGTGATATACTGGTGGTTTGATTTTCTTTTATGAATGAAGAATGGGGTTGATGATACATAACAGACAAAAATAGATTTATCAATAAACAAATTGATTTTAGGAATTAATAACAAATAATTTAATACTTATATTTATAAAATTACTGAAATGCCCTTTTACTTAACGAATACTTTGGATGGAGTTAGGGGCGCGGAGCAAAATCATGAAGGCCTTCAAAGATCAGGGAGTAAAATGACTATTTTGAAAGATTTTGGGCAAAAACATTAAAGAGACTAAACCACATGAGCAAAACGGAAGTTTACTCAATGGGTAATCTCTAAGTATACATACATCTTTTTCTTTGTTTTCTTGATACATACATTTTTTTGTTTGTTTTCTTGCTAATCACAATTTGACATTTTTGCCCTTCTCCACACAACCCCACTATGATTCCTCCCGCTCCTGTTTTCAAAAATCGATAAAAAGTTTCAAAAATCAAAAAACCCCAACTCCAAAATCTCAATCCCCTCTTCATTCTCCGATCAATTCCCCCAAAGTTTTCAACTTTATCAATCTTTCTTACTCCAATTGCATTCTTGTTTCTTCCACCGGCCGTCCGGCCGGCCCTTTTGTCTCATTTCATCTCACCATCAACACCCAAAACCCTAATCGCACATTACCCAAGATTCCACTCACATGAACCCATTTGGAAGATCAAACATGCAGAGATCTGGATCCAACGGTGGACATCATCACCACCGTCAATACCCATCTTCCGATGACTTCATTGAATCCAATTTCAACAATAAATGGCTTCAGTCAGCTGGTCTTCATCATCTTTACTCCTCAAACCCTAATTTACAGGTAATTATTCAATAACCATTTTTATTAAATAGTTATTTTACTATGTGATTATTTATGTTCACATTTTGGTTGACTGATTGGTAACTGAATTGAGTGCAGGATTTTGGGTTTTATGGTAGTAATAATGATGCTGCTTTTTCGCAGTCATCGAGCTTTACGAAATATGGTAATGTGGAGCAAGTGTCACCTAATGAATTTAGCCCTGGTTTGCTTGATCTTCATTCTTTCGATGATACCGAGTTGTTAACGGAGGTTCGTTAATTATTTAACTATAGTAATGCAAGTTTGCAATAAGCATATTTGGCTTGATATAACTATACTTAGTTACTTACGGATAGGGCTGCAAACGAACCAAACGTTCAACGAACAGTTCCTGAACCGTTTGGCGGGAAGTTTGTTTGTGTTCGTTCGTTTATTAAACAAACGAACATGAACAGAGGCCGCGTTCGTTTGTTTATGTTTGTGAACGCTCGGTAATGTGTTCGTTTGTGTACGATAGTTCATTAGTGTTTTAGTTTTTATATTTTATTTAAATACTTCAAAGTTCAAAGTTCTGACAAATAAAATATTTAGCAAGTGTCGGTGTATTATAAATTGTGTTCATGAATGCTTGTTTGTGTTTGTTTGTTTCCATTTGTATTCACGAACATCAGTTCGTGTTCATTTGTGTTCATCAACGTTCGTTTTCATTTGTTGCCTAAAATTAACAAGCAACCACAAACGAACACGAACCGGTTCATTTCCTTAACAAACGAACACAAACATAAAATCTCGTTCGGTAAGTGTTCATGAACACATATGTTTAGGGCTGCAAACGAACCAAACGAACATGAACAAGACCTTGTTCGTGTTCGTTTGTTAAGAAATATATGTGTTCGCGAACCGTTCACGAACACTTATCGAACGAGATTTTATGTTCGTGTTCGTTTGTTAAGGAAATGAACTTGTTCGTGTTCGTTTGTTAAGGAAACGAACTTGTTCGTGTTCGTTTGTGTTTGTTTGTTAATTTTAGGCAACGAACGTTGACGAACACAAATGAGCACAAACTAATGTTCATGAACACAAATGGAAATGAACGAACACAAACAATCGTTCATGAATAGAATATATAATACACCGACACTTATTAGATATTTAATTTGTCAGAATTTTGAAGTATTTAAATAAATATAAAAACTAAAAACACTAATGAAGTATTAACACAAACGAACACGTTCACGAACATAAACGAACGAACACGACCTCTGTTCATGTTTGTTCATTTAACTAAACAAACGAAAACGAACTTCCCGCCGAACGTTGGGTTCGTTTGCAGCCCTACATATGTTTCTTAACAAACGAACAAGGTCTTGTTCGTGTTCGTTCGGTTCGTTTGCAGTATGTGATATTAATTTACCGCATTGTATTAACTATTCTATTTTTTACATGTAGGTCCATAGTGAGAACAACTTGAATTTGCTAAATCAACCTTTGTATGGTGAGGGTGTTGATGGTGCAAATGCTTATTCATTGGCGAATAAGTTTGCTAATATGTCATGTGGTCCGGTTGAGAATAACGTTGTTAAGAGCTCGTTGGCAGACAAAGAGAAAGCTAGTAATGTTGCCAAGATTAAAGTTGTGGTATGTTTTCGTAATGCTCGTTTCTTTAGGTTCCGTTTGTAAGCTATACTTTAGGACTTGTATTGCTTTTTGTATATTTTTTTTTTGTATTTTGAAATGTCTAGTTTTGAATGCAGGTACGTAAGAGACCGCTTAACAAGAAGGAGCTTGCAAGAAATGAGCAAGATATTATCAGCATAGACCCTCATAATAGTTCACTCACTGTTCATGAATCTAAAGTCAAGGTAAGTATATAACTGGTATTAGTGTTACTAATTTAGATTATGGAGACTCTAATAATCTACCTTTGCAGGTGGACCTTACTGAATATGTAGAGAAGCACGGATTTGTATTTGATGCTGTGATGAACGAAGATGTTACAAATGACGAAGTGAGTATATTAAATCGTGTCATCACCACCACGTTGCATATTTAAAATATGTTTTGGCTGATAGTTTTCTTCTGTGTGGCGTAGATATACTCGCAAACTGTGGAGCCCATAATCCCAATCATCTTTCAAAAAACAAAAGCAACCTGCTTTGCTTATGGGCAAACCGGTATCACTCCGTCTCTTGATGCAATGATTGTTATTACCGTAAACATTATAAAATACTAACACGTAATTATATCATGTTATTTTTTATCAGGAAGTGGGAAGACCTATACAATGCAACCATTACCCCTCAGAGCTTCCCAGGATATTTTCAGACTTATGCACTATAATTACCGAAACCAAGGGTTTCAGTTATACGTCAGTTTCTTCGAAATTTACGGAGGGAAAGTTTTCGATCTCCTTAATGATAGAAAGTGAGTTTTCGGTTTGTTTCCTTCCCATTCTATGCAGTTGATATCACCGATGTATCGGTTATCAGTCCCCTAGTGAGATATCGGTCAGATTATCGGTACCGATATTATTGGTGATATTGACCGATATATCACCGATTTTCTTGATATCGGTACCTTTCTTCTTAGTTCTACCATTCGTCTTTCTTATTGCTGCTATTAATGTTTTAAGTCTTAATTGTTAATTGTTTGTGTTAAATGCTAGTGCTTTAAGTCTTAGTCAGTTCCTACTTGCTACAATTGTTATTGTTTTGCAAGTTGCAAAAGGTTAATTTGTTAATGGTAGGAGAGTATATTGAATTGTTAGTGTTAAATTGTTATATATATAAATTCATGATATTAAAATTGCCGATATCCACCGATATCTCAAATATCGGTCCTTGACCAATATTCAAGTTTTTACCGCATTAACTGCATAGATCCTGTTTTCTGTGTTTAAAAAAGCGCGCTTCAAGCGAGCGTGAAGCGATGAAGCGCTGGAAAAAACGCTTTTTTGGGTCTGAAGCGTTACATTACGTGAAGCGATGTGAAGCGAGCTTTAAGCGGCAAAGCGATGAAGTTGTGAAGCGACGCTCCAGCCAATCAGATCACCATTTGGGCCATTTTTTAATATTTGGGCCATTTTTTTAAGCCCAACAGTTTTATTATTTGCTGTTTTATGTGTTATTATTTGACATGGAGTGAAGTGGGTAGAGCTTCGGGTGTACATGAGCGTGTTCATTTAACGAGATCATCTACTAGAGGAAGAGGCAACGGTGCTAGTACATCAAGGGACAAGGGAAAACAAGCTCTATACGATGAAGATGAGCTTGAAGAAGATATTGGATTGAGTGATGTTGATGGAGATGAATACGTACTTGATTATGATGATTATTGATTGAAGACTATTTTTATGTTTATGTTTTAAGTGTGTTTCGACTTTAATTTATGTTTTATGTTTATGTTTTAAGTGTGTTTCGACTTTAATTTATGTTTTAACTATGCTTTTTATGTGTTAAGTGTGTTTTTTAATCATGTTTTTGTGTTTGTTATTGATTAACAAGTAGAATAGGTCATATTGATGTGTACAATATTTTTTTTTTAATTTTGAGCGCTTCGTATACGTGAAGCTCTCGTTCGCGCTTGAAGCTTCGCTTAAAGCTTTTGGAACCAAAACGCTTCGGAGCGCTTCGCGCTTTTTTAAACCAAGCCTGTTTTAAATGATGATATTTTCTTCATCGACCCATCAAGTATTAACTTTTTACAGGAAGCTTTGCATGAGGGAAGATGGAAAACAACAAGTGTGTATAGTAGGCTTGCAGGAGTATAACGTATCGGATGTGGGAATAATAAAGGAATTAATCGAAAAGGGTAATGCTACGAGGAGCACTGGTACAACTGGTGCGAATGAAGAATCTTCTAGATCACACGCGATTCTTCAACTTGCTGTCAAGAAATTGATCGACGGCAATGCATCCAAACAGCCCCGATTGGTCGGGAAATTATCGTTCATAGATCTTGCTGGAAGTGAACGCGGTGCCGATACTACTGATAATGATAAACAAACAAGGTAAATTGTTTTTAAAATTTTTAGAGCAAAATGCCATTTTCGTCCCTGAGGTTTGGCTAGTTTTGCGACTTTAGTCCAAAGGTTTGTTTTTTCGCATCCTGATCCAAAAGTTTTGAAATCTTGCATTTTCATCCTGCTCGTTAACTCCATTGATTTTCTTCGTTAAGTCAGGGGTATTTTCGTCTTTTATGGTTAACTTCAAAGGCAATTCAGTCTTTTTCAGGGGTATTCGGTCTTTTTCACAAAGTGAAAATGACCGAATTGCCTTTTTAAGTTACAAAAAAGTGGAAATACCCCTGACTTAAGGGAGAAAAATCGATCGAGTTAACGAGCCAGATGAAAACGGCAAGACTTCAAACCTTTTGGATCCAGATGCGAAAAAACAAACCTTTGGACGAAAGTCGCAAAACTGGCCAAACCTCAGGGACGAAAATGACATTTTACTCATCTTTTTAAGTGATGACCTTACTTACCTGTATTCCTGTAATAGAATTGGACCAAAGTTGGTTACTTTTTTATGCAATAACTTAAAATCTAAACAAATGTGTTACATCTGATTGTCGATATTGCAGGATGGAAGGTGCTGAAATTAATAAAAGTTTACTTGCGTTAAAGGAATGTATTAGAGCCCTTGATAACGATCAGGGTCATATTCCGTTTAGAGGGAGTAAATTAACGGAAGTTTTACGGGATTCGTTTGTCGGTAACTCACGTACGGTTATGATATCATGCATTTCACCGAACTCTGGATCTTGTGAACACACACTCAACACATTGAGATACGCTGACAGGTGACTTGAAACAATTCTTATTTATTTATTGAGTAAAATGCCATTTTCTTCTATGAGGTTTGACCAGTTTTTGTGATTTTCGTCCAAAGGTTTGTTTTTCTGCATCTGGATCCAAAAGGTTTGAAATCTTTGCCATTTTCATCCGGCTGATTAACTCCATTGATTTTCTCCGTTAAGTCAGGGGTATTTTCGTCTTTTTTGTTAACTTAAAGGGCAATTCGGTCCTTTTCAGGAGTATTTGGTCTTTTTACATAAAGTGAAAAAGACCGAATTGCCCTTTAAGTTAGCAAAAAAGACGGAAATACCTTTGACTTAACGGAGAAAAATGGATGGAGTTAATGAGCCAGATGAAAATGACAAGATTTCTAACCTTTTGGATTCGGATGCGGAAAAACAAACCTTTGGACGAAAGTCACAAAACTTGCCAAACCTCATAAGACGAAAATGACATTTTACTCTTATTTCTTTGGATATTGTATATGATTGAACAATCCTTATTATTATATTTTATTTTGAATTTAGACGTTGAACATGATTGGTTGAATTTTACGTACTAGGGTTAAGAGTCTATCAAAAGGAAGCAATTCCCGAAAGGATTTGTCATCTTCAACATCAAACCTTAGAAATTCAATTGCATTGCCTGTATCTTCATCAACGTTAACACGTTCCGAAGATGTTAAATTTGAAAAACCACCGTCTGAAACTAATAGATTTGGATGGCCGAAACAAACAGACAGAGACCCTATTGGAAGATCAATGGTTTATACACCCCCAACTGAAAATTACAGAAGCGATTATGGAGGTACGGATGAAGAAATTATGGAAGATGATTTTGACTATTCCTTAGAGGTCAATGAACCGAAGAACATTCCAAGAATGGAACCAATTGTTGAAGACAATGATGATCTCGTCGCACTTCTAGAGGTATTTTTTGGTTTTCTTTTTTTCGTATGGTTATAAATAATATAGTTTTTAACTTGTTTAAATTTGTGGGGCTATTTTCTATTTACTTTAGGAAGAGGAAAATCTTGTGAATGCTCACAGGAAACAAGTGGAGGAGACTATGGATATTGTTAGGGAGGTAATTAACTCAACTCGTCTCTTTGTTCTGTTTAGATGTGGTAATTTCGACCCATTTACCTAAAAATAGGGGTGGCGTTTCTTGACACGAATCGAAACCCAACCCGGGCCCGACACGAAAAAAACAGGTTTTGGGTCGGGTAACAAAACCTGTTTCTTAAATGGGTCGGATTCGGGTTGATTCACAAAAAAAGCGGGTTGACCCGTTAACCCGTTTTAAGTAAAATATACTTTTATAATTTCCTTTTTTCTGTTTTTCAATTTTGAAGATACACTTGCAATTTACAATGCATTTTCAATATTTTCAACATCAAAAAAACTCTTCATATTACTCATTTTACAACTCAACAACGTCCTTATAACTTGTCAAACATGTATGATCTTCTAACAGGGTTGAACGGGTTGTGTTCAGGTTGACCCGAATTTATCTGTGTGCGGATTAGTGTTGAGATCTTTGACACGAATAATATTTGTTGGGTTTGGGTTGCGTATTTCAACCTGCCAACCCGTAAGCCGCCAACCCACCAACCCGACACGATTGACAGCCCTACCTGAAAATGAGTTGGGGTTTAACTTAATTTGTCTTCAACAAGTCAAATGGGCAAAGTTTTGGCATATTTAATATCAAGCAATCGTATCCAAAGTCGCTCAAAGTGCACTTACAAGCTTATAATCTCATACAATGATTTGTTCAAGATTATTAGTTAAACATTTTAATTTATTTTGCGAACGTTTTCAATTGTGGTCTACAATTACAGGAAATGAACCTGCTGGTAGAAGTAGATCAACCAGGCAATCAACTCGACAATTATATTACAAAATTAAATATCATTCTCTCCCAAAAAGCATCTGCGATTCAGCAACTACAGACACGACTACAAAATTTTCAAAAACATTTGGATGAATACAATGTTCTATCATCAGCTGCAGGTGGCAATTGATGTTGCAGCCTGCAACATACCTAACTAAGGTGAATGTTTGGTACTACGGTACGTATCTTGTTGTGTTCAAATTGTTTTTTGTTACATTTGATTTGGATTTCGAGTGAATTATGTACGCCTGTATAACTTGTTGCGATTTATAGAAAAATCAAAATGCGGAATATCCTGTTTGTGTTGATTTGTGATCCTCATATTGGTTGTTATAACAAGTTCAGATAACCTTTAATGATTGTTACATAATTTAAAAATGAAATCTTGATTTCACATGTTCAGATAACCTTTAGTGATTGTTACATTTTAAAATCATCATCATTATACTCAATAAATCCCATCAATAGCAAAGCTAAGGAAGGGTCTGAGAAGGGTAAGATGTGGGCAGCCTTACCTCTATCCCGTAGGAATAGAGATGTTGCTTCCAGTGAGACCCCCGGCTCGATAGTAGTTTTGCATCAAGCCTTGGACATAAGGCACATAACACTCAGCAATTGAGACAAAGGCCGATTAGTGCATGTACCCCCTTGTCTTTCGGCTATCAACGCCACCACATGATGCATGATTAACCATCCCCTCTTTTAAAATGAAATTTTGATTGTTACATTTTAAAATGAAATTTTGATTTCATGTCTAGAAAAAAGTGCATGATAAGATTTTTGTAGGGTAAGATTGAAGTATACAAGTCAAAATTTTCTCATTTGGTACACATTAATTAATGTGTGTGTTTCTTTTTGTCTTTATTCTTTTTTACATTATCATTGGTTGTTAAACCTAAGTTTTCCTACTATATTTTTTGATGTTATCTGGATTTTGCCTGCATACAAGGTAACTAGACATGAACATTTATATGATGTTGATATGTTTTCAAAAGTCAAGGAGTGACATCATTGAATTGTAATGTAGGTTTAGGCCATTTATTGTTTCGTTTTTAGAGTACAATGTCATTTTCGTCCCTGAGGTTTGGCAAATTCTGTGACTTTCGTCCAAAGATTTGTTTTTTCGCATTTGGATTCAAAATGTTTAAAATCTTGTCATTTTCATTCGGCTTGTTAACTTCATTCATTTTTCTCTGTTAAGTCAGTGATATTTTCCTCTTTTTTGTTAACTTAAAGGACAATTATGTCCTTTTCACATTATGTAAAAAGACCAAAAAGACCGAATTGCCCTTTGAGTTTACAAAAAAAGATAGAAATACTCCGGACTTGATGTTAAAAAAAGGAATGTTGGATTTTAATAATCTCAACTATTCGTCGTTGACCACCAACAGTCTTAACTTCACAAATAACCACTGACAGTCCCAACTATTAACATATTGACATCCAATGGACCATGACTAACAGAACACTAACACTGTTAGTGTCCGGTCGTCGGAAAAATGTTTTTGGCCCAAACCTCTTTGTAACCTTATTGTGAACCTTAAAAACCTTTTTCTAGCAAAACCCCCAATTATTAAGGTCGCCGAAAAACTCATTTTTTTTTGGCCAAAAAACTTCATTTTGGCCGGAAAACTCAACAATTTTGTCTCAAATCTCTTTGTAACCTTAGATCGGACCTTTAGGAACTTTTTTCTGGCAAAAAACGTTTTTCCGGCGACTGGACACTAACGACGTTAGGGTTCTGTTAGTCAGGGTCCATTGGATGCCAATATGTTAATAGTTGGGACTGTAAGTGGTTATTTGTTAAGTTGACACTGTTGGCAGCAAACGACGAATAGTTGGGATTAGGGGTGTAAACGAGCCGGGCCGAGCCCGAGCTCGAGCCTAGCTCGGCTCGTTAGGTTTCTATGAAGCTCGGCTCGGTTCGAGCCTACTTCTTTGAGCTCGAGCTCGGCTCGCGAGTAAAACCCAGAGCTCGGCTCGAACTGTTTTGAGAACAACCTTAAACGAGCTAAAAGCTCGGCTCGAGCTCACTTCAACATCGCTTAAGCTCGGCTCGAGCTCGGCTCATCAATGTTATCATCATTATTAATATATTATATATAAAAAATTTAAAATTTTGTTTGGGCTCGTTTAGGCTCGCGAGCCTAAACAAGCTTTGTATTTCAGGCTCGATAACAAAACGAGCTCTATTTCAGGCTCGAGCTCGGGCTCATTAAGGCTCGGCTCGTTCGAGCTTTTAACCGAGCCGATCACGAGTAGCTCTCGAGCCTCTAGGCTTGTTTACACCCCTAGTTGGGATTATTAAAATCCAATATCCAAAAAAAAATCATTGCTTTTCGAGATTAAGAAATGGAATGATTTTTTTTTTTTTTAATTTTAGATTTGTCTCTCACATATAAGAGATGCCAAAACCTAGAAGGGTCAATCAAATTAAAAAAATGAATGTTCTTGTGCTCTTTTAAAGACAAACCAAGATATGTCCATGATGCACAAAACAACTTTAACGTGTCCACAAAGATCAGCAAAATAGAAATGTCAAATGTGGCCTTAGAATAAACTTTTGAGTTTTGACATAATCGGAACATGTGACACTTGCTAATGCATATTAACTTTTGATTTAACAAAGTTAATTTAATCGGTTAATTTCAGAGGTACATTGAACCTGTAATTATCACTTTTATTGTTTAATTTATTTAAAGATTTAATATATCATATAAAAGTCTTAACGTTCTAATCTAAATCTATGGAGGTAGTCACCTTCTTTAAGTAACGTGGCGTGGAGAGGTAACTTGGATAGATTAGCTACGATAGTTAATTTAAGAAGAAGGAACGTGTATATTTCTTTCGTTATGTGCCCCTTTTTTGCGACAATTTTGAGGAAATAGTGGAACATTTATTTACTGCGTGTTTGGTGGCTGAACGGGTGTGGTCGGCTTTCAGTGTTTTTATCTTTTTTACTTCAAAGACATTCTGGATATTCACAACTTCAATCAATTGGGTAAGAAAGCGAAGAAGATCATTCATGGCTTGCTGATTATCTTTTGTTGGTGCATTTGGAAAGGAAGGAACGAGATGGTATTCAATCAGATTAGACGAAGTCCACAACATAATATAGGGGAGGTAAAATCGAGATGTTTCGCTTGGGTCAAAAATAGAACGTTTTGCAACTATATTAGTTGGGTAGAGTGGTGTAAATATCATATGTATATGTTGTAATTGTGTATCTTTTGCCGGGTTGGATCAGGGGTGTTGTTGTCTGTTTGGCCTTTTACCCGGTTGGATCGGAGACGTGTTTTATTGAAGTTTATTTTTTATTTTTTTTAAAAAGTCACCTTCTTTAAGGAATATATTAATTATTCTTTTCCCCTTTTAGCAAATAATGGTCGTCTTTGATTAAATAAACATATTCTCTTCTTTTGGAATATAAAATGAATTATAAATTAATATTATAATACCTATTAAAAATTACGAAAAGATTATAACCATGCAATTCTAAGAGTGTTGTTGGCTCTTTTTGATTGGTCCATTTGTTACTTAAAAGAATCAAATTTTGTTGTAATCTTGCAAGCTTACATTGACACCCGGTTATGTATGAATAAATAAATATCAAATTTAGTAGTGCTAGAAAAGATATAAATTATAATTAATAATAGGTGCGGCCTAACGTGTTTTATTTTATTTAAATATATATTGTAATCGGAGCTCCTAATTGTAGTTTATTATTTCTTGGTATTTGAAGGGGTATGGTCCCAAATATCGCGTCAGCACGACCGCGAATGCCCATTACCCTCATTAAAAACCCCCAACAAGCAATTAACCATCCAGTGTCCGCGTAAGATACACGCGAACACTGCGGTCCAATCTGTCCAGTGATGAGAAGACTTACCTTAAGGACGGAAACTAATGTTACGCATAGCGATGCGGCCTCGCACCGCATCCTATGAACATTTTTCGTCACGACAAGGGATCTGGACGAACAGTAACAGTCACTCAACAGGTGATGCGGCACAACACCGCATCCCTCATAAATCATGGATGGAACAACCAATGCGGGAACAACATCAATAACCGCAAGCAGCGATGCGGCCTGGCACCGCATCCTGCCTACAAAGCAAGTGGGTCTGACACCACAGTGCAAATGGCACTGGGAACAGTCACCTACTAGCCCACGTAAGAACAACAGTCTGACACCACAGCCGGACGTGGCATTACCACAGCATCCGACAGGTCTGACACACCTGCAAATAGCTGTGCGAGGTCAGACTAGCTACTCAACTACCCTCCTTCACTCCTCGGCTATAAATACTCACCCCAAACCAGGTTTGAGGTATCACTTTCGAACTCTCTCACTACTACTACTATCATACTTTGCTTCTCAAGCAAATTACTGATTCTCACACCGGAGAGTGGTAACAAGGAGCACCCCCCACCCCATCCTCCTTGTTACGAGTCACGGTTTGTTTCCTTGTGCAGGAAACCCACCACCAGACGATCCAGCCAACGATCCTCGGAAAGAAGGGGTTAACCCTCATGACGAGACCAGTGAGTTAACCCTGCCCGGTTAACCATTGTTTCATCATTGGCGCCCACCGCTACTCTTAGCACTTTTTTCCAATCATCCTTTTCTTTCCAAAGATGTCTGATCGTCAAAACAATACCGGGGATAACCTAAACCCCGCAAACCAAGGGCCTGCGGGAACCAATCCCCAAGGCCCAAATGCTGAGCACATTGGCACATCAGCGCAAGGGGGCGTATCCCTTACGTTTGGACATGATCTTTCACAATACGCTGCGGTCATACCTCCAGGCATGAACCCTCATACCTGGTATGACCAACAAGCGGCCCTTCTAGCCGCAACGTACAACAGGGCTTGCGCCGACGAACAAGGAGGTATCGGACCTACCCCGATACCGCGTACACCTGCCGGTCGTATTTTACGATACGACGACAGGGCACCAACACATCCAGCCTCCAGAAGCAGGCAAGAGGACCGCGGCTCCTCCTATTGTGATGTCCGCACAATCAATGAGGACGATTCCTCATACGGGTCCCGCCGCAGGGACTCCGTACATAGCCGTTTAGGCTCTCAAGATGAAAGAAGGCGGCAGTCTACAATACGCCGCAACACAAACATTCATAGCCGTTTGGGACCACAGTCCCACCATGAAGGGTATGGCCATACTGATCCAGATGACAGTACATACCGCGGGGAGTCCCATGCCACTAACAGCAGACCAGGAGGACGCGATTATGGCCCTCCCACTCAACCCCGCACTACATACCTCCGCGCTGCGAAGCGCAACCAGGGCAAACCTTACAGGCCGAAATCTGCGGCCGAAAACTCTAAATTTGTCCCAGAGATCGCCAACGCCGATGTCACAACCACAAAATTCCCATTAAACATTGGGAAATACAACGGCTCGACCGACCCAGATGATCACAACAACATCTTCGTCGGTGCCGGATGTAACGGTCGGTGGGACGAACCTACCTGGTGCCATTTTTTCCCACAGACCCTAACGGGTCTGGCCAGGGCATGGTTCGATTCTCTCCCACCAGCGTCACTGACCTCATTCGAGGACCTACAACAAAAGTTCCTCGCACACTTCAGCCAGCAACGACGCCATGAACGTGATTCAATGGACGTCATGAACATCTGGCGTAGAGACAACGAATCGCTCGACGCGTTCGTTATCCGTTACAATAAAGAAATCCTAGAAATAGGCGACGTTGACAACCAGATGGCACGTAACCATTTCATTGTTGCAGTCAAAGACGAACAAATGGTTATGAACATTTCAGGCGGCAACGGCTTGCCTAAGAAGTGGGAAGATGTCATGGCTAAGGTCAAAACCTATGCCCAAACGCAGCGGTCTCTCAGACCGCACATGTCAAAGGCACAACCCCCGGCGGAAGGCCAGTCTTCCCGACAAGAATCCAAGCGCAACAATAAGCGCAACAGGGACACATGGAATCGCGGCAGCGATCCCAAAACATATGTCCCCCGGAACAACCAACCCGACGCAAGGGCTACAATCAACGCCCAACGAGAAAACCGGGCGTCCAAGAAAGAGTCTCGGGACCGCAACTGGACCGAGATCAACCAGTCGCCAAGCGACGTTCTCCTCGCGGATGCACAGTTCCTGAGACCGGCCCAACCAATGAAGTCCAAAAAGAACCAAGATCCCGCACTCTGGTGCGAGTATCACAAGGACTCGGGCCACACCACGAACAACTGCATCAGTCTCCGACTGGAGATTGAGCGAGCCCTAAAAGAGGGGAAACTACAACACCTTTTGACAGGCGCACAAAAAGCCACAAAGCGCATCACTCCCCACAACGAGGGCACCTCCTCGGGTAAAAAGGCCATGTACGTGGCCTCTACCTACATGATCAATGGAGGGAAAGGAAGACCGCGTAAGGCGGCGAGAAGACCGGACAATGACTGGAAGGACGAGCAAGTTGTCTTTCCAAAAGTCCGAGGCGGACCGCGCGATAGGCGCGCCGTGGTTATCACTGGGCACCTGGCTCACTACTGCACCGAGCGATTGTTCATCGATCCGGGCAGTACGTCCGATATTATATACGAGCAGTGCTTCAACCAGTTCGATCAAGAAGACAAAGATCGACTGCAGCCAGCAGACTACCCGCTGGCTGGATTTTCAGGGGAAACCGTGTTCCCCCTGGGACAAATTACTTTCCCTGTGCGCCTCACCAACGGAAGGCACACAAGGACGGAGGAGGTAAACTTCATGGTTTTACCTCACACCTCAAAGTATGACGTGATTCTCGGGAGGGAGTCCCAAGGCGACTTCAACATGATAACATCCGTCCCCCACTCTGCCATCGGTTTTCCAACCGAAACGGGGATCGCGATAATATACGCCCAAAGAGAAGTCATGGCTACGGACGAACTGCGTCCGACAAAGGTAGCAAGGCCTACCCCCAACACTCAACCAGAAAAATGGGTCCTTAATGCAAGACACCCAGAACAAACAGTCACGTTGGGCCATGCCTTGACACCTACCATCAGAGCGCGCCTGAAGCAACTCCTCTTCAGAAACCAAGATATTTTCGCGTGGAAACCCGCAGATATGACAGGGGTACCACGCGAAATTGCGCAACACTTCTTGAATACCATGCCAGGTATCAAGCCCGTGATCCAAGGCCAACGCCACCTTGGATCAGCAAAAAACGCGGCGATGGAAGAGCAGGTACAGGAACTGCTCTCCGCAGGCATCCTGCGGGAAGTGAAGTACCAGACTTGGCTGTCCAACCCAGTCATGGTGGAAAAACCAAGCGGGGGCTGGCGCATGTGTGTCGATTACAAAGACCTCAATAAGGCCTGCCCCAAAGATTGTTACGCACTTCCAGAGATCGACGAGAAGGTCGATAACCTCGCACCATTTCGATGGAAGTGCTTCCTCGATTGTTACAAGGGCTATCACCAAGTACAAATGGCAATCGACGATGAAGATAAAACGGCATTCCGCACCCCCATCGGGAATTACTGCTACACCAAAATGCCGTTCGGGTTGCGCAATGCGGGCGCAACCTATCAAAAATTGATGAACGACACCTTTCGCGGTCAAATCAGCAAAAGTGTCGAAATCTATATGGACGACTTGGTCGTCATGAGCATGGAGGAAAACACCATGCTCGACGACATCGAAAGAACATTCCAAACTCTGCGAAGCGTTAACATGAAGCTCAATCCAGGGAAATGCTCGTTTGGAATGGAAGAAGGCAAATTCCTTGGATTCATTGTAACCAAAGATGGATTCAAGGTAAACCCGGAAAAAGTTCAGGCGATCGAGCGCATGCCATCGCCTTCTACGATGAAGGAAATGCAACGACTAGCCGGTAGGCTAGCCGCACTCAATAGATTCTTAGCCAACCACGCAGCTAAGTCTTACCCTTTCATCAAGACACTGCGGAGCTGTCTAAAAAAGGAACAATTCCAATGGACCGCAGAGGCCGAAAAAGCTTTCCGAGAAATGAAAGAGTGTTTGATCCAACTCCCAACCTTAACCGCACCACGAAAAGATGAGCCACTTATCTTATACCTGTCTGCCGCGGACAACGCGGTAGGCGCGGTACTTATAGTGGAGCGGGAAGGAGTCCAAACACCCATCTACTACATCAGCAAAATGCTCAACGACCCAGAGACAAGGTACTCCATCATGGAAAAATTGGTACTGGCACTAGTGCACGCATCGAGACGTTTACGACGTTACTTTGCAAACCACGTCATCACAGTGTTAACCAACTATAGGATCGGCCCGATCCTATCGAAACCCGACATCTCTGGGAGGTTAGCAAAATGGGCAATCGAGCTGGGCGCGCTTTCACTGAACTATAAGCCGCGCCCCGCAATCAAAGGCCAGGTCTTGGCTGACTTTGTCGCTGAAATACCAGCTAACCGCATCGAAGAATGCGAAGAAGAACAAAACCCTGTTTCACAACCATCACCCACGGAAACCTGGGCACTATTCACAGATGGTGCATCCAACGAAGATGGTTCTGGTGCAGGTTTGCGACTTGTCAGTCCCGATGGCCAAGAGCTAACCTACGCAATACGCCTCGATTTCGAAAGTACAAATAATGAAGCGGAGTATGAGGCTCTACTGGCAGGTTTGCGTTTAGCAGTTAAACTCGACGTCAAACATTTGGAAGCACACGTCGATTCACTACTAGTTGCAGGGCAGATACGCGGTGACTATACCGCAAAGGGGGATACCATGATCCTCTATCTCGAACAAGCCCTGCAACTGAAGTCAAAGTTTACCTCCTTCAATATTCGCCACATCAACAGGAGTGAAAATAAACCCGCGGACGCACTATCAAAACTTGCGTCCACCAGCTTCCAACACCTGGCAAAAGAGGTACGCATCGAAGTCCTGCAAAATCCTTCAGTACCCCTGCGCCAAGTCAATGTCATCCAATTCGGTACATCATCCTGGATGACACCACTCATTGCATACTTACAATCAGGGGTTACTCCCGAAAGCAAAGCAGAGGCACGCAAGTTGCAATACAAAGCGTGTCATTACCAAATGGCAGACGGTATCTTATACCGTAAATCGTACCTCGGGCCACTCCTACGATGCGTCAACCCCCAAGATGCCACATACCTTATCAAAGAAATTCACGAGGGCATATGCGGCATTCACGCAGGACCACGCATGGTGGTGGCCAAAATCATGAATGCCGGCTACTATTGGCCGGGCATGCACCTAGATGCAGTCACAGTCTTACGCAAGTGTTTAAATTGTCAGCGACATGCTCCAAAGACCTTGCGTCCCAAGAACAACTTGATCCCCGTCACCACCGCATGGCCATTCCAAAAATGGGCAATCGACGTGGTGGGACCATTTCCAGACGCACCAGGAGCAGTGAAATTTATCATAGTAGCGGTTGATTACTTTACAAAATGGGTAGAAGCAAAGCCACTTGCATCAACTACCGCTATGATAACAAGGAAATTCGTGTGGGAACATATCATCTGCCGTTTCGGTCTACCAATGTGTATCGTCACCGACAACGGTACCAACTTCGCTGCCGACGACTTTCAAAAATGGCTAAAAGAGCTCAATATTGAACACATATTCTCGTCTGTGGCGCATCCGCAAGGGAACGGCCAAGTCGAGAGTATCAATAAAAGCTTAGTCGAAGGCATCAAAGCACGGTTGGGAACAGCCAGACGCGGCTGGGTTGATGAACTCCCAAGTATTCTATGGGCTCACAGGACAAGCCCAAAAACAAGCAACGGCGAGACCCCCTTCAGCCTTGTCTACGGTACTGAAGCGGTGATCCCCGCGGAAGTAGGCCTCCCCTCACCTAGAATGTTGGCCATCAACAAGATGGACAACAATGAGGAACGCAGGGTTGACTTGGACCTCTTGGAAGAAAGGCGCGAAAACGCTGCCATCAACGAGGCCAAGTACAAAACCAAGTTGGAAAAGTACTACAATGCACGCGTTCGCATTTGTACTTTCAACCCTGGAGACTACGTCCTTCGTGACAACGAAGCATCCAACGCGGAACGCCCTGGGAAACTTGCCCCCAAGTGGGAAGGACCGTACCTCATCCAAGAGGTCCTGGGCAAAGGCGCGTATAAACTGCAAACATTAGCAGGCGAAACTATCGCACGCACATGGAACGCACAGCAACTTCGACGCTGTTATATGTAAGCCATGTTTTCTGCATGTAATCTATCGGGCCGCAGGCCATTTGCAAATAAATAAATAGACGATTCAATGCAATATTGTTTATTTATTTCTATTACAAATGCGTGTTACACTCTGAGGTATACACAAAAACAGATTAGCAAAATCTTCATTCGTGATACCCGCACAGAATGGTAACCACACGCAACTATTGTAATAGGCCAGCAATGGTAACACTGTTTGTCTAACAAGAGACAAATATTTATACTTGCATATCACCCAGACATGCAAAAGGCAATTACAAATTTAGTATTACTCACAGTAACACTAAACGCGTACAAATTCAAACATACAAGTAGTAAAAACAATTCTTTATATTCAAAAAATTCCTACACCTGCGCGGTGCACAAGGAATTTACATTAAGTTTTGTAACATTTACATAAGGGAGCAAAAGAGGCACGCAGGCCAATCTAATCTTCCTTCGTAAAACTAGGGCCCGCACCATCCGTGCCCTCAACGTTCGGCTTTTCCTCATCCTCTTCGTCTTCATCAGCATATAAGACCCGCAAGCGGTCCACATAATCCTCCGCTTCTAGACACTTTTCAAGTTCTTCAAGACCGGTGAGGGTTGTATCATTAAAATCCTGAATCGCAGCAGCAAGAAGCGCTTCAGTATCCACACCCTTGAAACCGGATCGCTCATCAGTATATCCGCCCTCGGATACAAGATTCATATGAGCAATGCAACGATTGTAGCCAGCTTTAAAACCAGCATCCCGAGCGCGATCCCTGATCTCATTAACACCCGCACGGGTCTCGGGTGCGTCAAGAATGGCAGTAACAATCTGCGGAACATGAATACAATGGTTATAAAAGGCAAACCTACAACAAAAATAACAAGGCCACGGATACTTACATGCCCGATCCCGCGGAAACGCATCCATTCATGATCAGCCTTGAGCAACTCAACTGAAGAAGCGTGGCTATCTCTAGCCTCTTCAGCCTCTCTTGCCCGCACTTCAGCTTCAGCAGCACGGGCAGAGACTTCCTCAACAGCGGCCCCCCGGGTCCGCACTTCAGCCTTTTAACAAGAAATCAGAGGTTTACAAAAAAGAATCAACAAACTTGTGAGATACAATTTCAAAGTTAGGAAAAACTTATACCTGAAGGTCCAAGATAGTTTTGCTTAACCTGGTGCGGTCAACATTTGCCCCTTCAAGAGCTTTTGCAGCACGAGCCTCCGATTCCTTGGCCCCTTCCAGAGCCTTGGCAAGACGAACCTCTGCTTCTTTGGCCACTTGGGCAGCCGCAACAGCCTCAGCTTTCTCTTTAGCCAACGCAGAAATTGTTGCCTTGGCATTGATAAGCTCCTGGCGAACATTAAAGAGAGTTTCATTCTGTTTACCCCAAGATTCTTTCCAAGTCTTGCGCTCATGAGATAGCGTCTTGCGCTCATCAGAAAGGGTTTCTTTCCAACGCTTACGCTCATCAGACAGCAGTTTTGCAAGAGTACGAACCTGTTTAAGCTCAGCAGTTGCAGCCCACTCTTCAGTCTGCTTATGCTTCTCGAACGCAGCTCTATCCCGCTCAAGCTGCTCTCTATCCCTCTCAAGCTGCGCTGCACCCTCACGTGCAGCCTTCACCAACTCCTCGGCCTCGGCCCGTAAACGCGCATTCTCCTCCCCCTCGCGCCCCAGCACCTTGCACTTCTCCATAAGTGCATTCGCCATTATGGAGCCCCCCACAAGCATGGAGGAGAGTTGGTTCATCTGGACCTCAGTCGGTAAAGAACGGGCCCGGTTTACCTCAAAAGGAGTGCCCACACCACTCAAAACCTCCCTACAAGCGGAGGGGTCAACGGTAATATCGTCCCCTTGCAATACAGTCCACGGGGGGCGGTGATAGGCCGTAGCCCGCGCTTCTGTGTAGGAGCGATAATAATACTCCAATTCAGTCTCGTCAGGCTGAATAGGAGTCTCTACAAAACCCGCACCACCAGAAGCAGAACCGGAAGCCTTCTTAGCAACAGGAGACTTCGGCTTTCCGCCATAACCAAACTTCAAATCCATATCAACAGTATCCTCTGGGGTGATAACATTATCACTCGAATCAACCGTGTCATGGATTTGAGCCGCAGGACCTTTTCCAGTATCCACCCCCCGCACGGAGGCTTCAGGAGTAACAACCTTATGAACCCCCGCACCCGCAGCAGTGTCGTGCGGGGGAGGGGGAGGAGGAGCATCAAAGTCGAAGAACCCTCCATCTTGCGGCTCTGAAATCAACAAAGAAATACTTTACAGAACAAGTATAAACACGAAATATTTGTTAGCCATACGTTACATACCAGACACAACCGCAGGCTGGCTTGTTATGACCTCGGTCAGTGTAAACGTCTTTTCAAATCAGCACATGTCAGAATCCTACCAACTTCAACAACTCACACGTGCAAGCATGACGTAAACAACAGAAAGCGACAACCTCATCCAAACACAGGCGGCATGCGGTTTCTCTGGTTACCGCACCATAACCCATACCGCATATCGTTTTTTACATACCCCTCAAAAAAGGCAAAAATATATATCTTTACAATTATATAAAGGGGTATAAGTCATAAACCGCACATATCCACGAACACACGCGGAATATGCGGAGATGACGCACACCAACCCGCACAGGTGTGTCAGATACTCAGAACCAGCACGGTTCTTTGGACTGCGAAAACCGCTTCTCAAGAAGCGGCAAACCGCACCCCATGGAAGCTTCTTCAAGCTTCAAAACCCTCGTTTCCGGTTCACAACCACAGAGGGAACGCAAACAGCTTCTCCTTAAGGAACAGGACAAGTATGCTGAACTACCGCACATCAGCAACCCTGTCCCCTGAACCTTCAAGAGCCACATCCAGGCTACAAGACTTCTAGAAGCGAGTTCTTTGATGCAAACCGCAACCATTCCTACGTAGTTACTGCAAACCGCAACTATGCGAACGGTAGCTACGGAAGAGCCACAACTAAGCTACCACGTGGAAGAGCAAAGCTATTTCAAGAAAAAACTGCTTTCCAAATAAACGTGAAGGAAAGTGGCTACAAAACGAATGCGAAGGAGTTTCAACCAACTTCCCAAGCATCTAAAACGATCTCTTCCGGCAACGCCGCTTACAGGGAAACTACTTTCCACCAAAGGGTGAAGGAAAGTGGCTCCAGAACAGTGGTAACAAGTCTGCCTATGACTAGTTACCCACCTATGGACCGCATAAGATAAACAATGGTGGGCACAACCCTGCCTATGATCGTGTTTATTTGCCCATAGTCCAGATTCACATTGTTCGACCAAACACGGCCAACAATGACGCAAGTACCCCACGATCCTCAAAGAAACATGGCAAACAAGGTTCGGCAACGAGGTAACCGCAAAGAACGAACGGTTACCAAAAGAGCTACACCTCTGAGGATGTGCGGTTACTTGAGAGATAAACCGCAAAAGACGTGCGGTTACTAGAAAGCCTAACTGGAGAACACGAACACCCCACAAAACAGGGATCATCGTTACATGTCCAGTTGCTGAACATAGAGCTTGAGCAAAGTACTTACAACTTTGCACCAACTGACGCAGAGATTCCAACTACACTGAAGAAGACATCTTCAGTCACGATCTCAAAGGTTGGTTCGAAATCCGCTAATACCATCAGTCACCATCTCAAAGGTTGGTCCGAAACACCAACAGGTGGCTGATGACATCAGCAAAACGTAGACAGAGTCAAGTCTTTGGCTGAGAATTCCGCATCAGACGGAACTTGCTCACCATGCACCCTTCTCAAAGGAAGAAACAATCCACTAGAAAGGGCCTACTGCTAAAGAAGATGCCATCTGCATGGCATAATATTAACCTTCTAAACAACATAGTCCAGTATCCCTCCCACATGCGACTCGCATACGGAAGGAACACTAGACTGGGGGGACTTGAAGGGGTATGGTCCCAAATATCGCGTCAGCACGACCGCGAATGCCCATTACCCTCATTAAAAACCCCCAACAAGCAATTAACCATCCAGTGTCCGCGTAAGATACACGCGAACACTGCGGTCCAATCTGTCCAGTGATGAGAAGACTTACCTTAAGGACGGAAACTAATGTTACGCATAGCGATGCGGCCTCGCACCGCATCCTATGAACATTTTTCGTCACGACAAGGGATCTGGACGAACAGTAACAGTCACTCAACAGGTGATGCGGCACAACACCGCATCCCTCATAAATCATGGATGGAACAACCAATGCGGGAACAACATCAATAACCGCAAGCAGCGATGCGGCCTGGCACCGCATCCTGCCTACAAAGCAAGTGGGTCTGACACCACAGTGCAAATGGCACTGGGAACAGTCACCTACTAGCCCACGTAAGAACAACAGTCTGACACCACAGCCGGACGTGGCATTACCACAGCATCCGACAGGTCTGACACACCTGCAAATAGCTGTGCGAGGTCAGACTAGCTACTCAACTACCCTCCTTCACTCCTCGGCTATAAATACTCACCCCAAACCAGGTTTGAGGTATCACTTTCGAACTCTCTCACTACTACTACTATCATACTTTGCTTCTCAAGCAAATTACTGATTCTCACACCGGAGAGTGGTAACAAGGAGCACCCCCCACCCCATCCTCCTTGTTACGAGTCACGGTTTGTTTCCTTGTGCAGGAAACCCACCACCAGACGATCCAGCCAACGATCCTCGGAAAGAAGGGGTTAACCCTCATGACGAGACCAGTGAGTTAACCCTGCCCGGTTAACCATTGTTTCATCAGTATTGTAACCATGTGACTTAAACCTTTTGTTCATATTTGTGTTAACGTAATTATCTCGTTTGTCATATGTCACATAATATAGATACGATGATTAAGTTATTAGTTTTACTTGAATTATCATAAAAAAGGCGAAAATACGTTAAAAGATGTTTATATTGTTCATAATTGATCTTACTTCACAAACCCAATTACCCAAATACAATTAATACAATATGAAATCTAAAAAATATAGTAGAACTAGTTTCGTACTACATATGATTTCCTTAAGACACATTAGCTTAGAGGCTGTTTGGTAGCCTCTTAATAACCATTCAGATGTTACCTCTTAATGGTTTAAAACCTCTGAATGAATAAGAGGTAACCTCAAGTCTGAATGGTTAAGAGGTAACCTCTGAATGATAAATCATCACATGTCACATTCTTCTACCTTCTCATTGGTAAAATTCTTAATGGTTTCATTAAGAGGTAGCCTCTTAATGACCATTCAGAGGCTACAAAACAACCCCTTAGTGTTGTCCGGTTTTGTGGTGGAGTTAAGGGAGAAGACATTGATACAAGTACAGTAGGCCTCTAAAAGAGAGTTGTAGAGAGTGACGATGGTTGTTTTATTAGAGATGGTGATCGTGGTTGTGTCCTCATACATTTAGTAATAGTATTTATGTTAGTTTAAAAAAGCAATAAAATAAACTAAATAAAAGTTTAATGATATGTTTTTTATGATAAACAAGTACGTCAATAAAAGTCTATGTAATGTGTTCAAATGAATATAACATTTGAACAAGTATGTCAATAAAAGTCTATGTTTTAGTGATGTTTCATTACATAGACTTTTATTGACATACTTGTTCCATAGACCTACTATCAAACATTGGTGGATGCGTTTTGTTTTGTTTTCGGTTTTTGGTATATTGGTCCATAGACCTACTATAAAACACTGGTGGATGCATTTTGTTTTCATAGCAACTTGCTGTGTAAACTTGTGCCGTGAATAAATAAATTTCGTTGGCCGTTCAAAAAAAACTTTTTTATTTATAATATACATTTATATCTCCAAATTTGTCTATACGTTTCATTTATGATAAACAAGTATGTCAATAAAAGTCTATGTAGTGTGTTCAAATGAATATAACATTTGAATTTTTATTGCTTATTGTATGTTTTTACATATGGTATATATTAAGAAAAAAATGTTCAAACTATTTTACAATTTGTATTTTATGTTACTCGGTCATAGCCATGTTATAATACAACATGTATAAGAGATAACACTAATTTCTTTTATATTTTGTGAGATATTTTAACCTTTATTTTATTTATTTCTTTTATATTTTGTGAGATACTGTAATCTTTTTTTAGTAAATTGTCAAAATAGTCCCTGAGTTTTGGGCATGTTTGTCAATTTCATCTAAAACAACTTTTTATACCATTTCGTCCTTCACTTTTGAGATTTTTTGTCATTTTCATCCAAACGTCTAATTTAGGTTAATTTTCTAGCATATATTTGGATGGAAATGACAAAAAACTCAAACCTCAGGGACAATTTTGGCAAAAAAATGTTCCATAGACCTACTATCAAACATTGGTGGATGCATTTTGTTTTCGGTTTTTGGTATATTGATCCATAGACCTACTATAAAACACTGGTTGATGCATTTTGTTTTCATAGCAACTTGCTGTGTAAACTTGTGCTGTGAATAAATAAATTTCATTGGCCGTTCAAAAAAAACTTTTTTATTTATAATATACATTTATATCTCCAAATTTGTCTATACGTTTCATTTATAAAATAATCAACCAATCATGTATTGATTTGTCTATACGTTTCATTTATAAAATAATCAACCAATCATGTATTGAAACCAGTTCTTAGATAGAAATAACAATAATTAATTAATTGGCCAATCATTTGCTACCACATCCCATCCATCATTTTAGTTTTATTTCTGGGTTATAAGACCATCCGTAGTGGGAGGATTTTGGGCGTTTTTCCCCTAAAAAACGTTCCACAAAATCAACCGCTCCCCGGTTCCACAAAATCAACCGCTTCCCGGGGTGTTTTTTTTAAAAAAAAAAAAATGCAAATTACGTCCTTTTTTCCATGCCCATGCTCAAGATCTTTGGCCAATCGCAGGTTTTCTTCTTTTTGGTTGGCCAATACCCTTTTTTTGAAGCTTTTTTTTATTTAATTTTTTACACCCCTTTTAGCATAATGACCCACAATGCCCACATCCCCACTACACTCATTTTAGAAAAACGCATCATAATGCTCCATTGCTGACTGGACTGTCACATGACGCAAAACGCCCAAAGATGGGGCATTATTTGTGTCTTCCACTAAACATGATGTACTTTAGAAAACAAGGGATAATTAATTGATTAGTGCAAGCATTTAGGGGTAAACTGATTTTTTTGGTTAATGATTTTTTTTTGTATGTATATACTTGTTTACTATTAAAATACAGTTTGAGTAACATAGAAAAAAAATTATAAAAGTTGGACCCTAAAGTGTTTCTTGTTGATAAAAAGTTTTATTCAATTTTTTTTTTAAATTACAAAATTTAAATTCCTATAAATTCATGAAAGCTTAATCTTATAAAAATGGAATATGTGTCATCAAAACTTATAAATTCATGAAAGCTTAATCTAATAAAAATGGAATATGTGTCATCAAAGGTTAAGGTTACGTGTTCATTAATTTAAACATGAAAGGGTACAATTTTCTTTAATATTGCAAACCAACGCTAATAGTGCGATCTTATTTTGAATATTTTCTTTGTTTTTGTTAGGAACGGTTGGTACCAAACTACGTGAAAACCAAGGAAAAATAATTTAAATGATAGTAGTAAACTGTAAAATAAATGGTATGCTACAAGTTTATATACTTTTAACACTGACAACTTCAATAAATATTCCAAGTAAACTGTAATAGAAATATTCATCCTTGTACTGAATGAGTTTTATCTTATCACACTATCGTGTCTTTGGGGCAAGTGTTCATGGGCTTCTGCCCTAGGTGAGAGTTTTCCTCAGTTTCGGAGACGAGTGTATTCCGATATAGTGAATTTCGCCAGCAGCCCATTTAAAAGATTTATTTGCCGTTCAAAAAAAAAAAAAAAAAAAAAAAAAACCATTGAGGATCATTCTGGTCATCATTGATAGACAGGT
The DNA here is from genome assembly GCA_030545235.1 of Helianthus tuberosus. Lineage (NCBI taxonomy): Eukaryota > Viridiplantae > Streptophyta > Magnoliopsida > Asterales > Asteraceae > Helianthus > Helianthus tuberosus. Next base: position 6,319,632 of record CM060407.1, read on the forward strand.
TGTCTCAAATTGACATTGACTGAAACAATTTAGGCGGTTGCTTATGTCGAATAACATACGGGGAACGTGGGTCGGCTTGATTATGGTACAACCTAAAACCAATCTATGACCGATGTTTTGGTTTTTAGATTTTCATTGCCATTAGTCTTGATGCAAACAGTGAGGTTAGTTCGGTGACATAAATAACGTTATGACAAAACTTTTATGACATAAATAACATATTGTTTAAAAATATAAATTATGGATTAAGGTTCCTGTAAAAAAAGGGTTTTTGTGAGAAGTGTAAGAAAGAATCTACACCATAAGATCTTTGATCTAATGGTTGAGAACAATAGAGACCAAATTGTAAAATGTGTTTTATTTTTTTGGACTAATTTGAAATATGTAGGGGTAATAAAGTCTTTATGCCATTTTGAAAAAGGAAACTGTAAATCTTGTTCCTAGAATTTCGAACCTCTTTCTTTTTTCCAGCCAGATCTGTGAATTCGATTTTCCTTCATCATCATCATCGATACATCTCGGATCAGCATCATCATCAGTTTACATCTCAAATCATCATCATCATAATCAGCATCAGTTTACATCTCGAATCATCATCGATTCAGCAGATTTATCATTCCTTCATCATCATCATCATCATCGATACTGTCGGGTGGTTGGGTTCGAGTGAGAGAAAGAGAAAGAGAAGAGAGGCTGTAGAGAGGCGGCGCCGGCCACCTCCCCACGACGGCGGGAGGCAGTGGTGGTGTCGGCAGTGGAACGACGGGGTGTAGTGTTATACAGAGTTATAACAGGGTAATATGGTGTTATATATTATTGAATGGTGTTATATACTTTACTGAATGGTGTTATATACTTTACTGATTGGTGTTATATTCTTTATTGAATGATGTTATATATGTGCTGAATGATGTTAGATACTTTATTGAATGGTGTTATATATATGCTGAATGATGTTATATACTTCATTGAATGGTGTTATATATGTGCTGAATGGTGTTATATACTTATTGAATGGTGTTATATAATTATTTAATGGTGTTATATATGTGTTGAATGGTGGTTGCAGTGTTATTCGTAGTGTTTTTTTAGAGATCTTTTAAAAAAATCATGTTCCTATAATTAAGGTGGCGGTTATGGTAAGTTTTGAATTAATTGAATTAATTATAAAATTACTTGTTTACCCTTTTGAATTAATTTAGATGGAGAACACATGTCATCTTCACAATATTTCTCACCTTTATCACAATTTTAACCTTTTTTACAATAACCTTACCCATAAATTATGTATGTTTTTTATAATGTTAGTTTAGTTTGGTTACTTATACATAGGGATGAAATCGGTTTGGTATTGATATCGTACTGCAAAATACCAAATTTGAACAGGTACGGTATCATACCATAAAATACTGAAACCAAAAAAGAAGCTCAAGTGTAAACTAAGTATTGTACCGGTCGGTCGGTCGGTACTAGTATGGTATTGCTTCATTGGAAATACCAAAAGAAAAAAAAAGCTATATATATCGTTATAACCAAATTAAATGCTGGTACTGGTACGATATAAGTATTCAACAAAAAAGGAAAAAAAATCTCATCCTTACTTAGGGATGCCATTGGAGGCCCTTACCATGATGAAATTTTGTTCTTATGCGTCCTTAGCAACTAAGGGGCTGTTTGGTAGCCTCTTAATGACCATTCAGATGCTACCTCTTAATGGTTTAAAACCTCTGAATGAATAAGAGGTAACCTAAGTCTGAATGGTTAAGAGGTAACCTCTGAATGGTAAATCATCACATGTCACATTCTTCTACCTTCTCATTGGTAAAATTCTTAATGGTTCCATTAAGAGGTAGCCTCTTAATGACCATTCAGAGGCTAACAAACAGCCCCTAAGAGCATTCACAATGGATCTCTTTAGTTATGTGAGTGAGAAAACTTATAATATAAGGAATAGTTGTGAGTGGAGGAAAGAGAAAATATATGAGAATGTTAGGCTGGTCGGCATGGGGTACGTCCCCGGATCATCTTGGGACGGCGACGGTCCAAACACCGTGCCGCCCCCCCGCGTCCCGTCCTGATCGTCCGCAGCTAGACGTTTGCGACGAACCATTAATGGTGGGGCCCATGCCAAAAGTGACCGTTAAATCAAAAAAAAAAAAAAATTCAATTTTTTTTTCAAAAAGTAACGGTAATATTATTAATATTTATAAATTTCAATTCCATTTTCACTTTCATTCACCAAACTAACCACAACATCTCATCTCTCTCTCACATAATTTTTATAAATCTTCTTCCACTTTTATAAACCTTATACTTTAGCATGGATCCTTTCAACAACCCGAACAACCCGAACAACCCGAACAATCCGTATAACCCGACGACTCCCATCAACCCGACCCAACCTAATGTTTTCTCGGGTCCGGGATATTATCCGACGGTAGAACCGAACCAATTCTCGCAATACTCATCAAATGCGTTTGCATCATTCCAACACTCGCCAAACCAATTCGCTCAATTTTCTCAAAATCAAGCCCTACAACAAATGATAGAAACACTTGTTTTTATAGGTGGGTTTTTTGTTTGTTTTTTATAGAATTTGTTTTTTTATTTACTTTAAGTCTTTTAAGTTTGTTTAAGTCTTTTAAAGTTTGTTTTTTTTAAGGTTTATTTATTTACTTAACACTCTATATATTTTGTTTTTATAGGTAATAACCAATCGGGTGAAGGGTTTTGGGCAAAGGTTTTGGCGAAGTTTCTCGAGTATATGGGTCAAGGCGAGTATCGAGATGTCGATTCGGTCTCAGCAAAGTGGCGGAAAATGAACTCGCTCATCAATAGGTTTTGCGAGGAATATAATAAACTATATACAAGTGACCGTCGTAGCGGCATGAGCGACGACGATGTGTTCCGAGTGGCGTTGGAGAAGTATAAGTCGAACAATAGTAATACCAATTTTGCTCACGTTCGGGCATGGATGGTTGTTAAAGACCAACCAAAATGGAGGCCGATCCCCAACGAGGTGGCGATGGCGAAACGGCAAAAAACATCGGAAACGAGTAGTTTTAGCGCCGGTGGATCGGACGCGAGGTGTAACTTAAACTTAAATGATGACGTCGCCTTTGACGAAGAGGAGTACGCCGTACATGAGCCGGAGCGTCCACCGGGCCGAGACAAATCAAAGAAGGAGCGGGCCAAGGGGAAACAAAAGGAAACGGTGGACCCGAACATGGTTGAGTTTATGGAACACTTAAAAGTGTACAATGACGTCACGGCCCAAAAGACGAAGGCGAAGGCGAAGGACCGGTTCGCGGAAGAAAAAGCTCGTGTAGAGGAAGAAAAGTTACGCGAGAAGGTGCGGTTGTCGAATGAGAAAATCCGAATTTCCGATGAAAAAATTCGGCTCAAGGAATGGGAGATAATGATGATGAATGTCGAGGACGAACCCGAGCCGAAACGTTCGATGTTGAAAAAACTTCAAAACGACATCATGAAGAAGCATAATATTATTTAAGTCTATGTTTTTTTTAAGTCTTTGGTTTTTTTTTTATTAACTTTATGTTTTTTTTTATTAACTTTATGTTTTTTTTATGTTTATGTAATGTGGTTTTAATATTAATGAAAATATTTTGTTACTTTATTTGTTAAATGTTAAAAAAAGTGGAAGATTAAAAAAAAAAAACATAAAAGTGGTGGAGGATGATGACTAGGACCAACTTAACCATGCCCTGTAGTTTTGGAGGATGGACCAATCTTGGGAGGATGATGACGTGGCGCATACGTGGCGGATCATCCTCAAGGATGATCCATCAACCATACCCACTAGCCTTACCATTCATCTCTAAAAATAGGAGAAACACCATTCACCACTTATTATTTTTTTGATACTCTAAAAGGTGGTTGTGAGTGGAGGAAAAAGAAAAAGTAATAATAAAGCCATAAAAAATAGTATTTAATTGAAGTGAGAGAGAAAAAGTAATGATTTTTAGTTTAATTATATGGATATGGATAAATAATTTAATTTGAATGCTCTAACCCTTCCGCAAAGGCTTAGTTTTTGTTGATTTTGCAGGTGGGTCAGGGTGAGATCAAAGTAAAAGAAGAAAATGTTTTATTGAAATATTGTGTATAGTGGGTAGATTACAAGGTTAAAATTAAGAAGGGCAAAAATGTTTGTTGAGTTAGATATCAAAGAAAGGGTTTTAAGGATTTGCAATGATATGCATTTGCAATGATTTTTAGTTTAATTATATGGATATGGATAAATAATTTAATGGAGCGCCCGATCCCCCGGACTTTTCACTCAGTAGTGTTATATATGTAGTTTTCGTATAGAAATTTTTGGGTATATACGTTTTCGACCCCCCGGTTCTATATAATTTTTTGGGTATATACGTTTTCGACCCCCCCCCCCGGTCGAAAACGTCAAGCTTCGCCACTGATGATATGACAGATGACGTGACAGCTAAAGACTTAAGGACACAAGTAGGATTGAAGATAATCTTATACAATTATAACCATAAGTCCATAACCGAAGAATAAAAAGTATAAAACATTGGTATGGGTTTGTTTGTTTATGTAGTTTGGTTTGTTTTTTCCGTTGCAATTAGATAATTCTACTTAAAACATATTAATTTCAGAAGACTACAAAATATCGTTATATACAAATCTTTATACATGAAAGTGGGAAAGTAAGGTCCCATACAACCCATTGGTGCGTGAATTACCCTTCAAAATATCTCAAAACCTCGTCCCCACTTCACAATTTCTTGCCCCCATGCTTTTTTTTATGTCCTCATTCACCTTCTTCTTCTTCTTCTTCTTCATTTCATCATATCATATATATTCTTAACACTCAACACTCAAAGTTTCAAACCCTCATAATTAAACACTTTACAAATGGATTCTAACGATATCATCGCGCCTTTCATCCTCAAGACTTACCACATGGTCAACGACCCTTTTCTCGACGGTTACATCCGTTGGGGACCAGCGAACAACACCTTCATCGTCGTCGATCCTCTCGAATTCTCCCAACGTCTCTTACCCGCCAACTTCAAACACAATAACTTCTCTAGCTTTGTTCGTCAGCTAAATACTTATGTAAGTATCTGTTACTTTGTTCTCTATTCTGATATGTTCGTTTACCTGCCACTTTATTGTAAGTTCCAATGTTTTTATCTATATTCGAACACAGTAATTTCTCTAGCTTTGTTCGTCAACTAATAACTTATGTAAGTATCCACTACTTTGTTCTCTATTCTGATATGTTCGTTTACCCACTTTATTGTAAATTCCAATGTTTTTATCTATATTCACACACAATAATTTCTCTAGCTTTGTTCGTCAACTAAACACTTATGTAAGCGTCAATTACTTTGTTCTCAATTCTGATATGCTCGTTTACCTGTCACTTTATTATAAATTTCAAATATGTTTTTATCTATATTCAAACACAAAAAATTTCTCTAGCTTTGTTCATCAACTAAACACTTATGTAAGCATCAATTAGATAAATCATAGGAACTTCCTTTTTTAATACTAATGTAAGGGTATATTGGTAAATTTAGATAAGTCATTAATTGGTAGACTTCCTTTTTAATAGCTAACTATATTAAATAAATTTGTAACTTATTTTCAAAAAACAAATTTTTTAAAGAAGAAAAAAAAATTAATTTAAAGTGTAGGATAAATTACGAGTTGTGTAGAAATGAATTACGAGCTGTGTAGGATAAATTTCAATATGTGTAGGATTAATTCAATATGTGTAGGATAAATTTCAAAACGTGTATGATAATTTTCGATTCGTGTACGCAAAAATTTAATGTGGAGGATCGAGGATGATAGTCTTTATGACTAATTAATTAGTAAAAAATAAGGATAAATGAGATAGAGAAAAACTATTTAATGTTTTATAATTTTACCCTTTGTTCTTTTTCTTTTTAATTTAATTTTCTTCTCAAATTAGCCTACCCTTTTATCTATATTATATATAAAAAACATATAGCATTTCATTTGCTTTATTTTCAATTATGATGAATTACTCATTCAGATAACTTGTTATGTTACTTTGTCTTTATTTTCATTTTGTTATGTTACTTTCTTGTTCAAATTTGATTCGCTTTCTTTTCAATCATGTTTAAACTAGGGATTCAAAAAAGTGGATCCGGACCGATGGGAGTTCGCGAATGAGTGGTTTTTAAAAGGACAAACGCAATTATTGAAGAACATAGGGAGGAAAAAGCAGCAGATTAATAGTAACAGTAATAGTAATAATAATGCTCGGAATAATTATATTCCAGAAGAAGATGAAGATGAGATGGCGATGGAAATTGCAAAGTTAAAAGAAGAACAAAAAATTCTAGAACAAGAGTTAGTTGGAATGAACAAGCGTCTCGAGGCGACAGAGCGACGGCCGGAACAAATGATGACGTTATTGCATAAAGTAGCAGATGATCCTCAGATCTTGCCACGTATGATGCTTCAAAAAGATCAACGGTCTCAACGACTGGTGGTTAAAAAGCGCCAACGGATATTAATAACCCCTGAACCGTCGGCGTCCAGCCAGAACTTAAAAGAGGAAGAGGAGGGGTTTTATAATAATTATGAACATTTTTTTTGGCAGTCTACAGACACACCCTCCATGTCACGGCAGCGAACCACGGCGGCTACCGGCGGAGGAGATTTAAATAATATTTGTTTTGAAGGGTTTTCGCCGGAGCCAGAGGTTAGACGGCCGCCGGAATATCCGTTTTCACTATTTAATGGCGGTTTTTAGCTGGTATCTACAATTTATTTTGATATTGTTGTAATGTTTTTTTTTTTCAAATACTATTTTTATTCTTATTTTCTTTTGGTTATCTAGTTTTAAATTTCATGTTGGTATTATAAATTGCCACTAGATTGCATTGTTTTTTCTGCAATTGGGTGGGATTTTTGTTTTAAAATGTGATGTTACTACAACATACAATATGATGGAATCTAGTTGAAGTATGTTAATGAATATTGGATTTAATAATTTCAACTATTCGTCGTTGGCCGCCAACAGTCTCAACTTCAAAAATAACAACTGACAGTCCCAACTATTGACATATTGGCCACCAATGGATCTTGACTAACAGAACCCTAACGCCGTTAGTCTTCAGTCACCGGAAAACCGTTTATTGCCAGAAAAAGGTTTCTAAAGGTCCAATCTAAGGTTACAAAGAGGTTTGGAACGAAAATGTTGAGTTTTCCAATCAAAAAGTTGAGTTTTCCAGTCAAAAAGAAGTTTTCCAGTGAAAAATGAGTTTTCCGGCGACTTCAATAATTGGGGTTTTACTAGAAAAACGTTCCTAAAGATCCGTAATAAGGTTACAAAGAGGTTTGAGACTAAAATATTTAGTTTTCCGGCCAAAAAAATTATTTTTCCAGCCAAAAACGTTTTTCCGGCGACCGGAGACTAACAACGTTAGGTTTCTATTACTAAGGGTCCATTGGAGGCCAATATGGTAATAGTTGGGACTGCCGGTTGTTATTTTTGAAGTTGAGACTGTTGACGGCCAACGTCGAATAATTGAGATTATTAAAATTCAATATTCCTATTTTTAATTATTTATAAGTTGTATTTTGTGTTAAAATTTAAACCGAATGTTTATTTTAAGTCAAATTTAATCGTCGAAAGAGAAATAAGTGTCGAGCGCTCTAGTTTAAGCGCTTAAACATAACTGTTTGATGTAAGTTTTTGAGTACATTTTATACTTTTGATATGAAGTTAGAGTTTTAGAGTAAAAATTAACATAAACAGCAAGTATTACAACAATTGCAAAATGTATTTTAGTATTACTGGAAAAATAAATTTTATTTGAAGTTTTTTGGAACTTTGGCAAAAATTTAAACTCAGGCATACTAAAGAATCATTTAATAAAGTTTTTTTATTTACATCAATTTCAAAATTTATTAAAGCAAAAAATATAACATTCATAAAAGATCAAAACATAAAATACTAGTACAATTTTTTAGGAGTTTGCATGTATCAAGAAAAGGAAAAGCCACATCCAAACTTGGGGGACCTCAATTACCCTGTTTCCAAAGTAACAATTCAAGACTTCAATAAAAAAATATATATTAAATAACACACATGGTTCTTATAATTGTACTTTATTAGGGTGTTCGGGACGCCTCGAAGGTGGCCTAACGGGTTCTACAGTAACACCGCTGCAACTTTTCCAAGATGGGATTACGGATTCGTTTCCAGGTTCGTGAACCCATGTTAGATGGAGGTGTTTGAAAGTATTTTTCATTTAATTTTAAAAAAATAAGGATTCAAACGGGTGCCTCAACCCCCATCCTTTCAGAGTATCAATAACGCTAGTTAAAGTCCAAATCCAAACCCACCACATCACTAATCATATCAATCCAAACCAACTTTTTCCTTCAACAGTAGAACCTTAGGGGTGTGCATAGGTCGGTTTTGACCAAAAACCATAACCATAACCGCGATGTCGGTTATTGGATAACCATAACCATAACCGATCGGTTATGGTGGTTATGGTTATTTGATTTTGATGGTTATAGCGGGTCGGTTATGGGTGGTTAACCGTGTATTTAGCTTAGTTAAAAATAGCTTATTTAAAAAAAAGGAATAAATTGTTATTGCATATTTGTATTTATATTACATAGTATTAAAGAATACATATAATCTATAATATTAATACAAATTATTATCGAATATTCAAATAAAGTGATATGATACATTTCATAAATTCAAATAAAACCACAAAATGATATGAAAAACCCATAAGTACTAAAAATCTTCGGTCAAAAACATCAAATATAAAAAATATGGTGAAAAGTCATAAATACTACAAAGATTTATTACATGTCGGTTCGGTTCGGTTATGATGGGTAAGAAAAAAATGATAACCATAACCGACCCGCTACTTTCAGTTTTCAAAAAATTCATTAACCGACCAATCGGTTTTTTATTTGGTTCGGTTTTTTCGGTTCGGTTTTATCGGTTAATTCGGTTATGGTTCGGTTAATTTGGTTTTTTGCACACCCCTAGTAGACCTTTCCAAATTTAGTTATTAAAGCGATAAAAAAAATATAATTACTCCGTTTTTCTTGAAGTCTCACACTATGGCTTCTATAATATTTTTTTGTTTAACAGCTTTAAATCTTTTTAATTGACTATTTACTTTTCTTAAGTATTCTTATAATTATCTTTTACCAACTATATAATTCTTATAATTATCTTTCACCAACTATATAATAACTTATTTTTATATAACAATTAAATATGCAACCGAAACTCTGGTATATTTGATAAAATAAAAAAGTTGAATTATACGGGTGATTCATGTTAACATTAACGTTTGGAATTACGTTTTGAAGTGATAATTTGATTATTACGTTTGTAAAACATAAATAATCTAAAAAAGTGTTTGGATGAAAAAGTGATTATCTGCCTCCAAAACGAGAAGCATGTACCTACATGCTTTTTCAAAACGCAGTTTTAAAAACGAAAAATCTATTTTAAAAACGCATAATCTATTTTGAAAACGCAACAAAAAACACCCATTACTAAGAAATAAAAATGATTAAAAATAGTACATATCCCCCTCCTCTTTCGTTTGTCTCCCTTAACTCACACAACAATTGCAAATGCCACTTATACCGTAACAACAAGTGTCAATGTTGCTTCCAACCTCAAACGTCTTCATCGTTAAGGGGGATTTTTTTTCTTTTTCTAATTGAATATAGTTTTTTTAAGAAGTAGCTATTTGACTAGTTCTGATCCCCTTGAAAATATAGTTGAACCTATCATTCGTATTCTCAGAAAAAAAAAATATTGGGTCCGCCACTGGTTCCGACACATATCGATTAAGAAACCACCGATACATGGAAATTTAATTACGACGAGTTCAACCAATCCATTTCCAAATATGTGTCGATATCTAAAATGAAATTTGTAGCCTTTTAAGTTGACAAGACAATCAAATATAATCAAATATTCAAAGTATCAACAGTGTATTCGAGGTGACGGAACTTCACAGGGCCAGCTCTGAGAATTCGTGTACCCTGTTCGAGCTCGAAAAAACGTGCTCTTAGGCCTTAACAAAGTTGGGTATTGTCTGAACCTAATGACAATGGGCTAATAACTAATCTAAACCTTAAAAATAGTTTTGTAAGTGGACCTATGTTGGTGTTTGTATGGTTATACCCTATTAATTTAATTTTTTATATATACGTATCATTTTTTTTTAAATAATGTGCCTTCGAAATATCGGGCCCTGGCCGGTGGTCCTCCTCGCCCACCCTCAGGGCCGCCCATGGACCTCCATGTTGAATTTTTCGGTAAAAACCTACCAAGCCAAGAACCCAACAGTGACCTCATTGTCCCCCCCCCCCTCTCTCCTACAAAACGATGATTCGTAGCTAAAAAACTTTTGCCTTGAAAACCGGAAAAGCCCTTAGTATCTCTTTTAAGGTTGCACGGTGTGGGTGTAAGTGCAGTTCCTGTCGGGTAACTGTCACTTATCAGTTCTGGTCAACCAAAGCAGAAGTCCAAGTTAAAGTCAACGATAATGAAGAATTCTAGACTACATGAAGACCATGCACTAATCAAGGGGGAGTTTGTTAATGCACTTTGGGTGAAAAGTGCATGCCTTCCAATTGTTAGGGTCTTTATTGTGCATATCTTGGAACTTAGTCCAAGGTTTATCCTTGGACAATTTGTCCAAGTTTTGGTCTAGAACTTTGGTCAGGGGTTTGGTTTTTTGTGTAAATTGTTTTTGTCTGAGTTTTGTCCCTAGTCTATATATATGTATTGTGTAGATTAGGGCAACTCTTGAAGCTTTGTGCATCTCTCCCAACTTGTTCATTCTCCTGGTGTAAATTCTAGAGAGAGAGAGACTATGTGTTAGTGAGAGAAAGCTAGGGTTTAGATCTTTGTGATCTAAACCAGCTTGTAGAAGATGATGTATACTCGTTTGGTATGTAATCTGTGATGATTGTATTGAAATGAATGAGTTGGTCTTGCATCTTCTTCTTCATCTATCATATTTTGTTCTTCATGTCTTGAATCAAGTGCAATGTTTGATGTTCGTCATCGATCCAGTGCTTTAACAGTGGTATCAGAGCATGGTTACCGATTCGGAATGGTCTAACCGCCTTCTGAATCACCATTGCTCTTGATTTGATGTTTGTTTCCGCCAAACATCTTGAAGACGTGAAGATTTTGGTCCAGATATGAAGAAATTGGAGCTGTGTTGGAGAGAACTGCTGGGTTTTTGGAGATCTAGGGTTTTGATCTATAAAGGCAATGTCCGAGTTTCAAACTTTGTGTTTGTGTTTCCGGGGTATTGGTGAACCAGTGTGAAGTCACACTGGGGAGATAGTCCGGAGACTGGTTACTGAAACTTGTCTGAGTTTTACACTCTGATCAACCTATTCCGACTTTTCCTTTTTAGGTATGAGGGGTCCGAGTTTTAGGTTTTAGATTGTGGTCCGAGATTATGTTCTTTTATTAGTCCGATTTCTTTTATACAGTTCAAGAGTCCGAGGTTTTGATCTTTAAAAGTTTGAGAGTTTTGTTGTTTAATATCCGAGTTTTTAATGATATTGGATGTGTTCCGAGGTAATGTTTTGTTCCGAGTTTTTGAGTTAAATCAGTTCCGATGTTTGATCTTCAATGTTCAATGCTCAGTTCCGAGGTAATGTGCTCAGTTCCTAGGTACGAGTTTTTGAGTTTTATGGTTTCCGAGTTCTGGTCAGAGTTTTTAAGTTTAAATGGATTCTGAGTTTTCACTTTGTTTCCGAGTTTTAAAGAAAGTTCAGAGTCTGGTTGGTCTGAGTTTTCATTAACACTCCAGCTCCGAGTTTTTGAATGTCATAAACTTACAAAGTTTCAGAGTTTTTGAGTGTTCCGAGTAAACAGAGTTTTGAATTTACGGAGTAAACTGGTCAGTTCTTTTATTATTATTTAGTTTTCTAAAATATGTTTAAAATCAAGTCAGTAGGTTCCGAGTTTTGTTCAGAGTTTTTAAGGTTCGAATGTTTCATGCTGTTTCAACAGGTCCGAGTTTTTTTTTTAAAAACTCATCACATGTTTTAACAGGTACGAGTTTCAACAGGTCTTAGTTTCAACAGGTCCGAGTTTCAACTGGTCACATGTTACAAAATTCAATCCGAGTTTTGGTCCGAGTTTTAAGGTCTGTCCGAGTTTCAGCCGATGTGTTTCAGCTCCGAGTTTTAAAGTATGTCCGAGTCTTTTAAAACAGCGACCAGCTCTGAGTTCTCAGTCCAAGTTTTAAAACAACAGCATTCCGAGTTTAGTTAAAAGTCTTGTATCCGAGTTTTGTTGTTGAGGCTGTTGAGGTCAATGGATTAGTTCCGAGTTTTAAAAACTTTTAAAGTCCAAGTATTAGCAGCCCGATATGTTTCAGTTCCAAGTTGTATAGCTCCGAATTTCAATCTGTTAAACAGTTTCGAGTTTTTAACAACTTTCAGTTCCGATATTCAGTTCCGAGTTTTCATATTCAGTTCCGAGTTTTAAGCTCCGAGATTTCATTTTCTAAGCTCCTAGTTTATCACTTCATTTGGTCTGATTTTCGGTTTCAAGCTCCAGGTTTCTGTGTGTCTCCGGAGTTTTGAAACAAGTAGTTCGCTTGTTCCGAGATTAGTCTTTCGGATAGCAGCCCCCGGGGTTTCTTCAGAGCTTCCTTTATTTCTTTGTTTGTTTCGAATTCCTTTGTATTTTACATACTGTTCTGATCTGATCCAAGGTTTCAAGAGCTTCTGGGTTTTACGGGTTCCAAATTTGCTAAGAATTCCGGGTTACCTGGGGTACCGGATTTTTAGCTGAATTTAGAAGTTTGTGTTGTTCGGAAGTTTCGAGTTGTGCATGTTCCGAGTTTTTCTAGTTATTCCGGGTTACCTGGGGTTCCGGATAACTAACTAAGAGTCAGAATTATGTGTAGTTTGGAAACTTGAAGTCGGTTTCGGATTATCGAAAAGTTTTATGGTACTTATGTTGTCCGGATCAAGTGAGGAGGTGAAGAGAATAAGATTTGCTTGGACTTCTGTATTGTTTACAAAGAAAAATGGGGAGTAAAAATTTTGAAGTTCCTATTTTCTTTGTAAATCAAAGGCTCGTGGTGCTACATCGAAACAAGTTCATGTCTACTATCTTTGAGATTAACTTAGTGTTAATCTTACCAGTGGCGAAGTGTTTATAACATGAAGCAAGTTAGAGCTAGTGTATGATGGAGTTTGTCAAGTGTGTTCGTGTATTTAATCAAGTATTGACGTGATGAAGTTGAATTCTCGGTTGACGACTAGTTGAAGATTGAGCCTTATTAAGTTGCTGTTTAGAGTAGAGAATATTAGTTCTGGTCTCGAAATAATGTGGGGCTTCTTGTTGAGGGGAAGATCAGAGATGAAAGCCATCGGGGATTCAGTGGATTCGTGAAGATAGGAGATTGATTCATGAAGATTCGTGACGAGATGAGATCATACATGAAGGGTTGCAGATTTTGATCAAGATGGTGGATGTACTTTTACAAAGTTCAGTTTGTTATTAACTTATCGAACTGAGCTTCAAGTCTTTGCGGAATTTGAAGTGTTCAAGGTCGGGCATTGGAAATCCAATGTTTCTTTCTGCTGCCGGTTAGGTTTGAAGATTAATGTATCTAGCGATATTCTTACATGTGGTTGTAGGTCGGTTCGCGTTAACTTGATTCGGGAGTAGATTGAGGGGGAGGATCTAAAGTGTTTGATGTTGGATTCTTCGGGTTTCTCAAAGCGGCCTTAAGTGATCCGCAACAAGTCTTTTATTAGAAGGGTTGAAGATCGCTGTACTCTACCGGAAGATCAAGTCTCAGTCAAAGTTGAAAGCAGGCGTGATATCATCAGTCAAGGGGGAGTCTGTAAGTGCAGTATCCGGTGACTAAAGATATCAGTGTTAAATAGAACTGAAGCAACAGTTAAAGGGGAGACTGTAAGTGCAGTTCCTGCAGGGTAACTGTCGCTTATCAGTTCTGGTCAACCAAAGCAGAAGTCCAAGTTAAAGTCAACGATAATGAAGAATTCAAGACCACATGAAGACCATGCACTGATCAAGGGGGAGTTTGTTAGTGCACTTTGGGTGATAAGTGCATGCTTTCCAATTGTTAGGGTCTTTATTGTACATGTCTTGAAACTTAGTCCAAGGTTAAACCTTGGACAATTTGTCCAAGTTTATGTCTAGGACTTTTGTCAGGGGTTTGTGTTTAGGAAAAAGTCAGGGTTTTTGTGTAGATTATTTTGTCCGGGTTTTAGTCCCTGGTCTATATATATGTGTTGTATAGGATTAGGGCAACAGATCGATAGAGAAGCTTGGTGCACCTCTCCTAACTTCTTGTTCCTCCTGGTGTGCACATCCTAGAGAGAGACTATGTGTTAGTGAGAGAAAGCTAGGGTTTAGATCTTTGTGATCTAAACCAGCTTGTAGATGATGTATACTCCTTTGGTTTGTGTAATCTGTGATGACTGATTCAATATAAAGGGTTCATCTTCTACATATTTCTATCTTGTTCATATTTTGTTCTTCATGTCTTGAATCAAGTGCAATGTTTGATGTTCGTCATCGATCCAGTGCTTTAACAGTGGGCTTCGGCCTGGGATCGTCCCCCCACCGGCACCGCACCTCCCCCCATTCCTCCCCCACCGGCGTCGTCCTGCCCGTCTCCCCTCCGCCGATTGAGATGCCCCACTAGAAGACCCATCCCCCATTTCCTTACCTCCATCCTCACACCCGATCTACGTGGCGGATCATCCTCCAAGGATGGACCATCACCATACCGCATAGCCTAAATACGGCCTTCAAGTCAGTGTAGGTGTGTTGAAGAACCATCGACTGCAACGGTGTTACCAGATCCTAGTTGTCCAACTAGGGAAACTCAATGGAACTTCTTTACAAGTCTAATCAAGAAATGGCAAAGGATAATATACACGAAATTTGTGTTGTTCATCGGGTGAGCCGTGGCTAGCTCAAGTTTAGCTTGAGCTAAACAAGCCAATTTAGCTTGTTTCGAATTCACATAACTTAGTTAACATTTGAACTTGAGCTCGACTCAGTTTATCTCGAGTTAAAAAAAAGAACTAACATAGCATAAAGCAAGTTCAAGTCCAGAATAAAATAGCACCACAAACAATTTGAAATACATTAAAAGTTAACGTAATAGAAAATTGGTTCAAGTTCATGTTCATGTTCATGACGAAGCTATTATTTCAACCATAACCAAAACGCAAATTAAAAGTACATCAATCATAATGAATGTTTAGCTAATAGGCCAATACCACAAGAAGCTTAGTTTTAGCTCCACATTAAGTGTGAAAGCACCGGATCGATGACGAACATCAAACATTGCACTTGATTCAAGACATGAAGAACAAAATATGATAGATGAAGAAGAAGATGCAAGACAAACTCATTCATTTCAATACAATCATCACAGATTACATACCAAACGAGTATACATCATCTTCTACAAGCTGGTTTAGATCACAAAGATATAAACCCTAGCTTTCTCTCACTAACACATAGTCTCTCTCTCTCTAGAATTTACACCAGGAGAATGAACAAGTTGGGAGAGATGCACAAAGCTTCAAGAGTTGCCCTAATCTACACAATACATATATATAGACTTGGGACAAAACTCAGACAAAAACAATTTACACAAAAACCAAACCCCTGACCAAAGTTCTAGACCAAAACTTGGACAAATTGTCCAAGGATAAACCTTGGACTAAGTTCCAAGATATGCACAATAAAGACCCTAACAATTGGAAGGCATGCACTTTTCACCCAAAGTGCATTAACAAACTCCCCCTTGATCAGTGCATGGTCTTCATGTAGTCTAGAATTCTTCATTATCGTTCACTTTAACTTGGACTTCTGCTTTGGTTGACCAGAACTGATAAGCGACAGTTACCCGACAGGAACTGCACTTACAGTCTCCCCCTTAACTGTTGCATCAGTTCTGTGTGGCATCGATAATCTTCAATCATCGGATACTGCACTTACAGACTCCCCCTTGACTGATGATATCATGCATGCTTTCAACTTTAGCTGAGACTTGATCTTTTAGGTAGAGCACAGCGATCTTCAACCCTTCTAATTAAAGACTTGCTGACGATCACTTAATGCCGCTTTGAGAAACATGAAGAATCCAACATCAAACACTGTTGATCCTCCCCCTCAATCTACTCCTGAATCAAGTTAACGCGAACCGACCTACAACCACATGTAAGAATATCGCTCGATACATTAATCTTCAAACCTAACCAACAGCAGAAAGAAATATTGGATTTCCAATGCCCAGCCTTGAACACTTCAAATTTCGCAAAGACATGAAGCTCAGTTCGATAAGTTAATAACAAACTGAACTTTGTAAAAGTACATCCACCATCTTGAACAGAGTCTTCAACCGAGTGTCTGAAATCATTTCATCTCGAATCCTCAAGATCCAATCTCGTATCTTCACGAATCCACCAATTACCCGATGACTTTCGTCTCCAATCTCCCCCTCAATGTAAGAACCCCTATTTCGAGAATCCGATCAGTCACCAACTTGGAAGAGAGATCAAGAAGACTAATCTTCTCTACTCTAACCGGCATACAATAAAGGCTTGACCTTCAACTAGTTGCCAAAAGAGCAATTTGCTTCATCACGTCAACACTTGATTAAACCTCGAACAAACTTGACAGAACTCAATCATACACTAGCTCTAACTTGCTTCATGTTATAAGCACTTCGCCACTGGTAAGATTAACACTAAGTTAATCTCAAAGATAGTAAACATGAACTTGTTTCGATGTAGCACCACGAGCCTTTGATTTACAAAGAAAACAGGAACTTCAAACATTTTTACTCCCCCTATTTCTTTGTAAACAATACAAAAATCCAAGCAAATCTTATTCTCTTCACCTCCTCACTTGATCCGGACAACATAAGTACCATAAAACTTTTCGATAATCCGAAACCGACTTCAAGTTTCCAAACTACACATAATTCTGACTCTTAGTTAGTTATCCGGTACCCCAGGTAACCCGGAATAACTAGAAAAACTCGGAACATGCACAACTCTAAGCTTCCGAACAACACAAACTTCCAAATTTAGCTAAAAAATCCGGTACCCCAGGTAACCCGGAATTCATAGCAAATTTGGAAATGTAAAACCCAGAAGCTCTTGAAACCTTGGATCAGATCATTGAGTAGTACATAGAATACAAAGGAATTCGAAACAAGCAAGGAAATAAAGGAAACTCTGAAGAAACCCGGAGACTGCTATCCCAGAGACTAACTCGGAACAAACTTGTTAAGACTCGGAATCTGAAACAGATCGGAACTGGAGACAAACCTCGGTACTGAACCAAAGATGAAACCTCGGAGCTTAGAAACTCAGAGCTAATCACACAGTTCTTTGAAAAACTCGGAGCTTTAGTAACTCGGAATTTTAAAACTCGAACCACATATCACTCAAAACTCGGAATAAACTAATTAACAACCTTAACTCAAAACCTCTGACCAGAACACCTGGGTTAAAACTCTGACCCAAACACAAAGTCGGACAGAATTTTAAAGTGCAACTCGGAAAGATGTTGAAAAACTCGGACTATTGTTAACAAGTAAATTCAGAGCTGACAACGTAAACTCAGACAACTTAAAAAAAACTCTGATTGATTGAAGGGCATAAACTCAAAAACTCGGACCTCTCAGGATTTAAAACTCAGACTCAAAAACTCTAAGTTTTAAAATCAAAACTCTGAATCAAAAATCTCTGAGTTTTAGAACAAAACTCTGAATCAAAACTCTCTGAGTTTTAAAAACAAAACTCTGAATAAAAACTCTGAGTTTCAGAATCAAAACTCTGAATGTTGAAGGACCTTGCACAATACTCGGATAAAAGGACATAAGCTGAAACTCGGATTTTAGAAGTCTTTTTAAAACTCGGACTGAGACTAGACTAATTAAAAACTCGGACCAGATCCACATTAATTAAAAACTCGGAACAAAGTGAAACTCAGATGGAAAAGTTATTAAAACACGGAATCAGCTGAACATGGTTTAAAAAATCTGAATAGCTTAACAGAGTTTAAAAACTCGGAACAATGAAGATTGTTTAAAACTCGGAACAATAACATTATTAAAACTCGGAACAAAACCGTTTGGCCAACAGTTTCAAGTTTCAACAGATAAAACTCGGAGACAAGTTTTTTTTGACCTATTCAAAACTCGGACAGTTGACAATACTCGGACATGGTGAAGCTCAGAAACAAGTCTCCGGACTTTCTCCCTAGTGTGACTTCACACTAGTTCACCAAAACCCCGGAACCACAAACACAGAGTCTTAAACTCAGACAAACCTTTTTGGATCAAAACCCTAGATCTCCAAACCAACACAGCCGACGAACAGCTTCATTTTCTTCAAGTTTTCTCCAGAATCTTCAAGTCTTCAGGATGTTTGGCGGAAACAAACATCAAATCAAGAGCAATGGTGATTCGGAAGGCGGTTAGACCATTCCGAATCGGTAACCATGCTCTGATACCACTGTGAAAGCACCGGATCGATGACGAACATCAAACATTGCACTTGATTCAAGACATGAAGAACAAAATATGATAGATGAAGAAGAAGATGCAAGACAAACTCATTCATTTCAATACAATCATCACAGATTACATACCAAACGAGTATACATCATCTTCTACAAGCTGGTTTAGATCACAAAGATCTAAACCCTAGCTTTCTCTCACTAACACATAGTCTCTCTCTCTCTAGAATTTACACCAGGAGAATGAACAAGTTGGGAGAGATGCACAAAGCTTCAAGAGTTGCCCTAATCTACATAATACATATATATAGACTAGGGACAAAACTCAGACAAAAACAATTTACACAAAAACCAAACCCCTGACCTGTCACACCCCGATTTCCACGTGTCACCGGTGGGCCCGGTGGGGGAGTATCGTGACGTGGTTGGCAACGTAACAGTCAAACAACACAATATAATAATGCACAGCGGAAGCAAATTTAAAATAAGATACAACCGAATTTATTTATTGTAAACAAAGTCACAATTATCCGGTGTTTATCCACAGTAGGATCGAAACAAAATAACATTGTTTATGGTTCAACAGACTTCGGCATCTAAAGCTTGCGAGACTTCTACTGATGCTTAAGAGAATCCCAGCCTATTTCGCCTAGTACCTGCATTTAATCTTTTTGGGAAAATACGTCAGTTTACACTGGTAAATACATTCAACTGACTCATTTTATAAAATGATTGAAAATTGGTTTGGATGCACATGGCATAAACATTTTTTTTTTAACTTGGGAGAATTATTTAATATTATAATCTTGTGAACGATTTACATGTTACTTATGCGTTCAGTAGCCCGGAACGTATTCCGGGTTAAAGATCAATAGACACACCACTTATGTGAGTTATACACGGGAGTACGCCTACACCCCGTGCTCAGGTCGTGGCTATCTCGTAAGATAATGCCAGGGATATCCGGGACATGGTCATTAACCCCCCAAAGGCTGTAAAGTAAACACATCTGTTTAAAACGAGCCGATCAAATTATTCAATTAACCACTAAGCGTGGAAGATTTGATGCTCGATCAAGCGGTACGCTATGTACCGTAACCCAAGCCCGTATAGGGAAAATAAGTTAAAAGTATTTACCTTTGCAAGTATAAATCCTTAATTGAATAAACTGCAGATAGCTTTTACTGGTTCTCCTAATCTGGAACGAAGGTTTAATATAACCTATTAGAATACTAACGGATCTTTAATTAAGCTTAAGCTTAGACCGGTTAGTTTAACGATACGGTTCTTACGCACGATTAAGCGAAGACCGGATAGAATGTGATTTGGACCCGACAAGTTGAGGACTTGTTTAATATGGGTTTACTATTCACATTCTGGATTTTGAGATAAAAATGATATCGTTTGACCCGTTTCGGCTAGTTTATGCAAACTAGTTACATAAACCGAACCGAACGCGTATAATGCATAACGGGTAACCGAAAGGGTCGCGAACAGGTTTCCTAAGTTAATACGCTTTTAATTATGTTGTGATATCATTATGATATCTTCCATAATGCCCATAACGAGTTCAATCCCTAAATACGCCCCGTAGGGGTATTTTGGTCATTTTAAGGGTTATAAAAGAGATTTACAATACTTCTGAGATACGGGTCTGATTAAATCAGAAAAACATCTTAACTTAACAGGTTATGTCTAATGGTATTAAGTCTTACGTGGCAAAATGGTTTTAATACTAAACTACGCGTTTAATACGCGTATAAAGCCGTTTTAAGCGACGTACGGGTTAAAATACCAATCTGAGTTTTCTGATCAGCAAAACAGGTTCAAAATACTATATTTATTATTTTAGATCAGTGGCAATTGGATTGGTATCAATCGGATTCGTAAAACTCGTTTTATGGCCTAAAAGGGCATATTCGGTATTAACCGAATCAATGCGATAAGCCTAGCTTAAGATCAGTTTAAAAATAATTAAAAATCTTCAAAAATCCCAAAATATTATTTAACATCAGTGGGTAAAAGTTTTGGTACCGAAAATCGGGTTTAGATAGGCTATGCGCTAATCGCGCCGTTTAATTAATAAAAAGCTTATTATTTACGCTAATGCGCATATCTCCTAATCTAGACCTCCGATTGACGTGAAAATTTACGTACATGCTAAATAATCAGTAACTAAGATTATAGTACTTCCACATTTTCAAAATTCTCGTTGTAGGGTCATAAGGGCGTTATGGTCCAATTTAAGCGATTAACGGAAACGTGTGCATGCATCGGATAATCAATGAAACAAGTACCGAGACTTATACTATCATGTAACCCAACCCTAATGAGACTTTAAGGCATGTCTAATTCAAACTAAAACGGGTCAGAACCGAAGTCAACGCAAAAGTCAAAGTTTTGCGTCTTTCGGTTCCGAACCGGGTTTAAACAGAAATTTGTCGAGTCGGACAAGCGTAGACAAGTTTTTATACTTATTACCAAGTTATATTAAGATTAAAACAGGTTACACGCCTCTCGGATTGCATTTCATGCATTAAATCATATTTTACCCTTCTGTTGACTTTTTCGGTCAACGTTTGACCCGACAAACGACCTAGTTAGGTCTGAAATTGGTACTTGCCCTTATAAGGGTTTAATACCCATGTAATTACCTATCTAACGGTACTTTTAATTTGACATACGACTGAGCTATCGTTAACTAATCCCGAAGTCAACCGTTTATTACGATATGTTGACTTTTAAGCTATTTACTAAGCTAGAATTAATTTAGAAGGGTTAAGCAACTTACTAGATGATTAATGGATGATTAGGAAGGCCTTCAATCAGATTGTAAGCTCCTCAAATGCTCAGATTGTTTGCAATTGATGTGTGGAATGGTTGTGAATGAATGGGTCTTTATATACAAGTTTCAAACACCACAAGCAAGTGACAACCAAGTCTAGAGCCATCCACAATTTATCAACACTTGTAAGTAGTGTGTAGGGATGTCTAGGGGCCATGTATATGCAAGAAAAACCGGCCTAGATGGTAACAATCGCACACAACAGCCAACAGCAGGTCATTCTGTCGCTGGGCACCCCTCGCGTAGCGCGAGGGGCCGTCGCGCTACGCGACGCCCTTGCTGAATCAGAATTTTGTTGTTTGTTGGTGGTTTGAAAGGGCAGCCGTTATAAACGACTTGTGGACTTATTTTATCAGTAGGGGGCCTCCCATAAGTGTCTATATGTTTAAACATACCCTACCATTATCCAATGTTTCAAATGAATGCATAAACAAGACCCGAAAACATCGGTTTACCATTGCTTTTCATCGTGGGATCACATCATACTTTTGCAATTCCATTATTGGCAATAATTCCCTGAATTGAGGGTGCATAGATGTGTAAAATATTATATCGGGTCTTGGGATTCATAATTGAGGTGTTCAGAGGTAATAATTTAACATGACGCCACTTTAAATCCTACCGAAAACATCTTTATTAAATCCGGGTTTTCATCGCGTTTTTGTCTTACATGACACGTGTCGTTTTAATATTAAACCCGAAATTTGCGAGGTGTTACATCCTCACCCCCTTAAAATAAATCTCGACCCGAGATTTACTGAAACAAATAAGGGTATTTTTCTTTCATGGTGGATTCCAACTCCCACGTATACTCGGGACCTCTTCGGGCATCCCATTTGACCTTTACAAAAGGTATGTGCTTTCTTCGAAGCTTCCTTACCTGTCGATCTTCAATCGACAAAGGTTTTTCTACAAACGTTAAGCTTTTATCTATTTGCACATCTGTATGTGGCATGACATGGGAATCATCAGCGGAACACTTCTTTAGATTGCAAATGTGGAACACATTGTGAATTCCACTGAGCTCTTCTGGTAAGTTCAACTTGTAGGCAACTGACCCGACACGTTCGATAACCTCGAAAGGTCCTATGTATCTCGGGCTTAGTTTGCCTTTCTTACCAAATCGCATCACCCCTTTCCATGGTGACACTTTAAGTAGGACTTTGTCACCTACTTCGAAGTGAAAGTCCTTACGACTTGGATCCGCGTAACTCTTCTGCCTATTCCGGGCAGCTTGGAGATTGTTACGAATCTGGACAATCTTGTCCGTCGTTTCGAACACGATCTCTGGTCCTGATAACTGGACTTCTCCAACTTCCGCCCAACAAACTGGCGATCTACATTTTCTACCGTATAATGCCTCAAAAGGCGCAGCCTTTATGCTGGTATGGTAGCTATTGTTGTAGGAGAATTCGATCAAGGGTAGGTTCTTATCCCAGCTACCTCCCAATTCGATCGCACATGCGCGTAGCATGTCTTCCAACGTTTGAATAGTACGCTCACTCTGACCGTCTGTCTGAGGATGGTAAGCCGTACTAAAGTTCAAACGTGTACCCAAAGATTGCTGGAAACTCTTCCAAAAGTGTGACGTGTACCTAGTATCCCGGTCAGAGATAATAGCTACAGGTATGCCGTGTAGGGCTACAATCTTGTCAACGTATAACTGGGCTAACATATCGGAGCTATAAGTCTCCTTGATGGGTAAGAAATGAGCTGACTTAGTCAGTCGGTCAACTATAACCCATATCGTATCATTGCCTTTCCTCGTCTTGGGTAACTTGGTAATAAAATCCATAGTTACCATTTCCCACTTCCACGTAGGAAGTTCAGGCTGTTGTAGCAATCCTGACGGTTTCTGATGCTCGGCTTTGACTTGCGCACATGTCAAGCATTTTGCTACATGGGCGGCCACAGACTTTTTCAAGCCTATCCACCAATAATTTGCCTTTAAATCCTGGTACATCTTATCAGCTCCAGGATGAACGGAGTATTTGGAACTGTGGGCTTCTTGGAGGATGACATCACGAAGTCCTCCAAAAATCGGAACCCATATTCGTCCGTTTAACCGTAAAATTCCGTCCTTGCTAAGAGTTAACTGCTCCTCAGTTACTCCTAACTTTTCATTAGGATAGTTAGCTTCCAACACAGCTTCCTTCTGTGCAGCTAACACCCTTTCTATCAAACTGTTCTTTATCTCCATACGCTTGGCGTTAATTCGAATGGGTTTAACCCTTTTCTTTCTGCTCAAGGAATCAGCGACTACATTTGCTTTGCCGGGATGGTATTTGATTTCACAATCATAATCATTTAAAGTTTCCATCCAACGGCGTTGCCTCATGTTTAATTCTTTCTGGTTAAACAGATGCTGGAGGCTCTTGTGATCAGAAAAGATCACAAACTTGATTCCATAAAGATAATGCCTCCACAGTTTTAGTGCGAACACAACTGCACCCAATTCCAAGTCATGGGTGGTGTAATTCTTTTCGTGCACCTTTAACTGTCGTGATGCATAGGCAATCACCTTGCCTTTCTGCATAAGCACACACCCCATGCCAGTGTGTGATGCATCACAATAAACTACAAATTCTTCAGCGCCTTCAGGTAAGGTAAGCACAGGAGCGTTGCTCAACTTTTGTTTCAAGACATCGAAGGACTCTTGCTGCTTAGGGCCCCATACGAATTTTACTTTCTTCTTGGTCAAGGAAGTTAGAGGTGCAGCAATCCTTGAAAAATTTTCAATGAAGCGCCTGTAATATCCTGCCAATCCTAGGAAACTACGAATCTCCGTAGGTGTCTTTGGCTCTTGCCAATTCATAACAGCTTCGACTTTAGCGGGATCCACCTGGATACCATGCTCACTGACCACATGTCCAAGGAATTGGACTTCTCGTAGCCAAAATTCACACTTAGAGAATTTGGCGTAGAGCTTCTCCTGACGTAGAAGTTTGAGAATACAACGAAGGTGTTTCTCGTGGTCAGCTTGGTTCTTAGAATAAATAAGGATGTCATCAATGAAGACGATAACAAATTTATCTAAGTAAGGCTTGCAGACACGATTCATGAGATCCATGAACGCGGCTGGTGCATTGGTGAGCCCAAAAGGCATCACTAGGAACTCGTAATGACCGTAGCGAGTCCTGAATGCAGTCTTGTGAACGTCTTCATCCATAACCTTCAACTGATGGTATCCTGACCTTAGATCAATCTTTGAGAAGTAACTTGCCCCTTGAAGCTGATCGAACAAATCGTCGATCCTGGGCAATGGATATCTATTCTTGATCGTGACTTTATTAAGCTCGCGATAGTCGATGCATAGACGCATCGATCCATCCTTCTTCTTGACAAACAGGATTGGTGCTCCCCAAGGAGATGAACTAGGTCGAATGAAACCCTTAGCTAGCAATTCATCTAGCTGTGTCCGCAACTCCTTCATTTCCGTGGGTGCCAATCTGTATGGAGCTCTAGCAACTGGTGCCGCTCCGGGGATGATATCGATCCTGAATTCGACTTGTCTATCTGGTGGTAGACCAGGTAGATCTTCAGGAAACACTTCTGGGTATCCCGAAATGACAGGGATGTCTTCTAACTTTGGTTTAGGCTCGTCAATGATCACTTGCGCCATGTAAATGACACATCCCTTTTTCAAACACTTTGAAGCCTTGAGCATAGTCACGTGCTCAGGCAGTCCGTACTGGGTATCTCCCCGAATGGTAAGTGATTCACCAGACGGAGTCTTTATCACTACTTGCTTCATGTTACAGACGATTTGGGCCTGGTTATGAGATAACCAGTCCATACCCAGAACTATGTCAAAACCGGCTAGCTTAAAGGGAAGTAGAGATAGAGGAAAAGAATGGTTCTTAATGGATATAACACATCCATCTAACTCAGTAGAGACGGCTTCAATGGTACCATCTGCTAACTCTACCTCATAATTCACTTTTAGGGTTTTGACAGGTAAATTCAACAATTTACAAAATTTATGATCTACGAAGGACTTATCTGCGCTCTGATACCAACCTGTCACACCCCGATTTCCACGTGTCACCGGTGGGCCCGGTGGGGGAGTATCGTGACGTGGTTGGCAACGTAACAGTCAAACAACACAATATAATAATGCACAGCGGAAGCAAATTTAAAATAAGATACAACCGAATTTATTTATTGTAAACAAAGTCACAATTATCCGGTGTTTATCCACAGTAGGATCGAAACAAAATAACATTGTTTATGGTTCAACAGACTTCGGCATCTAAAGCTTGCGAGACTTCTACTGATGCTTAAGAGAATCCCAGCCTATTTCGCCTAGTACCTGCATTTAATCTTTTTGGGAAAATACGTCAGTTTACACTGGTAAATACATTCAACTGACTCATTTTATAAAATGATTGAAAATTGGTTTGGATGCACATGGCATAAACATTTTTTTTTTAACTTGGGAGAATTATTTAATATTATAATCTTGTGAACGATTTACATGTTACTTATGCGTTCAGTAGCCCGGAACGTATTCCGGGTTAAAGATCAATAGACACACCACTTATGTGAGTTATACACGGGAGTACGCCTACACCCCGTGCTCAGGTCGTGGCTATCTCGTAAGATAATGCCAGGGATATCCGGGACATGGTCATTAACCCCCCAAAGGCTGTAAAGTAAACACATCTGTTTAAAACGAGCCGATCAAATTATTCAATTAACCACTAAGCGTGGAAGATTTGATGCTCGATCAAGCGGTACGCTATGTACCGTAACCCAAGCCCGTATAGGGAAAATAAGTTAAAAGTATTTACCTTTGCAAGTATAAATCCTTAATTGAATAAACTGCAGATAGCTTTTACTGGTTCTCCTAATCTGGAACGAAGGTTTAATATAACCTATTAGAATACTAACGGATCTTTAATTAAGCTTAAGCTTAGACCGGTTAGTTTAACGATACGGTTCTTACGCACGATTAAGCGAAGACCGGATAGAATGTGATTTGGACCCGACAAGTTGAGGACTTGTTTAATATGGGTTTACTATTCACATTCTGGATTTTGAGATAAAAATGATATCGTTTGACCCGTTTCGGCTAGTTTATGCAAACTAGTTACATAAACCGAACCGAACGCGTATAATGCATAACGGGTAACCGAAAGGGTCGCGAACAGGTTTCCTAAGTTAATACGCTTTTAATTATGTTGTGATATCATTATGATATCTTCCATAATGCCCATAACGAGTTCAATCCCTAAATACGCCCCGTAGGGGTATTTTGGTCATTTTAAGGGTTATAAAAGAGATTTACAATACTTCTGAGATACGGGTCTGATTAAATCAGAAAAACATCTTAACTTAACAGGTTATGTCTAATGGTATTAAGTCTTACGTGGCAAAATGGTTTTAATACTAAACTACGCGTTTAATACGCGTATAAAGCCGTTTTAAGCGACGTACGGGTTAAAATACCAATCTGAGTTTTCTGATCAGCAAAACAGGTTCAAAATACTATATTTATTATTTTAGATCAGTGGCAATTGGATTGGTATCAATCGGATTCGTAAAACTCGTTTTATGGCCTAAAAGGGCATATTCGGTATTAACCGAATCAATGCGATAAGCCTAGCTTAAGATCAGTTTAAAAATAATTAAAAATCTTCAAAAATCCCAAAATATTATTTAACATCAGTGGGTAAAAGTTTTGGTACCGAAAATCGGGTTTAGATAGGCTATGCGCTAATCGCGCCGTTTAATTAATAAAAAGCTTATTATTTACGCTAATGCGCATATCTCCTAATCTAGACCTCCGATTGACGTGAAAATTTACGTACATGCTAAATAATCAGTAACTAAGATTATAGTACTTCCACATTTTCAAAATTCTCGTTGTAGGGTCATAAGGGCGTTATGGTCCAATTTAAGCGATTAACGGAAACGTGTGCATGCATCGGATAATCAATGAAACAAGTACCGAGACTTATACTATCATGTAACCCAACCCTAATGAGACTTTAAGGCATGTCTAATTCAAACTAAAACGGGTCAGAACCGAAGTCAACGCAAAAGTCAAAGTTTTGCGTCTTTCGGTTCCGAACCGGGTTTAAACAGAAATTTGTCGAGTCGGACAAGCGTAGACAAGTTTTTATACTTATTACCAAGTTATATTAAGATTAAAACAGGTTACACGCCTCTCGGATTGCATTTCATGCATTAAATCATATTTTACCCTTCTGTTGACTTTTTCGGTCAACGTTTGACCCGACAAACGACCTAGTTAGGTCTGAAATTGGTACTTGCCCTTATAAGGGTTTAATACCCATGTAATTACCTATCTAACGGTACTTTTAATTTGACATACGACTGAGCTATCGTTAACTAATCCCGAAGTCAACCGTTTATTACGATATGTTGACTTTTAAGCTATTTACTAAGCTAGAATTAATTTAGAAGGGTTAAGCAACTTACTAGATGATTAATGGATGATTAGGAAGGCCTTCAATCAGATTGTAAGCTCCTCAAATGCTCAGATTGTTTGCAATTGATGTGTGGAATGGTTGTGAATGAATGGGTCTTTATATACAAGTTTCAAACACCACAAGCAAGTGACAACCAAGTCTAGAGCCATCCACAATTTATCAACACTTGTAAGTAGTGTGTAGGGATGTCTAGGGGCCATGTATATGCAAGAAAAACCGGCCTAGATGGTAACAATCGCACACAACAGCCAACAGCAGGTCATTCTGTCGCTGGGCACCCCTCGCGTAGCGCGAGGGGCCGTCGCGCTACGCGACGCCCTTGCTGAATCAGAATTTTGTTGTTTGTTGGTGGTTTGAAAGGGCAGCCGTTATAAACGACTTGTGGACTTATTTTATCAGTAGGGGGCCTCCCATAAGTGTCTATATGTTTAAACATACCCTACCATTATCCAATGTTTCAAATGAATGCATAAACAAGACCCGAAAACATCGGTTTACCATTGCTTTTCATCGTGGGATCACATCATACTTTTGCAATTCCATTATTGGCAATAATTCCCTGAATTGAGGGTGCATAGATGTGTAAAATATTATATCGGGTCTTGGGATTCATAATTGAGGTGTTCAGAGGTAATAATTTAACATGACGCCACTTTAAATCCTACCGAAAACATCTTTATTAAATCCGGGTTTTCATCGCGTTTTTGTCTTACATGACACGTGTCGTTTTAATATTAAACCCGAAATTTGCGAGGTGTTACATCCTCACCCCCTTAAAATAAATCTCGACCCGAGATTTACTGAAACAAATAAGGGTATTTTTCTTTCATGGTGGATTCCAACTCCCACGTATACTCGGGACCTCTTCGGGCATCCCATTTGACCTTTACAAAAGGTATGTGCTTTCTTCGAAGCTTCCTTACCTGTCGATCTTCAATCGACAAAGGTTTTTCTACAAACGTTAAGCTTTTATCTATTTGCACATCTGTATGTGGCATGACATGGGAATCATCAGCGGAACACTTCTTTAGATTGCAAATGTGGAACACATTGTGAATTCCACTGAGCTCTTCTGGTAAGTTCAACTTGTAGGCAACTGACCCGACACGTTCGATAACCTCGAAAGGTCCTATGTATCTCGGGCTTAGTTTGCCTTTCTTACCAAATCGCATCACCCCTTTCCATGGTGACACTTTAAGTAGGACTTTGTCACCTACTTCGAAGTGAAAGTCCTTACGACTTGGATCCGCGTAACTCTTCTGCCTATTCCGGGCAGCTTGGAGATTGTTACGAATCTGGACAATCTTGTCCGTCGTTTCGAACACGATCTCTGGTCCTGATAACTGGACTTCTCCAACTTCCGCCCAACAAACTGGCGATCTACATTTTCTACCGTATAATGCCTCAAAAGGCGCAGCCTTTATGCTGGTATGGTAGCTATTGTTGTAGGAGAATTCGATCAAGGGTAGGTTCTTATCCCAGCTACCTCCCAATTCGATCGCACATGCGCGTAGCATGTCTTCCAACGTTTGAATAGTACGCTCACTCTGACCGTCTGTCTGAGGATGGTAAGCCGTACTAAAGTTCAAACGTGTACCCAAAGATTGCTGGAAACTCTTCCAAAAGTGTGACGTGTACCTAGTATCCCGGTCAGAGATAATAGCTACAGGTATGCCGTGTAGGGCTACAATCTTGTCAACGTATAACTGGGCTAACATATCGGAGCTATAAGTCTCCTTGATGGGTAAGAAATGAGCTGACTTAGTCAGTCGGTCAACTATAACCCATATCGTATCATTGCCTTTCCTCGTCTTGGGTAACTTGGTAATAAAATCCATAGTTACCATTTCCCACTTCCACGTAGGAAGTTCAGGCTGTTGTAGCAATCCTGACGGTTTCTGATGCTCGGCTTTGACTTGCGCACATGTCAAGCATTTTGCTACATGGGCGGCCACAGACTTTTTCAAGCCTATCCACCAATAATTTGCCTTTAAATCCTGGTACATCTTATCAGCTCCAGGATGAACGGAGTATTTGGAACTGTGGGCTTCTTGGAGGATGACATCACGAAGTCCTCCAAAAATCGGAACCCATATTCGTCCGTTTAACCGTAAAATTCCGTCCTTGCTAAGAGTTAACTGCTCCTCAGTTACTCCTAACTTTTCATTAGGATAGTTAGCTTCCAACACAGCTTCCTTCTGTGCAGCTAACACCCTTTCTATCAAACTGTTCTTTATCTCCATACGCTTGGCGTTAATTCGAATGGGTTTAACCCTTTTCTTTCTGCTCAAGGAATCAGCGACTACATTTGCTTTGCCGGGATGGTATTTGATTTCACAATCATAATCATTTAAAGTTTCCATCCAACGGCGTTGCCTCATGTTTAATTCTTTCTGGTTAAACAGATGCTGGAGGCTCTTGTGATCAGAAAAGATCACAAACTTGATTCCATAAAGATAATGCCTCCACAGTTTTAGTGCGAACACAACTGCACCCAATTCCAAGTCATGGGTGGTGTAATTCTTTTCGTGCACCTTTAACTGTCGTGATGCATAGGCAATCACCTTGCCTTTCTGCATAAGCACACACCCCATGCCAGTGTGTGATGCATCACAATAAACTACAAATTCTTCAGCGCCTTCAGGTAAGGTAAGCACAGGAGCGTTGCTCAACTTTTGTTTCAAGACATCGAAGGACTCTTGCTGCTTAGGGCCCCATACGAATTTTACTTTCTTCTTGGTCAAGGAAGTTAGAGGTGCAGCAATCCTTGAAAAATTTTCAATGAAGCGCCTGTAATATCCTGCCAATCCTAGGAAACTACGAATCTCCGTAGGTGTCTTTGGCTCTTGCCAATTCATAACAGCTTCGACTTTAGCGGGATCCACCTGGATACCATGCTCACTGACCACATGTCCAAGGAATTGGACTTCTCGTAGCCAAAATTCACACTTAGAGAATTTGGCGTAGAGCTTCTCCTGACGTAGAAGTTTGAGAATACAACGAAGGTGTTTCTCGTGGTCAGCTTGGTTCTTAGAATAAATAAGGATGTCATCAATGAAGACGATAACAAATTTATCTAAGTAAGGCTTGCAGACACGATTCATGAGATCCATGAACGCGGCTGGTGCATTGGTGAGCCCAAAAGGCATCACTAGGAACTCGTAATGACCGTAGCGAGTCCTGAATGCAGTCTTGTGAACGTCTTCATCCATAACCTTCAACTGATGGTATCCTGACCTTAGATCAATCTTTGAGAAGTAACTTGCCCCTTGAAGCTGATCGAACAAATCGTCGATCCTGGGCAATGGATATCTATTCTTGATCGTGACTTTATTAAGCTCGCGATAGTCGATGCATAGACGCATCGATCCATCCTTCTTCTTGACAAACAGGATTGGTGCTCCCCAAGGAGATGAACTAGGTCGAATGAAACCCTTAGCTAGCAATTCATCTAGCTGTGTCCGCAACTCCTTCATTTCCGTGGGTGCCAATCTGTATGGAGCTCTAGCAACTGGTGCCGCTCCGGGGATGATATCGATCCTGAATTCGACTTGTCTATCTGGTGGTAGACCAGGTAGATCTTCAGGAAACACTTCTGGGTATCCCGAAATGACAGGGATGTCTTCTAACTTTGGTTTAGGCTCGTCAATGATCACTTGCGCCATGTAAATGACACATCCCTTTTTCAAACACTTTGAAGCCTTGAGCATAGTCACGTGCTCAGGCAGTCCGTACTGGGTATCTCCCCGAATGGTAAGTGATTCACCAGACGGAGTCTTTATCACTACTTGCTTCATGTTACAGACGATTTGGGCCTGGTTATGAGATAACCAGTCCATACCCAGAACTATGTCAAAACCGGCTAGCTTAAAGGGAAGTAGAGATAGAGGAAAAGAATGGTTCTTAATGGATATAACACATCCATCTAACTCAGTAGAGACGGCTTCAATGGTACCATCTGCTAACTCTACCTCATAATTCACTTTTAGGGTTTTGACAGGTAAATTCAACAATTTACAAAATTTATGATCTACGAAGGACTTATCTGCGCTCTGATACCAACCTGTCACACCCCGATTTCCACGTGTCACCGGTGGGCCCGGTGGGGGAGTATCGTGACGTGGTTGGCAACGTAACAGTCAAACAACACAATATAATAATGCACAGCGGAAGCAAATTTAAAATAAGATACAACCGAATTTATTTATTGTAAACAAAGTCACAATTATCCGGTGTTTATCCACAGTAGGATCGAAACAAAATAACATTGTTTATGGTTCAACAGACTTCGGCATCTAAAGCTTGCGAGACTTCTACTGATGCTTAAGAGAATCCCAGCCTATTTCGCCTAGTACCTGCATTTAATCTTTTTGGGAAAATACGTCAGTTTACACTGGTAAATACATTCAACTGACTCATTTTATAAAATGATTGAAAATTGGTTTGGATGCACATGGCATAAACATTTTTTTTTTAACTTGGGAGAATTATTTAATATTATAATCTTGTGAACGATTTACATGTTACTTATGCGTTCAGTAGCCCGGAACGTATTCCGGGTTAAAGATCAATAGACACACCACTTATGTGAGTTATACACGGGAGTACGCCTACACCCCGTGCTCAGGTCGTGGCTATCTCGTAAGATAATGCCAGGGATATCCGGGACATGGTCATTAACCCCCCAAAGGCTGTAAAGTAAACACATCTGTTTAAAACGAGCCGATCAAATTATTCAATTAACCACTAAGCGTGGAAGATTTGATGCTCGATCAAGCGGTACGCTATGTACCGTAACCCAAGCCCGTATAGGGAAAATAAGTTAAAAGTATTTACCTTTGCAAGTATAAATCCTTAATTGAATAAACTGCAGATAGCTTTTACTGGTTCTCCTAATCTGGAACGAAGGTTTAATATAACCTATTAGAATACTAACGGATCTTTAATTAAGCTTAAGCTTAGACCGGTTAGTTTAACGATACGGTTCTTACGCACGATTAAGCGAAGACCGGATAGAATGTGATTTAGACCCGACAAGTTGAGGACTTGTTTAATATGGGTTTACTATTCACATTCTGGATTTTGAGATAAAAATGATATCGTTTGACCCGTTTCGGCTAGTTTATGCAAACTAGTTACATAAACCGAACCGAACGCGTATAATGCATAACGGGTAACCGAAAGGGTCGCGAACAGGTTTCCTAAGTTAATACGCTTTTAATTATGTTGTGATATCATTATGATATCTTCCATAATGCCCATAACGAGTTCAATCCCTAAATACGCCCCGTAGGGGTATTTTGGTCATTTTAAGGGTTATAAAAGAGATTTACAATACTTCTGAGATACGGGTCTGATTAAATCAGAAAAACATCTTAACTTAACAGGTTATGTCTAATGGTATTAAGTCTTACGTGGCAAAATGGTTTTAATACTAAACTATGCGTTTAATACGCGTATAAAGCCGTTTTAAGCGACGTACGGGTTAAAATACCAATCTGAGTTTTCTGATCAGCAAAACAGGTTCAAAATACTATATTTATTATTTTAGATCAGTGGCAATTGGATTGGTATCAATCGGATTCGTAAAACTCGTTTTATGGCCTAAAAGGGCATATTCGGTATTAACCGAATCAATGCGATAAGCCTAGCTTAAGATCAGTTTAAAAATAATTAAAAATCTTCAAAAATCCCAAAATATTATTTAACATCAGTGGGTAAAAGTTTTGGTACCGAAAATCGGGTTTAGATAGGCTATGCGCTAATCGCGCCGTTTAATTAATAAAAAGCTTATTATTTACGCTAATGCGCATATCTCCTAATCTAGACCTCCGATTGACGTGAAAATTTACGTACATGCTAAATAATCAGTAACTAAGATTATAGTACTTCCACATTTTCAAAATTCTCGTTGTAGGGTCATAAGGGCGTTATGGTCCAATTTAAGCGATTAACGGAAACGTGTGCATGCATCGGATAATCAATGAAACAAGTACCGAGACTTATACTATCATGTAACCCAACCCTAATGAGACTTTAAGGCATGTCTAATTCAAACTAAAACGGGTCAGAACCGAAGTCAACGCAAAAGTCAAAGTTTTGCGTCTTTCGGTTCCGAACCGGGTTTAAACAGAAATTTGTCGAGTCGGACAAGCGTAGACAAGTTTTTATACTTATTACCAAGTTATATTAAGATTAAAACAGGTTACACGCCTCTCGGATTGCATTTCATGCATTAAATCATATTTTACCCTTCTGTTGACTTTTTCGGTCAACGTTTGACCCGACAAACGACCTAGTTAGGTCTGAAATTGGTACTTGCCCTTATAAGGGTTTAATACCCATGTAATTACCTATCTAACGGTACTTTTAATTTGACATACGACTGAGCTATCGTTAACTAATCCCGAAGTCAACCGTTTATTACGATATGTTGACTTTTAAGCTATTTACTAAGCTAGAATTAATTTAGAAGGGTTAAGCAACTTACTAGATGATTAATGGATGATTAGGAAGGCCTTCAATCAGATTGTAAGCTCCTCAAATGCTCAGATTGTTTGCAATTGATGTGTGGAATGGTTGTGAATGAATGGGTCTTTATATACAAGTTTCAAACACCACAAGCAAGTGACAACCAAGTCTAGAGCCATCCACAATTTATCAACACTTGTAAGTAGTGTGTAGGGATGTCTAGGGGCCATGTATATGCAAGAAAAACCGGCCTAGATGGTAACAATCGCACACAACAGCCAACAGCAGGTCATTCTGTCGCTGGGCACCCCTCGCGTAGCGCGAGGGGCCGTCGCGCTACGCGACGCCCTTGCTGAATCAGAATTTTGTTGTTTGTTGGTGGTTTGAAAGGGCAGCCGTTATAAACGACTTGTGGACTTATTTTATCAGTAGGGGGCCTCCCATAAGTGTCTATATGTTTAAACATACCCTACCATTATCCAATGTTTCAAATGAATGCATAAACAAGACCCGAAAACATCGGTTTACCATTGCTTTTCATCGTGGGATCACATCATACTTTTGCAATTCCATTATTGGCAATAATTCCCTGAATTGAGGGTGCATAGATGTGTAAAATATTATATCGGGTCTTGGGATTCATAATTGAGGTGTTCAGAGGTAATAATTTAACATGACGCCACTTTAAATCCTACCGAAAACATCTTTATTAAATCCGGGTTTTCATCGCGTTTTTGTCTTACATGACACGTGTCGTTTTAATATTAAACCCGAAATTTGCGAGGTGTTACACAAAAACCAAACCCGAAAACAATTTACACAAAAACCAAACCCCTGACCAAAGTTCTAGACCAAAACTTGGACAAATTGTCCAAGGATAAACCTTGGACTAAGTTCCAAGATATGCACAATAAAGACCCTAACAATTGGAAGGCATGCACTTTTCACCCAAAGTGCATTAACAAACTCCCCCTTGATCAGTGCATGGTCTTCATGTAGTCTAGAATTCTTCATTATCGTTGACTTTAACTTGGACTTCTGCTTTGGTTGACCAGAACTGATAAGCGACAGTTACCCGACAGGAACTGCACTTACATTAAGATTATATTTTCTTGGATATTATTAATATTAATATTTTAAAAATACAAAATTTACAACTAAAATAGATATGAACTGATGCTTCTTTATGTTTTGATTTCTAAATATTTAGCATAAAAATGACTAACTCGTTTAAATTATAAAAAAATGAGTAATAAAATATGTGTTAAAAGGGGAACTTATGAATCGTCAAGCTGATCCAAACTATCTAGCTAAACATGTTTGTGGTCGAAACTAGCCTAAACCTAAACCTGCATATTTTGTGTTAGGCCCGTGTCATGTTTTTTGTGTCGAATTAGAACTTCAGACCCCTACCATTACCATTAAGAATGGCAATGAGTATTGAGTTGGGTGCTGAACTGCTGATAATTATAAATTACTTGTCGGGTCATGTACCCAATTTTGACTATGAACTTCGACTTTGAGCCCAGTTTAAACAGCTTAGGCCCATGTAACTTTGTAGTTTTTGAGCTGTTGGGCTTTACCCCATTGATTGCCATTTCATTTCATGATTCAATTATTTCAATCAAGCAAATTATTGATTACATATTTTATCAATCAAGTATTTATATTCATTTAATCATCTAAAATAATAATTAAGTCATTTTCCAAAACTAGGCTTGTATTTTAGTAAGTGCATAGAATAAATACGGTTAATTAGTATCTATAAAGTTTTTTTATCTGTTGAATATGTTACTAGTTACCGCTTTGTTGGTGTCAACGCAGGTTATGACAAAAGATATTGTACCAACCGTTCGGTTTATGAGTTACCTAAAGAGTAATGTACGTTTGAAACCAAACCGAACCAGTCCATACACATCTTGCTTTTTACATATACATGTTCGTTAATATACCTTTTACCATCCAACATGGTTTGCGTCATATATCACCCCATTATCATGTATCCAAGTTGCAATAGACCGTAACCATTCTCACCTTGCTTTCTACTTTGATAAGCAACCAAAACAACAACAAAAAATTCAACACCAAGTAGTAAAAAGCAATAGAAATAGGTTTTTTTTTTTTTTTTTTTTTTTTTTTGCTACAACATGACAACATGTTTCTACTAAATTTCAAAGAAACACTTATGTAGTCCCCTAGTACGTTGTTGTAATGGAAATATGATATTGACTCATAGTCTGATTTAAAATCGTCCAAAACCAAACCATGAACACCCATGTCGATATACATAGCATGACACACACACAATATTACATGACAATACATGTGGCATGTCATGTTACCGATAATGGTGACGTGGTCGATTGGTTGTGCGTGTGACGTACCATATCACTAGATGTTGACATGAAACACATGTACATGCCTTTATTTCTTGAGTTGCTAAACAAAATGTAGCATTTTAAACAATTCAAGTAATTTCACAACAATATTAGTGTTCAAAGTATAATGGATTTGATTAGAAAGCTAAATCATCTTTTCTAAAGTTGTTGAAAGTATTTATTAATGAATACCTAAAGACAATTTGTCGTCAATTTGAAAATGTGTCCCTCGTTATACAACACTCAACTAATGTATTCACATAGGATTCTTTTGATTCCCACAAATTTTGTCCCAAATCTATGGTGGGCCATACTTCACAGTCCTACATTGTGTTTGAAGTGCTAATGATCACACAACTTAATATATATTTATGTATTTCAAGATATGATTGTATATATAGTGACTTAAGGGGACAATTAAGTAGTGGAAAGTTCAAATGAGAAGAAATTTTTTGTAAGAAGAAAAAAGAACAAATTTCAACCAATAAGAATGCTTTATTTTACTTCATTTAATATAAATATTTAATATTACTACAATGGTACATTGGTAAATCTACATAAGTCATTAATTTCTAGTCTTCCTCTTTAATAGCTTATACATTAAATTTTTTGTAACTTATCTTCAAAATATATATTTTTTCAAAAAATAAAATAAAATAATTTAAAGTGTAGGATAAATTACGAGTTGTGTAGGACAAATTACGAGTTGTGTAGGATAAATTTCAACGTGTAGGATGAATTTCGAAATATGTATGATAACTTTTGATGTGTGTGGGCAAAAAATAATTAGTGTGGAGGATAATAGTCTTTATGACTAATTAATTAGTCAAAAATGATAATAAATGAGATAAGTGAAAAAACTATTTAATGTTTTACAAAATTACCCTTTGTTCTTTTTCTTCTCAATTAAATTTTCTTCTCAAATGAACCTTCCCCCAATTAAGTAATTAACCATATGCAGGATTAAGTTTAATTAACTGAAAAGGTATTGAACAAAAGTCTTTTAGCTTGAATTTTAGGATATTAGATTTAAATAACTCCAACTTTCATCAATTGGGATACTATTCTCAACTTTTGATTTGTACCACACAACTCTCAACTTTCAACTTATTTTCCTCTAGCACTCCCAAACTAACTGAACCATAACCCAATTAGCTGATGTCAGATGCTACATCATCGAAAATGCCCTGTTAGCCACCACGTCATAAAAATTGCCACGCTAGCTGCTACATCAGCCGCGACGTCATCAAAATTTGCCATGTTAGCTGCCATGTCACCATACGAAGTGCCACATAAAAAATACTATCTGGGTTACGGTTCAGTTAGTTTGGGAGTGTCAGTGAAAAATAAGTTGAAAGTTAGGAGTGGTGTGATACAAATCAAAAGTTGAGACTGATATCGACCAATTGGTAAAAATTGAAGTTATTTAAATCCAATATCTCTTGAATTTTTAAAGGAGTATAGTATAAGTTTATGTTTATTTCGACCCTCCTTTTATTTTACACACTCTCATAGCAACTCTCCCAACATTCTCTTCACCTTTCGATTAAAAAATGTTTCCCTCCTACCAACCAATACCATTCACTTATCGCTTTAAGAACCCAAGTCATAACAACATTGAAGTGGTACAATTTAAGATAATGATGGCGTTTATTAGAACTATTAAATTAGAATAAGATGTATGAAAAAGGTAACCATCACTAGTGCTCTAGTGGTGGCCACGGGTATTTAAGTTCCACCTATGGTGGGTCCGGGTGAGTTTTCCCCTCCAGGTCTCAAGTTCGAGTCTGGGTGACAGGGGTTTCTCATTGAGGGTTTAAATTGGGCATCTATTGTGCGAGGGGCTCTCTAGCGCGAACTCGATTAAGACAACGTATGCTAGACATCCCGACATTCACGAATAATTTACACCTAAAAAAAAGACGTATGAAAAAGGTATCGACAAATTGTCGGGTTTGTAACATTAGTCAACAAAAGATATCGATCAATTATTGCTTTATAGATGCTATGGAAGCTAACGAGCATTTTTAATGTATCAAGATGTTATGCTTTTCTCTCGTTCCATAAATACTATTTTATTGAAATTATGTTGTTTTTATCTTCATCAAATATGGTTATAAGAAGTTTTATGTTAAGTTTGGATTATTAATTCATTAAACCTAATTACTTATTAATGAATCGCTTTAATGCTTCAAAGCCCACATTGGGTTTATAGTTTTTCTTGCCCCCACATGATTTGTTTATGAGTTAACTGTCATTTACGTCTTTGTGGTTTGTCCACTAATGCCATTTTAGACCATAGTTTAAAATTGTACACTTTTTCTTTCAGATATTCTCGAAACGTGACATTTCAGTTAAATAACTAACCCCAGCTAAAAAACTCAGTTAACTCAGGGGTAAAATGATCATTTTGGATGTGACATACACTTTTAAACTAAGTCATTTTTCATAGATCTTTTATTACGCATTTTACATAGATTTTTTGAATAAAAAATGAAAAAATACATGTAAAATGACCATTTAACCCTTGAACTAACTGATGTTAGTTTTTGAATTAAAATGACATGTTTCGAGAATGTAAAGAAGGAAAATAATACAATTTTAAAATTTGTTTTGAAATGACATAAATGGACAAACTACAGAGACGTAAATGACAGTTAACCGACAAAATTTATCCTCTAGTTTAAACAACAAAAACATTTACATTTTCTAATGGGTGCTACTTTCTACACCCCCTAATTACTTTTTTCACCCCCTCCTCTCACATACTTACAGGTGGGGCCTGCGTGGGACCGACAGTTCACCCCCTCCTCTCACATACTTACAGGTGGGGCCTGCGTGGGACCGACAATTTTCCTCTCACAAGGGGGGTATAATCAGGAAGGAGAGAGGGTGTGTATAGAATCAGCCTTTCTAATTGATAAACAAATCAATATCACACAAACAAAAAGGTCATACCAAATCCCAAAAAACAAAGTATACACAGTAACATAACATCTTCCAAATTTAATCATAGATCCCAAAAACATTATACTTTATGCTTCATCAATAATTACATACCTTTAAATTCAAATCAATAGTTTTTTCGACACTGAATTTTCGACGCGAGAAAGAACAAATGTCCCCGAATACATGTCCACAAAAAACTTCTCTATGATGTCGCGATAAACAGGACAAGTTAACCGCGAATAGTAATGAAGCACCTCTTCAATATCAACAACAAGATCAACATTATTTTGATCCATCATCTCTAACTCCTTTAACTTTCTTGTAACCAAACACTTTGACAATAATTCATCTTCATCTTCGTCTCTTTTTGTGTTTTCTTCATGACTGTTGATCATGTTTGGTTGTTTAAGGTTCATGTTACATGGTTCTATAAGGTTGGGTGTGTTTTCTGGTTGTCTATAGCTGCGGTTGAAATGGGTTGCGTGTAGCGCGGCTCCACTGCGGCTTCGGCTGCATGAAAAGGGGTTGCAGTGTGGTGTTTTGGGGAGCCTTTGATAGCCTCCAGCAAAATAGGACTTGAAGGTATGTATGGTACTTTTCAAGAACCTTTTGGTGTTAGAGTATGTGATTCTTAGAAGCATTCTTGAAGGTTTTTGTGTGTGTATGAGAGAGAGAGAGAGATTTCACAGTGGGAATGAGAGCTGGAGGTTGAAGATGGCCTCAGGGGTTTAAGTAGGTGTATGTTAAATTTTTGTATGCATGTCACCAAAAGCCAAAAGGGCATCCAATAAATGTAACATATAACTTTTCTTTCTTTTTTAAATAGATTATATATTATTGTTCTTTTTTTTACTAGTAAAATAGGCAACGAGCTATGTCGCCACCCCTTTTGAATTGTAAAATCTATTCTACTAAAGACGAAACAACTCTTAAGGGTCGATAAATTACTATTGACGACCTGCTGGACCCTGTTTAGGAATTCTACGGCCTCTGGGGCTAGGGAACCAAATGTATCAAAAGCAAATGGGAAAAACACGTGTTGATTCTCTAAACAAGTTTTCTCGTGGTTAGCGACTTTGCATGATTTTGCCTTCAACACTGTCTGACCAGCAACAAAGTCATTATCCCTGAGCTCAACAAGAGGGGACACTCCTGTAAGGTCCACACAAGCGTGTTTTCCCTCTGCCCACCCAAACATAGAATATCAGTTGCCCGAAGAGTAGATCTCCCATCGAGCGGATTTGTCTGAAAGTTCACGAAGGCCTCATTTTTGCTTGAATCCCTGCCCGCTTTAGCACATCACAAAGGATATCCCTAACCAAATCATTTTTGTATTTAAACCCAGATAACTCCTTGCTATGGGCTGCATGCTCACCAAATGTATCTAAATAAACCTTGTGGCAAATTGGGGATCGACCGTAAATAGAGGGATCATTAACTGGTACTTAAGAGCTGTCCGTTACTCCATAGCTGACATGTGTTGACCTAGTCCTTCAATGAAGATGACTGTTAGGAAATCCTAAGCATGGAGACAATCAAACACGTCTTTCTGACGAGGGGATAAACGAAACTTCTCTCCCAAACTCTAGACAGTTCAACTAAATAGGGCGCTCCCCAAAGCATCTTGTGCTTTAAAGAAGACGATGTCCTTGTGAAGAATTTTCACTAGACCACTCAATATCTTTCACGGTAGAGCTTTTCTTTCTTTCATAACCAATATGTATAAAAACACATTTGTGTATAGTATATTCATTTAGATATACAGAAACATGCATGTTACAAAAACGCATGTTTTACGTTACAAATAAAATAAATGTTTTGAGATGATTTTACGTGATTCTATATTTTATTTTTGTATATAAAATAAAAAAAAAGACATTAGCTTTTACTTTTGATGATAGATGTGTTCCCTCTTTTTAGGATAAATTTTTGGAGCCTTTGTTTGTTAAAGTTCACTTTATCAAGGTTACGTTTGAAAAATTGTTCTTTGTACCTTTGTTTCGATTTGTGTTTATTCCAATCGTTTCCTACTTTCATATTATAAACTGTTTTTAGAACTTAACCGGTTAAAAACTTTTGAACCCTTCAAATTAGTTAGATATCGTTAAAATGAATCACGGAGCCAGTTTGTGGCTCGGTTAGTTGGCTCGACTCGAATACTCTCGTGGGTGTAACATACCCAACTTATATTCGGCTCAACTTCAACTTGAGCAGTTTGTGGCTTCACTAGTTGGCCCGTTATTATATACATAATTGGTTGACCACTTAGCTATAGTAACTTTGACTTTTTTTTTTTTTTTTTGCATTTCATCCTTATCAAGTTTCAAAACTTGTCAAACACCCCCTTAATTTTCTAAATTTTTGTAAAGTGTCATTTTGACCCACCTTGAGTTTTAAGTGCTTATTTTTATGTATGTGTTGGCGTAAATTTAAGTTGGTTTACGTTTCAACATGTTACTTTTCAAAAATGAATCATATTAAATATGATATGTTTTCATTAGACGGTATAAATTCGAGTTACTTTACGTTTCATTAGTCATGTCAAATATACTACGTTTTTATGTTTATGTACAACTCGGTATAAAGTCAAGTTTGTTAAGGTTTTGACGTAATGACATTTTGACCATCTCGAGTTTTACGTGCTCATTTTTATATACGTGTTGATATAAATTCAAGTTGGTTTGCATTTTAACGTAGTTTTTTTTTTTTCGTAAATGAGTCATGTCAAATACAATACATTTTTGTGCTTATTTTTATGGATATTTTTAGTTGGTCTACATTGATCGATAAGCAATAGCAAAAAAAACCAGTACGCTCAAATGACGTTAAAAATCCAACCCCACAATTCGGAGAATCAATTCTAGTTTTCTTAATTTTAATGATTTTTTATGTTTCTTTTTACTAATCCTAACTAAACAAGTTGATAACAATATTAAATTACACGATTCACATATAATACAATACTCAACGACCAATATACAAGGAAACGAACTAGTTTATACTAGCCGAAGCGTGAGTTATTTAAGCGAAGTCAACTCGAATCAAGTGGATACATAACTCGAATTGGAGATTTATATAAACCAGCGAGAGCTCGAGCCCAAATTGCTTAAATTTTTCACGAGCTAATTAATGCTAGCTGGTTTATATAAATCTCCGATTCGAGTCATGTACCTAAACAACCGTGTATCTTTTTATATACAAGATGTGGACAAATTGGTGTCTTTTTCATGTACATGA
Organism: Helianthus tuberosus; assembly: GCA_030545235.1. Taxonomy (NCBI): domain Eukaryota; kingdom Viridiplantae; phylum Streptophyta; class Magnoliopsida; order Asterales; family Asteraceae; genus Helianthus; species Helianthus tuberosus. Next base: position 6,362,547 of record CM060407.1, read on the forward strand.
ATAATAATAAAATATTATATAAGATTGATAAGTGATCTAATAATAGATTAGAGTTAAAAGAACAGGGCGGCTACATGTCTTGGTCGGATGGTGATGAGTTTGACGCTAATGAAGAATCCACATGTTTTTACCTAACCTTATTGTGTTAGTATTAAATTGACAAAACATAATATAATAGTAATAACTACAATTAAATAGTGGCGGTGATAATAGTTAAAATAGTGTCATTTACAAATACATGTAACAATTTGGGAAAATCATGATAATAGCTATCGAGTCGTACCAATTACGAAAATAGCCACCTAAAGCGTTTCTAGAGACACTATACCATCTGTTGTAGCGTTTTTTGTTGAATCAGTTCTGTTTATACATGAAGGAAAACAATAAAACATACCTTTGATTGCATCAACATAAACCAGCAGAGAATCCAGATGAAGATGCAGCAATAATGTTTGACATGGTTGTCAGCTTGGTCTGGTTCCTCCTTAGGGTGCTAACTGATGATGGTGGCTAAGAAAACCGAATAGGGGATTCAGTTATGGAGATAGGGGTCGAATGTTGATGTTATGACTAATGGGGTGTTTCTAATGTGTAACTGTCTAACCCCTTAACCTCCACATAATTCTCCTTATATAAGCACCCAGGAGGAAACCTAATTAGTTAATAAGGGTAATATGGTCCATCAACAATTACCAACTAATTATTTAATAGGTTATTATATATTTTGATCTTTATTATGTAAATGATTATAATGGCTATAGATTAAATAATATATTTAATCTTACATTCTCCCACTTAGCCGAGTAATCATTTACTATGAGTATTAGATAAGCCTGATCAGGAGTTAACACTCATTTTAGCCTTAAACAAGTACTATAGCAGAGAAATACAGCCGTTGAATCATTATGCGACTCAGGACCCCCATTAATCATACTATAGCCTTAATTTAAAACCTAATCGTTATGATCAAAATACGCATAAGCCCTTTGTTTGATTTGTAACTATATTTGTCTATATGCCATTATGCTAGCTTGACATATTCTTAGAGACATACAAAATCAAACTGATGAGGAAAAATTAACTAATACTTAGTCATTCATAGTACAATATGCAGTTGCGCATGGCCATCAATTAATACCCGTCTCTGAGCTCTCTTAATAAGACTTATGGGTAATAGCCCTTCAGTTATAGGATCCTTAAGCATATCATGAATGTATTCGATACAAAACTTAGTTTCCTCAATTCGTTCATAAACGAATAATTAATTGTGTATCGAAACTTAATGCAGCACCTCTTGAACTGTTACTGTTCAAGGAGTCATGGTAGCTGACTTTATCACACTGAGTCTTCAAAACATTAATTATATGGAGTTAATAAACTTATGAGTCCACTGATAAATTTCCAACAACATTTAGTGACCATATTATGTCATTATAACTTAGGTTGTTAATATCAGTGCATTATGACTCCTCCATGAAATAGGTTTTGTCTGCTGACATAAAGATATACCCGAAATTACATTTTGTCATCTTTGAATATCTCAAAATTAAAGTAATAAACCGGTTTTAATTCTCACTTCTTCTTCAAATTGTAGCCTTTCGTCTCTTTTAAAAATATTGTAATACTCCATTAGATGCTTCACATTAGTCTAGACATATCTAGTGTGTTGCAATGTGAGTAATATCTAGACGAGTATAGACTTAAACTTACATAAGGCTTCCAATTAATGAAGCGTAAATAAATAATCTCATTTATCCTATTATCCTCTAAAGGAAAGCAATATTGTCTGTTACATACGTAAGGACCCATTTAATGTTAAACTTATGGAACAGAACTAATATCCCATTGGGTCTATCTCAGTATGTTATGATATCAATCACGTAAGAGATATCTCTGAGATTTATTATATCAAAGTTTGTGTTAACAATGCTTTGACTTATGTAACATATACTTGTCAAAAGAATGTCATCTATATAGACAAGTTTATCTTAGTTGCTCCCACTCATTTTGAGGTAGGTACATTTATCCACTTGATTCTTGATGAAAATAATCACGTTAGCTTTTCATCACATTATGATGTTTGCATTAACCCATACATGGATATTATTGGCTTACAAATAAAGTGTTCTTTAACCTTCAGTTTGAAACTTTAGGTTGTTATCTAATGAACATGTAAATGTGTCAGCCATAATGTAGCTTTAAACTATTATAAGCTACTAGAACAGTGATGATCCTCAAAGAAATCTTTTGTTAGATATGTAATAAAGATTCTTTAATAATTTATCTCTTTCTGAGTGTAACCTTTGTCAATCAATCAAGCTTCTTCGTGTCTTAACGCTTATATTAGGATTTGGTTTAGTTATGAACACTCTTGGGTAATTCAATCAAATCCCAAACGTTATATGAACACATAAAATCAGTTTTACTAGAAAACTGTTTTATTCCATTTAAAAGAATATTGATTGACACTAATGGCTTAATTTGAAGAGATAGGACCAGTAAACTTTTCCAAAATCCATTTCAACTTCAGTTAGGGAGGTTATGTAATCATCAAAGTTAGTAGGCTTTTAAACCTATATGACCTCCTGAGTTGATTATTGGGTTCATTAGAAGTTTCAATTTTATGGATTAGCTCTTGGTTAGGTTGCTATCATTTTCAGGATTCTAAGTTTATAAGAGTTAGTGCAGTATGGTGTACAAGAGGTGTAATCGGAGTTAAATTCAGAGTGAAATTTAATGTCACTCTTCCCCCCGCCTCTTGTATTCCTTGCAAATCATGATAAGGACTTTGACTGCTCCCACCGACCTTAGAAATCTTTAGGAACTCAGCATGCTTAGGGTCAATATGTAACGACCAACAAATTCTAATAGAGAAACACAAATTAATGACGTTAGTCGTTGTGATTTCTCTTGTTGATGATTATGTTAGTTTAGGTAAGAAATCTAAGTGTGCCCACAATTAAGCAACAATGAAACTTTTGTAAGAGTAGCATTAGATTTAAGGAGACAAGTATTGATAGAACAATGTCAAGATGGAGCAATGTCTTGTACAAGAGGTGTAAATTTAGGTAATGTAAAATTTTCACTCCCCTACCTCTTGCAACTATTGCAAGTTATTATTAAGACACTTAATGCTCCCACTGATCTTTAATATCTCTAGAAATGCTACAAGAGAAGTTTCAATGAGGTATGTGACGTGGGAACCTATCATATATACGTTAGACTTTATTTGATTTCTTTAATGTCCAGATATCATAAGAAACTTTAGGGACATATTTAATAGAAATCTTATTAAGTACATATATGAATAGATTTCTTCTAAGACCGTCAGCCATATGCGACAAAATTTAGATACAAGTTGATAGTCTTTTAAATGATAAATGAATTAGGTCTGAATATTCCATTTTTGAATAAGTTCCACGAATGTCAATGAATGACTTATGATGGACCCATGCTTATTCCTTAAACCAAGTAATATTTAGGGCTATAACGTCATGATTTAAAATCACTTAAAATGAGATTAGATGAATAATCATCCTCATTAATCATGTCATGATTTCTCATGAATTTCAGTTATAATGGATGAAATTTATAAGTCTCATTTTCCTTTTGTCAAATTCTCATTTGCATGATAACAAAAGTTGTGAAAATATAAGGTATCATCTAGTTTTATCTTAGTAATGTTTCAATCCAGATATTTAGAACAAATATGATGAGAGTTTAAGATAAGTGTGACTTTATGTTGACTATAAAAACCTCACAACCTTCATGACATAGCCTAAGTAATGATACTGTATTCTGATTAATCTTCAGAATATGTAAGGTATCGAAAAGCTTTGTTAAAAGACTGCTTATTATGGTTCTTATAGCCTTAACATTTAATTTTGTCACTAACTCTCGTGTTAGTTATTTGTCAAGTTCTGGTAAGGAAACGTATGGAACTAGAGTCAACTAATCATGTGTTAATTGGAATATTAAAATTATCAGACTTAAATATCATTAGTAAGCGACTATCTAATTAACTTATCCAACTGTTCTTTAGAGTAATGGATAGTCTCGTTGCTTATGCCTAGTCTAATGGCATAATTATGCAGTGAGATTTTCACTTGAAGAACCTTAGAGTTGGGATTTTGTACTTGTATTTTGTCTATGGACCTTAGAACAATCCTCTTTTAAACTATTAGTGGTTGTAAGGTGAATAACATCTTATTTTCCAGTTTCAAACATTTATTTCTTTGTACATATGTTGCTTATCAACACACTCATTATACTTTGGTACTTTTGAGTGTTATAGTTGATTTATAATGCATCAAATTGTACAAGTGAAAATCTTAGTATGTAATGTACTGGAAAAATGTACTTATTTCCATGCGTAAGCCCTTAACTTTATGGGTCATGGTATTGTACATTATTATGTATTCACATATACCACTTAGCTTTATAATTTATAATTTAAATGAAGACATGCATCTTAGGAGTTCTTGTGATTAATCCACAATTATAGATTAGTCTTAGGAAAGACTTAATCTGGAATAACCTTAGTGACAGCACTTATTCTTGATTATCATAAGATACATCATGTTCGATTTATCCTAAACATCATGCTCTACTTTTCTTCTGTAGTGCTTTATCAGAAGAGAGCAATAGGATTATCGTGTCTTAAGAGATAATCAAGGATTTAATTTTAAGAGCTAATTCTTATAGAAACTTTAAGCAAAACATATTATATTTAGGAATTAGAGTGGATGAGATATAGACTTATAGAAGAACATTATAGCGAGTAAAAAATTATGGGTACTAAGAATAAGGCAGACGAAATGATCATAAAACTTAATTAAGGATCATTAATATAAGGATCATTGTGTGAAGAGGTTGTGATATGTCTATTACTAACATCAAAATAATAGACTTAGTTAAAGTTCTACTTAAATGAAGACAAAACAGCTTTGGCCAGAAGTGTAATCATTTAAGCATGTGTGCAAAGTGGTTGTAACAAATCAGCTTTGGCCAGAAATTGAGACAATCACTTTAGTTATGCACTTGTTGAGTATGCCATCTATGAATGAATTAAATCAGCTTTGGCCAGAAATTAAGACATTCATGCTTATGATGCACACACACCATAGCTTTCATAATACTTGAACGATAAGTAGATGTATCAAGTCAGCTTTGGCCAGAAGTGATACATCAGAAGCTCATTCAAGTTAAGCCATTTTGGTTTTGTAAAACATTATTTGATCCTTATTAATTAACTAAGTGATTACAAAACCAATTATTTAATAGCAAAACCAATTATTTTAGTCCACATTAAACAGCTTAAAATAATGAGGTTTCGAGTTACAACCTTGTTGTCTTGAGTCGAGACCTTTGTCTCGAGTAATGACCTTATGGTCTCGAGTCGAGACCTTTGTCTCGAGTTGACACGTTATGGTCTCGAGTTGACACGTTATGGTCTCGAGTCGAGATCTAATGATCTCGAGTCGAGACCTCTGTCTCAAGTTGATACGTTATGGTCTCGAGTTGACACGTTATGGTCTCGAGTCGAGATCTAATGGTCTCGAGTCGAGACCTCTGTCTCGAGTTATGAAGGTTTAATAGCCTGATGATTTCGAGTCGAGACCTTGTTGTCTCGAGTCGTAATCTGATGGTCTCGAAACTTCCTGTTAACAGCTGTGAATGTGAAACATAACTGAAAATTCGAAATCTAAGGGATTATGAGATATTATTTCCTGTTTTAAGATGATCTAATTTTATCAACATATTTCGAAAAATTGTAACTGTTTATCTAATAACAATTTCGAATAAAGTTAAAAGATAAAATTGGATCAAACATGGAAAAAACACTCATTAATCCTAAAACATTCCAAAACATAACAGAATTATCGAATTTTCTCAAGAACATGATGAACCCTAAAACATAAAACATAAAACATAAATTCTGGAACCCGAAACCTGAATTTTTAAGGTTTTCTAAAACAGATTTCGGTCATAAACATAATCCAGTTAATTTCGAACCACTGATTAAACATTCTTTTCCCGAAAACGGTGATCTCGAGTGGTCCTTTATCACTCGAAACCGGCTGTTATGTTTATAAAGTTTACAAAATTCTGTTTTCATGATTTCAATTCCAGAATAATGAATACGAAAACAGAACCGACTAATCAACATATGCTCTGATACCACATGTTGAATCAGTTCTGTTTATACATGAAGGAAAACAATAAAACATACCTTTGATTGCATCAACATAAACCAGCAGAGAATCCAGATGAAGATGCAGCAATAATGTTTGACATGGTTGTCAGCTTGGTCTGGTTCCTCCTTAGGGTGCTAACTGATGATGGTGGCTAAGAAAACCGAATAGGGGATTCAGTTATGGAGATAGAGGTCGAATGTTGATGTTATGACTAATGGGGTGTTTCTAATGTGTAACTGTCTAACCCCTTAACCTCCACATAATTCTCCTTATATAAGCACCCAGGAGGAAACCTAATTAGTTAATAAGGGTAATATGGTCCATCAACAATTACCAACTAATTATTTAATAGGTTATTATATATTTTGATCTTTATTATGTAAATGATTATAATGGCTATAGATTAAATAATATATTTAATCTTACATTTTTAAGAGGATTTAGCCTTTTACTTTGAGTTAACTTCTGTTTTGCTCCCTGTGGTTTGGTAACTTTAACGACCATTTTCCTCCTTGATGTTTCGATCTTATCGCCAGTTTGTTCTCCGGCTCTAACTCAATCAATATTGTATGTTAACTGAAAGGGTATTTTTGTAATTTCAAGTTAACATACAAGTTCCAAGTATCCTTACGTTATACTTGAAATTTACAAAATACCCTTCCAGTTAACATACAATATGGATGGAGTTAGAGCCGGGAAGTAAACTGGCGACAAGATCGAAACATCGAGGAAAATGGTTGTTTTTAAATGATTGGAGCAAAACCATTAAAGTGACCAAACCATAGGGAGCAAAACGAAAGTTAACTTTTTTTTCTTTTCTTTTCCACCATGATTTTTAATTTTTTTTATTATAAACGTAAATTCTTCCATTAAGATCCCAAAGTAACAAATTACAAACAAGTGGTAGGTAAACGGGCAACAAGTTGCGCCGCAACCCCCTTTTGAATTGCAAAACCAATCCTACTAAAGACGAAACGACCCTTAAAGGTTGAGAGATTACTGTTCACAACCCGTTGGACCCTGTTTAGGAATTCCACGGCCTCTGGGGCAAGGGAACCAAACGTATCAAAAGCGAATGGGATAAACACATGTTGATTTTCTAAACAAGCCTTTTCGTGTTTAGCGACCTTGCTTGATTCCGCCTTCAGCGCGGCCTGGCCAGCAACAAACCCATTATCCCTAAGCCCAATAAGAGGGGACACTCCTGTAAGGTCCACACAAGCGTGTTTCCCCCTGGCCCACCCAAACACAAGAATATCAGCTGGCCGAAGAGTAGACCTCCCATCGAGTGGATCCGTCAGAAAGTTCACCGGAGCCTCCTTTTTTGCCGAAATCCCAGCCCGCTTTAGAACATCAAACAGAATATCCCTTACCAAATCATGCTTGTATTTAAATCCAGGCAACTCCTTACAGTGAACCGCATGCTCGCCAAAAGTATCTAAACAAACCTTGCGGCAAACTGGGCAGGGCTCATCAACCGGAAACAGTGGGATCATTAGCCGGTACTTAAGAATTGCCCGGTATCCCACTGCCGACATGTGTTGGCCAAGTCCTTCAATGGGGATGATTGTCAGGAAATCCTGAGCATGAGGAGCCCGGAGACAATCGAACACGACTTTCTGACGAGGGGATAGACTGAACTTCTCTCCCAAACTCTGGACAGTTCTACTAAATAGGGCACTCGCCAAAGCATTCTGGGCTTTAGGGGGGGCGGTGTCCTTATTAGAGAAACCGCCAAGATCGAAATCCGGAAGGGACATGCGCATGCAATCCAACGCACACACATAATCAGAATCTAACCCGACAATACCACAGTCCCGAAGAATGTGGTCCTGTAAACTCCAAGATTGCGCCCTCGAGGCCACAAAAGCATACGTAGATACATCCTCAGCCGAACATAAACCCAATATAAAGTGAATAAAATTATCTTTAATATGGAGTATTTTTTTTTAAATATTACCATATGAAAAAATTATGTAAGTTTAAAAATCGTGATAAAAAAACTAAATAAATAAAAGGCTGAAGCGTCACCACCACCTATTGCAGCGTCTTAGAGAGGCTTTAGCTTCTTTTTTATCCATCCCGCTTTTCAAGCTAACACAACTTTTTCATATGATAATGTGTATATATTTTAAATTACACCAAATTAAATATGATAAATTTCTCTTTAATTTCGTGTATTTAAAAAAAAAATATTATGGTAGGAAAAATATGCTTATTTAAAAATCATGGTGCAAAAGAAAAAAAACAGTAAAAGGCTCAAGCCTCTTAGAGACGCTACCACAGGTGGTGTAGCGTCTCTAGTGACGCTTCAGGTAGCTATTTTCGTAACTGGTGTGGGTCAATGACTATTTTCGTGATTTCCCTTAACAACAGTATTTTGTTAGAAATGAAAAAAGCCGGCGCATAACTCGGATATCTTTGAAACTACAATGGAAAATTTGGAAGCTAAAATGTACCAAGGACAAAATTCGAGATACTGAATTTCCTATCATGTTCTTCACTTCTTTGTCCAAATAAACGTATTATATCTGTTGTAACCACGACTTTTTTAGAAGTAAGTTTATCTTAATTAAATGGAAATTGTATTTAATTTAATTTTATATATAATAATTTTGTCGCAGTCTCTTAATGAAATGAAGTATTTTGTCGCAGTCTCTTAATGAAATGAAGTGTTTTCCAGTTTGTTTATGATCAAAAAGTCATATGTTATTGAGTCTTCGTTTTGATAAGATAATAAATAATTAAACCGGACCACTTTGACCTATGTTATTTCTGTGCAGACATTTAAGCAATATTTTAAAATCCGGTTTTTATATTGTATCGGATTTAGCTCAGAAACGATTTAATTGGGTGTATCAGACGTTTCAACCGGATATATCAGACAGTTTAACCGTTTCTACCGGTACAACCGGTCGATTTGAACCGGTTTTTAAAACATTGCAAGGTTAAATCGACATTGAACAAAAAATAGTAACTAGCACTCAAACTTTTCGAAATTATTTTTATTTTTTTTAAAGGAATATAACTTCCATGTCATATTGTCAATGTGGAATTAGTGGTTTAATTTCTTTTTTTACATTGAAATATAAGCTAAACGGGCAATAAGCTACGCCGTTATCCCCTTTTTTAATAGCAAAACTGTAAGACCCTAAAACGTATTAGACAAAAAGTCGCAGCGGAATTTCATGCCATAAATTTCTTTCATTATAAAATACTTTGGCTTACTTAAAATTTCATTTTTAAAATAACTCGTACACATAATGTAACAATCCTCAAATAAAACTGACACCCTCATAATAATTTATGACACCCTAATATATTTTAAAATGTCTCAATATGTCTTTAAATACACCCCGTATGTGAAAACCGAGCCTGAAATACTGTATAGCATTAAAAATAAAATTTAAAATCGGGTTATTAAGTTGAGGCGGGCCGCGTAGACCCACCCCAACCTTTACGCGGGCGGTATCAAGGCTAAAACCTGATTTCGGTGAATTATAAGTTAAGGCGGGCCGCGTAAGCTAACCATAACACTTACACGGGCCGCGTGAGATCAAGAACGCAGAGACACCCTAGGCCGACACGTGTCGACATCGTAGCGGACCTACCTGATGAGCCGGACAAGCTAGTCCGTTGACTAGCTTTGACCCGGGCCGCGTAGCCCTAAGGCTACTCATACGCGGGCCGCGTGAGAGTCAAGATCAGCAACTATATAAAGGAGCCATCGGGTTCAAACAGAAATCGTTCATTTTCAATTCTCAATCTCAAATTCTGAAATAGTAGGCTTTATATTCGAGTATTATACCCCCTAATTAGCGAGGTTCTGCTCCGTTGTAAGTATTATAACCCCAGTTTCGTATTAGATACGCTGCCCGATTGATTTAGGGTTCCGTAACAACTGTCGTGGTTCTGCCCGACGTAGTTGTTGGAATACCGTCTCGGGGAGGGTATCATTAATATTTTCAAAGGGTTATTATACTAACCTATGTACATTTGTGTAAAGTATAGATTAATCCCAGGAAACCCTTACGCGAAGTCTAAGATAGCAATGTGAGTTTATCCTCTTTTTGTTAACCTTTTTGTAATATTTTACAAAACCTTAATTGTTTTACAATGTGATTAAGCGGTGATTGAGTCTTTGTAGTTCTTCAATTACTGCCGGTATGTTGGGGTTTTGAATACAAAATTTACTACACTGTGAGTAGTAAGTCGGGACGACAATACGTTACCATTGGACAACGAGTTAGCCAATGTGTAATATGACCCACCAGTCAGGATTGACATTACTGAATGAGTAATTGTGTAGAAATAAACAATGTGATCGCTCTCAATACTGTGTTAATTGATAAAATGTTTCTTGATTAAACTGGGATTCACTCACCAGTATTTCCCACTGACAAATGTTTTTTTTAAACGTGTTTCAGGTAACACATTGTGACAGCCAATTAGTAAAAAGGCAGCTGGAGAGCACTGAAGGCTTGGGAAAAATGTGGCTATAGACGATGTTTTAAATTCAATAAAATAGGGTTTATCCCTATAAATATATTGTAATAAGAAACTTGGGTTTTACCCATGTGATTATTAATATCAAATGATGTGGTTTTACTCTGATAAACATTTCCTAACTACGGTCCTGATATAATTTCCGCTGCCAAATTAACCGACTGATACCACCGAAATTCTGAGTTCGCGTCCGCCCGTTCCCCGGACAGATAAGGGATCGGGGGTTGCGACAGAAGGTGGTATCAGAGCCTAGCCACTGGTCTAAGCCAAAGAAGTGTTCTGCTGACACTTAAATTCTAAATTTTGTGTTAGGAAATAATTTATGTGATTATGTGTTTCGTTTTATTTGACTATTTGTTAGTCTACAGTATGAGTGATCAAGGACACTCAGACATGTGTCGTCAGTTGTCTAATTCACCTAGGAGTGAAGGTACCTCTTCACAGCCTGCCCTTTCTGGGTATTCTGCTGATCAGGAAGAAGGGATGTTTGCCTTTAAAGCTCAGTCAGAAGAGCCATTCCCTCATAAGAAAAGAGGATGGTTCAGTAAGGAAGCCTTTGCACGTAGGAAAAGAATGCGAAAGTTGCAACAGCAAAAAGTTCTAGCAGCCGCTAAGCGAAAGACAGATGCCCATACACAAAATATGCTTAATAGAAGCCTAGCCAATTTCCATATCCTAGCTACAACTGCTGCTGACCCAAGTCTGGAACAACTAGTAGCCCCACAACCCTTACCTTTAATTCCCACTCAACCAATGGAGGTGGAAATGCATGATTTTAACCCTGAGGAAATACCTAGGATACCAGCCCCTAATCCTCTAGATCCAAATTATGATCCATGGTTTGATGATCTTATGGATTACGTGTCACGCTATCACTTAAACGAAGAAACCTTGCCGAACTTAGCAGCATATCTAGGTTTGGACCCTCTAGATCCCTATTATGACAACAATGAATACATTAGGGAGATTTTGGAGAATCCATACCCTCAGGAGAATCCAGTACCTCAGTACCCAGAGCCAATACCAGTACCTGCACCCCCAATGAGTGCAGAGAATTTGCAAGAACTCCGAAATTTTGGAGAGGAAATCATAGAAAGTAGCGAGAGGATGAGGTATGTAGGAGAGCAACTCGTATGGAAATACGATGAGCGCCAGATGGATTTCGGGGGAAATCCATATCCATGAAGGAGATGATAAAGTTGGTAATAATAATAAAATAAATAAAATATGTGTAATAATAATAAATCTATCGTAGTATAGACCACTCTGTGGTTAACGAAGCCTAGTAGTATTGTAATTTTTAATTTCTGTTTTAGTGTGTATTTGACGCATACTATAGCAAAAAGAGTAAAGTCGCAATGCACGACGTTTTTGACCAATATGTGTATTATGTGGTTGTTACTTAAACTATTTAATTATATTATTAATGATTGGTAAATGTTTAAAATTCAGATGGCCGACGAAGGAAATCTGAATAATAATAACCAGAGTAACATTAACGTGGTTAATGAGAATCCGAGCATCAATAACAATGGAAACCAAATGGATAATAGTGTCGTTCGACATATAGTGGCACAAGGAATCATAGATGCCATGCCATTTATTATTCAAACGATTCAAGAAGCGAATAATAAAAGTAAGCATAGCCGTAAGCGACCAATCGAACCTGAAAACAGCGTGAACAATGGACCCGTACTTCAAGTGCCCATTCCCAAAAGAAGAAGAACCGTGTCTTACGGTTGTTCTTATACAATCAACTGACTCATTTTGAAAAGATTTAATAAAATTTATTTGAATGCACGTGGCACAAACTTTTTATAACTTGGGATAATTATTTGAATATAATCGTGTAAAAGAATTACATGTTCCTTATGCGTTCAGTAGCCCGATCCGTAGACCGGGTTAAAGATCAATAGACACACCACATTATGTATTTTGGCACTGACGGGTGTACGCCTACACCCCGTGCTTAGGTCGTGGCCATCTCGTAAGATGATGCCAAGGATATCCGGGACATGGTCATTAACCCCCCAAAGGCTTTAAGCAAACAAAACATTTCAAAATGAAGCACATCAATGATTTAACCTCTATTCGATTAAAGATTCAATGCCCGACCAAGCGGTATTTTATATACCATACCCCCAGCCCGTATAGGGAAAATAAGTCAAAAGTATTTACCTTTGCAAAGTAATAATCACAATAAGCAAGTGCATGTAGCTTTTACCGGGTCTCCTATTCTGGAACGAAAGTTTAAAATAACCTATTAGAATCCTAACGGTCTTTAGTTAAGCTTAAGCTTAGACCGGTTAGTTTTAAAGGAAGATACGGTTCGAACGCGTGATTAAGCGAAGACCGGAATAGAATGTGATTTAGACCCGACAAGTTTGAATACTTGTATAATATGGGTAATCTAAACACATTCTGGATTTTGAGATAAAAACGATAAGGTTTGACCCGTTTCGGCTAATTTATGCAAACTAGTTACATAAACCGAACCGAACGCGTAAGAAGCGTAACGGGTAACCATAAGAGTTATTTACAGGTTTCCTAAGTTAATATGCCTTAAATATGTTGTGATATCAGTAGGATATCTTCCGTTATGCCCAAGACGAGTTTAATATCAATTTAAGCCCCGTAGGGGTATTTTGGTCATTTTAAAGATTATAAAAGAGATTATTTTTAATTCTGAGTTCCGGGTCTGAATAAATCAGTAAAATAACTTAATTTATCAGGTCATATCAGTTGGTGATAAGTCTTATATGACAAAATGGTTTTAAACCTAAACTATATGTTTAATACGCTTAAAAAAAACCATTTTAAGCGATTTCCGGGTTATACAGGAAATCTGAGTTTTCTGATCAGGTTATAAAGTTCAAAATACTTCATTTATTATATAAAATCATTAGCAATTGGATTGGTGTCAAAATACTATGTAGAACTCATTTTATAACCAAAAAGGGTATAATCGGTATTTACCGAACCAATGCTATAACCTTAGGTTATGAGCAGGTTAAAAATAATTAAAAATCTTTAAAAATCCCAAAATATTATATTACATCAGTGGGTAAAAGGTTTGGTGTCAAAAATTGGGTTTAGATAGGCTTTATGCTAATGACGCCGTTTAATTACTAAAAGGCGTTCTAATTACGCTAATGAGCATAACTCCTACTCTAGACCTCCCAGTGATGTGAAAATTTAGTGACATGTTTATAAATCAGTAACAAAGATTATTGTCCTTTCATATTTCCAAATTCTCGTTTTATGGTCAAAAGGGCATTATGGTCAACTTAGGCATTTAACGGAAACATGTAAACGAAACGAGCAAACAACGAACCAAGCACAGAGGGTTATTCCAACATGTAACTTGGTCCTAATGAAGCTCTAAGGCATTTCTAAATCATGCTAAATTAGGTCAGAACTGAAGTCAAAGCAAAAGTCAAAGTTTTGCGACTTTCAGTTCCGAACCGGGTCTAAACAGAAAATTGTCGGATCGAACATGCTTGGACATGTTCTTACACTTATTACCATGTTATATGATTGATAAAATAGGTTACATGCCTTCTACATTGCTAATTATGCGTTAATTCAAAAATTATAGTTATGTTGACTTTTTAATACAAACTTTGACCCGACATTTGATCTAGTTAAAGTGGGAATCAGAGGGTGCCCTTTTAAGGGTTTATTGCCCACATAATTACCAACTTATAACTACTTTCAATTCGACTAATCACTGGACCATTAATGATTAATCGCTAAGTCAAACGTTAATTACGACGGTTTGACTTTTAAGCTAATAACTAAGTAAAACTCAATTAAGGAAGGTCAAGGGCACTTACCAAAGTCTAATGCACGACTAGGGATGACTTGGGTCTGCTCTTATGCTCCAGGAAGCTCCACAAATGCAGATGGAAGGTATGATCAAATTGTTGCAACATAAGGGCCTTTTATAGTGCTTTTGATCTCATTAGATCATGACAACAAGTGCTACAACTGATCATGGATCATCCACAAGTGTCCCTAGTGCCTAGGAACTGTTAGGGGTCGCCCATGGATGTGAAAAATATCTTTTAAGTCGGTTACATGCTTATAACAGGATATGTCCCGTTTTTCTGTTACTGGGCAAGCCTTACGGACCGTAAGGGTTGACCTTTACGATCCGTAAGCTCTTTATCAGGGGCAAAAATCTCTTGACCTTTCAAGTTTCGAACGGGTAAGTAGTGTATTACGATTTTGGACCATTATTTTCAGTATGGGCCCTCTTGTTTGGGTCATGAACAGTTTACACCACCTTGAAATGATATAAAGCTTTCTTGGATCCTTTTGAAAGTGCCGTAAATGAAGGTTGTCGTGCATATCCTCGTAGGATCCCATTCTTGTGTAATTTGAATCAATCATTGCTAGCATTTACCGGATTTGAATGTAAATCAGATGTTTGTGATATATGTTAGGGTCTTGGGATTCATAATGAGGTCGTTCAGAGGTATAAATTAACACGACGACACTTTTAAATCCTGCCATACATCTTTAACTAGACCCTGGTTTATAACACTTTTGTCTTACATGACACGTGTCGTTATTTTTATTTAACACAAATTTTTGAGGTGTTACATCCTCACCCCCTTAAAAGAAACCTCGACCTCGAGATTTACTGAAATAAATGAGGGTACTTTTCTTTCATTGTGGACTCAACCTCCCATGTGAACTCGGGACCTCTACGGGCATCCCATTTTACCTTTACAATAGGCACATGCTTCCTTCGAAGCTTCTTAACCTGTCGATCCTCGATCGACACAGGTTTTTCGACAAACTTCAAGCTCTCTTCTATGTGCATATCTGTATGTGGTATGACTAGTGATTCATCATCGAAACACTTCTTCAGATTGCAGATGTGGAATACATTGTGAATACCACTGAGCTCTTCAGGTAAGTTTAAGTTATAAGCAACTGGTCTGACACATTCGATGACCTCGAATGGTCCTATGTATTTCGGGCTTAACTTACCTTTCTTACCAAATCGCATCACTCCCTTCCAGGGTGATACCTTGAGTAGAACTTTATCACCTACCTCGAATTTTTGAGGTTTACGCTTTAAATCTGCGTAGCTTTTCTGCCTATCTCTGGCAACTTTCAGGCGATCACGAATCTGGACAATCTTGTCCGTCGTTTCAAAGACTATTTCTGGTCCTGTTAGTTGGACATCTCCAACTTCCGCCCAACAAACGGGCGTTCTGCACTTTCTACCGTATAAGGCCTCGAAAGGCGCAGCCTTAATGCTGGTATGGTAGCTATTGTTATACGAGATGGCAGGTGGTTATCCCAACTACCACCTAAGTCGATCACACATGCACGAAGCATGTCTTCCAAAGTTTGGATTGTACGCTCACTCTGGCCGTCCGTCTGAGGATGGTAGGCCGTACTAATATTTAAGCGCGTGCCCAAAGATTGTTGGAAACTTTTCCAAAAATGTGATGTGTATCTAGTATCTCTGTCGGAGATAATAGACACTGGTACGCCATGTAGAGATACAATCTTATCCACGTACAATTGGGCTAACATGTCGGAGCTATAGGTATCCTTAATGGGTAGGAAATGTGCTGACTTAGTTAGTCTGTCTATGATCACCCATATAGTATCATTTCCTTTTCTTGTCTTAGGTAATTTGGTGATAAAATCCATTGTCACCATTTCCCACTTCCACGTGGGAAGTTCAGGCTATTGTAGTAAACCTGACGGCTTCTGATGTTCGGCTTTGACTTGCGCACACGTCAAACATTTAGCTACATAGGCAGCTACAGACTTCTTCAAGCCTATCCACCAATAGTTTGACTTTAGATCCTGGTACATCTTATCAGCTCCAGGATGAACGGAATATTTAGAACTATGGGCTTCCCGGAGGATAACATCCCGAAGTCCCCCAAAAACTGGAACCCATATTCGTCCATTCAATCTCAGAATTCCATCCTTGCCCTGAGATAACTGTTCTTCAGTTACTCCTAGCTTTTCGTTAGGATAGTTAGCTTCCAACACAGCTTCCTTCTGTGCAGCTAACAACCTTTCGTTCAAACTGTTCTTTATCTCAATGCTTTTGGCATTGATTCTAATTGGCTTCACTCTTTCCTTTCGACTTAAGGCATCGGCGACTACATTCGCCTTGCCAGGATGGTACTTTATTTCACAATCATAATCATTCAAAGTTTCCATCCAACGTCGTTGCCTCATGTTTAGGTCTTTCTGATTAAACAGGTGCTGGAGGCTCAAGTGATCAGAATAGATCACACACTTGATACCATATAAATAGTGCCTCCATAGCTTCAGTGCAAATACAACGGCACCCAACTCCAAGTCATGGGTGGTGTAATTCTTTTCATGCACCTTTAACTGACGTGAAGCATAGGCAGTAACCTTGCCTTTCAGCATAAGCACACACCCCGTGCCAGTGTGTGATGCGTCGCAGTAAACTACGAATTCTTCGGTACCTTCAGGCAATGTCAGTACAGGCACGTTGCTCAACTTCTGCTTAAGGATATCAAAGGATTCTTGTTGCTTCGGTCCCCAGTTGAACTTAATATCCTTCCTAGTCAAGGAAGTTAGGGGTGCAGCAATCCTTGAAAATTTTTCAATAAAGCGCCTGTAGTATCCTGCCAATCCCAAGAAACTGCGAATTTCTGTGGGCGTCTTCGGCTCTTGCCAATTCTTAAAAGCTTCAACCTTAGCGGGATCTACTTGGATTCCGCGTTCACTAACCACATGTCCAATAAATTGGACTTCACGAAGCCAAAATTCACACTTAGAGAATTTGGCGTAGAGTTTCTCCTGCTGGAGTAGCGAAAGAATACATCGAAGATGTTTTCTCATGGTCGGCCTGATTCTTTGAATAAATCAGAATGTCGTCAATGAAGATGATAACAAATTTATCCAAGTATGGTTTGCAGACACGGTTCATGAGATCCATGAATGCCGCTGGTGCATTAGTGAGCCCAAAAGGCATCACTATGAATTTGTAATGACCATAACGAGTCCTAAATGCAGTCTTGTGTACGTCTTCATCTCTAACCTTCAGTTAGTGATAGCCTGACCTTAAGTCAATCTTAGAGAAGTAACTTGCCCCTTGAAGTTGATCGAACAGATCGTCGATCCTGGGCAATGGATACCTATTCTTGATAGTGACCTTATTAAGCTCACGATAATCGATGCACAGATGCATCGATCCATCCTTCTTCTTGACAAATAAGATTGGTGCTCCCCAAGGAGACGAACTAGGTCTAATGAAACCCTTGGCTAGCAATTCATCTAGTTGTGTCCTCAATTCCTTCATCTCTGTTGGTGCCAACCTGTAAGGTGCTCTAGCAACTGGTGCTGCTCCAGGGATGATGTCAATTCTGAATTCCACTTGCCTTTCTGGTGGTAAACCAGGTAGTTCTTCAGGAAAAACTTCAGGGTATTCAGAAATGACAGGGATGTCCTCAATCTTAGGTTTTGGTTCATCAATAGTCACTTATGCCATGTAGATGACACAACCCTTCTTCAAACACTTAGAGGCCTTGAGCATAGTCACTTGCTCAGGCAGTCCATACCGGGTATCTCCCTGAATGGTAAGTGATTCACCAGACAGAGTCTTGATCACCACCTGCTTCTTATTGCAGACAATCTGGGCCTGGTTATGAGATAACCAGTCCATACCCAAAACTATGTCGAAACCGGCTAACTTCAAAGGTAGTAAGGACAAAGGAAAAGAGTGGTTCTTAATGGATATGAAACATCCGTCTAATATGGTTGAGGCAGTTTCTAAGGTGCCATCTGCTAATTCCACCTCATACTTCACACTTAAAGTTTTAACAGGCAATTTCACCAATTCACAAAACTTATTATCTACGAAAGATTTATCAGCGCCTGAATCAAAAAGTACTCTTGCATAGACATCATTTATGAGAAAGGTACCTGTGATCACGTTATCGTCCTGCACAGCTTCCTTTGCATCCATCCTAAAGACCCTAGCATTGGTCTTCTTCCCTTCATCAGCTTTCTTTGCATATTTTGGGCAATTTGTCTTAATGTGCCCTTTTTCGTTGCAACTGTAGCACGTTGCGTCCTTCAGTTTCTTGCACTCTAGGGTCTTATGTTCCGAAGATTTGCAAATCCCACAAGGCCTCGCCTGAGATTGGGATTTTGAGTCAAGTCTGCACCTCCCATAGTGGTGTTTCTGACAAATCTTACACTTGGGCTTATCTCTGAATTGATGCCCATCCTTCTTAGAACCAGACCCCTTCTTGTGGTCATTGTTTCCCCTGTGCTTCTTATCTGACCGTCGTGAATTATCATCTTCACGCTTCCTTTTCTCGGCATCCGTGTTCCTCAGCGATCTCTGTCTGACCGCGTCCAGTGTGAAGGACAAAGATATATCAGTTACAGATCTGAAAGTAGCTGGCCGAGAGGCCTTCACGCTTGCCTTAGTTTCTGGGGCTAAACCCCCAATGAAACGAGCTATTCTTTTGGGTTCCGGGGTCACCAGATACGGAACCAATCTTGACATTGTATTAAAGCTCGTAAGGTAAGCTTGGCAATCCAGGTTTTTCATCACCAATGACAGAAAATCCGACTCAATCTTTTCAACCTCATGCTGAGGGCAGTAGTTCTCCCTGATGAGGGCAACGAATTGTTCCCATGTCATATTGTACAGTGGAATCTTCCCTGTAGCTTGAATCAACGATCTCCACCAGGCTAAGGCCTCACCTTTGAACGATTGAGACATAAACTTTACTACATCCTTCTCAGCGCACCCACTGATATCAACCACGGTGTCCATCTCATCCAACCATGTCATACAGTCTATAGCTCCTTTCTCCCAAGTGAAATCCCTGGGTTTGCATGAAACAAAATATTTGTAGGAGCAACCCTTATCATGGGGTCCTTGATTCAATACAATCTTTTGAGATGGAGCACTTTGCTGATTCGAGGACTGACGATCGTCATCACCTTTCTTTGGCTCTTCCTTCTTGGAGGGTGGCTTGCTGTGAGCCTCAGAATGAGTCTTAGGTTTTGAGTGTGGTGTAGATAGGGTCCTACTTCGAGTCCCGCTATACTCATTATACTGCCACTCTATTGCTTTTGTAACAGCGTTGTCTATTAACGCTTGCAGTTCAGCACCCGCTATATTAATCCGGGCATCATTCTGATTCTCCTTTGGGTGACTATTAATTTCATCCGAGTCAGCCATTTTATCTTGAACTGTTACATAAGATATTGACAAAAATTTATTTGGGAGTTTATTATGGAATTGCCTTTTAGGGCAATTCATCAACCATGGTAAACATAGACCATATTTGGTTAATTTGTTACTCACATTTATTTAGGATTTTACTATAACTTATCCTAATTATAAAACAATGGCAGTTTTATTAGTAGCACAAAAGGCCAAGTCACAAGGACATTTTTAAATCATAAGCCATGATTTCAGAGAATCAAGGCATTTAAGGTTTGAACATAGTTCATTACCTTTCTCTGACAGGGAGTCGTAGACTACTACTGTCTTTTGTCTTATATGACAATGAGTATGGCCCGTAGGCACTACATCACCTACGGATGTTTAATATATGATCATCTTAATTGATGAGTTAAACCTATGATTTATATATCATCAGGTTAGGATAGGAATCTTTTGAAGAATCCTATTATAAGAATGACGTGCGTGATTTTAACGAATCACATCTGCCAGGAGCGTTAACATGTTTTCAGATGTTAACAGGGATCCGAATATTTTAACAGGTCTTACCATCTTGGCCGAGTCTTATAATGACATGTAGGCTAGGCTATACCTTTAAGATTCTTAGTTAATTTTAAATAGGCAGATTATTTTTTTAAAAGGAATGATCTTGATTTATTTATCTCATGTATAATATAGTTATGCTTATAACTACAAAAATGAAATTTATAAACTTAACATTCCATTAACATTTAAAAGAGTACACTTTGCCCTAAACGGGACTTTTAATAGACAAATTACCCACGCAGGGGTTTAACTGAAATTATAAGTCCACGAAGGGACCAAATACTAAAATAGATGTCCACACAGGGACTAAATACACAGATAAATGTCCACGCAGGGACTTGATTGAAATAGATAATATAACAACACATGTAGGGATTTAATGATCCCTCTTCTTCTTCCCTTTTAGCAAGCCTGCTAAGCCCTTGAGGAAACATTGTCGTTCCCTGCGATCTCTGTGAAAATCTCGCTCGACTTGATCCAATCTTTGAAGAATTTCTTCCCGTTCTGGCGGGGAAAACCGTGGCGGCTGCGATTGTTGCCGAATCAGAGGTCTAGCAGGTATTTGGTACCCGTGAGTTGGGTACCCCACTCCCCAAGGAGCTCCATATGGTCCTTCCGGGTGAAGGGCATTGTAGTTGGCCGCTACAAGGTACGGGTCGGCCTCAGCATAATTGTAGTGGGTGTGTGCCGGCTGCTCAAACGGATTGTACGCCATTGAACCGGCGTATGCAGGAATCGGGTTATCAAAACCCATCGGTGGAGGCTGCGGTGCAACTGGTGCAGAGTTCACCTATGGAACTGGGTTTACCCATTTGTGGGTCTTCATGTAGTGGCGGGTAATGACTGCCACTAGAGTGTCAAGGGGTGCTAAAGTGGAAATCCCCTCCTCGCGCGGATATTCTTGCGCCTGTTCTCCGACGCCTTGGTGGTTCTGGAGGTGCTTGATGAACTGGCGGCGGTGGAGGCGCTGCGGTGCAACTGGTGCAGAGTTCACCTCTGGAACTGGGTTTGAGGGCCCACCCATTTGTGGGTCTTCATGTAGTGGCGGGTAATGACTGCCACTGGAGTGTCGAGGGGTGCTAAAGTGGAAATCCCCTCCTCGCGCGGATATTCTTGCGCCTGTTCTCCGACGCCTTGGTGGTTCTGGAGGTTCTTGATGAACTGGCGGCGGTGGAGGCGATGGCGTGACTGCCACGAAACGCGAATCCCCAGAGGGATCCTGCTGCTGCTGGTGAGGTGACGAATGGTGAGAAGGTGTGAAGTACCATTCGTGCTGGTTAAACCTCGCTTGATAACTATCTGGACCACCGTAGGGTGATCCGTGGAAGGATGATCCATCGGAGATCTCAATAGGATGGTTGGGTGTTCCGGTTGCAGGCTCGACGGGATCCGTGTCCTCGTCCATATCCATTGCATTGTCTTCTGAGAAGTGGTCCTCCGGTCCCAATGGGTTAAAACCCACTGTTTCTTGAATATAATTTGCCGGGTTAAACCGGCCGTGAAAGACAGGAGTAGGGTCGCCGAAGGAACGGTGCGAAGAAGATCGCTGCAACGGTAGGAAGGAATGGCGGGAGTCTTCGGGCTCATTTTCCGAATGTGGCCCAGAGGAATGTCGATAGGGATGCGTTGAGCTGTGCGAGACAGATCGTCTGGCGGGCTCCGTGTAGGTCCTCCAGGCTCCTTGCGGTTCGGCACTCATAGTATTTGAAGGAGTTCGCCGGTGCGAATGCCCGGCTTCGTGATTGTTGGGAGCGGTGATTGGCCCCTTGCCTCTTCCTCCTCTTCTAAATCTTGGTGGCATATTTCCTGTCAATACAAATAAAAGATACAACAAGAAATATAAAGGACAAAGTTAAGATAAAAACAAATTTGGATTATTCCTATGTTCTTTGTCTAGACTCGAAAATTTAGGAAGGTGCAATTGTGTCATTGAGATTAAACACAAAAGGCTAGTGTTTAATTCACTCAATGTTGGCTCTGATACCAACCTGTCACACCCCGATATTTCCACGTATTACCGGTGGGGAGTATCGTGACGTGGTTGGTAACATTACAGTCAAACAACACAATATTTAATATGCACAGCGGAAGCAAAGATATATATATATTTCAACTTTAATAAATTGTAATATCAAGTATCACAAACAGTTGAAAATAATCCACAGGTGGATCAAAAATAAAATAGGAAACATTGTTCAACAGTTTTAACATTCAAGCTTGCGAGACTTATTGTGGACGCTAGAAGAAAGCCAGCCTAGTTCGCGTAGTACCTGCACTTAACCTTTTTGGGAAAATACGTCAGTTTACACTGATAAATACAATCAACTGACTCATTTAGAAAAGATTTAATAAAATTTATTTGAATGCACGTGGCACAAACTTTTTATAACTTTGGATAATTATTTGAAAATAATCTGGTAAAAGAATTACATGTTCCTTATGCGTTCAGTAGCCCGATCCGTAGACCGGGTTAAAGATCAATAGACACACCACGTTATGTATTTTGGCACTGACGGGTGTACGCCTACACCCCGTGCTTAGGTCGTGGCCATCTCGTAAGATGATGCCAAGGATATCCGGGACATGGTCATTAACCCCCCAAAGGCTTTAAGCAAACAAAACATTTCAAAACGAAGCATATCAATGATTTAACCTCTATTCGATTAAAGATTCAATGCCCGACCAAGCGGTATTTTATATACCATACCCCAAGCCCGTATAGGGAAAATAAGTCAAAAGTATTTACCTTTGTAAAGTAATAATCACAATAAGCAAGTGCATGTAGCTTTTACCGGGTCTCCTATTCTGGAACGAAGGTGTATAATAACCTATTAGAATCCTAACGGTCTTTAGTTAAGCTTAAGCTTAGACCGGTTAGTTTTAAAGTAAGATACGGTTCGAACGCGTGATTAAGCGAAGACCGGAATAGAATGTGATTTAGACCCGACAAGTTTGAAGACTTGTATAATATGGGTAATCTAAACACATTCTGGATTTTGAGATAAAAACGATAAGGTTTGACCCGTTTCGGCTAATTTATGCAAACTAGTTACATAAACCGAACCGAACGCGTAAGAAGCGTAACGGGTAACCATAAGAGTCATTTACAGGTTTCCTAAGTTAATATGCCTTAAATATGTTGTGATATCAGTAGGATATCTTCCGTTATGCCCAAGACGAGGTTAATCTCAATTTAAGCCCCGTAGGGGTATTTTAGTCATTTTAAAGATTATAAAAGAGATTATTTTTAATTCTGAGTTTCGGGTCTGAATAAATCAGTAAAATAACTTAATTTATCAGGTCATATCAGTTGGTGATAAGTCTTATATGACAAAATGGTTTTAAACCTAAACTATATGTTTAATACGCTTAAAAAAAACCATTTTAAGCGATTTCCGGGTTATACAGGAAATCTGAGTTTTCTGATCAGGTTATAAAGTTCAAAATACTTCATTTATTATATAAAATCAGTAGCAATTGGATTGGTGTCAAAATACTATGTAGAACTCATTTTATAACCAAAAAGGGTATAATCGGTATTTAAATACCGAACCAATGCTATAACCTTAGGTTATGAGCAGTTTAAAAATAATTAAAAATCTTTAAAAATCCCAAAATATTATATTAAATCAGTGGGTAAAAGGTTTGGTGTCAAAAATTGGGTTTAGATAGGCTTTATGCTAATGACGCCGTTTAATTACTAAAAGGCGTTCTAATTACGCTAATGAGCATAACTCCTACTCTAGACCTCCCACTGATGTGAAAATTTAGTGACATGTTTATAAATCAGTAACAAAGATTATTGTCCTTTCATATTTCCAAAATTATCATTTTATGGTCAAAAGGGCATTATGGTCAACGTTAGGCATTTAACGGAAACATGTAAACGAAACGAGCAAACAACGAACCAAACACAGAGGGTTATTCCAACATGTAACTTGGTCCTAATGAAGCTCTAAGGCATTTCTAAATCATGCTAAATTGGGTCAGAACTGAAGTCAAAGCAAAAGTCAAAGTTTTGCGACTTTCGGTTCCGAACCGGGACTAAACAGAAAATTGTCGGGTCGAACATGCTTGGACATGTTCTTACACTTATTACCATGTTATATGATTGATAAAATAGGTTACATGCCTTCTACATTGCTAATTATGCGTTAATTCAAAAATTATAGTTCTGTTGACTTTTTAATACAAACTTTGACCCGACATTTGATCTAGTTAGAGTGGGAATCAGAGGGTGCCCTTTAAAGGGTTTATTGCCCACATAATTACCAACTTATAACTACTTTCAATTCGACTAATCACTGGACCATTAATGATTAATCGCTAAGTCAAACGTTAATTACGACGGTTTGACTTTTAAGCTAATAACTAAGTAAAACTCAATTAAGGAAGGTCAAGGGCACTTACCAAAGTCTAATGCACGACTAGGGATGACTTGTGTCTGCTCTTATGCTCCAGGAAGCTCCACAAATGCAGATGGAAGGTATGATCAAATTGTTGCAACATAAGGGCCTTTTATAGTGCTTTTGATCTCATTAGATCATTACAACAAGTGCTACAACTGATCATGGATCATCCACAAGTGTCCCTAGTGCCTAGGAACTGTTAGGGGTCACCCATGGATGTGAAAAATATCTTTTAAGTCGGTTACATGCTTATAACAGGATCTGTCCCGTTTTTCTATTACTGGGCAAGCCTTACGGACCGTAAGGGTTGACCTTTACGGTCCGTAAGCTCTTTATCAGGGGCAAAAATCTCTTGACCTTTCAAGTTTCGAACGGGTAACTAGTGTATTACGATTTTGGACCATTATTTTCAGTATGGGGTCTCTTGTTTGGGTCATGAACAGTTTACACCGCCTTGAAATGATATAAAGCTTTCTTGGATCCTTTTGAAAGTGCCGTAAATGAAGGTTGTCGTGCATATCCTCGTAGGATCCCATTCTTGTGTAATTTGAATCAATCATTGCTAGCATTTACCGGATTTGAATGTAAATCAGATGTTTGTGATATATGTTAGGGTCTTGGGATTCATAATGAGGTCGTTCAGAGGTAGAAATTAACATGACGACACTTTTAAATCCTGCCATACATCTTTAACTAGACCTGGGTTTATAACACTTTTGTCTTACATGACACGTGTCATTATTTTTATTTAACACAAATTTTCGAGGTGTTACAATGCCCCAGCTGCATTTATGGACATGATGAACCGAATATGTAAGCCATATTTGGATAAATTCATAATTGTTTTTATAGATGATATTCTCATTTACTCTAAAGATAAAGAGGATCATGCAAAGCATTTGCACGCACTTTTAAGTCTATTAATAAAGGAAAAGCTTTATGCTAAATTTTCCAAGTGCGAATTTTGGTTAGAACAGGTACAGTTTCTTGGACACCTAGTCAATCATGAAGGAATTCATATGGATCCAACAAAAATCGAGGCAATTACTAAATGGAAAACCCCTGAGTCACCAACAGAGGTTAGAAGTTTCTTAGGATTGGCTGGTTATTATAGAAGATTTATTCAAGATTTTTCTAGAATAGCCATTCCCTTAACTAAGTTAACCTGTAAATCTGTTAAGTTTGAATGGGGATTAAAACAAGAAGAAGCCTTTAAAATCCTTAAGCAAAGATTAACCCATACACCCATACTAGCGTTACTAGAAGGAGATGAAGACTTTGTAGTCTATTGTGACGCTTCTAAATTAGGTTATGGATGTGTATTAATGCAACGACAAAAGGTTATAGCTTATGCATCTAGACAACTTAAGAATCATGAAGAGAATTATTCAACACATGATTTAGACTTAGGAGCTATAATTTTTACTCTTAAGATTTGGAGACATTAACTTTACGGTAGTAAGTTTACCATATTCACTGATCATAAGAGTTTAAGGTATGTTTTCAAGCAAAAGGAGTTGAATATGAGACAAAGACGCTGGATGGAGATGCTTAGTGATTATGATTGTGATATCCAGTATCAAGAAGGAAAAGCAAATGTAGTGGCAGATGCTTTAAGCCGAAAGTATCATGAAAAGCCAAAAAGGGTACGTTCTTTTAAATTAAATCTACAAGTAGATTTAAATGATCAGATAAGAGAAGCACAAGAATCAGTAATCAAGGATGATACTGAAAAATTAAAAGGTATGCTAAAAGAATTAGAACAAGGAACCGATGGAATTTGGAGATTCCATGAGAAGAGAATGTGGATACCTAAATTAGAAAATCCATGTCATCGTATATTAGAAGAAGCCCATAAGTCCAAATATACGATGCATCCAGGAAATGATAAAATGTACCAGGATTTAAGGAAAAATTTCTGGTGGTTAGGCATGAAAAGGACATAGCAGCCTATGTTTCTAAATATTTAACCTGTTCACAAGTCAAAGCTGAACACCAGAAACCCTCAGGTCTATTACAACAATTAGAAATGCCAGTGTGGAAATGGGAATTGATAACAATGGATTTTGTTACCAAATTACCCAAAACAAAGAAATGAAATGATACAATCTGGATGATTGTAGATAGGCTAACCAAGACAGCTCATTTCTTACCAATGAAAGAAACTTTCAGTATGGAACAACTAGCTAAATTATATGTAAATGAAATTGTTTCTTTACATGGAATTCCTTTATCAATTGTTTCTGATAGAGATAGCCGTTTTACCTCTCATTTTTTGTCAAGTTTCCAAAAAGCAATGGGAACCAAGTTAAATCTAAGCACAGCTTATCATCCTCAAACGGATGGACAAAGCGAAAGAACAATTTAGACAATGGAAGATATGCTTAGAGCTTGTGTAATTGATTTCGGAGGTAATTGGGATGATCACTTACCTTTAATAGAATTTTCATATAATAATAGTTATCACACAAGTATCAATGCTGCACCATTTGAAGCACTTTATGGACGAAAGTGTCGAACCCCAGTCTGTTGGGCAGAAATTGAGGAAAAGCAACTATCTGGACCTGAGATAGTGCAAGAAACAACTGACAAGTTTATTCAAGTCAAGGAACAACTGAAAGCATCACGTGATCGACAGAAGAGCTATGCTGATAACCGACGCAAAACCTTGGAATTTCAAGTAGGAGATAAAGTATTATTAAAAGTCTCTCCTTGGAAAGGAGTAGTAAGATTTATCAAAAGGGGAAAGCTAAGTCCCAGGTATATTGGACCTTTTGAGATTATTAGAAGAATAGGACATGTAGCCTATCAGCAACAACTGCCAGAGGAAATGGCAGGAATACATGATGTATTTCATGTATCTAATCTCAAAAAGTGTTTAGCTGATGAATCAGTGATAGTACCTCTTAAGGATATAGAAGTAAATGAACAACTCAAATTTGTAGAGAGGCCTCTACAAATTGAAGATAGGAAAGTCAAGAATCTCAAGCACAAAAGACTAGTTTTGGTCAAAGTGAAGTGGGACTCCAAAAGAGGACCTGAGTACACATGGGAGCTTGAATCAGAAATGCAAAGGAAATATCCGCACTTGTTCCAGTAGATCTCGAGGACGAGCTCTAAAACAAGGTAGGGAGGATGTAACAATCCTCAAATAAAACCGACACCCTCATAATAATTTACGAGACCTTAATATATTTTAAAATGTCTCAATATGTCTTTAAATACACCCCATATGTGAAAACCGAGCCTGAAATACAGTATAGCATTAAAAATAAAATTTAAAATCTGATTATTAAGTTGAGGCGGGCAGCGTAGACCCACCACAACCCTTACGCGAGCGGTATCAAGGCTAAAACCTGATTTCGGTGAATTATAAGTTAAGGCGGGCCGCGTAAGCTAACCTTAACACTTACACGGGCCGCGTGAGATCAAGAACGCAGAGATACCCTAGGCCGACATGTGTCGACATCGTGGCAGACCTACCTGATGAGCCGGACAAGCTAGTCCGTTGACTAGCTTTGACGCGGGCCGCGTAGCCCTAAGGCTACTCTTACGCGGGCCGCGTGAGAGTCAAGATCAACAACTATATAAAGGAGCCATCGGGTTCAACCAGAAATCGTTCATTTTCAATTCTCAATCTCAAATTCTGAAATAGTAGGCTTTATATTCGCGTATTATACCCCCTAATTAGCGAGGTTCTGCTCCGTTGTAAGTATTATAACCCCAGTTTTGTATTAGATACGCTGCCCGATTGATTTAGGGTTTCGTAACAACTGTCGTGGTTCTGCCCGACGTAGTTGTTGGAATACCGTCTCGGGGAGGGTATCATTAATATTTTCAAAGGGTTATTATACTAACCTATGTACATTTGTGTAAAGTATAGATTAATCCCAGGAAACCCTTACGCGAAGTCTAGGATAGCAATGTGAGTTTATCCTCTTTTTGTTAACCTTTTTGTAATATTTTACAAAACCTTAATTGTTTTACAATGTGATTAAGCGGTGATTGAGTCTTTGTAGTTCTTCAATTACTGTCTGTATGTTGGGGTTTTGTATACAAAATTTACTACATTGTAAGTAGTAAGTCGGGACAACAATACGTTACCATTGGACAACGAGTTAGCCAATGTGTAATGTGACCCACCAGTCAGGATTGACAGTACTGAATGATTAATTGTGTAGAAATAAACAATGTGATCGCTCTCAATACTATGTTAATTGATAAAATATTTCTTGATTAAACTGGGATTCACTCACCAGTATTTCCCACCGACAAATGTTTTTTTTTTAAAACGCGTTTCAGGTAACACAATGTGACAGCCAATTAGTAAAAAGCCAGCTGGAGAGCACTGAAGGCTTAGGAAAAATGTGGCTATAAAAGTTACCTAAAAGACGATGTTTTAAATTCAATAAAATAGGGTTTATCCCTATAAATATATTGTAATAAGAAACTTGGGTTTTACCCATGTGATTATTAATATCAAATGAGGTGGTTTTACTCTGATAAACATTTCCTAACTACGGTCCTGATGTAATTTCCGCTGCCAAATTAACCGACTGATACCACCGAAATTCTGAGTTCGCGTCCGCCCGTTCCCGGGACAGATAAGGGATCGGGGGTTGCGACACATAAATTCGTCACTCAACTCACTACTATATAAAAACATAACTTATGTGTATCGAATTACATTTTCAGACAATCCCGTACAATCCTTCAAGTGACTCGGTCCTAGACCTCTATCCCTTGATGATCCTCGTGTTTCGTACTACCTGCGTTCACCACATAAAATTCATAACATTAGTAAGCATCATAAACATATAAGATTTACTCACGTTTACTTTTCGTTCCGTTAACTCTTTGCATTCCGGCTTTCCATCCGATCATACAATCCGCAGTGAGACTTCCTTACCGTACCTGTGTTACACCTAATTCGCAATGTACACTATTAGTAATGTCGATACTCGATCGTATTGAAAACTTGCGTACAACCATGCTTACTTACTTGCATTACTTGCATAGATACATATCCACATACATACATACTTGTATACGTTAATACATAACTACTTCCACACATACCAACAATCCTACATACATACATACATACATACATATCCTCACCCATGTCTACATCTTCTAAAACATGAAATAAATCGGTCATACTTAGTGTATAAGCGTTTAAAAACGGTCTAAACGGGTTCGCGTTGCATATACAATTAAAATATGATTTTTTCAACACTCTGGAGCCCGTGGAGTTGCGCGACGGCCTATGGCCTTCGCCGTCGCGTCGCGCCACCACCCCTTTTAACAGAATGTTCGCAGCTGTTGCTGCATATTCCCAGCATAACTCAGTTTTACGGAAACGAGCATAACTTTCTCGTTTTTGGTCCGTTTTACCCAATTCTTTTTCCTACGTGATCGTAATTTAATTCTCTATCACAAGGAGTTAACATCCGACATCCGGATTTACAAAATTCTAGGCTTTTAAGCTATCGACTTATCACCTTTTTACTAAGTTTTGACCCGTTCATGCATTTATCAAAATAATCTGTTTATTTGACCTCATTTTCTCATGAGCCTTATAATTTCAACGTCGTCTATCATATAAGGTTCCAATCACGGGTTTCTTACAACATCCCAACCCATTTCCGTTTAAAACTTATTTTGACCCGTTAAGGGTATTTAAGCATTTTTAAGGACTTTGACTTGCAAAGATCATACTTTCCGCTTTCATACTTGTCCCAAGTAATCATTTAATCAAATGGCTTGTTTCTAAACAACTTTTAAAGTCTTTTGCCCGATATACCTATCAAGGGCATTTTTGTCAACTTCGCTCCATCCTTTACAACAAAGGACTTCATTGCACATTCAACCAATCCTATCACTTAACTACAACTCTAAACACACATACCTTGCTCGGATCAAAGCTAAGATCCGTTTAATACTTCATCCACCAAATTTCTAGATGATAACAATGAGATCCTTTCGCTATTCATTCTGTGAATTCATAATACTTGACAAAACAATTCATTAGTCAATAACGCCAAATGGTGACATCTCCACCATTTGACCCGCTAAATATAAATGTCCATTTTACCCTTGTGGGGTTTTAATTATTCATTAACCCGTCCATGTAACTTATTTCTTCGTTAACTTGTAACCAGAATTACCATAATACCCTTTTACACTTTTTAAACATCAACCTTAATTTCTTATCATACCCACATATTCCGACCCGTATCAAATACTTGTCGGAACATCATACTTCACATATTTACTTACCATGTTTGTAATCAATACAACAGATAGATATTCTATGAAAAAGGGTGTAAGCTTTACTTACCTAACATCCGAATATGCTTCCCGTGCGCATTAGTCCCGTTTGACCCGCTTCTTTCCCAAGCTTCCATGTCGCTTATCAAACATCAACTATCATATATCATTCTCAAGATAGTTAGCTTGTTCATCATTCATCACACGGATCTTATTTCGGAAATTACCATTCAAACTCAAAACATACTAATCTATCAAATCCTAGCCGAAATCCTTTAACATTTACACACGTATGTGATTTCAAACATCATTAACATTAACATATCATCAAATTATAAAAAACCGACTTCATAACTACATTGTTAATCACTTACTAGTGATATAAGCTCAATTATCTCTAATTTCATCATACCCTTGGTGTGTGTACAACCTTCTAAACATCAGGTACAACTAATTCATGCACAATCTCCTAATTTCATACATAATTCATCAAATCCTCATACTAATTAACATATATCATTCACACATAAACATTCAAACATATTATCATCATATTTCTTTCAATTCTTCTAACAAGACTCCATATTACTCACATAATACTTCAATATTCAACAAGAATTAGACATGGATGATGATTCAACTCATCATTCTCACCATAACTAATGGGTTTCACCTCTAAGCATCAAATTAACCTAAATAATGCATATCCCATGTTCTATATGATGATTCTAACATATCCTCATGCTCAATTTCATACCAATTCACGATTTACAACATAACCTGTCAGGACCCCAGCCCCGGTTTGACCCGGTCAGGAGCCGCGAGACAGGAACCCGTGGTATCTATGATGCGACAGCGGAAGATTTTACAGGATCTTTTTAAAACTCAAAATGCCCAATTATTTTATTCCATAAATTGGAGATAAACCCCGTAATTTACAATAGAGGAATTTCACAAGTAAATTCCCTGATTTATTTAAAACATGTTTATTCATTTTAACTGAGCCACCTCTTCAAGCTTGTTAGTGCTCCGTAGCACGTTTTCCTTGATTTACAGCAGGTCGCCTGAAACATGTTTTAAAAATATTTTATCAGCGGGGAAATGCGGGCGAGTCATTCAAGTATGTAAAACGACACTTTAGTTATCAATTACAGCATAAGAGCGATTACAATGACTTCTATCTTATTTTTATCTGGCGCCGTGTCACCTGGTGACGATGGTCATACCACTATTAGGTCTTTCCCCAAGTAGTGACGTTTATCACTGTTAGGATTTATTAGCCTAACCTGTGAGAAATTAGTAATGTGCACAATACCCCACTAGCCAGTGATTAAGATAACCACGACTTACTCCCTGTAATTATAACATTTGAAAATGGAGTATTGTAAAGTATTTTTTTTTTGATAAAAAGAGAATGACTCACATTGCAGATTTATACGGGCAGAGTTTAGCCTACTGATTAGCCTTGTAACCTAATTTAAATAACATGCACACGAACTAGGTCAGTAACTAATACAGCATTTACGATAACTCACGAAATTAAACCCTCACAACGAATGACAAAGTGTGATACTTAAACTTCCATCGAATTTACGACGAATGAAAAAGCATAACCCTAATGTGGACAGCACTTAAACATCCATTGGATAGTTTTAATCGATCGGACATTGAATCGTAGCAGCGATCAAGTTAATACCCTGTATCGTAGCAGCGCCTCGCTATAATAATTGAAATTTCGACTTCTGAGCAATAGAATTTCGTTTTTATGAAAAGTTTTCGACACCAGGTGATAGCTCCTGATCCAAGCTATTTATAGCTGGAATTTGAGGTTCACGCGGCCCGCGTGAGCCTCCTCTTGTTCTTTACGCGGCCCGCGAGGGCAGGCTAGACGTAGACTAGGGCTAGCGTGTCACCACTAGACTTGCCACGCGTGTGACACGTGGATCCGGACGCTTATCCGGTCAAACCTAAGGTTAACGCGGCCCGCGTGAGGGTATGCCCATCTTTTACGCGGCCCGCCTGGCGATCAGAATTCTGAATTTCTTGATTTTTGATATAGATTAAGGTTTTGGGGTCCAGGTTTTCACTTACGAGTAAATTTGGGACATTTTTTAGAGTCCTTACATCCTCCCCACCTTATTTAAAATCTCTTCCTCGAGATTCATTGAAATAAGTAAGGATACTTTCTTTTCATCTCCGATTCCATCTCCCAAGTATACTCGGGTCCTCTTTTTGAATCCCATTTAACTTTAACAAGCACTAGTCGCTTGTGTTTGAGAAATTTGATCTTTCTGTCTTCTATTTGAAGTGGTTTCTCTACAAATTTTAATTTCTTATTTACCTCTACATCTTGAAGAGGTATTACCTGAGATTCGTCAGATAGACATTTCTTAAGATTAGATACATGAAATACGTCATGTATTCCAACTAACTCCTCTGGTAGTTGTAAGCGATAAGTAACGGATCCTATACGCTGGATGACTGGAAATGGTCCTACGTACCTTGGACTCAGCTTTCCTTTCTTTTCAAATCGAACAACTCCTTTCCAAGGAGAAACTTTCAAAAGTACTTTGTCTCCAACTTGAAACTCGAGTGGCTTGCGTCGATTGTCGGCATAGCTTTTCTGGCGATTTCGAGCATTCTTTAGTCTTTCCTTGATTTGAGTGATCTTGTCGGTAGTCTCTTGCACAATTTCAGGTCCTGATAATTGACTTTCTCCTATCTCTGCCCAACAGACTGGAGTTCTACACTTACGTCCGTACAGTGCCTCGAACGGGGCAGCTTTAATACTTGAATGATAACTATTGTTATAGGAGAATTCAATTAAGGGTAAATGGTTGTCCCAGTTTCTACCAAAATCGATCACACATGCCCTAAGCATGTCTTCCAGAGTTTGGATCGTCCTTTCACTTTGTCCATCTGTTTGAGGATGGTATGTAGTACTTAAATTTAGTCGGGTTCCCATTGCTTCTTGGAAACTTTTCCAAAAGTGGGAAGTGAAACGACTATCCCTATCCGATACAATGGAGAGTGGAACTCCATGTAAAGATACTACTTCATCTACATACAACTTGGCCAACCTTTCCATGCTAAAGGTTTCTTTAATGGGTAGGAAATGAGCTGATTTGGTTAATCGATCCACAATTACCCAAATCGCGTCATTACCTCTTCTGGTCTTGGGTAACTTAGTAACAAAGTCCATTATTATGAGCTCCCATTTCCATACAGGCATTTCTAATTGTTGTAGTAGACCTGAAGGTTTCTGGTGTTCTGCCTTAACTTATGAACAAGTAAGACACTTAGAAACATATCTAGCTATGTCCTTTTTCATTCCTATCCACCAGAAATTATTTTTTAAATCTTGGTACATTTTATTGTTACCAGGATGCATGGTATACCTAGATTTATGAGCTTCTTCTAGAATTTTATCTCTTAATTCTCCTTGCTTAGGTACCCAAATCTTTTTCTTATGGAATCTCCAAATTCCATCATTTCCTTGCTCTAATTCTTTTATTCGTCCTTTCATTCCTTCAGCAACATCCTGGATTGCTGTTTCTTGAATATCCTTTAATTGTTCCATTAAATCTAACTGTAGATTTAATCTAAGAGCATGAACTCGTCGTTGTTTCTCATGATACTTACGACTTAAAGCATCAGCAACTACGTTTGCCTTTCCTTCCTGATATTGAATATCACATTCGTAGTTACTTAGGACTTCCATCCATCTTCTTTGCCTCATGTTTAATTCTTTTTGCCCAAATATATATCTTAAACTTTTATGATCTGTATAGACAGTAAACTTACTTCCATACAGATAATGTCTCCAAATTTTAAGGGCAAAAATTATGGCTCCTAACTCTAAGTCATGAGTTGTATAGTTTTCTTCGTGCCTTTTCAATTGCCTTGATGCATACGCAATTACCCTCTTGCGTTGCATAAGTACACATCCTAATCCTAGCTTTGAAGCATCACAATATACTTCAAAATCTTCTGTTCCTTCTTGTAAGGCTAGAATTGGAGCATTGGTTAATTTCTGTTTTAAAATCTTAAAGGCTTCTTCTTGTTTAGGTCCCCATTCAAACTTAACTGCTTTACAGGCTAGCTTAGTTAATGGTACAACTATTTTGGAAAAATCCTTAATAAACCGTCTATAATATCCGGCTAACCCTATAAAACTTCTAATTTCCATTGCTGACTGTGGAACCTTCCATTTGATAATTGCTTCTATCTTAGCAGGATCTACGTGAATGCCTTCATGATTCACCATGTGACCTAAAAATTGCACTTCTTGTAGCCAGAATTCACATTTCGAGAATTTGGCGTGAAGTTGTTCATTTCTTAACAAAGTTAAGAGTGCATGCAGGTGCTGACAATGTTCATCCTGACTTTTGGAGTAAATAAGTATATCGTCGATGAAGACAATTACAAATTTATCCAAATACGGTTTACAAATTCTATTCATCATGTCCATAAATGCTGCAGGAGCATTTGTTAACCCAAATGGCATGACTGTAAACTCGTAATGACCATACCTAGTTCTGAAAGCAGTTTTAGGTATGTCTTCTTCTTGTACCTTCAATTGATGATATCCGGAGCGTAAATCTATCTTAGAAAAATATCTAGCTCCTTGTAATTGGTCAAAAAGATCATCAATCCTAGGTAATGGGTATCGATTCTTAATTGTAACTTTATTCAAGTCCCTATAATCGATACACATTCGCATCGAACCATCTTTCTTCTTTACAAACAACACTGGTGCTCCCCACGGGGATGAACTAGGTTGTATGAATCCTTTGCTTAGTAATTCATCTAATTGCTTTTTCAATTCTAACATTTCAGTGGGTGCTAACCGATAAGGTGCTTTGGCTATCGGTGTAGTTCCAGGAATTAGATGAATTCTAAATTCTACTTCCCTATCAGGTGGTAATCCAGGTAGTTCTTCTGGGTATTCTGATACTACTAGAATTTCTTTGAGTTCCTTACCCTTAGTGTTAATGATTACTGAAATCATATACACTATTCCTTGCTTTCGTTCATAACTAGCAACTTTCATTACTGAAATGAACTTTAGGGGCTTTCGTGGCTTATCTCCTGTAATCACCACTAATTCTCCTGTGGATGTATGAATTTCTATGGAATTCTTATCACAAAGAATTCGAGCATGGTTGGCTACTAACCAATCCATTCCTAACACCACATCGAATCCAGCTAAATTCATAGGTAACATGTTTGCAGAGAATTTGTGACCTAAAAGTTCTATCTTTCCTTCTCGCACAACCTTATCTATTTTAACAGAATTCCCATCTGCCGTTTCGACTGTAAAAATCTGCCTAAGTTTGGTTAAGGGTAAATTAAGAACTTGGCAGAATGAAGTATTTATAAAACTTTGGTTTGCACCAGAGTCAAATAATACTTTTGCATAAACGTTGTGAACTAAGAACGTACCAGCTATCACATCTGGGATTAGCTCTGCTTCCTGAGTAGTTAGTTGGAAGGCTCTTACGTTCTTCTTGGTAGTTCCTTCTGCAGGTTTAGCTTTGTTATTAGCTGGTTTGACCAGTTTTGGGCAGTCTGGCCTCAAGTGTCCAGCTTCTCCACAGTTATAGCAAACTGTGGATTTCTTCTTCCTGCAGTCTTCTTCTTGATGCCCGGGAATTTTGCAAAAATTGTAATATCCCTTGCATCTTCCAAAATGCTTCCTTTTACAGGTATTGCAAAATGGAACAGTGGAGGATTGCCCAGTTCCCCTTCTCTTAAAATTACTACGGTTACCCACACGGAATCCCTGGGTAATCTTTTGGGCCACTTCCTTTTTCCGGGTTTCTTCTCTTGTGCGTACCAGTTCATCAGTCAGAGTGTCAGCTAACTCCACCGCATCGTCGATCATGCGGGGTTTTGCAGCCTTGACAATATTACGGATTTCGCCAATTAAGACCCAAATATAGCGAGATATAAGTACCGGTTCTGGCGAAGCCAGTGTTGGTACTACTCTAGCGTATTCGAAGAATGTCGAAGTATACCCTCGACAATCAACGCCTACCATCTGATGATTTAGGAACTTATTGGTCATTTGTTCCTTTTCGTACTCGGGACATAATTTTCTTTCTACAAGAATTTTAAATTCTTCCCAATTCATGGCATAGGCCACACTCCTTCTTTTGGCTTGAAGTACCGTATTCCACCATTCTAGCGCCCCTTCTTTAAAAAGATGCGACGCGTACATAACCTTGTCTTCCTCGCCACATTTACTTATCATAATTACTGCCTCGGTTTTCTCTAACCAACGCAGTGCAGCAGTTGCCCCTTCGTTACCTGCAAACTCAGCCGGTTTACAGGCAAGAAACTCCTTATAAGTGCAACCAGGTGTTGCAGCTTTCATTTTCTTAAGGAGTGGAGCTTGTATCCCTTCGTTATTGTTATTAATATGGTTGCCGCCTCCGTTTACACTATTACTGAAATTATCGTCGTTTGTTCGTTTGCTAGGAATAATTTGTTGAGGTTCAACAGGTTTTTGGGCAGCAGCCAAGATTGCTGGAATAGCATTGGCTATTCCCTGAGCAACGATATTTTCGATGTCTTGCCTATTCAGAAATTGATCTTCATTGTTATGCTCAGATTGATTACCCTCGTTAACTTGTTTATTACCAGCGTTTGCCATCTGGTAATAAATTTATATTAGTAATTAGCATAAAATAATTAAACAAAACAAAACAATCGCACATAATCACATTAATACGTATAGCCAAAATTGTCGATTTCCCGACTTTCATTTTTATATATTATATTATGCATCCGTATACACTGTTATCTTACAAAAGTTTTATTTTTAGGTTATTCTATATACTTATATTTTTATTACTATTAGTATTATACAAACACAGCTTCATAACCACACTATCCCTAGTCCGCTGGCCTTTCAGAAACGATGTTCCCTTTCATCGTATTTCCAGGAGATTTGTTCCCCTATCTCCCGTATCTTATTCCCTGCATCCATTAGTTCTTCGCCAAAATGGCGAAGTTCAGCTAAGTTCTCATTACTCATTGGTGGGTTTGGTGCAGGTTCTGGGTCGAACTGATGTAACACCCTTGCTATTACTAAGCGGTTTTCATTTAACTTACGAAAATGAACGTGTAATTATGATTACACATACATTGAAAAATAATGGTTAATTAAAAACTTTTACAATTTAAAAGTTTACAACATAATGTAGTTAAGTTCGTCATTTAAAAGTAACAACGAAACGGTGTGCGGAAGCTTGTATCTTGATCGTGTTCGGTTCTTCGTTGAGCTTGATCGTCTTTCGGCATCCAAAAAGTACCTACATTTCATAAACATGAAATGCTTTAGTCATACGGGGTTTAAAACGTATCTAAACGAGTCCGCGAAACAAAACTGATTAAAATACATTTCTGTACAGGGTCTACCGTAAATTACGGTGGCTACCGTAATTTACGGTAGCCCCTGTTTTAAAATACCTCCACCGTAAGGCAGGAGATAACTGCCGTAGCGATTTCAGTCCCCACCGTAACTTA
This sequence comes from Helianthus tuberosus, assembly GCA_030545235.1. Lineage (NCBI taxonomy): Eukaryota > Viridiplantae > Streptophyta > Magnoliopsida > Asterales > Asteraceae > Helianthus > Helianthus tuberosus. The sequence continues at coordinate 6,401,231 of CM060407.1, forward strand.
CGGTGCCCACCGTAAGTTACGGTGGCCCCTGTATCAAACTCTTTCATTTTGCCGGTTTTGACACGAAAACTTTCGTATCTTTCAATCCGCTTGTCCGTTTGACCTACCGTTTCTTCCTACGTGTTTGTAATTTGATTCTCCATCATATGGAGTTAAAATACGACATCCGGCTTAATAAATTTTGAGACTTTTATGCCTTCGGCTTATTACCTTTTTACAAAATTTTGACCCGTTTGTGTTTAAAACCTCCAAACTTGTTTCTAATTAATCATAAAGCGTATACCAAATTATTTAACTCAAAATATCTATCTTGGATTCATAACTTTTGTGAATTACGCGACAAACGCCCAAGTTACGCGCGTGATTCATTTTGACCCGTTTAGGGGATTTTTATGCATTAAAGCATCAAATCCGCTATTCTCTTTTCCCACTTCGCGTTCCCATATATAAATTACTACTTATATTCCACCACAACTATTTTTGTGGTGGATCTAACATAAGGGACCTATAATCCCAATTTTACCCTTTTGTTAGTCATTTTACGAAAAATCCCAAACTTAGGCATTTGATCCACAAAAGGCTTATACCGATAACTTTTATGTCCGTCGATATCTAGCATGATCATATTACATGTACTTAAAAAAATCCCCAAAGGTTGTTTACCCGATTTACCCACCATGGGCGTTTTGGTCAACTTTAGTCCTTTAATTTACAACAAAGGACTTACACCAAATTTTGACCAACATCGCACGTTTAACTATAAACTGTTTACGCGTACCTGGCTCGGGTCAACATGTGGACCCGTTTTAAGACCGTGTCTCTATAATATGCTAATTCATAGCCTCGCTAATTCATAAACCATTCATCCTGCGAGCATGAGACTCGACATACACTTTTTAGTCTTAAATTGTCAAATGGTATCAATATTATCATTTGACCCGGTTGGTCTAAACTACCAAATGTTTTGCGCTTAATATTAAATGGTGTTTATCCACCATTTCATTAAATAACTATCCTTGGATTTCTAACCATTTAGTTATGTCGCCCTAACCCATTTCTTATGCGTTAATCCTACATAGTTTATGTCCCTTGGCGTCATTTAAAGCTTTGACTTTTATCATACACACGTGATTAAAATCACCGGTTTACCCTCTTTACTTTCTTAGGCTTACTTATAAAGTAGTCATTCAAAACTTGTTTTAAATATGTCACTTCAATGACTATTTTGAGTTTTTCATCCTTTTACCAATAGTAATGGTTTTTCATCATTTTGGTATGTTCCGACCCGTATCAATTCGCGTCGGGAACCATACCTTGGATATTATCTTTATCATATAAATAACTTTTGAACAAGCACATATGCTACAAAAAAGGGTGTAAGTTCCACTTACCTCGCATCCGAACTACGCTTTTCCTTTCCTTCTTGATTCGTTTGACCCGCTCACTCATCAAGCTTCCACCTAGCTCGTTAGGCGTCAAACTATCATCATAATTCGTAAGATGGTTAGATTAGTCATTATCAATTATGACTACTCCATCTAACAGGTCTTATGTCGACTTTATCACTCGATCAAATCATTGGTTAGTTTGACTTCCTAAAAGTCAACTGATCTATCAACATATTCAAATGCACATTTCACACGGAATTTCAACATTTTAGCTTCATTAAGGCATTTTAACAAACACCTAGTGGGCATAATTTCACTAAATCAAAAATCAAGTTTCATGACTAACTATTTAGCCAAGATTAAACAATTTTTGCAAGTTTAATATATCTAGTATGCATAATAACATCTAGATTCACCTTATGTAAATAAATAACACTCAATTTATAATCAAATTTCTAGTGTTCTTCATCATTCTACAACACCCATTTAACACTTAGATGGGTGACCATGAATTTCACAATAATAAACATTAATTCAACAAACTATTGACTAGGGTTTACTCCTAAACATAATTTCATCCTAATTTCATCCAAGCATCAATCATCCTAATTTCATCCAAGCATCAATCATGCAAGCCTAATTCGCAATGTACACTATTAGTAATGTCGATACTCGATCGTATTGAAAACTTGCGTACAACCATGCTTACTTACTTGCATTACTTGCATAGATACGTACCCACATACATACATACTTTCAAGCATAACTACATACTTGTATACGTTAATACATAACTACTTCCATACATACCAACAATCCTACATACATACATACATACATACATATTTACATACATACATATTTACATACATACATACATACATACATACATACATACATACATACATACATACATACCCTCACCCGTGTCTACATCTTCTAAAACATGAAATAAATCGGTCATACTTAGTGTATAAGCGTTTAAAAACGGTCTAAACGGGTTCGCGTTGCATATACAATTAAAATATGATTTTTTTCAACACTCTGGAGCCCGTGGAGTCGCGCGACGGCCTATGGCCTTCGTCGTCGCGTCGCGCCACCACCCCTTTTTAACAGAATGTTGGCAGCTGTTGCTGCATATTCCCAGCATAACTCAGTTTTACGGAAACGAGCATAACTTTCTCGTTTTTGGTCCGTTTTACCCGATTCTTTTTCCTACGTGATCGTAATTTAAATCTCTATCACAAGGAGTTAACATCCGACATCCGGATTTACAAAATTCTAGGCTTTTAAGCTATCGACTTATCACCTTTTTACTAAGTTTTGACCCGTTCATGCATTTATCAAAATAATCTGTTTATTTGACCTCAATTTCTCATGAGCCTTATAATTTCAACGTCGTCTATCATATAAGGTTTCAATCACGGGTTTCTTACAACATCCTAACCCATTTCCATTTAAAACTTATTTTGACCCGTTAAGGGTATTTACGCATTTTTAAGGACTTTGACTTGCAAAGATCATACTTTCCGCTTTCATACTTGTCCCAAGTAATCATTTAATCAAATGGCTTGTTTCTAAACAAATTTTAAAGTCATTTGCCCGATATACCTATCAAGGGCATTTTTGTCAACTTCGTTCCATCCTTTACAACAAAGGACTTCATTGCACATTCAACCAATCCTATCACTTAACTACAACTCTAAACACACATACCTTGCTCGGATCAAAGCTAAGATCCGTTTAATACTTCATCCACCAAATTTCTAGATGATAACAACGAGATCCTTTCGCTATTCATTCTGTGAATTCATAATACTTGACAAAACAATTCATTAGTCGATAACGCCAAATGGTGACATCTCCACCATTTGACCCGCTAAATATAAATGTCCATTTTACCCTTGTGGGGTTTTAATTATTCATTAACCCATCCATGTAACTTATTTCTTCGTTAACTTGTAACCAGAATTACCATAATACCCTTTTACCCTTTTTAAACATCAACCTTAATTTCTTATCATACCCACATATTCCGACCCGTATCAAATACTTGTCGGAACATCATACTTCACATATTTACTTACCATGTTTGTAATCAATACAACAGATAGATATTCTATGAAAAGGGATGTAAGCTTTACTTGCCTAACATCCGAATATGCTTCCCGTGCGCATTAGTCCCTTTGACCCGCTTCTTTCCCAAGCTTCCATGTCGCTTATCAAACATCAACTACCATATATCATTCTCAAGATAGTTAGCTTGTTCATCATTCATCACACGGATCTTATTTCGGAAATTACCATTCAAACTCAAAACATACTAATCTATCAAATCCTAGCCGAAATCCTTTAAACATTTACACACGTATGTGATTTCAAACATCATTAACAAGAACATATCATCATATTATACAAAACCCACTTCATAACTACATTGTTAATCACTTACTAGTGATATAAGCTCAATTATCTCTAATTTCATCATACCCTTGGTGTGTGTACAACCTTCTAAACATAAGGTACAACTAATTCATGCACAATCTCCTAATTTCATACATAATTCATCAAATCCTCATACTAATTAACATATATCATTCACACATAAACATTCAAACATATTATCATCATATTTCTTTCAATTCTTCTAACAAGACTCCATATTACTCACATAATACTTCAATATTCAACAAGAATTAGACATGGATGATGATTCAACTCATCATTCTCACCATAACTAATGGGTTTCACCTCTAAGCATCAAATTAACCTAAATAATGCATATCCCATGTTCTATATGATGATTCTAACATATCCTCATGCTCAATTTCATACTAATTCACGATTTACAACATAACCCACTTCGTGGATAATCACCATTCTAGAATTTAAGACATACCTTATGATCCCCTCGTGTAGGTGATCACAAATTCGTGTTCGGTTCTGAATTTGAGCTTCGTTTATCCTTCCAATTTGATGGATTAGATGAAGTTAGGGTTTTGGCTTCATGAGAGCTCCTGCTCTCTCTAGAACACACGATCGTGTGTGTTTGTGTGTGTAATTTTTATTTATTAATTCAACTTTCAATTTAACCCACTTTAGCCCCTCAAGTTGTCACTAATTATAAATGGGCACAATTTTCATTCCTTTAATTGTTTTTACCATTTTGTTACCTTTGTTAAATAACCTAGTCATTCATTTCTTGATGTACCATACGAGAACATTTAACAATTATAAACATTCGAATTTTGGGGCGTTACAAAAACTAAGTTTTTTAAAAATCATATCCGTAGGTCTCGGTGTCATAACATTACTATGCATGACCCTTTAAACACGACTAAGTAGGTCCACAACATCTGACGTAAAGAAATCAAAAGTATCAAAAGCAAATGGGATAAACACGTGCTAGTTAAGAAAATAATCGGGGACCGATAACCTAATTATTTACAAATGGATAGGTGGGAGTATAGAGATTAAAAATATAAAACTACAATCAAATTTTAACGAATGTTAAACATAATACGGGCCCGGGTCTTATATTGGGCCGATCAACAACTTCATCTAGACATATAATTTTATCTGATTCAGTTATGTGATCCAATAGACAAAAAATATTATTGATCCAACTATAATGCTTTTCAAATAATATAACAAATAGTAGCATGGGCTAAAGATTAAGGCCCACTACAGCATTAGAGGACCCAGTTTGTTACAAAATGTCAATATATTTTTTTTATGAAAACATTTCTTTTCATTTTTAAAACAAAGAATTTTGGTTTATAATTATTTAAAAAAAAAATTATATGTACCTTATCTAACGAAATCTATATGTTATATGTTGGATAACCATTTGTCATTACTTTATATTTTAATGTTACAAACTCAAACTCGCAACGTTTTCTTAGTTGATCGATGAATGTTGCCAAAATTGAAACTTCATGTCTACATTAGATTGAAAGTTTGTTTAATTTACTTTAATAGATGAGTCTATTCGAGTATGGGCTCGCCTTGAACTCAACTAGTTTTGAGTTGTGTATAAAAAAGTCGAGCTCAACTTGTTACTAATTTTCCAAACTCACTCGAACTATTATCAAATAAATAATACTTTGCTTACATATATAATAAACTTTATACTTTTTTGAGTAAATTACAAAGTTCGTCCTTTATGTATGTCATTTATTACAAAGTATGTCTTTTATCTTTAATAAGCTCAGAAAACATACTCGATGTTTGCAAACCCTTACACATTATGTCCTTTAGCCCTAACTCTGTTATTTTTCATGGTTAAATCAGGCCAATGGTACCCCACATAAGGGTATTTTGGTAATTTTACTATTTATTTATATAAAACAATTTACCTCCACCACACTCTCTGCCTTCACCTCCACCAACCACTAGCTATAAGACACCCCCACAAGCCACCACCATGACCACCGCACCACTGCCATTACTACTCCCACGCACCACCCCACGCACCAGCCTCCGCACCACCACGACTACCGCACCACCGCCATTACCACTCCCACGAGCCATTCATCTCTCAGATATGGAAGGAGGCGGCGACTGGTTGTTGATTTTGGGTGTTCAGTGTGGAAGGAGGAGACGACCGTCAGATCTAGGGCACCACCAAAAGACAGACAATTTAACATTAACATCTTGTAGCAAAGAAACCCTAAAGCCCCAATCCAGTCGGCCATACCAGAGAGCTACTATTCGGATCCGAAAATGGTGCAGCGGCTCACCTACCAGAAACGACAACGCTATGCTACCCAATCCAATCAGCACCGGGTTGTTAAAACCCCCGATAGATCCCTCATCATTCTATCTGCAACCCCATGTTATGTTAAAGCACTCTTCAATAATTGATTGATTTGTGTTCGTAATTATTGGTGGAAAGTTGGTTTTCCAGACTACAAAGAAGAGAGCCAGTGGTCCAAAGTGCCCTGTTACTGGCAAGAGAATCTAAGGGGTGATTATGCGCCTTTTACAGTTTCGATTGCATTTTTCATTTGATGATGATTATTAATTATGGTGTTTTGTTTGCAATCTGCACTCTGTTTTAGTGTATGGCATCTGTTTGTAGCTTAGTGTTTGTGAATGCTAGCAATTGATTTGAATGGGAGTGGTAACGGCGGTGGTGCGGTAGTCGTGGTGGTGCGGAGCAGTGTTGGCATCTTGATTTTTTGTCCGTTGGTGGGGGGTTTTGCAGAAGTGGAGGTGCGGTGGTGGAGGTTCGGTGGTGATGATGGAAGTACGGTGGTTGACGGTGGTGGAGGTGCGATGGTGATAGTGCAGGTGTGGTGGCAGGTGGATGGTGGTGTTGGTGGTTGTAGGTGTGGTGTGATGGCAAGTGGGTGTTGGTGGATGGTGTTGGTGTTTTTATATATTTTTAATAAATTAATAAAATTACCAAAATACCCTCATGTGGGATACCCTTGGTCTGATTTAACCATGAAAAATAACTGAGTTAGGGCTAAAGGACATAATGTGTAAGGGTTTGCAAACATCGAGTATGTTTTCTGAGCTTATTAAAGATAAATGACATACTTTGTAATAAATGACATACATAAAGGACGAACTTTGTAATTTACTCTACTTTTTTATACTTGTAGTGTTTGTATATACAAAATTATACATATGAATTAGAAGTTTGCATGAACAGTGATCCAAATTATTTAATTTTTATACTTTATTTAAAATAATATATCAATATATTAATAAAATATATATATGATTTATATATACTACATATGAGTTAGAAGTTTCCATGAAGAGTGATTCAAATTTATTTAATTTTTATACTTTATTTAAAATAATATATCAATATATTAATAAAAAAAATATATATGGTTAGTGATTGTCCCTGATTAGTCGATTGGATAGTTGACACTCATGGATTGGAACGCATAAACTTTTTTTTCAAGATTTTGATATCGTGACGAATTGAACCGATACCGACCAAACGATACCGAAACTGATATCGATATTTGTTTTTATAGATTTTGATTGATGTAAAGCACGTGTCGATTGATAAACCGAGTGCTGGTATCGTACTGGTACTATAATGAAACAAACTGATACCAACCAAAATCCGCCGCGAAGCGCGGGAAAATACCACTAGTATATATTATATATTATTTACTTATATAGAACTTGTACTACGGTTTGATCGGTCACTAATTACGATTATGAATTGATAACTCGATTTGTTGTTTACATTTAACTTTCTACAAAATAATTTGTGTAAGGAGTTTTACATATTATTAACAATGACATATAAGTTGATTTGATAGAACTAAAACATAACTCATTATTAAAAAGATATATATTTTTTTTTGTTAGTATATAATGTGAAAATAAAAGAGATTTTGAAAATATATAAACGGGTCATCTGATGACCCGGATTCCCAAAATCCAAATCATCCAATTAGCAAATAGCAGAATTTATGTTCTTTTCTCTCTGTCACGGACGGTTGCCGTCGGCTCGACGAAGACGAAAAGTTCCGGCTTAGCGTGTGAGGTCGGCCTTCTCTGCCTTGACCTCTATCACTAATCTGTTCCTCCTAGTCTTCCATTCGCCGGTGGATCTGTTGTTCTTCGCGTTTCTAGTTTCCCAGGTATCTGGAACTTCCTCTCGACTGCTTAGTAGGTCTGATATTGGTTGAGGCTACTGTGGTATTGCTGCTCGACCTCTTCGAATCCTATTAACCTCTCATAGAGTGGTTTCCGGGCCTGGATGTTAGGATGGGTTCCGAGGTTATTAAGTTCTTTGTTTCTAATCTTCCGGACGGTGCTTATTCGAGGGATGTTGGGGACTTCTTTAGTGCCTTCGGTAAGGTAGAGGGATCTTATGTTGCAAGGAAAAGAGACAAACTGGGCAATAGGTTTGGCTTCGTGTCATTCTCCGGGGTCCGTGATGGATTGGCTTTGGAAGGGAAGATGAAAGGTCTCAAGATGGGGGGATATAAACTGGTTGTGAATGTTGCCAGATTTGCTGCTGAGAATAAGCCTCTCCAGCGTCCTCCGGTGGCCCCGGTTGTGCAGGACGGAGGCAGGTTCCGTTCTGCTGACCAGGATGGTGTGGAGGATGGAACCAAGAAATTCCACCAAAGAGACTCTAGGTCCTACAGTGAGGTTGTGGGGAAGACTAAAATAACCGGGGGCTGGAACCGGGGGGAAGGGTCGGAGGCTCCGGAGGTGTATGATAAGTGTCTTATCGTCCCTGATAGGACAGCTGCGTTTGAAGACCTGCATGGGTTGGCGGTGGTGGGTAGAACCGTTGATCTGGAGACATTGGTTGACTTGGACAAACTTCTAAAGATTGCTAGAACCTCGTACTCGAAGATTCAGTACCTGGGTGGGTTGTCCATTTTGATCACGTTCGACGACAAGGGCTTGGCTAAACAGTTCCTGGAAGCTAAAGATATTTGGGGCCCCTGGTTTACTAAACTAGACGCCTGGGAGGGCCAGTGCCTCCCGTTGGAAAGAGTGGCGTGGCTCAAACTCCTCGGGATCCCTTTGCATTTGTTGGACTCTGGCGTTCTTGAAAGGATTGGAGAGATGTTTGGTAAAATCCTGCATGTGCCGAAGTTTTTTATGGAAGACCAAGATCTGTCCGCTTCTAGGGTAGGGGTGTTAACTGGGGAAGCTCAAAGGTTCAACCATATGATATCGTTGAAGTGGAGAGACAGGTGTTTTAGAGTTTTGTTAGAAGAGGAGCTGGAGGAATGGCTACCGGATTGTGTTAAGCACAAGGGTTGTAATGGTGAGGCCGTCCCGGTTAGCTCGTCCCCTCTGAATTCATCTCCGGTGGCCGAATTGCCGGAGTCCGGGTCCGAGTTGCCGGAGAAGGGGAAAGGACTCGAGAAAGGGGATAAATGTTCTGGCTCGATTTTTCCGGGTAGTTCGGTGGCAGGGTTCAATGATGTGGTCGGAGACGACTCTTCGGGTAACGTTCTGAATAACGTCTCTCCCCATGCACAAGGGTCGGCGCATGCAATAAATGGTGTGTTTCCCAATTTTTTTGGCCCCACTGGTGTAGAGGAGAATGTTCCAAAAGATGCTGGCAATCATGAGGTTAGTGAGGAGATGGATAATTGTCATAGTATTGGTGTTGTGGGTCCCAGTTGCGGTAAGGATGGAGGTGGTCCCACACTTAATGGGCTTCCTTTCAACTCAGGAGAAAAGGGGAAAAGGGCCCATCGAAAAACCGGTTTGGGCTCCAGAGCAAGGAAGGCCCAGTCTTCATTAAGAAATGCCAACTCGTCTGGGGAGAGTAGGCCCAGTAAAAGAACTAGATCTGTGTATGAGGAAACGGAGCAAGGGTTTGGGTTCATTGGATTTACAGACAGGGCACTGCAGTCAGGAGATGTTAGGGGAACAGAGGAGGCTATGAAAGACGGAGGGTTGGATCTCAATGCTAGGGCGGTTCCGGATGTCACTGTCACTGGAGCAGAGGAGATCCCTGGGTCTTCGGGGACCGAGAACGAGGAGCCGGTGGCAAGGGGCATGCCTTCTCCTCTCCCGCCGGAGACTGAAATCACCAAGACGTTGTCAGTTGAGGATTTAATTGGGGTAAACCTCCACAACCACATGGATCTCATCAGGAACACAGTTAAGGGTCCAGGTATTAACGATCTTTATCAATGATTTTTTTGTCAATTAACATCAGGGGCATTGGGGGTTCGAATAAACCTGGTTGGATTAAAGGTCTGTTGCGCGAGTTCGGTATCAACTTTCTGGCTATTCAGGAATCGAAGCAGAGTGGGGTATCCCGGTTTGATGTTGCTAAATTTTGGGGTAAAGGCAATTTTGGTATGGAATCTGTCGATGCGACGGGTTTGTCGGGAGGGTTAATATGTGCTTGGGATGAGGATGTGTTCAAACTTCTGGATTCCACAAAAGACAGGAATTTTCTTCATGTCAGGGGAAGGATGGTGGGGGATAACTCGATTATAAATTTTCTGAACATTTATGCTCCCCAGGGGACCGCAGCTAAAAAAGAGTTGTGGGATTCTATTTCGGCTCTGGTCAATAGTCGTGACGGGCAATGGATTATTGGAGGAGATTTCAACGCCGTTAGGTACCGGGAAGAGAGAAGGAACTGTTCGTTTAAACCCACATGTGCTAGCAACTTTAATACTTTCATTTTCGAATCAGGGCTGATGGAGTACGATTTAAGGGGCAGACAGTTCACGTGGCGGTCAGAGAGAGGACACAAATTAAGTAAGTTGGACAGGTTTCTGGTTAACTCGGAATTCTTTAACGTTTGGCCAGAAGCTCGTATGCACGCGCTTCCCAGACTTTGGTCCGACCACTGCCCCATCATTCTCATAACTAAGGCGGTGAATTTTGGAGCTCGTCCGTTTCGGGTTTTCAATTCGTGGTTGGGTAAACCGGGGTTTAAAGAGGTGGTAGAAGAAGCTTATGCCGGCTTTTCTGATCGGGAAGGTCCGGCTGACGTGGTGTTAGTTAGAAAGCTGAGTTACATTCGTTCCAAGATCAGGGATTGGAGGGATACTATGATTCAAAATGCGAGTGAGGAGGTTAGTCTGGCAAAGGAGGAGCTGGAAGGCCTGGAGAACATACTTGAATCAAGGGATCTGTCGGAACAAGAAGAGTGGGAGCTTGCTGAGAATCAGAGGATTATTGCTGAGGCGGAATTGGCCAAGGCCTCGGATTTGCGTCAGAGGTCTCGTATTAGATGGGCGAAGGAGGGAGACGAAAACTCAAAGTTTTTTCACACTATGATAAATTGTAGGAAGGCTAGTAACGTTATTCATGGGCTCGACATTAATGGGGAATGGGTTTCTAAACCGTCTTTGGTCAAAAAGGAGGTCTTCAAGTTTTTTAGAGACAAGTTTTTAGAAGATTATCCGGTGCGTCCCATGATGAGTTGTCCGAACATGAAGAGGATCTCGGATTCGGACGCCTCGTGGTTGGAGTCTCAATTTGCCGTGGATGAGATTAAGAGGGCTGTTTTCGAATGTGGGGACGATCGGGCTCCGGGTCCCGACGGGTTTAATTTTCGGTTTTTTAAGACGTTCTGGGGGCTGTTCGAGGAGGATTTTGTCAGACTCTTGGCTGAATTTTTTGGATCTGGACAGATAAATTTGGGATGTGGTTCATCCTTTATTGCTCTAGTTCCGAAACGCAGAGATCCGGTGCATCTTAATGATTACCGCCCAATTAGCTTGGTGGGAGTCATTAACAAGGTGGTGTCTAAAGTGCTTGCTAATAGACTCAAAAGGGTGCTGGGTTCGGTCATTTCAGCTTCGCAGTCCGCCTTTCTGCAAGGTAAATTTATTTTAGATGGGCCTTTGATCATCAATGAGGTGTGCTCCTGGTTAAAGAAGAGCAAGAAAAAGGCGTTTCTCTTCAAGTTAGACTTCGAGAAAGCATATGATAACGTTAATTGGAAGTTTGTGATTGATGTGCTCCGTCAAATGGGTTTCGGTCCGAAATGGTGTAGTTGGATCTGGGGAATCCTTTCGTCGGCCAGAGCGTCCGTTTTGGTTAATGGGGCTCCCACGTTTGAGTTCAAGTGCGGAAAAGGTATGCGGCAAGGGGACCCCATATCCCCGTTTTTGTTCGTTGTGGTTATGGAGGCTTTGTCTTGCCTGCTGGATAAAGCTTTGGAGATGGGCGTTCTGCGGGGCGTTTCGCTTCCTAACGACGGTCCTTCATTGTCCCACCTTTTTTATGCGGATGATGCGCTTATCTTGGGGGAGTGGGATGAAGAGAACGCTTTGAACGTGGTCAGAATTCTAAGATGCTTCTATGCGTGTTCAGGATTGAGAATAAACTTGGGAAAGTCTAATTTATATGGCGTTGGAATGGTCAACGCGGAAGTGGATTCCTTGGCTAGGTTGGTTGGGTGCTCCCCCGATGTTCTTCCTTTTAAATATCTCGGGCTTTTGGTAGGAGGGAACATGAACAGGATCAGCAATTGGAGGGATGTTTACGATATTTTTGAATCTAGACTCGCTCGGTGGAAGTCTTCGCTTCTCTCTATAGGGGGGAGGCTCACTTTGATCCGCTCGGTCTTAGTTAGTCTTCCATCCTACTATTTCTCGTTATACAAGGCCCCGAAAAAGGTTATTTTGGATTTGGAGCGGATGATCAGAAGGTTTCTTTGGGGAGGTTCGGGAGACGTGAAAAAGACAAGCTGGGTTGCTTGGGACACTGTTACGCAGCCGATCAAAAAAGGAGGGTTAGGGATCTCTAAACTCAGGAACATCAATCTAGCGTTATTATGCAAATGGGGCTGGAGGTTCAAGTGTGACAAAGATAGTTTGTGGGTGAATGTGGTTTCTGCTATTCACTCGGGAGGCTAGGGAGGAACGTTTCTTCCTGTTAAATCTTCTCTCGGGGGAGTATGGTCCAATATTGCTTCGATCATTGGGAATCCGATTAACGGTAATTTGGTGCTCCGGAAGTTTTTTAAAGGTAAAGTGGGATGTGGCGACAAAATTCTGTTTTGGACAGACCCGTGGTTGAATGATGTTCCTCTGTGTGAGCTGTTTCCCAATTTATTTCGCTTAGAGACTGTTAAGGATTGTCATGTGCGGGACCGAATGGATGGCGAATGGTTGTGGAAACACACCCCGGACTTGGAAGAGGAAAGGCTGGAGCTTACTGCCCTCACGGAAGTTATTGGTTCCGTCACGTTGAATGATAGCAGGGACGGTTGGTGCTGGCTGGGGGATCGGTCCGGCGATTTCTCGGTTAAGTCGGCCAAGGAGTTAATCTCGGGATCTTCGGTGACTCCTCCCGGGTATGCTCCTAAATGGTCCAAGTGGGTTCCCAGTAAATGTAACGTTTTCATTTGGCGGGCGGACAGAAATAGAATTCAGACGGCTGATGCTCTTAGTGTGAGGGGTATAGATGTTGGCGAAGGTTTGTGTCCTCTGTGTAGATCTGTGCCCGAATCAGTGGAACATCTTTTTACGTCATGTTTTATCTCCAGCATCTTGTGGCAGAAGGTTAGTCATTGGTGCCGGCTCCATCCTATCTACGCATTCTCGTTTCGTGATCTTCTGGAGTTCCACAATTCTGGTCAGATTCTCCCTGGTGTGCGTGAAGTGGTTAAAGGCATCATCTTTGTGTGTTGCTGGTGCCTCTGGTCAGCTCGGAATAAAGTTGTCTTCTCGAATTCTCAGGTTAAGGTGGAGCAATTTTTTGGGGAAGTGAGATCGTTAGGTTTCTTGTGGTATAAACATAGAATTAAAGGTAACCCGATCTTGTGGTCGGATTGGTGTAATTTTGTAAATCTGTAATTTTGTTTGTTTGGTGGCCCGGCTCGGTCTTCGAGCTTGGGTGTGTTTTCTTAAGGGTGGACGGGGCGTAAGCGGGGCGGGGAATCGGTGACCATTGTCCCCGATCGGGAACACCGCCGCCATCAACGCGGGGACCCGAATCGGGGGGTGATATCGGTGTGGAGTCACCGCTTGGTTTGGCTCGAAGATTGAGGAACGGTCGGATAGAAACGGTCGGATTTTAAAAAAAAAAAAAAAAAAATCACTTTTTTAAAACATATATAAATAACCATCCCATTCACTCCATTTTTTATACTCAAACCATATCAACCTCACACATTTTTTATACTCTCCAACCACACCCACTTCACTTTATTTTTTATACTCTCCAACCACACCTCCTTCACACCGAGCAATGGAGAACCAACCCCGCGAGGCGAAGAAAAAAACTAAGGGACGGGGCTCGCAACCGTCTCGTGGTGGTTCGAGCGGTGCAAGTGCTCAACCACAACCCCCTTTCGGATACACTTCACAACCCCCGTTTTTTTTCCAACAACCTTCACACCCCTCGTTTTACAACACCCAACAACCCAATTTCGGGTATTTTCAAAATTTGTTATCAACGGACGCTCCTCAATCCCCCGCCTTCGACCCATATGATTTTCGTTCCCCACAAGTTCCATCTACACGAGGAAATGTCGAACGTCGTCCATCTATTTTAGACGAGGAGGACGATGAGGTAGTGCCCGAAACTCAAAATTTGGGCGACGAGGACGATGAATACAATGTGGATGAAGACGCGGGCAACGAAGAAGACGACGCTCGGGAAAAAAAGGGAAAAACGAAGAGCACGAATTGGACAAAGCTCGAAGAAGAGGCGTTGGCTAAGGCGTGGGTACATTGCTCTATCAACAAAAAGAAGGGCAATCAACAAAACCGCGACAGTTTTTGGCGTAAGATTTTAGAGCATTTTAACAAAACTGTCGGTGGAACTAACCGGACCGTGCATCAAGTACGGTCTAAATGGGGCCCGATGCATACGAAAATAAACCATTTCAACGGCCTATACCAACAAGCGGTAAAAATTATATTTTTTTTTAACATTGTATATTTTTAATTTTTTTTATACACTTTTTCAACTTATTTTTTTAACACTTATTACTTTATTTTTATTATTGTATAATATGTAGGATCGCACACGAGGGAGCGGATGCAAGGATTTCGACGTGATGGCAGTCGCGTTAAAAGATTTTAAAGAAAAATATCCGAACGGTTTTCAACATATCGAGGCGTGGGAGGTCGTTCGAAGTCACGAGAAATGGGCCCAAGTCCCATTGTTGGGTGAGGAAGGTGAAGGTTCGGCACATAAAAGAAAACTCGTTGAGGTGGACCCTTCGATACCGGATATGAACGAAGACCCCTCGCCACAAAGACCACAACGGCGAGACAAGCGTCAAGCTACATCGTCCGAGGGAAGCTCGGCCGAGTTGGCGGCACAATTCAAAGAGTACACCGCCATGAAAGAAAAGAAAACCGCGATTGAATATAAGGCGGCTGAATTGAGGATGAAAAGAGAGGAGCAGGCTCTCGAGCTCATATCGGAACAACGCGAGACGATGAAAAACTACAATTACGATCGAGATATGGAAATATTCATCAAGCCGCACGACGATGTTCCGCCAAGTATGTTGCCGATCATCCTCGCCCGAAAACGCGACATCGCTAAGAAGTACGACTGGCCAATCGATTTCTAAAATTATTATTTTCTAGTTTGAATGTAATTTTTATTTTCTAGTTTGAATGTAATTTTTTTTTCTAGTTTTAATGTATTTTCTAGTTTTAATGTTATTTTTATTTTGTAGTTTTAGTTTGTTAAATTTTATTTAATTTTTATTAATATTTTTTTATAAACATGCATAATTTCAACAAATAAAAAAAAAAAAAAACAAACCAAGTCACCTAACGAGGGGAGTGCCGCCATCAAAATGGGGTGTTAGGGGAGTTTAAGAGGGGAGTTGACGTGGCACAAGAGGATTGGTTGGGTGTAAGAGAGGGGACTCACCTCTTAGGTGAGTGCCCCTTACACCCTAATGAAGTTCTACTTTCAAAAAAAAAGCAAATAGCAGAATTTATAGATTCTTCCAGTAATATACTGTTTCAGTGTATGCAAACAGACTGCCATTTTTTTTTGCAGACATTCTATCTTTTTCCCCTTCTATAGAAATTATATTTATATAAAAATATAAAAACGAAACATATAGTACATATCATTTTCATGGGCTTGGCTCCACATGAGTTATAGAGACTGTTCATAATTTATTTTTAATTCTATTTATATATTTAGGTACCACTGTTTATCTTATGATATTTCACTTTCACTACCATATTATTAACGGAAACTACTTCTTTACCCTATCCTACCAATATGTTATTTTATTATTTTATTCAATTATTAAGAGAAATATTATTACATATAAATGTATAACAGTAATCTATATTTTTTTATGTCTTAAATGTGACATTTTAATATTCTTTAACTTACCTGGATCATTAAAGACGGTATCTCGTTTACATTATTGAAAAGTATATTTTTTTTAACGGCCAACAGAATCAATCCTGAGCACTCTCGGGGCACCCACTGAACCAAACGGGGTACTCTGAAAGTAACACGAGTCCACCACCAATTCCGGGGAAAACCCGGTAACCCACCCGCCTATAGGTCGATTTTTCCTTTTTATAACAAGACCTATTATGGTCGATTTTTTAGAAACAACCAGTTAAGTCAATTGTAATTTAAGTGTTTAATGTTGTTCATATCATATGATATGATGCAATGAACTAGAAGTTCCACACCTAGAATATTAATTACGTAGAAAACCATAACGTGAAAGGAAGGTTGTGTCGTTTAACAAACATAATCGAATAGGTTCAGGTTCCTGTAAAAATTTAGATTTTTTTACGAGAAGTGTGAAAAAAAACATATGAATTGACATGTAGACATCATGTTTTGGACTTAGACATGATGTTTTGAGTTGTTTTGACAAAAAAATAAAAATAAATAATAATAATAATAAAAACCAAACATAACAATTTAAGACACAAGACAATGAATTCTAGGCTTAAAACTTAAAACACCATGCCAAGAACGTTAAGTAATGTATTTTAAGTGTTAAGCAGTGTGTTATAAATTTCACGCGTATAATACATTGCATTATGTTTTAAATTGTTATCGTTAGTGTTTTTCTTGACAAAACAACCTACTTGTCAGTTCTTATGTCTTCTTACAAAAAATGTCATTTTTACATAACCTTAGCCCAAATCAAATATGCGAATTTCTTGCTAAACAAAAGTTGGTTAACAAGAACTAACATGGTCATTTTTTAGAAACAACTATTTAAGTCAATTGTAATTTAAGTGTTTCATATTCATAAC
Source organism: Helianthus tuberosus (assembly GCA_030545235.1). NCBI lineage: Eukaryota > Viridiplantae > Streptophyta > Magnoliopsida > Asterales > Asteraceae > Helianthus > Helianthus tuberosus. Next base: position 6,418,308 of record CM060407.1, read on the forward strand.
TTCATATCATATGATGCAATGAACCATGAACTAGAAGTGCCACACCTAGAATATTAATTACGTATAAAAGGTTTATTAATTATCACATGTGACAATTTTCACTTTCTTTCCTTTTTATCTCAATTTAGGTTTTTAGGTTCATTTTTAATTCCAGCTACACATCCTACAAAACCACTATAGTCTATATTCAACCAAATGAATTGACATAATATTATCTTCATATATAGACCCCTACTTCATTCATTGTACATTTGTACGATGATAATTATTTAAAGGAGTTAAATGTTTGGTTGGTCCCAATGGTTTGCAAAAATTTCATAGTTGGTACCAGTGGTTTACTAAATACACGCGTGGTCCCAAAAGTTGTCAAAAATGAACTCGGTTGGTCCCCTGACCTAACCTCTGTTAAATTTCTCAGTTAACTATGTGTGAAATGACTATATTACCCCTAAACAATTAAAAGAAATAAAAAAATATATATAAAGAAGACTCTTCTTCTTCCTCCTCCTCTCTCTCTAAAAACCCACCACCCACCTTCATCTTCAATAATCACCACCAGTTATTCATCTCAATTTGTGGTGGAGGGAGGCGGTGGTGTTAATGCTAAGACGTAACCCCCACCACATCACATACATCGTCCTCATCATTAATCACTGGAAACAGTGGAAAGTCGAAGATCGAGTCATATAACATAAAAATAAAAATAAGAAAACAAGAATAAATACGAAAAATGTGCAGAGCTCACCGGAGTTCCGGTGGTCACTGCCGTCGTCGGACGGTCTCCACCGGCATCATCAGTAACATCATTTTGTATCATCGTCATCATCATCGACGGAAAACCTAAGCACCGCCGTCGCTGGAGTGACCAGGGGGAGTGTGCGACCGGTAAGACGGGAGAGCAGGGGTTACGGGTGTGCTTGTTGGAGACGAAGAGACACTGGAAATTGAAGTCAAAGCTCACCACCACCGCCGCCGTAGCGGCGGCTCCTCCTGGTTATTCACCGGAGTTATAAAACGAGATGGAGTAGGGATGAGATTTTTTACCGAAATACCGGTACCGTACCGATACCGTACCGATTATAAACAGTACCGGTATCGATAATGGATTTTTTCGAAATTCGGTATCGGTAAAAAACGGTATCAGTATAGGTATTTTTCGGTAGAGTAAAATGCACGGATAGTCCCTGTGGTTTGGTAAAATTTCACCTTTAGTCCCCAACTTTTTAAAATTACATGTGTGCTCCTTGTGGTTTGCTCGGTTGTTACTCGGATAGTCCCTGAAGTGAATGGAAGTTACTTTTTTTAGTTAACTGGACATAAAATGACAAAATTACCCTTACCACTAAAAAACATTATATTATACAATAAAAGAAATATTATATAAATTTGAGTAGGGCCCACTTCTTTATATACATAAATCACCCCACCCCACCCCCACCCCCACCCACCCTCTTCTCCACCCCACCAACACCACCATCAGTTCTCCCACTTCTTTAACTCCACAACCAATCCCCTGCCGTACCCCGTCTCTCTTTCCAGCAAACCCTTCCACCCTTAATTACGGGAAACCTCGTTCCGGTAACTCCACCCACTGGAACCTTAAACAAATCTTGAAACATCTTAAACAATGGTGGCAGAAGGCAACCTTAAACCCCTTCCAACATTCTTTTTTATTGAAGGGTATCTCATTTGAAGCACGACTGTCACTCATGGTCCAATTGTTCTTATCTTAATGCCTATATTAGTGAAGAGTGGTAGACTAAATTGCAATAAAAAGAACCAGCAAAGGTGTTTTTAGTGGTTTGGAATCTGAAAATCTTTTCGTACATGTGGTTGGTTCACATATATTACTAGTAGTGATAAGAAGGAAAAATTACAAGTTTTGTCCTTTATCTTTATAGTACTTTACAGGCGGTGTCCTTTTTTTCAAATGTTGACAGGCGGTGTCCTTTATAGGGAATTTTGTTGCAATTTTTGTCCTTTGAGCCTAACCTAGTTAGAAAACTCAGTTAATTTGTGGCACATGATAAACACATGAGGGTAATTATGTCTTTTCCACCCCGCCACTTCATTTCCCCCTTTTATAACCCCCCCCCCCTAAACCACCACCGTCTTCACCAACACCACCGTCTTCACCAACACCACCATATGCCGCCGCCACCACAACCACCACCGTCTTCACCAACACCACCATATGCCGCTGCCACCACCGTTTTCAAAACCCATGAACAACTTTTTAAAACCCCACTACAATGGAGGTGGGTTAATTTCTTAGGCCGGCGATCTGCAGGTGGGTGGCCAATCAACACCCAAAATCATTTTAGTCACCGGCGGTGGTGGTTTAAAGAACATACGGCGGTGGAGATTCCCACATCGCCTGAATCTGCAAAAACGAAGGCCAGTTTAATCTGGTTCTACACCGCATCAAACCAAAAACAGAAAAGGTAAAATCAATAATCTAAACTAAAGAACTTTGAATATCATTATTATATGAACTGATCCATATGTGAGTGAAATACATTTGGTCGTTTTGCGACTTCAAATTTCAAAACCCTGCACACAAGAAAAGGTAATACATGAGTTTGTACTTCAACATCAAACTAAATATGGAGGTTTAAAGAAGAAAATACGACGGTGGTGGTTCACATCGCCTGAATCTGGAAAAATGAAGGGAAGACGAAGACGACGGTTGGGGAGGTTTAAAGCAAAACAGACGGCGGTGGCGGCTAGGATCGTGGTCACGTTTCCGGTTTAAATACAGACATCCATGGACCATGGGGTTTTAGCAGCAGCGGTTATGTTGTGCCGATGTGTGGTGACCAGAAAATGGCAACCGACGAGGGGTGATGGTATTCACCAATTGAAGCTTTACCGGTTGGGGCTTTAGTCGGATGGTGAAACGGTGGGTTAATGGTGGTGGCGATTGGTTGATGGTGGTGAGAGGCGGGAGGTGGTGGTGGTGGGATCTGAATGGGGCGATTGGGGCTTTAGTCGGAGGTTGCAAGTAAAGAGAGAGAGAGAGACAATGGTATATATAATAATAATAATAATAATAAAGAGGTAAGAGTTTTATATATAATATTAATAACAACAACAATAATAATAATAATAATAATAATAATAAAGAGGTAAAAAGACTAAAATACCCTTGGGTAATCAGATTTAACAAAAAAATCTAACTAGGTTAGGCTCAAAGGACAAAACTTGCAACAAAATTCCCTATAAAGGACACCGCCTGTCAACATTTGAAAAAAAGGACACCGCCTCTAAAGTACTATAAAGATAAAGGACAAAACTTGTAATTTTTCCTGATAAGAACAAGTGGACCATAACTTAATAATAAATTGTACTCTGTTTTTATGGTGATTGTGTGTTTAAGTTTTCTTATGGTTCATCAGTCCTCATCTCCTTTGTATGTGGTTTTTAATCACCACTGATGTTGCCGTTAAAGCAACCCATGATACCACTGTTGTCAATCGTGAACCTGGGACGTTATAGTGGTTCTGTGACATCTGTGGTGAGGGTTTACACGTAAGTATGTGTATGTTCAGTGGATTTGGGATCAGATGATTGGGGTTTTAGAGTGAAGAAATGGAGTGATTACCTGACATCTGGGACGCCGGCGATGGCGGTAGAGCGGTGGAGGTTGTCTGTGTAATGCGAGGGAGGAGAAGAAAGGAGGTGGGAGTGGGGGTGGGGTAGGTTTTATATTTAATTATATTGATGGGGCCTACTTAAATTGATCATTTATTTGTTATTATAATTATTGAAAGCAAGGGTGGGGTGGGGTAGGTTTTATATTTAATTATATTGATGGGGCCTACTTAAATTGATCATTTATTTGTTATTATAATTATTGAAAGCAAGGGTAATTTAGTAATTTTACATCAATTTAACTGAGCAAATTAACTGACATCCACTCAGGGGACTATCCGAGTAACAAACGATCAAACCACAGGGAGCATACATGTAATTTTAAAAAGTTGAGGACTAAAGGTGAAATTTTACCAAACCACAGGGACTATCCGTGCATTTTACTCTTTTCGGTAAATACCGGTATTAATACCGAATTTAATAATGAATTTCAATGGGTTTTTAGGTTGGATTACGAAGAGTCCAAGTCCACTACAATATATTGAACTGAACTAATATATAACAAACCCTAAACCTAAAATCCTTTATCATTCTACAAAACACTCTATGATCAATCAAGATTCAAGAATCCAAAATCCAACTCTATCTTTTTCTTCGAGGTATTCAAAATTTCAAACAAATTCAAAACCATATTTCATGTATGTGTAACACCCCAAAACTTGTGTGATAGAATATTTTGATGTTTTAATGTCCTACACGATTAGTTAAGTTTTAAATGTAAATGAAGTTTATAAACTTTGAGTAAGTATATGAAAATGATAACAAAGAGTAACCTTGGGGGTTGAATATGTAAAATTTGACAATTTACATTAAAAAAAAAGAAAAGAAAACCAGTGTTGGGTGTGGGGGTGCGACGCAGGGAGAGCAGGAAGGGGGAGAACCCTTCTTCTCCAACTTACCAAGAAAATCTACAAATTGAAGGCGACTTTGAATGAAATTCGTTTGCATGTGAACAATTTCTCAATCATCTAAGAGTTCCTAACCTAGGGTAAGTTTTATTATGTCATATGATGTTAGATGATAAGATGAGTTTGAGCAATCCATGATAATTGAATGAATTGAACCTGTAAATGAGTTAGAATCATCATGTTGAAGATGAATTTTGTATGAATCCGGTTGTATTAAACACTTGTGATGAAACCCACTAGTAGTAGTAGTAAGAATGGTGACATGGGTGAACCATTCATGTCTAATCTTTGTGCTAAGTTGATGAACTAGGTAGTATGTGATGCATACATATGTTAGCTAGTTGGGGTATGGTATAAATTTATTTGATTTTAGTAGTGATGATGAGATGAATGCAAGAAGTGGAAAGTTAAAGCATAAAAATACTTGTACATAATGTTTTACAAATGCGAAACCCGGCAAGTGTTCGATGAAAAGCCTAAGAGAACAAACTTGTGAAATTTTGTGTAAGTTGCGGGTAAGTATGTATAGAAAGTGATTATGATGTAATTGTTAGCAAACTAATATGTGAAGTGTGCTTTAGATGGAGTCCATATGAGAATTCGGATTTAATGTATGATTTGATAAAACTATGCATTAGGGACTTGTACCTTGTGCTTAAATGGTGTGATGCTCACCATGTATTTGATGCGCTTGATTTATGGTAATCAAAAGTGAATGTGTACGAATGTGAAACAAATAGCTTATTAATAAATAATAATGTCGGAGTTATGTCGTGTATGTATCTATGATAATAAATTTGACTAAGTAAATGTTGAACAATGTGGTTGTCAGTTCATGTTTTATGCGTGATAAAGTTTGACTATTAAAAGTCTATGTAGCTAAGAGTTGCAAATGGATGCGATATGAATAATCATGCGTGCTAACTATGAAATGGGTATGATAACTTGAAAGGATAGGAACCCCAAATTGACATGGACTCAAGTATGAAAGGCTAACGGATCAAGAGGAAATGAGGAAGTTATGCACAAACTTGGACGCACGAGGTAAGTGATTTCCGTAATCACTTCTTAGTTTGTTTAAGTAATATAATGTTTTAATTATTAAGTTCATATGAAGTTGAGTTCAAATCAATAGATTATTTTGATAAATGCACGAACGGGTCGAATAGTTCGTAGATGAATAACAAGCCGAACACGTATAAGTTAAGAAATTCCCTAACTCGGATGTTGGATTTCAAGTTCACATGATAGAATATTAAATTACAATCATGTAGGAAGAAACGTGACACAAAACGGATGAAAAATGAGAGAGTTATGTCCGTTTCGGTAAGAATTAATGGCTAGGAAAAGTGCAGAGTTGACACGGCCGGGTGGTGAGCTGACACGGCCGGGTGAAGGTTCTGTCAAAAATATTATTTATGTGATTTATGCATCGTAGGCTTCGGTATATTATCCGTGGACTATGATGGGCCTCCCAAACATGATTTCGAGTGTTTCCTTGACGATTATAAGTTGTAAACCCAAGTCTAAGCCTCATATAATTTATATAAGAGTATGATAGATGTATGTAATGAAGTTGGACATGTATTACATGTAAATGGTATACAAGAATGCGTACGGAACACGTAGGTATGAATACATGCTTGTAGGTATGATTGAATGTATATTAGGTATGTAGATGTGTATGATTGTAAGTATGTATGTGTGCAAGTATGTGCGAATGCATGATTTGGATGCATTTGAGAATTAGCGTTACTAATAATGCCCTTGGGTTTGGAATGTAAGTTAATTAGATGCATTTAAATGGTTGACGTCCTTTTTACGAAGATGTAGTACTTGAATATGTTGAGATTACGGGTTGCTAACCAAGTTATTATTGAGTATGTTTGAAAGTGCAGGTTTATGAATGTCGGACTTTCGAAGTGTTGATATAATAATGAAACGGTTGAATGTTGAAAGGATAATCGGGTTGAAGTAACTTATGCGGTTAGAATATGCTATGGACGTTTTAGTTTATACAACATTTTATGTTTGGTCGTCATCATCTACTAACGGGTTAGTTGTATGAAAATATATGCCATACTCATTTAATTGGGTAATCGAATGCGTGAGAGAAATGAAAGTACATACACGAATGGAACTAAAGTGACGGTTTTATAAGCAAATAAGTATAATGACTAACTATTTAAAGCTTTGTTGTTGAATGTAGGTAAATCCTCAATTCAGGCGACTTGGAGAATCGGAGCGAGCGCGTGTTCATGTTATGTCATACCAAACACTTCCGCTAGCTTGTTCAAATGTTTTTGGTCCAAAATTTGTTGTATTGGTTCCTAGTAGTATTTTGTCGAATGAATCGTAGAATTGTATCTAGTTTGATTATGTTTAAAACAGGGGTATGCTCGTTTTATGGACGGGTCATGCCCAAATTTTGTTAAATTAATGCACATGCGTTATTGATATCATCGTTTAAAATTCCTAAAAGTTGGACACTTTTAAGAAAATTTTTATATTTCTAGTGTCCTTTAGTCGTCTTTTATTAGACGCAAACGCGGACCTTACAGTATGCTTCTTTTTTCTGTGTTCTGATTACAAAACAAAAAAGTCGATCGGTCATCAATGTTTTTATTTTAATCCTTCATGTTTTTTGCTTTAATACGTCAGACATCATCAAGAAAACATTATTCGGTCAGAAACTCAGACATCAATGGTTATTAAGTCGATATTAGCTCATCTATTTGGTAGTTTTCCTACGTTGACCAACTAGAAGAAAACATATAAATTAAAACATATGACGTAAACTGCTATTTTTTTTTATCAAAAGCCATAAATTCCCTAACAAAAAGATACCGACTAATGAAAAATACGTCATATCAAAAGCCAAAAAAACAATGTATCAAAATTATCAAAACTAAATAAAAAGTTAATAGGGTAAAAATGATCAAAACAAAATTATTAATATTGATAAGTTTTTATGTTTTTGATTTTAGATTTGAATTCTTCTAACTTGTTTATGGCATCTTCATCATCGGTAAAAAGTATGGAATCCATTGAAGTAAGTTAAATTTTTAATGGTTTGCACATGATATTTTGTAGGTAAAATAAAGGATGACACAAAAGCGGTACCAATGTGGTAAAATACCGAAATAACGGTACCGATACCGATACTGTACCGGTACCGAATCTATAAATACGGTACGGTAATCGGTATCCACATTTCCTGAATTTCGGTAACGGTATTTGCGGTATCGGTACCGTTACGGTACCGGTATCGTACCGATCTCATCCCTAAGATGGAGAGATGGGGTTGCAGGTTGTTGTGGGCGACGATTTCAGGAGAAGAAGGGAGGAGTTATCGTGTGGGTGTCGCGGGTTTGAGAAATTTAACAGAAGAATGGAGGAGTTATCGTGTGAAGGTGGAGGAGGCGGTGGTGTTAGAGGTAGAAGAAGATCAGTCTTCTTTATATATTTTTTTATTTCTTTTAATTGTTCAGGGGTAATATAGTCATTTCACACATAGTTAACTGAAAAATTTAACAGAGGTTAGGTCAGGGGACCAACCGAGTTCATTTTTGACAACTTTTGGGACCACGCATGTAATTAGTAAACCACTAGGACCAACTATGAAATTTTTGCAAACCACAGGGACCAACCAAGCATTTAACTCTATTTAAAGACATAACGTTATTGCATGTTGCGACCATTTTAATTGCACACATCACATATGTGACCCAAAATTCCGCTTGCGGTGTGCTCATATAATGTATTTATGTGTGGGTTCTCGGGGGGCAAAAATGAAATTGCATGAATTTTAACGTTATTTTACTAAGAGTTAACTGTCAATTTCGTCCATGTGGATTGTTCACTTTTGCCATTTCAGACAAATTTTAAAAAATGCACCAGTTTCCTCCCTGATATACTGAAAATGTGCCACTTCAGTTAAAAAATTAAAATCTAGTTAAGTCAGACATGTTAAATGAATATGTTAAATGAATGGTATTATTGTCAATTCATAAAATAAGGTGAAAATAAAGATATATGAATTGACAATAATACACTTTATTTAACATGTCTGACTTAACTGGATTTTAATTTTTGGACTGAAGTGGCACATTTCCAGTATGCCAGAGAGGAAACTGATGCATTTTTTGAAAATTGGTCTGAAATGACAAAAGTGAACAAACCACAAGGACGAAAATGACAGTTAACTCTTTTACTAATTTCGTGAAAATAACGTTAAAAGAGGCGGACGGTTAATCATGCATCATATGCAGGGGCGGACCCACCCCATGCCAAGGTGGGCGGGCGCACCCCCGGGAAAAAAAAATTTTAGTGTTATTATCCGACCAAAATCCCGTCCGCACCCCTTGGATTTTTTCATCCGCACCCCTTGGATTTATTCGTCTGCACCCCTTGGAATTTTTTGTCCGCACACCTTAGGTAAAAAATATTATGAATTATATTAAAAAAAAATAGTAAAGTCTGATTTTTTTTATTCCTAACATTCTATTATATAAAATACTGGCCGAGTTACATCAATATCGCAGGTAAGCGAGCAACAAGCTGCGCCGCTACCCCTTTCTGAATAGCAAACCCTAGCCTATTAAACACAAACCCATGCCCCCCTGTTGATGAGCAACTGCTGTGGACAACCTTTTGGACCCTAGTCAACAAACGGATAGCTTCTGGAGCTAGGGATCCAAAGGTGTCGAAAGCGAAGGGGACAAATGCATGTTGGTTATCAGCACATGCTTTAGTGTGTTTATCCACCTTTTTAGATTCCGCTTTCCTTATAGCCTGTCCTGCTACAAACCCGCTTTCCCTTAAACCAGCTAAGGGGGAGACTCCTGTGAGATCCACACAAGCATGTTTCCCTCCCGCCCAGCCAAAGACGAGCAGATCCGCTGGTCTCAATGTAGATCTCCCTTCCATCGGATCTGTAAGGAAATTCACAGGGGCCTCCTTCTTGGCAGAAATCCCCGCTCTCCTCAATATGTCCCCCAAAACATCTCTCACCCAGTCATGCCGATATTTGAAACCAGGGAGCTCCTTACAATGAATAGCATGCTCCCCGTATTTATCCATGCAGGCTTTACGGCAAATTGGGCAGGTTTCGTCTTCTGAATACATAGGGATCATCAGCCGGTATTTGAGGATAGCCCTATACTCAACAGCCGACATGCATTGCCCCAACCCCTCGATCGGGATAACAGTCAAAAAATCTTGCGCATGGGGGCCTTTCAAGCACTCAATCACCGCCTTCTGGCGGGGAGACAAATCGAATGTTTCTCCCAGACTCCGAGCGATTTTGTCAAATAGGGCATTCGCCAAAGTTTTTGTGGCTTTGGGGGGGGGGGGTGTCCATATTAGAGAAACCGCCAATATCAAAGTCTGGAAGAGAGATACTTAAGTACTCAAGGGCCTGTTGGTAGTCTACGTCAAGCTTAACAACCCCACTGTTCCGAAGGATATGGTCTTGCAATACACACGACTGAGCTCTAGACACCACAAAAGCATAAACTCCAACATCCCGAGCTGAGAGGAGGCCCAAACCACCCAGACGCATCGGCAAGGATGCCAAACGCCACTGAAGGTCACCGAAGTAGGACCCCCCGCAAACAACAATGTCTTCGATAGCCTCTCGAAGACCATCATCAAAATAGGATACCGCATTGGCCATCAAGTGGGGTTGGCAGGTTCGCAGCCCAAACAGTAACTTAGCTACCCCCATGCATGACCTTAATAGAAGAAGCTCGCACTGGGGGTCCTGGAGGCAGGGCATTATATAAACTACCTATATTATATAAACTTATACTACCTAAACCCAAATCAAACCCATTATATAAACTTATCAATAGCCCACTAATAATCTAGCCCATTAACCTACCTAAGTTAAAACTAAAACAATTAAAATAAGTCCAAAAACGCTTCAATTCCTCTCCCGCCCTCCCTCTGTGCGACTGCCAGCGATTTTCATCAGTGATCAGCCATCACAGCACTACAGCAACAACACTGGTATATCGGTTATTGAAGCTTGGATGGTTTGTCAAGTCTTGTAATGGTTTCAACAAATATTCACGTAACTTATACATTGGTATATCGGTTATTGAAGCTTGTTCTCGTATTACGCGTCGCAACCGCAACCGTTGAAATATGTTTTTCGGCAATGAAGAATGTGAAGACCAACTTGCGTAATCGGATTGGGGATGAGAATTTAAGTGATAGTTATGTATAGTTGTGTATGTTATATAGAGAAAGACTTGCTTAAGAAAATAGATTTAGATGATGTTTTGGATAGATTTCAAAAAATGAAAACCCGTAGGGCGACGTTTTAATTATGTTTATAACAAAGTTTGACGTGTTTGACAAATATATAAATTTAGTTTGATGTTCTTTTGTCTTACATGACCCGACCCGATACAGACGATTTTTTTACTTATATACCTAGGGGCCTAAAATTTTTAAAAATGTTCCGCACCCCCATGGAAAAATTCCTAGGTCCGCCACTGATCATATGGTGGCGTTGATAGCCAAAAGACAAGTGGTACATGCACTAATCGGCATTTGTCCCGATTGTTGCTGAGTGTTATGTGCCTTATGTCCAAAGCTTGATGCAATACTCATATCGAGCCGGGGGTCTCACTGGAAACAACATTTCTATTCCTACGAGGTAGAGGTAAGTCTGTCTACATCTTACTCTTCTCAGACCCTACCTTAGTTTTGCTAGTGGTGGGATTTACTGAGTATGATGACGATGACGAAGACGACATGTGTGACACAAATACGATAATACTTCTTGAAAAAAAAAACGAATTGAATATAAAAATTATAAAAATAAGTGATCGTCGTTTTATGTTAAGTTGCAAGTTTTCAAGTGCAAAACAAAGCTCTGCTTGATGTTGGGTTTTGATATATACTGACTGTGTGCATGTGTTTTGCTCTACTACACTCATTTGTCATGTATATAATGCAAACAAATACTTATATATATATTTTAAGAAAATAAATTAATTCGAGATGTCCTTTACCTAATGCTTTGCTTTATATTAACTTTAAATAATGAAAATGATGATCTCTAAATTAATAAAACTTGGTAAATTTTGTCCACAAGGGTGATGCCAATAATACTCAGATTGATTAAATTCATATGAAAGTAATTTGATTATTTTACCATATCTAACCGGGAAACATGCTACAATTAAGATTTATGAGTAAATGGTTATTAGTTAGATACACAATATTTATCAACATATTAATATTATGTATAATTTAGTTTATTTAAAAAATTGAACGAGATCAAATTGTATACGGAGTATTTGATGGGAAAAAAGACAACATAAAGACTCCAAAGATTTTGAAAATGTGGAGGGAAAGATAAAAATGTGTAAAACATGTTCGATACGATTCTTTTATATGCTCGCCATGAATTCGCTAGCAAACAAGTCGTGCACAAACTCATCGTCCATATGTAATCTGAATTAGGGCTGGTTGTATAGCTCTTAATGGTTCAGACCTCTTACTGGTTTAGCATTTAATGGTTCAGACTGTTTGTTTCGCGAGCAGATGTCTGAATGATTTAGACATTCGTCACTAAATGATTAAGCATTATACTGAGACCTCTATTCTGAATTTGTCAGACATTTGTCTCTGAACGGTTAAGCCTTATACATGTTTCTACTGGTTCAGACTTCTTACTGGTTCAACACTTAATTGTTCAGACCTATTACTGATTTAGCACTTATCCATTCAGAAGTTGTCAAACAACCCTTTAGTGTAGTGAACAAGCCGTAAAACAAACTAGCATGCATTTTATTATAAGCCTCGATTATGATTATAAAAGCAAAACTTGTCCCATTTGAGTTTTTTTTAATTATCATAATATATAATATATATATTCAAAAAAATGTATATTATGTGTGTGGCGTGGGAACTACAATAGAAAGTACATTTTAGTTCACCAATTGTCAACCATCTAAAAAGAAAAATAAATAAAAAGCTACTTTTTGGTTTTTCGAAAAAGTACTTTTATTTTCTTTTTTAGCTATTCCTTTGGACAGAGTAATTTCCATAGTCCATCTTCACGGAAACCTTGTAAACGTCATAAAAATATGGGGGAAAAGTATGTATTCGAATATCATTTTCATACATATAGTTAAAATAATTTAATTCATACCATTACATTTTATTGCCACAAAATAAATACAAAATTTCAAACATGGTCATTTGTTAAGCTACAAATTAACCCTTCGTCCGGACCACTTAAAATCCAAACAAAGTAGTCGGACCAAAGTTGATCCGGACTATAGATTTACCCAATATACAACATTTTCTTCACACAACACAACAAATTAAACCGACGATGATTACTAAACAAGTTAAATAAAATAGTTATCACGTGTCAGGCTGTGTTAACATGCTAAGCATGAAAAAAACTTAGGCTGAGAATCAACATATCTTTATTTCCTTTACGATTGAGATACCTTCGGTTCCCTTGCTTCTTAAGTTGTTGGTTTTCTGGACAAAATGCAGAGGGTTGTGCACCAACAATTTCTCAACAGCAAGGAACTAGAATTTTGTTTACGGTGGAATTGAACTTATTATTCAAAAGGGGTTGTGGCGCAGCTTGTTGTCTGTCTACCTTTCATTCTTATATAATTTTTTTATCGTTGATGAAACCAGATTCAATTCAAGGTTAACCAAACTAAAAAGTAAACATAGGCATTGTTAACCGACGAATTAATCTTTCGTCCGGACCACTCAAAGTCCAGACAAGATAGTCAGACCATAGGTGGTCCGGACGACATAGTCACCCAACATACAACATTTCCTTCGCGAACACCGACGTATTAACCCAAACACGATTACTAAACATGTTAATCAATATCTTTAATTAGGATAACAATAATTAACCAAACTAAAACTAAAAACACCAAACAAACTACAACAAAACAACAACAACTAAAACCAGTCAGAAAACAAAGTCTCCCAAATCTCACCAAAAACCTCACAAATAACCTCATGATGTTCTTCAGAATTCAAACTCAAAAAACACTCCAACAAATCCTCAAGATCTTTCACTCCAAGTATCTGCCGTTCAACAATCATCTCCAACATCGAAACCCGAAAATCCTCATGCGGGTCGTTCGATTTCTTCACAACCGCTACACTATCCTTCACCATCTTACATGACCCTGTTATCGGAACAACCTCGGTTGCTTTCATATCCTTACATCCACCACCACCGGAGTTCTTCACCTTTTTCCGGCGTGCTCTGTTTTTCCGGTTAGATATTGAAGAGTCTGAAGAAAACGAACGTGATGAAAACAGAGTGGCTTGATCTTCATCTTCGTTATCAATTTCGTCATCTTCATCACTGCTGCAGCAATCGTAGTAGTAATTATCTGTAACAGATGAAAAATCGTGAAGTTTGATTGGTTTCCGGTGATGGGGTTTCTTTTTCTTGGATTTTTTCGGTTTTTTTCGGTGGAATGGTGGTTTTCCGGCGAGTGTAACCGCCGGAAAAAGGTTGTTACTACTGTTACTGTTTAGTCGGGAAAAGTGGGGTTTTGATTTGTGTAAAAAGGAGGAAAATGGTTGGGGTTTAGGGGAGAAAAGTTGGATGAGTTGACGGTGGTGGTGGTTTTCCGGGAAGAAAAACGGTTGTTGGTCGGTGACGACGTCGGAGACGGGTTTGGTCCGGCAAGAGTTGAGTGATGATTGAAATAGTTTAGAGATTTTAAGTTTAAAACGGTTGCTATTGTTGTTGATGTTGTGGTTGTTGTGGTTGTTTTCCATTTTGTAGAGAGAGATGTTGAAGATGTGTCTGGGATATGTTGTGGTTTGTAATTGGAAAGGTTAAATATAGAGGAGTATGCTAGAAAAAAACAAAGTTTGAAAGAAAAAAAAGTCAATTGAAAGTGAGTTTAATTTGAAAAATAGTTGGGTATTTTTAGAAAGGAATGATTTTTAAATTTTTTAGGTAGCGTTTGGTATGCAGGAATGAGAGGTGGAATGGAATGGACCATTGAGAGGGAATGAAGAAAAGAGTGTTTGGTTGGTCGATGGAATGGAATCGCCCATTCCAAAATGCATTCCATTCCCTCAAAATCATTCCATCCCCCCCCCTGTTTTTTTCCATTCCATTCCCTCTTCACCCTTCATTAACAACACCACAACCTACTACCGTTGCCACCACCCACCACCTCTGTCAACCGCCGCCGTCACCCACCTTCGCCGCCACCCGCCACCGTCGTTGTCTCCACCTACCTCCATCCCCGCCACCGCTGTCGCCGCCATCCACCATCGCTGTTGCCACCTCCGATCACCGCCACCACCCACCTTCGATCATCGCCGCCACCATTGCCGCTGCCACCTCCGATCACCGTCACGGTCGCCACCCACCTCTGCCATCGCTATCAACCACAACCACCCACCGCCACCACCGCTACCACCTGCCACCACCTGCCACCACCGCCATCACCCACCACCACCACCGCTGTCACCACCCGTTGCGGTCTCCAATCGTCACCGTCTCCACCCACCACCACCGCCGCTGCTACAACTGCCACCTATCACCACCCACCATCGCCGCCCATCATTGACCACCGCCATCCGATTTTATTCCTTCGTCTTTTCTCGCATACCAAACAACAAAAAGTAATGGTCCATTCCATTCCATTCTCACATGGTAACCAAACAAGACATGGAATGGTAATGATCAATTCCATTACCTCATCCATTCCATTACCTCGTCCATTCCATTCCCCCGTCCATTCCATTACCCCATACCAAACAGACCCTTATACTGTATTTCTAACGTGGGGTAAAAAATAAATCTATTGTAATTCACATTTCTAACATGGGGTAAAAAAATCTATAGTAATTCACTTTTGATGTGCTTTGATGATGAACATGTAATTAGAGGTGGGGAAAAAAACCGATTTAAGGAAAAAAAAACTAAAATAAAGTTGGTTTTTGAAAAATCGATTTCAACTTGGTCCGAATCGAGGGTTTGTAGACCAATTCGTATTCTTGATCTTTGAAACCGGTTAAGAAACCGAACCGGTTGTTACCGGTTCAGGTTTTCATCACATTAAATCGGTTAAAAACTGGACCAGATCGTTTTTTTTAAGCCCTGATTTATCCACCTATACTCGCAATACTTAACAAGTTAACAACACTAATTATGATGTAACTCAGATCTCTAAGAATTGTAATAAGCATTCATACACACTGCTGATCAAATGTGGTGTGAGAGAAAGTGTCAGGACTAATCAATTAGACAATCGTTTAATATGCAATATGTGTTAAGTGATACGTAATCAATTCAAATGTTTATACGGTTTTTTTCTAACAATATGATTAGTAAGATGGGTGTAATGGGCTGGCACTAGCGCCGTTCAAATCGCTCGCCGCTCGACGATCGTTCGAAAATTGCTCGGAAAATGCCCGTTCGATTTGACGCTCGGTTATAAACGAGCCGCTCTGCTCGGTTCGGTTCGGTTTGTAAACGCGCCAAGCATGAGCAAAGGTCCGCTCGTCTCGGTTCGGCTCGAATTATTATTTTAATTAGTATATATATACATATACATATACACATACATCTATAAACATGTATATACACATATATATACACAAATATAAATTATACATATATATACACACATACACCTATATACATACACACACATACACTTGTACATACATATATACTTAAATATAAATTAAATTTATAGTTTTATATGTACCAATCTATTAGATTTGCAACTATATCTATACGTACTAGCCCAACCACGCCAATGAAAAATTAAAGTCAAAACTAAAAGTTAAACGCTAAACAAATAAACGACAGTATGTTCATCGCCCCAGTGTTTCATGTCGTTACCCTAAGTCTATCATCTCCTGCTCTCAACGTAATTGTTCGTGCAATATGATCATCGCCTTGTCAGCCACAACATTGTTATTCATAAAAAAAATATTATGCCATGAAATGTGCATGTTTTTAAAGACATAAAATTTGAGACCCAACATTGTCACTATCTCTCTCAGCAAATTTAAATTGGGTGACACGGTTGTCCAAATCGCTCGAACTTCCTCGGAATTTTTACTGCTCGAAAAATGCTCGCTTGATTTGATGCTCGGTTTTAAATGAGCCGCTCCGCTCGGTTCGGTTTGTAAACGAGCCAAGCACGAGCAAAGGTCCGCTCGGTTCGGCTCAGCTCGTGAACAGCCCTAGCTGGCACCCCACTCCATCTTAGCAATTTAAGGCACAAAAAAACGTACTAGGCACCAAAGGGCGTTAGGGGTGGGGGCGTGAGTGGCTTGGCAGGCGTTAAAGAGGAAGACATATTGCATTGGTCATGATCCAATCAGATGGAGACGTGGAATGGATGTGTAGCGGGGCACTAACCCACTACGCATGGTCTTATATGGGACGCGATCTTTTTCATAATCAACAATAAGTTGTGAACTACGAGAACCACATAGCACTTGTACGTAGTGCATCGGAGAAAATTAAGGTAATGAGAGAGAGAAATTATGGTGGTTATGTAACTCTCTTATGTATCACGTATAAGTGTATTATATGGTTCTTATAAAACTCAACATGTTATTGATTCCGGTTTGAACGCTACTACGGTATTATTAAAATGTTAACGAATCAAAATGTTATTACGGTTAAGTCATTGTGTATAATTTACACTAAAGTTTTTTCCCTTTGAATAAAGTATTTTTATTATATTTTTGGAGCAAGATTAGATTTATAAAAGTTTTTAAGCAAAAGTCTAGACAAAATTAAACCTTTTAAAAATATTAAATAGTTGAGTTTTTTAATATTACAGTGCTCGAAGCCATATTTGTGGGTTGTTACTTGTTAGTGCTAGGTTTATTATATATTATTGGTAAAAATAAATCTATATATTAAATATTATAACTTCTTCCACTAGTTTATTGCCTTCAAGCTTTTTATAAGCATCGTTTAATGAGTTCTTATTATGGAAAAAAAAAAAAATATATTATACATTTAAAGCATACAAAACAACTACACTTTGAACACTATAATTAACTTTAAGATACGCATTTGATCCAATAAACTAATAACATAGAAGGAAACTGTCAATAACAACTTTTGAAAAAAACCCAAAATAATAATATTCATACAAATCTAAATTATCATGCATAAAACTTAACATTAGTATATACTTTTTTTTTCTATTTAGACCGTGGGGTACGGTGGGGCGTGGGTTGGGGACATGGTGCGACACGTGGAGTATATAGGGCTCCCAAGACCAAAAGTCAATTTCAAAGGGGTATGGTGGGGGCGTGGCTGGGGTGGCTTGGCCAAGCCACATCATAATGAGGTTCCGCCATGGCTAGTGCTCTTGGCCAATGAGGTTCTGCCATGTCATGTGGGTAGCCCCGCCCAACACCCGGGCTGAATCCCACGCCAAACGGATCACGCTGAAACCCACGCCCACCCGGGATGGTGACTTGGACATTTGTACCCAACCCACGCCCCAACCCCGCCCCATACCACATACTCTTAGTGGGAAATGAATATATGAATATAACTTTGAATTCCAGTTATTCTAAAAAAAATCTTTGAATTCCTGAAATGGAAACAAAAGGTATTTAAGAACACATATTATTCCATTAATATAGAAAGTGATATTTCACCAATATGTAGAGTAGGGCAAAACAGTTCATAGGTAAAAGAATCATTCAAGAACCTAATTTAAATTGAGTTACCCGGAATTTCATCGTCATTTATTTTGTTTTTTTTTTCTGTGATATTAAGAAAACATGATAAACTTTTAATATAAAACAGTATCTTATATAGTTATGTGTATTATAAGTATCTTATATAGTTATGTGTATTATTCGGATTGGATGATGAAAACTATTTATTTGTAAAGTACAACAAGACAAGTAGATGTATTTGATAATTATCTTTTAGACTAGCAATATCTTGCTTATCGTGATCAATACTTAACCTGTTTTTAAAGTGTTTAATCATTAATTATTTATGAATGATTAATAAGCTATTGATAAATTATTGACTCTATATATAAACATATAAGTTTTCAAGTAAGAATACTAACCGTTAAGTAATATGGTTTAAATGTGGAAAATATCTAAACCCGTACTTGGGTTACATTTAGGGGTTGTTTTTTTTTACCTCTTAATGGAGCCTTTTAATGGTTCAGACCTCTTACTGGTTCAAACTGTTTGTTTCGCCAGCAGATGACTTAATAGTTAATACATTTGCCTCTGAATAGTTAAACATTATACTGAGTCTGAATGGTTAAGACCTCTAACCTGAATTGATTAGTCATTTGCATCTGAACGGTTAATAATTATACTGGCTCTTAATGGTTCAGACCTCTTACTGGTTCAGCACTTAACCATTCAGAAGTTGCCAAACAACCACTTAATCATTCTCCATATTAACTCAAAGTTTGTTTCAAATATATCATGCTCTCTATCATAATACTTAAAATTCATAGATTTTGTGTTTTTTTTGTTTATTTAATTAATAATTTCCGCTATCATCATAAGTATAATAAAAAAGATTCATAAAAATTTATTTTGTTGGTAAAGTTTAGTTCAAAAATATTCTTATCACTATAAATTATAAATTAAAGATATATTTGATGCAAGGGTGGATTTTGTGAAAAATTATATTAGCTTAGATTACTACTAAAGCTCGTACAATGTTAAACTCGATTTAAACTTGTAACAAGTCAACCTCAAGTATTTCATAAGTCATTTAGACCCCTAATTCTAAGCTAGGGGTAAGTTTAGGGTGATTATAAATTTCCCTTTTATATACAGTTGAACCACTTTAAACTATAAAGAAATATTACCATTGAACACCTTATTAATAAAGAAATTTACCGGCTAAAAGGTACATGTAAGCATAACCCTTTTATTGTTCTTCCCATGAATGTGTGGATATTATCCTATTTAAAAAGTCATATTTTATATTTAAACAAGTGCATGCATAAATAAGCGTATTATAAAAGAACGGGTGGAATTGAATTAGTGATTTGATTTGAAAACCAAGCCTTGTCATTTTCATCTCTATCTTGAGAGTATTTCTTTGTATTATTGTTTGAACTTATCACTTTTGTTTATTTTATCAATTTTTAAACAGAATTGTGACACATGTTCAAATCTTTAATTCAAATTCAATTTAAGGACTTTCAAAATAAAGATATAACGATAACTTTTTATTTTTTATTTTTGCATGAGCTCCCCATGCATGCCATGTTTGCCATGAGGCTCATCTACTCAATCTAAAAGTTCAAATCTTTTTCTCCTTTTTGCATTTCACTTATTTTTAAAGTGATCATATGGTATTAGATAATCAGTTTCAAAAAAGTCAATCATCGTATTAGAAGTCAATATAGTGTATAGCATTTGAGTGTTTTGACAAATTTTAAAGGTATAAAAAGTGACAATAAATAAAATGAACTAGACACATGATCATAATTAAACAGGTTAAATGCGATTATATAAAACTAATTACATGCTCTTAAATAACTAAATAACCAAAGTTCTTTTTACACTTAGTTTTATCAGAACATTAAGAACCAAATATTATGACATCGAATCGTAAATATCAAATAATCAGTTTACGCCTCGTTAACTCTACAAATCTACAATGTTTCACTTCATTACTCTTACACACCTTAACTATAAGTAGGCGCCACGTCACCCACTTTACCCTCTTTCACTTCACCTCACACTAAGGAAATGGTTTAACCCCATTAACGCCCCTTAAATTAATTAATTAATTAATTAATATATATAGTATATTCTTCTCGTTAACTCCTTAATACATGAAGCTTTTAATGCTCCTTAACGCCTCCCAGGAGCGGTGTGCCCTGCATTAACGGATGCCCACTAAAATTAACGCTTATAGGCATTAGAGCATACCAGATGGCCTTATATAATTCATCTCTCTATATTTGCATACCCAATTAAGTTTATATATATAATAAGGTGACTTAATTAAGTTAAGGTTTGCATGTCTCATGATCTCATGATTCAGTTCCCTAGAAACTAATATCTTCACCACATAGTAATGCAATCTATCAAGGCCTATTATTATTAATTTGATGAAGAAAGAGGGCATCTTTGAAGATAAAGAAGGTTCCAACAAGAAACAAATGTATGAAATGCATAAAAACAAACCCTATAATTCCAAAACTCTCCCACAAACCAACAAGACAGTTGGAGTTAAAAAGATGTATCAGCTTTCTGATCATTTCAAGTTTTAGATCACAGCCAAACATATAACAACATTCATCATTTGACATTCATTTTTTAACCCCACCATGCAACATATATATATATATCATCCATCATATCTCATCCTGATAATGCTTTCTTGTATATCACCAAAATGGCTCTGAATATTTTCAAAACTTTTCTACTGTTATGACTTTTAGTAAATTTTATGTTGTTTTGAAACATGAGGGTGTGTGTTTTATGTTTTATGTTTTTGAGGTTATACACTTAGGCAAAAGATCAAATACAAATAATCTTAACATACTAAACATACAAATTGAAGGAAAACCCAAAAAGACAAGGTGGCATTTTTGTAATTACCACCAACTATCAAAGTTACAACCAAAAATACCTAAAAACACACAAAACACAAAAAAAAAAAAATTTAAACATTTTTTATTAAAAAATCGCTAAATTTCGTTAGCAAAAAAAAAAATATTTTTTTTTTGCTGCTACTAGAAGTAGCGATTTTTTAATAAAAAATGTTAAAAAAATAAAATAAAATAATTTGTGTGTTTTTTTTATTTTTTTAGATTTTTTTAGGTTTTTTGGGGGTTTAGTTTTTAGCATTTTAGCTTGGGTGGGGGAGGGGGGTAGGTTTTTTTTAGGTTTTTTTTGGGGGGGGGGGGGGGGGGGGGTGGGGGGGTTTAGGTTTTTTTTTTGGGGGGGGGGGGAGAGTAGTTAGGTTTTTTTAGGTATATTTGTAGAGTAACTTTGATAGTTATTGATAATTACAAAAATGTCACCTTGTCTTTTTGAGTTTTCCTTCAATTTGTATGTTTAGACAGTTTAGTATGTTAAGATTATTTGTACAAGAATTTTACCCTATACACTTATACTATGTGTGTGCTAGAAACCAAATGGGTCAAACAAAAACCTTTTTAGCCCATCACTTTTCATTGACTATATAAATCTACTTTTTAGCTTCTGTTAAGTCCAGGAATGAGACTTTGAAATAGAAAGTAATCAAGAGAATGTGGATCAGTAAAGATTAAATATTGAGAAAAGTTACAAAACTATTTTTTAGATATAGTATATAAACACTATAAATATGTCAAAAGGAAGTCAGGTGATACGAAACTAAGGTGTCACGTATGTCACGTTACATGTATATCAATTATAAACATGTACAAATTGTGGTAAATGGTTGCTGGAATGAATTGCTAGCGAGTTTAAGCGTATGTTTGGTCACCGCTCCTTAGCTAATCGGCTATTGTTGTTCAACGCATTAGTAAAGGCGTTAAGAGGTGTTTAAACCTCATAAACGCAATAATTTTTTTTTTTCAAAATGGCAATGAAACTCGACCCTTTTCAAATGGGCGTTGAACTAGACGCATGACATGTCATTTTCCACCGGTTGTCATTAAAACAAGGGAGTATGAAATGTCAGCAGTCGTAATCTAACCTTTTGATGAACTGATAACGTTGCTTAACCGCTCACCTAATTGGCCGTATGAACCGACTAAAAACAAAGATTAATCTTGTTATAGAATATAAAGAACTTCTTTATGCTTGAATCATCATTATCGATAATATAACATTGATTCATAGTGACCTCTAAGTTTGTATTGTTTAGGTAGTTGTGAAATTGTTTTATAGATGTGTCTAAACTTCACGCATTAAATAGAATCAAGCCTTGACAACCAGCACGTGTTTATCCAATTTGCCTTTGATACTTTTGGTTTTCTGGCGCCAGAGGCTGTGGACCTACTTAGTCGAGTTCAAAGGGTCATGCATAGTAATGTTATGACCCCGAGATCTATGAATGTAGTTTTTAAAAGGCTTAGTTTTGCTATTCAAAAAGGGGTAGCGGCGCAACTTGTTGCCCGTTTACCAATTATCTCGATGTAAATTCTTCGATTACATTGTATATAACATTTAACTAACGAATTGAATATTAATATAACATACGATGAAAATTTTAAATTTACAGGGAATGTATGATGCAATTTCACGTTTATTTGAATTTATCCACAAAAGGTACCTTGATATGATGATACACGATCAAAATGTCGTACATAATATTAGATTCGTTTTCCATGTGAATTTAAGTAGTCGTTTCTTTTAATACATTATTATCCACAAAAAATACATTGATATGACGATACATGATGAAAACGTTGTACATAATAGTAGATTCGTTTTTCATGTGAATTTATGTAGTCGTTTCTTTTTCAATACATTATCTAAAGTGAATACATGACACATTAGTTACATAACATGGGACTATTGGGGCCAGATTGCAATAGGGCTAGCAATTTTACACGAATACACGAATAAACGACACGAACCTACACGGAGTTAACATGTATCTTGTATGGCCTTAACAGGTATCGTGTACCAAACAGGTAGACACGAGATTACTAGTTAATTTTTGTGTATAAACAGGTTAAATACATGTTTACCTGTTAATACCCGTTAGTACACGATAAGAAATTAAATTAAATAAAACTCATCATCCATGTGCGTGTGGATTCCTTAATTCCTTTCTATTTTCATTCCTCATTCAATTAAAAAAAAAAAAAAAACCCTAAACTACCTCTATAACTTTCAGATAGCATGTCGTGTTCGTGTTTTTGTTCGTGTTAAGATGTATTAACAGGTAATTTTCGTGTATAACAGTCGAACAATCGTGTTAACATGTATTAACATGTAATTTTCATGTATATCGTGTCGTGTTCGTGTTTGAAAAAAAGGACACAATAAGTTAGCGTGTCGTGTTCGTGTATGGGAATTCGTGTATCGTGTCTTATCGTATCGTGTCTTATATGTACGAGTATACACGATATGGCACCCCTAAAATGCAATATTAGCTTCATAGTTTTCTCATAAATTTGGCTATTAAACAAAATATTTATTTAACCAAAAATGCAGTCTGTACGGGGACATATTGACATGTCCATCACTCAACGTCATAAGTTCATAACCATATAAGAGTGTGCAAAAAGGACCCCATAATATTAAGTTCTATGCAAAAACAACCCTAAACTTTCACTCATGAGCAAAAGGTACCATGGCAAAATACATATACAATGTCTATCATCCGAAAATATACTATGTCACTTGAATATCAGATACATATGCAACACATAAAACATTACGCAAACCCGCCTTAGGTACAAGTGAATTACTTCACCATCATGAACATAATATAACTTCGCTCATCGGTGTATATACATTACTCTGTAAATCTAACCTGTATCATCATAAAAAAAAGTATACAAATTGTTCAAAAACAAAACCAAAATAGGCATCAAATTTCTTATCCATCAATATTTTTCATTCTCAAAATTACATGCAAATAATAGTTTCATAGGGCAGCTACATAACCCTCTTTATATCATCTAACTCAATCTACTACACCAAACCTGTATATATAAAAAAAAAATCATTGAACAAAATTACTTAAGTCCACAGTCCACACAATAGAATTAATCTCATCTAGATTCAATCGGAAGCTATCGAAAAGATTAAAAAAATAACAATTTATCATCGCGAAATTAACCTGAGCCCGTTTTTTAGATCTTCTAAAGTGATCGTCAACAACTCATCGGTATCGACACAATCAAAACTAAGTCTCAAATCAAGATTCTCTCGCGCATTAACTAATAATGGATCTACCAAACCTGCATTCATCTCTTTCCTCTGTTTGTCACTGGTTTCGGTCTTTATCAAATTCTCGACATTTTCAACTGTACATGAAGGATCCAACTTAAACCCGTATAATAAACTACCTTCAGTTTGATTATTCATTTTCAAATGAAGAATCTTGGCTAAGTCTTCGGTCATAAAGTCGTCGAAAGTGAAAAACTTTGTCACGCGTCTACAAAAACCTTCGTTAGAAGTGATCACGCGTTTCATTGGCTCACTATAGCCCGCGAATATAACTACTACTTTACCGTTATCCATAACCGACATTATTTCTTCAAGGGCTTCTAAACCGTAATCTTTGTCGTCTGATTTTTGCATTGGTATTAACCGGTATGCTTCGTCTACAAATAGTATCCCCCCTTCGGCTTCTTTTATCTGCATTCAAGTGTTGGAAAATCGTTCAATTTTTAGTTTTTTTTCCTCAAGGGTACTTTGGTCTTTTTATAATCGGATTTGAAACACTAAAACGGTCGAGATTGAAATAAGATTAAGAGCTACATACCACTCTCCTAGTTTTCGGTCCTGTGTGACCGACAAATTCTCCGACTAAATCCGTTCTTTGTACTTCTGTAACTTTATCGGTCGGCAAAATTCCCACCATGAAAAGTAATTTTCCAAGAATCCGAGCAACCATAGTTTTACCTACAAATTCACCGATTAATCGATTATCAGCTAATTAAGTAATAGCTTTATAGAAGTACATATTACCGCAAAAAAGATGACGAAATAGCATGTTACATAAGTAAAAAAGGTAGGTAACCAGATCAAAATTTTGTTTGTGTTTCTTGAGGACATATAAGGAAATCAAGATTCATCATCATTATCAATAAAGGTGGCAACTTCGACCCGTTTACTTTTCGACGGGTCCACTAGGTTGTGCTTTATCTCAAACAGGTAAAATTATCAATATTATGGCCTCAAGTATAACGACTAGAGGTGCAAACGAGCCAAGCGACTCACGAGCTGCTCGAGATTGGCTCGAGAAAAAGCTCGATACGAACCGAGCCTTATCGAGCCCGAGCCGAGCTTGAGCCTAAAATAAAGCTCGCTTATTTATTGAGCCCGAGCTTGATACCGGCATGTGAAGCTCGTCTGGCTCGTCGAGCACTCGAGCCTTAGTGTAAAATTAGATTTTATTAATATTTAATAACATTTACCCCTTATTAAAAGGGGTCTAGTAAACGAGCCGAGCCGAGCTTATTTAAACCTGTTTACGAGCCAAGCCCGAATCTAAAAATAAGCTTGTTTGATAAATGAGCCCGAGCTTCACTTATCGAGCTCATGGGCCTAAACGAGTCTATTATTTATATTATTTTTATTTAATAGATAATAAACAAGCCGAGCTCGAGCTTGAGAAACTACCAACGAGCCGAGCTCCAGCTTTGAAAACAAAGCTCGAAACCCAGCCACGCTCGCGCTCTCATAAGTTAATCGAGCTCGAGCTTGGGCTCGGCTCAACTCGTTTGCACCCCTAAATTAACGACTGACAACAAAACAATTCAAGATTTTGTTTCTTGATTACATTCTAATATTTCAACCCAAAACAGCAACGAACTGTAATTTGTAACTAGTCGATTACCTGTTCCTGGATTGCCAAGGAAGGCCATATGAGGCGGTCTGCGGGGCCCAACTCGTAAACCAAGGGCCCTACGCCTCTCATCCAACAACATCCCTTTGGCCCATTTCCTGAGCTGTAACTTAAGCTCATGTAGGCCCACTAGTTTTGATAATTCTTTTTCAAGTTCGTCCATTTTGGCTTGTGTTTCACTGCATGCTTCAATGGCCCGACGTTTTCTCTGTTCTTCAAGATACAAAGTGAGAAGAGCCCGCAACTTCTCATGTTCTGGTCCTTGTGAAAGATGATCTAATGGGGTCATGCCCTCCTGCAAGAGCAATAAAATTTACAATCATGCTAGTATTTATTGACACGACAACAAAACTTAAAAAAAAAGATTAAAAATGCCATTTTCGTCCCTGAGGTTTGGCCAGTTTTGCGACTTTCGTCCAAAGGTTTGTTTTTCCGCATCCAAAAAGTTTGAAATCTTGCCATTTTCATCTGGCTCGTTAACTCCATCCATTTTTTCTCTGTTAAGTCAGGGGTATTTTCGTCTTTTTGTTAACTTAAAAGGCAACTCGGTCTTTTTCACGTTATGTACCGGAGTTAACGAGCTGGACGAAAACAGCAAGATTTCAAACCTTTTGGATACAGATGCGAAAAAACAAACCTTTGGACGAAAGTCGCAAACTGACCAAACCTCAGGGACGAAAATGGCGTTTTACTAAAAAAAAAAAAACGCGACAAAATACCTTATCTTTGGCACTGCAGTCAGCATTATGCTCTAGTAATGTCTTAACAGTCGAAATGTCCTCGGCTCTAAGTGAATGCCAAACGGAAAGATGCAATGGAGTCATGCCATTCTGCATATGAAAAGGGTTGTATGAGTCAAAGAGGATGACAGTTACACAATGTATTAAAAACAAATGACAACTTTGAAAATATGCTGATCAAAAGAACATATAAAAACATACATTTGCAGTGGCTTCTACAAAAGCTCCATGAGATAAAAGAAGGCCTGCAGCTTCGTTACAGCCATTTTTAGCAGCCAAGTGTAACGGAGTTTCTCCATACTGCAAAGTCAACATTTTGACCAGAGTAAGACGTATTAAAGACTTGATCGAAATAATGAGTGAAGCTGAATTTTGGCATACCATGTTTTTTGCTTCCAACTCAACTTTCTCGGGTCCTTCTAAATTCAAGAGAAATTTAACAACCTCCACACTGTTATGACCAGCGGAAACATGCAGGGGTGTGTTTGCCATCTGAATCCAATCAAGACTTAGTATATACATATATAGCATAAATAGCAACCAATAAATCTAAAATCAAGAATATGATTAGAACAAAGAGGCAATGATCATCACTCGTACAGCGTATATTTCACATTCTGCATTAAACCCGACATAATAAGTGTATTCCCACTTTGTAATCGCATTTTAGTGACCTTAATCTCCCCCTAACCCCTAAATCACCATGACTACAACAACGGTTTTAACGTTAATTCATTTACGGGTAGGCAGTTAATGCGGAAAAATCGGATATCGGTCAAGGACCCATATTTGAGATATCAGTAATCACAGTGGGATATCAGTTATTTTAATATCATGCTGACTTTGTATATATAGCAATTTACTGCTAACAATTCAGCAGTGGCGGAGGTATAGTATAAAGAGGGGTATCACGGGCTACGGCTCAACCCCGTATTCGTAGTGTAATTTTTTTCAGTTATATATAATGGATATCTCTGAACAAACACGCATTGGCGCAGCTTAGGCATAGCCCGAGGGGGCGCCCGACCCCCCGAACTTTTCGATGCGTAGTGTTATGAATATTACTTTCGTATAGAAATTTTTTAGGTATATACGTTTCCGCCCCCCCGGTTTCGGAAAATTGGGGGGGGGGGGGGGGGAAGCTTTGCCAATGCAAACACGGGGATACCCCTAAAAATATAGGATACTTTAATTTATTAAAATTCCAAACTTTTATAAGCCCAAACATTTTACAACACTAAACTTGTATAATAATTAGGCGCAAATGATAGAGTTAACCCAAATTAAGTATAATATAATTGAAAGATGCTAAATTGACAAACACAGTCCAAGCACCAAAACAATAAAATATCCTTTTGTTTTGTGTATGGGCGGCAACGTAAGAAACATAACGTCACAGAATTGCGATCATCCCAGACTCCCAGCGCCCCCTATTGCTACTACATTGACCGGTAAAAAAAAATTGGGATACCCCTAAATTAATGGGCTAGCTCCGCCACTGCAATTCAGTATACTCTCCTACCATTAGCAACAGATTAACCTTTTGCAACTTGCAAAACACTAACAAATTAAGACTTAAAACGCTAACATGTAACACTAATAACTACCAACTAAGACTTCAAACACTAATAGCAACAATAAAAAGAATGACGAATGCTAGAACTAAGAAGAAAGTTACTGATATCGAGAAAATTGGTGATTTATCAAGCAAATATCGCCGATATTATCAGTACCCATATTCTGACCAAAATTTTGCACCGTAGGGGTAGAGGTGTACAAATCGTTTTTTTTTTTTTTTTTTTTTTTTTTTTTGAAAAACTGGTCCGGTTTTTAACCGAACTGGTTTTTTTCATCCAAAACAAAAACCGGTTTTTTTAATAACCGGTTTCGGTTACTAACCAGTTTTTCAAGTCCAAAACAGTAACCGGTGTAACTGGTTGGGATCGGTTTTTAACCGGTTTTTGGCCAAAAAAAAAAAAAACATTTTTAACCGGTTTTTTAAAACCGGTTTCGGTTATTAATCGGTTTTTCAGATCAAGAATAGTAACCGGTCACAAACCACCGGTTCGGTTCTGAAACCGGTTTAAAAAAAACGGTTAGAAAACGGTTTTGTCTTTTTCCGGTTACGGTTCTAAAACCGGTTTTATTATATATAGATAGATCAAACTGGGGTTTTACTAAGAATTAGAAATAAATAAAACTAAATTGAAACATAATTCTTGATAATAATAAAAGGTAGAAGAAGAAGTAAAAGATGTCGTACAACGGGGTTGCGATCATTGAGAAGAGATGGGGTTTCCCGGAGAAACTTCTGAACGGCGGGAAGATCGCCGGATTGAGCGGATACATGAATGGTGACTGGTTTAGTAGATCTTGACCGTTGATCTTTAACCCTCTGCATCGTCGCCGGCGTCGGAGACTGATCAAATAATAATATTATTATTATTATTCCGGCGTGACAAGTAACGTATAATAAAAATTATAATACTTTTTAAAGTAATGTTTTTAAAGGCAGAGAAAATTAGTGAATGGAAATGAGCTGTAACGTGGTTGTGTTGCAAGCACACAATTATTATTAATAGTCGGTTTGTCCGCGTGCTTTTTTTAGCTGTCTTCCAACCAACCATCCGTATTTGACCCATCAGGACCAAAATTTTATATTATACGTTATTAAATCGATGCTAATTAAATAAGAGCCAAACTATCTATACACACGAAGTGAGTAGATAGTCACCTTTAAAAGGTGTTTTTTGTCTTTATATGCACACCCTGCAGTGTCGAACTGTGGTCAAAACGCGACGTTTTGGTCGGTTAACCAGACAAAGACTGACGGGTGTCTGACGGGTCTGTTGACCGGACCAAAACGCCGAGCTTTTGTCGCGTTAACCACACAAAAGACTGACACCCGGTCAGTCTTTTGTCTGGTTGACAGGACCAAAACGTGGCCAAAAATCGGCGTTTTGGTCCGGTCAACAGACCCGTCAGACACCCGTCAGTCTTTTATCTGGTTGACCGGACCAAACCGCTGCTCTTTGGCCACAGCTCGACAATGCAGGGTGTTCATATAGGACAAAAAATATCTTTTTGGTGTGCAAATAGTCAATTGGGTGTGCCAATAGGTACACCCTTAAATAAATGTGTTTAACGTTTATTTTTTCTGATTTTACCAAAAATATAAAGATATAGAGAAAGAAGAAATGTATAGGGAGGAAGATGGCACGGGAGAGATGTGGGGTGGCCGCAACTGTCCCGGTATTGAACAGTGAAGGAAGGGGAGGTGATGCAATGTACCCCACTGGCCACTCCCCCAACCCTCCACATAAGCTCACCTGGGAGCCTCGAGCGACTACAACGCCCGACCTTATGCCCATTCACCCTTGTGCACCAATAAAAGTATAAAACAAGTGACAAGTTTTGGTTCAATTACGCACACACCGCCCAATCTATCTATTATATATAATAAATGAAAATTATTTGGGCCACGTGTCAACACCAGAGAGCCCCTAAATGCCCTTTTTCCCGCCCAACAGTGCCACTGCCCTCTTCTATTTATATCCTCCTTCATTTACTCATTTAGGGCTTCTTGCTTTCTTTCTCTCTCTGCTCTGCTCTATTTCCGATCGATGTTTATCCTCTCTCATGTTTATCCTTCTTCTTCTTCTTCTTCTCATATTCATCTCCTCAACAACGTACGGCAGATGTTACTTCTATTGGATACATCTTCGTTTGAAACCCTAAATCATGTACCGTCCAGTGGTTGAAGAAGAGAATAATCATGTAAGATCTACTTTTTATCTAGAAATTTTATTTCGTTTTATCTATTTTGTCATACTGAACATGATGAACCATTTTCTACCCTCAGAAGAAGAAACATATCTCCTTATCGTACTCGATGAACGCTTTTGTACAACCTCCTCTTAATCGGTGACTCTGGTATGTTTGGTTTGTTGTATCATGTGATTACGAGCAGATTTATTTTGATATGTTTTGTACTTTGTCTTTCCAAACCTTTTTTGTTGGATTATAGAGTTTGTTGATTAGAAGCAACCTCTGCCGGACGGTTGTTGAGGAGATGGAAATGGGAAAGGTTATACCAGGTGTGTTGATAGGTGATGCCAGTGCAAAAGTTTAGGACATCACCAAGGTAACTTAAATTGGTGTGATTTATTTATTTTTGGTATTTCTAACGTTTTGCTTTACTGTTTATTGGTGCATTGATTCATTTGTAATCCTTTGCAGATCTCCCGTCATCTCAATTTGAGCAATTAAACGTAGTTTTATTAATCACTATCGGTGTTTTAATTACTAGCAGTGGTTAAAAAGTTTTCCATCAGCTATTTGACTTAACAATAGTTTGCGTTATTTATTCTAAATTCATCAGTTTTTGTAGGTAAACTGAAGTTTCCACCAATAGGCACTGCCCAGCTAAGTTTCCTACAATGACAGTGGTTATAACAAGTTAATATGGCACATCACTGATCTGCCTAACAAGTGTTGGATATAAGGATGGTTGTACATAAAGTTTGATGAACATCATCCACTGTTCAATTATGAAGAACCATTGATCAAGACCAAAGTCCAGACAAGCACCGATCAACTAAATGTGAAACACTCTCCAACAACAGTGGTTCCTCATCAACAAAACATCTTCTATGTTTGTTTATGTTAACAGTGTTTATTCTATCTTTGTTTATGTTAATAGTGTTTATATGTAACAGAATTTATACTATCACTTCAGTGTTTTGATCTCTACTATTAATTGAACAGTTGTTTCATCTTTGTACTAATAAAATTCCTATACACTTGGATGAATATTAAGCACCTCATCTTGATTGTTTGAGTATAGTATTCTTGAAATTGGTTCAAACATTTGATTGTTCAAAATATTCCACTGCTGAAATACAACCACTGTTTCTTCAATCTCCATGTTGACCACTGATTGACCAAACATCAGTGTTTTGAAAACTGGTTGGTATCCACTGATCGGAAAAAATCCACCAACTTTATTCTCATCAAAAAATTTAAAGTTAGATTAAAAAAAATTCTTGATGACAATTTGTTTCAAACAAATCACTATTTTAATGCTGATTTCTTGATCTTTTGACATTTGATTAAGCAAATTTTGTATTTCAAATTGACGGTTATTATATGTTGATTAAAGTTAAAATAAAATTTTAAAAAGTCATTATGGCATTTGCTATCAAATCAAGTCAGTAGTTACTGACAATATCAGTAATTTTGAAATTCAAAATATGTAAAATGGTAATTTAAAAGACTTTGTTTATATATAACAGTGTTCTCCGCATCAATGTTTTAAAGACTGTTAGGTTGTTAGATGTCATCACCTCAGTGTTTTATATGAAACCATTTTTATGGCATCAGTGTTTATATGTAACAGGGTTTAGTACTTTTGTTTATATGTAACACTATTTATCACTTCAATTTAGTGGTTTGATCTGTATTATTAATTGAACAGTTGTTTCATCTTTATACTAATAAAATTCATATAAACTTTGATGAATATTAAGCTTCTCATCTTGATTGTTTGGGTATAGTATTCTTGAAATTGGTTCAAACATTTGATTGTTCAAGTATTCCACTGCGGATACACAACCTGTGTTTCTTCAATCTCCATGTTGACCACTGATTGACCGAACATCAGTGTTTCGAAAACTGGTTGGTATCCACTGATCGGAAAAAATAGCCACTGCTCACTTTTACATTGTTGACAACCAATTACATAAGAGTTCCACCAACATTATTTTCATCATAAAATTTAAAGTTAAATTAAAAAATAAAAATAAATTCTTGATGACTATTTGTTTCAAATCAAATCAGTAATTAATGCTGATTTCTTGAGCTTTGGATTTGATTAAGCAAATTTTGAATTACAAATTGACGGTTATTATATGTTGATTAAAGTTAAAATAAAATTTAAAAAAGTCATTATGGCATTTGCTTTCAAATCAAGTCAGTAGTTACTGACAATATCAGTAATTTTGAAATTCAAAATATGCAAAATGGTAATTTAAAAGACTGTGTTTATATGTAACACTATTTATCACTTCAATTTAGTGGTTTGATCTGTATTATTAATTGAACAGTTGTTTCATCTTTATACTAATAAAATTCATATAAACTTTGATGAATATTAAGCTTATCATCTTGATTGTTTGGGTATAGTATTCTTGAAATTGGTTCAAACATTTGATTGTTCAAGTGAATCCACTGCGGATACACAACCTGTGTTTCTTCAATCTCCATGTTGACCACTGATTGACCGAACATCAGTGTTTCGAAAACTGGTTGGTATCCACTGATCGGAAAAAATAGCCACTGCTCACTTTTACATTGTTGACATTCACTGATATTGACCATCAGCGGTTTCCCTAAAAAATAGTCAGTGCTCACGTTTTTATTTTTGATGTTGTTAATTAGTGATACATTGAAATTATCAAATGAAAACTATAATTACAATCAAATTACCATTTTACCTAATCTTTACATTCCAATTACATAAGAGTTCCACCAACATTATTTTCATGATAAAATTTAAAGTTAAATTAAAAAATAAAATAAAAAATTCTTGATGACTATTTGTTTCAAATCAAATCAGTAATTAATGCTGATTTCTTGAGCTTTGGACATTTGATTAACCAAATTTTGAATTTCAAATTGACGGTTATTATATGTTGATTAAAGTTAAAATAAAATTTAAAAAAGTCATTATGGCATTTGCTTTCATATCAAGTCAGTAGTTATTGACAATATCAGTAATTTTGAAACTCAAAATATGCAAAATGGTAAGTTAAATTTTTCGTTCTCTCTCTCTATTTTTTTTCCTACAGTGCATATCAGTTCTAATATTTAATTATTTTATTAAAGCAGCATATAAGAATATACACTACTTTTACCTTTGAAATTAAATCTGAAATTTATGACGTCCAATAACAGTGTCAAACCATAACAGTGGTTCAACATCAATTTTAGTTATTCTATGTTTCTTTTTATTTGTTTATGTTAACAGTGTTTATATGTAACAGTGTTTTCCGCATCAGTGTTTTATAGACTGTTAGGTTGTTAGATGTCATCACCTCAGTGTTTTATATGTAACCATTTTTATGGCATCAGTGTTTATATGTAACAGTGTTTAGGAACAGTTTTGTATTTCACATCACTTTAGTGGTTTGATCTCTACTATTAATTGAACAGTTGTTTCATCTTTATTTTAATAAAATAAAATTCCTATACACTTGGATGTTAAGAGTGTTTAAGTGTTTATATTTAACAGTGTTTTTCGCATCAGTGTTTATAGTCTGTTAAGTTGTTAGATGTCATCACCTCAGTGTTTTATATGTAACCGGTTTTATGGCATCATTGTTTATATGTAACAGTGTTTATCACCACAGTGGTTTATATGTAAGAGTATTTATCACATCACTTCAGTGGTTTGATCTGTACTATTAATTGAACAGTTTCATCTTTATACTAATAAATAAGGTAACACAAAATACACTTGGATGATTATTAAGTTCCTCATCTTGATTGTTTGGGTATTGTATTATTGAAAGTGGTTCAAACATTTGATTGTTAATGACTATTTGTTGCAAATCAAATTAGTAATTAATGCTAATTTCTTGAGCTTTGGACATTTGAGTTAAGCAAAATGTGAATTTCAAATTGACGGTTATTGTTTCTTAATTAAATTTAAAATAAAATATATAAAAGTCATTATGAAAATTGCTTTGAAATCAAGTCAGTAATTTTGAAATATTGAAATTCTTAATATACAAAATGGTAATTTAAAATTGACGTTCTTTCTCTTTTTTTGCCTACTTTGCATATCATTTCTAATATTTTATTACTTTAAAAAAGCAGCATATAAAGATATACACTCCCTACATTTGAAATTACATTTGCCACTGCATTCAGTTAAAATTTTTATTGGATAATCGGTAAGCTTGAATTTCAACCTTGATATTTTTTTTAAGAACATCCATGCTTATTGTATTATCATATTACGTTTAACAATACTTATATTTTGCTTATTCTTTTTTTTTTATGTACAGTCTTCAAATGGAGGTTGCAAAGGTTAGCATGCTTAACGATCTTAATACATTCTCAAACAACTATTCGATTAGAGTGAAGATTGTTAGCATTTCGAAGAAGATGATGAATGATAACAAAAATGAAATATATCGTCTTGATATGATCTTCATGGATGAGATGGTACCGTATATAGTTGTGTTATAATTTTTTTGGACATATGAATATCCAAATGAATATAACACCTTTTTTATTTAATCGGATGTTTCATATTCTTAGGGAACTATGATACAAGCCAGCTGTTTGCATAAGATGCTAGGAAAATTCAAACACTTTCTTCAGTTGGATGAATGTCTTCTTATCACCAAACCTTCTCTTGCTACTAATAAGTCCTCTGCTAAGTATACCAAGAGAAATGACAAAATATCACTTTATTTCTATACTTCTGTTGAGAAATGCTTTGACTGGTCTGGACCGAAATACCGTTTTAATTTCGTTAACCTCAAGGATGTTGTTAAAAATAAATTTGAAGTTAATACAGTTATTGGTATGTAAATCACTACATGATATATATCTATTGTTTTGTCTTATTGTTTTTTTTTTATTCTTATCACTTCTTAATGCTGTTTTCTTTTCACAATATATTTTTGTTTATAGATTGGATTGGTTATGTGGATGTATGTTTCAATCTAGAGGATACGTCAAAGAAGGATGGGAGCAAGGGCAAGAGACTTAATCTTAGACTTGAAGACCTTGAGTGCGTTCTTTTTATTAAGTTGTTGCATTTTGACGTTTAAACCATTATAAGGTTTCTTGATGTTATTATGTTTTATGTTAATATTTTAGAGGCCAAAAGTGTCCGGTTACTTTGTGGGATGGTTTTGCTATTGACATGTTTGCTTACATGAATGATAAGAAACGAGAGAAATATGTTGTTATCCTTTGTCATTTTGGTATGGTCAACCTTTACAAAGGTACAATTTTAACTTAATTAGTTTAATTTTTTTATTGTTATAGATTTACTTATATGTTTTAAATTTGACACTATTTATATTGATCTACATTTGGTTTTAATTTTAAATTCAGGCAAGCGTGGCGTTGCAAACGGCTTTGAGCTAAGCAGACTTTTTATTGACACTGACATTGAAGAGATATCCTCTTTTAGGAAGAGGTATAGTTAGTATGCATATAAACATTGAACATTATTATTTTGTACTTACATTTATTTTTTACGTTTTAATTTGATCACATGAATCTGTTTAGATATGTAGAGAAAATTTCTGCTTCATCTTCATCAAATGATCATGTTGGTTCAAACGTCATCTCAAGTGTTGAAGATGAGTTTCTTAATAACCCTGATTTCATGCTTATTGGTTTCCTGGGAACCATATCAACGGTGTGTATTTTCTTATAAGTACTCTACATGCTGAGTTTTTTAAAAGTCTTTTCTAAGTGTTATTATTTTTGTTTGATGTTGATAGACAAAGAAGGTTTTGGTTGTTGGCACAATCACAGTTATATGCACTGATAAACTTTGGTATTACAATGGTTGTAACCACTGTAAGTCAGGTGTGGAGGAAAGATTTGTAACGAAAGAAAATCCGGATGGTTTATCTGGTGTTGATCATGAAAAATCGTTGGTGTGTACAAATGATAAATGTGAAGGAGTCGACATCTATTCTATTCCGCGGTTTGAGATTACAGTTTTATTTCCTTATACTAATTACTAATATGAACGACACTTTTGTTTTTAGTAATACTAATGTTTTCATTTGTTTTTAACTTTGATAGGTTCAAGATACCTATTAGGGTGCAAGACTCTTCCGGTACTGTGTCTTTGACACTGTTTGATTTTGAAGCTTACAAGATTCTTAAGAAAACTGCCAAAGACTTAGTTTCAATTCAAGATCAGGTAACAAATACATGCATTCAGTTATTTGGCCATGTACTATATATAATTTAAAATTAATTTTTATAAAATTGTATGTTGAAATTATGGAATCATTCTGCTCATTGTAATTTATATTAATTTTTATAAAATTATAGGTTGTTAATTCTGGAGAGATACCGAACCCATATCCTGAGATCTTTGACACATTGATTGGAAAGAGGTATGCTTTCATCATAAGTGTTAAAGACTATAACATTGAGCATCAGGTTGAAAACTATGGTATTTCAATGGCCACTAACGATGATGAGATCCTTGTCGCGCTCTGCGCCAAATTCAATCTTAACCAGGTCTAAATCTTCATTATGTCATTCTTTTAATTTGATATACATATCCTTTTAAAATATATTTATACCATTGTGTGTATTTTATGTTATTATGTATTATGTACTTAAAGCATGAGCAGTCCGAATCGTTGGATGTTCCAGAATCCTGCAGTTTGTCTACTCCTGTTGACCTTATGAAGGTAATATGAGAATTTCCTTATTTGTAGTAAATTTTTTTAAACGTTAGTACTTATTGTCTTTTTATATCAGGATGAGTTGTCATACTGCGGTGAGAATGTTACACCTGCATCCCAAGCACTTGTAGGCACTAAGAATCCGTCTTCTGATGAAACAAAACGTAATATTCGTGAAGTGTTCGATGTGGATGATGCATTAGGTTGCTCCTCGACAAAGCGCCGCATCAGTGATGAACTCTCTCAGGATGAAGATGCTGGTGTTTCGATGCTTTTGATTCCAAAGATTGAGAAATAGTGTCTTCTGTATTTTCAAATACATTTATGTGTTGATTTCATATGTTGTTGCCATGTTGAACTTATGGTTTTCGTTTTGTTGCTTTTGGGTGTTTGGTGGGTTATGTTTTGGACTGATTATGTGGTTTTGAATTCCTAAAAACTTATCTGCTTATTATAATGTATATTGTTAAATAAATATTGAGATGTTCAATAGTCAATATTTATGTTTAAAACTTAAGTGTATGAATAGTAGCAACAATTTATAATATATATTGTATATACCCAATTAACAACTTTTTTATCTACAAACATTTCTAATCTTTAAGCAATTTTAATGTTATTATTTTATCTCATAATTTATATAGGATTATCCGTGGATGTGGTTGTTCTTTATTGGTTTTTACCGTTATCCCTGCCCACTAAGATTTAGTAAGTATCCGTCATATGTTACAGTTTAAAAAAATATTTAATTTGTGTCTGTTTCTCCCATTACTTATTTAAGTAATCTCATTCAATAGGTTTTTTATATACTTCAAATTTTCTCTAAGTCATTCAAAGAATGTTGTTCAGAAAAATCGTAACCAAGTATGAAGCGTAAATTCAAACCCATTTTATTTGGTTTTTTGTTTGCTTTATTGATCCATGTTTTATTTTATTTTTTTTCTTTGGTTTATCTGGATAACTGAAGAAAATACCGTTTAACTTAAATAGTTATTAAATAAAGATAGTAATATTTTATTTTAAAAATCATATACAAATAAACCATAAACCTAACCGATGAACATCCGATTTACATTCCACAAAGATTACAAAATTTGTTGTTAAGTTTTTTATCAATGTAATACATTATTTGGAATAATTAATTCAATAATATGAAACAATTTTATTTTACTTTTCATGAAATGATTTTTAATTACAAAATGATAAAATGCAATATTATAATTTATTGAGGTTATGTTTAATCCTTAGGTATTATATATTGTAATTCAAAATTTAAAAACCACTGTTTTCTTCTATTGTTTTAATGTTCCTGATCTTAATACTCTTTCTTTTTTTGAAAGCTTCTCCTTCTTTCAGAATTAACAATGTCAAAGAATTCACGTTCATTTTCTACAACAGCTAATTCATCTCAACGAAATTTACATAGTAAGTGAAATTATAACTTCTTAACTCATCATTTCCGAAATCAAAATCAGCTTTTAGATTCAAATCATAATTCTACTTGGTTTTTTTGTAGGTCCTCTTATGAGAACTCCTGTTTCAGATATCTCTAACAGATCTCCTCTTTCAGATATCACAAATGGTAATAGCTCTTGAATTTGATTATAAGTATTCTTTTTTCCGTTTTATGTTTCTAAGTGGACTGATTCTTGTGTTTTGAACATATTATACTTTCTATGTTTTTTAGTTATTTCACCGAATGAAAGGCGTAAGCTTCGAAAATTAATACTTGATAATAAGAAATTAAAGAATGCGTGGTCATCATCAGCTGCTAATTCATCTCAACGAAATTTACGTAGTAAGTGTACTTATAACTTCTTAACTCATCATTTCCCAAATCAAAATCAGGTTTCAGATTGAAATCATAATTCTACTTGCTTTTTTTGTAGGTCCTCTTACGAGAACTCCTGTTTCAGATATCTCTAACAGATCTCCACTTTCAGATATCACAAATTGTAATACCTCTTGAATTTGATTATAAGTATACTTTTTTCCGTTTTATGTTTCTAAGGGGACTGATTGTTGTGTTTCGTACATATTATACTTTCTCTGTTATTTAGTTACTCCACCTAATGAAAGGCGTAAGCTTCGAAAATTAATACTTGATAATAAGAAATTGTTAAATGCATCGTCATCATCAACGAATGTTTGTAGCATCTTTTCTGAGAATGCAAATATGGTTGAATGTTCTGATTCTACGGATCAACATATGTACTCCATTGCGTGTCGAGCAGTTAGAAATGCTACTGGTTCTTTAATTTCAACTACACCAGGTTTGTATTTTGTTTCTTTATTATTTGTTTTGATAAACACATTACTAAACCACATACCGGTCTTAACATCAATGTTTTAATATTGGATGTTCATATAATGGCATTAACATAGGTACACCAGCAGATAGCAACCGTCGATATTCCATTACTTCTAGCATTATTAGCAGCAACAATCAGCCGATATTGGGTAGTAACTCTACGCTTACACGGCTGTCTTCTGGTAAACGTAACCTTGAGCGCAAGAAGCGTGATAATACTCCTGTACGTATGCTCTCTTTGGATTCCGATCAAGAAAATGTGTTCTTGTGCACTGATGAAGATCCTTATAAAGGGATATCTAAAGGTTTTAATCTATTTTATTCTTTTAGGACATTTGTTGTGTTCTACCTGTAATATAACTCTTAATCATTTGTTAACAGATTATTTGGACCATGGTGACCAAGTGCTTACATGTCAGCTTTGTAGTGCAAAGTTATGGGCATCGGAAGGTGGAAAAGGTCGTTTAACTGTAAATAAGCTATGTTATGGTATGTGTTGTGGGTATGGTAAAGTTCAGCTACCGCCTTTAAAGGATGCACATCCGTCTTATCAAAATTTGTTTTCTTCCTCAAATCCAAAAAGCAACTTCTTCCTAAAGAACATAAGGCGATACAACTCTATGTTCTCTTTTACATCTATGGGTGGAAAGCTTGATTCTAATATCAACAAGGGCAATGCTCCATTTATATATCGTATCAGTGGCCAAAACTATCATTGCATGGGGAGTCTCAAACCTCCAGCTGGAAATGAAGCTAAGTTTTGTCAGCTATACATACATGATACTGAAAATGAAATAACAAAAAGACAGGCATTATTCAGGTACGAGTGATTTCTAAGTTCCATTTTTATTCTATTAAAGAACATCTAGAAATTTAACTATTTGTAGTTCAATATTAGTTGTTAAGTACCATCACTTAATCCTTAATCACTGATTCTCTATCCAGAGATTGCTACAACAGCAGTTGTTAACCATCAGTGTTTTAATCACCAGCAGTGCTTAAAAGTTTTTTTCATCAGCTGTTTGACTTAACAGTAGTTTGCGTTATTAATTCTAAATTCATCAGCTGTTGTAGGTAAACTGAAGTTTCCTACAATAAGCTCTGCCCAGTTAAGTTTCCTACAATGACATTGATTATAACAATTTAATAAGGCAAAACACTGTTGGATATAATTACATTTGTACACAAAGTCTAACTAACCCCATCCAATGTTCAAGACCAAACCACTCATGCCTACCAAACCACTGTTTAAGACCAAACCACTGAAATGTTACTTTTCTCAACATATTCTAAAAGTTTTGAGCTGTATCAACAGTTGTTTACAACTGTTCTTCCTTAAAACTTAATTATTAATAACTGATTCTCTATCCACTGCTTATTACAATAGCAGTTGTTAATCTTATGTAGTTCACTATCAGTTGTTAAGTATCATCAGTGTTTTAATTACTATCAGTGCTTACAAGTTTTACATCAGCTGTTTGACTTAGTACTAATCTGTTTTTCCTTAACACTTAATTACTAATAACTGATTCTCTATCCACTGCTTATTAAAATAGTTATGTTATGTTAACGTTTTGTTGTTTTTTTTTCTTTTAACAGCAAAAGAACCAAACCTTCATCGCCTGCTGATAAAGAACTTGATGTTGAAATGATAAAGTATTTAAGGGCTTTATTAGATTCACAAAATATGTTGGTTAAGACATATAGGATGGTCAGAAACCATTTTCACCAATCTCCAGATGCCAACCTTAGTCTGCGACTAATTTATAGAAGAGAAAAAGACGGCAGGACATATAACTTACCCACCACATCTGAAGTTGCTGCTTTGGTTGTCAGAGACATAGATAAAGCTATAGACCATCGTGATATTGTTGTCCAGACGCAGTCGGGAATGCTGCAGCGTATTAGCGAATTACACCCATCGTATCTTGCTCTGCAATATCCGTTACTTTTTCCATATGGTGATGATGGTTATAGAGTTGATATTCCTCATAGAGATTTTATGTCCACACAAAAGAAAATAAAACCAAAGTGCACAATGAGAGAATTTTTTTCATATAGGATCCAAGATAGAACTTATGGCTTTTCCTTAATTTTAAATGGGCGAAGGTTGTTACAACAGTTTTTGGTTGATGCGTACACAATGATTGAGAGCGAAAGATTAAAGTACATTCGTAGGCAACAAGCGAACCTTCGCTCTGAAACATTTGAGAATCTTCAAAAGTATAAATCGAAAGGTAAGGAAGTTTTAACAGATACTGGAAAGCCTGTTATACTTCCTTCTTCATTTACTGGTGGTGCAAGATTCATGCAACAAAATTACCTCGATGCAATGGCCTTATGTAAGTGGTATGGGTACCCTGATTTCTTCATAACTATAACATGTAATCCTAAGTGGCCTGAAGTAAAAAGATTTCTAAAAGATTCAACCATCAAAGCCGAAGACAGGCCTGACATATTGTGTCGATTGTTTAAAAGGAAGCTTGATTCGTTAATCAAAGATTTTAAGGATTCCAAGTATTTTGGTGAGATTAACGCTGGTGTGTTATTTTTTTTTCACATCTTATCCTCTGATGTATATTTTTTAATCAAGGTTATTAACTAATAAATTTTGTTTATTTTTCCTTTTTATTTAGTTGTTTATACAGTAGAATTTCAAAA
The DNA here is from genome assembly GCA_030545235.1 of Helianthus tuberosus. NCBI lineage: Eukaryota > Viridiplantae > Streptophyta > Magnoliopsida > Asterales > Asteraceae > Helianthus > Helianthus tuberosus. Next base: position 6,460,565 of record CM060407.1, read on the forward strand.
GCGTGGTCTTCCTCATGCACATATATGCTTATTCATGAAGGTCGATCACAAACTTCCAACCATAGATCACATAGATCCATTTATTTCTGCTGAGATTCCCGATAAAAAAGAAGATCCTGAACTTTATTCTCTTGTGACTGATTATATGATTCATGGTCCGTGTGGGAATGCTAATTTGAATTGTCCTTGCATGGTTGATAAAAGATGTTCAAAAAACTTTCCGAAGAAATTCACACCACATACAAGTATTGATTCAAATGGTTTTCCTGTATACAGAAGAAGAGATTCAGGTCATACAGTTATAAAATCTGGTGTTAGATTAGACAACAGAAATGTTGTTCCTTATAACAAAAGGCTTTTGAAAAGATATCAAGCACACATTAATGTTGAATGGTGTAATCAAGCCGGTTCAGTGAAATATTTGTTCAAGTACATCAACAAAGGTCCTGATATGGCTACTGCGGTAGTTTCTGGTGATACAAGTTCAACCATCAAAGAAAAGCCAAAAGATGAGATCAAGGAGTATTATGATTGTAGATATATTTCAGCTTGTGAGGCATCCTGGAGAATATTCTCTAATGAGGTTCATTATAGGTATCCTGCTGTTATGAGGCTTCCCTTTCATTTGCCTAGCCAACAGAATGTTGTGCATGGTGCTGATGACGATATTGATAATGTTTTAAGCAAGCCTTCTGTTGCTTCTTCAATATTTATGCAATGGATGAAGTTGAACGAGTCAAATAAAGATGCTAGAAAGCTGACTTATGTTGAGTTTCCTTCCAAATTTGTTTGGATACTTAAAGATAGATGTTGGCAGGTACGTAAGTCGTACCAGTGTGTTGGCCGGATTCATTCTGTATCTCCTGCTTTGGGCGAACCTTATTTTTTGAGGATACTACTGAATAAAGTTAAAGGACCTAGATCATTTGAGGAGATACGTACAGTTAACGGTCAATTATTCCCGACTTTTAGAGATGCTTGCTATGCGATGGGACTTTTAGATAATGACAATGAATACGTTGAGGCCATTAAAGAAGCAAGTTTTGAAGGACATGCTGGGTATCTTCGAGCGTTATTTGCTACCCTGCTTTTGTCAAATACTCTATCTCGGCCAGAATTTGTTTGGGAGAATACGTGGAAATACTTAGCTGATGATATTTTTATAGACGTCAAAAAGAAACAAATATTTCAGGTTCTGATCTATTTTCTTTTATTTTACATACTACATTTTGATTTTTTATTTAATAATGTTAATTTTTTTATTTGCTAGGTTTAGTGCTTCCTGAACATTAGATTAAGAACCTTACTTTGTTGAAAATTGAAAACTATTTAATTTCCAATGGTTCATCATTACGAAGGTTTGCCACTATGTCGTACCCTGATGACGATTCCTTACGTGATGCTTCTAATCGTCTGATCAATGAAGAGCTGTCACATGACCTAGATGAAGAACAAGCCGAGTTTAACAGGTTGCATCAATCTCTTACAGATGAACAACGGGCGGTTTTTGACGAAATAATGGAAGCAGTTGTAGGGCGTAAAGGAGGCCTTTTTTTTGTCTATGGTTATGGTGGAACTGGAAAAACCTTTTTATGGAAGACTTTGGCTTCAGCTGTTCGATGCAGAAATGGAATAGTTTTAAATGTAGCTTCAAGTGGTATTGCTTCGTTATTACTTTCCCGTGGAAGGACAGCTCATTCTCGGTTCCATATTCCCATTAATCTAACAGAAGATTCAATGTGCAATATTAAGCCAAATAGTGATATTGCGAGATTATTAAAGGAAACCCAATTAATCATATGGGACGAAGCACCGATGGTACACAAACATGCCTTTGAAGCTTTAGATAGGACCATGACCGACGTATTTTCGGAAGGTAGGAGTATTCGTTCGGATATTCCTTTTGGTGGTAAAGTTATTGTATTTGGTGGTGACTTTAGACAAATACTACCTGTTATTCCTAATGGTACTAGACAATAAATTGTTAGTGCGTCTTTAAGCTCTTCATACATATGGGCAAAATGCAGACTCTTACGGCTGACTAAAAACTTGCGTCTAACTATTGGAGCTGAAAGTTCGAATACGAAGTCTATCAGAGAATTTGCAAAATGGCTTATTGATATTGGCGAAGGAAACGTTGGAGATGATAATGATGGTGACGCCATTATAGAGATACCAGATGATTTACTGATCACCGATATTTGTGACCCAATACAAAGTTTAATTGACTTTGTATATCCTTCAATTATTCAACAATTTAGGATTGCTGGATTTTTTTCTAAGCGAGCAATTCTAGCACCCAAAAATGAGGTAGTTCATGAAATTAATGATCGATTTCTTTCGTTATTTCCTGGTGATGCGAAAGAGTATCTGAGTTCTGATAGTATATGTCAAACCGAACAAATTCTTGATTCTTTTCAAGAAAGCTTATACTCAACAGAAAATTTGAATGCTCTTAAGATTTCTGGCTTGCCTAATCACAGATTAGTTCTTAAAGTTGGTGTTCCTGTGATGCTTCTTCGAAACATTGATCAACAGAAAGGGTTATGTAACGGTACAAGGCTTCAAATTACTTTTCTTGGTAAACGAGTTATAGAAGCTGAAGTTATATCTGGTGGGAACATTGGCACAAGAGTTTATATTCCAAGGATTAATATGATCCCGTCTGACAAAAAAATACCTTTTCAATTTCAACGAAGACAATTTCCGTTATCAGTTTGTTTTGCTATGACAATTAACAAGAGTCAAGGACAATCGTTATCAAAGGTTGGTCTTTATTTGAAAGATCCTGTCTTCACTCATGGTCAATTGTATGCTGCATTATCAAGGGTCAAGACCAGAGAAGGCGTTAAAATACTAATATTCGATGCTGATGGAAAACCAACAAATAAGACTTCTAATGTTGTTTACAAAGAAGTTTTTACTAGCTTGTAATCATTGTGAGGAATGTTAAAACGCTGTTTGATCAAAGTCAAACTACTTATGTTAAAAGCTAATTATAATAGATAAAACACTATTTGAGCAATGTTAAAACGTTGTTTGACTAAAGTCTGTTTGACCAAAGTCAAACTACTTTTGTTAAAAGCTACTTGATAAAACACTGTTTGACCAAAGCCTGTTTGACCAAAGTCAAACTACTTATGTTAAAAGGTACATATAATAGATAAAACTAAATTTTCCCTCGGCATTGCTTCTTGAGGTCATGAAACTTACTTATGTTAAAACCTAATTACTATTAATACATGATTCAAAGCATTCAAATTTTATGTTATGTTAATGGTTTTGCTATATGAAAAATTATTTTTCTTTGTTAATTTGAATACCAAATCAATTCAACTAATCATGTACTTTACTCTTGTATGTCAATGTAAATGTAAATAACAAATTTAAAAAGGGGTGTATGTGTAAATATTTTTCATCAGTTGAAAATATGGGAAGAGAAAAACACAACCGTCACTATTTCTTCATCATCATTACACATCAAACATCTATCATCTCTTCTTTCAAAAATCTCTTCTCCCCAGTCATTTTCTAGGGTTTCAATTTTCTTTTCCTCCGTCTTCTACACTTCAATCACCTGAGGTTTGATTATTTTTTCTTCAGCAACTGGTATGTACATTCCTATTGTAATGAACTTTATATTGTTTAATCTATGTTAATTTAAATCCTATCTTGCTACTAATACGATTTTAAATGTTTATTGCTATACATTCAAGATTCAAGAAGGGTTTACTTATGTGTTTGAATCATTTGTTGAGAACATGTTAAAATAATTATTATTTGCAGAATAATTTTAACTCATACTCTGTTTCTATGATTAATTTCACTATATACTCTGTTAATACAAAAAGTTAATGTTCATTTTCGAAGCCAGCTTTTTAATTACAGTCTTTTAACATCTTTACTGATTCAGGTTTTATGATGTATACTACATTTGTTAAGTTTCTTCGTAACCCAGAATCTTTGAAACTGGTATGACATGTTTTTACATACATAATTTATTTGTATTGAGATATATATTTAACAGTTCTTTTATGGTTTATATTTTCTTACACTATTTAAAAATTATATACAGGATGTACCTATATTCTTTGCTAATCAAAAGTGGGGAGATTGTTGGCAAAAAAGTAGGTTGCAAGTATATCATGAGTCTGGTAAAAAATGGGTTGTTAGGGTCAGAACAGAAAATTCAACGCCGATAATAACTGACGGTTGGGACATTGTTGTTAAAGATCTCAATTTGCCGAGGGATACTTTGTTGGTTTTCAAACCGTTAGGTGATTTTGGACTTGAACTTTCATGTTATGTTAATGGCATGTGTGGGGAATCTTATTTCACCTTTAATCGTTATGCAAGATTTGGTTTTACGGTATGAGTATTGATCTTAACTTCAATTCTTTTGCATCTTTAACGTGTTAACACTTATTCTCATAAGATACATACTTCACGTTTAGTATTCATTATTTTTAATTTTATGCAGGTAATTGAAGACTGCTTCATTGAACAATTTTACGTAAACAGTCCACCGAGTGGGAAATTTCAAATCTGTTACAAAGGTTCCTACTGGAATGTTGAGGTGTCTAAAGTTGATACCCACTTTGTATTTTCTAGAGGATGGCCGGAAATGTGCAACGATGTTGGGATACTTGAGGATGATTTGCTTGTGTTTAGCAGGATTGATGATTTTGTTTTTGAAGTAGTAGTTTATAGAGATGAGATTGAGATTTGCTTTTTGAAGAAACCTGAATCTGATGATGATAGTGTAGTTGAGATATTGAAGGCTGATTATGTTAAAAATGCATTCAAGGTACGTAAGTATTTAGCATTAGCAATAAAAGTTTTAATTTTTTAGCTTTATATTAATTATTTTATTAATGTTGACCAGGACATCTATGAGGATGAAGAAGTTGTTTCTGTAGGTGAATGTACAACCGTTACTCAGGTACTTGCTAAATTATTAAAATTATTTATTTTTAATTTAACACATATAAGAATTTAATGTTTTTACAACTATTAGTAATGCTGTTTACTGATGTTATATTTATTCAATAATGTATTATTTACAAGAACTTATCAACCAATGTCGAATGCACGTCCAAGAGACGCATGTCTTCACGATTGAACCAAACCCAAGATGTAAGTTTACCATCTTAAAGATTGTTATATTACTATTGTTATTAAATTTACTCTATGACAACAGGTTAAGAAGAAAGCTAAAGTTACTTTTGAGAGAAAGGAGGTCGTCAAGAATAGGACTAAGGGAAATGCTGCCTTACCTGTCGACACAAGTGATCATACTGGATGTTCTTCGTCTGTTCATAAAGTTAAGGTATCTATACTTGCCAGTTAATTAGTATATGTTATATAAACTGTTTTTTTTTGTGCATATATTGATCATTCCTTTAATTCACATGTATATGTTTACTTTTTCATCAAGGGGAAGAGAGCTGCCAACGTTCAAAAAAAGCTTAACCGTAGAAATAAGATTGCAAAGACTGCAAAAAAACATTCTGGACATCCTCTTGACCCTGAGTTCTTTCATTTTGATCGCAAAGGAGACTATAGGCTGGTATACCATTTTTTATAATAAACTAATGATTTACGTTTATTTGTCTGACTATTATTTTTTTCCACACAATACATGTAGCGTCTTCCTGCTGAAGTTGCGAGACGAGCAGGTCTTTTTCTTGATCTTCATCCTTTGAAAGTTCAAAACATGGTTGGAGTTGTGCAGGTTTATGATGTTAAGTTGGAGTTAAATGAATTGAAGCCACGTTATGCGTTGGAAGGTTGGCGAAAGTTTATGACTGACAATAATTTGAGGTTTGGTGATATGTTGCATTTCACATACGTGTCTTCGCAACAGAAGATAGTATTAAATCAAGTTACATCAGTTTAACAAACACATTTTAAGTCTGTTCTGATATCAGATACTAATTATGAATTTTTTGATGGTGATGTTGTAGGTTTTTTTCTTAAATTATTAACTTGATGTTTTTGTTGCTATGTATGGCTAAGATGATAAAACACTGTTATTAGCACTTTATGTTTTATATTTGGCCAATTAGATTATGTGTTAAATTATAGTTCTTTAAGTCATTGTTCCATTTTCTTGAATTCTATCTAATTTTTTAAAGAACTTCAATAACAAATAGTGGTTTGAACATCTGTTTGCCTTTTGGTCAATAGTTAATGGAAACCTATGTTAGGTTCAACAATGTTTTGAAGAGGAAAACTGTATTAGAAGACAATAGATCTTAACAAGTTAAACATCTGTTAAGGCTTAAACAGATGTTTGCCCTTTAACAGATGTTTGGCCTTTTATATCAAATGTCTGGACTTAAACAGTTGTTTGACCTTAAACACATGTTTGAACCTTAAACAGATGTTTTGCCTTAAACAGATGTTCTTCTTCTATATCAGATATTTGGACTTAAATAGATGTTTGACCTTAAACAGATGTTTCGCCATAAACAGATGTTTGGTCTTAAACCAAACATTTGTTTAAGCTCAACATCTGTTTGACTATTTGTCAATATCTTATTGACTTTTGGTTAACATCTGTTTCAAATTTGGTCAACATCTTATTTTGTAAAAGAGGTACAAAAACAAAGATTTTTTCAAAATCTCAAATCACCCTATCATGTAAGTGCATTGATGTAAAAGTGGAAATGATGTTATTCATATGGTCCTGTTGTGCTTTTGTTTGTCCTCTAATATGAGTTCATGATATAATGCGGTGATTTCAAGACATATTTGTTGAATCGAATGAGATGGTTGATGTAATGCGGTCGTATTAATAACAAATAGTAATTAATTAATCTAAATAACTTTCCCGAGCCCGGGAAGCAATCCCGGGTAAAAACCTAGTTTTCTATAAAACAAACCATGTGTCCTTTGAATGCACGATTACATGTGTCAGCTTTATTTTTAATAAATATATATATACACACATATTATGTTTTCAATTTTTATTGTTTAATATAAATAAAAAATGTTGTCTTTGAGAATTCAGAGGTCCTAGATGAGTAGTAACATGGACTCCTAAAATATGAAGTCAGTAACTCGTATATATCCCTTCTTTTTTTAAATCAAGGCCAATTGGATTTTAACACCTTTAACTTTGAAGAATTGGCCGATAACACCCGCAACTAACACTTTGATCTGTGACACCCCAAACTTTTAATTTTGTTTGTCATTTCACCACTCAGTTAAAAAATGACTAACTCAGTTAGTCTTCCATCCTAGCTGGCATCCTACGTGGACTATTTTTGCCAATGAGGCACAAATGTGATGAGTTGGAGCTGATTACGTGGCGATGATGTGTCTTTTAACTCTCATCTCCTTCTTTATAACCAGACAAGTCCAAACAACCCTAATTTCCTCATAATCCTCATCGATTCATGGCAGCCAACAACATTTCTCTGCCTCTCTCTCATCCTCACGATCGGAGCTGTATCACCGGCGCTCCGGCGTCTCACCCTCTCCGCCAAACACCACCCACAGCACCCCCAAAATCACGTTTTAGCCTACAATCCTCATCGATTCATGACCACCTCCATGTCGCCGCTGTCGCCGTTAATCATCATCATCTTCAACTGTCAGAACCCATCGGATAAAGTCCATGTCGCCGCTGTCGCCGTTAATCATCATCATCTTCAACTGACAAGACCGCCGGTGGTTGTGGTCAGTTCAGATCGTTTAGATTTGGGCTTTTTAGTGGTAGTTAGGGTTAGATTAGGGCGGTGGTTGTGGTGGTTTTGATGAGGGCGGTAGATCTGAGTTGATTTCAAAAGTGGGTTTTGATGAGGGCGGTGGTGGTGGGTTTTGAAGAGGAAAGAGGGTGGCGGTGGTGGTGGATTTTGAAGAGGTTTAATGGTTTGATCCGGTTGTTTTAGTTTATTTTGCAAAATCTGATGTTGAAGATCAAAACTGATGTTGAAGATGATCTGGTTTTGATGAGGGCGGTAGATCAAAACTGATGTTGAAGATCATCTTCAACTGACAAAGACCGCCGGTGTTGAAGATGAAGAATCGTTGAAGATGATCTGGTTTTGCACTGATGTTTGCTTTAGAGAATTTGGCGATAGGGTTTTGCACTGGCGATAGGGTTTTGCACTGAAGAATCGTTGAAGATGATCTGGTTTTGCACTGATGTTTGATTTTTAGAATTCTTTTTATTATTATTGATATGGGTTGTTTGATTTGGGATGAAATAGAAATTAAATTTAGGTTTTGTTTTTCTTATTTGTTCTTGTTCATGAACCTGCAGATGTAAACTGATATGAGCATATGAACATCTTGAATGTTTGAAGATGTAAACTGATATGAACATAGTCCCAGATCTTCAAAATGATAAAATTAGAATTTAGTATTTGTTATTGGTTTTCTTTTTTTAATATTGTAAAAAAATAGTCCACGTAGGATGCCAGCTAGGATGGAAGACTAACTGAGTTAGTCATTTTTTAACTGAGTGGTGAAATGACAAACAAAATTAAAAGTTTGGGGTGTCACAGATCAAAGTGTTAGTTGCGGGTGTTATCGGCCAATTCTTCAAAGTTAAAGGTGTTAAAATCCAATTGGCCTTAAATCAATAGTCATAGTTCGATCAATCCTATCCCTTCGTCCCTTCGACTAAGTTAGTCAATCCTATTATCGCTCCTTTTTTTGTTGTCGCCACTTACCAGTTTTATTTAAACGGGTTTAAAAGTGTAATTTTAAACAATATTAGGCTAAAGGTTTAGTTGAATAGATTGGGGGATTAATTTTAAGTTCCGACTCCACATCAGTAATCTATATACTATATATAAGCATCTCCTATGTCTACAAATGTAATTTACTATCATATTTTTAAGATGGCATACCAAAAGCTAGAACAAATTCCTATATTTTTACACTTTTCTTCCTTTTCTACCCTTATTTTACCACAAATACAAGTTTTGAAGCATCATTTACAAGACAGTAGAAGAAGCCAATACAGATTTGGCTTTCAGTTTCTTCAACTCAATCGTTCTCTTCAATTAGAGTTTATGACTGAATCTCTACAGCCGCATAAGGTCATCTATGAATTACGCCAACTTAAATCAATTACCCCATACGTTTCATTCCTGCAATTATTTAACACCTTGGGTAGGGTTTTCACCCCTGCCCCAACTCATCGGCCTTGTTATGGGCTTCTTCTTCGATTTATGGGACATTGCACAAAATCAAAGAAGGTGTAATCGGGAGAACGGAATCCACGACTGTAAGTTTTAAATCATTAGGTTTGTTGATTCCAAACAAACGATTTCACTTCTAATTTACAACAGATTTCATGGTATTGTTTGCTAAATGTTGTGTAATGTTTTCATCTCATTCCACTTTGGATTTCGATTACTCTTCCTATTCAACTGTTTTGAGTTAATAGACGATTATGTGATTTTAGTTTAGGTTTATTGATGGCGATTTTGTAATTAGGGCTTTTAATTGACGTCTATGATGTTGAATTTCGATTTTTTTTTTTATTTAGGTTTGAAGGTCGGTTACCATTGATGATATATTTGATAGTGATTGCCAAAATACTATAGCCATTTAGATAACGGGTCAAAAGGGTAATTCCTATTCAATGGGTCAAAGAGTCAACTGTGGCTGAGGGTCCAAGATGGAGTCTTCACAGTAGAAAGGTACGCACCATTGAGATCCCTTTGTTTAAAAAAATAAAGATTTTGACAATTGTAAGTTACGCCTGTTATAAAGCATACGAGTTAAAATTTTGATGACGCGTGACCATAAGTTTGAGTATTACATTGAAAACTGTCTTGCTGGATTCAACAGCTCAATTTTTTGCATATGGGCAGGTATAATTCATAAATGCATGTTTTCACCATTTATTATATCATTTTTGTTAATTTAATACTTTTAATTTATTTTCCTAGACTGGGAGCGGGAAAACCTACACGATATGGGGACCGACCAATACGTTGTTAGAAGAGAATGCGTATAGTAATGAACAAGGATTGACGTCCCGTGTTTTCGCACGATTATTTTCTCGCATAAATGAGGTGTCTTTATGTCATATTTCTTGTATTATCAGATGTGAATTTGTAACATATGTGTGTCTCTAAATGAGTTGTGGTTTGTTTATATCTTTTAGGAACAAGATACACATGCTGATAAACAACTAACATATCAGTGCTGATGTTCGTTTCTCGAGGTAACATGATCTTTTACGGTTTTATTGATACCAAAACATATTATATACAGATCTATAACGAACAAATCACCGACTTGTTGAATCCATCTCAAAGAAATCTTCATCTATGAGAGGATAATAAAACCGGAGTGTACGTTGAGAATTTAACAGAGGAGACGATTTGCAGTATGAAAGATGTGACTCAGCTCCTCAAAAAGGTATTATATATTAGTCCACATGATTCATAGGTTTTCTCAATGGTATCTCTAGCATTTGACTAATAGTCAAACCGGTGTATTATTGGATAGTATCGTTTGATAATTTTTAACAAATACGCAGGGTTTATCAAACCGGAGGACTGGTTCAACAAGTTTAAATTCCGAGAGTTCCCACTCACATAGTGTGTTTACATGCATTGTGGAGTCAAGTTGCAAGGTAATAAGACCCTAGAATTTGCGTTATTTTGTATTTGTCTTTGATCACACATATCAGAAGCTAGGGGTGTGCATGGTTCGGTTCAGTTTTATGGTAAAACCAAAACCGTAACGAAATGTTCGGTTTTCGGTTATTGAAAATCGTGCGGTTTTGGTTTTTTTGGTTTTAGCAATAGTTCGGTTCAGTTTTTGAAACAAAATTACGTAAGATTCAAAAATAAAAATATAATCCAAGATTTAAGAATCTTTAGTAGATGTTTACATTTAATTTATTATGTGTTGTTGACCATAACTTTGAATTTATAAGGATCTTTAGCACATGTTTACATTCCACATATGGATAGTCATAACTTTGAATTTATAATTCTATAGAGTGTAGATGGTCCGAGATGCTTTAAAACGAGTCAAATGAATCTTGTTGACCTTGCCGGGTCAGAAAGGCAAAAGTCAACGGGTCCAACTGGAGAGCGTTTGAAAGAAGCTGGTAATATTAACAGTTCGCTTTCACAGCTAGGGTAAGTCATACATTTGGCTACATTTTCAAATTGCATTTTTATAATTGTTTGATTACATTTATAAAGTCTATTTCTTATTGGTTCTGGATTTGCAGAAACTTGATTAACAGCAGTTTAAACTTTGCTCAGTAGATTATTAAACCCACAAGAAGCCCAGTTTTGTAACTTACATTCTGATGTGCTTGAGGACTTTTGGCTCTGCTCATTAGTTGTGTTCAACCATTAAGTCATCATTGTGATTTAGGTTGTTCAAGAGGTCTAGGTTAAGCCATTCAAGTTGGTCAAATAAAAACAACAGCTGAAAGGGGACCGAGTCGAATGGGTTGAACAGGTCAACTGGGTTAGCTGAACGGCAACATAGCATAATATTTACTCTAAAACAACCATGATTAAGTAGAATGGGTAGACTGGCACAATTCTTAGATTAAAGAAACCCCACTATAGTGACATGATTGAAATGTTTGAATATCAAACCTACTAGAGAACGCACAATGCAGAATAAGATAGGAATTAAATTTGGTCATGTTAATGTTAACATACTAAAATGGAAATGGTAAGGAGATGCTTTAACTATATATAAGTTTTGTGGACTGCATCAAAAAAAAGTCAATTGGCAAAAAACTAAAGCAGCCTTATTGGTATGTCATCATGGTTGTATCTTTGGAATTAAATAAATAATGTGATTTCTTCCTAAATGTATTTGTTATATATTTAAAGCTAGAGTCATTCAAGTGGGTACAAAACATTATAGAAAAATAAAAAACATTAACAGCCTTATTAGTATTTTATTGGTGATCATTAAATTTCAAAAATTAATTAGGAGCAGTGTTATATCTAGACTCAAGGAACCCGTAGCAGACGATCTCTTCTTATTTTTCACCTTCTCAAGCTCAACTTATAAACATGTTCTTATTTTTAGTTCAGAGGTTATGTCTCGGATACTGGATTCATATGCATATACACATAAAACTTTACATCCGATGGGCAATACTGCAGCAGAGGTTTTTTCAGATCTATTACTTCAATAAGTATTTTAAATATTTATGTGGATCAAACTTTTGTTTTGATGTATTAGATATTTTCTTTAATTTTGGTATACCAAAAAGGCACGGTGAAGATCATTATATTAAAATATCAACAATTATGTGTCTTGAACTGGATTTCTAATAAAACATGTTGTAAGATATAGTATTTGGCTTTGCTTCCTTTGCTTGAACAGATAGTCAAACAACAATTTATTCTTTATATTAGTTAATAATAATAGTAATTTACAATGCCGGTTTAGTTTTTAACGACCAGAAACAACCTTTTTGTATATTTTGGTTGAGTCAAACCGAACACTTGTTGATACCGTTTTGGTCATATCATGACTCTATTTTGGTTGTTTTCTTTTTCAGTCCCAGCGGTCCCGTATTTGGTCGAAATTGGTGTTGTTCGTTATGCAAGTCTTTATAGTGTTTTCAGTTGGTATAAAACATGGATTGGTATTTTTTTAAGCCTATCGGGTTGATAATATAGATCTGCAACTTATATATGCCTTATTTATCATTGTAAAGTTTGAATTATGTTCTCGCCTTGTATTGTCGACTCCGCCGCAACGCGCGGGGTGGGGTTCTAGTAATGTATTAATAGAACAAACTTTGTAAGACTTTTAGGGATGACAATAATAATAGTTATAGATTGTAATAACCATAATAATACGTATTATAATTTAGGGTTATGATATAATAGGAAGTTTATTTGGCTAAGAAGGCTAGGAAGTAATCTTGACCATCCATTTAGTTAATCAAGGGCTAAGATTAATTGAGGGAAATTGAAGGGAAGAAAAGAAGCGTGTGAGTTTGTTTAGGGGCATTCTAGTCAATCCAAGACAATAGTTTCTCTCTCCTCCAATTCCCCCCAATTTTTTAAACGTTAATAACTCTTTCATACGACATTATTTTTTTTTATAAAAATTGCACAAAAAAACGAGCGTTTTTTATCTTTAAAACGAGTATACTATTGCTATATTTTCGAAAGTTTTTTTAAACCCAGTTGCGTAAAACGCAATGGAAAAACCCAGTTGCGTAAAACGCAATGAAAAAAAAACCCCTAAAAAATGACATTTTTCTAAAACGCAATGCACAAAAAACAGAAAGAAATGTCTTATTTGAAAAACGCAATGGCCAAAAAACACAAAGAAATGTCTTATTTTTAAAACGCAATAGCTTAAAAACACAAAAGAAAGTGTACTTTCTAAAACGCAATGGACTAAAAACACATAAAAATGTGTTTTACCTAAAACGCAATTGATTAAAAACACATCAAAAATGTGTTTTCCTAAAACGCAATGATCAGAAAACACTTAAAATTTTCTTTTTTTTTCTAAAACTCAATGGCCTAAAAACACAAAGGAAAGTGTTATTTCTAAAACGCAATAGTCTAAAAACACATTTCGCAATGGATCAAAAACACAAAACAAAGTGTTCTTTGTAAAACGCAATGGATTAAAAACACAAAAGAAAGTGTTTTTTCTAAAACGCAATGAACAAAAAACACAAATAAATGTGTTGTTTCTAAAACGCAATGGACTAAAAACACAAAAAAAATTGTTTTTTTCTAAATGCAATGGTCTAAAAACAAAAAAAAATGTTATAAACGCTGAATCAAATAAAATATGTATGTTATATTGAATATTTTATTTTTATAGGTAACAAAATGGAATTATGGATAATATGTTTTTTATATATAAGATATTATATATTTTGTATTTAAAATGCAGTGGATCCACTTATATCTAAAAAGCAACTGATCAAAACAAAATAAAATACAATTGATCCATTTATATATAAAACGCAATGGTTACAAACAAAATTTTGATATTACGTATCAAAGGCAATGGATAAAATAATGCATGAATATCATAAATATCTAAAAAGCAACTGATCCAAACAAAATAAAACGCAATTGATCCATTTATATATAAAACGCAATGGTTACAAACAAAATTTTGATATTACGTATCAAATGCAATGGATAAAATAATGCATGAATATCATAAAATAGTGGGTAAATATAAAAAAAAGACAATGGATAAAATGATCCATAACTCAATATCATATAACGCAACAGTTGACTAAAATTCTTTTTTTATTCAGTAACGAGCAAGAATGAAGATATAACTGTGATTGGATGAAGAAACAATTGGGTGACAAAGTTGCCATGGTTCAAATCTCAAATCACCTTAAAAACATCACCTTGTATTCTTGTATCTGGAAAGTTTGGTTAGTCTGCAAATATGGAGAGATCGTAATCACTTTCTGCATATTCAAAATTCCCTAAGCTCCATTTAACAGCAAAACGCAATTCATTCAACAGTTTCCGTAAAACACAATCCATTCGACGATCATGGTGACGACGGCGACGATGAACGACGCATTGGAGAGAACGCCATCGATGCGATCTGTTAATCTCTTTTGTCGGCTGATGTGTCAAGCTAGAATCGGGATTAAGAGATCTTCGGCTGTGGACGGTAACAGAGTGGTAGGGGTGGGGTGACGGTTGTGGTAGCGGTGGGCGGCGAAGTGGTGGCGGGGGGGGGGGGGGTGGTGGTGATGTTGGGATGAGATGAATTGTAAAAGAGAAAGATGTTCTGGTTTTTTTAGAAGTGTGTTTTTTAGATTTAGGGTTTCATGAGACTAATTGTTGGTTGACTAAAATGTCCCTCCTTATTATTTTTCTCTTTGCTACATGTCACAACCTCATTGTTTCCTATCCTTCATATCAAAATTATACTTCCTATTTGATCCTCACCCTTATAATTTATAACAGTAATCATAAAAATCATAAAATGTATATATTATTGTTTGATCTTTTGTGAAGTTATATTTCAAGGCTATCGAGCCTTTTACACGTTGATCTTTAGTTGGGCTTTTCATTAGTGAGTTATCAAGGCCCAATACAGATTGAATACAATGAAGTAATGACTAATGAACCACGGTATTTAATGGTGCACAAAAAATCTGAACCCGGACCCGAAAATAAAACCCGGAACCGGGTATTATAAAACCCGGGTTTTTATACCCGAACCCGACCCAACCCATAGGATAGGGGTTGGGTATGCATTTCTGATATAAAACCCGAACCCGGAACCGGGTTTTTTTATACTCGTTTTCAACCCGGGTTTTACGAGTACCTGGTTTCAACCCGAACCTGGAACCGGGTTTTTTCAATACCCGGTCCGGGTTTTCCAATACCCTGTTCAGGTTTTTTCGTTTTTTTTTTTGTTTTTTTCGAGTTTTGTACCTTGGTAACGGCTATATAGCCGTTAGAAAGTGTATTATGATCATTTGTTTGGTTTACATTGTATCTCTATACCCTATAAAAGGGGTCTTTGATGACGAACAATAAACGAAGACGATCAAGTTATTCAAAGCTATCTATGTTCATCATCTTATTCGATCCGGTTCAATGATTATTTAGGTGTCATGTATTTCTATGTTTTATGAAATAAAAAGGTTTTGCATTTTATATTTATATGATTTATCCAAAAAAATGAATACCCGAGGCATACCCGAACCAAACCCGAACCCAACCCGGTCCATACCCGACCCTACCCGAACCCGAAAATAGGGTGTTATAATACCCGGGTATTAGAAAACCCGACCCGAACCCGGGTATATAGGGTATACATTTTTTATATAAACGCCGGACCCGACCCGGGTATTGTCAATACCCGATTTTGTATAACCCGATCGTACCCGAACCCGGTTTCATACCCGGAACCGGGTATTCAGAAAACCCGATTTATGCACCACTAACGGTATTTATAACTTTAGCCCACTACCATTATCCAATCAATGATCCTCAATTGTCCATTGTTGAAAGCTAAAATTAACTATATCTCAAAATGACAAACTTCACTTGCAAACCGAATGTACCACCTATGTAAACCCCTCGATCATCACATGATCAATCATTTTCGCCTCTGCTTCCGCCACAGTCTTCTAATTACTGATAAGAAACATGAGTTATGTATTGTTTGCTAAAAACTTTCGATTTAGTAGACGACTTGAGACTAGGCCTAGTTATCTCAAGGGACGACATTGGCCAGTCACCAGTGGGCAGTGCTTCTTCGTTTGGGTTCCAATGAGGTTCGCTACAACAATTTTTCCTCGCGATGGGGTAACACCCTTATCATTCGTTTCGGGAATACGACTACTACGAACATCTGAATCATAACGATAATGGACGTTATCTAGCAAACCTATGATTGACAACTTGAGGTTTGCAACATGAGTTTGACACCTCTATACGCCCAAAATATAACAGATCTCAATGACATCAAACAAACCAGTGAAAGTGAACCTTAGATGGTCAGTGGTGCATAACAACATAGAACGCCTAGACCATGACCACGCCAAACATGGCCATTGGAGTCAGAGCATAATGACTATCAACAACATCAGTCTTGCATAAACCCAACGAATTTCGACAATGTTAGCATATCCAAGCCATAACATGTCAGGACTAAACACGTATGTGGATCATAAGATCTAACAATGCATATTCCTCTCCTACATCTTGCTCCCAAGCCTCATATAAAAGAACCATCTAATTTATAAACTATTTGTAAACGGTGATATATTTGAGATTTTTCATACATCAAAGAACAAGCATGTGAGCAAATGTTCACTCAACAAATTATTATTAATTAGACTGACTAGTTAATACAAGACACTATAAGTAAGCAATCAAGTGATGCACGACTAGTCGACTACTCATTATATTTTGATATTTTATATAACGTTGAAAATGTTTTAATAAAATTGGCAAATTGGATTTAAATAATCCCAACTTGCTCAATTTGGCCGATAATAATCCCAACTCAGTTATTGGCTGATAATAATCCGAATTGGTCCACTTTTGGCCGATAATAGTCCGCCGTTAAAAATAGCTTAACGGAGTTAAGCTTTTTTTCCGAATTACAAACCGATGTTTTATGGATTATGATCAGAACGAGGATACGAGTTGATTGATATAAAATTTACCTCGAAATACAGCCCCAAACGACGAAAACGGTGCTTCAATTCGGGTGTTTAAACTTCCAATTAACAAAAATCAAGTCGTTTGAAGCATCGTTTCGAGGTAAGTTTTACATAAATCGAATCGTATCCTCGTTATGATCAAAATCCATAAAACATTGGTTTGTAATTCGGAAAAAAGCTTAACTCCGTTAAGCTATTTTTAACGGCGGACTATTATCGGCCAAAAGTGGACCAGTTCGGATTATTATCGGCCAATAACTGAGTTGGGATAATTATCGGCCAAATTGAGCAAGTTGGGATTATGTAAATCCAATTTGCCAATAAAATCCTAAGACCATGTGTAGTGGTACACATGAATAATGTCTCTACCATGAGTGTTTTGTGTCATGTGGCAGTCCAGTCAGGAATGTGGCATTATGAGGCGTTTTTTAAAATGGGCGTAGTGAGGATCTGGTCATTATGTTAAAAAGGGGGTGTAAATAAAATTAAATAAAAAAACATTAAAAAACTTTATTGGACAAACCTGTAAACACTACCTGTGATTGGCCAAAATAAATGAAGAAAGGCGTGGAAAAAAGAACGCTTTGGGCAATTTTTTTGTAAAAAACGCCCAGGTGGACAATCATGGTGTTGGTTCAGTTCTGTTTATACATGAAGGAAAACATTAAAACATACCTGTTAGAGAAAACAGTGCGTTGGAGAATCCAGTAATGGAGTTCAACATGCTTGTCATCGTGATCTGGTTCCTCCTTAGGGTGCTGACTGATGATGGGGACTTAGAGAACCGAAAAGGGGTATCGGTTTAGGAGAGGAGGTCGATGATGATGTTATGACTAATGGGGTGTGTCTAATTGTGTAACTGAGTAACCCTTTAACCTCCACATAATTCTCCTTATATAAGCACCCAGGAGGAAACCTAATTAGTTAATAAGGGTAATATGGTCCATCAACAATTACCAACTAATTATATTAATAGGTTATTATATATTTTGATCTATATTATGTAAATGATTATAATGGCTATAGATTAAATATTAATACATAATATATTTAATCTTACATTCTCCCACTTAGCCGAGTAATCATTTACTATGAGTATTAGATAAGCCTGATCAGGAGTTAACACTCATTTTAGCCTTAAACAAGTACTATAGCAGAGAAATACAGCCGTTGAATCATTATGCGACTCAGGACCCCCATTAATCATACTATAGCCTTAATTTAAAACCTAATCGTCATGATCAAAATACGCGTAAGCCCTTTGTTTGATTTGTAACTTTATTTGTCTATATGCCATTATACCGGTTGAACATATTCTAAGAGACATACAAAATCAAACTGAGGAAATTTCATTAACATAAAACATAAGCTAGTACAATATGCTTAAATAAGGTCTTTACTAAATCCCATATTCCGAACATGTTCTTCTTAAACCTTAGGAGGGAGACCTTTAGTCATCGGATCCGCAAGCATATCTTTATTACTAATATACTCGATACAAAGATTATTTTCCTCAACTCGTTCACGTACGAACAGATATTTTGTATCAAGATATAAACCAGCTCCAGTCGAACTGTTACTGTTCGAGAAACTAACGACAACTGAATTATCACAATAAAGCTTCAATGGTCTAGAAATGGAATTAACGATTTTGAGTCCAGTGATCAGATTTCTAAGCAACATTCCATGACAGGTTGCGTTATAAACAACAATGTACTCTGCCATCATTGTGGAAGTTGTGGTCAACTGTTGTTTATGGCTCTTCCAAGAGATAGGGCCGCCTGCTAACATAAAGATATAGCCCGAAGTGGATTTCTTGTCATCTTTGCACTTTGCAAAGTCAGAATCAGAATAGCCCACCACTTCTAAATGATCACTTCTTCTATAAGTCAGTTTATAGTCTTTCGTCCCTTGCAGATATCGAAGTACCTTCTTAGCTGCTTTCCAGTGATCTAGGCCAGGATTAGTCTGATAACGGCCTAGCATTCCAGCAATATAAGCGATATCTGGGCGAGTACAAACTTGAGCATACATCAGGCTCCCGACTACTGACGCGTAAGGTATCTGGCTCATTTGCTCCTTCTCAACCTCTGTTGTCGGACACTGGAATGAACCGAAAACATCTCCTTTAACTACTGGAGCGACGGAGGGTTTGCACTGTTGCATGTTGTAACGTGTAAGGACACGATCTATGTCAGCCCTTTGGGACAATCCTAAGATCCCTTTGTGTCTATCTCGGTGAATTTCGATGCCAATAACGTAAGAAGCATCTCCGAGATCCTTCATGTCGAAGTTATGCGAGAGTAACCGCTTCGACTCATGCAACATGTCTAAACTATTACTTGCCAATAGAATATCATCTACGTAAAGGACAAGTATAGTAAAGTTGCTCCCACTCATCTTGAGGTAGGTGCATTGATCCACTTGATTCTTCATAAAACCTTGTTTCTTCATGACTTCATCAAACTTGAGGTACCACTGACGTGATGCTTGTTTTAACCCGTAAATGGATTTCTTCAACTTACAGACTAGATGCTCCTGACCTTCAGGTTTAAAGCCTTCAGGTTGTTTCATGTAAACATCTTCGTCTAAGTCTCCGTTAAGGAAAGCGGGTTTAACGTCCATCTGATGTAACTCTAAATCAAAATGAGCTACTAGGGCCATGACGATCCTTAATGAATCTTTACGAGAGACAGGTGAAAACGTCTCTTGATAATCAATTCCCTCTTTCTGAGTGTAGCCCTTTCCAACCAATCTCGCTTTGAAGCGTTCAACGTTCCCATTCGGATCCAGTTTGTCATTTTTCTTCATGGATTCAAGCTCTTCAATCATTGCTTTATTCCATTCAGAAGACTGATCACTGCTAATGGCTTCATTATAAGATATAGGATCATTGAGCTTTCTAGGATCCATTTCAGTCAGGTAGGTAACATAATCATCCCAATTAGTAGGCCTTCTTTGCCTAGATGACCTCCTGAGTGGATTATCGGGTTCAGCGTTGTCTTGGTTTTGAGCGTTTGATGTGCCTTCGTCATGAGGTATAATGGGTTCTGATTGTGGAGGTGAATTTGGAGTTGGTGCAGTAGCTTCAGGTACAGTAGTTGCATTGGGTACAAGAGGAGTAATCGGAGTAATGGTAAGCGACGAGTCTCCACCCCCCCCCCCCCGCGTCTTGTACTTCTTGCAATTCTTCGTAAGGGTTGGTACTGCTCCCACTGACCTTGAAATCCTCCAGGAACGCGGCACGCTTGGTTTCAACAATACGAGTGACATGGGAAGGACAATAGAAACGATAACCCTTAGAGTTCTCAGGATACCCAATAAAGAAACATGTAACTGTTTTAGGGTCAAGTTTCCTTAGGAAAGGATTGTAAAGTTTTGCTTCAGCAACGCAGCCCCATACTTTCATATATTTAAGACTCGGTTTCCTTCCTGTCCAAAGTTCATAAGGAGTTTTAGGGACAGACTTAGAAGGAACTCTATTGAGTATATGAACAACTGCTTTTAATGCTTCAGTCTAGAGGAATAATGGTAAATTAGTGTTGGCTAACATACTGCGCACCATGTTCATAAGGGTACGGTTTCTTCTTTCAGCGACACCGTTCTGCTGAGGTGTACCAGACATGGTGTATTGGTTCACAATCCCCTGGCCCTTACAAAACTCATAAAATGGACCAGGAGCTTGACCCACATCAGTATGTCTTCCATAATATTCACCGCCTCTATCTGATCTCACAACTTTAATCTGACAATTTAATTGCTTTTCAACTTTAGCCTTATAATCTTTAAAAGTTGTAAGAGATTCAGATTTCTCCTTAATTAGATACAAGTACATGTAACGAGAATAATCATCAATGAAAGTGATAAATGAAGTATGTCCTGTTATGCCAGCGATTTGGTAGGGACCACTAATGTCAGTGTGAATGAGTTCTAATAAATTAGAGCTCCTAGTGACACCTTTCTTATTCGCTAATGTCATTTTACCTTTAGGACATTTGACACATGTTCCAAAATCAGAGAAATCGAGAGGAGGTAAGACTTCATCCTTTACAAGACGATTTAATCGTTCTCTTGAGATGTGGCCTAAACGTTGATGCCACAACATGGACGAAGTTTCCAAGTCTCGTTTCTCTTCCATCTTTGTGAGTGATTCATTAATGTTATATGACAACAAAGATTTGGAAAAGTTATCTTCTAGTTCTAATCTACAGAGACCACCATCCAGAATACCAGTACCATAAAGAACAGAATCATAAAGGATAGAGAGTTTGCGATGACCATGGGAAACAATAAAACCGTCCATGTCTAACTTTGGTCCTGATACAAGGTTCCGCGTTACCTCAGGAACATATAAGGTATCATAAAGTTTAATACATAAACCAGTTTTCATAACTAATTGTAATGTTCCAATGGCCTTCACTTCTAATTCTCGATCATCCCCAACCTTAAGCGTTCTTTGGTTTCTTTCCAGCTTCCGGATTGAAAGGAATCCCTGAGTTGAATTGGTAACATGAACCATAGAACCAGAATCAAACCACCAAGAATTAGCAGGAACACTTAAATTATAGGACTCAAGTATCATAAAATAATCGTTACCTTTCTTAGCCAGCCACTCCTTGAAGTCAGGGCATTCCTTCTGCATGTGTCCTGTCTTTTTACAGAACTTGCAGCGGATACTGCCTAAGGAGTTCTTAGAGCTGGAGGGTGCACTTGTATTAGGATTAGGCCATTGGACTTTTGAAGCATCCTTCCTCTGATAATTGTTCTTCATTTTCTTAGAGTTGGAGGTAGTGAAGTTTGCAACATCAGTATGGCGATCCATCCTCATACGCTCTTCCTCCTGTACGCACATGGCGACCAGCTCACTCATCGTCCATTTGTCCTTCTGAGTGTTGTAATTGATCTTAAATGCTTCAAAGGACGAAGGAAGCGAAGTGATGATAAAATGAACAAGGAAACCATCACTGATCTCTATTTCCAGCCCATTCAGCTTATTGGCCATGTCATTCATCATCATGATGTGTTCGCGAATGCCGCTCCTCCCATCATACTTAGTTGTCACCAGCTTAAGGATAAGGGTACTAGCGTGTGCTTTAGACGTCCCTTTGAACTGCGCCTCCACATGTTCCAAGTAGGTTTTAGCATCTTCAGAATCAGGAATGGCTCCCCTGATTGCATTGCTGATGGACTGCTTCATAAACATGAGAGACATGCGATTACACCTAGTCCATTTTTCATGAACTATATGCTCAGCAGCAGTACTTGTAGCAGTAAGGTCCGCTGGCTTATTCTCTCTTAGAGCATAATCGAAGTCCAGCAATCCAAGCGTAAGCATGAGAGCATCCTTCCATGCAGCAAAGTTATCACCAGTCAAAGGTGGAATCCCCTGATTGGGCGCTGATAGTGGAAATAAGATGAGCAAGTTATGATACTAAGGAAGAAGTCCTAATGTTATCTAAGGGCACGTTAAACTAAGGCAGGCATAAATAATGACCATTTTACATTATGAAGCTGTGATATTGTCTATTACTAACATCAAAATAATAGACTTAGTTAAAATTCTACTTAAACGAAGACAAAACAGCTTTGGCCAGAAGTGTAATCATTTAAGCATATGTGCAAAGTCGTTGTAACAAATCAGCTTTGGCCAGAAATTGAGACAATCACTTTAGTTATGCACTTGTTAAGTATGCCATCTATGAAAGAATTAAATCAACTTTGGCCAGATATTAAGACATTCATGCTTATGATGCACACTTAACATAGCTTTCGTAATACTTGAACGATAAGTAGATGTATCAAGTCAGCTTTGGCCAGAAATGATACATCAAAACTCATTCAAGTTAAGCTATTTCGTTTTTGTAAAACATTATCTGATTCTGATTAATTAACTAAGTAATTACAAAACCTATTATTTAATAGCAAACCACCCGTTAGCCTAAAATAACGAGGTTTCGAGTTAGGTCTCGACTGAGTTATGAGATCTCGAGTCAGTTATGAGGTCTCGA
The DNA here is from genome assembly GCA_030545235.1 of Helianthus tuberosus. Taxonomy (NCBI): domain Eukaryota; kingdom Viridiplantae; phylum Streptophyta; class Magnoliopsida; order Asterales; family Asteraceae; genus Helianthus; species Helianthus tuberosus. Next base: position 6,483,719 of record CM060407.1, read on the forward strand.
GTCGCAACCTTGTTGTCTCGAGTCGGAACCATGGTCTCGACTACTATACCTTATGAGATCTCGACTCATAATGAGGTCTCGAGTCGCAACCACAGTCTCGAGTTATGAAAATTTAAGCCCTTAGTCGAAACCGCAGTGGTCTCGAGTCGAGACCTTATGATCTCGAATCGAAATCGTTGTCTCGAGTTGTGAATATTTGAGAACCTTTATGATTTCGAGTCGAGATCTCGTGTTCTCGAGTCGAGATCTTGGTTTCGGCTCGTTAGAAGGGATCTCGAAACTTCCTGTTAACAGCTGTGAATGTGAAACATAACTGAAAATTTGAAATTTAAGGGATTGTGTGATAATGTTTCCTATTTCAGTGCTGATCTAATTTTACCAAATATTTTGAAAATCATAATCTGTTTATCTAATAACAGTTTTCGAAAATCTTTAAAGGACAAAATCAGATCAAAACAGGAAAAAACACTTAATAATCCGAATCATATTCCAAAACATAAAGGAATCTTCGAATTTTCTAAAAACATGTGATGAACCCTAAAAAATTAATACTTAATACTGGAACCCAAAACCTGAAATTTAATAGTTTCTAAACAGATTTCGGTCAAAACATAACCCAGTTGAAAACGAGTGAACATATAATCAATCCTTTTTCCGAAAACTGTGATCTCGAGTGGACCTTTATTACTCGAAACCGGCTGTTAGGCTTGTTAAGTTATCAAAATTTTGTTTTCATGATTTGTCACACCCCGACTTTCCACGTGTCACCGGTGGGCCCGGTGGGGAGTATCGTGACGTGGTTGGCAACATAATAGTCAAACAACACAATTATATAAATGCACAGCGGAAGCAAAAGATAAATATTATTACATTCCGAATATAAAGTAATATCCAGTATTACAACGTGAAGGGGTATGGTCCCAAATCTCGCGACAGCACGACCGCGAATGACCATTACCCTAATCAAAAACCTCCAACAGCAATAAACTCTCCAGTGTCCGCGTGGGTACACGCGGACACTGCAGTCCAGTCTGTCCATTGATGAGAAGACTTACCTTAAGGACGGAAACTAATGTTACGCATAGTGATGCGGCCTCGCACCGCATCCTATGAACATTTTCGTCACGACAAGGGATCTGGACAACAGTAACAGTCACTAAGCAGCGATGCGGCCTGGCACCGCATCCCGCGTAAATCATGGATGGAACAACCAATGCGGGAACAACGTCAAATGACCGCAAGCAGCGATGCGGCCTGGCACCGCATCCTGCCTTCAAAGCAAGTAGGTCTGACACCACAGTGCAAGTGGCACTGGGAACAGTCGCCTACTAGCCCACGTATGTACAACAGTCTGACACCACAGCAGGACGTGGCATCACCACAATATCCGACAGATCTGACACACCTGCAAATAGCTGTGCGATGTCAGACTAGCTACTCAACTACCCTCCTTCACTCCTCGGCTATAAATACTCACCCCAAACCAGGTTTGAGGTATCACTTCTCAACTCTCTCAATACTACTACTATCATACTTTGCTTCCCAAGCAAATTACTGATTCTCACGCCGGAGAGTGGTAACAAGGAGCACCCCCCACCCCATCCTCCTTGTTACGAGTCACGGTTTGTTTCCTTGTGCAGGAAACCAACCACCAGACGATCCAGCCAGCGATCCTCGGAAAGAAGGGATTAACCCTCTTGACGAGACCAGTGAGTTAACCCTGCCCGGTTAACCATTGTTTCATCATTGGCGCCCACCGCTACTCTTAGCACCTTTTTCCAATCATCCTTTTCTTTCCAAAGATGTCTGATCGTCAAAACAACACTACCGGGGATAACCTAAACCCCACAAACCAAGGGCCTGCGGGAACCATTCCCCTAGCCCCAAATGCCCAACACATTGGCACATCAGCGCAAGGGGGCGCATCCCTTACGTTTGGACACGATCTGTCACAATACGCTGCTGTCATACCTCCAGGCATGAACCCTCATACCTGGTATGACCAACAAGCGGCCCTTCTGGCCGCAACGTACAACAGAGCTTGTGCAGACGAACAAGGAGGTATCGGACCTACCCCGATACCGCGTACACCTGCCGGTCGTATTTTACGATACGACGACAGGGCCCCCACACATCCAGCCTCCAGAAGCAGACAGGAGGACCGCGACTCCTCTTATTGTGATGTCCGCACACTCCATGAGGACGATTCCTCATACGGGTCCCGCCGCAGGGACTCCATACATAGCCGTTTAGGCCCCCACGAAGAAAGAAGGCGGCAATCTACAACTCGCCGCGACACAAACATTCATAGTCGTCTGGGACCACAGTCCCACCGTGAAGGGTATGGTCATACCGATCCAGATGACAGTACATACCGCGGGGAGTCCCATTCCACTAACAGCAGACCAGGAGGACGCAACTATGTTCCTCCCCCTCAACCCCGCACTACATACCTCCGCGCTGCAAAGCGCCAGCAGGGCAAACCTTATAGGCCGAAATCTGCGGCCGAAAACTCTAAGTTTGTCCCAGAGATCGCCAACGCCGATGTCACCACCACAAAATTCCCATTGAACATTGGGAAATACAACGGCTCGACCGACCCAGATGATCACAACAACATCTTCGTCGGCGCTGGGTGCAACGGTAAGTGGGACGAACCTACCTGGTGCCATTTTTTCCCACAGACCCTAACAGGTCTGGCCAGGGCATGGTTCGATTCTCTGCCACCAGGGTCACTGACCTCATTCGAGGACTTACAACAAAAGTTCCTCGCACACTTTAGCCAGCAACGACGCCATGAACGTGATTCAATGGACGTCATGAACATCTGGCGCAGAGACAACGAATCGCTTGACGCATTCGTTGTCCGTTACAATAAAGAGATCCTAGAGATAGGCGACGTTGACAACCAGATGGCACGTAACCATTTCATTGTTGCAGTCAAAGACGAACAAATGGTTATGAATATTTCCGGCGGTAACGGCTTGCCTAAGAAGTGGGAAGATGTCATGGCTAAGGTCAAAACATATGCCCAAACTCAGCGGTCTCTCAGACCGCACATATCAAAGGCACAACCCCTAGCGGAAGGCCAGTCTTCCCGCCAAGAGCCCAAGCGCAGCAATAAGCGCAACAGGGACACATGGAATCGCGGCAGCGATCCCAGGCCATATGTCCCCCGGAACAACCAGCCCGACGCAAGGGCTACAATAAACGCCCAACGGGAGAACCGGGCGTCAAAGAAAGAGTCTCGGGACCGCAACTGGACCGAGATCAACCAGTCGCCAAGTGACGTTCTCCTCACGGATGCACAATTCCTGAGACCGGCCCAACCAATGAAGTCCAAAAAGAATCAAGATCCCGCACTCTACTGCGAGTATCACAAGGACTCGGGCCACACCACGAACAACTGCATCAGCCTCCGACTGGAGATTGAGCGAGCCCTAAAGGAGGGGAAACTGCAACACCTGTTGACAGGCGCACAAAAAGCTACCAAGCGCATCACTCCCCACAACGAGGGCACCTCCACGGGTAAAAGGGCCATGTACGTGGCCTCTACCCACATGATCAATGGAGGAAAAGGAAGACCGCGTAAGGCGGCGAGAAGACCGGACAATGACTGGAAGGACGAGCAAGTCGTCTTTCCAAAAGTCCGAGGCGGACCGCGCGATAGGCGCGCCGTGGTTATCACTGGGCACCTAGCTCACTACTGCACCGAGCGATTGTTCATCGACCCGGGCAGTACGTCCGATATTATATACGAGCAATGCTTCAACCAGTTCGATCAAGAAGACAAAGATCGACTGCAGCCAGCGGACTACCCGTTGGCCGGATTTTCAGGGGAAACCGTATTCCCCCTGGGTCAAATTACCTTCCCTGTGCGCCTCACCAACGGAAGGCACACAAGGACGGAGGAGGTGAATTTCATGGTTTTACCTCACACCTCAAAGTATGACGTAATTCTCGGAAGGGAGTCCCAAGGCGACTTCAACATGATAACATCCGTCCCCCACTCTGCCATCGGTTTTCCAACCGAAACGGGGATCGCGATAATATACGCCCAAAGAGAAGTCATGTCTACGGACGAACTGCGGCCGACAAAGGTAGCAAGGCCTACCCCCAATACCCAACCAGAAAAATGGGTTCTTAATGCAAGACACCCAGAGCAAACAGTCACGTTGGGCCATGCCTTAACACCTACCATCAGAGCACGCCTGAAGCAACTACTCTTCAGGAACCAAGATATTTTCGCGTGGACACCCGCAGATATGACAGGGGTACCACGCGAAATTGCGCAACACTTCTTGAATACCATGCCGGGTATCAAGCCCGTGATCCAAGGCCAACGCCACCTTGGATCAGCAAAAAACGCGGCGATGGAAGAGCAGGTACAGGAACTGCTCTCTGCAGGCATCCTGCGGGAAGTGAAATACCAGACTTGGCTGTCCAACCCAGTCATGGTAGAAAAACCAAGCGGGGGCTGGCGCATGTGTGTCGATTACAAAGACCTCAATAAAGCCTGCCCCAAGGATTGTTACGCACTTCCAGAGATCGACGAGAAGGTCGATAACCTCGCACCATTTCGATGGAAGTGCTTCCTCGATTGTTACAAAGGCTATCACCAAGTACAAATGGCAATCGACGATGAAGATAAAGCGGCATTCCGCACTCCTATCGGGAATTACTGCTACACCAAAATGCCGTTCGGGCTGCGCAACGCGGGCGCAACCTATCAAAAGTTGATGAACGACACCTTTCGCGGACAAATCAGCAAGAGTGTTGAAATCTATATGGACGACCTGGTCGTCATGAGCATGGAGGAAAACACCATGCTCGAGGATATCGAAAGAACATTCCAAACTCTGCGAAGCGTCAACATGAAGCTCAACCCAGGGAAATGCTCGTTTGGAATGGAAGAAGGCAAATTCCTTGGATTCATAGTAACCAAAGATGGATTCAAGGTGAACCCGGAGAAAGTTCAAGCGATAGAGCGCATGCCATCGCCTTCTACGATGAAGGAAATGCAACGACTAGCCGGCAGGCTAGCTGCATTGAATAGATTCTTAGCCAACCATGCAGCTAAATCTTACCCTTTCATCAAGACCCTGCGGAGCTGTATAAAAAAGGAACAATTCCAATGGACCGCAGAGGCCGAAAAAGCTTTCCAGGAAATGAAAGAGTGTTTGATCCAACTCCCAACTTTAACCGCACCACGAAAAGATGAGCCACTTATTTTATACTTGTCTGCCGCAGACAACGCGGTAGGCGCGGTACTTATAGTGGAGCGAGAAGGAGTCCAAACACCCATCTACTACATCAGCAAAATGCTCAACGACCCAGAGACAAGGTACTCCATCATGGAGAAATTGGTACTGGCACTAGTGCACGCATCGAGACGTTTACGACGTTACTTTGCAAACCACGTCATCACAGTGTTAACCAACTATAGGATCGGCCCGATCCTATCCAAACCCGACATCTCTAGGAGGTTGGCAAAATGGGCAATTGAACTAGGCGCGCTTTCACTGAACTATAAGCCGCGCCCCGCAATCAAAGGCCAGGTCTTGGCTGACTTCGTTGCTGAAGTACCAGCAAACCGCATTCAAGAATGCGAAGAAGAACAAAACCCTGTATCACAACCATCCGCCGCAGAAACCTGGACACTATTTACAGATGGTGCATCCAACGAAGATGGCTCTGGCGCAGGTTTGCGACTTGTTAGCCCCGACGGCCAAGAGCTAACCTACGCAATACGCCTCGATTTCAAAAGCACGAATAACGAAGCGGAGTATGAGGCTCTACTGGCAGGGTTGCGTTTAGCAATAAAACTCGACGTCAAACATTTGGAAGCACACGTCGATTCACTACTAGTTGCAGGGCAGATACGCGGTGACTATGCCGCAAGAGGGGATATCATGATCCTCTACCTCGAACAAGCCTTGCAACTGAAGTCAAAGTTTACCTCCTTCAATATTCAACACATCAACAGGAGTGATAATAAACCTGCGGATGCACTATCAAAACTCGCATCCACCAGCTTCCAACACTTGGCAAAAGAGGTACGCATCGAAATTCTGCAGAATCCCTCGGTACCCCTGCGCCAAGTCAATGTCATCCAGTACGGTACAACATCCTGGATGACACCGCTCATTGCATACTTACAATCAGGTGTTACTCCCGAAAACAAAGCAGAGGCACGCAAATTGCAATACAAAGCGTGTCATTACCAAATGGGAGACGGTATCTTATACCGTAAATCATACCTGGGGCCACTCCTACGATGCGTCAACCCCCAAGATGCCACATACCTTATCAAAGAAATTCACGAAGGGATATGTGGCATACACGCAGGACCACGCATGGTGGTGGCCAAAATCATGAACGCCGGATATTATTGGCCGGGCATGCACCTGGACGCAGTCAAAGTCTTGCGCAAGTGTTTCAATTGTCAGCGACATGCTCCCAAGACCTTGCGTCCCAAGAACAACCTGATCCCCGTCACCACCGCATGGCCATTCCAGAAATGGGCAATTGATGTGGTGGGACCATTTCCAGACGCACCAGGAGCAGTGAAATTTATCATAGTACCTGTTGATTACTTTACAAAATGGGTAGAGGCAAAGCCACTTGCATCAACCACCGCTATGATAACAAGGAAATTCGTATGGGAACATATCATCTGCCGTTTCGGTCTACCAATGTGCATTGTCACCGATAACGGTACCAACTTCGCTGCCGATGACTTTCAAAAATGGCTAAAAGAGCTAAACATTGAACACATATTCTCCTCAGTGGCGCATCCACAAGGGAACGGCCAAGTCGAGAGTATCAATAAAAGCTTAGTCGAAGGCATCAAAGCACGATTGGGAACAGCCAGACGCGGCTGGGTCGATGAACTCCCAAGTATTTTATGGGCTCACAGGACAAGCCCAAAAACAAGCAACGGAGAGACCCCCTTCAGCCTGGTCTATGGCACTGAAGCGGTGATCCCCGCGGAGGTAGGCCTCCCCTCACCTAGAATGTTGGCCATCAACAAGATAGACAACAATGAGGAACGCAGGGTTGACTTGGACCTCTTGGAAGAAAGGCGCGAAAACGCTGCCATCAACGAGGCCAAGTACAAAACCAAACTGGAAAAGTACTACAATGCACGCGTTCGCATTTGTACCTTCAACCCGGGAGACTACGTCCTTCGTGACAACGAAGCATCCAACGCGGAACGCCCAGGGAAACTTGCCCCCAAGTGGGAAGGACCGTACCTCATCCAAGAGGTCCTGGGCAAAGGCGCGTATAAATTACAAACAATAGAAGGCGAAACTATCGCACGCACGTGGAACGCACAGCAACTTCGACGCTGTTATATGTAAGCCATGTTTTCTGCATGTAATCTATTGGGCCGCAGGCCATTTGCAAATAAATAAATAGACGATTCAATGCAATATTGTTTATTTATTTCTATTACAAATGTGTGTTCCACTCTGAGGTATACACAAAAACAGATTAGCAAAATCTTCATTCGTGATACCCACACAGAATGGTAACTACACGCAACTATTGTAATAGGCCAGCAATGGCAATACTGTTTGTCTAACCAGAGACAAATCTTCATACTTGCATATCACCTAGATATGCAAAAGGCAATTACAGATTTAGTATTACTCACAGTAACACTAAACGCGTACAAATTCAAACATGCAAGTACTAAAAACACTTGTAAAAATTGAAACAACAATTCTTTATATTCAAAAAAAAAAAAAATTCCTGCACGTGCGCGGTGCACAAGGAATTTACATAAAGTTTTGTAACGGTTACATAAGGAAACAAAAGAGGCACGCAGGCCAATCTAATCTTCCTTTGTGCCACTGGGGCCCGCACCATCCTTGCCCTCAACAAATGGTTTTTCTTCGTCGTCTTCATCAGCGTATAAGACTCGCAAGCGGTCCACATAATCCTCCGCTTCCAGACACTTTTCAAGTTCTTCAAGGTCTGTGAGGGTTGTATCATTAAAATCCTTAACCGCAGCAGCAAGAAGCGCTTCAGTGTCCACGCCATGAAACCCAGACCGCTCATCAGTAAGCCCACCACGCGCTGCAACGTTTAAATGACTAATACAGCGGTTGTAGCCAGCTTTGAAACCAGCATCCCGGGCACGCTCCCTGATCTCGTTAACACCTGCTACGGTCTCGGGTGCGTCAAGAATGGCAGTAACAATCTGCGAAACATGAATACAATGGTTATCAAAGGCAAACCTACAACAAAAATAACAAGGCAACGGATACTTACATGCCCGATCCCGTGCATATGCATCCATTCATGATCAGCCTTGAGCAACTCAAGTGAAGAAGCGTGGCTATCCCTAGCCTCTTCAGCCTCCCTTGCCCGCACTTCAGCTTCAGCAGCGCGGGCAGAGACTTCCTCGATAGTAACCCCCCGGGTCCGCACTTCAGCCTTTTAAAAAGAAATCAGAAGTATACAAGAATAATCAACAAACTTGTGAAACGCAATTTCAAAGTTAAGAAAAACTTATACCTGAAGGTCCAAGATAGTCTTGCTTAACTTGGTGCGGTCAACATTTGCCCCTTCAAGAGCTTTTGCAGCACGAGCCTCCGCCTCCTTGGCCTCTTCCAGAGCCTTGGCAAGACGAACCTCTGCTTCCTTGGCCTCTTGGGCAGCCGCAACAGCCTCAGCTTTCTCTTTAGCCAACGCAGAAATTGCTGCCTTGGCATTTATAAGCTCCTGACGAACATGAAAGAGAGTTTCATTCTGTTTACCCCAAGATTCTTTCCAAGTCTTGCGCTCGTTAGATAGCGTCTTGCGTTCGTCAGAAAGGGTTTCTTTCCAACGCTTACGCTCATCAGACAGCAGTTTTGCAAGGGTACGAACCTGTTTAAGCTCAGCAGTTGCAGCCCACTCTTCAGTCTGCTTATGCTTCTCAAACGCAGCTCTATCCCTCTCAAGCTGCTCTCTATCCCTCTCAAGCTGCTCTGCACCCTCACGTGCAGCCTTCACCAACTCCTCGGCCTCGGCCCGTAAACGCGCATTATCCTCCCCCTTGCGCCCCAGCACCTTGCACTTTTCCATAACGACATTTGCCATTATGGAGCTCCCCACAAGCATGGAGGAGAGTTGGTTCATCTGGACCTCAGTCGGTAAAGAACGGGCCCGGTTTACCTCAAAAGGAGTGCCCAAACCACTCAAAACCTCCCTACAAGCGGAGGGATCAGCGGAAATGTCATCCCCTTGCAGCACAGACCACGGAGGGCGGTGGTAAGACATGGCCCGGTCTTCTGTGTAGGAGCGATAATAATACTCCAATTCAGACTCTTCAGGCTGAATAGGAGTCTCTACAAAACCCGCACCCCCGGGACCGGAACCAGAAGCCTTCTCAGCAACAGGAGACTTTGGCTTTCCAGTATAACCAAACTTCAAGTCAAGATCACCAGTATCCTCTGGGGTGATAACATTATTACCCGAATCAACGGTGTCGTAGATTTGAGCCGCGGGACCCTTCCCAGTATCCACCTCCCGCAAAGAGGCTTCAGGAGTAACAACCTTACGAACCCCCGCACCCGCAGCAGTGTCATGCGGAGGAGGGGGAGGAGGAGCATCAAAGTGGAAGACCCCTTCATCTTGCGGTTCTGAAATCAACACAGAAATACTTTAAAGTACAAGAACAAGTACAAAATACTTGTTAAAGTCATGCATCACATACCAGAAACAACCGCAGGCTTCCTTGGTACAACAAAAGCCTTGCGCCTGGTCTGAATCTTCGGCTTCTTTCCCCCACCAGCATCACCAGCTTCCTCCGCATTCCTCTTCTTCTCATCACCAGGTTTGGAACCCACAGTAGTTCCACCTGTGGCCGCACCAGCACCTGGAACACCCAAGCCCTCAAGGGTGTCAGATACTACCACGTAATCGGTATATCTGCGGAAATGAGAACGAGGGATACCTGCTGTTTGCTTCACCAAGGGCGGAACAACAGATACATCAGGTTTCTTCACACCGCGACCCCGCCCAGGTTTATCCACATGCTTTTTCTCCCCATGTTTTTTGGGGGCACCCTTTGACTCAAATTTACCAAGGTTCCCAAGTGTACCTGCGTATAGAATATCAGCAACAAACCTTGTAAAGCAATAAAGGTTATGAATAATACCTTTGCCCTGCGGCAGGGGTGCAGTCATCACCTCGCGTGAAGCAACGCGGAAGAGAGGGACAATCGTCAAGTTAAAACCTTTACCTTCCGCAGTCGGAACAAGATCAACTTTGCCAATAAAAGTTGGATCAAATATCTTCCACACTTCCACAATTTCTGATAATACATATCCAAATTAATAACAAACACGGGAATAAAGCAACCGCAAAAGAGTGGTAACACTTACCACCAGTTTTCTCCCGCACCACAGGCATGAAATTCCTCTTAGGCCGGGTCAACATCATCCGCAGCACCCACAACTCATTGTTGGTCAGCTGCCTATGCTCAATGGGTTTCAGCCTTGAGAACCACTCCGCAGTCTCCGCGGTAGGCATAGCAATATCCTCCGCAGGGATAGGCTCATTCACATTCCGCATAGTCATGTCCACAACAACTGCGGCAGCTTTAACGTAGAAGAACTTACACTTCCACTTCGTAATACCCTTCGGAGGGGTCATCAACTTGATGCTTCCATACCGTTCTCTAAAGGAAAACAAACCGGTGTTCACCGTCAACTGGTAAAACCCCCGGAAGTTTTCAACGGTAACCGGCAGACCAAGAGCACGAAAAGTTGATTCAAAATGTCTAATACGGATCATCCCAAAAGGACTCATCTGGGAGACGCCTAGAACTTGCAAGATTCCTTATTAGCGCCCTGAGCTTCCAGCCAATTTCGTTCAGTACCTGTCACTTAACCTTTTTGGAAAATACGTCAGTTTTCACTGGTAAATACACTTAACCGACTCATTTGAAAAGAGTTTAAGAAAATTGGTTTGAATGCACGTGGCACAAAATATCTTTTATAATTTGATTAAAATGCACAGAGGCAAAATTAACTTTTTTAACTTGGGAAAATTATTTGTATATAATCTTGTATACAGTTTTACTTATTTGTCGTCCGTTAGGGCCGGTTTGTAGGGCCGGACTAGATTAACTGACACGCCACAGGTATAATGCCCACGGGCTATCATCCTCTAAGTGGATTACCAGTTCCGGTATAATGCCCACAAGGATGAAACCTCGGAGTGGATTACCAGTTTTTACATAATGCAGCTGTCAGGTGTATGCCTACACCCCGTGCTTAGGTCGTGGCCATTTCGTAAAATGATGCCAAGGATATCCGGGACATGGTCATTAACCCCCAAAGGCCATACACCAAATAATACATATTAAACGGGTTGTAAGTACATCAATCACAATACGATTTAAATAATTACACACCCGACCAAGCGGTACTTTTATAGTGCCGTATCCCAAGCCCGTATAGGGAAAATAAGTTAAGAGTATTTACCTGAGCTAGCTCCTGTCTTAAATAGTAAGAATTTAATAACTCAGCCGTATTCACTTAAGTAAGCGTAGGTACCATTTACCGGAAGGCTCTAGTCTGGAATGATTGTATAAATAACTTATTAGAATGCTAACGGGTCTTTAATTTAGCCTAAGCTTAGACCGATTAGTCTTAAGGGAATATACGGTTCAGACGCATGATTAAGCGAAGACCGGAATAGAATGTGGTTTAGACCCGACAAGTTTGAAGACTTGTCTTAAATGGGTATTTCATACACATTCTGGATTTTGAGATAAAACCAATAAGGTTTGACCCGTTTCGGCTAATTTATGTAAACTTGTTACATAAACCGAACCGTACGCGTAATAAGCGTGACGGGTATTCATGAGAGCTATATACGGGTTTCCTAAGTTAATTATGCCTCAAATATGTTGTGACATCAGTAAGATGTCTTTCATTATGCCCGAACGTATTTAAACACAAACTAGGCCCCGTAGGGGTAGTTTGGTCATTTAAAAGGTTTTAAGTATTTATCTGAGTTATAGGTCTGATATAATCAGAAAAAATACTTATTTTGATAAGTTATAACAGTAGGTTAAAGTATATATGTGAATTTACCAAGTATAACCAAACTATGCACCGTAGGGGCATTTTGGTAATTTCACATAAGCTGAAAGGCTCAAAACCGAAGTCTGAGTTAATCAGCCTTTGCTTACTGTTAAAACATTCTAATTTGCCTAAAATATCAGTAGGTATCAACCCGGGTATGTTCAATATAATTTTAATACATACCATGCGTTAAAAACGCTAAATAAGGCGATTAAAGGCCATTTCCGGGTCCGATACTTAAATCTGATATTTTTATATTTCCAGAAGGCTTAAAATAATTTATTTATCATATGTGATCAGTAGCAAAAGGTTTGGAGTCGTTTAGATATGTAAAACTCATTTTATGGCCCGTAAGGGCAAAACCGACAATTACCGGATTAAGCCTACGACTACTAGTTATGCTCAGCCTAAAATTTATTAAAAATCTTTAAAAATCCCAAAATAATATATTACATCAGTGGGTATTAAGTTTGATACCAAAAAGTAGGCTTAACTAGGCTATACGCTAATTACGCCGTTTTATTAACAAAAAGCATTAAATTTGCGATAATGAGCATAACTCTTAATCTACAAGTCAAACTGATGTCAAACTTTGCATGCAAGTTTCTATATCAGTAATTTAAGTTTCTACTCTTTTACATTTCCAAAAATCACGTTTTAAGGTAATAAGGGCATAATGGTCAACATATGAGCAATTAACGGAAATATGCATATTAATTGGATAACTAATGAACCAAGGTGTATAATCACAGAGGGTTGTTCTAACATGTAACCTAGTCCAATTAAAGCTCTGAGGCATTTCTAAAACATGCCTAAACGGGTCAGAACTGAAAGTCAAAGTGAAAGTCAAACTATGTGACTTTCGGTTCCGAACCGGGTCTAAACAGGAAATTGTCGGGTTGAACATGTTTAGACATGTTCTTACACTTATTACTAAGTTATAACAATGATCCAACAGGTTGTATATGATCTACAATGTTAATTATGCATAAATGGCATTTTAGACTTCCTGTTGACTTTTTAAATATAAGTTTGACGACTTTTGACCTAGTTAGAGTGGTGATCAGGGGAACCCTCTTAAGGGTTTATTACCCACATATATACCAACTCATAACTACTTTTGATTCGACTAATCACTGGACCATTTGTGATTAATCGTAAAGTCAACCGTTAATTACGATGGTTTGACTTTTAAGCTAAAACTCAATTAGGAAGGGTTAGGCAAACTTACAAGGGTCCTATGAACGACCAGGGATCACTTGGGAGAGGTCTTGTGCTCCAGAGATGCTCCAAAAATGCAGATGAAGGTGTGAGCTCTAAAGTTGTAACTAAGGCCTTATATAGTGGTTTAATCCACCATAGGAAGTTGACAAGTAAGTCTAGCATTGACCACAAGCTTCCAACATGTGTCCCTGGGGTCTAGGAACATTTTAGGGGTCGCCCAAGATTGAGAATTACCAGTGGGATAGGTCATAATCGCGTAAAACAGGCTGCAGCCTGTTTTTCTGCATCGGATGTTCCCACGCGGCCCGCCTCACGTTTTGTTAATGTCTACGCGGGCCGCCTGGCCCTGCTGATCAGACAAAAACGTTTTTATGTTGTTGCATCACACCTCTTGGCCCTTCCGAAAGGTCAATTGAGCTAATTACTTGCAATTTGACCCCTTATTATTTACCCACAAGGGCTTTAGGACTTATACCCACTTTGCCAAGTCCCTGGACACTTCCGGTTAACCCGAAAAGTCATAACTTTCAACGTTTGCACTTTAACCCTTCGCACACGAATTTGATCATAACTTTCTCATACGATAACGGAACTTTATGAAATTTATATCGTGCATTCTAGTGAGCATAATTTACATTTACAAAGCTTCGGGTTTGCCAAAAGGTCACTCAGAGGTATATCTTTAAACATGTTGACACATTTAACCCCTGTAGTTTGTAATCTCTCACTTTTTGCTTCGTATGATCCATGATTTATTCGTTTGATGTTATAAACACCATGTAGGGTTATTATGAAGTATATTTATTCACTGTTGACATTTAGAACCCGTATAATTACATACTTTCCATGTTTGTCAACTTTAGTCTCTTTATAACCTTCTTTCACACGTTCAACTTTATGACACGTGTCAACACATTATAGGACGTGAACTTTCGAGGTGTTACATCCTCACCCCCTTAAAATAAATCTCGACCCGAGATTTACTGAAACAAGTAAGGGTACTTTTCTTTCATCGTGGATTCAACCTCCCACGTGAATTCGGGTCCTTTACGGGCATCCCACTTGACCTTTACTATAGGCACATGCTTCCTTCGAAGCTTCTTAACCTGTCGACCTTCAATCGACAAAGGTTTTTCCACAAATTTTAAGCTGCACATCCGTATGTGGTATAACCAGTGATTCATCAGCGAAACACTTCTTCAGATTGCAGATGTGGAACACATTGTGAATTCTACTGAGCTCTTCAGGTAAGTTTAGCTTATAGGCAACTGAACCGACACGTTCGATAACCTCGAAAGGTCCTATGTATCTTGGGCTTAGCTTGCCTTTCTTACCAAATCGCATCACTCCTTTCCAGGGTGATACCTATTGTTGAACCTTATTTCTTAACAAGAATTTAGGTGGTTTGCTATATTCATTAATCCTTGATTTTCTGCCGAATACTGGCATCTTACTGATGATTATGAATTTGCGTGATCTTATTGATTGTCTATAATGCAACTTTCAGATCTTGATGTTTGGACTTACCAAGCTATTGTCCTATCAATGGACGTTTAACATTCTATCTATACAAGGTCTTCAAGGGAGTAGCCTTGATACTTATATAACAGCTATTATAGAAAAGCTTATCTTAAGGTGAGATGGTTATTCCAACCATTGTTCAAAATTAATCTTAAGAAATAGCTAATCTTTACAGTTAGTCGAGCAAATCGACGATCCTGGGTAGTTGATGGCAAATTCTTAATTGTTGCCCAATTAGAGTTGCGGTAACTAATGCATAAGCAAAATGAACCGTCTTTCTTATTCAACAATATCAAACTTTCGGAATATCGAGTTAGGCTATATGAACCCTCTATTTTAAAACTTAGTAAATCAGGGTTTCGATTCTTCCAATGATGGTACTAGCCGTCTTGAAGATTTCATAATAATACAGCCTTAAATGGGATATGAAACTTAACCTTACCTGCCTCCCAGGGGTAAACAGGGTAATCTTAGGAGACGATAATCAAGGTACAAGGAGGTTACAGAGATTTCCATATCTCAGGCTCCAGTTCACTCATCATTGCTTGTGTCAAATAAGTGACACATTTATGTTACTAGTCCACGAGTTCCTAAATCGGGAATGTCTACTTGGACAATTTCATTCTGGATATCTTCTTTGAATACTATTTGTTGACTTTAGTTCCATATGATCATTGGGATATCTTTGTGATCCCATGCATTAAACCTCCATACTGATCAGGCATGGAAGCAATCTATGGAACTTATTAAGATACACCAATCCTCATATAGCGCTTTTGTCATACCATTTGGTATTCGAAATCGATAGAGATTAAAGAGATACCAACTATATGTGCTTATATTTAATCAGAATGGAAGTTTTCACAAACTAGGCACCTAGCTCGGTTGGCTAGGCGCGCGAAAGGGTGCGGCCTAGACCCAGGTTCGATTCCGGGGACGGCCAATTCCACCATTTTTTTATGTTTAATATTAATTAATCATACGGATACATGTAATTATGAGGGTTGTCTCATAAGGAGTCTTGATAATTAATCGCTTCTTATCACCCACAATATGGGCTTGATTTTTAAGGTAACCGATCGATTTTTATCACTATATTGAGTCCTTATATTTAACGGAACTAGGACATCGAAAAACTGATTCCTAATGGATATAATAATGCTGAAGCAGTCTCTGAGGTATACAGGCTTCTTACTGAACTTACGTTGCTTTTTATTAGGCCTGTACTTGCTCTCTTTCCCAGATTTCTGGGAGTTATCCTCCTTCTTTGGTTCATCCTTCATATTTGAAGTGCGAATATAGCTCTCCTCATGAGCAATTAAACATGGTTTTTGAATGAGATTTAGAGCGAGAAGCATTCGGCTCTTTGGATTGTCTCATGACCTTTTCCCATGATCCCTCCAACTGCTGCGTCAACCACAGCCTGGAGATTAACTCCATTAGTATTGAGGTTTACGTTTGTAGTTTTTTTTTTTTTTTTAACATTCGTCGCATTATCAATGGCGCGATTGACGGTTGTCTTATCCGAGTTTATCATACTCGAGATTTTGTTCCTATTGCCAGGTGAATCCTTTACTTAGTTGTAATCCAACATCTGCTATTCATTACCCTGATGGCCTTAACATATACTAACCATGGTTTCATCAAACTATACTGGCCAATAAGGCATTATCATTCCTAATGAATGTTATTTTTAAAAATATATCAATATCACTTAGCCTAGGTCACAAAAGACCATCAATGACATTTGAGGGTTGGACCTAGTCCATCACCTCTTTGACAGGGAATCAAAATGTCACATCTGTCTTTAATATACTGATGAATTTGGATAGTTTGAAAGTTTGCCATAAGGGTACCAGAAAAGAGTGATATCTAATAGATATTAAATATCAATATAGGATTTGTTGGAGCATTTTCTAAAGTATCATCGGTCAATTTCTACCTCGCATTAAGTGACCGGAGTCTTAATCAGGCGGAGACAATAGTTCTCAACATTTATCATTCATTATAGAGTCATATGTGCCAGTATCAAATAAAATTCATGCATAAACTGTTTGATATGAAAAGGTATCTGCTATATAGTTATCATTCTGCATCATCTCCTTGGCGTTCGTATGGAAGACTCATGCGTTTGCTTTCTTGGCCTCTTCAGTCTTCTTTGCGTACTTAGGGCAGTTGGTCTTTATGTGCCCCTTCTCATTGCAATTGTAGCAGGTGGCATCTTTAATCTTCCTGCATTCAACAGTCTTGTGCTCCTTAGACTTGCATAACCCACATGTAGGTGATTCAGACTTAGAATTGGATTCAGATCTGCACTTTCCAAAGTGGCGTCTTTGATAAGTCGTGCACTTTGGCTTCTCCTCTGTTCGCTGACTGTTCCTTCCAAACCCAGACTTCTTAGAATCAGTGTTTCCCTTGTGCGTCTTCTCTGACCCTCGTGAGTTATCATCCTCACGATTCCTCTTACTTTCTTCAGATTTCTTTAGCGATCTCAATCTGACCGCATCTAAAGTAAGGGATAAGGAAATGTCAGCTACTGATCTAAAAGTCGCTGGCCAAGAAGCTTTTACGCTTGCCTTAATCTCGGGGGCTAAACCACCGATAAAACGAGCTATCCGTTTTGGTTCCGGGGTTACCAGGTATGGAACCAACCGAGACATAGTGTTGAAGCTCGTTAGGTAAGCTTGACAGTCAAGGTTTGTCATCACCAAGGATCGAAAATCGGACTCTATCTTCTCCACCTCATGCTGAGGGCAGAAATTTTCCCTGATAAGGGCAACAAATTGATCCCACGACATATTGTACAGTGGGATTTTCCCGGTGGCTTGAATCAGAGATCTCCACCATGCTAAAGCTTCACCCTTGAAAGACTGCGACACAAACTTGACCACGTCTCGCTCAGCGCATCCGCTGATATCAACAACCGTATCCATCTCATCCAGCCATGTCATGCAATCGATGGCTCCTTTCTCCCCAGTGAAATCCCGGGGTTTGCAGGAAACGAAATATTTATAGGAGCAACCCTTAGCAAGGGGTCCTTTATTCGGTATGACCTGCTGAGATGGAGCACTGTGGTTTGAGGAGTGTCGGTCATCATTTTTCTTCGGGTCGTCGTCATTGGACGGTGGCTTTGAAGGCTGTGTAGATAGGGTCCTACTACGAGTCCCACTATACTCATCATACTGCCTTTCCAAAGCCTGTGTAACTGCGCCGTCTATGATCGCTTTTAATTCCGCACCAGTTAGACTAATTCGGGCGTCATTATTAACCTCCGCTGGATGACTATTACCCTCGTCTGAGTTAGCCATTACAATTGAACTGTTGCAGAAAACAAGGACAATAGTTTATTTGGGAGTTTATTATGGAATTGCCCCTTAGGGTAATTCATTAACCATGGTAAACAGAGACCATATTTGGTTATTTTATTAATCAAATTTATTTAGGATTTCTATAATAATTTATCCTAATTATAAAACAGTAACAGTCTTATTCGTGGCACCAAAGGCCTAGTCACTTGGACAATTATAAATTATATGCTAGGATTTCAGAGAATCGAAGCATTTGAGGTTTGAACCAACGTTCATTACCTTTCCTTGACAGGGAGTTGTAGGCTACCACTGCCTTTAGTCCCAGAGGACGTTAATTATAGCCCGTGGGCACTTCATCCATAAAGGATGATTATATAAATAAGGGAATTTAAATTAACCCAATTACAAATGATTTATGTGATTTTATCATATCACACTTTGTCGAGCATGTTAATATGCTTTCAGATGTTTAATAAGGATTTGAATCTCTTGAATAGGTTCTACCATCTTGGCCTTGTCTGCAGTGACACTTAAGCTAGGTTTTACCCTTTAGATTCTTTTTAATAATTAACGCAGAAAAATTTCTAAATTGAACTGTTAACAAGGATCTGAATCTAATTGTGGAACTACCATCTTGGCCCTGTCTTAATGTGACATATGGCTAGGTCTCGTCCTTTTTAGATTTTGCCATTTTATTATAATGGTAGATCTTATAATATAGGAATGATATTTTTAAACATAATCGTTCCTTTAAAATTTAAACAAGTATGGTTGCCCTAAACGGGACTTCTGATAATATGACTTGCCCATGCAAAGGCTACTCAGAAAAATAACAAGGAAGTAATTAAAAGACAATGAAACGAATTTGGATTGTCTTATGTTCTTGTCTAGACTCAAGAATGTGCAATTGTGTAACTGAGATTAAACGAAAAAGGCTAGCATTTAATTCACTCAGTGTTGGCTCTGATACCAACCTGTCACACCCCGACTTTCCACGTGTCACCGGTGGGGAGTATCGTGACGTGGTTGGCAACATAATAGTCAAACAACACAATTATATAAATGCACAGCGGAAGCAAAAGATAAATATTATTACATTCCGAATATAAAGTAATATCCAGTATTACAACGGAAAGTAAAGGATCCACAGGCGGATCTTTAAACATATCATTTGTTCAACAGACTTTAGACGCCTAGAACTTGCAAGATTCCTTATTAGCGCCCTGAGCTTCCAGCCAATTTCGTTCAGTACCTGTCACTTAACCTTTTTGGAAAATACGTCAGTTTTCACTGGTAAATACACTCAACCGACTCATTTGAAAAGAGTTTAAGAAAATTGGTTTGAATGCACGTGGCACAAAATATCTTTTATAATTTGATTAAAATGCACAGAGGCAAAATTAACCTTTTTAACTTGGGAAAATTATTCGTATATAATCTTGTATACAATTTTACTTATTTGTCGTCCGTTAGGGCCGGTTTGTAGGGCCGGACTAGATTAACTGACACGCCACAGGTATAATGCCCACGGGCTATCATCCTCTAAGTGGATTACCAGTTCCGGTATAATGCCCACAAGGATGAAACCTCGGAGTGGATTACCAGTTTTTACATAATGCAGCTGTCAGGTGTATGCCTACACCCCGTGCTTAGGTCGTGGCCATTTCGTAAAATGATGCCAAGGATATCCGGGACATGGTCATTAACCCCCAAAGGCCATACACCAAATAATACATATTAAACGGGTTGTAAGTACATCAATCACAATACGATTTAAATAATTACACACCCGACCAAGCGGTACTTTTATAGTGCCGTATCCCAAGCCCGTATAGGGAAAATAAGTTAAGAGTATTTACCTGAGCTAGCTCCTGTCTTAAATAGTAAGAATTTAATAACTCAGCCGTATTCACTTAAGTAAGCGTAGGTACCATTTACCGGAAGGCTCTAGTCTGGAATGATTGTATAAATAACTTATTAGAATGCTAACGGGTCTTTAATTTAGCCTAAGCTTAGACCGATTAGTCTTAAGGGAATATACGGTTCAGACGCATGATTAAGCGAAGACCGGAATAGAATGTGGTTTAGACCCGACAAGTTTGAAGACTTGTCTTAAATGGGTATTTCATACACATTCTGGATTTTGAGATAAAACCAATAAGGTTTGACCCGTTTCGGCTAATTTATGTAAACTTGTTACATAAACCGAACCGTACGCGTAATAAGCGTGACGGGTATTCATGAGAGCTATATACGGGTTTCCTAAGTTAATTATGCCTCAAATATGTTGTGACATCAGTAAGATGTCTTTCATTATGCCCGAACGTATTTAAACACAAACTAGGCCCCGTAGGGGTAGTTTGGTCATTTAAAAGGTTTTAAGTATTTATCTGAGTTACAGGTCTGATATAATCATCAAAAATACTTATTTTGATAAGTTATAACAGTAGGTTAAAGTATATATGTGAATTTACCAAGTATAACCAAACTATGCACCGTAGGGGCATTTTGGTAATTTCACATAAGCTGAAAGGCTCAAAACCGAAGTCTGAGTTAATCAGCCTTTGCTTACTGTTAAAACATTCTAATTTGCCTAAAATATCAGTAGGTATCAACCCGGGTATGTTCAATATAATTTTAATACATACCATGCGTTAAAAACGCTAAATAAGGCGATTAAAGGCCATTTCCGGGTCCGATACTTAAATCTGATATTTTTATATTTCCAGAAGGCTTAAAATAATTTATTTATCATATGTGATCAGTAGCAAAAGGTTTGGAGTCGTTTAGATATGTAAAACTCATTTTATGGCCCGTAAGGGCAAAACCGACAATTACCGGATTAAGCCTACGACTACTAGTTATGCTCAGCCTAAAATTTATTAAAAATCTTTAAAAATCCCAAAATAATATATTACATCAGTGGGTATTAAGTTTGATACCAAAAAGTAGGCTTAACTAGGCTATACGCTAATTACGCCGTTTTATTAACATAAAACATTAAATTTGCGATAATGAGCATAACTCTTAATCTACAAGTCAAACTGATGTCAAACTTTGCATGCAAGTTTCTATATCAGTAATTTAAGTTTCTACTCTTTTACATTTCCAAAAATCACGTTTTAAGGTAATAAGGGCATAATGGTCAACATATGAGCAATTAACGGAAATATGCATATTAATTGGATAACTAATGAACCAATGTGTATAATCACAGAGGGTTGTTCTAACATGTAACCTAGTACAATTAAAGCTCTGAGGAATTTCTAAAACATGCCTAAACGGGTCAGAACTGAAAGTCAAAGTGAAAGTCAAACTATGTGACTTTCGGTTCCGAACCGGGTCTAAACAGGAAATTGTCGGGTTGAACATGTTTAGACATGTTCTTACACTTATTACTAAGTTATAACAATGATCCAACAGGTTGTATATGATCTACAATGTTAATTATGCATAAATGGCATTTTAGACTTCCTGTTGACTTTTTAAATATAAGTTTGACCTGACTTTTGACCTAGTTAGAGTGGTGATCAGGGGGAACCCTCTTAAGGGTCTATTACCCACATAAATACCAACTCATAACTACTTTTGATTCGACTAATCACTGGACCATTTGTGATTAATCGTAAAGTCAACCGTTAATTACGACGGTTTGACTTTTAAGCTAAAACTAAGCTAAAACTCAATTAGGAAGGGTTAGGCAAACTTACAAGGGTCCTATGAACGACCAGGGATCACTTGGGAGAGGTCTTGTGCTCCAGAGATGCTCCAAAAATGCAGATGAAGGTGTGAGCTCTAAAGTTGTAACTAAGGCCTTATATAGTGGTTTAATCCACCAT
Organism: Helianthus tuberosus; assembly: GCA_030545235.1. Lineage (NCBI taxonomy): Eukaryota > Viridiplantae > Streptophyta > Magnoliopsida > Asterales > Asteraceae > Helianthus > Helianthus tuberosus. The sequence goes on from CM060407.1 coordinate 6,505,700, forward strand.
AGGAAGTTGACAAGTAAGTCTAGCATTGACCACAAGCTTCCAACATGTGTCCCTGGGGTCTAGGAACATTTTAGGGGTCGCCCAAGATTGAGAATTACCAGTGGGATAGGTCATAATCGCGTAAAACAGGCTGCAGCCTGTTTTTCTGCATCTGATGTTCCCACGTGGCCCGCCTCACGTTTTGTTAATGTCTACGCGGGCCGCCTGGCCCTGCTGATCAGACAAAAACGTTTTTATGTTGTTGCATCACACCTCTTGGCCCTTCCGAAAGGTCAATTGAGCTAATTACTTGCAATTTGACCCCTTATTATTTACCCACAAGGGCTTTAGGACTTACACCCACTTTGCCAAGTCCCTGGACACTTCTGGTTAACCCGAAAAGTCATAACTTTCAACGTTTGCACTTTAACCCTTCGCACACGAATTTGATCATAACTTTCTCATACGATAACGGAACTTTATGAAATTTATATCGTGCATTCTAGTGAGCATAATTTACATTTACAAAGCTTCGGGTTTGCCAAAAGGTCACTCAGAGGTATATCTTTAAACATGTTGACACATTTAACCCCTGTAGTTTGTAATCTCTCACTTTTTGCTTCGTATGATCCATGATTTATTCGTTTGATGTTATAAACACCATGTAGGGTTATTATGAAGTATATTTATTCACTGTTGACATTTAGAACCCGTATAATTACATACTTTCCATGTTTGTCAACTTTAGTCTCTTTATAACCTTCTTTCACACGTTCTACTTTATGACACGTGTCAACACATTATAGGACGTGAATTTTCGAGGTGTTACATGATTTCAATCCCAGAATTAATGGATACGAAAACAGAACTGACTAATCAACATATGCTCTGATACCATATGTTGGTTCAGTTCTGTTTATACATGAAGGAAAACATTAAAACATACCTGTTAGAGGAGACGGTGCGTTGGAGAATCCAGTAATGGAGTTCGACATGCTTGTCATCGTGATCTGGTTCCTCCTTAGGGTGCTGACTGATGATGGGGACTTAGAGAACCGAAAAGGGGTATCGGTTTAGGAGAGGAGGTCGATGATGATGTTATGACTAATGGGGTGTGTCTAATTGTGTAACTGAGTAACACTTTAGCCTCCACATAATTCTCCTTCTATAAGCACTCAGGATGAAACCTAATTAGTTAATAAGGGTAATATGAGTAATATGGTCCATCAACAATTACCAACTAATTATATTAATAGGTTATTATATATTTTGTTCTATATTATGTAAATGATTATAATGGCTATAGATTAAATATTAATACATAATATATTTAATTTTACACATGGGGCATGGGGGGCGTTTTTTTGGGGAACAAACACCCCAAAACCCCCCACTACGGGTAGTCTAACCAACCAGTCGTCCAGTTGTAGCCTTGTGGGCAATATGGTAACTTCACTAGCTATAAAATCCAACATCCATGTTGCCAAAAAGATGAGGATTTTGTAACGTGTGGTCATCACACTTATCTCTTTTTCTTCCTTCCTTCCTTCCTTCTGTCTTACGATCTTTCAAGATATTTTCTTCATTTCATAAAAAAATCTAAATAAAACCCCACATTCATCCCACAAAAATCGGAACCATTACACTTTTTCCCTTCACTTTTTATTATCCAAACAAACTTATTTTATACAAAAATGGCCACAATGGCCAAATTTCACATGATTCCGGCCAACTTCCACCACAGAACCACCCAATCGCCGCTCCCCCATCTGGGTTTCTGCCGGAGCTCAGTCTTGTGGGACCCAACCCCACTGTTTTCTGGCCGGAGAGTGTTTGTGCAGCCGTGCAGGGCTTTTAGAACAGAGGATAAAGATAAGAGAAGCATGAAGAAGATTGGGGATAATAATAATAATAATGATAATAATAATAAGAAGAGGATGAATATAAAGAAATGGTTACAAGAAACTGTGAAGTCTTTGATTGTTTCTAAAGATTCAATGGATAAGTTGGAAGAGAATTTATCAAGGGTTTGTTTTTTAAACCTTTTTTATGGTTAAAGTTTGAGTTTTTATATTCAATTGTTTTATAGATAGAATAACCCAACTTTTAGAATTATGTTTCTTGTTAAATATGAATGTTTTTTATGGTCAAAGTTTGAGTTTTTATATTCAATTGTTTTATAGATAGAGTAACCCAATTTTTAGAATTATGTTTCTTGTTAAATATGAATGTTTTTTATGGTCAAAGTTTTAGTTTTTACATTCAATTGTTTTATAGATAGAATAACCCAATTTTTAGAATTATGTTTCTTGTTAAATATGAATTTTTGTTTTGTTTTGTTGAAATAGTACTATAGTAGCATAGATTGTGTTATAATTAGGGATTTTGCTAATATTCTATATGAAGTTGTGCATTTATGTTTAATATATAATCAGGGATTTTGCAAAACTTTATTAATGGTTAAAGTTTGAATTTTTATTTTTGAATTGTTTTCTAAGTAAATTTTGTGTTTAAAACCCAATTTTTAGAATTAGGTTTCGTGTTAAAGTATATATATATTTTTTTGTTGAGTTAGTAGGATAGATTGTGTTTATGATTAGGGATTTTGCAAATATTTTTTTATAATGTTGTTCATTTATGTGTAATATGTAATTAGGGATTTTGTAAACTTCATTAATGGTCAAAGTTTGAATCTTTATTTTTAATTATTATATATCCTGAAGTTGTGCTTAAAACCCAAATTTAGAATTTGGTTTCTTGGTAAACTACAAAAATCTTTGATGAAATAGTTGCATAGAATGTGTTATAATTAGGGATTTTGCAAATATTCTTTATAATACTGTTGTATTTATATTTTTGATATGATCTGATGTTTTTAGTTATGTTTCCATTTGATAATGTGTAGATTGCTCTTCATGTTGGGAGATATATTGTGACCATGATGAGCACCGGAGTGATCTTGTTGATCGGATTCAGTCTGTCAGGTAAGCTAATGGTCAAAATTTTTAACTTGCTAAAGATTTTATTTTTAAGCGAGATTAACTAATTAGCCCCCAAAATGTTGACTGGAGGTGGAGATGGTCAAATGAATGATTTAGTTTGGTATAGTTGGGTTGGTGGCATCATTATCGGAACCATGATTGGGTCAAACATGGTTTTAGATGAAGTTAGCCGAGCCGGTCCTCGAAATGTTGTCATTACCGGAAGGTACCCATTTTTCATTATGTTCTAAATCGATAAAGTTTTAGTTCCTTAGTTTTATTAATGCAAGAATGATAGTTGGTTTGAGATCAAGTGTCATGTTAATTGATTGGAAATGTTCAAATCTGATTATTTGACCATAGCAAAGTGTTTATCGCAACTTCATAATTGTTTGTTGCAGTACTAGAGGGCTTGGAAAAGCTCTTGCTCGCGAATTCCTACTTTCTGGAGATCGGGTGGTTATTGCTTCACGAAGGTAATTTTTCTTTTTCGAATGAGTAAATTATCATTTTCGTCCCTGAGGTTTGGCAACTTTTGCTACTTTCATCCAAAGGTTTGTTTTTTCGCATCTGGGTCCTCGTGGTTGCCATTTTCGTCCCTGTGGTTTGGCCGGCCCTCAGGGACGAAAATGACAAGATTTTGAGACCACAAGGACCCATATGCGAAAAACCAAACATTTGGATAAAAGTCGCAAAAGTGGCCAAACCACAGGGACGAAAATGGCAATTTACTTTTTCAAATTGATGAAACTTGTTTCTGTTTTGACTGTTGTATACATAAGCTAATTGGTATTTATATTTCTTTACATTTTTTTTCTCAGCGAAAAATCTGTCGAAATGACTATTAAAGAACTTGAAGAGAACTTACTCGAAGGTATGGCAACCGAAGCAAGCTCACGTAGGAAAAAGCTAGCTCATGCAAAAGTGGTTGGAACTTCATGTGATGTTTGTGATCCTAATGATGTTAGAAATTTGGCTAATTTTGCCGTTAATGAACTTGGTTCGATAGACATTTGGGTGAGAAATATGTAAATTATATATCATAAGAGCTTCATGAGTATTAAAAGTTGAGTCTACATTACTATATTGATTAATCACTAATTATATTGTTCATTTTACAGATAAATAATGCCGGAACCAACAAAGGTTTCAGACCGTTGTTGGAGTTTACCGATGAAGAAATACAACAAGTACGTGTTTGTCCGTGTTATTAGTCTAAAGACAATACAAAATAAAAAGAGTAAAGTACACGGATGGTCCCTATGGGTTACCAAATTTTGAATTTGGTCCCCAACTTTCTAAAAGTACACAGATGGTCCTTGTGGTTTGCACTTTGTACGCATTTAGTCCCCAACTTTTTCCAAAAGTAGACAGATGATCCCTGTGGTTTGCACTTTGTAACACATTTAGTCCCTAACTTGGACATGCTAAAACCTTGCGTTACAAAGTGCAAACCACTGGGACCATCCGTTTACTTTTGGAAAGCTAGTCGTTAAAAAGCATATTGTACTGCATCTTGAGAACCTTCAAATTATGCTCGTGCATGCCCTGGTCGAGAATCCTGGGTCCGCTATTGTTAGAAAGCATTTTTATTATCGTGATTCACTTTTGTATCTCATAAGTTTCAAACAAGCATATTGATCATATAATGTTGTTCTTACTTTAAAGTTTAAACCAACTTTATTTTTCTTGATTTGTATAGATTGTGTCTACAAACTTGGTGGGGTCCATACTTTGCACCCGCGAAGCAATGCACGTCATGGGCAACCAACATAAAGCGGGTCATATTTTCAACATGGATGGTGCCGGTTCTGGTGGATCAAGTACACCTTTGACAGCCGTGTAAGTTCTTTATCTAAATGTGTCAAGATTTTCACTCAATCCCATTTTAGATGTATATATATATTTTTTTTAATTCGGCCCTAATTGACTTATCGATAAGTAAAGGGGATCGTTTTCTTTCATTTTTCACTTATTTTATGACGACAATTGTTTTATTTAATTGATACGTTGTATACTACAGGTATGGATCAACAAAATGTGGTCTTAGACAACTTCAATCTTCACTGTTAAAAGAGTGCAGAAAGTCTAAAGTTGGAGTTCATACAGCGTCTCCAGGCATGGTTCTCACCGACTTGCTCTTGAGGTACAAAAAAAATATTTTTAAAATAGAATAGCAATTATGTTGTGCACAAATCACTTATTCTAAATCTTGTCATTTTCGTCCCTGCGGGCCAAAACTCGAGAGGCGAAAGTCGCAATAAATTGCCAAACATTAGGGACGAAACTGGTGAGATTTTGAAACCACGAGGACCCAGATGCGAAAAAACAAACCTTTGGATGAAAGTCACAAAAGTGACCAAACCACAGGGATGAAAATGACAATTTACTCTGTTTTGCAAAGAAAGCAAAACTTTTTTACTTGATTACTGGTTTAGCAAGTTGTTTTTTCATCTTTTTACTTTCACTAAATAACAAAATACTTATTACTAAGCAAATAATTGAAGTTTGTTGTTGTTATAGAGAATTTTCGGAGTTTGTTGCTAGAATTAGGAATTGAGGCATTGTGTCTTGTTATTTTATGCAAAAAGCCCAATTATATAAAAATAGGTGCAATTTAATATCAGTAATTGTTTAAATTCAAAAGGTTTTACTAAAAAGATTTGTTTTTACATTCTTGTTTGGGCAGTGGGTCTACTATTCAGAACAAGCAAATGTTCAACATAATACGCGAGTTACCGGAGACAGTTGCAAGAACGTTGGTACCGCGAATGAGGGTTGTAAAAGGAAGTGGAAAAGCGATTAATTACTTAACTCCTCCAAGAATTTTACTTGCTTTGGTTACCGCATGGGTAAGACGAGGACGATGGTTTGATGACAAGGTAAATAGTATAAACTTTTTTACTACAAGTATGTTTTTTTCACATTTAACTGTCATGATATGTTATTGGTTCAAATGGGTAGTCAAGAACACTTCTTACTAGTGTCTTTTTCACATTTAAATGGCATTACATGTGGTAGAAGAATGATGGTTATGTGAAAGTCAACTCTCCAAGATGTTGACTTTTTTTTATCAACCTTTTTGTGGTAAAAGAATGTTGATTTTGTGGTTGGTAAAATATTCTGTACGGTAACTTTCTTTTACACTTTATTTTGGGAGTTAATAAAGATACACCATAAAATCTTGTTTTGACACCCTGTATACGGGTCATATAGGGTTATACCGTATAAAATAATCTGACACCTTTGTCATGTCAGATTATTCTATACAGGTCGTATAAAGGGTGTCAAAACAACATTTTGTTAGCCTCGTATAAGAATTATACGACCCATATGATGTTATACGGGTCGTATATGTTTGCCTCAATTTTTTTTCAACAAAATAAGTCTTGGGTCGTATAGCATTATACGGTTCGTATAATAATCTATACGACCTGCATAATGCTATACGCCCTATATGGGTCAAGACAAAAAAGACATTTCCTGACATCTAAGTTGTGCAACAGTCATCCATACGACCCGTATACTCTATATGGGTCGTATAGACCTAGTGGTGTCAAAATAAGATTAGAGGGGTGTGTAAATTTTCAAGCTTTCAACTTTCAAGAAAGTTATTAAAAGCTATTTTGTTTCAGGGAAGAGCATTATATGCGGCAGAAGCAGATAGGTTAAGAAACTGGGCCGAAAGCCGAACTCGTTTTTCGTTCACAGACGCTATGGAAATGTACACAGAAAACACTTGGGTTTCGGTTTTTTCACTTTCTGTAGTTTGTGCATTTATTATTCTCTCGGGCACCACCACGCTACCGGGCACATAAAAAAGCTTTCATCTTTAAATGGCACATCATTACAAGATTATCATCTGGCTAAAGAAATAGTTTCTTGATCCACATTGGATTTTTGATGTATAGTATCATGATCTGCAATGCTTCTTGGTAGGGGTCCTGTTGTTATTGTAAAGAAAAAACTAAAAGATAGCCAAATGCAATGTATGGTTGTTATTAAATGAACAAAAGAAATCTCCATTGAGATCTTATTGGATTTAATGTAGATTTAGGGTTTAGTTGTTGATTGATGTAGTACATGAAAATCTTGTTGGACCTACATTGTAATGTGTTATAATTATTTAGTGGTATATTGATGTGTCATATGATAACATATAACATATAAATAGTTAACGCTCGGGATAATTATATATTTTTCATTTAAAGTCGATAATGATTGTATTACATGGTTAAAAACCCTAATGGGATAAACCTGTAGTAATAGACAGGTTGCTTCCATGGAGACCCCTGACTCCATAGCAGTTTTGCATCAAGCCTTGGACATAAGGCGCATAACACTCAATAATCGGGACATGCAGAATCAAGGCTGCCAAATTGGTCACTTGAATTAGTCGGATTTTTTTTTTTTACAAAATCCTAGTTACCTAATAAAAAAACATGAGTGGTCCCTTTAGTATACCAAATATATGAGGTGTTCAAACAAAATACGAACACCAACTGTATTTTAAAAAAAATGAAGTTCCAGCAGGTATAGTAGTGTAGTGGCATTTAAAACAAAAATTCTCACTTTAATATTATAATGCAAAAAGGAATATATTTATAAAGAAGGATATAGAATCCTGACAGGTAATCCTAGATTTATAAGCAACCAACCATCAGCCAACGATGCCAAATGCTGCAAATCTTGCCTTTTAAAAGAAGCCACACCCCCCTTCTTGGTGTCATGCTTCTTTCATATAAAGTTGTATTTTTATTTTTTTTGAGTTAAATGTCATTTTAGTCCCTGTGGTTTGGGCCATTTTGCCAGTTTAGTCCAAAGGTTTCATTTTTAACCTGTGGGTCCAAAAAGGTTTCACAGTTGCCATTTTAGTCCACTGGGTTAACTTCATCCATTTTTTCTGTTAACGAGAAGGCCAATTCGGTCATTTTATATGGCTGAATTGCTCTTTTAGTTAACAGAATTACATACAAAATGACCAAATTGGCCTTCTCGTTAACAGAAAAAATGGATGAAGTTAACCAAGTGGACTAAAATGGCAACTGTGAAACATTTTTGGACCCACAGGTTAAAAATGAAACCTTTGGACTAAACTGGCAAAATGGCCCAAACCACAGGGACTAAAACGACATTTAACTCATTATTTTTGGAAATATAAATACGTTATTAAAATCACATTTTTTTCTTATTTATTGCACCCTAATGCCTAATATTGATATTCTTGTTTAGATCATCTATAATCGGGATTAATCGTCGATTAATTGGTAATCGGTAGTTATCGATTAAATTTCATGTAGTTGGATCTAAAATTGGTAATCGTTCATACCCGGTTAAAATAGGTTAAAATCTTTGAAAAGTGATACTTACTAATCCAATTAAATTGATAAGTTTGAAAAATTAGATATAAACTTCCAATCCGATAAATATAATTAGTTAACTAATTGTTTGTTAGTTTCCCACCACCCGACTAACGCGTAAGTTCGTAACGATTATCACAACCTGGTTTGATAACTACGAATAAAAGATTTGATTTGAATAAGCAACAAGGGAAATTGATAAGATTTGATTTGAAAAAATAATACTAAAAACCATGGTTGTAAAAAACCCGACTAGCCTCTGATTAGTCACCAATTAATCGCTAGTCCTAGGTTCACTGAGTATTTTTTATCTAATCGGCCAATTAATCAGCAGACAATCAACAGTGGTCAAATCCAGTCCAAATTGGCCAAAAATCGGCAATCTAGCGATTTCGGCCAGATTCTTGACCGAAACCTGTAAATTCCGACAACTAATCCTATCTACTTAAAAATATGAGTCGAAGAAGATGTTAATACATGTTTACTTAAAAAGATATATAAAAATGTGTGTATACATATAAAACTAAAAATTACACATAAAATCACAATCCGATTAATTCCTACTAATTTTAATTAATCGCTAGTCGGTATCAAACCAACCCACTGGAGCATAACTATTTTTAAAGTAAAAACCAAAAAGGTTAAGATAGCTTACAAAAGATAATAAATATAAAACCATAAAATAATCACCCATAAAACATAAAAAATATAAAACCATAAAATAATTACCCAAAAAGCAAAAAAGCTACCACATGTGGGCCATTTTATCTTTCTAAGGTACAACCTGGTTTGCATTCAAAATCACTACTCCATGTGGAACAAAACCAAATCCACTTTTTCTTATTAAAATTCTCTCATTTCACAACCACCACATTCCCACATTCTCGCCGGAAAATTCAACTTTCCGGCGTACATTCTTCATATGTTTCACTCTCTTGAAAAAAAAATCAAGAAACTTGAGTAAATCTTTAATCTTTAATCATGTCTTCTCCGTCGCCGGTGACTTCTCCGGCGCCCACAACACCACCACCGGCTGACACCACTTCACCACCACTCGCCGCCGCATCACCACCGCCCACCACCCCTGCATCCCCACCTCCGGCAGCCACTTCTCCTCCATCCCCTGTTCCCCCTGTTTCTCCTGTTTCTTCTCCGCCTGCGCCGGACACTCCAGCTCCGGCAATTTCCCCGCCGGCGCCACCCACGTCCTCCGCCTCACCGCCTCCGACCACCTCTCCTACCCCACCGTCTCCTCCGGCGCCACCCACTTCAAGAAACACTCCACCGTCTCCTCCGGGCAGATCTCCGCCGTCTCCTCCGCCGCCAAGAGAGGGTTCCAGTTCCACCCGTACTCCGGCGACACCATCTTCGCCGGAGAATAATTCTCCGGCGATTTCAACTGGGGTTGTTGTTGGGATTGCTATTGGTGGGGTTTTGATTCTTGCTGTTTTGAGTATCTTGTTTCTTTGCTGTAGAAAGAAAAGAAAAAGAAGTCAAACTCCGGTGGGTTATTATGTTCCTCCACCACCACCACCACCTAAAGGTTTGTACTTTTCACAACCCCATGTTGTTATTTGCATAAATCTTCAATCTTTATTGATCTTTTTGTTGTTTAGATTAATCTTTAATCAAGATCTTGAATTCTTGATCATATATTCATATGTTAGATAGTAATTTGTAATGTTTTGAAATTGGGGATTGATTTACAGTTGACTCTTATGGTGGTCCACCACAACAATGGCAACAAAATGCACCACCACCAAATGATCATCTTGTAACAATGCCACCAACAAAACCTAAGCCTAAACCTCCACCACCAATGCCAGCTTATACACCTCAGCCTCCACCGCCGCCGCCGTTTAGTAGTGGCGGGTCGGATTCGAATTATTCCGGCGGTTCGACACCCCTCCCACCGCCGTCGCCTGGGATGTCGCTAGGATTTTCGAAGAGTACGTTTAGTTACGAAGAGTTAGCGATGGCGACCGATGGGTTTTCGGAAGCGAATCTTCTTGGGCAAGGGGGGTTTGGGTATGTTCATAGAGGGGTGCTTCCGAATGGGAAAGAAGTGGCGGTTAAACAGTTGAAAACCGGTAGTGGACAGGGTGAGCGCGAGTTTCAGGCGGAGGTTGAGATTATTAGCCGAGTTCATCACAAGCATCTTGTTTCGTTGGTTGGATATTGTATGACTGGAACTCAAAGATTACTTGTTTACGAGTTTGTTCCGAATAACACATTGGAGTACCACTTACACGGTTAGTTTCTTGCTTCCGGATCAATGAATTAGGGGTAGGGGGTGTAATTCTGTATATTCTGATAAATGATAATATCTTCCCTCCAAAATTTCAGGAAAGAATCGCCCCGTTATGGAATTCCCGACAAGATTGCGAATAGCGCTAGGAGCTGCGAAAGGACTAGCTTATCTCCACGAGGATTGTAAGTTCGTTTTATTTGTTTGCAGGCCGTTGTAAGATCTAAGATCATACATTGGCGGTTGTTAACCTTGTTTTTGTTTGCAGGCCATCCGAAGATCATTCATCGCGATATTAAAGCTGCTAACATACTTCTTGATTTCCATTTCGAAGCGATGGTAGCCTATTATTATTCGTATTACGTTGAGATGCATGTTAATACTTTGAAACTTGCATTTACTAGCCTCAATTAACCTCACAGGTTGCCGATTTTGGGCTTGCCAAGATTACTTCTGAAGTTGCGACTCATGTCTCAACGCGCGTGATGGGTACTTTTGGGTAAGATTTCCGTTTCCTTTTTGAGTTTCAACATTAGATTTGGTTTAGAGGGTTGCAAAACAAGCGAACGGTCGAGTTGGTTAACGGATCGGACATACGTCTGACACGTATTACAGGTATCTAGCTCCAGAGTATGCATCTTCCGGCAAACTCACAGACAAATCAGACGTTTTCTCGTACGGGGTCATGCTCTTGGAATTGATCACTGGGCGTAGGCCCGTTGATTCCGCTCAAACATTTATGGATGATAGTTTAGTAGATTGGGTAAGTTCACTTGTTTTTATTATTTTACCTCAAAAAAAAATTCACCCGAATCAAAGTGACCCATTTAGGGCTGTAAATGAACCGAACGAACACAAACACTGTTCATGACCACTTATTGGAGGTAAGCGAACACATGCGAACATTATATATTCATTTTAAAATAAAATTTGCATTTTTATTCAGACAAATTGCGAAGAATCCACCAAAAGTAAACAAGTACTTAACATAACCATCCGAACATAATTGATATAATTATCATAAACATAATTAACACAAAAATTAAGAAGTTTGTAAAGTTTTAACACAAAATGAAATTGATATGGTCAAACGAGGAATAAACCAACAAAAAAAAAATGTAACATAAAAAACCTTTAATGAACGAACACAGATGTACATAAACGAGCCAACATAAATGAACACATTATAAAACGTTCACGAACATAAACGAACGAACGCAGCCTTTGTTCATGTTCGCTTGTTTAACTTATCGAACAAAATCTCTTGTTCGTGTTTGTTCGTTTACCAAACAAATGGACATAAACAAACTTCCCGCCGAATGGTTCACGAACTATTCGCTGAACGTTCGGTTCGTTTACAGCCCGGGACCCATTTACAAGAAAACGGATTGAAATTGCAAACTATATTATTTTTTGTTGAGAAAATTTCAAACTTTCTATCTATAGGCAAGACCGATGCTCAGACGAGCAATGGACGATGGAAACTTCGACTCCATAGTTGACCCACGTCTACGAAAAGAATACAACCACGACGAAATGGCTCGTATGATTTCTTGTGCCGCAGCCTGCATACGCCACTCAGCCCGTCGCAGGCCCAGGATGAGCCAAGTAGTCCGGGCCCTGGAAGGAGACGTTTCACTCTCCGACCTAAACGAAGGAATCCGGCCCGGAAGCAGTTTTGGGTCCCACGGAAGCTCAGACTACGACGCAGGACAGTACAACGAGGATATGGTTAAGTTCCGGAAAATGGCTTTAAGTACACAAGAATACGCTAGCAGCGAATATAGCCGACCCACGACTGAATACGGGTTGTATCCATCTGGGTCAAGCAGCGAAGGACAGAACACCCGCGAAATGGAAATGAGCAAGTATAAACGAGATGGCCCGGGTTTCGGTGACGGGTTTTGATCGTAAAACGGGCTCGTGTATAAAGGTTGTTGCTAATTCTTGATGATATTTTGATTATTTCTTCTATATTTTGATATTTTTGATTATTTCTTCTATGATTTGTTGTGAGTTTGATTTTGTATTTAATTTTGTTTTGTTTTTATACAACAGAAATTCTTTTATTTTTTGATTTAAAGACTTGGAGTTATGTTGTCTTTTTTTGCTTTGAATTTAAATGTCTTACAACTGTTGGTTAGAAATTATGTAGCTTTCAGTTAGGCCGTTATTGTGGGTCATGTTACAAGACTTTGAAAACAATTAAACATGATTTGTATGTCTTTGTTATGAAGACAAAAATGCATTTGACATTTGAATATGAAAACAATATAATGCAACGTCTTTATAGTGTCTTTTTTTTTTCAAATCTTAATAACTCAAATGATGTATGCATTTAATATTATTAGCTGTTGGACGGCAACGGTCCCAACTTAAAAAATAACCAGTGGTGGTCTCATCTTTTCATATATTGTAAACTAATAGACCTTTACTAAACCGAAAAGGATAAGGGGATAAAAAAATTAAGGTTATGTTAGTAAAGGTTCACTAGTTTACAATATGTGAAAAGGTGGGACCACCACTGGTTATTTTTGAAGTTAGGACCGTTGCTGGCCAACGGCTAATAATTTGGATTATTAAAATCCATTATTCCTTTAATATTTTATAGTTGAATAAATACAAGGGACAAGTTTCTCTTCTAATTTTTTTAACAGATTTTCTCTTCTATTTCTTTCTTGTTTTTCACATTCAAATCTTAAAAAAATATTTTTTTTTGAACGGTAACTATATATACACATAGCAAAAAGGGGGCTAGCAAAGAGCTGGAAATCCCAAACAAACAACGTTAAAAGATTACATCACGAACATTAAGGGCATGTTTGGCTAAGCTTTTCAAACTAACTTGTTGGCTTATTGACTTATCAAAAAGCCAATAAGCTCCTTATAGTGTTTGGCAAATGGAAAAGTGCTTTTAAAAATGACTTTTTGATATGAATGAAAAGGAGTTTTTGAAAAGTCAGGAGATTGTGACTTCTTGTTTAGCTTATAGCTTTTCAACCAACAAATTACCAATATACCCCTTATTTTTTAACACCCCTTATGAAAGAATGTCCATTTTAGTCATTTTACATCAATAAGCTAAGCCAAACACTTTTTAAAAAACAACTTATTGACTTATTGGCTTTTCCCACCCCATAAGCTAATCCAAACACTTTTTTTAAAAACTCATTTTCAAAAAGTCCTTTTCCCAAAAGTCATTTTCCCAAAAGTCCTTTTTAACTCTAATAAGCTTAGCCAAACATGCCCTAAAGTCGCACCACCTATCCCGATTTAAAATATGAAAATTCGATCTATTTTCTCTCCAAATAAAGCACATCTCCTTCATAAATTCCACCATTCTTCCAACTTTGGTATGGCCATTGTTAAAAATATTATCATTCTTCGGTTTCCATACGATCCACTAAATAGAGAAAAACATTACCTTGATGACCCTTTTCCATTGTTTGGATCTGGCAAAGTTATGAATAATGTGCAACATCCCCGTGTTTTGCAATCTACAACCTATTCAAACTAATATAGATATTCAGGGCGTTAAATATTTTGATTTTTGACTCAAATGATTAAAACTACTAAAACACAAAGACTCAAAATGTAATTTACTCTTTTGTTAACTAACAAACATTCGCTTTACAAATTTAGGGAGACCGATAATCGGTTTATATCTCTTTCCTCTCAAGACTAATTCACTACTTTCTTTCCATTTGAAGACAAGATGGCGATCACAACTATTATGGTGTCGTTCGCACTGACTAGGATGCCTGCTTATGTACATAAATTTTAATTTCATAATAACTATTAAATGTAGGATAAAATTAATATATTAAGATCCCAGGCAATGTTTTATAATCTGGTTTTTATACCGTACTGAATTTGGCTTAAAAACAGTTTAACCAGGTGTATCGAGTGGTTCAACCGGGTGTACTGTGCGGTTTAACCGGTTTTACCGGATGGTTCAACCGGTACAACCGGCCAGTTTAAACCGGTTTTTAAAACATTGATCACGGGTTAAAAATACACAATAAATGAAATAATCCACAAATATATAAAGTTCTACGGTTATTACAGCTAGGGCTATTTAAAAAGTTCGCGACTTGGAGCTCGCTCGAAATAACTCGGTTTGAAACTAAGCTGAGCCGGCTTGGTTAGAAAGTGAGCCTAGCTCGGCTCGGCTTAGCTCGGATTATTTTACTTATAACATATATTATTATACACATTATAATATATTACAAAAACCTGATTATTATTTACATGTGTTTAGGAGTGTAATTTGATATCCGTGACATATTTGAAGATTGATTACGATGCTAATGAACTAATATTGTATTTCGTTGAAATTTAAATCTTATTTTGTGTTGTTGAACTTGATTTTGCCTTGTAATGTATTAAGTTCACTTATTTTGCATATGTTCATTTTAAGTATTAAATAATATTTTAGACTACTGAATTTTGAAAAATATCTATTAAAACTTCTTTTTTTAAATCGAGCCGAACCCAAACTTAGATTTTCAGCTCGATTTCAAATCCAAGCCAAATCAGCTCGGTTTATAATTGAGCCCTGCCCGAGCTTGCGTTGTCTCGCCTCGGCTCGGCTCATTAACAACACTAATTAAAACCCAAAATTTTGAATTAAACATGGGTCAATTGTGACGCTAGTAAACTTATAAAATAACATAAAAAATTTCAAAAATTTCGACATTTCAAAAAAACTACAAAAATAACAATGACAGGTAGTTAGTTATACCTGTTAAAAACATTTTTTTTAATCATTAAAAAAACAAAACAAAAGAATAAGGGTATATTCTACCCACTTTGCTGTAAAGTGGTAAGAACCCTAATCCCCTTTTCAATCTCAATTTCAAATTTCAATCATCCGAACACAACAAATTGGAGAAATTGAAGCTCTGAATCCATGGCGTCTCGTCGTCGTATGCTTCTCAAAGTCATAATCCTCGGCGACAGCGGGTTAATTTCTTTAATTTCCTCATTTTCTTCAATTTTCACATCTGTAATCAATAGTTTACTGATTTGAGTTCAATTAAACTGTTTTCTGGTGTTTGTTGATCGATTACAGGGTTGGAAAGACATCTCTCATGAATCAGTATCCTTAATTTACTTAAATATTTCAGATCCTTTGATTTCATGAATTTGCCCTAATTTCAATTTTCTAATATTTTTGTCAAAATTGTAAAATGGATTTTAGAATATTCAGCTTCTAGTTGATAGTTGTCAAGTTTTTTTTTTTTTTTTTTTTTTTGCGCTAATACTTTTGTCAAAATTGTAAAATGGATTTGAGAATATTAAGATTGTAGATTGCATTGAGCTTGTGGTTAATAGTTATCAAGGTTTTTTTTTTTTTTTTTTTTTGTAAAATTTTTTTAAAGAGAAAGAAACAAAATACTGCATAATGTTGTTGCCTTGTTGGGCTTAATTCATGTGATTTTAGATATGTGAACCGGAAGTTTAGTAATCAGTATAAAGCGACTATCGGAGCGGATTTCTTAACGAAAGAGATACAGTTTGAAGATAGGATTTTCACATTGCAGGTCTGATTCTTTACGATGTATGATATATAGAATCGCTTTAACAAATAACCGAGTAAATTTATGAATGCTTGCTTATTGTTGTGTGTAATTGCGATAAATGTATGCTTGTTCGTTGTATGTTGGAAATTTTAAACTGATCTGATTATCCGAAACCGATTATTTGACCTCAAAATAACGAGATAATCAGTATCAGTTTCACTAGGGCTGCAAACGAACCGAAACAAACACGAACAAGACCTTGTTCGTGTTCGTTTGTTTAGAAATATATGTGTTCACGGATGTTCATGAACACTTACCGGACGAGATTTTATGTCCGTGCTTGTTTGTTAAGGAAATGAATGTGTTGAACAAAATATATAATACACCGACACTTTTTAAATATTTTATTTGTCGGAATTTTGAAGCATTTAAATACAACATAAAAACTAAAACACAATTGAACATAAATGAACACGTTACCGAACGTTCATGAACGTAAACGAACGAACGCGGCCTCTATTCATGTTCGTTCATTTAACTAAACGAACACAAACGAACTTCCCGCCAAACGGTTCATGAACTGTTCGCGGAACGTTTGGTTCGTTTGCAGCCCTAAGTTTCACTATACATAAACACTATAAACTGGCTATTTATAACTTGATAATCACTTTCAAGACTCAATGCTAAACACATTATACGGGACCCTTTACAGATATGGGACACAGCTGGACAAGAAAGATTTCAAAGCTTAGGTGTGGCATTTTATCGCGGTGCCGATTGTTGCGTTCTTGTACATGATGTCAACGTCATGAAATCGTTTGATAACCTTAACAATTGGAGGGAAGAGTTCCTAATTCAGGTAACAACCGATTAATTACCACAAACACAATCCAAATTACTGTAATTAATATGTTAACTGAGGATGTTTTATTTTTCTCAGGCTAGTCCTGCTGATCCAGAAAACTTTCCATTTGTCGTATTGGGTAACAAGATAGATATCGATGGAGGCAATAGCCGAGTGGTAAAATGGTCTTTTCATTTTTGTCAACTTTCAAAACCTTTTTTGTATTAAAGTTAATGTTTTTTTTTTCTTTGCAGGTGTCTGAAAAGAAAGCAAAAGCATGGTGCGCTTCAAAAGGGAATATTCCGTACTTTGAAACATCGGCTAAAGAAGGGTTTAATGTTGAAGCTGCTTTCGAGTGTATAGCCAAAATTGCTCTTAAAAATGAGCCCGAAGAAGAAACGTACGTAATCCTAGAACACTACTTAACCATACATTATGCTAGAATCGTATGTAATCATAAGTACATGTGTCAGTTTCGACTCATTTACTTATGAATGGGTCGATTCGGATTGTGAAAAAATAGCTAAAAAGGGAATGATTAATAAGGATATACATTCATAATCAAAGATTTAGATCATTATTCAATAATTATACTTTTTGTATTCATTATTGAATATTAATTATATATACATCTTTTTAGAAAAAAAATGAACAAAAAGTGTTTGTGGGTTAACATGGCCCGTTTGACCCGTACTTAACTTTGACACATACTAATTTCTACTTTTTGTTGGGCGTGAAGCTATCTTCCGGATACCATTGATGTGGCTAGTGCACGGCAACAAAAATCTTCAGGGTGCGAATGTTAAGCGTGTTGACTCAACGGATTGTTTAGAGGTATGTTGATGCAATCATGAAAGTTTTATGTATATCCCTATTATTTTCAATTATTTCATAACTTATGTATTGAATTGTTGATTAATTGGTTTGTGTAATATCTTATAAAATACTACAAGTTCTTTTCATAATTTCATTTTAAGGTCGATCGTTTTGTTAAAATCTGATATGGTGATTTATGTTCGCGTTGAAAGAGATCTTCTCTATTTTTTCTTTGCATTACAATTAAGTGACATCAACCAAATAAAAAAGTACATTCTATAAAGCGATTTACAAATTTTTTAAATATTATACATGACTCGTTAGAGATAAAAGTACAACCTAAATTGGCTATTTTAGTCATAAACGGGTTCAAATCGTCATCTCCAAGCACCATCACGAAACCACTTGGGATTCATCTTGATATCCAGTATCGTCGGGTTCCATAATGCAACTTAGGGGTGTTAATCATGCCGGGTTAGCGGGCTGAAGGATTATGAGTTGGTGGGTTAAATAGGCGAATTTGAACACAACCTATATATTTATTTGGATGTGTTGTTTACATTGTGGTTTTAATGCAGTCTCCATCGACCTTTGGATTCTGTTTCACGACGTCCACATCACCTTTAATCTTGGCCTTAATACTATATAGACGGCCTCTCAATTGTTTTTTTTTTCAACATGCTCAGCATCCGACTGTTGTTTACGTGTCTTCGTTTGGAGGTGGTCGGTTGGGTCTTGGGAATTATTTCTTCCATATTGAAGAAATTGTCGGGTGACGGTTGGTTTGGGGGTATGAGGCGATAAACTTTGTTTTGGTTATAGTAGTTTGGGTAGAAAAACGATTCTCAGGTCGTTTGTGTTTCATGAAAACCGGGTTGTTCGGGTGAGGACCATGTGTTTGGATCATATAGTACAGGTTGTTTGGGTGCAATTGTCTCCAATACGGGTTGTATGGGTTCCACGGATCCGTATTTGAAGTGTGGAACGGAGAGGAAGATTAGTGGTAAAGTTTTTTTTTTTTTTTTTTTTTTTTCGAGTAAAAATGGTATATGTCAAGGTAATTTATAAAATTTCAAAAAATATATTTTTTATATGGTAGCCAATGACTATTTTTTTTGTTGAAAACCCACCCAACGTCCACAAGGCATGGTTCACGCCCTGTTAGTGAACTCACACCCTCCCTATAACGCCCTTGAGCCACTGTTTCACGCCTCCTATGAATGATGTGGCATATGGGTCACGCCCCACTACGCCTTTCTTTAACATCCTTTTCAATAGAAAACGAAAGGACCAACAAGAAGCTAGAAATCCCTACAAGGAACGACTTACACAATTACATCACTAATAAGGAAATCACACCATCTACCTCAATTTAACTAACTATACGACAATGTATATCTAACCGAAAGAAACGTATCCTCTATAATTATTTCTAAAAGAATCCTCAGAAGCTCCTCCTCCTCCTCCATAAAAAATTAAACACAATCGTCTCAATCGCCTTTTTTCCACAAACGATCTTTCAACCACACTCTCGAACCACTTTTGAAGAAAAATGTGTGTCTGATCACTTAACTTCTGTTTTCTCCCAAATCGCCGGAAGATCCTATATTGGGGGTAAAATTATCCATTAAAACTTATGCAAAATATACTAATTGTAATTATTAATTTAAGATTGGGTATTTTAGGGGTTTTAAACAAAGATTCTGACCCATCAAAGTTGAACTCGGGTGTAGGTGCGAGGTAATTAATGATGATGATTTTCTTGATCAGTTAATTACGTTTTGTTAAAATTTTTAGAGTTAATTGCCCGGATAGTCCCTGTGGTTTCACGTTTAGTCCCCACCTTTTGGAAATAACAGATATGCTCCCTATGGTTTGTTATAAAGCAAATCGGAACATTTACAGGGCTGAATGCTGACCAAGTTGCTTTCATGACTAAAGAATATCACATCTACATGACTTCAGATGGGTAAGTAAACATGATATTATTATTAATGTTTTAAACAGTGGCGGATCCAGGGGTGTTTTGAGGGTTCCCGGGAACCCCCTCAGCTTGGAAAAAAAATGAAAAAAATAGCGGAATTTTTGTAGATTTTAAAAAAAATAGTGAAAATTAGTGAAAATCTACCAAAAGGAACACAATGGAAAAAATTTCTGGATCCGCCACTGGTTTTAAAAGGGTGTGTCTGTGTGTGTATAAATAAAGACATAGTTATGTCACACTCTTTTTTTCTTAATTAAAAAAGTGTTCCCTTTTATGCAGGAGAATTAGCATGGCTGGTTTGAGTTCAAAGACTGTCCCTCATCTTGCAGATGCCATGCATGCTGCTGTAACCGATATGCCGTAAACCAGTATCTTGTTAAAAGTTCAAACAGTTTTCATTTCAGGTTTCCTTGTAAGCGCGGCATGTTTATTGCCTCGTGTGGAACTTATATCACATTTTATAAATGAGCTCACTTAGGTTCACTATATTCATATTCGACTTATATTTAGAAAACTATGTACAATATCATCTCTACTAATCCTAGTACTAATTTTCCATTAATGGCGGGTTATTGGGCTTCTTAGTTTACAAGCCTCTAATTTCTCCATATTTTTCTTGCCAAAATGTTAGCTGATTTGCTTTGATACTTTTCGGTCTCTTTATCCTCTACTTGAGGGCTAGATGCACCGCTTGTTGTTTCTTGTTCAACGCTCCACCCCATAAAATCCGATAGTGTCTTAGGTGATCCTGTAGGTGTTTGACCCGATACTTGACCATTAGATTCATCCAACACAACTCGTGATGATGTTGTCCTCTTCTTTGCCAGCAATGACGGATCTTGTGCCACTTTATCTGCGTAGAGTACATCCTCGATGCGGTTCATCACTGTGTTCGCTAAACTCTCCAATACCCTTGAATAGCTCTCCAAGATAGCATGACCAACATTCTACATAGCTCAAAATATCATAAGCATACTCTTTTAGAGGTGTATGTATTAGGCTATGGGCTTACGGGCTCAGTCAAGTTTCTTGGGTTACTTGTAATATACTATATATTGTAACTAAGCCCGTGGGCCCATAGACTAATTAGGTTATAATATATAGAGATTATGAGTAACCCTAGAAACCTAACTGAGCCCGTGGGCCCACGATCTAATAGTTTGGATGCGCGTTTAAAAAAAAAACGCGCATCCAAACACCACCTTCAATGGTTGATCAAGAAAAAGCTAACGAAATATGAATTTTTGTTTCGTGTTCATACTTTGTTGGACTCAATTTTGCTAATTTCTAGTGTCGATTGTGGAAGCCCTGGGAACTGTTGTTTTAAGAGAAGTAAAATAGTTTCCGCTCTGTCTTCAAAAAGCTCTCTTTTCTCCGAACTTATAATAGATGAACTCCAAGCGGATTTTGTATCCTTTTGATTCATTTTTCTTTTCCAAATTACTATAGAAGCTTCTATCTTGTTCTTAAGATCAAGAACAGTTAGCTCTGTTGAGAGATCCATTGTTGATAGAAACTGCCCCGGGTCAAAGGAGTCAACTGTAATATTCTTGTAGATTGTTTCTCCAAGGCTTTCTCTTCCATTCTGTTAAAGAGTTTAAAAAACTTGAGAGCAATTTAGTATCGAAAAAGTGTTTAGGGCCACTTGACCTGTCTTGACCCATACTGAAAATGACCCATTACCCGACCCACCCATCTTGCCTCTTTAACTAATCATATTGCAAAAGTGTTACGGGTCACATGATGACCTGTTTTGACCCATACCGAAAATGACCCATTATCTAACCCATTCATCTTGTCTTATTTTGTTAACTATATAGCAAATGTGTTTCGTGTCAGGTGACCCGTTTTGACCCATACAAATAGAATCTATTATAATTATAACAATAATATCAAAACACAACCCTTATCTACAGTGCTAAGGGTTTGTCTTTTAGTGCAACTTTCTAATTGTGTCCGCTGCTTTATTCCATATCTACCGTAAGGTCCCTCTGCTTTAACTTTTCTAATATACGTGTTCAGTCCCTCGACTTTAATAAAGTTTTTTCGTTCGTTAGTTAACTTTGCTTATTTACATGTTTAGTCCCTCAGTTTACTTCATGATGGGTTACAATAGGGTGTCCTTTTGGTTGTAACCTGATGTTAATTGTGTAATGGATGGAAGCAACTTTTTTCATGTAATGTTGGTTTCGTGGCAACCCATAGGCTGCTAGTTATTTACCCACTTTTACACCCTGCCGCAACGCGGCGGGTCTTAATACTGGTTTGCCAACATGTCCATCTTGACTCCCTAACCAACTGTAGAATTACCTTAGGGAGATCGTCGATATAATCCTCAGGGATCTCCATTTCCGCAAGTATTTCTGCATTTATAGCCATGGAAGCTTTCAAAACTTGATTAACACAATCCTTTTGATACTGCATCCATTTTCTTGATTCTTCAGAGAGTCCTTCTGGTGGAACTTTAACCGTCGGTAACCACCATTTATCGCTTCTTTGGACGCCTTTTTCTGATTCATTCGCGTCTTTAGATACATACCAGAATTGATTCTGACCCTTGAAGTTGTCTAGACAACCCTGAATCATATGTTCTATTCATCATCTTCATTATCCCAAAAAAAAAAAAAAAACTGTTAAAATTGTGTGGTAAATGACTAAAGGGGATTCGATCATTACAATGAGCATCGCGTCTAGCTTCTTTAAAGCCGGGATGTTCATCCTCAAATCAGTTCTTTGTTTTGTCATCATAACCTGCAAGGAAGTGGTTTAATATTAAATTATCCGAATCGGATAATTTAAACATAATCTGTTTATTCAAACATACCTCCATATTTGATCCGCCTTTGGATGTTTGTTGCGAGGCGACGAATTCAACGATGTAATCAGTAACCGATAGAAGCCAACCGACTTCTCTTCTCCATCTTCTTTTCCTGTCTTCTGGCATTGGAGCAAGTTTGTGTTGCTCTCCAAATGCAGAAGCTGCAAATTCAACCCAAAAAAACATGAAAAATGAGAAAAATAACTTTTAATTAAGCAACTTTTAAGTTAAAGATTAAGAAATGCAATACAAAAATCATGATATATGAACAAAGAGTAAAATGTCATTTTCGTCCGTGAGGTATGGCCAGTATTGCGACTTTTGTCCAAAGGTTTGTTTTTCCTCATCTGGATCCAAAAGGTTTGAAATCTTGCTATTTTCATCCGGCTCGTTAACTGCATCCATTTTTCTTCGTTAAGTCAGGGGTATTTCCGTCTTTTTTGTTAACTTAAAGGGCAATTCGGTCTTTTTCATGGGTATTCAGTCTTTTTACATAAAATGAAAAAGACCGAATTGCCCTTTAAGTTAACAAAAAAGACGGAAATACCTCTGATTTAACTGAGAAAATGAATGGAGTTAACGAGCCGGATGAAAATGGCAAGATATCAAACCTTTTGGATCCAGATGCGGAAAAACAAACCTTTGGACGAAAGTCGCAAAACTGGCCAAACCTCAGGGACGAAAATGACATTTTACTCAGGAACAAAAATCAAAATTTTGGTTAAGGATCAAGATTACCAGCAAGATTTGTAATGGCATTT
Source organism: Helianthus tuberosus (assembly GCA_030545235.1). Classification (NCBI taxonomy): domain Eukaryota; kingdom Viridiplantae; phylum Streptophyta; class Magnoliopsida; order Asterales; family Asteraceae; genus Helianthus; species Helianthus tuberosus. Next base: position 6,529,016 of record CM060407.1, read on the forward strand.
GATAAAGCCAAAGCCGATGAAACGCCTTTGCCACCACCGGAGTTATCTTCGCCTAAAAGAAGCTTAGCAAATCTTTCTTTCATCTGTTCCATCTCTGCATAAACAACAAAATTCTATTGTCTCCATATGTTTTTTGATCAAAACATGAAAATGATCAAAAAAACGTACCATGACGCTTCACCTTAATAAGCGAAGCGCGATCATTCTCGCTTACGACAGGTTCTTGTTCATCCATCGGTGTCGTGTTTGTTTCCATTTGACAGGTATTGAAATGTTGGTTGATTGTTATGGTTTCTGTTTTTGCAATATGGAAGTGCAGGAACTCAAGATATGAGAAAATTTATTTAATATGAAAATAAATAGGAAAAAAGAAAGAAAAAAAAGTGAAATTTCTTACGCCCAAACAAGAGGTTAAAACGAATTTTACTGAACGAATTTTACTGTTGTTTTTTGCTTCCTTTTTGGTGTTTTTTGAGCTTTCAAACGATGGGTGTATTTTTTTTTTTTTTTAAATAGGGATCTGAACGGAACTTTTTAAGTTATCTTTTAAAGGATTAGGTTCAAGTGTGAACACTAGTGTATTTGCGAATTTGGCGAACTAATCCTGACCATACACGTTTGTAAATCAGTGGCCAAGATTTGATGAAGAATACACTTGTGTATTTTATGATTTGATGATGCAATCCTAGCCATACACGTGTGTAAATCAATGGCCAGAATTTGTTCACTCAGTTCGCAAATACACTTATTCCGAATTACAAACTGACGTTTTAGGGCTTTTGATCAGAACGAGGATACGAGTCGAATAGTGTAAAACTTACCTTGAAATTGCGCTCCAAACGACGAAAACGATGCTTCAATTCGGGTGTTTAAACTTCCAATTAACAAAAATAAAATCGTTTGAAGCACCGTTTCGAGGTAACATTTACATCAATAGACTCGTATCCTCGTTCTGATAAAAAACCCTAAAACTTCAGTTTGTAATTCGGAAAAAAACTTAACTCCGTTAAGTTTTTTTAACTGAGGAATGGTGGAGGAAAAATAGTTGAAAGGTAGGACTGATAGGGGGAATAAAAAAAGTGGGACCGTCAATGACCAATAACGTCAACTAGGGATTATTAGAGACCAATATCCCATATTTATTATAGTAAGTGTTAACTTATAAATATTAGTAGTCCTTGTAAAAAGAGAAAAAAAAAGTAATTAATTCACAACTTTAAAATTGGAGTTAGCAACATTCATGTTCCTTGCTTCACGTTACCATGTTAACGAATGGAGGCTTTAACACCCTTTAACACCAAGAGGAGTGGTTTGTATGACCTGTTAACATATCATGTGATCTTTAACGTCCGAAGCGTTAAGGTACACCTCAAGACTAAATAAAATACAATGAGCCGATAAATATAAAATTACAACAAAAGTCACCGTCGGTGATATGGGCTTTACCATAAAAGGTGGAGCAGGCTGCAGGGCTGTCCAAAAAGCTCGCGGTTCGGAGCTCGCTCGGATTTAGCCCGGAAAAAGCTCGCTCGATATGGCTCGATTTGAAAGTGAGCCAAGCCGGCTCGGCTTGGTTAGCTCGGCTCGGCTCGTGACGAGCCAAATTGGCTCGGTTTGGCTCGCTTGGTAGCTCGGCTCGACTTAGCTCGAATTATTTTACTTATAATATATTTTATTTTTATATACATATAATGTATTACAAAAAAGTGATTATTATTTACATGTATTTAGCCTTGTAGTTTGATATCTATGACATATTTAAAGGTCGATTGTTGTGCTAATGAACACATATTGTTTTTACTTGAAATATAAAACTTATTTTGCGTTGTTGAACATGATTTTGGCTTGTAATGTATTAAGTTGAATTTATTTTGAATATAGTCTTTTGAAGTATTGAATAATATTTTAGAATACTGAATTTTGAGAGCTATGTATTAATTTTTATTTTTAAAATCGAGCCAAACTAAGCCGAGCCCAAGCTTAGATTTTCAGCTCGATTTCAAATCCGAGCCGAGCCGAGCCGAGCCAGCTCATGAACAGCCCTAAGGTGGAGTGTAAAAAATATAAATTCTATTTTTGGACCCACAATAAACTTTATCTGGCCCACTTAAATATAAATACTACTAGCTTATGGCCCATGCCAAAATTTGCAATTGCGTAAATAACTCATCTTACTTATTTTATGGGCTTAGGTTGGTTGTCTACGTGATATGAAATTTCATAATGGGACATATCCTTTTAATTCTTTGACTACTTTAAGTTAAAAATTTATTAGCCAGAAGAGTATACAATACAATGAGTATATTTTTATTTTAAAAGTTAGTTAATTATTATACGATTTTTAATTTAAATATTATAAAGAGACATAAACTTTACTCCTATAGTAGTCAAAGCATCCCACCCGGCCACCCTACACACACCTCCATTGATTGCCAACCACCGTTCCCGACCCCGCTAGTTGTACCCACCACCACCAACCACCCTACGACCGCCACACACCTTTGCGTCGTCAATCCTTCCCATTCCCCTTCCATTTTCGGAAAATAACATTTTTTTCTTAGACTATACTGCTATAGGGTGTAGTCATGACCCGCCACGTCAACGCCATATCACCCACCTCAAATCCATCATCCAAAACCACTACCCTAAGGGTGTCATCATGACCCAAAACACCGTCCACTTTTTATTTAGGCTTATTGGCCTGTAATAATCCCACCTACACCTTTTTGGCCAATAATAATCCCACCTCAGAATATTCCCCACACCAGTCCCATTTTTCAGATTTTTGGCCCACACTGGTCCCCAGTTAAAAATCCCTAACTCAGTTAGTAAAATGGCTGATGTGGCAGATGATGTGTTAAAAACTGATTATGTGGCAGATATGTGGCAGATGATGTGTTAAAAACTGATTACCTGTAATAATCCCACCTACACCTTTTTGGCCAATAATAATCCCACCTACACCTTTTTGGCCAATAATAATCCCACATCAGCCATTTTACTAACTGAGTTAGGGATTTTTAACTGGGACCAGTGTGGGCCAAAAATCTGAAAAATGGGACTGGTGTGGGGAATATTCTGAGGTGGGATTATTATTGGCCAAAAAGGTGTAGGTGGGATTATTACAGGCCAATTTGCCTTTTATTTATTCTATGTTTTTAGCAATTAATTTTTATATTAGTCTTGTTAAACATTAAATTGTTGTAATTAATTTGAATTATTTAATAACAAAAAGAAATAACAAACGTAAAATACAATTTTAGAGGTGTTATTAAAAAAAAAAAAACTCATGAAAAAAAAAAAAGAGTCAAACACCATATTTTAGAGGGCCTAATTGCAAAATCCCTTATCTTCTTCTTTCCATTCCTCTTTTTCGTTTGAACCTATAAAAAATCCATGGCTCCCTCTCAAAACGAAACCTACAAAAATAAAATGTGAAAAAAGCCATATATATAGAGAAAGGGGGGAGGGAGAGAGGGAGAGAGAGAGGGGTAAAACAAAAAAATAAAAAAGAAAAGGGGCTTGGCTCGTGGTTGCCGTGGACTAAACCATGCGAACTACGGTGAATCATTGAGGGGGCGGTATAGCGCTTGAATAATGGTCCTATGTGGACATTCACAACCCCCATACCTCTTAGCCTTATGCTGGGTGGTGATCCAACATAGGATTAAATTTCATGAAATTATTCAACTTCAATATTTTAACTATAAGATCGTAAATCGCCTAACTTCCTATTAAAACTACAGCTAAAACTATTAAAACATAATATAACAAGAAATGAGTTAATCGATTAAATTGACGGTAAGATTAAAAATTTCATAAAATTATTCGACTTCAATGTTACAACACATAAAATCTTGACACATCGTAATCTAACTTGTTATTCATACCACTATAAGTCATATTACACTACTAGGTTATTTTCATAGTAATCTAACCTGTTAAATACATAATACAAGTATACAAAACAAATGCATACATATCTTAATCTATATTGATAGTTGACATAGTACCAAGATGGTTTGGAAATGAGTTTCAAATTCAAAACTTATGGACCCAATGTATATATCATAAATTGAAGTAGGATTTAAAATTTATGTCTAGCAGACAAGAGGCAAACAAAAGACTGGCGAGGATTAAATAACATTTAAAGCTCCACCCCAAATCCAGCCAAACAGGACTCTTGTGATTCTATTCGAATTTAAAACCATTAATATTTCATTTTATGTTTACTTAGTTTTTTAAGCTTAATAAATATTTAAATATAACGTAGTTGTGGTAAATATTTATACACTTTTTTTTTTTACAAAAAAAGTAAGAGGATAATTTGAATTTGGGTCGATATTTTTTGCTCCATCATATGATGTTAAACAATGTAACTAATATAATTTGTTTAAAAAATATTATTTTTAATATATTTTATGAGTTGCTAAAGAAGAAGACCCACCTAAGTATTAAGTTGATATGATTACATTAAAATCAATAATACACTAATTATATCTTTATACACTTGTAATAACATTAGTTTCATTTTATTATCCTTTGTTTGTAAAAATGATGATTAAGTTTGACTAAACTTTGATATATCTCAATAGATATTTTATAGAAGATAAATAGAGAAAATCCAAATGTTATATTGAAAATATATTTTTTAAACATGTTTAATACATAATCAAATTTAAGTAGAAAACTATTATTGAAAAAAGAATTTTTAAAGATGTTTAATACATAATCAAATTTAAGTAGAAAACTTCAAAAGCTAAATAAACACTAATACATATTCCTTTTTAAATATGATACGTAAAACAATATTTTAACTACTACTCATTTACTCTCTCTCTAAGACCATGTCATGTGTAGTGGTAAATTGTTATAATGCCCCCACCATGGGGCATTATCCGACACGTGTCATCCCAGTCAGCATGGAGCATTATAGCATAAAGTGGTGTAGTGAGAATAATGCCCCTTCCAATCATTAAACAAAAAAAAAAGCAAACTATTTTCTCATTGGTGGGTCAAACCCAGTCAAACCTTCCTTCTTCCAATTTAGGCGTTTTAATTATAATGCCCAAGCAATTTTTTTTCCTCCATAATGCCCCATAATGCCCTATGTAATGGGAGAGTGGGCGTTTTTTTTATTATAATGCCCCATAATGCCCCACTACACATGGTCTAACCCCTAATGTAACGAATAAGGGTTTAAGTGATTCACGCATTTCGTTTAAGTGATTCACGCATTTCTATAGTAAAAACTAATTTTATATTAAGCATGTCATTACCTTTCAGACTGCGGGGAGTGGAGGGGCTCGGGTTGGGGGCATTGCTCGACACGTGACGAGGGTGAGATCTACAAGCTTATGGTGAAAAATGAGGGGTGTGGTGTGACTTAGCTTGGTGTGGCCAGCCATGTGAATTTTTTTAATTAAAGTAACCAACCAAAGCTAGCCAAGTCACCTAGCCTCCCGCCAGACTGAATACCCACGCCAAAGGGGCACCGATCCAACCAACGCCAACCCGGAGTAGAGCAGTTGGCGTTGAAGGGCTTCCCCCGCCCCACTCCCCACAGTTTCATAAAATAGTACAATAACTTGCAATTCTATGTTAGTTTAAGTGCATATTCCAATTGTTCCTACTTCCTATTTCCTAACCTTTTAAACGTTTTATATTAAATAAAACGGTTTTGAGACCAAGCCAATTGCCAATTGGGTTCTCAATACAATATATTAATATCCCTTTGGATTTCCAAACAATTACATTAATAATGTCTAGAGGGCCTCTATAATCACATGCAAGGAGCCAAACGGTAATCATCTTATCACATGAAAACATGATTATAAAATTACCTAATCTTTTCATTTCTATATTTTTCTTTTTGAACGGCCAACAGAATCAATCCCGAGCACTCTTGGTGCACCCACTAGACCAAACGAAGTACTCCGAGAGTAACCTGAGTCCACCACCAATTCCGGGGTAAACCCGATAACCCACCTGCCCGTAGGCACGACGATGAAATTACCGGTAAAACACGTTTGCCTCAAGGATCAAACCCAGGTTTCCCTGAGTCTCCTATCATTGCCCACCAGTGCCTCACTCTGCATCAAGTGAGAGTTGAACCTCTATTTTTCAAGAGAAATGCAAGTTTTCCACCACTTGATCTAGTGATCATTGAACATTTTGTTATATCTTTTAAAAAAGAAGAATAATATCTTGGGATACCCATGAAAATAAGGGCTCTGAATTCATGATGATACCCATGAGAACATTACCTTAAAACCCCAATTATTACTCAACACACCTAATATTCATATTCATATTTTGCCCCCCTTTTATTATTCATATATGTTGCTTCACCTGCAAATATGCACTTAACATCATCTTGATTCATGGGCACCTGTAAAGATTCAGTTTTTATTTGTTCACTCCAACTTAAGACACTTATATAACCTTTTTAGTTCCATAATTCTACATACTGTTCAATCTTGATTTCAAGATTCAAGATTCAAGATTTTTACAGGTACCCATGTGTAAAAACTTAATCTTTGGTGTTTTTTCCCATAAATTTCATATCTTTTTCATCTGGGTGTTTCAAATTAGCAATCTTTATGACATTTAGATGGTGATTACTGCTGTCTGGTAGCCAAAGAACACTCAAAAAGGTACACTTATTGTTCTTCTTGGAATCTTGGATCATATGCTTATTTAACTTAATTTGTTTAAAGTTTTCTTTTGGATTCTTGTTTAGATCTGTCACTGTTTGTAAACTTAGATTCTTGTTTCTGTAATGGCGGCAATTGATGATTTGATGATTCTTTAATTTAGCTTTTGTCTTGTTTGGGATGAAGCCGGACAAAATGTTTGAATTCTTTGAAATTTGTCTTTTTTTGGTTGAAAATTCTAAGTGACAAATGTAACCCAAATGGGAATTTTCATAATTTTTAATAATTTTTGATAAAGTCTCTGACTTTCTCAATCCAATGATAGAATATGCCTCAAGAAAGCCTGAGATCAGTTGTGTACAGATCATTTGTCACTTGTGAAGATCCAAGAGGTGTAGTTGAAGGCAAAACAATCCGAATTTCGAAAACCGGCCCTACAAATATGAGTACCCGAAGAACCGAAAAAGAAAAGATGTCTCTTGTTGAGGTGAAAAGCGGAGCGCAAAATCTAAACGAAGCGATTGATTTGTGGTCGAAAGGGGTGGGTTGTAAAACTCAACCTAAAACCGAAAAAGAAAAAGAAAAGATGTCTCTTGTTGAGGTGAAAAACGGAGCGCAAAATCTAAACGAAGCGATTGATTTGTGGTCGACAGGGGTGGGTTACAAAACTCAACCAAAAGATATCGCGAAAGATTTGCTAAAAGGGGCTCTTGATCTTCAAGATTCTCTCATGATGCTTGGGAAATTGCAAGAAGTTTCATGTTTGGCAAATTTCAAGAGGAAACAAGAAAAACCAAGTGAAGAACCTTTTAGCAGAATTGGTTCGGATCGGTTTGAAAGTTTCGAAATTTACGATTTGGGTTATGAAAAAGAACGGAAATTGGCAAATGGGTCATCAAGAGATTGTTTCACAGAACTTCGAGAAGTGATTATCGAAGGCCTTTCGAAACAAAATCTTTTGCCACCAAACAAGTCTTATCAAGAAAGTTCCTTTTCAAGCACAAACATAGGTGTAGTCTTCTTTTAAAATATCATAAGTAAAACATTTTTTTCGACCCATTTTATCGATTTTCTGGCTCTGCAGGTACAAGGAAAGTACGGTTGTCTCCGGACATTGCTTCAACAAGCTCAAGCACGTCGTCTTCAATGGTGTATTCGACTCACGAATTCACTTCTTTCGACTCCTTTTCATCACGTGCTACAGACGAAAAGTCAAAAGGGTCAAATGTGATCGCAAAACTTATGGGTCTAGAAGAGTTTCCTGCAAAGCCACTACGAAAGCAGTTGGATATTACTAGCAAAATGAGGCCTGTTTACGATGCAGATTTGCCAAATGCAAAGAAACCACAGCTTACCGTTCAGAAATCAGATCGAGAAAATATGTCATTAGAAGAAATCGTCAAAATGATGCAATCTAAAGGACTTTTGAGAAGCAACAAGCGAGAAATGAAACGAACTAGTAAAAGATTTGAAGATGATGCATCACCAATTGTTTTAATGAGACCCCAACGTGTTGGTTTATATCCCAATCACACGAAAGTTAAAGTTCATGAAAATCCAATCCGAAAGCTACATCAAGAAAAGGCGAAAACCGAAGCTAAAAGTGTCAAACACAGAAAGACATCAAAATCAAAGCTGGATTCGCCTTCTACTAAGCGGAAAGCTTCTGTTCCTGTTGCCACAAAACCGCAAAGAAACCAGGAAGTTGAGAAGAAAATAGACAAGATTCAAAAGATGGCATCACAAAATAAGAAAAAATCAGTAGATAATGCAAAATCGACAAATGCAATGTCGAAAAACAGTTCTTTAAAGCCTCAGATAAGTGCTCAACCGAATCAAGTTTCAAAACGAACAACCATCAAGTCAAATAACCAAAAGAAGAATACAAAGATTGAAAAGCCGATCATAGTGAGTTCTTTCAACCTTTGCATATCATAAAAACAGTATGTCAAAAGTCCAGTTTGATTCTAACTTTGATACATGTCATTGTAGACTCATGAAGTTTTGCAAATCGACTCGTCCAATCAAGACGAAACTAAAGATTCTGAAGTTACAATCAAAGGTAAATCACATACGTAACCTTAAAGATTTATGCTTTATTAATTTTGGTGTATTTTCTTGTACAGAAATTGACAATGTGAGACAAGAATCTCTCTGTGAAGCTGTTAGAGACGATTGTAGCGATCAATCTGAAAGTAGAAACAATCAAGAAGAAAATGGTGTTTCTGACTCTAACGAACGTAACGCAAGAATCTTGAAAACTATAACAACTTTACAAGATCCCGAGCCAGCCAGTTTCGAGCTTTTTCAGGACTGTATACACGAGTTTTTGGAGCACGAAAACGAAAGACAAAATCCATTGACTCCAAAAACCATTTTACCATCAAGAGTTTACGTTTCTGAGGATGAGACAACGAGGGAGATTCTGAAACGGTTTGAACGTTTAAGAAGTTACAGTAAGTTTTCAACAGAGAGTTGTGGGGCAGATACGGTTTCTGGATTGTTGGAAAGGGATTTGAGCTTGTGTATCGGTGGCGCGTGGGGTACTACTGGTTGGAAAGATGGTTGTACTGTAAATGAAGTTGAAGAAATTGTTTTAGATTTGGAGAAGATGGTTTTGAGTGGATTAATTGATGATGTGGTTATGGAACTTGTGTAGAAAACAGGATATGTACATTGATGTTATGAAGAGAAAATGATTATAGTGTTTGCAGCATATATAAAATGAAAAGTTATTGTTGTTGTTGTGCATCAGTAATATGATGATATGATATTTAATCCTAGTAGATGTATAAAATTTCAGTAGGTAAATTCTAATTTTAGTTCAAGGTAGTGTTTTCAGCATGCTAAAATGGCAAAAACCGGCATGATCATGTTTTTTATTAACCGTGAGACCTGTTATCGGAAAACTCACGGGACCCACCAGTACATGCTAACAAGTATGGTCTTTTAAAATGCAGCTTGCGCAAGCAGGGGCGCAGCTTCTTGGTGCCCTGGCCCCTCCCGATTTTTCGCTTGTAGTGTTAGTTTTTCCAAAAAATTGAATTTTTTAAAGAGTCTGACCCCCACTGATTTGGATTTTGAGTGTCCAACTCCTACCGATTTGTCTTTCAAGCTCCGTCACTATGCGCAAGGCAGATGTCTTGAAGCCAAAAACTAGAGGAAGCTGGATTCAAACCTGACAGACTGAGACTGACACGGTCATGTTATAGCGCCTTGTATTTTATCTACACCACAATCTAATCTCTTGGAGTATTATGCAAATTGTAGAAAGTTATTCTTTCAAGAATGAAAAGATGGATAAAGATTGGTTTCTACTGAATTGAAATGAAGGTTATGACTTATGGCCACTTAAACATGGTACAAAAGTAAAATTCTACAATTTGTTTGGAACAATCTATAAACACTAATTCTTGATTGGATAAATCAATAAGCAGCACCTTTGAAGATGAGAAAGTTGAGAGTCTCCAATGAGAAATAGATGAATGAGCCCTTTGAGTGAGTGAAGAAGCTACTAAAATTTGTACCCACAACACATTGCCATCCACCACCATAAACACTATCAAACTCCTGTGGTTCATTTGCCACATTATTTCTCAAAATTCAAAAAAAAAAAAAAAAAAACAACACATGGGAATCACAAAAAAGTATTTTTTTAACGTCCAACAAAGGCTGGCCACCCAGGTAGAGATGAGCATGGTACCGGATCGGTACTGAAAAATGGAAAAAGTAGGTACCGGTACGAAAAATAATCGGTACGGTTCGGTACCGGTATTTACTGGTATTAACCGGTAAACCAACCAAAATACGGGTGCTAGTCCCGAAAAGCGGAAAAATGGGTACCGGTACCAGTACCGAAAATGATATGTACGGTTCAGTACGGGTACCCGGTACCAAATGCTCATCCCTACACCCGGTACACCCATTGGCAAAAGGCCACCCACGGCCGTGATCGCAGATAGCGCTGGTGACCCACGGCCGTGATCACAGATAGCGCATGACATTTTGTCACAAACGAGGCTCCAACCAGCGACCTCCCTAGAGAAAGTCAGTGAAGTACCGCTAGAGCACTACCTATTTCGTCACAAAAAAGTAAGTATGTAAACAAAACAAAAAAGCTACCTTCTTGATATATGCAGCAATGGTGGTACATTCAACAACATCATAAAGATCAAGAGCTTGAGATGCAGAATCCATAGCATGAACCTGCATATTCAATGGCATATCTGTATCCTTCACATATGCTTTCCCTTCCAACATGTTATCTCCCTCTTAAAGTTTCTTGATTACACCCTCAAAAGTTAAAAATCAAGATTCTTTGTACATATAGTTTCTTGATTATATTATACTCTTATAAATCAAGAACTCATCAAAAAATTGAATTTTGAAAATGGGTGTGAATGTTGATTATAAATTAGAGGCCAAAAACTTCATTCTCCTTTAAGAAACATACAAGTTCTAGTTGATGATATTGTTAGTGACATGTTTTGTTGTTTTCCAAAATAACATTCATATACCCATATTGTTAGTTGTTATCATATTGACACCCATGACTTGTGATTGTCGTTTTTTGTGTGTAAAGTACACACCTTTTGTTATTTTTTTTGTTATTCAAATGAAAAGTTCAACACGTAACATGTATGATGAAATAATGTGACACATAAGATGTGAAAGGAAAATAATTTGTGTTGAGATGGTATTTGAACAAGTCTCATATAATAGGTATAAACAAAACTAACTTTACCAAGTTATAATTACCATTGCGTAGCTTTTTATGGCTTTTATGTTGTCAATGAACTACTTGGAATGTGTTAACGTCTACTATATATATGTGTATACCTTGTTGGCTTGAACTTTGAAGTGTAATTTGTTTGGTTTTCACCATGATCCACTTTTTACCAGACCTTACAGCGACCGTGAGTTCTTCTTTCATTTTCTGTACATGTGTTGATTTTTATAATATGTACGACTTGAAAGGCTTTTATGATTATGTTCTAATGACTTGTATATTATTACGCAAACTCGGTTTTGAAATAAATTTAAAAACTATAAATTAGCAACAATTAGTTGTTTTATATGGTTTTAAGTTGTAACATATGGATGAGGAGTTTTCCAAAAAAAATTTGCAGTTTTCACTTTTAACTCCTTTGACTTTTTTAGTTTTAACCCTAAGCTTTTCAACTAGTCAATTTAACCTCAACACTTTTTAATTTTCAACTTTGGTCCCCAATACTTTTCATTTTTCACAAGTTTTTCATTTCACACATAGTTCTAAATTTTGCGAGTAAACGCGCAGCAACGTGCGTGTGAGGTTCAACGTTTTTGTCTGTTTTTTTTCCCATTTGACAGGCCAATTGCAACGTATCTATTTTAATCCGTTTGACAAGTTCGTCGCAACGTGCGAATCTTAGATCAGCTTAGTTATTCTTTTATACTTTTTACGTTTCTGTCTAATTTCATCGCATTAACACGCCGCAACGGACGTGTGTGGTTCAACAATTTTACGTATGTTTTTGTTCGGTGTTATTTTTTACCCTTCTATTTATTTTATTTTTACAAGCTCTTCTGATGTTGGTGTTTGCTGGCAATGGTTTGGCATTAGTGCTATTTGGCACAATTTTACAAACGTTATTGACCGAGTAAATTACGTTTTTGGCCCATGTGGTTATATCACTTTTACTATATTAGCCCCAAATAAGAATTTTTAACATATTTGTCCCCATGGTATCTATAACTAACTATTTTGGCCCCTAAGTCTAGAGATCATGGGAGTCAAAATGATTAGTTATAGAGACCATGGGGACCAAAATGGTTAGACTTATGGGCCAAAACGGTTTGTTATAGAGACCATGTAATACGTGGTCGAAAACCGGTGCTTGTAATTGCTTAATTTGATGTTATTGCATAAGTTTTAGTTTCGAATAGCCTACTTTTGATTAGATATGTATTTTGCAGATCTAGCAGAGTTTAAGGAGCTTTTCGGAAGCTTTACGGGTCACCGGAGCAAAAACGGAACCACCGGGACGCGAAACGGGTCAACCGGACTCAAGAAATGGACGAAACAGAAAATCAGACATCTGGGCACCGTCGCCGACGCCCATATGGGCCGTCGCCAACGGTTGACACAAATTTCCGTCGCCTGAATTGTCCGTAGACAGCGAGATAACGCGTCGGCTTCATTTGGAAATCCACACGCCGTCGCCGACGGACACATCCACCGTCGGCGATGGTCCTCCTATGTTGCATACGCGAAAGTTGTTGATTTTGTTGACTTTTGACGAATAAAAACGGATTTGGACCAAAAAGTCGGGGGTTACACATTGTTTTTGAGTTTGAACTTGTTCTTGGAGCCATTACCATCTATCTTTCACCTACCATTCCATCATCTTCATCTTGACAACTCGAAATCATCATCAAGAATCATCACCATCATCACAATTAATCCATCATCCACAAACCCTAATCCTTCCACCATCATCATCTTTCACGAAACCTCATCATTCACCATTCTCAAGGCTTCAAGATGACTCCATCCGCATTCCAAGCATCCGGTGATCAAGTTGCATCAACCATGAGCGGCTAATCATCTCGGTTTCACCCCGGTGTAGGTAGTTGTTAATTCTAGGGTTTCAATTTGTTCTTATTTCATCTTAGTGACAATTTGTATTTGGTTTTTGAAACTTTTGACAATAGTATTACATTTGTTACGAATTCGTGAATTGTCGAACGATGTTAAAAGTTATGACTTTGCGAAACGGTGATATGTAATTGTACGTTGTCGTTGTTAGGATTTACTTGTGTTGATTACAAAGTGTCTTTTTGTCCGTTCTTCGGGGCGTTGATAGCTAGTAGCACCTAAGTCACGATACACTAAATCCGTTAATCAAATGCATTTGAGTTGAGACTAAAACTTGTAGAAATCCTAGGTTAACAATTACTGAAACCGGGTGTGATTCCTTTTTATTATTATTGTTCTAGTAATCATTTGTCTTGCAATTGTTAATTAGTAGCTGTTGATCATTCGCATCAATTCATTTAGTTAAAAAAAAATTCATATCTCTCCATTAAACGAAAATACAAAAATACTTTAGCAAGCTTCATAATTCGTGACAATTGCTTTAATTCATTCGAATCCACACACAAACCACATACTCTTCGTGGTTCGACCCCTTACTACCACTAACACAATGTTAAGGGTAATTTGGGCTTATAAATATTATCTTTGACCGGAGCGCGACACTCCGATCAAATTTTGGGGCCGTTGCCGGGGAGTGCGTGCGCTTTGTGTTTGGATATTGTTTGAATTTGTGTGATTATCTGTTTAATTTGTTTAGCTTTCTTTTTGTACTTGTCTTTTTCCTTGTTACGCGGGGTGTGTTACTTGTGCAGATTACAGGTAGTGCATGCATACGCGGAACTCCGGGAGGACTTCACCTTTAGTCTACGAACCGGAAATCGAACGAGTTGCAAGAAGAAACCTAGCAAGCCGGTTAGAAGCAACACTTGCTTCTAATCAAACCAACCAAACACCACAACATACACCATCCATTGAAACTGGTTCAATGGCAAACCAAAACTCCAATCACCCAAACCTCAACCAAAACCAATTCCAATCCCGAGGAACCTTTTATCCCGCTCAAAATGTTCAACCCATGCCTCAAGAGCAACCGGGTGGTAACAACAACAATGGACCACCTACACCACCTTTCCAAAACCAAAATCCCAACAACAATCAAAGAACACCTCAACAACAAAATCTTCATAGACACAACTCCCTACCCATTAACCTAGATGACCGGGATGTCAATTCCGACCGTCGGGGAAATCGTGATCGCGGCAATCCCGCAAATGAAGACCCATTCTTCAACATCGATGACTTGAGGAATGCAATCCCCGATGATGAACCGTATAGTGTTCCCGGTTATCAATCGCCGGAACATGTGAGTGTTCATACGGAAAATTCGGATGACGGGGGATATTATGATGATAGGGCTAACGATGACGAAGATTGGGGCTACGTGAATAGGGGAAACGTCTACAACGTAAGAAGATATGATGATGAGGAATTTGGCTATCAAAATGCCAATTACGTTGGGGACGACGTATACGGTTACGGAGGTGGAAGAAATGATGGTTATGGGAACAACCGTCAACCACGAAACAATTACCAACGGAACCAGAATGATGGGTTTTATAATAACAACAACAATGCAAACCCTAACCGGATTCCTCGTTTCGTGGGAGGTGGTAACCCAAGGGATAATCGAAGAGATGATCGAAGAGGTGAAAGACGGGATAATAGAAGACCGGTTGATCAAGAAGTTAATGGTCCACATCGTCGTCAACGACCTCCACGGGGAGTGAATGATCGTTTTAGGCCGGTTGTCACCGAGAACGACTCACCAATCGTTTGTGAGAGGAGGATGTTTGATTGTAAACCACACTACATCAACATACTTCCTCATTTTAATGGAAGATCTAACGACGAACCGTATACACATTTGACGGAATTTTCTTCGGTTTGCAGCACTATCGGGGGTCACAACTTTGCTTTAGAGGAGGTCAAACTTCGACTATTCCAGTTTTCACTGAAGGATAAGGCAAAGCAATGGTTCCTCACACTTCCCGCAAATAGTATTCGCACTTGGGGAGAAATGCAACAAGCATTCCTTGATGAATACTACTCAATGGCGAAGACCGATGACGCTCGTGATGAAATTAGGTCTTTTCGCCAATTATCGGGCAAACCGTTACATGAGGCCTTTACAAGATTTAGAGAAATGATGCGAAGATGCCCTCATCATCAAATTGAGAAGTGGGAGTTGGTTAAATGCTTTGTACGGGGTCTAGATGACAATACATGGAACCGACTTGAATCCACAAGCAATGGGACCCTCCTAAGCAACCATGAAGACGATGATTGGGAGTTTTTGGAACGAATGAGCAAGCGTTCGAAAGAGAAAGAATCGGCCGACCGAGCCAAGAAGCATCCCGTTTCCCGGTCACTTCCCGATCTTGATTCTAAAGATCGGATTTCTACTTTAGAGCGGGAAATGGCTCGAATGAAGAAGAAAGAAGTGAACGCGGTTCAATTTGAAGTGTGTGAAGAGTGTGGTGATATTGGGCATAGAGCAGAACAATGTCCAACGGGGTCGGGTGATTACACCGAGGAAGTCAATCAAGTGTATGGGGACCGAAAGCAATACGACATGAACTCCAACACTTACCATCCGGGCTTGAGAAATCACCCTAATTTCCGGTATGGTAATGCTTCAAACCAAATGAACCCGAATTTTCAATCGGGTAACCAAGGAGGTCAAGGTGGGTCTTCGTACAACAATCGTCAAGGTGGTAACCAAGGGGGTTACCAAAGGAATTACAATCAAGGGGGTAACCAAGGGTATCAAAACCATGAAGGTAATTATCAAAGAGGTTACAACCAAGGCGGAAATGGGAGTAATGCTTCAAACTCTCAAGGTGATGACTCGATCAATTCGAAATTTGATGCTATTATGAATGTTATCAATCATTCAAATCAAGAGATGAAGAAAGAGTTTGAGGTACGAGATAAATCCCATAAGGCGCTGGAGAAGCAAGTGGGCCAACTTGCGGAAGAAATGGCTCAGATGAGAGGAAGCACGGGAAGACTCCCAAGTGACACCGCGGTGAACCCTAAGCATCAAGGGTCAAACTCAAGGAACACACGTGAGGTACCAATTAATAAAATTACTTTACGTAGTGGTTGAGTCGTTGATAATGGTGTCAAAACACCATCACCCCAGTTTGTTGAAGGGGGTGGTGGAGGATGCTAGTGAAGATGAGAATGAGAATGGTCAAACGGGTCAAAATAAAAATGACTTGAAAAAGAACAATGATACCCCCGTTGTGACCATCCCCGTCCCCAAGGCTAAGGAAAAGGGTGTGGAGGCTAATACCGCCCCTTATCCCGAAGCATTGAAGGGACCCGTGAAAAAAGTTGTAAACAAAAGAGGTCCACAACAAGAAGAGTTGTTGGAAATTTTTAAACAAGTCAAAATCAATTTACCTCTTTTGGATGCAATTAAACAAGTACCGTCGTATGCTAAGTACTTGAAAGATTTGTGTACCCAAAAACGCACTCACAAATTTCCAAAAAAAATAGATTTAACCGAAAATGTGAGTTCGATTCTTTCGGGTGCACTTCCACCTAAGCTCCAAGATCCGGGTGCGCCTATCATTTCAATTCAAGTAGGCGATTTTAAAATCAACCGGGCACTTCTAGATCTTGGTGCTAGCGTGAGCATTCTACCGGGTAGTTTGTATGACCAATACGAGTTTGGTCCACTTCAATCGTCAAACACCACCGTGGTGTTAGCCGATTTGACACCCAAACTACCCCGTGGAATTGTCTCGGATGTGATAGTAAAAATCGAGGATTTTTACTATCCGGTGGACTTTCTAGTACTTGATTATGTGGCCAAGGACCCAACCAAGCAACCTACGGTGATTTTGGGTCGACCGTTCTTAGCAACCGCAAATTCTCAAATTGATTGCAAAACGGGAACGGTTGACATGACATTTGGAAACCGAAGGTTGAGGTTGCATGTTTTTTCCGGACTTATGAACCCTCCAGTTGATGATGAATGCTATATGGCGGACGTCGTTGACACGTGTATACCTCTTTGCGACACAGTCGTAGATGGGGAAAACACAATGGAGGATTGTTATATGTTTGACAGGTCACAGGTGGAGATGGATAAGAGTATCGACGAGGAATAAAGAGTTTGGAGGTGCTTGCGGTTAGAGAGGGAAAATCGACATGGACGCACCAAGTTGAGAGTTTACCGGAGAGCATCGACACCAAGTTGAAGCCGTCATTAGTAGAGCCTCCGGAGGTTGAATTGAAGGCGTTGCCTAAGCATCTCAAGTATGCTTATGTTGGTGAAGGCAATACGTTCCCGGTTATTATTGCATCAAATTTAACCGTGGAGCAAGAGGATAAATTGATGGGTGTTTTGGTCAGTAATCGGGCGGCGATTGGATGGACCATTGCTGATTTGAAGGGTATTAGTCCCTCGGTGGTGATGCACAAAATCATCACGGAAGAGAATGTGACTCCCGTTCGAGATGCACAACGGAGATTAAATCCGAACATGCGGGAGGTAGTGAAGAAGGAAGTGCTGAAATGGCTAGATGCGGGTATCATTTACCCGATCTCGGATAGCCAATGGGTGAGCCCAACACAGACGGTTCCCAAGAAAGCGGGCATGCAAGTCGTCAAAAATGACGCAGGTGAAGAGGTAGCCACTCGGCCGGTAACCGGGTGGCGAATTTGTATTGATTATAGGAAGTTGAATACCGCAACTTCCAAAATCATTTCCCTTTACCGTTCATTGATCAAATAGTTGAGAAATTGTCGGGGCAAAAATTTTATTGTTTCTTAGATGGCTATTCTGGTTATAACCAAATCGCCATCCATCCGGAAGACCAAGCAAAGACCACGTTTACTTGTCCCTATGGCACTTTCGCATTTAGGCGAATGCCATTTGGATTATGTAACTCCCCCGCCACCTTCCAAATGTGTATGATGAGTATCTTTTCAGATATGGTGGGGAAGTCTTTGGAAATCTTCATGGATGATTTCTCAATTTTTGGGTCATCTTTTGAGGCTTGTTTGGATCAACGAGATAAAGTATTAAGAAGGTGTGTCGAAACTAGTTTGGTCTTAAGTTGGGAAAAGAGCCATTTTATGGTTCAAGAGGGAATAGTGTTGGGACACGTGGTGTCAAGTCGTGGGATAGAGGTTGATCGTGCAAAGGTACAAGTCATATCTACTTTACCGTATCCCACGATCGTTAAAGGTGTTAGGTCATTTCTAGGTCATGCGGGTTTTTACCGGCGGTTCATTAAGGGTTTTAGTGACATAACCAAGCCTTTATGTAACTTGTTGTTAAAAGATCAACCGTTTGATTTTAATGAAAATTGCCAAAATGCTTTTAACAATTTGAAAGAGAAGTTGGTTGAGGCTCCAATCTTGCAATCGCCAAATTGGTCTTTTCCTTTTGAAATTATGTGCGATGCGAGTGATTATGCGGTGGGGGCCGTGTTGGGACAACGGGTCGATAAGAAACCCGTTGCCATATACTACGCGAGTAAGACTCTTTCGGATGCACAATTAAATTACACCACTTCCGAAAAAGAGCTACTCGCGGTGGTATATGCTTTGGATAAATTTCGGGCATATATATGGGGTAGTAAAGTGATTATTTATTCTGATCACACTGCAGTTAGGTACCTCATGGAGAAGAAATATGCAAAACCGAGGTTAATCCGATGGGTGTTGTTGCTCCAAGAGTTTGATCTGGAGATATGGGACAAGAAGGGTACCGAGAATGTGGTAGCGGACCATTTGTCCAGGTTGATGGTTGATGAGGATCCTAAATCGTTAGAGATCAATGAGTCGTTTCCCGATGAGTATATTATGAAATTAGATAAGTTTCCTTGGTATGCTAACATTGTGAACTATCTTGTTACAGGTGACTTACCGGCACATTGGGATAGACGGAAGAGGCAACACTTCATGTCCCAAATCAAGTACTATCGGTTGGAAGAACCGCATTTGTGGAAGGAGTGTGCGGATCAAGTTATAAGAAGATGCATTGATGACGAAGAGATTCCAAGCGTGTTGCAGCATCTACACTCATTTGCATGTGGTGGTCACTTTAGTGGTCATAAAACGAGTCATAAAGTGTTAAATAGTGGTCTTTTTTGGCCTACTATCTTCAAAGATGCAAATGAGTTTGCCAAAAATTGCATAGAGTGTCAAAAACTAGGGGGTATTTCAAAAAGGGATGAGATGCCCATGCAACCAATCCTTGTAGTCGACATCTTTGACGTGTGGGGAATTGATTTCAGGGCCCATTCCCCAATTCCTATGGCAATTTATATATCTTGGTGGCCGTTGACTATGTATCAATGTGGGTCGAAGCAATAGCCACAAAGACGAATGACCATTCCGTAGTGTGTAATTTTGTTCAAACCAATATTTTCTCAAGGTTTGGGATTCCTCGGGTCATCATAAGTGATGGAGGATCTCATTTTAAAAATTTTCGGTTTGGGAAACTTCTTAAACGGTTTGGTGTTGATCATAGGATTGCGACCCCCTATCACCCGCAAACAAGCGGGCAAGTTGAGGTGTCAAATAGGCAAATCAAAGAGATTTTGCAAAAGACCGTGCGGGCGGACCGTAAGGATTGGTCAATTAAATTGAACGATGCTTTATGGGCCTACCGTACGGCACATAAGACACCTATTGGCACTACACCTTACCGGTTGGTTTACGGTAAAAATTGTCATTTACCGGTTGAACTTGTGCATAAATCGTTATGGGCTATAAAAGAGGTTAATGTTCAATATGATGATGCAGGTAAGGAAAGGAAACTTAAGCTATGCGAGTTGGAGGAGCTCCGGGAAATGGCATATGAATGCGCGTCTGATGGGGTACGGTACTAAACCCGACCCGAGTGGTCAGACTTCCCTCCACTTGTTGTTTTTATATTAATTATTTATTATTGTTGCTACTAACCCAACCGCGAGGCCCAACGTGATGTAGTTTACACTACTTTGGGTCGGGGCTTGTAGAGATAACCCCTAACTGGGCCTGGCCCATTGAGGTTAGGGGAGGCCCATATCCCCCTATATAAAGAGGTCTTCACCTCTTGAATAGGGTAGAGCATATGGAGCCGCCACACTTTTTGTAGCTGGAAACAGGAGAATCTTCTCCTACCGGCAATCTCTACAGCTCCACTCTCTTCTCTTCTTCATTGCAGATCTAGGTTCAGGAGGAAGAACAAGGAGTGATTCTTCACCCTTATGTAGAACGCGGTCAAGTCATCCCAGTGGTGAACCCGTGTTTCTTCATTGGCGCCCACCGTATCAAATTCTAAACCCAACAAGAATCACAACTCGGTTTCTTCTCTACCCGACCTTCCAGATCTGTTTTCCTTGAGTTTTACAAACGGTTCTCAGTAAAAAACTTCAGGTTTGAGTTTTCTTATTCCTAGATCTGATACTTCTACGGTTTCAGAACCACATCTTGTGGTTCTTCTCTTCACAAAGTTCTAGATCTTAGTTCTGGAAGAATTCCGCCCTTGAATCTTGCTTCAGATTGAAAACTTTTAATTTTTAGCAAAAAAAAAAAAAAGAAAAAGAAAAGGGGGGCGTAAAATTTCGGATCTGAAACTCAAAGTTTCTTTTTTGCGATAAGACTCAGATCCGTTGGGATGATGCTTATTTTCTTGTTTATCATACAACTTGAGATTTGTCCATCCTATCATGTTAACGTTAATCACATTTTACATTACCTTTCTCTCATATGGGAAAAGTGAGTTTATAGGTGGTAAAGCATGATGTACAAGTGGGAGTTGCACAATCTCCTTTTATTGCTTGCCTCAAGCCACTACATCGTGCATGATACCAAATGATAATTATATATGGTACAAGTTATGATGCATGGTGTACTTGTAACCTAAAGGTACAAGTGATTATGCATGATGTATAAGCATACTGTGTATGGGTTAGTCAAAATATCTCACAATGATGTATACAGCTGTATTAATTTTTTTTTTAGAAAGTGTGTACAGTTGTCAAGTTACAAATCATGTTACACAAGGTATAACCCCTAGATGCATACACTTCCATTTGAGGGGACACAAACTGACAAGACAAAAAGGTGTACTGGACATTCCCCTATTTTGTCGCCATGTACTAGACTCCTTTTTTTTTTTTTTTGAAAGGTATGTACTAGACTCCTAGTTACACCCAAATGATCTCTCTAATCTACCCCGTTATAACTGGAGTCCGGTCGCGCTACCACCACCGGCCATCACGTCGCGCGCATCAACCTGCCATCTTCGGCATCAACCACGTCGCGCGCATCAACCTGCCATCTCCGGCGTTAACCACGTCACGCGCAACAATCAAACAACCATCTCCCGCAACAACTACGTCGCGCGAATCAAACCAGCTGCCATCTTCGGCATCAACCACGCCGCGCGCATCAACCTGCCATCTTCGGCATCAACCACGTCGCGCGCATCAACCTGCCATCTTCGTCATTAACCACGCCGCGCGCATCAATCAAACTGCCGTCTCCCGCATCGAAACACGTCGCGCACCTCAAACCCGACTGTCATCTACAACATTAATCATATCGCGTGCAACAAATCACATGTCATCTACATCATCAATCATGACGTGCGCAACAAGGATGAACTAGTTTTCTCCGACATGTAACGCAAGTGAGCTTCAAACAAGGTACTATTTTGCCCTCATCTATATTTATGTCTCAAACAATTACAACTCCATCACGCACGAGCAAGGCCTCCATGCGCGGATACGGTCCCGCCGCGTGAATAAACTTTCATGCGCGGACACGGTCACACCGCGTGACCATGCTTTCACGCGCAAGCACAACCTTCATGCGCGGACACGGTCACACCGCGTGACCATGCTTTCACGCGCAAGCACAACCTTCACGCGCGGATACGGTCCGCCGCGTGAGTAAACCTTTATGCGCGGGCACGGCTACGTCGCACGGCCGAGCTTTCATGCGCGAGCAACTTCTACATGCGCGGGCATGTCCACCGCGCGAGCATGCTTTTGTCTGCCATAACACAGTGTCAAGCAAGTATAAACTTGTTTCCCGCCAAAAGGCGCCACCGCATGAAAGCAAAGTCTCGCGCCACACATGCATGCTGGTCAGCCGTATTTCACCGAGCAATTTCATAAAAAATCCCAGTGTCCCGTCCTCTTTAATATTCAAATGGCAAAGTCTCGCGCCACACATGCATGCTAGTCTCGTCCTCTTTAATATTCAAATGAATTTGAGACTTTAAGACTTTCGTTTTCTAGAAAGTTGGTAATGCAAATCAATTAATGAAATGAGAGCACAAGTCAACATACTTGGTTCATGGTTTTTGACTTAAGCGAAGTGTGTGTCATCATGATGTCGCTAGTACATGTCATCCTATAAACATTTGTCTTCAAATTCAATTTAATAAATCCAATTTAATAATAATTATACTAAATGAAATACCATTTGCAAAAAGGCTCTTCCCTTGTCGAAGTGTCTGTCGTATATAGTCAATAAAATGGCTAGTGATTTTTCTGACACACCTTTAAGGTGATTATTTAACATGTGGATCTTATCCACACATTTTGTTTCTTGGAAACACTTGAATTATTTATAAGGTTTAACTACTATATAATGCTATCAATAAACTAAGGTGGCCAAGTTCAAGCGGATCGACTCAATTCAACGTCATGGTTAACAGTTTATCGTTTTAACGATTTAACAACCATGTGGTGTTTCCTAGACATACTGTAACATTGCTTATTATTATCATATTTCAATGCTACTAACATCTATTTAGCAGCAATAAACTGATATCCGTATGGTGCAACACCATTGAGAGGGTCAAAATCGCTTTAAAATATTACGAAGTATGGATGTACAGAACGAGCACCTCCTAAGGACAACGTTTCGGTACAAGGTTTTCCATATATCTGACTCGTTATTATGACTTACCTTGTCAACTTATTTGCAGGACTGACAATACATTCAATCGGTAAATCGCAACGATTGATTCTCACGCACGCCGATGAAAGCCTAAAAAGCGCCCTTTACTTACGAGCACGCCGGTCTCCATAGGAGTCTGCTGCTCTACATACGAGCATCTCATCCTCCATGCGAGCCTGCTGCTCCACATACGAGCACGTAAGTCGCCGTCCGCGCAAGCTCCTTTACGTACGAGCACGTAAGTCGCCGGCTGGCGCATGCTCCATTACTTATGAGCACGTAAGTCGCCATCCGCGCAAGCTCCTTTACAAGCGAGCACGTAAGTCGCCGTCCGCGCAAGCTCCTTTACGTACGAGCACGTAAGTCCCCGGCTGGCGCATGCTCCATTACTTATGAGCACGTAAGTCGCCATCCGCGCAAGCTCCTTTACAAGCAAGCACGTAAGTCGCCACGCGCGCATGCTCTTTTACAAGCAAGCACGTAAGTCGCCACGTGCGCATGCTCTTTTACAAGCAAGCACGAAAGTCGCCACGCGCGCATACTCCTCTACATACGAGCACGTAAGTCGCCACGCGCACATGCTCCTCTACATACGAGCCCGTTAGTCGCCTCGCGCGCATACTCCATTACTTACGAGCACATAAGTCGCCATGCGCGCAAGCTCTTTTACATACCAACACGTCGATCTCCATACGAGTCTGTTGTTCTACATACGATCATCTTAGCCTCCATGCGAGCCTTGCTGCTGCACATATAAGCACGCTAATCTTCACGCGACCCTGCTGCTTTACATACGAGCGTGTGTGTCACCCGTGCGCGCATGCTTAGCCATATATGAAAGCGCTTACAAAACGTAAACTGTGCTACAAATGCACGCACCACTTTGGGTATACGCAAAAACGCATTGGCTGAAATAAAGTTTCGCTTACACCTACAATCTTCAAGACAAGCCACATCTCCTTGCGTCATGCCACATTGTTGTTATGTCACACCAGAGGATTAGCGCAGGCTCGGATCTCCAGTTCATTATTCCTGATGCAACTTTATGCCAATTCTCATTCGCGATACCTTTTAAAAGTGGATTAACACGTGCAACTATTGTAGACAGCAGTTTACAAAGATTCAAACACTATAAATACATACGCTTCATGGCTTAAGACGCGCGCGCACCTTACGCTAACCAACAGAAGTCACACCATAGGGTCAATATTTTACAAAAGCCACACAACTGTGTGCACACTGCTAGAGCTTGGCCTCACTCGCCCGACAAAAGACGAACCGTCAGTGTCAGCATGATGATCGTCGTGTCAGTAGTCAACTCAAGGGTCGCCATCAAACGACATTTGCACCAACCAGTCAGAATTCAAAATTCGAAGAATTTCCCGCTTAAACTTACAAAGAGACTTCATACTGAAGCTAGCAAGGGTTGCGCCGCTTGCATCATCAGTTGATGATCATGCGCGCCAACCCTCAAAAGCAACACCTATCAGTAAGCAAGCCTGGCGGCCGCGCCGTAGTAATTGACAAACACTTACACGCTCGCCGGCTACCATAACCTAACAAATGCTTCAAAGACCAATACGCTCTTTTTTCTTAGTCCAGAGCTCCAACCATTTACTTCGCGCATGGAAGCAGCACTGGACTGGGGGGACTTAAAGGGGTATGGTCCCAAAAAGCCGCGCATACCATACTCCTTATACGTTAAATCAAACTAATCTACAGACCACGCGCGGGCTGTTTAGACAAAACCTAAGCCGCGCGCGAGGTTCAAACAGGAGTGAAGATCAGATTTAGCACTTAGCACCCTGAATGAAGGCCCTCAATCCCTAAACCTTGCGCCGGCTGGTTGGACACACACACCAAAGGTCGCGCAACGGTGGCGGCGCAGGTTCATTCTAGGAAGCCTTAAAGGTACGAGTGGCAGAAGAGCAAACCAATCAGCATGCACCAAGTTTTGCACAACCAATTCCCACGATGAACAATCATGTACTATTTCACTGCTCCATTATCTCTACTCACAGCGAAAGACAGACGAAACAAGCATGGCCAACAACTTTCCCGCACCTGGGCGACAGGTAAGCCTAAAACTCAAATCTACTTTCGAGCACTCCTAACAAGTCTAGTACTCCTACCACGCTTGCACGCGGAGCAGCACTAGACTGGGGGATTTGATGGGGTACGGTACTAAACCCGACCCGAGTGGTCAGACTTCCCTCCACTTGTTGTTTTTATATTAATTATTTATTATTGTTGCTACTAACCCAACCGCGAGGCCCAACGCGATGTAGTTTACACTACTTTGGGTCGGGGCTTGTAGAGATAACCCTTAACTGGGCCTGGCCCATTGAGGTTAGGGGAGGCCCATATCCCCCTATATAAAGAGGTCTTCACCTCTTGAATAGGGTAGAGCATATGGAGCCGCCACACTTTTTGTAGCTGGAAACAGGAGAATCTTCTCCTACCGGCAATCTCTACAGCTCCACTCTCTTCTCTTCTTCATTGCAGATCTAGGTTCAGGAGGAAGAACAAGGAGTGATTCTTCACCCTTATGTAGAACGCGGTCAAGTCATCCCAGTGGTGAACCCGTGTTTCTTCAGCGTCCAACTACAAGGATGGAATGAAGAAAGCGCATGATGCCAAGTTGAGAAAGAAAGAGTTCGAGGTTGGCCAAAAGGTATGGCTTTACAATTCGAAGCTCAAGTTCTTTCCCGGAAAGCTCCGGAGCAAATGGATGGGACCCTATGTGATCACCCGGGTCGGACAATTGGGTGATGTTACTATCGAGGACCCGAAGGATGGGGTACGACAAACGGTAAATGGTCATCGGCTAAAACCGTTTCTTGATGGTAACGAGAAGGTAGACGAAAACAAGGAATTGGTGAGCTTTGTGGTAAGCACACCGATTTACGAGGTCGACTAACAAGGACCGGTAGCATTTTGTGTAAAGTTATGTACAATTATTTATTTGTTTGTGTGTGTTTATGTTAATCGTTTTCGTTCCATACTAATCTCTCTTGATTGTGTGAAGTCCGGACATTCCGAACGGGTCACGAAGATACAAGATATGTTTTAGACTTGGTTATGTGCATTGAGGACAATACACGATTTTTGGGGGGTGGTAGGGCCGTTGACGGTTGTTGCGTTTAAAAATTTTAACTTATAAAAAATCACAAAAACATTTTTAATAATTTTTAGGATTTTTGATTGTACATAGTCCCTTTATTAAAAGTTCATAAAAATCCTCCTATTTTTCAAAAAAAAAAAAATTAATTAATTAAAAAAATTATTAAAAATATGAATTTGGGGGCACCGTCGCTGACGGTTAACCTCATCGTCGCCTACGGCCCGTCTATAGTGTCCGTCGCTCACTTTTGACCGTAGACAGCTATATAAGCCGTCGGCCCACTTTGCACTTACACTCACCGTCGCCGACGGGGTGTTTGACCGTCGTCGACGGTTCCCGGTTTGTTGTCCGACGCTGATCGGTTGTAGAAGCATGGGATCGAACCCAATCTCACTTATGAACCTTAAAACTTAAACTAAACTCAGTTTTCATCTCTCATAACACCGAAAATCTTATCACACACTCACCTACCCTCAGTTATCAGATCCATACGTGACATCTTTCCTTCTAACTCCATATTCTTCCCCATCTCACCTCAAGAACCCTAATCTTTCTCTTTCTTATAACTTCCTCAAATCTCCACCAAAACAGTTGATTCTTGAGCCTAACTTGTGTAGTTTTTCGAGAGGAACAAAACCCCCATAATAGTTTCCATCAAATCTTGCTCGTTTGCACGATTTCTGGACGTGAGTTTTAGGGTTTTGAAGAGTGTTCATCCAAGTCTCTTGTTTTGCACTTGTTCTTAGTTCTTCTTGTTATCTAACACTAAAGGTATGAATTTCAGTAAATTTATGCATGATTATTATATACATTGTTGATTTCTTCCGAAATTTTAAACTTATTGTTTAAGAGTAGGTTGTTTATCACAATGTAGGATGTTTTAGCATAAACTTAAGAATGTTTGCTTGATTTGGGTGAGATTTGAGCATGCTTTAGTCTTGGTGATGTGATTACACTAGATTTGTGCATGATTGAACATAGTTGTGATGTTGAATATTGTTGAAAACATGAAATTTTGCGAAATTTTTGGAATAAACATGTTTAATCAATATAGATGCTAAGATGTGCGACTTTGGAAGTTTAAAAAGGCGATTTTACATCTAAAATTTGATTGAAGTTCAACATTGCATACCATGTTCAAAGTTTGAGATTGTTGAAGGTTTGGAGTGTACTAATTGTTGTTGTCTTTGTCTTGTGATTGTAGCCATGTTCCGAGGAGGTAAGAAAGCAAAGACCTCCGGTCAAGGTTCATCTTCGGGAGCCGGGTCAGGCTCGGGGGAATATCAAAGGCGATGGGAACAACTAAGTAATGTAGTAGAGGGTGATGGGCAACTTATTCGACAGGATTGGGATTGTGAAGAAGAAAAAAATAGTAGATCGGCTTTGGCATGGAAGGAAGAGAAAACAAAGGCTCTTTCTCGTTACAACAATAAGAGGTTAGAAGCCAAGATGTGGAAGATGAAAATGGTTACGGGTGTTTCAAAACCCGTACCCGAAAGGGCAGTTTGTGAACGTACGGTAGATGTTGAAGAGTTTAGGAAGATTGGTATAGTGAAAAGGTTTGAGAAACTTGGCTGGGAACGGGTGATTGACTGGTGTGATGATATCACTACTCGGGTATACTTGGGGGCAGTTTGTGAGTGGTTATTTACCCTTCGTTTTGAACACTCTGATAGACCGGCTCATAGGTGGAAGTTGATTGGTAACATTGGAAAAAGTCAAATGGTCATGTCTTTCGAACATATGAATGCTATAGCGAGGTTTGACTCGCTTGGGGTCGACGCGTATGAATATTATGGGTATGATCAGTTTTTGGACAACAAGAAAAACGATGCTGACCCAGTGAGGCTTTTAGAGGACACCCTACTAGATTCTGGGGGTGCAGGTGATTAAAGGGCCGATTTGTCTTTGATGGGAAAGATACTTCAAGGTATCTCGTTAGAGAATATTATGGTACGGTTCGAAGACCGTGGAACGGTGAAGGCACCCGACTGTCGGGTTTTGCATGCATTGTTATATGGGACACCCAAGCTCTCGTGGCGTCAAATTGTTATGATCAACACATGGGATACGCGGGAATCGTTTAAACGAAAGATGATTCCTTATGCAAGGTTGATTAGCGCCATGATTCTCCAACAGAATGCATTACCTCAAGACTCACTGTGGGTGTCTAAGCCCATTGATCAATTCAACTTCGCCTCTATGAGGCGACATTGGAGAATAACTGTGAAAGCTTTTGGGCATTTGCATACGGTTGAAGATGAGCAAGGGGATAGTTATCGGTTTAATGACAAAGGGGGTGATGAAGAAGAGGGCGATGAGGAGATGCCCGATGTTGAGGGGGAAATTGATCCTTCCGGTCCGCGGGGACCGAGGCAAAGGTATAGGAGGAAGCATAGGGAAATCTCTGCCAACGTGGCAGATTTTGTGAATCAAAGGCAAATACCGTCGTATCGGTTGTGGAACCGTGGAGATCAAGCGATCTACGACAATGTGTCGGCGGGTATTGGTGAAGCAAGAGAATACCATGCTAGTAGGAGCGAATGGGAAGAGGCGCAAGGGGCGTACTCGCAGCAACAATGGGGTTTTCAAGCATCTTTCCGCGAGAGGGTGGAAAAGCAGTTGGAGGAACAACAGCTGCAACATGCATTACAATAGTCACAAATGGAACGCATGATACAGTTGCAAGAGGAAGAAAGGGCCCATAGACGGGCATGGGAAGAAGAGGCGGCTAGGAGCCAAACCGCACAAAGAGAGTTAGACCAACGCCGATGGGGAGCGTTGGCTTTCTCTAACCAAATGGCGATTAATAACTTCAAGGTGCTCCATGATCAAGAGCGCCATCAAAGAGATTATCAAGCCGGTCTCCCATATGTTGAACACTCGGGGTGGACCGATTACCCCAATCTTCCTCATCCGCAAGGCCCATCCGATCCAACCCCTCATTGGCCCGAGGCAGTCGGCTCGAGTTTTGTTCCGATGCCGTACCAACCGCCGCCCCAAGGAGAGTCGAGCCCATTAGATAACTATAGGGATATGCTTGAGGCCCTCACTGGTTATCCGTACCAGCCGAACCCGCCCGTGAACCCTAATGAGAGATATCAGCGGTAGAGGCAAGGTACGTTTTTGTTGTTGTTGTATATTATTTTATTTTCGTTATTTTCATTTTGTTATTTAAATTATCGCCTAGTTAAATGAACGTTGTGGGTGTGTTCCCTATATAACCCTCACGAGACCTCTCGTCCTCCCAAGCTATTGGGGGGTTTAAAAGGGCTTGTTGCATAAGCTAAATGCAACCGTGATTCCTACGAAAGTGAGTTAGGTTTGTTGTTGTTGTAATTTATTTTCCACATAAATCAAAGTGAAATAACGTATAGCTTGGTAATATTTTCATAAAAGTGGTAGAACTAGGTAACTAACAAATTTTAATGGTTGTGAGAAGCATGCTTCTCCACAAGGGTTAAGATTTGTAGGTACATTTGGTTCGTGGGACAACCGCTTTCATGAAGAGGAGAGGAGCATACGAAGAATGAGCTCATAAACCAGGTGCATACGTTTCTTTTTACTTTTGATCTTTAGATTAGCAAATAAGTGGAGTGTATTTTGTATATTATTTTTCCGGGGTGAAATTTTGGGGGAATTAGCCGTGTCACATCCTTTGTGCGTTTAATACTCTAGTTCTTACACATTGAGGACAATATGTACCTCAAGTGTGGGGATGTGGGAGTAGTAAAAATTTTAGATTTTGACCCGTTCATTTAAATACTACACATTGAGGACAATGTTTACCTCAAGTGTGGGGATGGGGGAAAATTTCAAAAATTTTTCAAAAATATCTTGTTTCAAAAGCGATCTTAAAGCACAAGTAACTAAGTCAACGAGGGATGTCACGAACCATTTGGTCTATTGTCATGGTCAAGTTTGAATTAATAGCATGACGGGTATTTAGCGGGTGGTTATTTGGGAATAATCCGCCTAAGAAACTAGTCTTTTATGCATGTCACATACCATACCCTTTTAGATATGTGAGGTTTTGAGCCACTTTTATATCATAGATTACATACCTATGTTTCTTTGTTTGAGTGGACCATTAGTCATATATTGTAGAACTTGCAACTTTTGATACGTTTGAGACTATAGACCGAATACAAGCACGAGAATGATTAAGGCATTAGGTAAACCTTTTCTCTTAAAACCATTTATCTATCCTTACCCGAACAAACCCCCTAGTTGCCCATTTTGAGCCTTAACCTTTCGTTTGACCACCCTATAGCCCATAACCGTTAAACCTTTTCTTTAAAAAAACCCGTGTGATGGAAATTCGATTATAGGAATCGTTTTTGTATAGTTGTTCTTGTTTATTTGCATTAAAAAAAAAAAAACCCAGAAAATATCATGAAAAAGAAGTGAAAATCGTTGAAGAAAAACACAAAAAGAAGTGTTAGTAGTTGTTGAATAAAAGGCGAATGTTGTTGCCTCATATTTGGTGTTTATAGTTAGTTTTGTTAGACTAGTCATTTGTAATAAAAATCGAATTTTCATCACCTTAGCCACTTTAAAATATCCTAATTCCTACCCTTCGCCTAGCCCCATTACAACCCTTCAAAGACCTTTTGACTTGTGCTTAGTATTCGTGATCAATAGTGGAGAATGATTGAGTTGCAAGCTTATGCGGGTATGTGTTCTAATCGGTTTTGAGTGAATAGTCTTTGAAGTGCTAGTACATTATAAATATTAGCCAAAATATAAGCCGAGTGGAGAGAACATTGTGAGGGATGTGCATAATTTGTTAGTTTTACGGGCGGGTTAATCTTGGATAACCATTATTATATGTGATTATTCACTTAACCGGTAAATATGTGAAAATTGTAAAAGATTTGAACTTTCGCCTGACAATAGACCTTAACCTTTGTCTCGGGAATGGGAAGTGTATTCGTTGTTCGACCCACGTGAAAGTGAAAAACAGATTTGCTTGAGGGCAAGCAAAAGACAAGTGTGGGGATGTGATACGTGGTCGAAAACCGGTGCTTGTAATTGCTTAATTTGATGTTATTGCATAAGTTTTAGTTTCAAATAGCCTACTTTTGATTAGATATGTATTTTGCAGATCTAGCAGAGTTTAAGGAGCTTTTCGGAAGCTTTACGGGTCACCGGAGCAAAAACGGAACCACCGGGACGCGAAACGGGTCAACCGGACTCAAGAAATGGACGAAACAGAAAATCAGACATCTGGGCACCGTCGCCGACGCCCATATGGGCCGTCGCCGACGGTTGACACAAATTTCCGTCGCCTGAATTGTCCGTAGACAGCGAGATAACGCGTCGGCTTCATTTGGAAATCCACACGCCGTCGCCGACGGACACATCCACCGTCGGCGACGGTCCTCCTATGTTGCATACGCGAAAGTTGTTGATTTTGTTGACTTTTGACGAATAAAAACGGATTTAGACCAAAAAGTCGGGGGTTACACATTGTTTTTGAGTTTGAACTTGTTCTTGGAGCCATTACCATCTATCTTTCACCTACCATTCCATCATCTTCATCTTGACAACTCGAAATCATCATCAAGAATCATCACCATCATCACAATTAATCCATCATCCACAAACCCTAATCCTTCCACCATCATCATCTTTCACCAAACCTCATCATTCACCATTCTCAAGGCTTCAAGATGACTCCATTCGCATTCCAAGCATCCGGTGATCAAGTTGCATCAACCATGAGCGGCTAATCATCTCGGTTTCACCCCGGTGTAGGTAGTTGTTAATTCTAGGGTTTCAATTTGTTCTTATTTCATCTTAGTGACAATTTGTATTTGGTTTTTGAAACTTTTGACAATAGTATTACATTTGTTACGAATTCGTGAATTGTCAAACGATGTTAAAAGTTATGACTTTGCGAAATGGTGATATGTAATTGTACGTTGTCGTTGTTAGGATTTACTTGTGTTGATTACAAAGTGTCTTTTTGTCCGTTCTTCGGGGCGTTGATAGCTAGTAGCACCTAAGTCACGGTACACTAAATCCGTTAATCAAATGCATTTGAGTTGAGACTAAAACTTGTAGAAATCCTAGGTTAACAATTACTGAAACCGGGTGTGATTCCTTTTTATTATTATTGTTCTAGTAATCATTTGTCTTGCAATTGTTAATTAGTAGTTGTTGATCATTCGCATCAATTCATTTAGTTAAAAAAAAAATTCATATCTCTCCATTAAACGAAAATACAAAAATACTTTAGCAAGCTTCATAATTCGTGACAATTGTTTTAATTCATTCGAATCCACACACAAACCACATACTCTTCGTGGTTCGACCCCTTACTACCACTAACACATTGTTAAGGGTAATTTGGGCTTATAAATATTATCTTTGACCGGAGCGCGACACTCCGATCACCATGGGGGCAGATATGTTAAAAATTCTTATTTTGGGCTAATATAGTAAAAGTGATATAACCACAGGGGCCAAAAACGTAATTTACTCTTATTGACCTATTAAGTTTTGTACTATTTTTTTCACGTGCATATTATTATGTATGTGCCGGTATAAATTTGATATGCTCTACGTGTCGACATAAATTTTTTCTGGAAACGAGCCAGTTCAAATATAATACGTTTTCGTTTAAAAAAAAACATTTTTATGTGCATATTTTTATGTAAGTTTCGGTTTAATTTGAGTTGGTGTATGTTTCGACGTAATTTTTTTGGGAAACGAGTTAGGTGATGTTTTGTAAATTTTGTTTGTAACCGAGTGGAGTCAAATTGTGGTTTTCTTTTTTTCCATTTATACTAAAGCTCTAATTCATCTCTTTTGGTTATACGTGTCATCTTTTCCGTTATACCCGCTACATTTTCTATGTATGAATCAGGTCACATATAATACGTTATGATTATACGGTATATTTGATTTACTTTAATCCAATTACAATGCTTATATAGGTTACGTTGAGTTCAATTGGATACGTCGAAACACGTGTTTCGTATGGTTAACGCATCACATAACGTTTGGACTAATCCATTTTATGTTTGCAATGTACCGCGCCGCAACGCGCGCAGATGTTATTGCTAGTTTATATCAAAACCTAAGTAAAATTAGCACGTCACAATAATACATATTGAGTTTTGAAAAATATTAAAATAACACAATATATTAGATATATTTGGTGTTTGACAGAGTAGCTGGAGCTTTTAATAAAATGTATAAAATGACCAAAGTGGACATAATTAAAAATTTAAAAAGCTTATGCATTAAAAAGTTCATTATCTTTAGAGGTTAAAATAGTCATTTTTTTCCCTAAAAGCTTGTAGCTCTTTCTAAACGCTACTAATATGAGCGTTCAACCAAAAGCTTCAAACTCCTAACATAAAAGATTCAACCTCATTTAACCAAACAAAACTTTTTATTAAGTAAGAGCTTTTTATTAAAAGGTTAAAGCTAAAAGCTTATAAAAGTTACATGCCAAACATACCTTAGAAGATTGGGGGGTTTGAGACTTTGAGGGATGAGATGTAGATGTTTTATATGTTTTTTATTTGTCATTTTTTACTCAAATTTAAGAATCGGGGATGAGATTGGGATGAAATGTGAATGCTCTCCCTTTCCTCAAATTCAAATTGCAAGGAAAATATGAGATTTTGTTCGTTTTCCCTCATACATAGAAGTCCCCATAGTTGGAATTTACATTCATCCCCTATCCTATATTTTAAGACCATGGGGTATGGGGGTCGTCCCCTCCCCGTCCCGGTCCGTCCCCCACGTCGCACACCGCCCCTCCCCGGGTCGTCGCGGCACCGGTGTCTTCTCCAAGCCGTTGGAGACGAGGGAAACAAGTGGGCCCCCTCTGACTTCTGTATCTCCCCTTTATTATATATTATATTATATTATATTGGTTTTTTATAATAGGTTGGGTAGTCTTTCACACCCTTGGGAGTCCCCAAGGGGATGGTCCTCCACCCTTGGTAAGGTGGCGCCTACGTGGCGGGTAGTCTATTTGGGGACTAACCAAACCACACCGGGTAGTCTAAGTGGCCTTGAGTAGTAAAACATATTATTTAGAGTAAATTGTCATTTTAGTCCCTGAGTTTTGTTCAAATTTGCCATTTTAGTCCAAATAGTTTTTTTTTTGCCTCTGGTCCCTGACTTTTACATTTTGTTGCCATTTTGATCATTTTGTCTAACTCCATCCAAAAACCCAGTTTGTAACAGGGGTATTTTAGGGATTTCCTTAAAAAAAATGTTTTTAGTTACCATTTTGATCAAATTCAAAAAAATCAAAAAAAAAAAAAATCCAAAAAATAAAAAAAATTCCAAAAAATTCTAAAAAATCATAAAAATTGTAAAAAATTCAAAAAAATCTAAAAATCAAAAAAATTCTAAAAAATCAAAAAAATTCTAAAAAAATCCAAAAATCATTAAATGTTTCGGCACGAACCGTTTCGACCCGTACCGTATCGAACCGAACAATGAGTCAATGACACCAAATCAGATGATGTAATTCACAAATTAATTAATTGTTTCCCAATTAAGGCATAAGTCCACTGAAGTTACAATCAATAACTAGTTGTTTATCAATAACTAGTTGTTTCATGGATGTAATCTGTTTGTCAGATTCCAACACACACATACATACAAACCTAAATTATAAATCATATATTCGAAATTAACCAAAACAAACAAACAAACAAAAAGCATATGAATAATAAAACAAGAAGTCAATCAAGTAAGTAAAACATTACGTAGAGGGCGTTCAAGTGGACGAACAGAAATGGATTCAGTCCGACGAGTAACAAATCGAGCTTTTGGCGCAGATGACAAACCAGCTGAAACAGAAAATGAGGGTTTCCACGAATCATCTGACGTTGATGATGATGTCAACCATAAGAAAGCGTTACGGGGATTATTTATAGAAACAGAATTTGTAGGGATTTTGCTGAATTGTGTTGAACCGTTCGTGTCGAAACGGTACGGGTCGAAACGGTTCGTGTCGAAACGGTACGGGCTCGAAACGGTTCGCGTCGAAACGGTTCGGTTCGATACGGTTCGGTTCGAAACGGTTCGCGTCGAAACGGTACGGTTCGATACGGTACGGGTTCGAAACGGTTCGCGTCGAAACGGTTCTGTTCGATACGGTACGGGTCGAAACGGTTCGGTTTGAAACGGTACGGGTCGAAACGGTTCATGCCGAAACATTTAATGATTTTTGAATTTTTTTGATTTTTTAGAATTTTTATGATTTTTTAGAATTTTTTGGAATTTTTTTATTTTTTGGAATTTTTTTTGATTTGTTGGAATTGGATCAAAATGGCAACTGAAAACATTTTTTAAGGAAATCCCCAAAATACCCCTGTTACAAACTGGGTTTTTGGATGGAGTTAGACAAAATGATCAAAATGGCAACAAAATGTAAAAGTCAGGGACCCAAAGGCAAAAAAAACTATATGGACTAAAATGATAAATTTGGACAAAACTCAGGGACAAAAATAGCAATTTACTCTATTATTTAATTGATTATAAATACATATGGGTGATTGGATATAGAGGTGTTTAAAAAGGGAACAAATTTATGACTAAATGTGTATTTTAGTTAAATTATATAGATCGGGATGAGGATTCCATTATGGATGCTATTAGTTGTACATTAATTTTTGTTTAAAATGTATATATATTAAAACTTAAGCGTAAATGGTTAAAAAGAAATTAACCAACCAGACAGTACCACGTGACTGTGACCCTGTTCTTAACATATACTTTAACAAATATATAATACGCGAAAAAAATATCCGCGTTGAACAAGTTGCGTTTGGGTTCTTATGCTTGGCACGATTTCCGGGTTTGAATTGTGTTTAACACATCTTAATGACTCAAACCCGTTTTTATTATGTTTTCATAATCCGTACTTAAAATTATTTTATATCGAACGAAAGTCTTCATCTTAACTCAAATTTTCGAAGTGTGTAGTATATTTTAATGTTTTTTAACAACGAATTTGAATCACTAAGTGGAGTATCATTGTCGTCACCAGCGAATCCACCTAATCAAATCCATCTCCATTGTCAATAATGCCTATACACCAATTCTAAAGTAAATCCAATAAACCCGGGAAAAACCCCCTTGTAGGAACTGAACCCATTACCTAATAAAACCTCGTGATTTTTTAATAATCAAACCATCATATAAAAGTATAAAACACATTGCCCGTTGCCCATGGCATTATAGTTTATTGATATCTTGGGGGTGAGATAAGCTTAGAGACCATTGATTGAGTGGTTCCGCTGGTGGCACAATGATACTTCAGTGGTCTGTTAGTGATTCAAATTTTCCATAAAAAAGTCATATAAAACACGTTATCGTTTTCAAACGATCTAAATAAAGCTTAGTAGCATCTTGGGGGTGGGATAAGACTTAGAGATAATTAGGTCCTGAGTTTGATTCCAACCGGGTGGGTGGGGGGGATTACAGATTTATTGGGTTTTCTTCTGAATTGGTGTATAGACATTATTATAGCCTACTGAGGATGGAAATAATCGAGTGATTACGTTGGTGCCACGATAATACTATAGTGGTCCAAAACCTACCGTTAAAAAAATCATATAAAACACGTTATCTTTTTCAAAGGGTCTAATTTTTTTAGGCGTTCACCAATCACAGCGTCATCAATAGGGTGATGGTCCATTGGCAAAGACAAAGTCTTTAAAACATCTAGATTGGGAATGAGAAGATCTTAGGTTCAAGTCCTACAAATTACAAGGATTAAAGAAATTAGCCGTTAATAAAAACCAATCACATCGTCACCACGAGATAAAACCCTAATTCCCGAACCGCCCTCTATAAATGCAAACGCACCCATCTGCAGAAACCTCACCCAACTTTTAGGGTTTATCTTTCTCTTTCATTCTTTCAATCAAAGGCTTTTATCTTCATATCTGACTCAAAATCAAACCGATCTGAAGCTGAATTCCAATTTTAAACGTTTTCTTTCTTTTTTTTTTTGTTTGATATCCTCTTGTTCTTGAACCTTGCTGTTTATTATATTTATGTTTTTTTTTTGTTATTCGGATTTTGTTTGGCCGATGATTAAAGTAAAAAATAATTGACAAGCATATGTCTGAATCATACTGTGTTGTTAAATCTAATCTTCTCTATGAGGCCATTGATTTTTGTTTTCAAACAGTTTTCGATTGATGGTTTTATTCTTTTAGTTTTTGATTTACTTTCTAAATTAGATCTGATAAGCTCAAGTGATGATCAATTGCATAGTTCAAATGACAATTTATCGTGATTATAAATCTTTTATTAGTCTTTCGCTCCTATCTGATGAGCTTTCTGTTTTTGTTATTGGATTTGTTCTGTTGTTTTGAATAGGATGAGCAAATGCTACCCGGACCAGTACCGGTACCGAATTTACTGAAACGGGTACATTTTCGGTACCGATTCGGTACTGACTTCTGACATTTTCGGTACCGGTACCGTACCGTACCAGGTATATTTGGTACAGGTACCGGTACCTACTTTTGGGGATTTTCGGTACCGATACTTTCGGTTTCGATACCGGTCGGTACCGAGCTCATCCCTGGTTTTGATAACCGAGAGATTCAAATGATGCTAATTATTTTCATGGTTCGAATGACAATCGTTGAGTGATTACAAACATTCGTATTCTTTCATTATTGTCTGATGAACTCTTGGTTATTTTATTTTATTCTTTTTTTATATGCCGTTTTTTGATTATTCATTATTATTTTATTGAAAAGAATGTGGGATAATGATGACAATGTGTGATAAGGTCTCGTTCGTCGTAATGGTGAGAATGAATGTTGTTCTAACCTTGACGACCATTCTGTTATATCACCACTAGGGATGAGCAAATTTACCGAACCGGGTGCTTTTTCGGTAGCGGTACCCCCTTTTAGGGATTTTCGCTACCGGTTCTTAAAAAAGAGTATAGGTGGTGCGGTGTTCTTAAAAACAGTACCAAGGTGCATATCCATTGTTTCCTTAGTGACAGTTGTAAAGCAGTTATAAGGGTCGGGTGGTTCTTAAATTCGTATTGGAATTTGTTGAACTTGAGAAGATGCAACCACCACAAGATGCAACTTGGAGGCATCTGCAGCATCTAAACACTACACCGGCCCGATGGGCTTTTCACCGGTTTTACGGTCCGGTCGGCCAGTCCAGTCCGGCCTTCAAAACATTGATTTTGTGTATAATGGGTCATGTTAAGTTGATAACTGTTTTATACACACCAGGCGTTTAATGGAATTCTTGAACCAAAACCCACCATTTTGATATTGATCATGTTAAGTTGATAGTTCTTTTATGTGCACAAGGTGTTTGATAAAATGCTTGTACCAAAACTCACCATTTTGTGTTTAAATGGTATGTATAGTTTGATATTATTGGTCATGTTAAGTTGATAGTTTTTTATGCACACCAGGTGTTTGATGAAATACTTGAACCAAAACCCGCTTCAAACATATATATTGTTTTGAAACTTTTTTAAATATCCAAATCTCAACCAAGAAAACATGTAAAATAAGTTCTAGATTCTTAAGTTTATCTTTTTTTGGTTCATAGTAGTGAAAATCGGGCCCTAAAATATATAAAAAACTTAAAATATAAAATTAAAAATGATATATATAATATTTTTTTCGATGCCCTATATATATATGGGCTCATATATGTATAACTTTATTGGTATACTCTGAAAATAATATAAAAAGTATAACTCACAAAATACAAAAAGAAAACTCATAAGAGAATTGAGTTATTGAACTTTTATTTTACTCTTAGAGTGTTTATGTGTAAATTTGTGTCACATGATCAACACCAAAGAGCAAGGACTATTCCTCTTCACATTGCCTCTTTTGACCATTCCAATCCACCGTATTAAGTAATTTTAAATTTAAATGTGCCTCGGAAACAAAAAAAACTTAAAAGTGACAAGAATCGAACCTGCAACCCAAGTATAATTATTGCATGAACAAACCATCTCTACGATATGAACATGACTAAATTTATAAGGTTTATATTTATTTTTTAAATATAAAACGAAGATTTTTTTTGCGCCCTAAAGGGTTATGGGCCCTGTGTGGTGGTCCACCTTATGGGCCGGCCAGGTAGTCCCAGTAATAAAATACATTCAACATTGATATCAGAAGAGTTGCTTTATGCAACAAATTTGGATGAACAAATTTATACAAACACATGCTTAGGTCCTCCATGTGGGTGTAGGTGTCGATTGTTTTAAAGGAATACAGCCTCACTAAAGAAGATGGTTATGTAAAAAAAACCGAATTCAACGATGAAGGCTCTTGTTACAGGCCGAGGTATTATTAACTACTAATTCACATCTTTTTGGACCAATCTATATACTAATTTTGCCTTTGTTACAGGGAAGTTACGCGGTAATATCGGTGTTCTATGTGAGAGGTTATCATCCACACATATTGCGCCTTTTGATCTGCAACGAAGAGCTTGTTCTTCTATAAACGAAATCGATCAAGAACACATTACACGATTTGACGAAAAAAAGCAAGTGGTTGACTCTGTGTAAGGCTGGCAAATCGTGTCTTAACAGGTTTCTGACGGCGCGCACAACATAAGTTTCAAACATGATTACGACTCGTTTAACTACTTTTTGCCTCATGTTTATAAAACAGTTTTATGTTTTATGTACAAAGATGAATAAATGATAGATCCTAACATTGTAATTTTAATTATTTTAAAACTTAAAAAAGTCAAAGGGTGTATTTTTCAGTCAAACAGGTCTAATCGTGTCTTAACAGGTACCCAATTGCCAGCCCTAACTCTGTGTGTCGGATCTTGGAGGGCGGTCCATGGGGAACATCTTTGGAAAATGCTTTATTGAAATACAACAAAAGTAGGCAAAGCGATCTTGTGATTTCTGTTTTACGAAAATTAAAAGACGTCAATCTCGCAATTAATTATTTCAAATGGGCCGAAAGTAAAACCGATCAACCGCATTGTCCCGAAGCGTACAATTCGCTTCTCATGGTGATGACAAGAAGTAAAAACTTGGATCGAATCGAACAAGTTTTCGAAGAAATGAATATTGCTGGCTTCGGCCCATCTAACACCGCATGTATCGAGTTAATCGTAAGCTGTGTCAAGACTCATAAGTTAAAAGACTCATAAGTTGGTAGAATCGATGAAGCTTATTTGATTATGGAAGAATTGATGCAAAAAGGTTTGACCCCGAATGTATACACGTGGAACTGTATACTCGACGCGTTAGTGAAAGCCGAGGAAATCGACGAAGCACTAGTGTGTTTTAACTCGATGAAGGATTTAAAGTGTATCCCGAACGCGATAACTTATAGCATAATTATAAACGGATTATGTAAAGTTAGAAAGTTTAACAAGGCGTTTGTGTTCTGGCAAGAGATGCAGAAACACGGGTTGCAACCGAATGTGGTTACGTATACTAGTATGATTTGCGGGCTCGCACGGGCTGGAAACGTGTTGGAGGCTAACTGTCCTTTTGAGAGGTTTAAGAAAAGTGGCGGTGTTCCAGACTCGGCTTGTTATAATACTTTGATTGATTGAAGGGTTGAGTGTGGCGAATCGCGCGATGGAAGCGTATATGTTGTTTGAAGATACCAGGTTGAAAGGATGTTATGTGTATCCTAATACTTGTGTTGTACTCATGGATTCACTGCATAAGGCTGAGTGTCTTGAGCAGGCTGCAATTGTGGGTGCTGTTTTGAAGGAAACAGCTAAGGCTCAACATGCTTCTAGTTCTATATAGCATGTTATAATGTTTTTTTTTGGGGGTGGGGTTTAAGTAAACTTTATTTATTTACATTATATATGGGTGCTTTAGGTTAGGATTCAAATACAATTTTGTTTTAAGTAAATCTGACTTAGATTTCCCTTTTTTCTGTCATGCACTCCAACTGTTTGACCTTTTGCCTCAACCAACTTTCTTAATTTTTTTCTTCTTTTCTTTGTTTTTTATGAGGTTTACTGCAAATCTTGAATAACAGACTTCATTATCTTTGAAAAAAGATCATACCCATATCAAAGTTAAGAACTTTTCCCTTGAAAGATATTGATTTCTTTTAGGGTTTGATCAGGTTTACTATCATGCAATCCAAGTGTTTGACCTTTTGCCTCAATGAACTTTCTTAGTTTTTTTCTTCTTTTCTTTGTTTTTTCTAAGGTTTCCCGCAAATCTTGAATAACAGACTTCAAATTCTGTATTAAAAAAAAAAAAGAAGATCACACCCATAAAAAAATTTAAGAGCTTTACTCTTGAAAGATATTGATTTCTTTCAAGGGTTGATCAGGTTTAACTGGCAAAATTTGATGATTCCCACAATCCCACTTGAGATTTGATTGAAAAGACTGTGACCCATCATAAAATTTGTATAATTTTAAGGATTTGACCATGAATCCTTAGACTAAGGCCACCCGGGGTGGTAGCGTGATAGTTTCTATCACTCGTGGAATATCACTCAACACCGCCGCCACTAGTTTCTATCACTCGTGATAGTATAACGCGTTGAGTGGGTAACGCGTTGTAGATAAAAAAAAGGAACATGTATCTTGTACATTGTGCATTAATATTTGTACATTGGAATCCCTATCACTAGTGATACCACCCCTCCTACATTTCTATCACTATCACTAGAATATTGGGTGACACATGGCATCATTTGATTGGTTGCTTCCATCACTGGAATCTATCACTAACAAACCACCCCTACCCCCCTAAGGGGTATGGTGAAGCCCATCCCCACGAGGATGGGCCGCCACGTAGGCGCCACATCACCGGCTCGTGGGGGATGGGCCTCCTTCATAATTGAGGGGGATGGAGGACGGGGCTACCCCACCTCATTATTTTATAATTTTCTAAGTTTTACTTTATTAATTTAATAAAAACTTTATAAAAATTAACAAATACAACATAAAACAACATAAATAAATTCATTTCATAACATAAAAAAAATTACATTTCCTAAAAAAAAATACATTTCCGAAAAATAAAAAAAATATTACATTTCCTAAAAAAAAAACTAAACTACTCGTCTTCGTCTTCGTCACCGTCCGCTACGTTAACGTTGTTCCAAATATGTTCTACCAAATCCTGTTGAAGGTTTATATTCGTGAAGTCGTTGGTTAGCGCGAACGAGTTTAAATCCTGTTGCGTCGGATCTACCGGGACAGTATTCCCGTAAGATGCATTCTCATCATACTCACAAATCGCCCGACCTTCGTCTTCAATAATCATGTTATGGAGCAAAATGCAAGCGTACATAATCAGGCGCAACCGCTTCGGTGTGAACGCACGTGCCGGTTGTTCAAGGACGGCCCATTTTTTTTTAAAACACCAAAACAACGTTCGATGTCTTTTCTTGCACCTTCTTGACGCTTGGCGAATTTTTTCCTTTTTTCGTCCTCAGGATATGAAATAGTCTTGACAATTGTAGACCAAGACGGATATATTCCGTCAGCAAGATAATACCCGCGTCTATACTCAACCCCTGAAACTGTAAAACGGGTGTCCGGACCGATTCCATTAACGACGCTAAAGATCGTCGATTGGTACAGCACGTTGAGGTCGTTGAGTGAACCAGGGAGCCCAAAGAAAGAATGCCAGATCCACAAATCTTGTGACGCCACGGCCTCAAGTATTAAGGTTGGATAGCCGTGATCACCTCGCGTGTATTGGCCTCGCCACCCAGTCGGGCAGTTATGCCACGCCCAATGCATAC
This sequence comes from Helianthus tuberosus, assembly GCA_030545235.1. Taxonomy (NCBI): domain Eukaryota; kingdom Viridiplantae; phylum Streptophyta; class Magnoliopsida; order Asterales; family Asteraceae; genus Helianthus; species Helianthus tuberosus. Next base: position 6,572,096 of record CM060407.1, read on the forward strand.
AATCAATGCTACCAAGCATTCCCGGAAACCCGTGCCTTGCTTCATGAGCTTGGTACAACTGTTGAACATCATACGCGTTTGGTTTCCGCAAATATTTTTTGCTATACAGTTTCACCACATTATGGCAAAACCGATACAAACATTCCCGCGCGGTTCTTGCCGACATCTGTAAGTACTCGTCCAACGCGGTACTCGTCCAACGCGTCGGCCACTGTCCCGTACGCCAGTTGGCGAATGGCCGCAGTAAAACTTTTGTAACGTTGTGAACCCCTTCATAATTCCGAGCATCGGGTCGTTGAGTGAAAAACGGGCCTAGCCCCGCCAAATCATCAGCAATCCGTGTGAATAAACGGCGACTCATTCGGAACCTTCGTTTGAAAGTGTCGGCGTTGTAAAGGGGTGCATCCGAAAAATAATCGTTAACCAATTTCTCGTGCGCTCCTTCGCGGTCTCTGTTAACCTGTATTCGTCTGGTAATAACGTTTTCAGACGAGTCCTCTTCCTCTTCCAAAAGAATCTGCGCCGCCTTTACCACAGCGTTTGCGAAAAACATCTCATCTTCATCCGAAGAAGAGCCGGACCACCAAGGATTAGATGCCATTGTGGATGAAGAGATATTTTTTTTATAAAAGATTGGTATAAAAATGGGAGTGTTTTTTTTATAAAAATGGATGAGAATGGGGAGAAAAATGAGTGAAATATTGAAGAAATGGTATAAAGAATGGGTATATATTTAAATTGAAAAAGGTTTTTTTTTTTTTTTTTTATTAATCTAGCCGTTAGTAACGGCTATATGGTTCAAAGGTGGCACGGCGAGACCGGCTTGGGGGCCGCTGGTGAGGACGGGTGGGATGGAGGGGGGGCGGTGTGGGGGACCGGCGCCGGTCCTAACCGGGCCTCAGCCGGCCCCACTCCTTCTAGTCTTACTACCCAGCTGTCAAACAAGAGTGTCCCTTCAAGAGAAACAGCCTGTGATGGTGGACATGCCACAACCAATTGAAGGCCTACATGAGGCTGGACCTCCACCTTTTTTAACAAAGATATATGATATGGTGGATGATCATAGTGTAGATCACATTGTTTCTTGGAGTAGAGGTGGTCAAAGCTTTGTTGTATGGGACCCACATGCTAGCTAATCTTCTTCCTAGATACTTGAAGC